>OX393550.1:82359602-83629602 GCA_947650365.1 Chamaelirium japonicum | reverse complement strand
AAATTTCAATCCATGGAAGTACTAGTTCCACCAATTCTCCCACTTTCGCACGACTTTGGACAACCAAATACGCCCCAGATGAACCAAACACGTGGCCATAGAGTCTCTAAAATATGTTTTTTTTTGTTTTTTTTCTTGTGATGGTTAGGACATATTATCCAATAGTTTCTAAGATTCTCTTTCATCACAGGGAGGATTTTCGTGATTATGCTGAAGTTTGCTTCACAGAGTTTGGCGATCGGGTGAAATATTGGATCACATTAAACGAGCCGTTGATTTTCTCATCCGGTGGGTATGCATTAGGTATACTAGCACCCGGTCGATGTTCCTCAAGTGCAGCTTCAAATTGCACTCTGGGGGACTCTGGTAGAGAGCCTTATATTGTCAGCCACCACCTGTTGCTAGCCCATGCAGCTGTGGTAAAGCTATACAAGGACAAGTATCAGGTGAGAAGGCCTGACCATCACCATATAATATCAATCTTTTATTCATGGTGTTGGGTTTAGTCCCACATCAGCTAGGGAGATGGGCGATTATGTTTTCATATACTCTTTGTGAATCTCTCATTGCGACCTAGATTTTGGGGTGAGAGCGTATCTAACAATGGTATCAATTCCAAGCTCCGCCCAGTCCTCCTACGCCCACAAGAGGGGGCCAGGGGGGGGGGCGACAAATGTTCAACCCTAGCCTCGTGTGAGAGAGGGAGGGATTGTTTGGTTTAGTCCCAAATTAGCTAGGGAGCTGGACGATGGTATATCATATAAATGATTAGTAGATAAAGGAGTCTTTTAATCTTTATTTCTAAGATCCTGCAATTCAAATGGTGAACATGCAGGCCTCTCAGAAAGGAAAAATTGGTATCACCCTTGCTGCCACATGGATTATACCGCTTTCCGATTCGAAATCCAACACTGACGCAACAGAGCGAGCTCTGGATTTCAGTTATGGATGGTATGACATTTACAACCCTATCCCTAATGCTAACTCGATTGTTTATGTACATAAGCTATGGTGATCATTGTTCTATCTAAAACTCTGCATCTTCATGATTTGAACAGGTTCATGGATCCCTTAACCCAAGGGGACTATCCTTTCAGCATGCACGCACTTGTTCGAGACCGCTTGCCGAAATTCACCGAAGAGCAGTCCAAAATCGTCAAAGGATCGTTCGACTTCATTGGTCTTAATTACTACACAACAGGCTACGCTTATAACCTTCCAATAACTAATAGTGATAAGAAAAGCTACACGACGGATTCGTTCACTAACTTGACAGGCAAACTGCGCATAAACCTCACATTTCTAAGTACCACCCGACCTATTGTGTATCCATCACCACAACTAATTGTGTCTTTTCATGCAACAGGGGTACGTGATGGAATCCCGATCGGTCCCATGGTAAAAGACCTCAAATTCCTCATCCTAATCTTTATGATTTTATCTCGTTCCTCAAATAAAAATTGATGGCTCATCTCGTAAAAACAGTCGTCAGGGCTTGGTCACTGCCACGTGCGTGGTGAGGAGGCACTAGGGTTTCGGGCTGGGTTTGGGTCGAGCCATCGCAAGCTTGGGCCTGGCCCAAACTTGTGTGTGTGTTCCCAAACTAGGTCCGGGCTCAAATAAAAAATTTTGGGCTTTGCTCGAACCTGGCCTGAAACTTTTTTATTAAGCCCAGGCTCAAATCCAGCCCAATTAAGTAAACCCAAAACTTCTAGCATGATATATGTTAAATCTTCTTATTTTTCCCTAGATTACATAACAAAAGGGTAAAATAACATTGATTATGATAGGCATTGGAAGTACATATGTGAAATAATGCTTCTAATGTTTGAGGCATTGATATTTATAAAGTAGTTGCGCATAAAATATGTATTAAGTGTATATACAAAGTAAAAATAAATAAGACGGGCTTTGGGCCAGGCTAGTGGTTGCCCATACCCACCCCATTATATAATTGGGTTTGAATGTTCTGAGCCCAACCTGACCCCAAGCCCAAGCTGACTAGGCTCAAATCGAGCTGGACCGATGGGCCTCGGACTGGACCGAACCCATTTACAGCCCTAGGTGGCATCCTCTCTACAAAAACTTGATAAAACCTTAGACATGGAAGAAAGAAAAAAAAAATACTTATTTATAAATATAGCATTTTTGGTTGTGTGGTATATGAAGATATTTTAGTCCAAGTAACTTAATATCATCTATATGTCATCTCGTCTCTACGGATTTGACTTCAAAGGCCTTCTTCATTTCACTCATTAGGTACTAGAATTGGGTAGAGAATTTCCAAAAAAAACAATTAGACAAAAGTTATATTTTATCTTTTTCTCTCACTCATCATCCATAACCAAAGGAGAAAAGATATCGGGAGGGCCTTCGCTGACTTTTTCCCCTTTTTAAATGACAAAATTACCCCTAATTCTAATATCACAAATGATACTTTTTACTATAGCGAAGAGTAATAATCTGCAATTGTTACTCTTTAGCTACAATACTTTGCGGATTGTTGCACTTTGCTACAATGATTTAACGACAACATATATAGTGATTGTTACAGCGATTTCACTATAACAAAGAGTAACAATATGTAAAGTACTGTAGCACATAGTAATAATCCCAAAGTACTGTAGCTTATTGTTACTCTTTACTACAATGGAATCACAGTAGCAGCCCCAATGAAATTAGTGTAGCAACTTCAGTGTAATTCGATTTCAAAGAAATTACCAAATTGTCACTCTTCATGTGGTTTCTCTATACTGCATGCATGGGGTAAAATGGATATTTTACAATGCATGGCCTAACGCTAAAGCATCTCTTTACTTGCCCTTATCATTAAATATGATGCGTTTGAAGGACTATACTAATTTGCCCAAAGATATTTATTGACTAGGCACGGGACATAAAACCAGACACGATGCCCATGCAGGGTGTAGCGCGCATTCGCTGTTTGGTGCATTTCTCCATGCGCTGAACAACGACCGATGCGCGCCATAATGATTGTGTGTCTGGTTTTGCCTCCCTAATATGTTTTCAAATAGCATTGCTCATTTACTATATATATATCGATTGAGCCTGGATATGCATTGCAGGCTGCTTCGAATTGGCTCTATGTCTACCCTCGAGGTATACTAGATCTTTTGAAATATACAAAGGCCAAGTACAACAACCCGATCATCTACATTACGGAGAACGGTGAGATAGCACAACATGTTCTATGCTAACCAAATATGGAAAGTATCGTTTCTTGTACTAAACCTCGTTTTATAGGGATCGATGAGGTAAATAATGGAACACTATCACTTGAGGAATCCCTGAATGACGATGCGAGGATAGACTACCATCGAAGACATCTATTATACGTCCAAAGAGCAATTAGGTACTTATGTAAGATCAAGCTTAGGATGTGTGCTCCTAGATCGATCTGCAAAATAAATTGTAGGGTTTGAGCAATTTGTCAAATGTTTGAAAATCTTATGCATTTAGGTTTAATTTTGGCAGGGAAAGAGTGGATGTAAGAGGATACTTCGCATGGTCACTGCTGGACAATTTCGAATGGTCATCAGGGTGTACGGTTCGTTTCGGCATTACCTATGTGGATTACAAAGATGGTTTAAAGAGACACCCCAAGAACTCTGCTATTTGGTTCCGCAAATTCCTTCAAAGTTAAAAGAGTTTTGATTTGTTTCTTATGTAATCTTCTTCATGGAATTATTGCGCAATGTTTTTTTTTTGGAGGGGGGAGTACATAGAGACCTGTTACAAAGCTCAATATTACAAAAGGCGACTACTTTCTCCAATTTTATTTAAAAAATTTTAAATGGTCAATTTTATGATCATTTTAACCTTGGTCGTTGCCATGTTCACAACCACTCAGTAGTTCGAAGGTAAAATGGTTAAAAAAAATTAACTACAAGATTTTTACAAAAAATTAGATATGTGTAGACGGCCCATAGAATTTTGCAAAAGATAAGGATTTTTCTAAAATAACAAACATTGTTAGGGGTCTATATGTAAAAATCCCTTACAATTATCAATCACAATTAAACATCATTCATGTCCCTTGCAGTCATCAAAAACACGAGATAAATGCTCTAGGCCAAATGTGTGTATAAATATTTAGGGTAATGGTTAAACCTAACACCTTCGCCCGTCCCAAAACCCTAAGTCATGGCATGGTCCAATGAGAAAAAATTTGATGATCGCTAACTATGATCGACCAATGACATTGTGCCATATTTGCCATATAAGGGTAAGGAGGTAATTTGGACCCCAATAAAAATTACCTCCATAGTCTCTTTAAATTACGTCATCAAAATTTTTCTCGGGTCCAATAGGTTTGCCTACACACCGGATCAATTCATCCGTGGTCGAACCAGCGCTAACACCAAAATTCGCACGTGCCAGGAGATCGACCGCTTGCACGTGAGTCACAATTAGCTGATGTCCAGGTGGGTGGAGCCATGAAAGGTGGGCGAGTTACAAATCGACACCGGGGGGGGGGGGGGGGGATTGGGTTGGCGATCGGGCGGCGACCGGCGGATGGAAGGCGGTGATTGGGCGGCGACCGGCGGGTGGAAGGCGGTGATTGGGCGCCATTGCAATCGGGTCCCATCTCAGTCTAGTTTTTTAAGTAAAACCAAAAGTAGAAAATAATTAAGGGGGCTTGGAGCATCTCCAACCGAATCCCAACTTAACTCCCAAATGTAGGTAGCCAAGCATGCTACGTCAGTTTAGGAGAAACCCAACTTTCAGCTACACTCCAACCCACTCCTATCTTCACTACCTATTTTATTTAAAATGTCCAACATACCCTTGGATAATCCATTGACTGCCCAAATTTTCATGTCAAGGGCCATCTTTGGCTTTGGTTGGGAATCTTGGGATGAGTTGTCATATGGAATCCACAGGATAGGAGCAAAGTTTTTTTTTTTTTTTTAATTTTTTTTTTACATCGGCGGGTGTCCCGAAATCTTTCGGGCAATGGCCCACTTCAGGCTCGGACTAATCCCTCCGGGAGTGAAGCCCGACCCACTCGGCAATTCCCACTTCACTCCTGGGTAAATCGAGGGGAGGAAGAGTTGAACCCACAACCTCATCACCAAAGCATCAGTTGCTTTGCCAACACTCCAATCCCCTGGTGGGTGATAGGAGCAAAGTTTTGCTCAATGTTTTTGTGGAGTGAGATGGAACTCCGTGGTCTCGGAGCAAGAGATCAGAGTCAGTTGGAGCGTGTCCCATGGCTCTCGCTCCACAACTGTCAAGATCGGAGCAGACTTCAGAGTCGGTTGGAGATGCTCTTAGTGTTAGGTCCATAGTAAGAGATCAGTCTGGTGAAAAGGATAGACAACAAGATGTATTTGTATCATGTCCCTCCCCAAAAGAGGCAACGACTGCAAATCCCTTTGTTGACTTTTTCACTCCTTTAAATGATAGAACTGCCCTTATATTATCCATCCAACCAACTTGTCGGTCTTTTAGCTCAAACCGATCTTTTGTCAAAGACCTAAACTAAATTATCCCAAATTCAGTGCAAGTGTGCAAAAATTCTAACTTCAAGAATGGGGGAGGTGATGCAAAAATATATTTTCCCTTTCCAAAATGTATTTGTTCTGGCTCATTAAACCCGGTAGAAATAAATGCCGGAAGGCAAATCGAAAAGGCATCGGGTTTGGTCCAAATCAGTTCAAAACCGGTGGTTCAACCGTTTGAACCGCATAAAAATATGTTTTATTAAGTAGAAATTTACTAAATTCTTCAATGGCAAGGTTTGATTCCTGAGTTAACATAAACTTTTCCTAGTAGTGTATCCCAAGAAATAAATTCATTTCTTACTAGGATTCCAGACAATAAGGAGATACGGAGGGTGGTGTTGAATGCTCCGGCTAATAAAGCTCATGGGTCGGATGGGTTTAATGGAGAATTCTACAAAGGCTACCGGGAATTGATTGGAGATAATGTCATTAGAGATATTAGAGGGTTCTTTATTTCGCACGCACGCGGTCTAGCCCACTCTTAGGCTGACCTAACTCACAGAACAATCGACCCTCACGAGTCAACCAATCCGATCTACTGGGCCTCGCACCCGTGTTAGCCAATTCGGTTCTATCTGTAGCCTAAAAAGGAAATGGCTCCTCAATGCGACATGCTAAGTGCAAAGTGCGCCTCTATGCGCCCAATTGCACTAAACGCACAATCGCATCGCACCTCGCCGCGTCAGCCTATTTTCTCTTTTATTTGACTAAAATAGCTCTCGATGGGGTTTGATCACTAACCTCCTATCTTGTAAGACTCAACACTAACCAAGGAGTCCCAACCATCTTGTTATAACTATTCACAATAAAATAGTTAAATATTAAACCCATTTTAAACCGACCTTTTCACAAAAACCCAAAACCATCTATCATCACCTACAATCTCTCATCACGAATCGGCCTGTACCATCATCCACCGAAACCCACAATCACCAAACCACGAACCATCCATAGGCCACCATTGTCATCTACCATCGAGCCTCATCCTCGCCATCGTCGAAGCCGCATATCATCGATCCCGGATCACGAGGAGCAAAGAAGCAAGGACGGGGGAGCAAGGAAGAAGATCATCATCATCCGGTTCCTCTTTCTTGTTATTTGTTATTCATAAAACAAAAGATGATGTCATACGAGATGATACGTGGCTAAATTCCATAGCTTGGGCCAAGACGGAATACTAATGTTCTATGATGTTTTGGGGTTGATTATGAAACTATGCTGTTAATTAATGTTTAAAATAGAATATGACACTATTGTTTGTTGATATATTCTCTAGATTTTTCATGCATTAGATATAGTGGATGCTTACATTTAGATTCATTATGATCATATGATGGTTGATGCTAAGAATCAATATTACATGCAATAGTATGCCTAATGCCTCTCTTTTCATAAGTATTCTACATATGTTTACATTATGTTTGCTTTCATTGCTAAATCATCCGATTAGAATCTAATCATAATGTACTCAATTAGATCGCGGTTTAGGGGTGATCATCATATCCTGGTTGCACATATAGCAATTATAGACTTTTTTTTCCTATCGATCAATGGTGGAGCTTAAACCGTGTGGAGTGACCACCTTGTTAGCAAATTGGTTTGACATGGATGCTTAATATTAAGATGAGTGTCCACAGTGTCATTAGAAATTCAAATCGATACTTGATAATGAGAAATCTTGCAATGAATAGTTGAATGCCTTCCATTGTTCACATCACATCCCACTTCTGGATCTTTTAATGGTTTTATGAAGAGAGAGGGAGAGAGAATAGGGTTTGGGGGGAATAAACTCCTTGTATTATCTCTTCATTGCTGTGTATTCATTACATAAGACTGCCTCTCCTTATATAGAAAGAGAAAGCACACTTTTACATTACCACAACCGAGGTGGGACTAATAGGATACTAACACACTACATCTAATACCCCCCGTTAAACTAATATAAGGTATAAACCGACATCAGTTTGCTTAATCGGAGAAAGAAGAAAAAAGAGAAAAAAAAAATCAATTATCCCATTCTTATGCTGTAAAGGAAAGATAGTGCCAGGGCGACTTGTAAGCAAGTCGTCATAGAAACCCGATTGACCTGCAACCAAGACAACCGGGGAAACCCGGCCAACTTGTAAGCAGGCCAACCGGAGGAATTGGCAATGATCACTATGGATCGGAGCGGAGGAAGCCGACGGTGATAGAAGCCAGCAATAAAGTAGGCCGAAAGGGAAGAGATCGGTTAAGAAAAAAGGTATGGATGCATGAGACCTCATAGGAGGCAAGCACCCAGCCGAAGCAAGCACTTGACACCTCCTATAATATCTCAATCATCACAGACAAAGAATAAAAATAGAGGAAGGAGAGAAAGTAGAGTCGTAGCTCTGATAAGATGACATGACCAAGGAAAGAGAGAGGATCTGAAAGCCGGCACAAATATGACCGGTAAGAGAGAGGATTCGTAGGCCGACACAAGTATGATCGGAGAGAGAGAAGCTCGATGGGAAGAAAGGAAAAGATCTCAATCGGCAAGAGAAGAAGATCAGACATACCAGTAGAGCGCAAGGGCGTAGGTCTGCCGGCAGAGGGCAAAGCGCAGGTAGGCCGACAGAGTGCAGGGCACAGGCAAACAGCAAGGTGTAAGGCGCAGGCGGACTAGTAAAGTACAGGGCGCAGGGCACGAGTGCAGGCGCTGGCTGACCGGTAGAGTACAGGGCGCAGGGAACTAGTGTAGGCTCAGGCTAACCGGTAGAGTGCAGGATGCAGGACACGAGTCCAGGCACAGGTGGACCAGTAGAACACATGGGCGTAGGTTGGTCGGCAGAGCGCAAAGCGCAGGTAGGCCGATAGAACGCAGGGCATAGGGCACTAGTACAGGCACAGGTGGACTGATAGAGCGCAGACGCAGGGCACGAGTGTTAGGATTGATGTGTTCTAAGCTTGTAAAACTTTATGTTTTGGTCTAATAAAGATTGATAGTTATTATTACATGAGATGCATATAGGTGCGTAACATAGTTACGTGTTCTTTAGAGAACAGAGAGCCATGGTTATATGGTAGTCCACTGAGTTGAAGACTAAGTGGATTGGTCCCGTATAACCTAAATATGTTCGCAGCTATGATCAGGTTGGTCGCCTCATCATGGTAAGCTGTTGGCGATGACAGTTCATGGGATGTCTTCACCATGGTCATCACCAGGCACAGTGTCTGTGGCTGAACGGAACTAACACGGTGTACAGATCAGTGAGCAGACACTGGTACACTAAGCCGTGTTTCTGCTTAGGGTAAAACGGTCCTAAACCCTGAGGAACCACGACTGATGGACTAACCAGTTGCGTGGTGCTTTGGCGCACCAATGTGTGAGGGTCCATATGTAGTGATCCAAAACCACGGTGTACTGGGTTACCCGGCTGGCGTTGCATTAGCGTGCCACTCCTGCAGGCCATCCACACCCCTGATGGGAGGTGCGTTCCTTGGTGTGACTTACACTGTACCAAACCCAGGCCTGGTGGTCATCAGTTTGACTGTTGACCGGGTTCGGTTACTCGACGAGGTAATCAGAGGTACGATGTATAGGTCAACCTGGAAGGAACCAAGTCATATGATCATTCGAGTCTGACGGTAGTCTTCACCGCTCGAAGTGAATCATGGCATCAAGTGGAGGGACAGCGGGTTTACCACTACTAAGCGGAGAGCAGGGGTATGATGGAGAACATAGTCAGTCTGGGTGAATTGGAGTGCAGCCTGCATCGCACTCTGGGTGGCTACGCAGGTTAACTCGAGCTCAGAGGATCGATGGTACACTCGGGTAGTGTGTCGATCGAGCTTGAGTTGGAAGCCATGAACCCCGGTCCCTGATGGTTCCACCTTATCAACATTATGTACGGTTCTTGAACCGTCTCCTCGGAACACCATAAGCAGGAGGAAGAAAGAAGTATACGCTCCGTGTGTGCTTGGCACTAGAGCACGGTAGATGCGTAACTACATACGAGTACTAAGGGTTGAGCCCGAGACTAGTGCGGAATCGTATGTAGTAATCCCTAGTCATAAGTGAACTTCGCTACATAGGTGCGATGCACCGGGGTATGTTGCGAGTTGACTAGTTGACTTTGCTAGAGGCACCTTCCGGTGGCCTCAGTTAATAGTAAGTAACTAGTAGATATCACTTAAGTAATGGCCGCTAGGTATCGCACGCTAGAAATGGTCAAAATGAGGCGTCGGGGCGTTTTGGTAAAAACCTCACTCTGCCGGACCTCACTGTTGGCCGACCCTAGTGATGGGACACCTCGCTAGGGCCGGCCCTATGATGTAGGGATGAGAATCCCTCATCTATAGGGCCGGCCATATGGATAGGGATGGGGCGATAAAAACGGTTAAGATCGAGCCCTAAAAAGTGAGAAAACGGATAAATACGCGGAGAGATAAAAAGGAGATAATAGAGAGATGAGATAAGGGGGTCATTATCCCCTTGGATCCTTATCCAAGGGGGGGTGGCCGGCCCTATAAAAGCACCTATGGGCGCCGGCCCCATGTGCTACAGAAACCGAACCCCCCTCCCTCTCATCTCTCTAGTTCTCTCCCGATTCATCTCGCGTTTCAAGCTTGCTACTTCGTCTTCCTCGCGTGGAGTTCTGAAGAAGAAGAATGGTCGTTCTTCGGAGGCACTCAGAGATCCGAGAGCGACGTTCCGTGCATCGTGTGAGATCGAGTGAACAAGAAGGCAACATCTCTATTCGTACCATCGGCATCTTCGCGAACGATCTTCCGTCTCCATCGACAAAGAAGACAATTCTCCGCGGTTAAAAGATCCGTACGAAAGGTATGTGTAATCTAACATGTAGATCTAGCGAGCATTATGATTTGCATCTATGCTAGTTAATCATTACGCTAGATTGCCGTTAGGGGTTTTCAATTCTCGTGCATACACATGCACACATATGTAGATTAGTTTCCATGAAAAGTTAAATAGTGTAACGTGCACCATGAACGGTCTTTCGACCGCCAAATCGCTTCCGCTGCGAGCCTCTGACCCGGATTAACTTCCAACAATTGGTATCAGAGCCGCATTAGTGGTGTGCGTTTCACGTTTTTTTCATGAAACTAACATGTGTGCGCATGATGAATGCGTGAGATCATCGGGGTTCTTACGCTTAGATCATGCATATATATAGATTGTGCTTGTTCTATTGATCATTCTTGCAGGGCGCCGCTATAAAAAATCTAGATCTATGCTTTGTGCTTGCTACCGGGGGTCGGACCCCGAGTTAGCAAATGTCTGGATTTGCTTTCTATGTGTGGATTTGTAATTGAGCCGTAGATTGGGCGAGTGATGGGGGTTGACCATCCTCGGTTTCCCATGGCTTTTTCCTAGGTGTGTTTTCTTTTCTTTCTAGGAAATTATGTACGACCGAGCACTTGCTCGTAGCGTACTAGACTTTTTCGGTTACAGATCGAGAAGAAAGATGTGCCAAAGAAATCCACCATCGGAAGCGGAAGCGGAATCCTGGAGGATGAAGACGATCCGGCAAAGTGTTCGCGAGCGCGACGGAGGAGCCGGACCGAGGAACCTTGCGAAGAAAGCTAGAGGCATGCGCTGTGCTAATTAGGTTCAGGGGTCGGACCCTGAACTTAATTCAGTTTTAATGGTTGCTTTCTTTAATTAGTTCTTTAAGCTTCATATCGAACCCCGATGAGATAATGTGATTATCTGTTTTCAGAGGGATGCCTTTCCCCTCCGGTCCAAGCGACTGTTTGAGGTTAGGATCCCGCTAGATGACGCCTATTATTTAGTTGACTTTTGATGTTAGTGGGATCCCATCACATATGGTTATGCCACCATTAGAAGAGCACCCGACTAGTCGGGTGTGCCTATTTGGCCAGCATCGAAATCAAAGATGAGATGGAGATCCATTGAACATCAATTGTCAAATCTATAAGTGAGGCGCCATGACTAGTGGGAGTCCTTTCCAGTGAGTCTGACTCTAGGATTAGCTCCAGAGCATTAGCGTGATAACCAATTTTGCAAAGCATCGATACTCTTGGAATATGTAATGTGACCCTTGAATGGAGAAATCCACTTGAGGCAGGGACTATGATATTCCGAGAGTGATTAATGCTAGACGAAAGGTTTGAACGCTAGTGGGAGCATAGTGTGACCAGGGTCTAGTATTTAGGAGGTCGCTACCTTTGCATTTGCATAAATTCATACTCGCAAAATAACCCTCAGTATTTATAAGGGATGTAATAGAGGACTTTTAGAGATCCTCTGGCCTCCACGGCTAATCACTTCGTACTCGGGTGGAAGGGCATAACTCAACAACCCCCTCGGGTGAGAGCTGTGTTTTTTCTATGCCAAGCTACTTAGTGATCTCCTTCGGGATATGGCGGTTACGGTGCCAAGTGTTCAGGCTTTACTCACCCTCGTGGGGGCCGTTAGAATTCCCGTGCCGTAATTGCCTAAGCTCGTGGGTAAGCATCCTAAGTACACGTAAGGTATTCGTTGCGAAGACAACGGTGATCACGTGGTACTGGCCAAAAGATAACCATGGTCCATCAAAGCCCGTAGTTGGCAGATTTGGATAGGGTCAAGGGAAAGACCCGTGTAAGCGAAAGACCTGCACACTGCCCCCTCGGACAGGTGTAGCCTACTCCGAGATCTTACATACATGGTTAATTAATCCATAGAGATGGCTTCGCTTGAGGGTAGCGTTGTCATATGGATATAATTAGCTTGTTTTAAAAATCCATAAAAATAAGTTTTTATGCATTCTCATAATTCAGTCTTTTATTTTCAGATGACCAAGTTAGACCCCCTGTCTGCTATCCTAAATGACCACAAACTTACCAGTCCCAACTATGAGGACTGGAAGCGCAACCTGTACCTAGTCTTAAGGATAGGTAAACACATGTCAGCCCTGAATGACCCTGAGCCGGATTTGCCAGGACCCAATGCCACAGAGGCACAGTTAAAGGCTTTCACTGACTGGAAGGAATCTAATGAGATATGTAAATGCTATATTATAGCATCCTTGCAAACAACTCTGCAGAAGCAAGTCGAGGAGATGCCCGATGCTTCTGACATGATGTTGTATTTGAAGAAGATGTTTGAAGGTCATAATCGCGTTACACGATACCTTACCATCAAGAAACTCGTCGGCACTAAGATGTCCAATGGGACGCTGGTTCGGGAACACATGATGAAAATGTTTGGGTTCCAGAACGAACTAGCTACCATGGACATTGTGCTAGAAGGCGAGGTGATGACAGACATCTTTCTCTCGTCACTGTCTGGAGCCTTTGAAGGCTTTGTCACCAACTTTAATTTAAACAAGTTGGCTATGACAAATGCAGAGCTTCTGGGAGCTCTCCAGGCAGCGGAGGATGGCTTCAAGCAGAAGGGTGAAGCACTTCACGTGCAACGCAGATCCTTCAAGAAGCCTGGTAGACCTCTAGGCAAGAAACATAAGAAGAAACCTAAGTCAGCGCCTGTGCAGGACTCTGATGGGGCCTCTGGGTCTGGAGAATCAAAGAAACCGGGCACTAAGTGTTTCCGGTGTGGCCAGAAGGGTCATTGGAAGAAGGACTGCAAGAAGCCTCAGAATGCTGGAGAAGGTAATCTACAACTCTTAGTTGTTGAATCATTTCTTTCAAGTAATAGTTCTTTTGCTAGTTGGATTGTGGATTCAGGATCCACTAACCATGCCTGTAACTCTCTTCAGGGGTTTCGGGAAAGCAGAAGGTTGCTTGATGGAGAGGTGACCTTGAGCATGGGAACTGAGGCCGTGGCTGCTGCTGAAGCTATAGGAGATGTTACTCATATTTTTTCGAATAATAAGACTTTGACTCTTAGAGATGTCTTTTATGTACCGTCCTTGAGACGTAACTTAATTTATGTTTCTTCTTTAGTTAATGAAGGTTATTCAGTTTATTTTAATACTTCTGGTGTGTCTTTTAAACTGAATGGAACTTTTATAATAAGAGGAATGGTTCAGAATCATCTCTATATTCTCAGTCCTAAATTTGAAAAAGATAACATAATAACTTCAGCATTTAATGTTAATTCATCTAAGCGTAAAAAACCTTCGGAGAATTTAACCCAATTGTGGCACTTACGGCTTGGGCATATTGCCTTAGATAGGATCCATAGGTTGGTAAAGGCCGGGCTTCTGGAAACAGATCCTACGGAGATCCTTCCCACCTGTGAATCCTGCCTGGAAGGCAAGATGACCAAGAGGGCCTTCAAAGGCCAAGGAGTAAGAGCTACTGAGGTATTGGAGTTAATACATTCAGATGTATGTGGACCCATGAGCGTCAAGGCGATAGGAGGCCATGAGTACTTCATCACTTTTACAGATGATTACTCAAGATATGGTTACATTTACCTTATGCATCGGAAGTCGGAATCCTTTGACATGTTCAAAGAGTTCAGGGCTGAAGTAGAAAAGCAGACAGGTAAATGTATAAAAACCTTTCGATCTGATCGAGGAGGTGAATACCTATCTGACGAGTTCCTTGGGTATTTGGTGGAGCATGGGATAACATCCCAGTTAACTGCTCCAGGTACCCCACAACAGAATGGAGTCTCTGAGAGAAGGAATCGAACCTTGTTGGACATGGTTCGAAGCATGATGAGTTATGCCTGTTTACCAACGACCTTTTGGGGATATGCCCTTCAGACAGCAGCATATGTTCTGAACCACGTTCCGTCTAAATCAGTGCCTCAGACCCCTAGAGAACTGTGGTCAAGGCAAAAGCCAACACTACAGCATTTCAGAATATGGGGATGTCCTGCACATGTGCGGATTGACAAGAGGGAAAAGATAGAGCCAAAGTCCAAAGCATGTCTGTTTGTAGGGTATCCCAAAGAGACTAAAGGTGGACTATTTTATGATCCTGAGGAAAAGAAGGTAATCGTTTCGACGAATGTCATTTTCCTAGAACATGATTATGTTATGGACCACAAGCCTGCTAGTAAGGTAGTTCTGGATGAGCTACTGGGTACTAGATCAGAGAGCGCATCCAAAAGTATAGTGGGAGCTAACATTACAGATAATAATATACTAGATACTGTAGAAACTATTAATCCTGTAACACCACCACCACCTCGTCGCAGTGGGAGAAACATCAGAGCTCCTAACAGATACTATGGAGAAACCTTATTGGTTGATCCAGAGGGTCAGGAGGATGACCCACTGAGCTACGATGAGGCAGTGGGAGCTTCTGACAGCTCTGACTGGCAAAAGGCTATGGAGGCAGAAATTGAATCAATGTCCCATAACGCAGTCTGGACTCTTGTTACACCATCATCCAATATTAAACCTATTGGGTGTAAGTGGGTGTATAAGAAGAAGAGAGGATCCGATGGTACAATAGAGACTTATAAAGCTAGATTAGTTGCCAAGGGTTATACCCAGAGAGAAGGGATCGACTTTGACGAAACCTTCTCGCCGGTAGCTATGATAAAGTCTATTCGGATCCTCCTATCCATTGCAGCCCATTACAACTGGGAGATCTGGCAAATGGATGTCAAGACAGCATTCCTTAACGGAAATTTGGAAGAAGACATTTATATGATTCAGCCACCAGGCTTTGAGTCAGAGGGTCAGGAACATCTAGTTTGCAAGTTGCAGAAGTCCATTTATGGACTAAAGCAAGCATCTAGAAGTTGGAACATCCGTTTTGATCAGGCAATCCAGTCGTATGGATTTAATCAAAACGAGGATGAACCATGTGTATACAAGAGGACTGATAAGACCACAGTAGTATAATTGATACTTTACGTAGACGATATTCTACTCATTGGAAATGATGTAGGAACACTGTCAACGGTGAAGGTCTGGTTGTCAATACAGTTCGATATGAAAGACTTAGGTGAAGCGAGTTATGTTTTGGGGATCAAGGTAACACGTGATCGCCAGAACATGATTCTCTCGCTGTCACAGGCCGCGTATATAGATAAGGTTATGGCTAGGTTTGACATGCAAGACTCCAAGAAGGGTTTTGTGCCATTTAGACATGGCATAAAACTGTCTAAGGATCAATGTCCTAAGACACCTGAGGAGAGAGCAGAAATGCAGAAGATACCTTATGCCTCGGCATTGGGTAGTCTAATGTATGCTATGCATTGTACAAGGCCAGATATCTGTTTCGCAGTAGGCATGATGGGT
This sequence comes from Chamaelirium japonicum, assembly GCA_947650365.1. Taxonomy (NCBI): domain Eukaryota; kingdom Viridiplantae; phylum Streptophyta; class Magnoliopsida; order Liliales; family Melanthiaceae; genus Chamaelirium; species Chamaelirium japonicum. Next base: position 83,613,920 of record OX393550.1, on the reverse strand, counting down.
CGGTTTCAGTCGAATCCGGGTCCAGATCACTGGACAGCTGTGAAGTGTATACTCAAGTACCTTCGTAGAACAAGGGACTATGAGTTGGTTTACACTGGACAAGAACTGACGCCGATTGGATATACAGATTCTGACTTTATGTCAGATTTGGAATCCAGGAAGTCGACATCAGGTTTTGTGTTTATAGCTAGGAGGAGCAGCGGTTAGTTGGCAGAGTGTGAAGCAGAAATGCATCGCAGACTCTACCACAGAGGCTGAGTACGTTGCAGCGTGCGAGGCAGCCAAAGAGGCGGTATGGCTCAAGAAATTTCTCACGGATTTGGGGTGCGTACCAGAGGCCCAGTTACCTATTGTGCTTTACTGCGACAATAGTGGGGCGGTAGCACAAGCAAAGGAGCCAAGACATCACCAAAAGGGGAAGCACATCGAACGCAAGTTCCACTTGATTCGGCAGTTTCAAAAGCAAGGGCGAGTAGCGGTGACACAGATTGCATCTACAGATAATGTTGCTGATCCTTTCACAAAGGCAATACCTACCAAGGCATTCGAGCAACATGTGGACGCGATGGGAGTCAAAACCGTTTTGCTTCGCTAGACCAAGTGGGAGATTGTTAGGATTGATGTGTTCTAAGCTTGTAAAACTTTATGTTTTGGTCTAATAAAGATTGATAGTTATTATTACATGAGATGCATATAGGTGCGTAACATAGTTACGTGTTCTTTAGAGAACAGAGAGCCATGGTTATATGGTAGTCCACTGAGTTGAAGACTAAGTGGATTGGTCCCGTATAACCTAAATATGTTCGCAGCTATGATCAGGTTGGTCGCCTCATCATGGTAAGCTGTTGGCGATGATAGTTCATGGGATGTCTTCACCATGGTCATCACCAGGCACAGTGTCTGTGGCTGAACGGAACTAACACGGTGTACAGATCAGTGAGCAGACACTGGTACACTAAGCCGTGTTTCTGCTTAGGGTAAAACGGTCCTAAACCCTGAGGAACCACGACTGATGGACTAACCAGTTGCGTGGTGCTTTGGCGCACCAATGTGTGAGGGTCCATATGCAGTGATCCAAAACCACGGTGTACTGGGTTACCCGGCTGGCGTTGCATTAGCGTGTCACTCCTGCAGGCCATCCACACCCCTGATGGGAGGTGCGTTCCTTGGTGTGACTTACACTGTACCAAACCCAGACCTGGTGGTCATCAGTTTGACTGTTGACCGGGTTTGGTTACTCGACGGGGTAATCAGAGGTACGATGTATAGGTCAACCTGGAAGGAACCAAGTCATATGATCATTCGAGTCTGACGGTAGTCTTCACCGCTCGAAGTGAATCATGGCATCAAGTGGAGGGACAGCGGGTTTACCACTACTAAGCGGAGAACAGGGGTATGATGGAGAACATAGTAAGTCTGGGTGAATTGGAGTGCAGCCTGCGTCGCACTCTGGGTGGCTACGCAGGTTAACTCGAGCTCAGAGGATCGATGGTACACTCGGGTAGTGTGTCGATCGAGCTTGAGTTGGAAGCCATGAACCCCGGTCCCTGATGGTTCCACCTTATCAACATTATGTACGGTTCTTGAACCGTCTCCTCGGAACACCATAAGCAGGAGGAAGAAAGAAGTATACGCTCCGTGTGTGCTTGGCACTAGAGCACGGTAGATGCGTAACTACATACGAGTACTAAGGGTTGAGCCCGAGACTAGTGCGGAGTCGTATGTAGTAATCCCTAGCCATAAGTGAACTTCGCTACATAGGTGCGATGCACCGGGGTATGTTGCGAGTTGACTAGTTGACTTTGCTAGAGGCACCTTCCGGTGGCCTCAGTTAATAGTATGTAACTAGTAGATATCACTTAAGTAATGGCCGCTAGGTATCGCACGCTAGAAATGGTCAAAATGAGGCGTCGGGGCGTTTTGGTAAAAACCTCACTCTGCCGGACCTCACTGTTGGTCGACCCTAGTGATGGGACACCTCGCTAGGGCCGGCCCTATGATGTAGGGATAAGAATCCCTTATCTATAGGGCCGGCCATATGGATAGAGATGGGGCGATAAAAACGGTTAAGATCGAGCCCTAAAAAGTGAGAAAACGGATAAATACGCGGAGAGATAAAAAGGAGATAATGGAGAGATGAGATAAGGGGGTCATTATCCCCTTGGATCCTTATCCAAGTGGGGGTGGCCGGCCCTATAAAAGCACCTATGGGTGCCGGCCCCATGTGCTACAGAAACCGAACCCCCCTCTCTCTCATCTCTCTAGTTCTCTCCCGATTCATCTCGCGTTTCCTGCTTGCTACTTCGTCTTCCTCGCGTGGAGTTCTGAAGAAGGAGAAGGGTCGTTCTTCGGAGGCACTCAGAGATCCGAGAGCGACGTTCCGTGCATCGTGTGAGATCGGGTGAACAAGAAGGCAACATCTCCATTCGTACCATCGGCATCTTCGCGAACGATCTTCCGTCTTCATCGATAAAGAAGACAATTCTCCGCGGTTAAAAGATCCGTACGAAAGGTATGTGTAATCTAACATGTAGATCTAGCGAGCATTATGATTTGTATCTATGCTAGTTAATCATTACGCTAGATTGCCGTTAGGGGTTTTCGATTCTCGTGCATACACATGCACACATATGTAGATTAGTTTCCATGAAAAGTTAAATAGTGTAACGTGCACCATGAACGGTCTTTCGACCGCCAAATCGCTTCCGCTGCGAGCCTCTGACCCGGATTAACTTCCAACAACGAGTGCAAGTGCAGGCGGACCGGTAGAATGCAAGGGCGTAGGGCACTAGTGCAGGCGCAGCCGAACAGGTAGAACGCAAGGACATAGGCGGGCTGACAAAGCGCAAGGCGCAGCGGCCTGATAGAGTGCAGGGCACAGGAAGAGCGCAACGGGTCAGAACACAGGGCGCAAGACTCAGGCATAGAGGCAGTTACGAAGAGTTGAGCTCTGTATTATCTCTTCATTGATGTGTATTCATTACATAAGACTACCTCTCCTTATATAGAGCGAGAGAATGCACACCTTAACATTACCACAACCGAGGTGGGACTAATAGAATACTAACACACTACATCTAATAAATGGTATAGAGTTCTTCAGCTGTAGGTGAGACACTAATATTTGTTGTCCTACCATATTTGTTGTTTTTTGTTCTTAATTTCTAATTTTATAGCCACTCCTATTGATAGTCTTAATTATAAAGTGGATGCCATCTTTTATTTTTTGAGGAAAAAGATAAGGTATGGCATCTCCCAGTCTATTATTGGTTGAACACTTTTTACACTTCTACCAATTCCCTCATTACACTTTTGCTAAAATTTTATCCTGCATCATTCCTACAGAACACTTTCTACACTTCTACCACTTTGCTGCATAACACCTCCGCCAAAACAAACAGTAGAAGTGGTTGAACTCTAGCTCCTAGCATTACCACTTCCATCAAAACAAACATTGAAACTGGAAATTTCGGTCGAAAGTCCCAGTCAACGCTTCCAACACTTCTCCCGCTTCCTAACAGCCAAACGGCCTGATGTAGGTGTTAGCTGTGCCATAACAAATCCTAATGAAATACTTTTGTGCATTTCTTTACTTTCATGTTGCTTGATCTGTTATCGTCCTTTATTATAATTTAAACATGCCATTTTTTTTTGACATAGAAATAAGCCTAAATTTTGTGCTTGGTAGGTGTATTCGGTAAGGTAATTGTGTTTTTCCTGCATTCAAACCATCATATACTTTAGTTAACGTGATGTTTGAGGTTTGTTTTAACCATGAATTTATTTAAAGTGTATAATATTGAATAACATTTTCTAATGTTGGTTCCATTCAAAATAGGTTTGCATTCATAGTATGAGTCCATAAATCCACTATTGCATTACCTCTTTATATTTACTTTATTATTAAGTTTTTACAACTTTGCAGTGACAACAATGATAGACCTTATCACAAATAGATGGGAAAATGCTTGTTGGTTATGGTTGTTTATGACCAAAGCAAATGTAATCAATCAAATCCTTCTGATACATGATTAGGTACAGTGTATCTCCTTTTGATTACGTGCTCGGTGAATCTGAAGGGAGCATGCAGCTGGCCATCATAAACACGCAGATAAAATAGCCACCTGGGTCTGATCCTCCTTACCCGGAAGCTCTCCGACAATTTGTGGTTTGAATGCTCAATCCTCAGCCCACTGCCCAGCCTCATATTGGTGACATCGTCATTCATGTCGAGAAACTTGTATCGAAGTTTTCGTCTTAAACCAAAAAGTGGTATGTGTTTATTGGTTTCGAATGTGCACAAGTTTTTGTTTTTTCGTTTTATGCAGTTTATTTGATAATGCTATTGGTATCTCTATTAGGACAACAAAAATTCAATATCCACTTTTACCCCTAACTTGAATTAGATATAAAATTATATAGAAAAATATTAGAGGTAGTAATGATTTTTTATAGGTAGTTAATTTGGAGCTCCAATTAATCAGCATTAATTCCTTTCGCACACGTGCATCATGTGTGTGTTCTTACAATGATGTTATCATTGTTGTCAAGTAAATATTGGTTTTCATAGTCGGCTGTGCTGATTGCACTTGGTATGGTGATGCAGGTACTTATTATTGCCACTTGAATCTGAGCAGCAACAGCATGATAGAGCTTCCGAGGATTCAATCTTGATAGAACTGTTCCTTTTGGAACCATCTATGTGTTGGAAAAAAATTCATGGTAGAGGCCCGCAGCGGAAACAAAGAATAGGTCCGAGGACCGTGAGCGGTATGCGTTACATATCAAAAATTTTCATCAAAACGATCTACACGTGCGTGTATGAATCTAGCATGGCAACTACGCGAACCCCTAACATCGATCTAACGCAAAAGAACAATCTAGCATGCATGCATGTTTTATCTATGTTAGATCTACTTGTTAGAGATCATACATGAGTGCGGATTCTTTCACCGCGACAAATTTCTTCTTTGTCGATGGAGACGGGCTCAGATCTGCTCGACATAACTTCGGTGCGACGGCCATAACTTTCTGCTCTGAACTCCGATTGGGCTGAAATTTGGACTACACTTAGCCAACTTCGAGACACAACTTTTCCAACAAGTTTCACCTCGTTTAGACTTCTGTAGCTCCCAAAATCACAAAAACAATGTTAATTTTCTGTACAGATTCTGGACAGCAAAAGGTTGAGGGAGATGCCTTCTAGTTCACCCGATCACACACGATGCACGGTACCTCGTCGATGGATCTCTGAGTGCCTCCATACAACGAGCCTTCTCCTTCTACAAAACACCACGCGAGGAAGACGAGTCGCCATCCAATGGTGCAAGCGAGGGAGAGAGAGAAGAGAGAGAAGATGCGAAGAGAGGAGAGGGGCGGCTAGGGTTTCCCCATAGCTTGGCCGGCCCCTTAGGGCTTGCAATATGCATGGCCGGCCCCCCCTCTCCCCTATCCCTTATATAGGGCCGGCCCTAGGCTTATGGATAAGCCTAGTGCAGATAGGATTGACTGATTCAAACCTCTCCCTATATATCTCTTTTTTTATCTCTATCTTTTCCTTGTTTTTGAAAACGGTCAAAACCAGCCTGTTTCCTGCGCCTCATGACCGGCCCTTTCATCGGAGGCAACAACCTCCTGAAACCAATAGGGCTGGCCTTGACCAGTCTCTCAACACTTAGGGCCGGCCCCCTTAGTATATAGTGACGCATGGTATGGCCAAAACGCCCTTATGTCACTAGTTGGTCGTTCCTCGTGTACGAGACTTTGCAAGGCACACATAAGTGAAGTGCACCAGTGATTTCACTATTCTCTGAGGTTCCCGTAGGGTGCCCCTAGTGAAGTCAACTAGTCAACTCGCAACATGTCCCGGTGCTTCGCACCCATGTGGCAAAGTCCACTTATGACAAGGAATTGTTACATGTGTCTCTGCACTAACCTAGGGTTTCCCCTTAGTGCACACACGTAGCTACCGTGCACTAGTGCGAAGCACTCACGGGAGCGTATGCTTGGACTTCTTGCTTCCTCTAACTACGTTCTGTGTTTTGAGGAGATGGTATAAGAACCGTACATAATGTCGATAAGGTGGAACCTTCAGGGACCAGGGTTCATGGCTTCCAACTTAGACTCGATCGACACACTACCCGAGTATACCATCGATCCTCTGAATCCAAGTTAACCTGCGTAGCCACCCAAAGTGCGATGCAGGCTGCACTCCAATTCCCCCGGACTTACTATGTTCTCCCTCATACCCCTACTCTCCGCTTAGTATGGTAAACTCGCTGTCCCTCCAACTGGTGCCATGACGCAACTCGAGCGGTGGAGAATACCGTCAAACTCGAGTGCTCATATGACTCGGTTCCTTCCAGGTTAACCACATACATCGTACCTCCGATTACTCTAACGAGCAACCGAATCCGTCACCAGTCCAACTGATGACCACCTGGCCAGGGTTTAATACGACGTAGGTTAGACCAAGGAACGCACCTCCCGTTAGGGGTGTGGATAGCCTGCAGGAGTGACATGCTGATGCAACGCCAGCTGGGTAACCCAGTACACCGTGGTTTTGGATCACTGCATCCGGATCCTCACACATTGGTGCGCCAAAGCACCACACAACTGGTTAGTCCACCAGACATGGTTCCTCAGGATTTAGGACCGCTTTACCCTAAGCAGAAACACGGTTTAGTGCACCGGTGTCTGCTTACCGATCTGTGCACCGTGTTAGTTCCGTTCGACCACAGACACTGTGCCTGGTAATGACTATGGTGGAGAAACCCACACTCTGTCATCCCAACAGCTTATCCTGATAGGGCGACCAACCCTAATCAGAGCTGCGAACGTATTTAGGTTACATGGGACCAGTCCCTTGAGTCTCCCACTCAAGAGGATTACCATGTAGCCATGGCTCTCTGTTTAGTAATCAGAACACGTACTAAGGTACGTACCAATATGCAATCCTATACTATCAACCATACATAGCTAAACTATAGGTTTTTATGAGCTGTAGACCTCACCAATTCTAACAATCTCCCACTAGGTCTAACGAGGAATAATGGTGTTTGAGCTCTGTAGCTTCTACATGCTGCCCAAAAGCCTTTGCAGGAATTCCCTAAAGGAATTGACAACATTTTCTGTAGATTCCACCTCAGTACCGCTACTTGCATTTCCTCCTATAACTGTCAGATCAAGTGAAGTTTGTACTTGATGGGTTTCCCCTTATTGTGATGCCTAGTCTCCTTGGACCTTGCTTACCGCTCTTCTGTTGTAACAACAGATAACTGAGCCTCTGGTACGCGTCCCAAGTTCTCTAAGAACTTCCTGAGCCGTACCACTTGATATACTACCTCGTACGCAACAATGTGCTAAGCCTCTGTGGTAGAGTCTGTGATGCACTCTTGCTTCACACTCTACCAACTACCGCTTCTAATCCTAAGATAAAAAAAAAATTCCTGAAATCGATTATCTGGAACGCACATCTGACACCAATGTCAGACCCTGTGTGTCCAATCGATATCAGGACCTGTGAAGTGCAAGCTAACTCACAATCCTCACTTGATGAGGACGTCAGAGTATACCCTTCACTTTAGTCCAGTGATCTAGACCCGGGTTCGACTGAAACTGACCCATCTCCTGCTGCGCAATAGATATCTAGCCTCGTAAATCGAATTTGGCTAGAATCTTATCTTCATGTGTAGCCTGTGACAGCAAGAGAATCTTGCTCTGGTAATCTCGAGTTACCTTGATTCCCAGAACATAACTCGCCTCACGTTAGGGTCTTTCACATCGAATTGTGATGACTACAAACCTTTACCGTAAACAATATTCTTACATCATTTTCAATCAGTAGAATATCGTTAACGTAAAATACTAAATACACCATTGTAGCTATTTCACCTTTCTTGTACCAACTTGGTTTATCCTTATTCTGATCAAATCCGTGTGAGTGGATTCCCTTGATCAAAATAGATATTCCATCCTGGATGCTTGCATCAGTCCATAAATGGACCGTTGCAACTTACATTCCATATCTTCCTAACCTACTGACACAAAGCCTGGGGCTACTCATCCATATGTCCTTTCCAAATTTTCGTTAGGGAATAACTGTCTTGATATCCATCAACCAGATCTCCCAACTATAATGGGCTGCATGGATTAAGAGAATCCAAAATAGACTTAGGCATAGCTACCAGTGAGATGGTTTTGACATAGTCAATCCCTTCTCCTTTGGCAACTAATCTAGCTCCTTAAGTCTTAACCGGGTGCTCTTCTTATATACCTCCTACACCCTGAAGAGTGATAATGCTATAAGTGTTAAGACTGTTCCAAGGGACATTGATGCAAATTTGCCTCCATGGTCTTTTGTTAGTCAGAGCTGTCGGAAGCTCCCACTACTTCTTCGTAGCTCTAGGGATCATCCTCCTGAAACTCTGGATTAACTATCGAAGTTTCTCTACAGTATCTTTCAGGAGCTCTGATGGTCCCACAACGACAAGGTGGTGGTGGTACAAAGGAAGCTCCCACTACTTCTTTGTAGCTCTAGGGATCATCCTCCTGAAACTCTGGATTAAATATCGAAGTTTCTCCATAGTATCTTTTAGGAGCTCTGATGGTCCCACAACGACGAGGTGGTGGTGATACAAAAGTGAATTATTTCTACAGTGTCTGGTATACTAGTTTCTATATCATCTACTCCCATTACGTTTTCAGATGCGCATTCTCTACCAGTACCTAGTAGTTCACCCAGAACTACCTTACCGGTAAACTTATGGTCTATAATATAATCCTGGTCTAGGTAGATGGTATTCGTAGAAACGATTACCTTCTAAACCTCAAGATCATAGAACAGTCCACCTTATGCATCTTAAGGGTAACCTACAAACAAATATACCCGGAACTACATCTTTATTTCATCCCTCTTATCCTTTTGCACAAGTACAGGACAACCCTATATCTCGAGACACTATAGTGTCAGCTTTCGCTTAGACCATAACTCTCTTATAGGTTTGAGGCACTGATCCAGATGAGAGATAGTTTCAGATATAAGCTACTGTTTTAAGGTTCAACCCCAACAAAAGGTAGGTAGTACATTTGGCAATATTCATCATACTACGGACCATGTCAAACAGAGTCTGATTCCTTCTCTCGGAGACTTCATTTTGACGTGTCATCCTTGGAGCATTTAACTGAGAGATAATCTCATGCTCCCTCAGGATCCTATAGAACTCGTCCGATAGTGACTTATTCCTTCGATTAAATCGAAGAGTCTTCTATCGTCTAGACGCTCTTAGAACCATAGACGTCAAAATCAACTAACTCCAATACCTTAGTGTCCCTTTTAGTTATTCTGCCTTTCAGATTACACTCATAGGTTAGAAGGATCTCCGATGAATCTGTGAACAGAAACTCGGCCTTCTTTTATCTCTGAATTTATCTAAGGCAGAATATCTAAATCAGAGGGGTCACAAATGGGATAGTTTCTCCGTAGAATTTAGATGAATTCCAATTAGACGCTGCAGCTATCATGAAATCTATTTCCGAATTAGGATTAAATATAAAGATATTATTCTGATCTATTCCTCTAGTAATGAAGCTATCTATTCAGTTTAAGATACACACCTACAGTACTGTCTAAAACTAATAACTTCATTAACTAAAGAGGAAACAGAACTATATCTCTAAAAATCAAAATCCGTGTTTCGGAAAAACTAAGATAATCATATCTAACAGCTTCCGCAGTGGCTTATGGCATCATTACATATGTTAGGATTACTTCACTATAAAGTAGTCTTCTGCTTTTCTTGAATTTCTGTAGACCCGAAGTCTACATTCCAAGAAGCATAAGAACTGCTACTAGATAGCGACTCAACTCCTAATATCCTGAGGCCATACACTATCTTCAAATATCCCCTATACTTGCCAAAGCGGAAACACTTCCGTCCTTAGCATTACCATACTTAGGAGTCCACACCAGTTTCTGCACTAGAATAGTTTTTGATCGCTTATAAGTTACTCCCTTTGGATCTTCTAAAGAAGACCTATGTTAAGCACTAAAGGCATTGCCTTTAATATTGATCCCATCCTTTATCTCTTGGAAATCTCCTTAGAAGTTCTACGTTTATCATCTCTAGCTTGTTAAAGCTAAAGTCTCTGACAACGCCTTCGAAGGTTCCAGATAAGGATGCAAGACAGACGTCTTCCACCACCTCGTCATCTGGCACCATGTATTTGGAATCTAGTTCGATCTGGAACTCAAAGATGTGTTAACATCTCGGTACCGATAAGTATCTTGGTGGATAAGCGATGAGTCTACCGACTTCGCCTAGCAGACATCTTATGCAAGTAAAACTTATTTTGAGAAGACCCGGTATATCTCTGATTTGCTTCTAAGGAGTTGTCAGCAAGTCTGCTATGACACAGAACTTGCACATTTCCTCAGACTCTTGCTAGTCATCATATGCCCTAGTTAGTGCCCTAGTGATATCTGGACCCGTTAGGTCTAGTACAGGGATAGTTAGATTGCAAGCAATGTACATTTACTACCCTAAGCATAAGCTAAAGATAGCGCTTCTGATCTACGTAGTTAGAGACCCGATAACTGGTTCTCTTATGGGATAGCGGATAGGGGAACTATATGGTTGAATGAAAATGAATACAAAATAACTTATTTTATGGATTTTAAAAATAAGATAATTATATCCAAATGTCAGCGCTACCCTCACAGCGAAGACACCTCTATAGATTAATTAACCATATATGTAAGATCTCGGAATCGACTACACCTGCCCTAGGGAGCATCATGCAGCGTCAATCTGCTTACACAGGCCTTTCTTTGACTCTATCCAAATCTGCTAACTAAGGGCTTTGATGGACCATGGTTATCTTTTGGCCAGTGCCACATGATCCCCATTGTCTGAGCAACGAATGCCTCACGTCCACTTTGGATGCTTACCCACAAGCCTAAGCAATTACAGCACGGAAGTTCATGCGGCCCCCACTAGGGTGGGATGAAAAGCCCTTCTCTCCTGGCCCCGTAACTGCCATATCCTGAAGGAGACCGCTAAGTTATCTGGCATGGAAAAACATAACCCTCACCCTAGGGGGTGTCGAGCTACGCCCTTCCACCCAGACACAGAGCAGTTGGTTGTGGAGGCAAGAGGATCTCGACAAGTCCTCTTACACATCCCTTATTATAGTTGAGGGTTATTTAATGCAAGTATGAGTGTACACTAAGGTCACGACAACCTATACACTAGACCCTGGTCATACCGTGCTCCCACTAGCGTTTCAAGCCTTTCGCGAAGCATTAATCGATCTCGGAATATCATAGTCCCTGCCTCATGTGGATTTCACTACTCAAGGGTCACATTACATATCCCAAGAACATCGATGCTCTGCAAACCTCACGCTAATGCTCTGGAACCTAGCCTAAGGTCAGACTGACAGGAAAGGTCTTCCACTACCATGGTGCCTCGCTTATAAATTTGACGAATGATGTCATAGTAGAATTCCAACTCATTCTAGGTTTCGATGCTAGCCAAATAGGCACACCCGACTAATCGGGTATTGACCTAATAGTGACATAACCAAATGTGAGGAATTCATGCTATCATCAAGGGTCAATTAAATAATAGGCGTCACTAGTGAAATCCTATCCTAATAAGGTCGCCAGGACCCAAAGGGAAAGGGCATCCCTCTAACACAGATAATTAAATTATCGCATCGGGGTTCTCTACCGAAATATAAAGAACAGAAGAAAGAAACAATCCACACGACTGAATCAAGTTCAGGGTCCGACCCTTGAACTTGACTGGAACAACGCAGGCTCTATGTCTCATTCGCAAGGCTCCTCGATCTGGTGCAAGCCTTTGTATACGATCTTCTGACGCTTTCTGCCCTTTGTCGTCATCGTGTACGCTTCGCCGGATCGCCATCGTCCTCCAAGGTTCCGCTCGTCCTCCCGGTGGTGGATCTCCATGACAAGTCCTCCTCTTCAATCTATAACCGAAAAAGCTCTAGTACGCTTCGAGCAAATACTCGCTCGTACACAATTTCCTAGAAAGAAAAGAGAAAACAAGCCTAGCAAAAAAGCCTGGGAATCAAGGGTGGTCAACTTCCACCACTTGCCCAACTATGGCTCTAAAACCTATCCACACACAGAAGAAAAATATCCAGACAATATTCGCTAACACGGGGTCCGACCCCCGGTAGCAAGCAATCACAAATCTAGATTAATTTTAGAAGCGGCGCCCTGCAAGAACAATTCATAGAACATACAAAATATATACTATGCATGATCTACTCGTAGAACCCCGATGGCGGCACATACTATTCATACGCACACATGACGGTTTCATGAAAAATATGAAACGCACACCACTAGCGTGCTCTGATACCAATTATTGGAAATAAATCCATGGTAGAGGCCCGCAGCGGAAGCAAAGAATAGGTCCAAGGAACGTGAGCGGTGTGCGTTACATATCAAAAATTTTCATCGAAACGATCTACACGTGCGTGTATGAATCTAGCATGGCAACTACGCGAACCCCTAACTTTGATCTAATGCAAAAGAACAATCTAGCATGCATCGTGCTCATATGACTCGGTTCCTTCCAGGTTAACCACATACATCGTACCTCCGATTACTCTTACGAGCAACCGAATCCGTCACCAGTCCAACTGATGACCAACTGGCCAGGGTTTAATACGATGTAGGTCAAACCAAGGAACGCACCTCTCGTTAGGGGTGTGGATAGCCTGCAGGAGTGACATGCTGATGCAACACCAGCCGGGTAACCCAGTACACTGTGGTTTTGGATCATTGTATCCGGATCCTCACACATTGGTACGCCAAAGCACCACACAACTGGTTAGTCCACCAGACATGGTTCCTCAGGGTTTAGGACCGTTTTACCTTAAGCAGAAACACAGTTTAGTGCACCGGTGTCTGCTCACCGATCTGTGCACCGTGTTGGTTCCGTTCGACCATAGACACTGTGTCTGGTAATGACCGTGGTGGAGAAACCCACGCTCTGTCATCCCAATAGCTTATCCTGATAGGGCGACCAACCCTAATCAGAGCTGCGAACGTATTTAGGTTACATGGGACCAGTCCCTTAAGTCTCCCACTCAAAAGGATTATCATGTAGCTATAGCTCTCTGTTCTGTAATCAGAACACGTACTAAGGTACGTAACAATATGCAATCCTGTACTATCAACCATACATAGCTAAATTATAGGTTTTTACGAGCTGTAGACCTCACCAATTCTAACACTATGAAGCTGAGAAGGCCTACTTCACATGTTCTCTTCTTGCTCCTGTTCCAGTTGGAGTTGCTCTTTCTCTCTCTCTCTCTCTGTGATTCAGAAATGATGTAAAAAAGTCTCGACTCATGATTTGAGAACATGAATATTGGCTCCCTTGGGTTTATTTCTCTATTATGCAGAACTTTTTAGAGCATGTTCGTATTCAAAGAAGTACATTTAAGTAAAGTGCATTTGTGTGGAATTTTACTATATTAATACATGTACTCTAAATCAATTGAGAAGAGAAATGAAGGATTACCGGTGTAAACAAACATGTTAACCATGAACGATTTTGTTCACCTTCCTTGAAGGAGGGTGAACATCACCTTCGTCCTGATTGGTACAGTTCAGGGGCTTGTATGTCATTTTGGTTTATGCACCATGGTGAAATGACCAAAAGCCCGTGAAACAGACCAATCAAGGGGGCAGTGATGTTCACAGCTAACAAAATCAAGTTATTTATCCGAAGTAGGATAAAACTTGACCGGGTGGGATTCAAATGCTGCTTTAGCTCAATGCTTGTAACCTAATTTCCAACCTGATCAGACCTAGAGAGAGAGAGAGAGAGAGAGAGAGAGAGATTGAGAGAGAGGGGGTACTAATGATATTTATTCAAATTTAAATTCAAAACAAAGAATCCAAGAATTTATTCCTTTGAAATAAGTTAGATCACAGAGAAGAGAACAAATCTCCAATACATTAGATATACGGAGAGGAAAAAAAATTAGTAAACCTACAGGAGATAAAAAGAAACCTTGTGCAATTCGGTAGTTGTTGCTCGCGAAGCTAGCCGAAGAATCATGAAGAACCTTGAATAGAGATAATTGGTGGAATTAGGAAGAATGTTGGGTTAAGTCCCACATCGGCTTGGGGCCTACGTAATTGTCTCAATGACAATGTTATATTTGCTTGTTTTTGTGACTTCCGTCCCAAGGTTGGAAGAGAAGCATGGAAGTTGCGTAATTATCTCCATAAAGACAACGGAGGTGAATATATTTTTAAAATTTTTGAAGGCTATTACGGAGTGACCAAAAGGATAAACAAGACTATTATGGAGAAGGCGAGGTGATGCTATCGAGGTCGAAGCAGCCTAAGTGCTTCTAGCGAGAAGCTACTCGGGCTGCGTGCTACTTGATCAATTGATTCCAGAGGCAATATGGACCAAATAAGATATGTCATACGCTCATCTAAAGGTATTGGTTGCAAGACACTCATTCATGTGCCCAAAGAGTAGAGATTGAAGTTGGATGCAAGAGCAAGTCCTTGCGTTTTCGTTGGGTATAATGTTGAGGAGTTTAACTATATAATTTATGATCTAAAATCCAAGAAGATTGTTCGAAACCAAGACGTGGTGTTCCATGAAGACCACCATATTACTGACTTGGATAAAGCGAGGGAGCTGAAGTGCAGCACTTTTGATATGGTGGATCTTACTCATGTTTCTCTTTCACCATTGCAGATCGAACATGTGGAATAAGCTCAATAAAAAGAACCGGCTGAGGGTCTTCCAGTCAGAAACGAAGGATAAGGAGTCGATTCATGGCTACCTCCTTTACAAGAAGATGTAAAGTTTCAAGTCTGAAGGTTTACAAAAGAGCGCATACTATCTACAAGGTATACCGCGGATGAGTTTTTCTTGCTTACTAGTGAGGGGGAGACAGGGAGTCTGTAGGAACTACAAACTCAGGGAAAAAGACAATAAAAGAATACAATGCAAGAGGAGATGATATCATTGCAAAAAAATAATACCCTGTGACTTAGTGGAGCTACCAAAGGGCCAAAGGCCTTTGAAGAAGAAGTGGATGTACAAGCTCAAGTTGGATAGCAATGGGAAGATAGTGAAGTACAAGGCCATATTAGTTATGAAGGACTTCAAGCAGAGAGAGACATTGATTGCACAGAGATTTAATTTTTCATGGTGAAGCTGGCATCCATAAGAGTGGTGCTAAACTTGCCAGCATGTCTTGACTTAAAGGCTGAGTAGTTGGATGCCAAAACAATGTTTCTTTATGAAGACATCAATAGGGAGATTTACATGGTGCAACCAAAGGGTTTCGTGATGAATAGCAAAGAGCATATGTTTTGCAGGCTGAAAAAGAGTCTACGGGCTTAAGCAAGCCCAAAGTCACGGTGGTATAAAAAATTTGATTCATTCATGTTAGATCAAGGCTATAAGTGTATATTTACCGATCATTGCATCTATATCAGATACTTAGCGGAGACTAACTTCATAATCTTGTTATTGTATGTGGAGACTTGTTGATCGTGATCCAATATGTGAACATATTCAGCAAGTTAAATGCAAACTTGTTTAAGTACTTTTATCTAAAATACTTGGGGCTAGCATAACATATCTTAGGCATGCAAATCAGATGTGGCAGAAAAGCTTGGAATATTTGGCTATCATGGAGAGCTATATTGACCGTGTTGTGGAATAGTTTGGTATGTTAGATGCACAGGTAATTTGAATTCCGTTGGTTAATTACTTCGGGCCAAGATCAATGAGTTCATCATTTACTGAAGAGTGGAAAAAAGATGGCATCGATTCATATACGTCAGCAGTAGGGAGTTTTATGTATGCATGGTTTCTACGTGGCCGAATATTGCTTATGTAGTTGATACGGTGTGCAAGTATATGGAGAGTCCTGGTAAGCATCACTAGGAGGCTGACAAGTAGATCTTGAGATATTTGAAGGGTTTAAGGATAAGATTATGCTTTGGCGATAAGAAACTAGTTCTGAAATGGTATACATACTCATATATAGCAGAAGACCTAGATAGCATGAGATCGACTTCATGTTACATATTAACGCTAGCAAAGGGAGCTGTGTCTTAGCAGTCAAAGCTCAAGAACGGCGTGGCATTATGACGACTGAAGTCGAGTACATTGCTATGGCCGAAGTAGCAAAATAGCTTCTATGGATGAAACAGTTTTATCAGAACTTAAGCGTGAAGCAAGAACAAAATTCTGTTATTTTATGATAGCTACAGTATGATTGAGCTGAGCAAGAATCCAAACTATCACACATGAACAAAGCATAGTGATGTGCATTACTACTGGATATATGATGAGTTGGAGAATGAGTCATTGCATATTATAAAGGTACATACGAACAAAAACGTAACAGATATAATGACCAAGGTAATCACCAAGTAGAAGTATGAGCTTTGTCGAGATTGTTGGATTTTATATGGTCTGCAGCTTATAAAACTCTGGATTACTTGTATTTGGTTGATTATTTGATTATGATTGCATATTGGTATGCATGTAAATACATACTCTATTTATAGAACACGGAGCCATGGTAATATAGTAATCGACATGAGTGGTAGACTCAGTGGATCGATTCTATGTTAGCCTAAATAGTTCGCAGCTCTGATAAGGTTGGTCGCCTTATTAGGATAAACTATTGGGATGACATAACGTGAGTGTTTTCACCACAGTCATTACTAGGCACAGTGTCTGTGGCCGAACGGAACCAACACGGTGCACAGATTGGTGAGCAAATATCGGTGCATTGAGCCATGTTGTTGTTTAGCATAAGCGATCATTAACCTTGAGGAATCATGAACGGTGACTAATCAGTTACGTGGTACTTTGGTGCACAAACGTGTGAGGGATCCATATGCAACCCAATACCATGTTGCACTGGGTTACTAGCTGGTGTTGCATCGGCATACCACTCCTGCAGGCCATTCATACCCCTAATAGGAGGTGTGTTCCTTGGCTTGACATACACAACATTAAAACCAGATCTGGCGGTCAACAGTTGAGCTATTGACCGGATCAGGTAGCTTGGTCAAAGCAACCAGAGGTGAAATCTAGTGAGTTAACCTAGAGGGAACCTAGTCAGATGGATTACTCAAATATGACAGTGCTTTCCACCGCTTGAGTTGATTCATGGCATTGTGTGGAGGGACATCGTATTACCAATACCTTAAATGAGAACATGGGTATGCCATAGAGCGTAATAAGTATGGGTGAATTAGAGTACAGTCTGCGTCGCACTCTAGGTCGCAATGTAGGTTAGTCAGGTTCAAAGGATAAATGATACACTTGGAAAAGTATATTAGTCAAGTCCAATTATAAGCCATGAACCCCAATCCCTGAAAGTTCCACTTTATTCATATTTAGTTTGGATAATTACTTTTCCCCATCTCATGAGCTCTGAAAAGGAAGTGAATTCCTGTAAACCCTAATTGACCTACACTCTATGTGTGTATGATACTAGAGCATGGTAAAAGTGAAAGCCAATATATACACACAGGGTTCCTCATAATAGTAGTAATACCAAGGGCACCCTAGAGTAGTAGGTATACTAGGTACAGCCTAGAGCATGACACTATAACATGGTAGAAGTGAGCTAGTACGTTTTACTAAGGGCATCCCATGTTTTTTACTATAAGCACACCTAGTGAATAGTGAAATTACTAGAGGCATCCCAATTTTGAGCTTATTGGTGTATGTGAGGTCCCTAGTCGATCTAGGATTTCCTCCGTACCTAAGGGGTCGACCATATGTGACTTGTGCTTGCAAGGGGGGCCAAGCACTATAGCCATACACAAGCTATATGGACCAGTCACAACTTGCATGCGCAAGCCTATAGTGGCCGGCTACTATGGATCCACACAGGATTTAAGGGGGGCTGGCCACATATGGTAATGCAAGGGATAATAGGGAGCAACCACAATTTGCACATTCAAATTGTGGCCAACCATATGCCCTATTTCCTAGGGGGTGCATGGCTAGGGATAAAGGGGGCACCTATAACTTGCATGTGCAAGGTTTAGGGTCCCATTGGACGGCCACTATAAAGAGGGAGGGAGGGGGGCACGACCATGGTTGTTGGCTCTCTTGTAAATTATGGCCAATGAGGTTGCCCCCTTGTGTACGTGGAATTTGTCCCTCCCTTTTATCTAACTTCTTCCTTTGAGTTTTTTGTGAGAGACGAAGGATGTTTGCGTTATTGAGGCACTCAGAGATTGATGAGCGAGGATCTGGGTTACGTGTGTGATCAGTTGAACAAGAAGGTTGCTTTCTCCATCGCAAGGATCTTTGTCCATGAAGGGTTTTCTCCATTGCAAGTATTATCATCCACAAAGCTGCACGAGCCGTCGCCATCGACAAAAAAGAAGTTCTCCGTGGTTAAAGATCCACACGAAGGTATGAGTTTATAACACGGAGATCTAGCATAAATTAGAGTTTGCATGGAATGCTAGATAATTCGTTTCGCTATATTCACATTAGGGTTCGTCGTTTCTTAATCCATATGCATACATGTAGATTGGTTTGCATGAAATTCAAATTGTAACACACACCATCATGCTTTGAACCTGAACCATGGAATATTTCCAATATTCTAATAATCTTGAACCGTCATGATGCACTTGACTGATCTTTAGGAGCACAAATATTACCACGACTCAACATTAAAGGGTTTACATGTACATATTGGTTTGACTCACAAATTAAGACAAATAAGGATAAGACCACATAAGTGGTAACAAGGGGGCTCTCAACGTTTGTCCAACCCTAGCCTCGTGTGAGGGGAAGATTGTTGGGTTTAGTCTCACATCAGCTAGGAAGTTGGGCGGTGGTGTCTTCATATACCCTCTATGGACCTCCCCTTACGACTCAGTTTTGGGGTGAGAGGGTATCTAACAAAGAAAAAGAAGTGACCTTGATCGTACGGTGATCTCGAAACTTCTCCGCAGAGTGATAGAGGTTTTGAAGTTTCGTGACGTTTCGAGAATATGATATTGCACGTTGAATGAACCACGCTGAGCGATGGGTTTTCAGCGAAGTGGAGAGAGTCACAAAGGTAATCAGACTCGATCGACTGCCTGTACACGCAGCATGCATCGGGCGGGGAAATTTTTTGATCTCATTTTACTTGTCATGCACATGCAGCCTGGTGTCTTTGCAATAGACCGCAATGGAGCACTCCTGGACGGCTTTGACTGGTTATACACGGACTCAATCACACACTCCATAATGGCTCTAAGAGGTGGTTTGGTTCATGTAATACACCATTGGAATTCAATTCCAATTCCCTGGCATCCTATTTCAGGGAATCAAAATAAGATTCTAGTGTTTGGTTCGCGCATGAAAAATGCAAGAAGATAAGGGGGAATCATTTTAGTGAATGGGAGAAGGGAGGGGGGGGGGGTGAGGAGGGACATACTTGATTATATGAGCAAAGGGTAAGACCATCCGATTTTTATATGCCATGTAGGATTTCAAGGAAAATATATAGATTTCCATCAAGTTTGGGAGGCATCCAATTCTCCCCTCAAAGCCCCCAAATTCAGAATAGGATTCCCTCTAGCTTCCATTTCCCCTTACAAATGCGCGAACCAAACCTCAAAAATCCAAACATCCAATTTCGATTCCGGTGAATTGATCTCCATTCTGTGAACTCATTAACAAAGTGAGGGACACAAGTAGAAAAGCAGACAACCGTCCTACGCGCAGTAAAAAACAATTTTTTGGGTCCATATATTTGCACCTATGGAATTAGTGATGGCACCAAAAAAACTTAATTTTTTATATTCCATGTTTACCTTCATCACCTCTAGTCGGTTGCCATTGATGTTGCCCCCATCGCCCCTAGCCTCTGTTGTGTCCTTTTTTCGACGATAACATATGTCGCTCTCCTCTTCCTCCTCCTCCTCCTCCTTCCTCCTTCTTCTTCTTCCTCCATCTTCCTCACGACGGAACCTAAACCATTGGCCCTCCTATTCCTTCCTTCTTTCCCCTCCTCTTCCCTACCCCTTCTTCCTCCATCTTTCCAGCCCTCGAACCCTAGCCACTTGGCAATGTATGTGGCGGCCCGTTGAAGCTGTCACGATGGGTATTTACCAATATCCTCATGATGATGTCAGTACGTACCCACTGCGACAGCTTTGACGATAGCCGTTGACACAACTTTCGACGACAGCCATCGTGACATTGTGACGGGCAGCCAACGGCTAGGGTTCAGGCTTGAGGAAGATAGAGAAATAAGAAGTAGGGAGGGGGAGGGGGAGGGGGGAGGAGGAGGGAGAAGAAAGAGGGAGGAGGGCCAACAACTTAGGGTATCGGTGCTAAAAAGATGGAGGAATAATAAGGTGGAAGGAGGAAGGGAGGAGGAGGAGGAGGGAAAGCAGGAAGGCAACTGGGCATGGCGGTTGGACATGGATGACAACGACGAGGGGCTGGGAGTGAGGGGGGGTATATTTGTTGGAATTGGATCCGCTAATCAGAGTCGCAGCGGAAGCAAAAGAAAGATCCGAAGATCATACGGTGTATGTTTCATTACAATTTCGCTATAAAATAATCTACATGCAAATCTACGATCTTAGCATATGTGCGGACACCCTAGAGGCATACTACGATCTACGGAAGACATGAATGTATCTAGTTAGGTGTTTAGATTCATCATACCTTATGGATCTATGATCCGGAGATGACGGAACGATGAAGAACAGCACTTGAATTGCAAGGGAAACTATCGGATAACACCTTGTCCTTTGTGAATTGAAGAATCCTTGAAATCCCGTTTCTGAGTGCAGGGATTACGAGCCGACGGAGGAATCCGTTGCGAAGACAATGACAAGCCGCGATATTTTCTTCTCCTCTTTCTCCTTCCTTCATTCTCCTTCCTTCCTCTTCCTTCTCCCTTCTTCTTCCTCTCTTTTCCTTGGCCGAAACCACAAAGGAGGAGCCTTAAGGGGGTTTCAGATTTTCTGGAGGAGAGGAACCATATGGTCGGCCCTCCCTCTCCCTATTTCCTTTATAGGGCCGGTCTCCCAAAGCCTCAAGGAAGCTTGGGCCGGCCCCTAGATGGATAGGGATAAAGGGGGGCGGTTTTTAGGGATTCCGGGTGTCTATCGTGAAGCCCGGACGAAAACGCCCTTCACGAAAAGCGGAAAACTGAAAGAGAGACTGAGTGAGGTGCGCTACTCGGAATCGAATTCCGTCAGTGCCTGTGAGCTCCTGGAATTATTCCGCTCAATCTAAGATCCATATTCAATGTATTCTGAGCCATATTTCAGTATTTACCAAAATACCCCTACGGCCCGTAACACATGTGAATTAGGTTCTTAGGCTCCGGGCTTGCGCTCCATCGCGCTACTTCACATCCAATGTATCCAACTAGGTCGGGGAACAATTCCTATACGCAATGACAGGGTGGAACCTTCAGGGTTCGGGATCTCTAGCTCCAACCGGATCCCTGATTAACTGTTCCGGTGACACACCGAAAGTCCTATTAATCAGCCCTAATCTGATTAACCCGCGTAGCCACCCAGAGTGCGACGCGAGTTGAACTCTAGTGATCCTAAACTTATGTTACTCCCTCGTAACTCTGTTCTATACTATACTCCGGTAATCCTTAGTCCTTCCTATTACTGGTGCTATGATATGACTCGGGCGGTGGGGAGCACCGTCAGATCCCGATTGATCATCTGACTAGGGTTTGATGACTTGTCATATATAACACCACACACCTTCCGGTGCTATGCCTAGCATCCGGAACATCGTCAGTCATACTAACAACCACCGGGCCTGGGTTAACTGTGTGGACAGATTGACTCATCAAAACACACCCATCCAACACTGGACGTCGGATAACATGTAGGGATTACATGTCACTCAAGCGTCAGCCGGGTAACCCAACGTACCGTGTTATTGGACTATGGAAGGTCCGCACACGTTGGCACATCAAAGCACCACACAACTAGTTGGCCCAGTGTACATGGTCCTTCAGGGTTAAGGATAGATTATCTATAGTAGTAAGACGGTTTATGCACCAATGTCTGAATCACTGAACTATGCACCGTCTTGGTTCCTGTTCAACACGATCATCGTGTTTGGTCAGGTGAATGAGAATCCCACGTTCCCGTGGTTGAGACTTCACCACATCCTCTACCTACCAACAGCTTGTTCTCGGTAAAGCGATCGGCATCACCTAAGCTGTGAACTTGTTCTAGGTCTACACAGAACTGGTCCACTGGGTCTCCCAAGTATGCTCCTCCATGCGCCTCAGTGGCCTACTGTGTTCCCTAGGGTCCTTTTATTATATGAGTATTATCATATACCAGAGTAGTATTCTAATTAAAGCAATAACCAAAGTCATCTTTATTAATGTTAATACAGAAATTCCACGCTAAGGATACACGAGCTACAATAATCTCCCACTTGACCTAGCGGGGAACAACAGTCTTAACTCCCATGGCATCCACGTGTTTCTCAAAAGCCTTGGTCGGTAACGCCTTTGTGAAAGGGTCCGCCATGTTATCTGCAGACGCCACCTGAGTCACTGCAACCTCCCCTCGCTTCTACAAGTCCCGGATAATATAGTATTTTCGCTCGATATGCTTGCTCTTCTGGTGATATCTTGGCTCCTTGGATTGTGCTACCGCTCCACTATTGTCACAGTAAAGGACAATAGGATCTTGAGCTCCCGGTACACATCCTAAGTCCGTGAGGAACTTCTTGAGCCACACCGCCTCCTTAGTTGCTTCGCACGCCGTAATGTACTCAGCCTCTGTCGTCGAATCCGTGATGCATTCCTGCTTCACGCTCCTCCAACTGACAGCTCCTGCTCCTAATGAAAACACAAACCCTGATGTCGATCTCCTGGATTCTGGATCTGACGCAAAGTCAGAATCCGTATATCCAATCGGTATCAGTTCCTGTGAAGAGTAAACTAACTCATAATCTCTCATCCTACGGAGATACTTGAGTATACTTTTCACAGCAGTCGAGTGCCCTGGATCCGGATTTGACTGATACCTGCCGATCATGCCTACTGCATAGTATATATCTGGTCTCGTGCACTGCATGACATACATCAGACTCCCTACAGCCGAAGCATAAGGTATCTTCTGCATCTCTGCCCTCTCCTCAGGAGTCTTAGGACCCTGATCCTTGGACAATTTCATTCCATGTCTGAATAGAACCAGTCCCTTCTTGGAGTTGTGCATACTGAATCTGACCAAGATAGTATCTATGTAGGCTGACTGTGACAGCAAGAAAGTCTTGTTCTGGCGATCTCGAGTTACCTTGATCCCTAGAACATAACTCGCTTCACTCAGGTCTTTCATGTCAAATTGAGAGGATAACCACACCTTCACTGTAGACAACGTTCCAACATCGTTTCCAATGAGCATGATATCGTCTATGTAAAGCACTAGAAAAACTACTGCAGTCTTATCGCTTCTTTTATAAACACATGGTTCATCCATGTTCTACTCAAATCCATAAGACTGGATAGCCTGATCAAAACACATATTCCAACTTCTGGATGCTTGCTTCAGTCCATAAATGGACCTTTGCAACTTGCACACCAGACCTTCCTGACCTTTTGCGACAAAGCCTGGAGGCTGAGACATGCAAAGATGTCTTCTTCTAAATCCCCATTGAGGAATGCAGTCTTGACGTCCATTTGCCAGATCTTCCAATCATAATGGGCTGCAATGGACAAGAGGATCCGGATAGACTTAAGCATAGCCACTGGCGAAAAGGTTTCGTCATAGTCGATCTCTTCTCGCTGGGTATAACCCTTAGCGACTAGTCTATCTTTGTAAGTCTTAACGGTACCATCCGGACCTCTTTTTCTTTTGTACACCCACTTACACTCAACAGGTTTAATGTTGTGAGGTGGTGTTACAAGTGTCCAGACCGAGTTTTGGGACATCGATGTCAGTTCTGCCTCCATGGCTTCCTGCCATTCTGCATGGTCAGAGGATACCATCGCTTCGTCATAGTTCAGGGGATCATCCCCCTGAAACTCTAGATCTACCATAAAGGCTTCTCCAATGTATCTATCAGAAGCTTTTGTGGTCCTCCCACTGCGACGAGCCTGTGGTGGTTCCATAGGAGTCGATTCTACAGTATCGTTAATCTTAGTGGTATCGGCTCCCACTATGTTTTCTGTCTGCGTACTTCCATCAGTACCAAGCAATTCTTCAAGAACTACTTTACTGGTGGGCTTATGATCTATTAAATAATCCTGCTCCAGGAGTACGGTGTTCATCGAGACGACAACCTTTCTATCCTCAGGATCATAAAATAAACCACCTTTTGTCCCTTTTGGATACCCAACGAACAGACATACCTTGGTTTTTGACTCTATCTTATCTCGCTTGTCCTTCCGCACATGTACTGGACAACCCCAAATCCTAAAGTGTTGTAGGCTTGGCTTTCGCTTCAACCACAGCTCCCAAGGAGTTAGGGGTACTGACTTTGATGGAACAAAGTTCAAAGTGTATGCTGCCGTCTTTAGGGCATATCCCTAAAAACTAGGTGGCAATATTGCATAACTCATCATAGTCCTAACCATGTCTAAAAAAGTTCGATTTCTCCTCTCAAATACATCATTTTATTGTGGTGTCCCTAGTGCAGTCAACTAGGATACGATCCCATGCTCATGCAGGTACCCAATAAATTTATCCGATAGGTATTCGACTCCTCGATCCGATCGAAAAGACTTGATACTTTTACCCGTCTGCTTTTCTGCTTCAGCTCTGAACTCCTTGAACTTATCAAAGGATTCAGACTTCCGCCGCATTAGGTATATGTATCCAAATCTCGAGTGATCATCCGTGAATGTGATGAAATACTCGAAGCCTCCTATAGCACGGACACTTATGGGCCCACATATATCAGTGTGTACCAACTCTAATACCTCATTAGATCTGCTACCTTTGGCTCGGAAAGATCTTTTAGTCATCTTGCCTTTCAGGCAAGACTCACACGTCGGTAGGCTTTCTGAAACATATGGACTTAAAAGTCCTACCTTAACTAACCTGTGAATCCTGTCTGAAGCTATGTGTCCAAGCCTTAGATGCCAAAGGAGTGTTGGATTATCTGAGGGATTTTTTCTTTTAGATGAATTAATCACACAAGCTTCAGTTATGTTATCCTGCTTATGATTGAAGTTAATTACATAGAGACCATTCTGTATCTTTCCCTTACAAACAAAGGAACCATTAAATTTAATTGACACACCAGAAGCATCAAATAAAACTGAAAAACCTTCATTATTCAATAAGAAAACAGAAATTAAATTTCGTCTCACGGACGGTATATAAAGTATGTCTCTAAGTAATAAACTTCTTCCATTAAGGAACTGCAAGATGACATCTCCAGCTGCTTCAGTCTCTGCCACGGCCTCAGTTCTCATGCTTAGGATTATCTCCCCATTACGCAGTTTTTTTGTCTCCTTGAACCCCTGCAAATTATTGCAAGCATGGTTAGTGGAACCAGAATCCACAATCCATGAAACTGGAGAACAATTGGATGCTACAAGGGATTCCACTATGTGGATTTGAGATATACCTGTCTCAGTTTTCTTGGGAGCCGCGTGGCAGTCGCCCTTTCAGTGCCCCTTCTTGCCACATCGAAAACATTTTCCTTTGGGCTTCTGCTTAGGAACCTGCAACTACACCTGGACTGTCTTCACAGGCTTCTTAGACTTTCTTTTCTGAAACTTGCCTTTGGCTTTCAGAGAAGAATTCCGCTCCACGTTCAGGGATTGGGCTACTGCCTTCATCCCGTCCTCTGCCGCCTGGAGCGCCTCTAGGAGCTCTGCATTAGACATCTCCAACCGGTTAAGGTTGAAGTTGGTAACGAAGCCCTCAAACGCTTCTGACAGAGACGCGAGAAAAATATCGGTCTGGATCTCTGCATCCAAGATGACATCAAAGGAACCAAGCTCGTTCACATAGCCAAACAATTTCAGCATATGATCCCGAACTAAAGTCCCCTCTACCATCTCCGTGGACACCAATTTCTTGATGGTCAGGTAACGAGTTACCTGACTACGACCCTTGAACATTTCCTTTAGGTAGAGCATCATGTCTGAAGCAAAGGCCATGTCTTCGACTTGCTTCTGAAGGACGGTCTGCAAGGATGCCACTATGTAGCACTTGCACATCTCATCAGCATCTAGCCAGTCTTTCCATTCCTTTAACTGAGCCTCAGTTGCACTTGGTCCCGGCATGGCCGGTTGAGGGGTACTTAGGGTAATTGTGTGTTTGCCAACCCTTAGGATGAGCATCAGGTTACGCTTCCAGTCCTCGTAGTTTGGTCCCGTAAGTTTGTTATCAATAAGTATGGAGGCAAGGGGGTCGAGCTTGGTCATGATTTCTGTAAACAATGGTTCAAAGCAAAATTAGGGTTTACTACAATCTATTTCATGGAATTTAGAAATAGATAATGTTTACTCCAGCCGCTATGTCTCTACAACTTCAAGTGGAGACATCCAGGAATCTAAATTCCCTGGGCTCGAGCACTGAGACTATCGGCCTTGAATTGGAGACATCATCTTGGTAAGAGCATGCAACCGCTTCTGCCAACGGGGTTTTTACGACCCAGTCTTCATCAGAATTACCCATGGTAAACTGAAAGATCTCTCAGTCTCCTTTTGGCCAGCTTTATGTGACCCGCGTGCGTAGCAACAACGGCTTCACACAAGCTTTCGGATGCTTCCCACAAATCTAGGTGGTGTCGGTAGGGGGGTTCATAGGCTCCCGCGGTGCAGGAAAAAATCGTCACCTATTGCCACCGGCATCCTCCATGTCCCGAAGGAAACCACTAAACGAACCAGCATGAAAGGAAACATAGCTCTCACCCAGTGGGAATATCGAATTGCGTACCTCCCACCCAGACCCTTAGCCGGTTGATTATGGAGGCCAGGGGCTCCCCTTTGGAGGGAACCTCTTACACATCCCTTCTTTATGAGGTTTTATGCATATTTAGAAAGGACACGGCCTCCTAGACATAGACCCTGGTCTACCGTGCTTCTACTAGGATTACAAACCCTCCCGCAAAGCATTAGTATCCTTGGAAAATATCATAGTCCTTACATTGAATACTCAGCTTTCGCCTTTCTTGCAAGGATCACATTACATAGATTCCAAGGATCCCGATACTTTACTAGTTTGCCCATAATCCTAAGATCTGGAGCCTAGCCTAAGGTCAACGTGGAAAGGACTCCCACTACGATGATGCCTCGTTCACAATTTGATGCCTGATGTCATAGTAGATCTTATCTCATTACAGGTTTCGATGCTGGCCAAATAGGGACATCCGACAACCTCCGTCGGACCTCAACCTAATAGTGGCATAACCAAATCGTGATGAGTTCATACTACCATCAAACGTCATCTAGAAACGGGTATCACACAGTGAAATCCTAACCTAACTTGGTCGCTAGGACCACGTGGGGAAAGGGCATCCCACTAGGGTTATCATACTTCTTATGGAGACATTAGTTAATTATCTCTAAACAAATCTAACACTATGTCTACCTCGGTGCACAATACTTGGCTACCTGAACTACCACGAGGGCAGTTACCGCCTTTCCTTTTAGCTAGCCACATGATTCGCACGTGTTAGAAACATCTAGAGACATCGATGAATCCATAAGCTTAGTACTAACCCTAAGCCTGATCTAGAGACAAACTCACAAATAAGATAATAAAATTATCATCGGGGTTCTCTAAATAAAAAGTAAAGAGAATCAACAGAAAAGCACATCCAAACTGAATCAAGTCCAGGGTCCGACCCCTGAACCTGAATTGCACAGCCAAGATATCATGTTCTTCCGTTCTGCACGATCTCTAACGACGATCCCCATTATCGCCAACGTGCACGCTTTCGCCGGGTCTTTGCACGCCATGGTACCGCTTGCCCGAACCGTGGATGAAGCATCATCTCCTTCTTTCTGTGACCGAAAAACTAACACGCTCCGAGCAAGTGCTCGTTCGTGTACAATTTCGCTAGAAAGAAAAAAGGAAACAATCCTAGAAAACTGGCCAGGGAACCGAGGATGGTCAACTCCCACCCTCGCCCATCTAGAGCCTTAAAATCTACAGACAATAATAATCAATGCAAAATTAAATCCGGGGTCCGACCCCCGGAAGCATGCAATCACAGATTACTATTCAGTGCGGCACCTACAAAAAGACGATACATAGCACAATCCATATGCATGATCTACGCCGAACCCCGACGAAAACATATGCCATCATATATTCACATGATGTTTTCACGAATTCATGCATGAAACATACACCAAAGCGTGCTCTGATACCAATTGTTGGAATTGGATCTGCTAATCAGAGTCGCAGCGGAAGCAAAAGAAAGATCCGAAGATCATACGGTGTATGTTTCATTACAATTTCGCTATAAAACAATCTACATGCAAATCTACGATCTTAGCATATGTGCGGACACCCTAGAGGCATACTACGATCTACGGAAGACATGAATGCATATAATTAGGTGTTTAGATTTATCATACCTTATGGATCTATGATTCGGAGATGACGGAACGATGAAGAACCGCACTTGAATCGTAAGGAAAACTGTCGGATAGCACCTTGTCCTTTGCGAATTGAAGAATTCTCGAAATCCCGTCTCTGAGTGCAGGGATTACGAGCCGACGGAGGAATCCGTTGCGAAGACGATGACGAACCACGAGATTTTCTTCTCCTCTTTCTCCTTTCTTCCTTCTCCCTTCTTCTTCCTCTCTTTTCCTTGGCCGAAACCACAAAGGAGGAGCCTTAAGGGGGTTTCGGATTTTCTGGAGGAGAGAAACCATATGGCCGGCCTTTCCTCTCCCTATGTCCTTTATAGGGCCGGTCTCCCAAAGCCTTAAGGAAGCTTGGGCCGGACCCTAGATGGATAGGGATAAGGGGGGGCGGTTTTTAGGGATTCTGGGTGTCTATCGTGAAGCCCGGATGAAAACGCCCTTCACGAAAAGCGAAAAACTGAAAGAGAGACTGAGTGAGGTGCGCTACTCGGAATCGAATTCCGTCAGTTCCTGTGAGCTCCTGGAATTATTCCGCTCAATCTAAGATCCATATTCAATATGTTCTGAACCATATTTTAGTATTTACCAAAATACCCATACGGCCCGTAATACATGTGAATTAGGTTCTTAGGCTCCGGGCTTGCGCTCCATCGCGCTACTTCGCATCCAACGTATCCAACTAGGTCGGGGAACAATTCTTATACGCAACGATAGGGTGGAACCTTCAGGGTTCGGGATCTCTAGCTCCAACCGGATCCCTGATTAACTGTTCTGGTGACACACCGAAAGTTCTGTTAATCAGCCCAAATCCGATTAACCCGTGTAGCCACCCAGAGTGCGACGCGAGTTGAACTCTAGTGATCCTAAACTTATGTTACTCTCTCGTAACCCTATTCTCTACTATATTCCGATAATCCTTAGTCCCTCCTATTACTGGTGCCATGATATGACTCGGGCGGTGGGGAGCACCGTCAGATCCCGATCGATCATCTGACTAGGGTTTGATGACTTGTCATCTATAACACCACACACCTTCCGGTGCTATGCCTAGCATCCGGAACATCGTCAGTCATACTGACAACCACCAGGCCTGGGTTAACTGTGTAGACAGATTGACTCATCAAAACGCACACATCCAACACTGGACGTCGGATAACTTGTAGGGATTACATGTCACTCAAGCGCCAGCCGGGTAACCCAACGTACCGTGGTATTGGACTATGGAAGGTCTGCACACGTTGGCACATCAAAGCACCACACAACTGGTTGGCCCAGTGTACATGGTCCCTCAGGGTTAAGGACAGATTATCTATAGTAGTAAGACGGTTTATGCACCAGTGTCTGAATTACTGAACTGTGCACCGTCTTGGTTCCTGTTCAACACGATCATCATGCTTGGTCAGGTGAATGGGAATCCCACGTTCCCGTGGTGGAGACTTCACCACATCCTCTACCTGCCAACAACTTGTTCTCGGTGAAGGGACCGGCATCACATAAGCTGTGAACTAGTTCTAGGTCTACACAGAACTGGTCCACTGGGTCTCCCAAGCATGGATCCTCCATGTGCCTCAGTGGCCTACTGTGTTCCCTAGGGTCCTTTTATTATATGAGTATTATTATATACCAGAGTAGTATTCTAATTAAAGCAATAACCAAAGTCATCTTTATTAATGTTAATACAGAAATTCCACGCTAAGGACACACGAGCTACAACAATATTGATATTATTATGAGGTGGCAAGACTAGACGATCAAAATAGATTGGGGGTCAAGAAAAATTTGGGTGCCATCACCACTTCCATGGGTGCGAGTACATGACCCATTTATTTTAGATATACATGTATATAGAAAATCGGAGTATGGGTTATTGTTAGTGCCAATACTAGCCAACCAAAAAGCCCTGCTATTTGGACATAATAAAGGATATATTCTTGGACATATTGTCCTGATTTTCTCTCTATTTCTTGTTTCATCCGTGAGATCAGGATTCAACGGGGCAGATTGAATGTTTTGAATCTCACTAGTGATATGTTGTAACGAACGGTTGTAATCGTGCCAAATGGAGTAGACAAATGTCAATAGTGATATTCAAAGCTTTCAATCTTTACCGTTGAATCGCGATCCGGCGGATGGGAGTAAGGTGCGGGGGCATCAGCTAGCGTTGAGTGAATCGGCATTCGCCCCCACCGTAGTATGTCCAAAAGTATGTCCCGTGACATTTTTCCAGTCAAAAATGGGTGAGGGTGCCATCACCAGATCGTTCTCCAAATAGGCCTCAACTTGTATCAAGCCGGCCCTGGAGGCGCTGCCCTCAGACCTCCGATCTGCTCTCTGCTGCCAGGGTTCCGTGATTTCTAGGGTTCCATAGCTCCGTCTCGTCGCGCGGAAGGTATCCATCCTCTCATCCTCGTTCTTGTTTTCATTTCTTTGTGAGATCCGAGATTTCATGCCTTGGATTCTGCAGCAGATGTTCAAAGTTTTTTTTTTTTTGGTTCGTTTTGGGGTTTTTCTCTAGGGTTATAATTTTGTTCTTAGTTTTTTTTTTTATATAACATTTTATCCGGTATTTTATGAAGATAGATTTATCTCGCTTTGCCTTAAATTATCTTTGAAACGGTGACTTTGATGATCTATACGATGTGGATGCTGTGGATCTGAAGCATTGAAGAAATCTTTGATCTTGTATGCGCGCTTTAAAGATCTTTTCTTGGATCGAATAAGCTGAAGAATAACAAAAATCGTTAATCGAACCTGATCCGCTATGTAACCTAACTGAATTCGCGTTTTCATCCACCGGGATCCTCCTCCATACTGGTTCAGCCAACTTATATAATCTTGGTCCAATCCAGGCACATCTTATTTTGGACCGGACTCCTTAGTTGGCCACTCTGACGGGACATGGGTCTGCTGTTGTTGTTCCTATATGTTCTAATCATATGAAAGTACCTCTATTATATATACTAGGTTAGGAGGGTTTTTGTTTTCTCTGAACAAGCGGTCCATAGAAAATGGAAAAAAACCCCAAGAAGATACATGTGAGTTGATGTATTATCATCCATATCATATAGATCATCCAAGTGACCATATACACGATCTCACCCGCGGAAGCTTGACCGTACACAATAACCCCTAGGTCTTGATTCTCAGCGCGCCTCAACTCTCACTTAGACAACAAAATAATCTTATCCCATGGACCTTTCTTGGCATTAGGAGGGGTCCCATTGGTTCTCAGTGCAAGGCAATGAATTCACTTAGAATTGAGATGAGATCACCAAAGGGTCTTCGCTTCTTTAAATTTCCAGAGGTGCGTTTTGGCTATGTTAGATTTAGGTGTCCCACTCAGTATAAGCATAAGGGGTTTTCACACAGATTGTTTTTGAAAGTAGTTTTGACTTTTCACTTCTACCTAGAACCAAATCCACATGACAAGAAAAAAAAAAAAGTAAAGAGAAGAAAGCCTTCCAAGGGTTTCCTACTTGCATCGACGGTTTCTCAATTTGAATTTCTTTATGCTCCTCTCCTTTGATTCTCTCGCAGCTTCATTATCAACACTACTAATGCTCCTCTAAGAACAATCCATCTCCTCCTATTAGCCTTTAAGGTAAGTCTTGATATTATTGTTCCTTTACATGCATGCCATATTTATTTAAGATAGATTAATCAAAGTTTATTTAATATTTATTGGTTTATCTTGAAATTTGTTTTTTTAGATGTTGTAATATTATTGTTCCTTTACATGCATGCCATATCTCGATATTATTGTTTTTTTAATTAATCAACCTTATTTGCTTGAAAGTTGCTTTCTTTTGCTAATAAAGGAGAAATTTTAGCCATTTAATTGTTTGTTGTCGAGACACTATGCATTGTATACAATAAAACATTTGTTGATAGGTGGTATTTATTTGTTGAAATTCTGTGAAGCCTGGCTTTTTGGCTGGTGGTCCCAGTTGAGAATATTAATGCTTGGAGAGGTTTTATATTTTTTTTAGGCTTGTAAGATATAATTATCTTTCTAGATTGATTGTGAAATGAGATCTGAGTTGTAATGAGTGCTCTCCACCTTGAGTTTCACATTATTAAAGTGATAGGTCTGGGGGTGGTCAACTTGAGTGTTTAGATTGTGTGCTGAATTTTTTTTAATGGTATCCGAGAAAGTATCTGCACTTTAAATGACTATAATTTCTATTTGAACCCTTGAGAAAAAATGTTTACAAATGACTGCAATATTTCTGGATTCAATTTATTCTCTGTTAATGGATTATTAATAGTGGACTAAGCTCAAATTATGGAAGTCCAAACACCTACAAGGCTGCAACTGCGAAACATGGATCTAGGATTGTACAAAAACTTGAAAGGAGTCATTTTTCTCACTTACTATGTGGTTTTGTTATTCGGTTTTCATTAGTTGATGCCCTTTTTGGTTGTGAGTTGGAAGGTGGAACTCCAACGACACACTTTCGACTGTTTGGTTGTTTGACGATCCAACTGCATTTCACAGAATTTGCACTAGTGTTGTTGGAACTTGGAACACACGAGCAGTTCCAACATATCCGTATAATATGCAAGGAGTGACTGAATTCACTGTTATTGAGTAACCTTGGAATGTGGATGCATTTTGAATGCTTTGATTTATTTGCAGCATCGAAGTTTCAAATCTGATGTTTATCTTGTATGGATTAACTTATGAAGCTTTCTTAATCAATAGTATACCATTTCTTTTAATTTTGTGTATTCTTGTATAGCGATGGACTTCCATCACTATTTCTTTGTTAATAATAGTTCATTTTCTGTTACCTTGCAGATCTAAGAAAATTCAGGAAATCTGATGGCTATGGTTGATGAGCCACTGTATCCAATTGCTATTTTGATAGACGAATTGAAAAATGAAGACATTCAGCTTCGACTAAACTCAATTCGTAGACTTTCTACAATTGCACGGGCTCTTGGTGAGGAGAGAACTAGAAAGGAATTGATTCCTTTTCTTAGTGAAAACAATGATGATGATGACGAGGTACTTCTTGCAATGGCTGAAGAGTTGGGGGTGTTTATTCCATATGTTGGAGGGGTGGAATATGCTCATGTGTTGCTTCCGCCTTTGGAAACACTCTGC
The DNA here is from genome assembly GCA_947650365.1 of Chamaelirium japonicum. Lineage (NCBI taxonomy): Eukaryota > Viridiplantae > Streptophyta > Magnoliopsida > Liliales > Melanthiaceae > Chamaelirium > Chamaelirium japonicum. The sequence continues at coordinate 83,580,202 of OX393550.1, read as the reverse complement.
ACTGTAGAGGAAACTTGTGTTAGGGACAAGGCTGTTGAGTCATTATGTCGGATTGGAGCGCAAATGAAGGAAAGTGATTTGGTAGACTGGTTCATTCCTTTAGTGAAGGTAAGACTATAACAAGTTTTTTTCCTGCTGTTGCTTGATCTTTCTCCCTTTTAAATTTTCACTCGGGGAGTGTGCTTGTTGTAATTAATGGATTGGAACTATTGGGTAAACACGCTATGTCCATTAGGTGTTTGGTATTGTGAGCATAGGACCATTTCTATCAAAGGCATTTTTTATTTATCAACCTCCTTAATTATTTTCAACCCTTAATGATATGGAGAATCATGATTTTGCTCAGAATAAAAAGAATAGTTGACCAATCACTATCCATGTCCAACCATCTGTAACATACAATACTATCTCATTTGCCTGTGCCTTAGCATGACAAATCTACTACAGCGGAAAACGTTAATAAGTTCCAGATTGGGAACATAAGCTTGGTATATAGTGGGGACTAATCTGCTTGTTAGAAGCTATTAAATAAAACAGGCCTTGAAAATGCACTTGTCAGTATACAAGGTTTATTGGATCCGATGCATGTCACGATACATTGCCTTCCATGAAGTGCGTTCGAACCTTTTTTTTCCTTCTTCCACAGTGTCTCCAATTCTCTCCATCCGAATCTACGAGGTATAATGAATGTTGTGTTAAGTCTTAGTATAATTAAAACCGTTGTCATTTGAACTGTTGTTTGAGGAAAGCTTAACCAGTAACTCTTTTCCTTCATGACTTATGCGTGGTTTCCTTTCAAGGCCGCAAATTTGTAGAAGTATGCCCAAAGGAGGTTCAATACTTCTTCAACATGCGCAATCATTTCTTTCATTTGATCGTTTTAATAAATTCTTACAATTATCTTAATGACATTGTTTGATGAACAACATAAAAAATTTACTTGTATCTTATAATAATAGATCGTAATGTGCGAGCCCCATACCATCTATTTTGAGCCTAATTGTGTTAAATGAAAATCACATTGTAATGTTTTGGTTCAATTATATCTGCAGTTTTTTTGTTATTTTAAAATTAGTTCATATTTATTAGTTGGAGAGATGGTGGGAAGAGATTATTGAAAGAATTATCTTAGATTCTTAATAGACATTCTTGATGATGTTGCCCTTATAATAAGCAACCGTATTTAGCTTTCAGCTTTGAAGGATTATGCTCAACAAGTATTTTCAGCAAATTCTTTTCAATATTAATGCTAATTGATCATGTTCAATATGTTTTGCAAACCACTAGCAATTCTTTCATTATGGTGTTCAATAGGAAATGCTTTGTAGGTGTGTGGGGTCCATGCCGACATGTGGTCTTGCACCCCCTTGAGTCTGCACGGGAATCCCGTATATGGGCTCCATAGCATTGATGTTTTCAATACCCCTTGAGATCAAATTTTCACCATCACACAAATCGCTTCAGGAGATCCCACAAGTTAAAGCTATTTTTAAATTACACACTATCTTGCCACATAGAACTGGTGTGCCGAAGAGTTTAACTTGGCCTTACGCACTATCATAACTCACAAGTTGATCAGTTTGGTTGTGATTGATTGCTCAATTGTCATCAAAGAATTTGGGCCTTTTTGTGTTTCCAAACTAGTCACACGATCATTTAGATCTTTCAATTTCTACAAAAAATTAGTGAGGATTTCATCTTGTTGATTATCAGACTTACTATACGGATGAAATCAACTAAGGATGGCAATTAAGTGGGTTACCCGGTCTGACCCTATTGGGACGGGTTTGGATTGGAATCAAATGTGTTTGGTTGGTTTGGGATTGTTTGAAGAAACTCGATTGGGTTTGGGATGGATTGGGTTTAGCCTACTCCGCTCCTAACCTGTCCCGATTACATATACATATATCCTAAGAAGCACAGACGCGGACACGACACGATACGGACACGCGGACACGATATTTTTCAGAAAATCATAACACAAACACGTTGGGGGACACTAAATATCACACACACACACACGCGCGCGCGCACACACACACACACACACACACACACACACATATATATATATATATATATATATATATATATATATATATATATATGCTAGAATGCGGTACGTGCGGTGGCACCGCACATCAGCTGTCTGATGCACTCGCTGCGTGCCGCATTTTAGCATACCTCTCTCTCTCTCTCAATATATATATATATATATATATATATATATATATATATATATATATATATATATATATATATATATATATATATATATATATATATATATATATATATATATAGGGTCAGGATCGGATGACCCAGCAAATTTTGACCCAGCAATAACCCAGCACCCTTTGATGCACCTAGAGGTTTTAGAATGGGCTGATTTTTTGTGAGGATGATCAACATACCATAGACAACATGCCTACACAAAGTCAGCCCATTCTAAAACCACTAGGTGCATCAAAGGGAGCTGGGTTATTTGCTGGGTCATCCGATCCTGACCCATATATATATATATATGTATGAAACTAACATGCCTAACATTATGATTCAGTGCGAAGAATAAGAGAGGCATGTAAATAAAGGATTTGTCATTCTTTTCCCTTCTGCACAAACATTAATGATTCTTTGACATTGCCTCACCGATTTTGCTTTAGCGGTTGCTCTAAGCCTACTAACAAAGAAATGCAATGCATGTTTAAGTTTTAAATCAGTGAAAGCTTTCAATTAGTTGATCTAAGATGACATTTGAGAATTCAATCATTTACCAATCAGGCTGACCATTCAGACTAAACGTTTCGGGCTAAATCCAGATCACAGCCGTGCGTTGCATCCAACCTGTTAAATGAATCGCGTCTAGCCTCATCTGCAGCGTGTCCTAAACACGTTCATTTGCATGTCCGTGTCCGGAACGTGTCCGCAGTATGTCCGTGTCTGAAACGTTCCGCGACCCAAACGATATAAAATTAAAAAAAACATAGTTTGACATGTGTTCGTGTCCGACATGGATACGGGGCATCCGAAAGAGTGTCCGTGCTTCCTAGCATATATTGATTAACATATACATTAACTTTAGTTGCACTTGCCATAGCCCAAAAGTTTCCTTCCATGAATATATTTTTAAAAGTATAGAATTTGTCTCTTTCTTAGTTAAAATGATTTAGTTCCTACTATGTTTATTGTTTCTCTTTTAGTTTTAACCCAATCCAGCCCACTTTGATTTGCCTAGTTCAAATACAATTGAGATGTGACGGGTTTGGATTTTGGCTAACAGAAATGGGATGGGTGTGGGATTTTCTTTCCAAACCCTACACGGGTTTGGGACAAGGTATTCGGTATTCCTTAAAGGGATAGGTTCGTGATAGGCCGACCCATCCCAAACCCTACCCGTTGCCATTCTTAGAATCAACCGATATGGTAGAACGTTGTGGCTAAGCTGATGAAACGTTGTGGCTAAACAGATGCTTTAATACCAAAATTGATGTGGTATAATTAGCATGATGGAACTTGATACCAAATTGATTTAGGCGAAAGAAGAGTAGATAAATACAGATCAAGATCAACTAGGAGAGATTTTCAAACAAAATTTGATTTAATTCAGATGTGAGTTTGAACTTTGATTGAACTATAAAATTGAGTAAGAAGTCCAGAAGGAGTCTAGAAGATACTTATGATAATATGATTCATGGATCTAAAGAAGTTTTATGCAAAATCTATGATAACTAGTAATTGAGTGGAAGTGGGGTGAATTTAAAACTTAATTTAGAATTCAGAAATCTAAAACTGTTGAAACTTGAGTTAGTTGAAGAGTCGTCATCAAATTATGAAGGAAATTAGGAACCTAGGAAGCAAAATTAAGGAAAACTAGAGGAAATAGGTTCCTACATTTAGGAAGATGGGAATATAACTACTAGAGGAGTCACCGCCTATAGCAAAAAGACTAAAAAATCAACACCTCAAATTTATGGTATCAACACCATGAAAATAAAAAGAAAACTTCCATGCTTTTTAGTAGAAAATTTAGTGTTTATATACATGACTGTCATGACGGAGCCTGAATCACTGAATAAATCATAAGAAACAACACCTATGTTGAAGGGGACTAGGGGAGTCGCCACCTTGAAGTAGCAAAATGAAGTTTATTCATAGATCAATCTTAATTTGTAACTCCCTTTACATGTGTATATACTTTCAGACCAAGCCTAAACTCAATCTTAATTGATGTGAGAGGACTTTTAAACACTTTTGCACTAGAATAAGTCTCCTAAATAATGTTTTGAAAGTTGACAAGAAAGTATGGAAATTACAAAAATAATTAAGAAACCAAAGAACTTTAAGACTCATACAATTAATGACTTCATCAAGGAATCCTTCAATATTTCGCAATCATATTTCGTCTATGAATCCTAATTTGTGAGTGAATCCTAATTCTTCACGGAATTCTAAATCATCAAAGAAGTTTCTTTTAAATAGACTTTGAGTAGGAACCCTATTCTAATAGGAATCAGTTTTGGACTTGGTTCTAGTACAAATTTGGAATCAACGTTGAAGAATTGTTGAAGATTTAGAAATACTTCTCGTTATTGTATGCCTTGATTTACATCATGACGTGTATGACAGAACATGTTCGGGCCTTTGAGGGTAATCTTTATGTATGCCATTCTACGAGAGGGTGAATTTTTTTTGGGGTTATTAGCCTAGGACCCCTCTAACCAACCCAACATTAGGATAAACCCATTGAACCTTTTCATTTGAGCTCCAGTCCCTCTAACCAACCAAATATTAGGATAAACCCTTCCTCCTTTTTTTAATCCCCAGACCACCCTCACATCCTCTCCTCTCTCAGATCATCAGATTCGGCAGTGGCGCGAGCGGCGACGGCTGGGAGTTTAGGTTTGGGATTTCTAGGTTTAGGGTTCATCTTAGGTCCGGCGGCGGCGGATGAGTGGCAGTCAAACCTAAATTCGAAAGAAGAAGAGGGGCATTTTCGTCCAGAGGGGTTTGAGCTCAAATGGAAAGGTTGTCGGAACTGCAGCTCTAAGAGATCTTCTAAAAAGGGCTACTTGCTAATTCCCCTAATTTTTTTATACTGAACAGATATTACATGAGAAGATCTTGCTCCATTGCTAATGGCAGTGGGGGACTTGATATAAGGAGTAACAGTGTTATGTCATTTATATTTTTTTCTTGGAATATGGTAGTTAAAATCATTGCACTGATTTCTATGTCTATTGTACCTGATGTTGTGCGATATTCCATTGAATGTGTGAAAATTTGATTCGTTCTGTGTTGGTATTGGTATAGATTGAGAATCATCTCAAATAACCTTCTTGGGCTTTCTAGTTTATCCTCTTTATGTGCTATGTTTCTGTCTTTGTTTTTCTTCTGGACGTGGTGGCCCTATGCTTTAGAATATTGTACCAGCCACATCATTCATCTTGTACGTTCTCTGTAATTCTAATGTGTTGGAGAAAAGAAATTGTATTGCCGGCTGTTGTCATTTAATTCTCTCATTCAGTTGGCTTACATTTGTTGAGAACGTCGGATCTTCGTTTTCAGGTGAAGTGTATGGGGTGCGCTAATTGTCTGCTGATTTTTACATTTGTGATACATGCTACAAAACTTGGTGATGCATGCTACAAAACTTGGTGCAGAAACAAGCCAAAGTTATTGGTTCATGTCAGGTCATGGAATTAGTGTTAATTTCCGTATGCCTATCCGTACTAGTATGCTACCTACGAATGCAAATTGAAAGTGGCACCTCTTTGCTGAAGCTAGTTGCTTTAGCCAATTTTGGGACCTTAAGGACTTTCCAATGCTTCATGTATTAATGTTTGGTGGTTGATTTTACGTGAACGACTGGCCCAAGTTCTAGTTAGTAATTACATTAAAGGAAGCAGAAATTATGATGTCAATTTTGATGATGTAAATTTCATAACGCACAAATTTTTAGCTCGATGTGCTAAGTTTTTTCATTATCATTTAAGTAGACCTTTGCTTCAGTGCTACCAGCTTGTTTACTTATCCATAATAATTTAGTCATCTCATTCTTGTCATCCTATTTGATTTACGTTCAGAGGTTAGCAGCTGGTGAGTGGTTTACGGCAAGAGTTTCCTCGTGCGGGCTGTTTCATATTGCCTATCTAAGTGCACCTGATCCATTAAAGGCAGAATTGAGGTCAATATATGGGCAGTTATGTCAGGACGACATGCCTATGGTGCGAAGATCTGCAGCATCTAACCTAGGAAAATTTGCCGCTACAGTTGAAGCAAACCATCTGAAGACTGACATCATGTCAATATTTGAAGATCTAACACAGGATGGTATACTAATTCTCATTATGTAATGTAATTAACATTTGGTTTGTCAGTTATGTTAGTTTACTGAATGTCATCAATTTATGTAGTATTTATTTCCTTTCATCGTCCAAATCACTGTTAAGTAATTTTTGGGCTTGTCATGTTGAGCATATTGCTGATGGTTTTTAGACCTAAAGATATTATTATATACTGAGGAAGCTTGCTGTCAGCTTGTGAAAACTCTTCTATTTCTTCACATTTTAATTAGCTTTGAGAAGAAATTTCTTGATGGTAAACGAGGGAGGGTAGAATTGGGTAACAAGTATAGAAGCTTCTTATTTAGGATATCTTATAGCTTATTCTATTTTGAGGCCGTTGTTCTAAAAAGCGTTTCGGGCATCATTTTTAGGCTTTTTAGGCCTTAACTCACACCGCACAAGTTGAAACCCTTGCGATCCAAAGGAGAAAGATCACTTATGTGAACACCGGAGCCAACCACTTTAAGTTTTCTCTCTCTTATCCTTCCTGTCCTTTGCTTTAGTCTTCAGCTTGTACACTACTATGTTGCTACTGTAGTTTTGAAAGTTGGCCCACTATGACCATTTGAAAGAAAGGATGACAGAGGCTCCAAAGCGGCCAAGCCTATTGTGAACACTTGAAAGAACGATGACATTGATAGCATAGAAGTTCAATAAATTTTAATATAATGATTTTATGATTCTCAATCTTTGGGCGGCTGTCTTGCTGCCTTGGAACTCTCCCTCCGCCTTAGGTCTTTCTAGTGATTTTTAAAACATTGTTTGAGACTTTGTGGGTTCAGAACTCTTAAATCAAGAATTCAATTTTAGTGGTTTTTTTTTTTTAGCAACCCAGAAATCATTAGAGTTGGTCTAGTTATTTAGATGTCTATATCCAGGGATTTTGGAGCCTCGAATTTGTTCTGCTGCACATAACGGAGCACATGATTCCAGGTCAACTGGGAATTGTGCGTTTTATGTGGTTTTATGAATTTTCTCTGGTACTTGTTAATTGCTGTGATTATATTTCCTGATTTTCTGCCTTCTGGTTTCTTCTTTTCCATTTCTTTGGTTGATATCTTTGTTTCTATGCTTCATAACACCAATAAGATGCTATTTCCTTTTTTTTTTTTGTCTCAGATCAAGATTCTGTCCGGTTGTTGGCTGTGGAGGGTTGTGCAGCACTTGGAAAGCTGTTGGAACCCCAAGATTGTGTAGCTCATATTCTTCCGGTCATTGTTAATTTCTCACAGGTAGACTAAAACCTTATGGATATTTTATGACATCTATCCTCCAAAATAAGAAAAATAGGGTTTCCTTCTTTGAGTGCTTCCACGATATGCGAAGAAGTGACTTTTGGCAACTAATAATATACTTCTCCAATTTTGTTGGCAGTTACTTGTTTTACAATGTTATATGACCTTTATACCGATAGCATGTGTATTCAAATGTTGAAACAAGAAATGACCTCGGAGTAAGGCTTTTGTTGCATGGTAAACTGTATCTTTTTTCTTTTTCTTATTTTTGAATAGGACAAATCTTGGCGTGTCCGCTATATGGTTGCAAATCAATTGTATGAGCTGTGTGAAGCTGTTGGCCCTGAACCTACCAGGTAACATTCAACAAAATTCTGCAAATCATTCCTACATTTATTCATAATCCATATAGCGTTTTCTGATCATTGTGTTTTTTTTATTATATATATATATATATATATATATATATATATATATATATACCGAAGCCATTTAAGATGGGAATGTTGCTCAACTTTGGGGGCTTATAATTTGCGCCGTAGAGAATAATTCATTTTCCCTATTATTGCATTCTACCCTTTGCTGCATGTGCTTAAACTGCCTAACCAATAAAGTTTGTCCCCCTATTTGCCAACTTTCTTGGAAGGTCGCTCCCTTGCCAAGTAGACTTTTCTAGGTTTTTGCCACCGATGTTAGAACAGCCGGTCAGGAACTTGTCAATCTTTTTTTGGAGCCTTTTTTATTGACATTGTGCTCCATAGTTGACCTCATCTTAATGGGATAAGACTTGGACGATTATGATGAGGATGAAAGTTGGTTGATTGTTCCTTCTATTTCTGAGATAGCTTGTATGTTGAAGGGCGGAATTGGTGCCTGCTTACGTTCGGCTTCTTCGTGATAACGAGGCTGAAGTACGTATAGCAGCTGCAGGAAAGGTGACAAAGTTTTGCCGGATATTGAACTCACAACTCTCGATTCAGCACATTCTCCCATGTGTGAAGGTATATCTACGATAATTATGTTATCCTATTCCTGGTTGGTGGTCAGTGCATGTGTTATAGTTTTTAAGTTCTTTCATACATTTTGAAATTCATGTGTGCACAAAATGTTACCATTTCCAGGAATTGTCCTCAGATTCTTCCCAGCATGTTCGCTCGGCTTTGGCTTCCGTAATCATGGGCATGGCACCTGTCTTAGGAAAGGTACGAAGACATTACAAGTTTACATGATGTTTGTTTAACAAACGAAAATTGAAAAAATAGTTGAACTCATGCATCTTTTATGTTTTTCCCTGTAAACATAGAATTGGGGGTGCATGGGGTGGTGTGGTTCTGAGCATAGCTATCAAGTCGGGGTTTGGGAATTATTTGTTGGACCTCAAGTTTGGAATACATCCAGAGAATTTGGCAGTAGTTCAGGGAAAATTCATGACAATAAAAATAAATTTAAATAAAGTAATTAATAACATGAAAATAACTAGTATATCTAATAAAATTAAATTTAAGATATGAAGTTCGGGAATTATTACACTCAATAATTTGGGAATTTGGTCAAGTATCAAACGACACCCCCTCGAAAAGAATGATTCACGAATAATTCAGCGAAGTTGTAACACATGGTTCTGAGCACAAGTTTAGTATTAAATCATGCTTCCCAAACATGACTTGACATGGTTTATTAAGGTTTAGCGCACAACTTATGGCCCCATCTCTATCCACTAAAAACATTGGCTGGTTTTCATGCTCTTAACCTCTAATTTCTTGAGCATATTCATGAAAAAATATATTTTAAGTCTTAAATGGTTGAGTTTTAGGCTTCTATTTGGTTTTAATGACACATTGTTCTTGATTTCATCTATCTTTCCCGCTTAGGGGTGTGCAGGATCCAAACCAAACCGACTAAACCGACCAAACCAAACCAAACCGACCGATTTTGATCGGTTTTGATACACTCAATGGATCGGATTGGATTGGGTTTTTTTAAATCGACATGTTTGGATCGGTTGATGGATTTATAAATTTAAAACCTACCTGAACCGAACCGAAACGACATATGTACATACATATAGTATTTTATTAAATATACCTACCAACAACCTCTGCAATATTGTAGGATGACTCACAATTAGTTAAAAAACTTATTTAGGCCTAATGATTTGACAACAATTATTATAGAAGAAGAAGAAGAAGAAAAAAACCCAATAAGCATATGGGCAAAAGCCCAAACCGACCATTCAATCCAATCAAAACCGACTTTAATTGGATTGCATTCCAATCTCAATTCGGTTTGGATCGGATTGAAAATCCTCAAAACCGACCTAGGATGGATCGGTTTGAGTTTTTCCTAAATAGGTTAGTTTCAAACCGATGCACACCCCTATTTCCCGCATACTAATGGTGATGAGAAACAATGCATTTGTTATACTTTGCATATTTCAAACTTTTGATTACAAGTTCCGAGTATATGACAAATATTTTTTTTACCAACTCTAGGAGTTATTCTCCAACTTCGTGTGACACCCTTGCACTAGCTTCACTTTGTTGTGTGATAAGAGTTGAATGCAGGTGTACCAAAGTTTGACTCAAGAGTATGCATTTTGGAGCATTAGTTGTAATTTTTAATAATAGTTTTATACTTTATTTTATTTTTCGTTCTTCGGGACATATTTGTAATGTAGAAAAAAGGTTTCTGGTGTGACTGTAAAGAGCCGATATAATGTATTTGTATAATGAATCTTAATCCCTTGAGGGTAGGAAATTCAAAAGGTGATATTTTGGAAGTTCTGGTATGATTTGTTTATTATTATTTTTTGGACTGATTATTCTGATCATTTTTTGTGGTGAGTTTAGGTATCTTATTTCGATGAAAAGTGATTAAAAGTCAGATTAATAATATATTGGATTACAGAAGTTTGAAGTTTATTAGAGTTGGGGTTTGAGTTTATTTGAGAGTCCATGTGTATACATGTTAGTGGAGTTTTAGGGGAGTCATAAATTTTTATGAAATCATGAATATTTTGGAGGTTTCTTTTTTTTTCAGAGTGCACACTTTTTTCTCAATCCTTGGTCATTCCCATGATATAATGTCGTGAAACCCAAGGTTTGTAGTTTCGGCTTCGGTCCGCCCACTGAGGATCAATTTCGGTTGGGTTTAGAGTTTCGGATCGGAGCTTCGATGGTTTTGGTTTTGTTTTTTAAAATTTAAATAATTATAAAATATAAAAATAATTTAGAAAATAATTTAAAATAATTACACCCGGTACCCACATCATATTGGTCTTGTTTTCAAAAGAGTAGGGCTTTTGCTTTACCTCGACTTTTTATCAAAAAAACTAAAAAATCGTTATTTTGAATTTTGGCCAAGTCTAGAGGAAAAAAGAGTTCTTGTGAAATTTTTTTTATAGATTCAATATATTTTACCACTCGTTGGGTTTTTAAGTTGATCTTATACTTCTAGATTTTCTGAGAATTTTTTTCGGTCTAAAATGCTTGGAGGTTTTTGTTCCACTGAATTTTTTTTAGCAAAAAATTCTTGTCCGATTTTGTATAGGAACTGAAAAATTACATTTTGATTACTTTGGATTTTGGATTTTGGATTTTCTGATATTTTTATTAAATCTAATTGGGGGGGGGGGGTTATTTGTTTAATTTACATAAAATAACTTGAAGTAAATGGAGAACATAAATATCATTTACTTACATATTTTTTATGTAAATATGGTTGTCAAAGTGTTTTATTGAATACACTTTATCTTGAACCTAGTTCTATTTTTTGAGTATTGAGTTCGGAAACCCAAAACCTGAAGGGTTTCGGGTACAGTTCTCTTACTGAAACAAAGCCGAAACTCAAAACCCTAACCTTTGGCGTGACGCTTTGAGGATGTTGTAAGATGTGATTTCTTCACTGGCTACGTGGTTTTTCCTTTGCGTTTGTTTTATTTTCAGTTTCTTTCTAGCTTCCCTCATACACTCTTCTAGCATCCTCCTTCATCCTACATCCATCACAAGCATAAACTTGTAGCAGGCCCACGCCCTTGCTGCCCAGAATATCTGTTGCAGAAAATCCAAAATAACAAGCATCTATCATCGTAATTTCATTGCTAAACAGTTGTTGGGTTTACAAATCATATTAACAACCTATTCCTATCTAAAGCCCTAGCTTCCCTCCAATTTATGTATGATTCCGCAAACCTTCAATATACAAATTTAGCAGAAATTGAGGTTTACAATTCTATATTTCAGGACAAATCATATTCCTAAACCAGGTCCCTACATTGCCCATAGCCCTATGTCAATGTGGACCAGTGATGCATGATTTTGTTTGCGGGATGAATATATACCCCCTATCTCTCATGCATCACTTTGGTATCAAAGCTTTATCTCCAATTCTTCATGGTTCCCCTGTATCATTGTGGTTTTGTAATTTGACAGTGATTGCATAATTAAGTAGATCAGTCTTGCACAATCCTGCGAAATGCTACCAAACTAAGCATTCTCCCCGGTTTGCTTCATTTTGCAACTTGGTGACATATGAGTTTAGTGTTTGTCTTGAATACTCATACTGAATATGCAAGCATTTCTTTGGTTTTAAAATTTCAAGCCCTTGTCATGATCTAAGAAGCACTGACACTGGTACGGGGACACGGGTACGACACGACACGGGTTCGCCGACACGGCAAATCCTAAAAAAGGAGGACACGGGTACGGCAGGGACACGGCAAAATAAATTACTATTTTTAAATTTATATTTTATGTGTGTCTGCAATTCATATATATTTCAATAACCAAAAAAACCTCATAGAAAACAACTAAAATGAAAATTTAATGCATACAGATCACTATTGTTAGTTACATCCAGCCCGATCAGTGAATCACAGACAGCTCTAAATGGTATGGAAAATAACGGTTGTGTTTCAGTTTTAACTTCAACCTATCTGAAACCTCAGAGGATAAGATAAGTTAAAGCCAAACCTGAATCATAACCGTCCATCATAACCATCCTGACAAGTGAATCACACTCAGGCTCAAATGGCATGCAAAAGAACGGTTGTGATTCAGTTTTGGCTTCAACCTATCTGATTCTCTAAGGTTATAATCTCAGAAGATCAGATACGTTGAAGCCAAAACTGAATCACCACAGCTTGTAACCTGACCCTATATCGAACAGTCCGTCAACCCGCAGTGTCCCGAGTGTCCGAGGAGTGTCCGGCGAGTGTCCGAGGAGTGTCCGATCATGTCCGGCTCCCGGAATCACGTAGGACACGGCACATGCGTGTCCGGTGCGTGTCCGGCGAGTGTCCGACGAGTGTCGGTGTCCGACACGTGTCCGACACGGGTACGGGAGGCCTGGGGAAGTGTCCATGCTTCCTAGGTCATGATGCATCTCTTGCAAGGCAATTGGATATGTTATAGATTTTCCTCTCTTCCTGTGGATGCACCTTAAGGTTGGCACAGTGCTTGCTTATGTGCCAATTGATTTCTAGGATTTCCTCTTGTGAATCTCTTTATCCACTAACAAACTTTGTAGCCGTAAGTGCTAATTGAACAATCCTGGTATCTTAATGCTCCTTTATGTTATTCTTCTTTTCTTTTCCTGGCTATTCAAGATAGTGATTGCTAGTGCATGCTGTGGAATGATCTATGTTCAAGAGTTACATCTCTAGTTATAGGGACAAGCTTATGAATTAATATAGAGCCATCAAATTCCGTTACATGCTATTACAGCACCTTTTATGTTTATGCTTTGTTACCTGCATGTCTTTCTCACCATTACTTACTGATATTTTGATATTTCATTGTGTTTATGCTGAAGCTAACTAGTTTTTGATGTTGTAGGAAGCAACTATTGAACAACTTCTTCCAATATTTCTTTCTCTGCTGAAAGATGAGTTTCCTGATGTTCGACTCAATATTATCAGCAAGCTTGATCAAGTGAATCAGGTGAACATTTTTTGGATGGCTTCTTCCAAGTTGCAATGCAGATGATCTAATTAGGGTTGATTTTGTTTTGTGAAGTGCACAAATAGTTACACAATTCCAAGGGTTCTTTTACCTTATTTTTTATGAAATACTTGAAATAAATTTTTTGTTTGAGTTAATTCGAGACAAATATGATGTCCTCTTTATTTATATCTATGCTCTCTTTACTCCTATTACTTTTTCTGAGGATTTCTCATTTTGTATATGAGATGAAAAAGTAATCAAACAGTTGACAAAGGTAACGTTATAAAATGTCACTCTCTTAACTGATCTAGGGATTTTTAGGTATTATATTGTGTCATAAATGCCTTGTTGTATTGAGCTTACTATAGTATCTACAAATTTTTTCTCCGTAGAAATGCTTTTTTCCTACTTATATTTTGTACTTCTGTGAGTCTCACATATGCATTTGCCAGAATTTCATGTGCAACATGGTCTAGTAGCTGACAAACTCCGATTAGTCATGTTTTATAAAATCTACAATAACTTAAGATGGAATGAAGAAGTTGTAAGAGATTTGTGTGGATGTTATAAACATTGGTAATAAGAAGATTTTACAATATTCAGTAAAAAAGAAGTTTTTACAAGAATTATGTTCTTTTTGTATAAGAATTTGGGAGGACAATAAAGAAACTGAAACTTTTTTTTTCCCATTCGGATGCAGCATCATATATATATATATATATATATATATATATATATATATATATATATATATATATATATATATATATATATATATATAGGGCTGGGATCCGTTGATAACCCGTTTCTTTGACAACCCGTTGACAATCCATCATTTAAAGGGGCTAGAGGTTTTAGAATTTGCTGATTTTTTGTGAGGATGATCACTATGGCAAGTTGATCATCCTCACAAAAAATCAACAAATTCTAAAACCTCTAAAAGCGCCAAATGTTAGAGGCTTTTCTTAACCGTCTATTTGAACCGTTAATTTGAATAACACATTTGATGCTCTTATAAATTTCAGAATTTGTTGCTTTTTTGTGAGGATGATCAACTTGCTATAATGATCATCCTCATAAAAAATCAGTAAATTCGGAAACCTCTATCCAACGATTGAAGCGAGTTGTAAGCGGATTGTAAATTTAACTCCCATTTTGGATTGTCAACGAATCCCAGCCCATATATATATATATATATATATATATATATATATATATATATATATATATATATATATATATATATACAGGATCAACAACCAACACTTTTGGTGCCAACACTGGTGCCAACACATCAAAAAAGGTTCTTAGATGTTTTTCAATTTGCTGAAATTTGGTGAGGATGATCACCTTCCAATAGATAGCAAGTTCACAAAAAATTAGAATATTCTAAAATTTCTAGGTGTGTCAAAAGTGAAGAGCTTTATCGACCGTCCATGTTAACCGTTAATTTGAAGGTGATCATTTTACGCACCTAAAAGTTTTAGAATGTTCTAATTTTTTGTGGGTATGCTATCTATAGGAAGGTAGTCATCCTTACCAAATTTCAGCAAAATTTGAAACCTTTACAAACCTCTATGAATGTGATATCTATGTTGAGATGATCATCCTCACAAAAAATAGCAAGTTCCGAAACCTCTAAGCATTTCAAATAATCTCATCAAATTAACGGTTGAAATGGACAAACGATACAACTTCTATTATTTTGATGCACCTACAGATTTTGAAATTTGCTGATTTTTGGTGAGGGTGATCATATTGTTTTAGATAGCATATCCATCAAAAATTAACAAATTCTGAAACATCTAGGTCCATCAAAATGTTAGAAGATTTATCAGCCGTCCATTTCAATGGTTAATTTGCTGTATTTTCTTTTATTTGAATTTTTAGGGATATTCTTTAGAAATATTAGGGTCTTAATTTTCAATTAGGATTGAATTTTGTTCAAAGACTCAATTTTTGAGTCTTATAGCAGACATCGCTTCTGATGGCCATAACATCAAATATTTATGTTTTAGGTATACAATCAAACCTATTTTAGATGTGTTAGAGACACCAAATAAGTCCATTTTAACCTAACTATCATAGCGTGATGTTACTAGGCTGGCCCTAGGGTCGGACATCTGGTTCTTTTGTTATATCTAGTTATACACAGTTATTAATGGTAGGATTAGTTTGATTAAAAGGTACATTACATTGACCTCCCATGAGGTTTGCCTAAATTACGCAGATCTCTGCAATTCTGGTATTTACACCGACCTCTCCTGTCAGTGCTGCCCCCTTTGACTCTGTTTATGGTGTAGAAAAGCCCCAAAAATACCCTCAATTCAAATGAGTAAAGGGTGAAATCTGATTCCCTAAGGTTAGTTTTTGGTATTCCCTAAGAGGGTAGTTTGGGTTTTCCAAAATTTTTATTGCTTACATTAGCACTTTTGGTGTGAGATACTAGTGGCTCACTAACAGGGGGGAATCTACCAAAACCTGAAGCAGAGGGGAGGCCAGTGTAAATACCTGAATTGTAGGGGAGGTTTGTGCAATTTAGGCAACGTTAGGGGAGGTTAGTGTAATTTACCATTGATTAAATCATTGGTTTAGGTTAAGATATAGTTATATATGGATATATATGCCTTGGAGAGTTCATTCCATGGTTTCTGATTTGATTACCAAAGAATAGTTTCATCACTTTCTTCGCTCTCTAGTCTTTTACTTTGCTTGGGTTTTATTTTTTGGTCATGGATTCAACCCTAGAACTGATCACAATTTTGCTCACTGGTGGTGTAATCGGAGTGATGTTACTGTATGCTAAATTGCATCGTCATAATATGTATCCAACATGGTAACATCACTAACACTGGTTATTTTGAAAAATTGTATATGGTCTAGCTAAGATTTCGTATTTCCTTGCAGGTTATTGGTATTGATCTGCTGTCCCAATCATTGTTACCAGCAATCGTTGAGCTTGCAGAAGATAGACATTGGAGGGTTCGCCTTGCTATAATTGAGTATATCCCTTTGCTGGCAAGTCAGTTAGGTGTAGGATTTTTTGATGATAAGCTCGGTGCACTTTGCATGCAGTGGTTGGAAGATAAGGTACATCATTTGTTCTACTAGTACTAAATCTTGTCTATTTCCTTTTATGCTCTGTTCTCTCTTTTTATTTTTTTCGTACCATTATTTTCTATTTGTTAAATATTGTTTTATCAGTGCTTGTTTATTCCTTTATGATAACTGTCATAGATATATGTGATTTCCATCTTTCCGGGCGCTCTTATGGACTAGGAAAACCATGGGTTTGATTAGGTTTAGTCATTTAAACACTAGAAACATCTTTCGTGATGATAATAATGTTGATGACGTTACAAACATGCTTGTGGTTTACACCTCTTGAATGCTGTCCATACAAGTGTTCGCTAGTCAAACTAGCCTTGCTTGTTTCTTTGCTTACCCAAGGATGTGTCTTTTTGAAACATCCATAGCCCAGCTGGCCAAACAGAATTTCGCAATGTTGAGGTTCTGGTGAAACCATGGTTATCCCTTGGATAAAAAATATATATATATATTTTTACTTAGCTCCTTTTTTATGAGTCGGACCACACAATAAATGACGATTTTAAGTTCCGAGGTGCGCATCTGACAGGTGGTTGGTATGTGATCACGACCATGGGTATAGAACGATAAATTCACATTTCCAATTTGCCAAAAATATACAAGTGAAGCAACGAATGGTATATGATCATTTGATTCTGTTTAACATTTCGTTTAGTACACCATCCACTGAATATTTGCAAAAGCACAAGCACTAAGTTTTGTAGTTTACAGTCAGCAGTTTAACCTAGGATACTTTTTTTTTCTTTTCCTGCAGGTCTTCTCCATTCGAGATGCTGCTGCCAATAACTTGAAGCGCCTTGCAGAAGAATTTGGCCCAGAATGGGCCATGCAGCATATAATTCCACAGGTATGATTCGATGATTGTCGGTTGCCACTTGTTACTGCCCTACTAGCCTTACTGCTACAGTCATCTGTTCAGTGTCTCTCGTTTAATGCATCTATAGGTACTTATACATCTGAGGCCTCTAACACGTGTCAGCCTTTCCAATCCCCCCCCCCCCCCCTCCCTCTTTTCAACAAAATGAGGTGCGGGGTCAATCTATTGAGCGGCATAATAGCTGACCGTGCATTGCATGGGATTAGTACTAGTTTTATATATAACCTATGCCTATCTGTAACCAACATTTCTTAATGAGAATATCAACTGTTGATCCAAATATTTAGTCATCCCTTTAGATCATTTTCTTTTTATTAGCTTTAAAAATTGGGACTTCAAAGATTCAATCATTGGATATCAACCATGCAAATTCCTGCAACAGATCCTGAGACCTAAGCATCTCTCCAGAAATTTAATAGGCTGCATTATCTAATGAAGAGGTGTCTGGGTACCCTAAAAGGAAAAAAAAACGTGATAAAAATATTGGACTTTATAATAATAGATAGATGGGGCATAAAACAAAGGGTCTTTCTAAGATAGATGTAAGTTGGTATCTTCCGTGTCACTCTTGATAAGTAGGAAATTCAGCTAGCTGGGGGAAGTTGAAACCAGCGTTTTTTTTTTTTCCGCGAACATACTAATGCTGGTGAAAATTATATTTTATCTTCCGAAGCGGTTTGATGCTTACGCTACTGCATATGGGTTTGTAGGGTTTTACTGTTGCTTCAATTGAAGGTTGCATTCATTGCCATCATGATTTCACAATAAACTTCTTCACAAGCTTCAATTTATTGTAGGTTCATCCTCTATCTCAAACTTTCTACACACTGGACTCTCCTTGCCAGTGATCGCTGTTGTACTTGGTGATATCATTTTTAATTGATTCCTCAAATTTCGAGCTCCGATGCTTCCTCTGTGATCATGATTTTTCCAAGTCCCAAAGAAATGCTTTGATCACATATTGTCACAATCAAGGATTGAAATCTTGAGAAATATCTGTTTTTGTAAACTGGTCTGAAACAAAATATTGTTTGCCAAAACCAGCGAAACATGCTGGCCGTTACTGGGTGATCCGCAAAAAAGAGATATTTTGCAAAATTTTGTGCGAAATATCTCGCTTTTCTGATATGGAGCCGAAATTCAAAATTTCGTGGTCAGAATCACCTCTCCCCTTTATCCACCTGGGTCAAATCTGATCAGATATCATATTGGTCTGTCCCTCCATTTTTTGTATGGTAGATCTTGATACCGTTGAATGATCAAAGTGAGTTCTTCTTTGGCACATCATTCATGATTTGGAGTCTCATTGTCGCTTCCTTAGACGAATCATGTGGATATTATGTTGGAATGAAAATTTTCATATGAAGAGTACTATTGTGTTTTTTTTTCTCTCCATTTTTGTAGGTGTTGGACAAGATCAACAATCCCCATTATTTGTACCGCATGACCATACTACATGCCGTTTCTCTCCTGGCCCCTGTCATGGGTGCTGATATCACATGCCAAAAGCTATTGCCTGCGGTTGTTAATGCCTCAAAGGATAGGTAAACACTGAACTTCCATATCCAGCCGACAGCTGGTCCTTTCATTTTAATCCATAGAACAACTTTGCTGACCAATTTCAGAACATTAGCAGGGTACCAAACATCAAATTCAACGTCGCAAAGGTGTTGCAGTCCCTCATACCCATCCTTGATCACTCTGTAAGTAATATTAAATACTGTGGTAGTGAGTTTTTTTTTTTCATCCTTTCACATGGATTCAAGAAATACTGTGATTGCAGGTGGTGGAGCAGACGGTTCGGCCATGCCTGGTTGAACTCGGCGAGGACCCTGACGTCGATGTCCGATACTTTGCTGGCCAAGCTCTCCAGGCTTGCGATTCGATCATGATGTCGAGCTAGGCAATTGGTCGTAGTCTTGTAATCTCTGCCATCCGATGTTTTGAATTTTTCTTGTGTTTTTCCCCCCCCCCCCCCCCCCCCCATCTGCGACTTTCTGTCTGCTGCCCTGAGGAATTTCAGTTTACAACGATCGGGTCCGTGATAAACCGAACCAAACGGATGCAAGGTGTTGCGGAGTCCTCTGTATGTGTTTGTGCTGTTTCCTGTTTGTCATTGTGTACCGAGGTGGAACAGTAATTCTTTTTAGCCGTGTAGAATCACAAAAAAAAAAAAACTGGCTTGATATGGGCTTCTGGTTTTGGAGTTGCAGTATTGACTCGAACCCTGTGCAGGTTTTGAGTAAGTAAAACCGATTTGCTTCCGTTTGCGATTTACATAATTGCTTGTTTAAATAAATTTATAATCAGAGCTAAATAATTAATATGTAAAAATAAGTAAATTCAGGGATT
Organism: Chamaelirium japonicum; assembly: GCA_947650365.1. NCBI lineage: Eukaryota > Viridiplantae > Streptophyta > Magnoliopsida > Liliales > Melanthiaceae > Chamaelirium > Chamaelirium japonicum. Next base: position 83,560,344 of record OX393550.1, on the reverse strand, counting down.
CCACTTAATCTCAAACTTCATGAATTCTTCAGAAGTGAAGGAGGATTTGCTGACTGAAGATCCGAGTAGGGATGGCAACGATGCGGTGAGAACTGTTGCGGTGCGGTTTCAGTTTTACCCAAAACTGTAAAAAAACTGCACCGTTTAGATCATTATAATATTAAACTGTGGTGTATCGCACCGTATGGTGTGATTTCGGTTTTACATACAGTAGGCTATCGCGGTGCGGTTTCGGTTTTGCCCAAAACCGTACCGTTTGCCATCACTAGATCTCACTAGATCCGAGGCCTGCTTGTGTAGTGGTAAATGGGCGGTCCATCCAGGCCTGCTTGCATAGCGGTAAATTGGCGGCCCATCGAGGCCTGCTTTTGGGTTGGACCATTTCAAAATAAGATTTATCTAGGTCCAATCCCCGCCCGACTTGCTCGGGAGCTCAAAGTCTCACAGTCACATTAGGTGGCGGAATTTTGGGACAGATTAGCTTGCGCCCTCTGTAGTGCTTGTATATTTGCGACAAGGTTATTTTTAGTAGCAAGAGTTAAAAAAAAAAAAACATGTAGCCCACATATATGGCCCATCATGTGCTGCTAACTTAGTCCCAAGTGGGGGTGGCAATGGGTCGGGTCGGGTCGGGTCGGGTCTAGTTTCGGGTCGTGTCCAAAACCCCTAGACCTGGACCCGACCCGTTTAATCGTGTCTAGATCCTAACTCTGTACCTGATCCGTTTATAAACGAGTAGACCCGATAAGTCCCGTTAGACCGGTTTACCACACGGGTTTATTCAGTTGACCCGATCCGACCCAATCTGACTCGACCCGACCTAACCCGATAGACCCGCTGATACTATATATTACAGTAACGGATTGCGGGTAGACCCGACCTGACACGACCCATTGAATTTTAGACGGGTCTTCCCGGGTCTACCCTATCCTGTCCCTAAACCCGGACCCGACCCGTTTATTAAACGGGTCTATCGTGTCGTCCCGTTTACGACCCGAACCCGTTTAGACCTGACCCAGACCCGCTAACTTTGTGCCGGGTCTGCCGTGTCGGGTCCGAAATTGCCAGCCCTAGTCCCAAGCAGGAGTCGCCTGCTTGTTTCCAACTCATAAGCACACAATTATCTAATATAACATAAATCCATTTATTCTGATATTTTTTTTTTGTGATTTAGATGATTATTACTTTTATTCACAGATGGCTATAAACATTCATGTACTTTCACCATGTCATCCAGCTTTAACTTCTTTTGACTGTTATTGCAATAGATGTGCGGTAGCACCCAAGGAAATAAAAATCGATATATTTTGAGAAATTTTGTAAAATATATGACACCAAAAAGAAGTGACAGCTCGAGAAAAGGAGCTCATGAAAGCTTAGGGAATTGGCGGCTGCAATCATGGGCAGTGTGAAGATTACTGCACCCGGTCTAACCCAGTTGAAGCTACAATGGAAGAAGGGGTTGAAGTCTGGAAAGAGTGAGTAGGCGAGAGGGTGCCGCAGGGAGGGTACGTACAACTCTAATATGAGAATGTTTTGTTGTTTCATATATAAAAGAGATTGCATCGAAAATGGCAACGGTTAGTAGCGGGATGTGTGTCGAAAAGAATCCCTCTTAGGTTTTCTGGCACGTCGTTTTATGCCAAGCTGCGTTGGTATCAATCTTAGAGGGTTTATGCCAGGTTGACAGTCGGTCAGAAAATTCTTAATCATCGATCGCATGACGATGGCATCGTCATCACTGATTATGTCGCCAAGTTTGGTCAAGACTCACACCGACCCAACCAATGGAAGAGCAAAGGAACATGAGCTGCATTGCATTGTATATATGGATGGATACAAGATGAGATGAGTAGAAGGGCCAACCCATTGAACACTTCTTCCTTGCAAGCCTATGAATACTTCCCCCAATGAGCTCTCATAACATCCCATCACCAATCTCCTCTCCCACCATTCTTCTCCTCTCTCACTTCCTCTCCAAAGCAAAGCAATGGCTTCTTCTAATGCCTTGTCCTCTGTCTAGTCCTCGTTGCCGCCATCATCGTCGTTGCACATGCCGGCGACCCTGACATCGTGTCGGATTTTGTACTCCCAAAATGAACCACCCTAAATGCTGACTTCTTTCACCTTTAGAGGACTCCAGCAAGCAATATAGGGTGCACCATCAACAACAAGCTCTTCACTGAGACGCTCAGGACAAGTGAGGCCTATGTGTTCCCGAAGGGCCTGATGCACTTCCAGATGAACCGTGATCCCAAGTATCCGACCATTGTTGTATCGGCATTCGGCAGCGCTAACCCTGGTACAATGTCGCTTCCTTTGATGTCGTTCGGCATTGGGATCAACACTGGCTTGTTGGCCAAATCCTTCAAGGTTGATGCTCAAACCATTGACAAGTTTGTTTGGTCTACCACCAAGGGTTGATCCAGTAGAGTCTCTTGTGTTATCTGCTTGTTTAATGTTTTAATGGTTGTTGTGTGGAGATTGTTTTAGGTGTTTTTTTTTCGGATTTTCTTACATGGTATTTGAATTGATGTATTTTCGCCAAGTATTGAATAAACTTTTTGTTCTTCATGGTCAATTCTACCCCTTCTTTCTACCTAATCACTTTCCTCACAAAATTTAAGCATTGTCGATCATTGCCTACTCGCGAAAGATTAAGACATCAAAATTTTATTAATTATGGTGCATACTCAATTTGGCAAATGGATTAAATTTTTTGGTACTGATGGTGCTCGTGAGTATCTTTCCTCTGAGATTTGTGACATCTTTTTCTCTCATGATACTCTACTACATCAGTCATTTTCCTACACGCATTATTAAAATGGGGTAGCTGAAATGAAATATCTCACATTTTCATGACTTCTCGGTCTCTCTTGTTCGCCACCTCCGTTCCTCGTCGGTTTTGGGCGAAGGCAGTCCTCTCTCATCCGTCTACCTCATTAAACACACTCCCTCTTCTCTTAAATCTAGTCAGTTACTTTTTTAGATATTATACACCGTCGTCCCTCACAATCGTGTCATAATAACTTTTTTTTATACTCGCTTCATCTTGTTTCCTCCTAGTGAGTGGGCAAAGCTCACTCCTCGATCAGTTAGGTGTCTCTTTTAAGGGTATAGCTCTGAGTATAAGGTTTGGCATAACCCTTCAGCTCGTCGTATATGTATCTCTCGTGGCATGACCTTCTTTAAGCACACTCCCTTATACTCAGGGTTTTCCATAGAACATTATTTATCATTTCTTACCTTTCTGAGTCTTCCACCCCTTCAGTATCCTCCTTCGGGATCTCAGTCCCTCTCCTTCTTCTGACTCACCAGTTATTCTAGACGCACATGTTGTTCCTTTTTCTATACTTGAGATCCCGTGTCCACTGGTCACCTCCACCTACACTTGTCGTCAGCATGACCCAGTAGCTCCTTCCACTCCACAAGAATCCCTTGCCTCAGTACAATCACTGCAAGTTTCATCTAGCTATAAAGATCGATCCTCTACTTTTGCTTCTTTACGCTACTACCATGAGCGTGAACGACATCCGCTGGATTATTACGGATTCTCTCACACTACATTTTACTCTTCCCTCTTTCAAGACTTTATTGCATCTATCCACTTGCTTCACGAGCCCACAGACTTATCGTGAGGTAGTCCAAATATCCTATTGGTAGCAGACTAAGGCGGAGGAGTTGCAGTTTGCAGACCCTTAAGAAAAGACTGGCACTTGGGAGCTCGATCCCCGTCATCTAGATAAGGACCCTATCAGTTGTTGTTGGTTTTATCGTATCAAGACTCACTTAGATGGTCTGTTGAGAGGTACAAGGATTGTCTACTTGCTCATGGTTTCACCCAAGAGTATGCCATTGATTACAAAGAAACATTCACCCATGTTACGAAGATGATCACTATCCGGGCTCTTCTAGCAATCACATCATCTTGTCACTGGCTGCTCTTCTAGACGGATGTGAATAATACTTTTATTTATGGAGACTTCTATGAGGAATTTTATTTGCAGCGCCCCCTCTCGGTCTTCCGACTCATCCTCAGCATTTATGTCGTCTTCATCGGGCAATTTATGGGCTCAAACAAGCTCCACAGGCTTGGTTTGAGCACTTCAGGTCTTCGATGCTTGCAACTGGCTTTACAGAAAGTATGAATAATTATGCTATGTTCACTCAACCTCTACTTTACGACCGTGCAATCTTATTTCTATATGTTGATCACATGATCAATACTGGTGATGATACTGCACCACTGACTCTCTAACCAGACACTTACAACAGTAGTTCGAGATGAAAGATCTTTGTTTGCTACGCTACTTTCTTGGTCTTGAGGTCACTCCGTCTTCCCAAGGATATTTGGTTTCACAGTAGATGTTTGCTTATGATGTACCGTGTCGTGCTCTTGCTGGGCTCACTGACTCGCGGACCGTGAACATACCGATGGAGCTTAATATGAAGAAACATATATTAGTGTTTTTTAATCAAATGAATTTCACTGTACACCCTATCTCTTTATGTATGTCCCCTTGGGATGCTTGTTTTTGGACAAGCAGAGGTCAAGAGGAGAAAGAGAAAGAGAAGGGGAGGCACCCACATGCTTCCATCGTCAGACCTTACGTGAGGGAATAGGAGTTGTATTCTTGAGGTCACATTACATCTTCTTCGTCGCATCTTATCCATAAGTTTCTTCATTGAACCCGTGAGGAATCTTCCACAATCACTAGGTCATGAAATGAATTTTGTGTTGCCTATGGTACTCATCTAACAATCTAATCGAAAACCTGATTCTGCTTTCATCACAACCCCGCAACTCAATTCGTCACTCATTAGCAGCCCGATCCTATGTCTTGCCATGCCATTACTGCTAAACTGTTTGCCGATGCCTATGTCGGACTCCGTGCACACCCCTGCATTGCTTTCTGGTTTTTTGTGATCATCGTCAGTGTTCCTTCATCAGTGTCGAGCCGGTGCACATGGGATCACTCCCTCATAATCTAGCACTCCATATAGTAACACTCTTTGGCCATCTAAGATTACAATCTACATCCGATGTCCATCGAGCGTTCGAGAGGCACCACTCACAACCCGACACCCATGATTTTTGCCCAATCTTGTTAGTGTGTGACCAAACCTGGCCCGAGCCCAAATTGAAAATTTTGGGCCTGATCTGAACCCAGCCCAAAACTTTTTTATGAAGCCCAAGCCCAAACCAAATTAAGCTCAAACTTCTAGCACGGTATATGCCTAAATATTTTTATTTCCTGTTGATCACACACACACACACAAAAAAAGAGATAAATATACCATTGATTATGATAGACATTAAATGAATATATGTTAAGAAATGCTTCTAGGGCTGAGGCATTGATATTTGTGAAGTATGTGTGTATAATTTTATATTCATTGGATATAAAAAATAAGAATTAAAATAATTCGATCTTTGGTTCGGGCCTTGTGCAGGGTTAGTGGCTACCTGTACTCGGTTCATAACACACTTGGACTTAAATGTTAGAGCCCAGCTCAGCCCAACACCCAAGCTAACTCCGCCCAAACCAGACCCAAATCGGATCGAGCCCAATGGGTCTCGGGCTAGCCTGAGCTCAATTACAGCCCTAATCCTCTCTCTCTCTCTCTCTCTCTCTCTCTCTCTCTCTCATTTTCAGAAAGTTCCAGTGTCAACAAGAGTTCTTCGTTGTTGTTGAACACAGATTCCCAGAAGACTTTGTTGTATTCTGGAAGCAGGTTTGCAATCATCTCCTAAGCAAACTCTATCCGAGTGGGAGCAAACCATGCTTTAAAGGAAGTGTAGTTGATACGTGCCTCAATTACAGCCCTACTCCTCTTTCTCTCTCTCTCTCAATTACAGCCCTACTCCCCTCCCTCTCTCTCTCTCTCTCTCTCTCTCTCTCTCTCTCTCAATTACAGCCCTACTCCCCTCTCTCTCTCTCTCTCTCTCTCTCTCTCTCTCTCTCTCTCTCTCTCTCTCTCTCTCTCTCATTTTCAGAAAGTTCTTCGGAGTTCTTCATTGTTGTTGAACGCAGATTACCAGAAGACTTTGTTGTATTCTGGAGGCGGGTTTGCAATCATCCCCTAAGCAAACTATAGAGGCAATCCTTCTTCCACCTCCTTCCACATTTCAGCATTGCTCGGGAATCTCTCTTTCATCTTCGCGATGATCTCCCTAGCCTCCCCAACTTTCGAACCACTTACAAGCCCATTCACAAGCATCTTCATCGTCGAAAAGCACGGAACCCAATTCCTCTCCATAGTCTCCCTGCACGCTTTCAGCGCGGCCTCAAACTCCCCACCCTGGCAGAGGTAGTAGATCAGAGTAAAATAGCAGCTGCTGTCCGCAACGCAACCTCTGCTGCCCATCTCCTTGCAAAGCTTCTTCGCCTCTACCAAATCCCCCTCCTTACAGAACCCAGCAATCAGATGGCTATATGTGACCCAGTTCGGCTTCATACCCAGCGAAAGCATCTCCAAGAGCAACCCCTTCGCCTCGCCAGACCTCTTAAGCTTGCAGAGACTCTGTATCCTCACGTTGTAACACGCAAGCCCTGGATGGTAGTTGTTTCTCTTCATCAACTCCAGAACCCTATCCACATCATCCAACTTCTCCTCTCTGTAAAACCCAGTAAGTGAATTGCAGAATGTAGTCATGTTCGGCTTCACCCCCCTCTGACGCATTTCGTCGAACACCGAATAGACCGACCTAGAAGAACCCGATTCGCAGAAAGCCTTGATCACAGTGTTGTAAGTTTCGAGATTGGGGGTGATGCGGTAGGACACCGGGAACTCCCGGAAGATCCTTCCGACCTCATCGTACTTCTTGGCGAGAATGCAGGCAGAGAGGAGGGCATTGAGGGATCGAACGGTGGGGCCGTCAGGGGATCCATTGAAGGTGCGGACGGCGTCATCAAGCATGCCGGCCTGGCCGAAGAGGACGATGGCATGGGACCGGAAGCGGTCGTTGCGGAGGTCGGGGCGGGAGGTGAGGAGCTCGTCGAGGAAGGTGCGGATGGCCGGGAGGGAGCCGGTGGCGGAGAGCTTGGTGACGGCGATGGAGAAGGAGGTGCGGTCGAGGTGGGAGGCGGGGGTGAGGGCGGCGGCGCGGCAGATGTCGATGATGCGGCTGGGGTCCTTCTCGTACTTGAGGAGGGAGAGGGCAGCACGAGACTTCTGCTTGGAGGTGAGGGGGGCAGATGGGTCGCCGGGGTTTAGGATCGCTGAGGCGGAGGAATGGCGGAAGTGGAGGAGGCGGAGGCGGAGGCGGAGATGGAGGCGAGCAAACATAGCCATGGCTATGGCCCTTCAGCAAGGTTTTCGAAGAGAGAGAGGAGAGAGAGAGAGACTGAACAATCTTGTTCAACACTATTTGTTTGTTTGTTTTGTCTTTTTTTTTTTTTTGGAATTTGTTCAAATTGATCCCTTAAATTACTTCTGGTTTACATATAAATTCATGCAATCCAATATTCACATATACATTCCAATATTAATATAGAAAGTTCTTAAATTAAGTTAACCTTTGTATCGAGGGATTTTTTAAAAATAAATATTTAAATCAATAGTCTTTGATCAAAATTAATTATCGAACCGTTTGCATCATCGACAAACCCAACATCTTAGATGCCGAGTTTAAAAACGATATGCATGAGGTTGGGTTTAGGTTAAACCCACCCACAACATAGCGATTTCGGATTGATTCGGCTAAGGTCTGTATAAACCCGGTCTTCTGCAGCATGATGGTTTTAAATTCGGCATCACAGATGCTGAGTTTGTCGCTACTGTATAACTCTGTTTCATGTGCGGTTAGCTGACGGGGCAGTCAAGATCGCTACTCTAATAAATAGTTTTGGCTAAACGCTATTGATTTGAATATTTATTTTTTAAATATTATTTTTTAAAAAAATATTGAAAAAATTGTGTTTTTTTTTTTTGCACGAGGTCATCATATATTTTCGGATTGATTTGATGATCTCATGTAAACTTGTTTTTTGAGTGTCTCGAAAAACAAGTTTGGGTAGGGATATGGGTTCGATTAGAATTTGGATATATGACCATGAGTTTGGAGTCAAACTGTATTATCTAGTATTAGGGCTGGCAATTATAGACCCGACACGAAGTTAGCGGGTTTGGGTTAAACGGGTTCGGGTCGTAAACGGATCGACACAGTAGACCCGTTTAATAACCGGGTCGGGTCTACCCGCAATCCGATACTATAGTATGTAGTACCAGCGGATCTATCGGGTTAGGTCAGGTCAGGTCAGGTCAAGTCATATTGGGGGTCGGATCTGGTCAACTGAATAGACTCGTGTGGTAAACGGATCTAACGGGTCTACCCGTTTATAAGCGGGTCGGGTACGGGTTTAGGGTCTAGAAACGATTAGTTAAACGGGTTGGGTCCGGGTCTAGGGGTTTTGGACACAAACCGAAACTAGACTCGACACGAACCCGACCCGACATGACCCATTGCCACCCCAATCTAGTATACACAAGTTAGAGGAACAATAGGGTTTCGGGTATGGGTATTGAGGTATCCCTACCATACCCAAAGCTTAATCGGGTAGAGTTTCTATACCCATACCCTATCCAAATCATGTTTCGGGTACAAAATTTATACCCATACCTAATTTTTCGGATTGGGCTTTTGGGTTTTCAGAGTCCATTGCCACCCCTAATGATAACTCAAGCTCTGATAGCCATTTTGAGATTCCAAAACCTACCTCGTTTGGTTTGAAGCAACTCTACCATGAAGCACGTATTGGTAATACAATTGGAATTTGTAGTACTTCAAAAGTCTCCATCTGTGATTCCACAAAAGTTGTGGTAGGACATATTTCATAGACTGAAATCTATCTTCCCACGCCGTCCGTAGCCCGTCGCAACCGAGCACCGTCATTGTTTGTGTTAGAGTGGTTAGTCCCACATCGGCAATGAAAATGGAGATCACTGTATTCATATACCAGCTGTGATCTCCTCCCTCCATAAGATCGGCCTTTTAGAATTCTTCGGGTGTTGTCACATGGTATCAGAGTTAGGTCCATTTCAGAAGCGTCTCCCGAGTGGTCTCGTCGCACCCACCGACGCCTTTCTCCGCGTGTGGATAGGTCTCCATGAAACGTGCTCCGCGTGCAGACAAGTGTTGAGTAATTAGTCCCACATCTGTAATAGGAGCGGAGACCATTGTCTTTATATACCAGTTGTGCTTTCCTCCCTCCATAAGGTTGGACTTTTGGAGCACTTCGGGTGTTGCCACAGTTTGCCATGACTGTTAATCATTGTTATTAAATTGTTTCACAAAGGACTAGAAACAATTGTATACAATCGGGTTTCGGGTATGAGTTGACTCGGCGGTTTCTAACCAGTAACCACTTGGGCTAGGTGAGTGGGCTCGGTCGTTGGACCAAACAGTTATTAGTCAGTTGGCCCTATAAGTGCCTCGACAGCCTTTCACCGACACCACCCCCTCCAGCCTCCACCTTTGGCTATAGAGCCCCCCTCCCGAAAAGAACAGTACTTAGCGGCTCCAACATCGATTCAATGGCTGAGTCTCACTAGAACGATACATCCAACGGTTCACATCGATGCAGGAGCCGCACGCTCCAACCCCCAACACAAGTAAAACGATATATATACACCTTTTTTTAAAAATTAACGAAGCCCAAGATCACAACCAACAATTTTATTACTACCAGAAAAAAAAAAAGCAATTTTATTTATTATTGTATATATCTACATATTGTTTTATTTAATTTGTCATAATAGAAATTTAATTCTATTTATTATAAGTAAACTTTCTTCCTGATATCATCCACATCCCATTTGGAGGTGAACACCCCAATCAAATCTAATTCTAAGGCAGCAGTTTATGCCTTGGGATTTGCCTTAACAGCTTCCCCCCCATAAATACAACCATTCTAATTCTTCCCTCCTCTACACACATGCAAGCAGTTTACACCATTGGGCCAGAATATTGCACCAATTTATCCCCCCAACTTACACTACACAGCGCCCCCGTGCTTGTATATATTCACAAAAAAGAGTAAAAAGTGGGTAGTCGATCGAAACTACTCGAGAAAATCGGGAACACCTTCAGCACTTCTCTGGCCTGACATAATTCGGGGGTAGAGACGGGCACCTCTCGTTCATGTGAGGGTACGGATTGATGGTGTTGTACTCCGGCAGCTCCATCCGATACTGCCCCTTAATTTGACAGAAAGGAAGCTTCACATCATCCTCTCGGTTGCACCACTCCGGAAGGCGGCTCGGGTTGTCTTCAAAGAACTTGAGTGTATAAGCATCTTTTATCTGGTTGGCCATGAAAAAAACATTTGAGTGATTCATAAGATACGTAGAGGATTCGAAATTTTAAGATTGCAATTCAGTAAGGATGACCAAGGCCTGAGTTCTCCGTTATTCGTGAGTGAAGAAAAGAAAATAAGAGAGTTTTTTTTTTATCATGAGTGAGCGGCTTAACACAGGAAAAAGGTAGAAGTTTTATGTATTGATTTTTGTAAGAGGATGCGGAGGACTTACAGTGAACTCGGTGACTTGGATGGAGCTGGCAATTGGGTCGAAAAGACCTGCTTGCTTGTACATTTCAAGAATGAAAGCAACACATGAGGTTGATTTCCCGTCCGAATATACCCAATCATCCTGCTCGGGTATCGCCAACAATTTGTCAAAAGATAAACCACGCTTTTCCGATTCAACTATGATTTCAGGCAGATCAAGGCCCTGTAATGAATAGAAAGAAAACCTGAAATAACTTTTGATCGCTGACCAGCTTGAAAACATTAGATCAAAAAGACAGAGAAGAGTTTCATGTAATGTTCAAGTGGTAAAATAAACAAGTATGAGTATCACAGTTCAAAAAGAAAAAAGACAAGGGAGGCATGAGGCCTATGGAGATGCTAGAAGGGACAAACGGTGTCCAGTTCCTGAAGTACAATTAATTAGGAACAGAAATCAGCATCACATGAAGGTTTTAATCAATTCTGGTTAAGGAGTAAAGGGTTTCATAACTCAACATGGATAAGGTTCTGGCTATCATGCCATGCTGAAGCAATCACATTTTTCCGACAGATTGTGAGTTATAATAGGAGTCAGTCCTCAGGTACAATCCGACATTAGGGTTTGGTCCAAATGATTTTGAGGAGTTCTAATAGGATTCGGATTAGGTTTGAAGTTTATACTATACATAGAATAAAATTCAGGTTATCAAATAAGTATTGTATGAACTTTTCACGTCCACAAATAGTCATCCATAAGGACAAATCAGGAGATGTCCTAACATGTCCTATCCTAGTTGTTTGTGGATTTGTTGTTGGCTATGCCTGTGTCCATGTCGTACGGGTGTCATGCTTCGGTACATGTGCTTTCTAGGCGGAAACAAACATAGATGAGTTTAACACATTCAGTAGATTTGCCTTGTTAAGGAAACCAAATTTTTGCAAGGTAGTTCTGATTTGGGGCTATTTTTTTCTAATTCTACCATTTGTTTCTAATTCTTTCCCGACCTTTCCATCTTTTTTCCAATTTTTCCGACTTCTCTCCTAGCCGATTTTTTCCCGACTTTCGACTTGGTAACTATGCTTGAAAGTATCATACATGGGCTAGATTTCGTATGCATCGTTTTTTCATGTATTATTTTTTGCAAGCAGAATTCTGGGATACTAATATTAATAAATGGGATTTTGGGTCCAAGAAATCTCATTTCATCCCTAAAAAGAAGGATCCATGCTGGAGCATTTATGTCGAACAATAATGCAATCTTATGTTTGTAGGCCAGTTGCAGTTTTCATATCGAGAATTCAAATTAGAGGCGTAATTGATATTCCCAAAGCTGGTCATTAAGCCTGTTGAGGTAATATCATGAAGGATCAAACAGTTGATATTACATTCATATAGAAGATGTCCATGATAAATAACTCATAGTTCTCTACAAAGAAAATTTCAGACAATGGTATGTATATCAATTGTACTAGAGGAAACTTTGCAAAAAGAATTTGGCCAACATACAAACTGTCAAACCTGGGTACCAATTCGTTTGTTCAGGGCTTCGTTCCACATGTTAGCAGCATAGGTTGGCTGCATTTTACTCCACATGGTCATAACAGAAGCAACCTATGCACATTCACAGCAAACAATCAGCTCTTCTTTTGGGAGGAAAGGTGGAGAAGCAGTTCCATCGATACAAAATCTATAATATTTAAATGACCAAAAAAACATGCAACATGACTAATTGACCTCATCAGCTTCTGCACGTTAAGATTTGAATATTCAAGCGAATTAAATAAGGAAAATTTTGGAAGTTCAGCCGCCTTAGAGGCTTGACTTGCCCCTTTTCTTGGCACAACACTGTGTTCTGCATAAGCATGCTTCAATTTGATTTAGTTATATTGACAAACTAAGTAATTATAAACCTTGATTCAGCAATATTCAACATTCGAATTTAGTTTCTGTCGTCGGTGATGAGCGCGCGCACGCACGCACACACACACAGATTATGGATTGTTGTCCCTTCTCTTAATATATATGTCATGCTTATGGGCCAAGGCTTTGGGCCATATCACCTATGAAGCACAGACACGGGTACGGCGACACGACACGACACGGACACGACGACACGACATTTCCTCAAAAATGAAATACACGACTTGGCTAGGACACGGCAATTAATATTTATAATTTTATATAAATAATATATAATACATGAATACTAAGAGATGCTTAACTTCGAAGAATAATTCATAAAGCATGCTCCAACTAGATGGAAAATTACTTTATGGTTATGTTTAAGAAATTTTAATGGTAGAACAATACCCCAATTTGACAACTACTAAATTTCCTCTTTTGGTAATTTCAATGATTCAATCTAATCAAAACTGAATTAAAGGGGGCAAAATGAAGTTTATTTACTATGGGGTCGGGTTTGGCACTATGGGATCCTCACTAGAGGTCATAAGGGTAATGACAACTGTCCAATAAAGTCCACAAAATCCACAAAGTTCTAGAATTATTGCTAAAAGATTATCTTAATATTTGTAAGAAAAACCCTATTAATTATATCCTATGATGTTATAACTTAAGAGGATATAAGTTAAAGCCAAATCTTAATCACAACCGTCCATTACACCAAGCTCCAAACAAATCATCAAACTCATCCCCGATCGCATGCAAACAATGTCCCTGACGTGTCTTGGACAAAAAAAAACCAGGACACTTCGGAGCCCTGGAGAGAATTATTATGCACATGTGTCGGAGGGTAAAATTTTTGTCTAACCGTATTTTCAAACATATTAAACATGTAAGGTTTGTATGTATATATATATATAGGCTTTTAATGTACTAGAGTAGATACTGTACTGAATAAAAAAGGCACATGAGAAAATAGAAAGTCAAACAACTTGGTTAGAAATGTTTAATGAGATGAAACAACATATGATGACATACCAAATGTGCATCCAATGGCGGTGGGTAATTCCCACTTATAGTATCTATCCAACTGAATATCATATTATGATAACCATAAGGCTTCCCTGACATGCTTCTTGCATACTCCCATGCTGCAGTTGTATTAAACTTCGCTCGTATATCTGGATGTAGAGGAAGCAATGCAATTTGAGGATTTGAGTCATCTTTGGTCTGCTCAAAATCCCACCACTCATCCCACGGTAACACAGCAATAATATCCTCGCCCTACAAAACAAAAAAATAAGTTCCAAAATCAATCGTACAATCTTTATAGCACAGAAAACTATAATATCACCCCTACAAAGATAAGAAAATAAAATCTTCACATGAAACAGCAAAGCTTATGTAATAGAAACTAAAATTAAATTCAAAGAATAGCTTGAAAACGAATTCTACCAAATCTTTGTTATCTTTCTTACATTGCAGATATTTTCTTTATTGCAGCTTTCAAGCACTAAAATGAACATTGACCTCCGCAAAATGTAAAGCTTGTCAATAAAGAACGAGAAAGAACATATCTGGATACTACGTCTAAGACGTAATTTTGAATAGAACTATGAGAAAATGTACTTCATTGTCAACACCAAAGATGAAGCAAGGTTAATGTGGGGCGATTTTTCGGGATTACCCCATGATCCCTAGATGAGTATTAGAGCAGGACAAATCACAATCACAGAGAAAATATAAATATTCTTACATGGAAAACTCCTACAAATCTCAGTATATAAACCACAAGCCTAGTGCAAATGGACCCGCTAACTCAATGAGAAGATTAGGTTACAATTAATTTCCCCTCTCACAATTTCTTCCTCTCCTTACAGACGTAAGTTACAGTTAGCTCACCCCTCCCTCAGACTCTCTACATTGCTCCTTGGAATGGATTAGATCGGCTGAAACGGAATCCAATCCCCCCATGCTATATCGGCCTAGGGTCCCCTTTTATACACCTTCGGGATGCATCATGGCCGATGATCTTACAGTCACACTGGTAATACGCCTACATGGCACCATCCATGTCGGATTCCCACCAACACTCGTTGAGGGCACTCCCAGTTAGTGGAAAGGGAAGTGGGCGACCATTTTTACATGGGCGAGGTAGTCCCTCATTTACCGTTGGAGATTCCCCCATATCCCTAGTCATCGCTAACACTTGTCAGACAGTTGCAGTAGGACACATTCGACACCTCGATATCTGTCCGTTGGCCATGGATCGATCTCCAGTTCTTCCATACTAAAACAACCTGATAGGCCTCCAGACTTGCCCAGGGCAACGACTTCTTGTAAACAACGGTAATATGAGAGTTCTAGGTTGCCCCACGAGTTTAGTGACCTTGGTGGTAAGCATCTCTCAGGGTAACGGGGGCTATCTTTAGAGCACAGAGCCTCGGTGAGGGGGCTCTGTATAAGCTGATTATGGATCTAACTCTGAGTGAGTGACGTCATACTACTTTTACCAACCAGAAGATACAAACTGGGCTAAATGATTTTGGACCATTTGCGACCTCTATCATTGTTTCAAGTGCTAGAGATCAGGGGGTGCTTGTCCCGGGTCTCTGAGCAGATCTCATCTATGAGGTTGAGCACGAAATAGGCAGCTAGGGCTATTCCGGAGACAACCCCCCCCCCCCCCCCCTCTCATTATTTTATGGAGTTCGGCCCAGATACCTCAGACCCTAGACCCGACCTACAACCTCTGTCGCAAGTGCTCATTGCTTGGATATGTGTCTTCACATGACCAATCTGACGTGTGTAACGCCCGTCATGAACCATGTGTCATCTTATTAGACCTACACATGTACATTGGAGCTCCACCAAATTATGCACCCACAATAACACCTCTTGGGTGGCTGGGCTGACCCTACCGCCTAAGAAGTCATGTTGGTGGGATATGGTGACACCACTGCCCTTGGCAGCTATCAAATCACATTCAAAGGGACCCTCTGCTCTTTCCCATGCTCTCACGTAACATGGCGTGGGTAGCCACTGTCTGGCTTTCCTCGAGTGCTAGGAGATCCCAAATCGTCTCTCCTCGTAGATTTTGAAGGGTATTATTGTTCTTTATCCAGAGGCGTCCTTGTAGATTTTGAAAATTCAGCCCCCCATGAGACGTAGGGTTCATGAGGTTTGTCCTTTTATTATCTTGGGTTTCACCTCCTGAAACACCCACCTTGTTTTTGAGCTACACCATTTACTTCAATAACCAAACAATCAACATTATTCTTTGAAACCAACTTCGTAACTCTATAAGACATGACTTTGCCATTGCATGCCTTGTTACCCATTTCTATCTCCAGTCCACCCCTGACCAAAGTTGGTTCTACAATCAACATTGTGAATCCCACATTCAAACCATAAGGAACTTGGGCGTAAAATTCATCAAATTTGTTGTGCAAAGCCGGTTTCGATACAAACAGTGCTGCACTTCTGGGTACACTACCTCCACCAGCAGCACCACATAGGCTAACCAAAACATAAGCTCGCCTATTCCAAATCGGGGAAAAGATACCTTTGAGTCGACCTGGCCTCAGCTCTATTCAAGCTCCAGCAGTAATCAGAGAAATTAATACAAGTCCTAGCCGATAAAGCGTAAAGCACGGAAGGATCAAAGCACTGCAAGTCTCTTTCTTCTTCAAAATTTTCAAAACTTTTGTAAACCCAAAGTGGGAGTCTGACTCTTTGAAATCTCAAACAAAAATTAAGGAGATAGAGGATCGGAAAATCAAAGAGGATTTCCCCACAAAACCTTGATTCTTTCACACCTCGCTCATCCGATCAAGTTTGTAATTTTTCTGAGCAAGTTTATGTTCTTACAACATTGCAAGGTGCCTCTCTGAGATGGTTCCATCAGCAACCTAGGGATCCATTACCATCCTCGAAGACTTATGCAAAGTCTTCATATCCAGTTTTTTAAGTATCGTTATCGTTGTCGATATCGCCAAGTTGCCCGGGGGAAAAATTGGGGATATATTGCCAAATATCGCTAAAAATTGAGAAAAAGAGGGAAGATAGGACAAAATGAAGATTTTTTTTGAGGAATTTTTTATATATCTCTTTAGGATGTACAGATACACCATTATGATCAATAACATACAAAAATCATTTACTCTAGGGAACACTCAATTTAGGCTCTATATATGAGTATGTGAACTGTCCGACACTATCTATAAACTGTTAGAAACTTTGCAACAGTCTTTGAATTAAATAATCATAATAAGATTACACAGACTAGGAAGCATGATAAAACATATCAAAACTCATATGGTTCATAGTACATAAAAGTATATCACAAATTCATAACTCATAAAGCATAAGACATAATAAGCATAAAGCATCTCACAGATTGACAGTACATGACATAGCAAAATAATCTGAAAATGATTTAAGCAAAAAAAAATACAAAATTTGGAGAACTAGTAGATTGGATGTGTAGTATTGACATACTAAAATTTTATTAGGGTTTATTGGGTTTAAATAGATGAAACTCATGAAAACCCATGAATCCCAATTAATTTCATGATAATCATAATGAATCACATCAAACTTGATGCGATTCATGTTTATAATCTATTCTTCACTAAGATCTACTTAAGAAATTCAAAAAATTAAAAAAAAAGATTTGAAAATATACCTCAACTTAGAAGTTTAGAAGAAACCCAAAATCTGTGAAGAGAGGCTTCAAATCAACCAAGAGCAACAAATGGTGCGTTTATATTTGGTTTAGAAACCTAATCAAACCAAAAAAAGGGATAAATGGGAAAAAAGGGGGCAAAGGGCTCTCCGGAGCGATAATAGCGATAACAGGGCGACATCGAGTGATATATCCCCTTTTGTCGGGAATCCCATAAAGTCTGGGAACCAACTTATCACTGAACTTGGCGATATATTGGCGATATTTCGACTTTTTCCCCAAAACTGGGGAATTTTGTCTGTTTTGATGTTGGAGCCTGGCGATATGGCGATATATCGCTATATATCGCCGATATTTTAAACTATGTTTATATTACAATACCTTAGCATTGTGAAGCAAAAGAAAGACGTCAGTGCCCTCTTTAAATTGAAGAGGAAGCCGGAAGAAGACCTAAGAAATTTTTGAAAAGAGGTTTAAGGAAGAAATACTCTAGGTGGAGGATTGAACTCCAGAAACTGTGATGTCAGTCTTTCACCAGAGTTCCGATGGAAAAGGATGCTTTCGATAAAGAGCCTCTATTTCAGGGACTTCAAGCAAAATTAGAGCTTTGGGCCAAACTAAGTCCCCGTGACCCTCTTTTTTATCCATGCTTTCCATCTTGTCAAGTAGAGCATAGTAATTTGTAACATCAGCCTCAAACATACAAGATATTGTCTGCTTTGCCCTTGCATGCACGAGGACTTCCCAAGGGGGTCATCCATCCTAGTACTACTCTCGCCCGAGCATGCTTAACTACAGAGTTCTTACGAAATCCATAGCGCCGCACGGTTTTAAAACGCGTCTTGGCAGGAAAGGTGGTGAGCCCCTAAACACAAGATATTGTCCTCTATTGGTCTATTGGGTATCGAACCCTCAACCTCAAGGTTTTGCACTAGTGTGGTTACCATCGAACCACCTAGAACGCGTCTTTTATGTTTGGAAGGAGAAATTATATAAGTAGCTTAGGATCTCTTTCTCTCTAGATGATGTGGGGCTAACTCGTGACCTTGTATACCTCACCTCACCTCACCTCATCCATCTTGGCATCACAGCCTCAAGAGTTTTAGCTCTTGGCTCTTGGCTTTTGGTCGTCACATACAAAGACTGCAAAAATACCTCTGAAAAAGGAAGTCGTATCCTCATGATGTTTGTATTATAAATGTTACGATCAAGGATGGTAGTATGGTAGCCTCTGCCAGCAAGCGCTACAAGAGCACATACGAATATATTAATTTATAATCCACCAATGGTTTGTATTGTGCCACCGAGACGAGACGATCAGAGTTCGTGTCCCTCACATTTAGGATGCCGCTTTTAAATATCTCCAAGTTAAGGACATATTCGTGCCATTAGGGGTGGGTGTGTTCCACGAATATGATTATATATTGAAGGAGATCAAGTGATTAAAAGAATACTCCCAAGATGATTTATCGTCATTTATGTCACTATTTTTATTTTATAGATATAATATTACTATAACACTTCAAATTTAGTATGAACTCTGAAAACAAAAGCCATTGCAATAAAAATTGAAAATTATATAGTTCACAATGTGAAACGTGATTTTTGTTTTGTGCATGATGCAAGCATGGGTCAATAAAAGCTAAAAGCATGCATGTCCAAGATGATGTGAAATGTACAACTTGTACAGATGCCAAACATGTGGTTTAAAATTAAATGCTGAAAACATTGTCTATTCTTATATTCATTTTTTGAAAGTAGATATTTTGCTAACCAAATAATTTAGGTAGACAATGGTTAGGTTTTCCTTGATATTTTCATGCAGACAAAGTTGGGAATCATGCTGTACTTGTAAGTGCCAATACATGGCATAGCATGATGTCAACAGTTTGGAAGTGACATTGGCACTTCAGTTCTTAGTAGAAGGTCAATCGCTCCTTGGCAATAAAAATCTACATGTAGATGCACCGATAGTTAATTGATGGATATATTATGAGTTACAAAATTTCTCTTATTAGCATGCTAGTCTCGCCAATTAGCGTGTGATTTGTGTGCCCAATAAGACAAGAAACATGAGTTCTCTATACAGGCTGCATCATGATAAAGCTTCCATGAATCTGTATAACTGGTAAATAAAAGGGGCCAACGGGTTGTAGACAGCCACATAATTTGATGAATACATGAAATAAAACATAACATTAAAGTTGTCAAAAATGTCAACTAACAAATAATATTTCCATTTCATTCACTTTAGCATGTCAGAAGTATTTCAAGGTCATAAGCTTAGCTAGTCAAAATCTTGAACTTTATGAAATATTCTTTCATCGTCAAAAAAACAATAGCAAACATATGTGTGAAAAGATTAGAGTAGAATAAGTTATGACTAGCAACCGCCACATGAACTCAGTTCTGTTAAAAGATATAAAACAGACCATAAAACAAATTTGGACTAATTGACCATCCTAAGACCCAACTGACAGAAAGAAGAAAAGGAGATGCTTGAGGTTGCACACTGTGGTTGCCACAGGTGCACGATTGAAACTCAAAATGTTGACACGTGGGAACAAATCAATATTTTAATCAAGTTGTAAAAAAGATGGTTGCCACAAGTAATACATTGCACTCAGATGATTACCTGAAAACTAGGAAGCATGAACACTTCCCCAGGCCTCCCGTACCCATGTCGGACACGTGTCGGACACCGACACTCGTCGGACACTCGCCGGACACGCACCGGACACGCATGTGCCGTGTCCTACGTGCTTCTGGGAGCTGGACACGGTCGGACACTCCTCGGACACTCGCCGAACACTCCTCGGACACTCGTCGGGCACTCCTCAGACACTCGGGACACTGCGGGTTGATGGACTGTTCGATATAGGGTCGGGTTACAAGTTGTGGTGATTCAATTTTGGTTTCAACCTATTTGATCCTCTGAGATTATAACCTCAGAGAATCAGATAGGTTGAAGCCAAAACTGAATTGCAGCCATTCTTTTGCATGCCATTTGGGCCTGAGTGTGATTCACTTGTCAGGATGGTTATGATGGACGGTTACGATTCAGGTTTGACTTTAACTTATCTTATCTTCTGAGGTTTCAGATAGGTTGAAGTCAAAACTGAAACACAACCGTTATTTTCCATACCATTTAGAGATGTCTGCGATTTACCGATCGGGCTGGATGTAACTAACGATAGCGATTCAATATGTATTAAATTTTTATTTTAGTTGTTTTCTATGAGGCTTTTTCGGTTATTGAAATATATATGAATTGCAAACATACATAAAATATAAATTTAAAAATATTCATTTATTTTGCCGTGTCCCCGCCATACCCGTGTCCTCATTTTTTAGGATTTGCCGTGTCGGCGAACCCGTGTCGTGTCGTACCCGTGTCCCCGTACCAGTGTCAGTGTTTCTTAGTCTGAAAATTTGACAACCATGACGTAAAAGTGTATGATTCTATTAAGGCAGTGAATTTTCATGTATTAATTTAATATTCAAGGGCAAACAAAATTAACAGCAACATATTCAATGCAAATGAAGCTTCTAATTAGTAGCAAATGATTCGGTCAAACCTTCTCATTTTCATGTCCCGACTCTCCAACCCAAAGCTTTCCTTCAGAGTCCTTCAGGCAAACTGCAGTATGACCAGCGTAAGCTCCACTAACCCACTTCTCTAAAGTCTCAAAACCACCCCACCGCCCACGAATTTTTGATAAAGCTAAGAAATCCCCAGAGTGAATATCATCAGTGCTGATATTTGAAATCCATGGTTGTGGACGTTGCTTAAATGATGCACCCATATGCTTCTTCAGGAAAGCAAGGTTTGAATTTTCACCCCATTTCGTATTTGTAAACAAAGGGAAAACATCCCATAGAGCTTCAAGGGTTCCTATCATTCCTGATTGCATAAGGAAGATCGAGACTCCATGATGTTTCACCTAATTTCACATGATATGAGAAAAAATATCAAATAGGAATCCCAAAATAATGATTTCCTGTGGAATACGATCTAAACATTTATTTTTGAGAATTGGCAGTTAAAACGTACATATTCAAATTCTGATTCTCCCTCCCACTCTTTGAAATCAAGGGTATGTTCTCGAGCCAAAAAGTAGTAATCCCATGTCACTCTGTATGGAGTCGCAAAAACGTAAAGATCCATACAGGTCCAACTATGAGATTTGCTGACCTGGATAGAAAATAAAAAACTTTAAAATTGCACCACATGATTTATCTTTATCCAAAAATATGTACAGTGCTATTTAATAATCCAATTGGTGGAATAATAAAGAATGGCAATTAAATTTTTATGTATACAGTATTTATTATTTAAGGCTCTGCTTGATTTCTGAAATAATGATGGAGAAGGTAAGGAATATAACAAGTGGCAATCTTCTTCCTTCTATGTTAGGTTGCAAGAGAAAAAAAAATGAGAGGAAATATAGTAAAAAATTCTCTGATCACCGAAAAATGTCTCCCACACCGAAAAATGTCTCCCACCATAAGGTAGCAATTTTGAAAGAAAAATCCCTATTTTGTTTTGTTACCTTATATATTTCATTTTCCCTATCACTTCATTCTATTTCTTTCCTTCTTCGGCAACTAAATCAAACCAAAGGTTTCTAGGAGTTTCTTTTTTACATTTTGGTGGCCAAATGGGCTAAAGGTTGCTTTGAGTGTTTATGGCTTTTGAGAATCTGGTCCTAGGGCCAAGTATTGCTTTTTCTCCAAGACTCCAATAAAAGATAAATTACTCAGGTCAAGCTCATTTTCGAGCACATTTTATTGAGTTTATGGGGCTCTCTGCAAAGTTTATTTGGGGTTATCAACATGTGCTGCACTTGTTCATGTTAGAAACTAGTAGTTGCACTAATAAATGTGGACTATTTCTTGGTCGATCATGGTAGTGTCTTTGAACTATTACTTTTTCATGACGAAATATTTGTTAAGTTTTTGCATTAGGTATGTGCTAGGCAGAAGTCGACTAAGAAAGTTTAAATCAAAATCAAATTTCTCCCCCTTAAAATGAAAGGAAGATTCATAAACCGATCCTAAATAGATGGGATAAGGCTTGGTGGCTACTGTTATAGTTATTCTTCTTCTCTTTTCTTTATAATTTTTTTATGGAAATTAGGATTATAGATTTAGCATGGCCATGCATTTGTTTATTAAAGGTGAGGATTTTCCTATTTCATTCAAGAATCTTGATCTGACATCTAATTCAAATAACAAAAAAAAAATCATATTTCTTGTATTCAAGCAAGCATCCTCTTATGTACCTGAGAAAGTTACTTTCTTCTTCCATGCTCAAGCTAAAGATCCTCCAAATTAAAGAAATATTTAAACCTGTACATAGGCATG
This sequence comes from Chamaelirium japonicum, assembly GCA_947650365.1. NCBI lineage: Eukaryota > Viridiplantae > Streptophyta > Magnoliopsida > Liliales > Melanthiaceae > Chamaelirium > Chamaelirium japonicum. The sequence continues at coordinate 83,537,876 of OX393550.1, read as the reverse complement.
CACACACACAAACTCTACATCTGTATATTGAGACTTAAGATGATATTCATTCTAGGCAGAACATCTTAAAATTATCAAAGTTGAGATCAGACATCTATTTCATTTGCCTACACCTTACATTGTCACTCATCTTAAAGTAAATAATTGAAGTGCAGCTTCACGTTGTCCATGCACAAGACATTAGGTATTGTAACTCTATGTGGATATCAATCCCCTCCATGAATCCACGAGAATAACCTTCCTTGCATTGAAGGGTTGAGATCGGATACCCTCTATTATGTGCCTACACCCTACAAAGTAATCCCTCCAAATGCACAGAACTCAAAAGTGAAATCGTTCATGCAAAATAGACTAGACAGGATAAGTATATGTGGAGATCAATCACCACCATGGATCTGACAATATCGGCTTCATTGCGTCTAGACAATCATCGAGGGAAAAAAAAAACTCCTTTGGTGACGCAAATGTAACACTACTGTTAGGCTACAAAACAATGGCAGGCTTGTCGTGGGAATTGACTTATGCACTTGGGATATGGGAAGAGAGCCCCTCGGTGCATACTGTCTTAGCATGCCTGGACTGGTATATTCCTGGACGATTACTTGGATTGCTTAGGAAACTGCTTAGGGATACAGAATTTTATAGATGATTTTTCGCATTGGCTTCAATCATTATCTTATACATGGATCATTTATAGTAAATATATATAATTCTTTTTATATATATTTCAACAAGATTCCATCTGGAAAAAAGATCTTACACATGTAACACAAGAAAGACCCCCCGGTGATGTAGGTTGTCCCGAGTGTAGGTGGTGGCCCCTTCACTAAGAGGATGGGAGCATGGTTCCTATAGGGTTTGAGGGGATAAATGTAGGGCATTACTACGTTTATGTTGGCGGTGTAAAGGGAGGAATAGGAAGAGTCCATGAGACATTAAGACCTGCGCTGAAAATCTCAAATGGGATTGGGGTAAGATGGCATAAATAATATTGATAGACCAATAGCAACAGGGATATGTAGGGGTGGCAATGGGTCAGGTCGAGTCGGTTCGGGTCATGTCCAAAACCCCTAGACCTGGACCCGACCCGTTTAACTAATCGTGTCTAGACCCTAAACCCGTACCTGACCAGCTTATAAACGGGTAGACCCGATAGACCCATTTACCACACAGGTCTACTCAGTTGACCCGATCCGACCCAATCCGACTCGACCCGACCTGACCCGATATGACCCGCAGGTACTACATACTACAGTATCAGATTGCGAGTAGACCCGACCCGTTGAATTTTAAACGGGTCTTCCCAGGTCTACCGTGTCCAGACCCTAAACCCGGACCCGACCCGTTTATTAAAGGGGTCTATCGTGTCGACCCGTTTACGACCCGAACCTGTTTAACTCAGACCCAGACCCACTAACTTCGTGTCGGGTCGGGTCTGCCATGTCGGGTCCGAAATTGCTAGCCCTAGGGATATGGCTGGACCCTTACCCGCTCGCTACTGATAAACTGGCTCCCCAACCCTTCCTGAAGATGAAAATCTTTCATTTTGGATAGCGAGAAAAGAACCTAATAGAAAGAACATTATAAATGGTAAATTCTTTCAAATAAAATAACCTAATAGAAAGAACCTAATGAAAATCTTTCAGTTTAGATAGTAAATTCTAGAAATATTTTCTTTTATAAGAAATAACATTATAAATCTTTTACTCACTTTTTTTATTTTTATATGCAAGAAAAAACATACGTAATCCTTGGGCCATGAACCCAATCATATTGATCTTTTTGAGGAGTCCAGGAGGTGGCGTCGACGAGGCATTTCTAGACGCGAGGGTTGCTTTGCAAGTGGTTAGTAATTAAGTTACTTTTAATAAAGATAAGTGTATACCAACAATATAACTAAATATCATTATTGTTGAACTAAATGTTAGGTGATTTCATATACTAGCGAATGAGGCTAAAGGTGACCCCGTTGGGCGAGGGCTTCTCCAGCCAGGCATCTGTCGACTCGGCGAAGGATGATGTGGTCGGAGCACCTAGACACGACTGCGTCCTCTGTACGGGCCTCGGCATCACGCCTGCCTCCTACTTTCGCCAAGAGAGCATACGCTCAAGGGCCCGGGACACACAGATCGAAATGATCACGCAGTTGCAGTCTGCGTTAGACAAGGAGCGCGCTCCTCGCCAGGCCAGCAAGCCCTGGAGCATACGGCTCAAGAGGAGAGGTTGGCTTGCCAGGCCTTGGAGCGTAAGATTCAGGCAGAGAGGGAGGCTCGAGAGCGTACAGCTCAAGAGGAGAGGTAGGCTTGCCAGGACCCGGAACATCGGTTCGAGGACTTCCTGAGACAACACGGTGGTGGCTAATGATCAGGACTTACAACTCTTTTGTATCTTAATATGCATTATCCATCTGATTACACTCATAATTGAATTAGTTCCTAAATTATTTGAAAGTTCCATAACACGAAAAACTTATCTAAATTGGTCCAAAATATGGAAAGTAAGTCCGAAACACATAAAAGTAATCTAACTAGGTCCAAAATTAGATTCGAACAGATCCAAATTGATTTTGGATATGATCCAATCCGAAATAAGAAAAAGCATACAAGGCCATAACACAGAAAATTATCTGATCCGATTCGATCTACATACAAACTAAAATCCGATCCTGTCCGAATAGATAAAGATCCAAATCAAGTCCAAAATATGGAGTGTGAAGTTCGAAACACGAAAAAGTAACCTAAATTGGTCCAAAATCGGATTCGATCCGATCCAAATTGATTTTGGATATGGTCCGATCCAAAATACGAAAAAGCAAGCAAGTCAAAAACACAAAATTATCCAATCCGATCTAGATCCAAACTAAAATTAGATCCGATCCAAATTGATAAATATCCAAACCAAGTCCAAAATACGGAAAATAAGTCTGAAACACGAAAAGTAAAATAAATTGGTTCAAAATCAGATTCGATCCGATCCAAATTGATTTTGGATATGATCCGATCCAAAATACGAAAAGGCAAACAAGTCCAAAACACAGAAAATTATTTGATACGATCCGATCTAGATTCAAACTAATTACAAAATAAGGATTGAAAAACTAATAGGATTTGGTCAAAAATAAGATCCGATCAGATCCGAATTGATAAAGATCCAAACCAAGTCTAAAATACAAAAAAGTAAGTCTGAAAAACGAAAAAGTAATCTAAAATCTAAATTGGTCTTCGATCATATCCAAATTGATTTTGGATATGCCAATCCAACAAACGAAAAGGCATAGAAGTCCAAAACACAGTAAATTATCTGATCCAATCTGATCTAGATCCAAACTAAAATCGGATACGAAAAGATAAAAATCCAAACCAAGTACAAAATACGGAGAGTAAGTCCGAAACATGGAATAGTAATCTAAATTGGTCCAAAATCGGATTTGATCTGATCCAAATTGATTTTGGATATGATATGATCCAAAATACGAAAAATCATATCAGTCCAAAACACAGAAAATTATCTGATCCGATCCATATCCAAACTAAAATCTAATCCAATCCGAATTGATAAAGATCCAAATCAAGTCCAAAATATGGAAAGTATGTCCGAAACACAGAAAAATAATCTAAATTGGTCCAAAATATGATTCAATCCGCTCCAAATTGATTCTGGATATGATCCGATCCAAAATACAAAAAAACATACAAGTCCAAAAAACAAAAAATTATCCAATATGATCTAGATCCAAACTAATTCCAAAATACGGATCAAAAAACTAATAGGATTTGATCTAAATTCCGATCTGACCCCATTTGATAAAGATCCAAACCAAATTCAAATACAGAAAGTAAGTCCGAAAAACAGGGAAATTTTTTTCTAAATTTTGATCGAATCCAAATTGATTTTGGATATGATCCGATCCAAAATACGAAAAAGTCCAAAACAAAGTAAATTATCTGATCCAATCCGATCTAGATCCGAACAAAAATCAGATCCGATCTGATCCGAATAGATAAATATCCAAACCAAATCCAAAATACCAAAGTAAGTCCGAAACACAAAAAGTAATTTAATGGGTCCAAAATCATATCTAATCTGATCCGAATTGATTTTGGATCTGATCCGATCAAAAATACGAAAAAACATACAAGACCAAAACATAGAAAATTATCCAATATGATCTAGATACAAACTAAAATCTGATCCGATTCGAATTGATAAAGATCTAAGCCAAATCCAAAATATGAAAATCATGTTAGAAACACGAAAAAGTAATATAAATTGGTCCAAAATCTGATTCGATTTAATCCAAATTGATTTTGGATATGATATGATCCAAAATATGTAAAAGCATACAAGTTCAAACAAAAAATTATCTAATCCAATCTAGATCCAAATTAAAATTCGATCTGATCCGAATAGATAAATATCCAAACCAAGTCCAAAATACGGAACGTAAGTCCGAACACAATAAAGTAATCTAATTGGTCCAAAATCGACTTCGATCCGGTTCAAATTGATTTTGGATCGATCCAAAATATGAAAAAGCATACAAGTTCAAAACACAAAAGTTTATAAAAAGTTTATATGATCCGATCCAATCTAGATCCAAACTTAAATTTGATCTGATCCGAAACACGGAAAGTAATCTAAATTGGTTCAAAATCGGATTAGATCTGATCCAAATTGATTTTGGATATGATCCGATCCAAAATACAAAAAAACATACAAGTTCAAAACACAGAAAATTATCCGATCCGATCTATATCCAAACTAAAATCTGATCCGATCCGAATTGAATAAGATATCCAAACCAAGTCCAAATCCGAATAGATAAATATCCAAACCAAGTCCAAAATACGGAGAGTAAGTCCGATACACAGAAAATTGATCTAAATTGGTCCAAATCGGATTCAATTTGATCCAAATTGATTATGAATATGATCCGATCCAAAATACGAAAAAACATAAGTCCAAAACATAGAAAATTATCTGATATGATCCGATTTGGTTTGATAAAGATCCAAACTAATTAAGTCCGAAATACAAAAAGTAAATATGGAAAGTAAGTTCAAATACAAATATGATACGATCCAAAACTAATCTCTTTGTAATTAATATTATGTAATGACAGAGTTTTTATATTTATGATGTTGACAGTGCCTTTTCTTATTGCAGGAGCGAGCATCAGGGGCAGGACCAGGAATACGAGCATGAGCTTTGGATTATTTTTATTTTTGTTATTGTAATTTTTTTTTAATAATCTATAATATTATATTATGTTTGTATTAATTGTGGTAATGGTACGTAGTATGTGTTGTTATAATATTATAGCATATGTGTATTAATTACGAAATATCAGGTATAAAATAACTTGTAAAATAAATATTTTTTATCAATAAAATATATATTTTTTACTGACAGTAATCAACGTTATGTTGGTAATAATATTATTATCAAAGATATAAGTTATATTTGTCAGCTAAAATCAATAAATAATTTTTTAATAAAAGAATTTTAACCTTTATTGACAATCTATGAAGCCAGACACTTTCCGAGAGGAGATGTGGTAGTGTCGGACACATGTCAAACACGGACACGGCCCAGACATGTGTCCGACATGGATTTAAAATGTCCATATTTTTTTTGGCTTTTTTGGGCCAGGATATGGACTAGACATGGCTTGATCCGACAGGCCTAGCGGGTTTTTTAATCAAACGATCACCTCTAAAACCCAAGAATCCTGCGAGATCTTTTCTCTCTCTTCGCGGTGAAGGAAGGAGACGGCTCTCAGCCGTAGCACAGTAGCGCCCCCGCCCCTCAGCATCTCTCTCTCTCTCTCTCTCTCTCTCTATCTCTCTCTCTCTCTCTTCGCGGTGAAGGAATGCAGTGGCTAGGGGTCTTCGCAATACAAGAGGGTAGGGGTCTTCGCGATGAAGGAAGGCAGTGGCAGCGCCTGATAGCGACTCTCGTTCTCGCTCTCTCTCCATCTCTCAAAGGTATTCTCTTTCCTCTCTCAATCTCTCTCGAATTCTTTCCCTTTCAATATCTCTCGAAACCCTATATTTTTTTTCCTTTTTGAATGCATAACCATGAATTAATCAATGATTGATTCATGTTTATGCATTAAAAAAAAAAAATCTTCTTGACTTAAAAAACAGAAGGGTTTATTTTTGAAGATTTTTTTTTCTTTTTGAATGCATAACCATGAAACATGAAAGTCTTTTTATTTGTTCTCTTTTTTGGAGGTCACTTTATTTTGAATTATAGTGGTCGGTGGACTTTGAATGCGTACTAGACTAGTATTGTTTTATCATGAATCTATCACTCGAATGGTCAATGAATGTTTTTCTAATATATTTTACTTGTATGTCCATTTAATCATATTTTAAGATGATTTTAAGACACACACATATATATATATATATATATATATATATATATATATATATATATATATATATATATATATATATATATATATATATATATATATATTGGGGGACCAGGATACGTACTAGACACGGCTTGATCCGGCGGGCCTAGCAGGTTTTTTAATCAGATGATCGCCTCTAAAACCTGAGGATCCTGCGGGATTTTTTCTTTTTCTTCGCGGTAAAGGAAGGAGACGACTCTCAGCCCTAGCGCAGCAGCGCCCCCGCCCCTCGGCATCTCTCTCTCTCTCTCTCTCTCTCTCTCTCTCTTCGTGGTGAAGGAAGGCAGCGGCTAGGGGTCTTCACGGTACAAGTGGGTAGGTGGTCTTCGCGACGAAGGAGGGCAGTGGCAACGTCTGACAACAACCATCGTTCTCTCTCTCCATCTCTCAAAGGTATTCTCTTTCCTCTCTCAATCTCTCTTGAATTTTCTTTCCCCTTTCAATCTCTCGAAACCCTATTTTTTTTTCCTTTTTGAATGCATAACCATGAATCAATCAATGACTGATTCATGTTTATGCATTCAAAAAAAAATATATATATATATAAAATCTTCTTAACTTAAATAACAGAGGGGTTTTTTTTGAAGATTTTTTTCTTTTTGAATGCATAACCATGAAACCTGAAAGTCTTTCTATTTGTTTTCTTTTTTGGAGGTCGCTTTATTTTGAATTATGGTGGTTGGCAAGGTTCGAAATTTCCATTTCGGTCAATATTTCGACCTCCTGGAAAATGGAAATATTTCGACAGTGTGGAAATATTGTGATTTGATGGAAATGGTGGAAATATTGATTTTTTAATGGAATTTTTGAATGAAACTCTGGATAGTCATAAACTAAGTATAGATACACGTTTTAGAACACTCAGATAATATTTATACCCTATCTACGGGTGTAGAGCATCACAAAGCATGTATTTAGTATTTGAGTCTGTGAGTCTTGTGCAGTCTTGTTTGGTCCTGTTTTGATCTATGTTTTTAAAATACTTTTTAATCTTTTTTGTGGAGAAAAATATTTCCAAAATAAAGATTAGTTGATTGTTAAATTAATGCTTCAAACGATTTTGAAAATGAACTTAAAACAAGAAAGTTGTGCAAGTTTGAAATCGTGCAAAAATTATGCTGAAATGCAAAACACTGTTTTTTTACTAAGTCTGAAAAAATGAGTTTTTATAAAGAAAAGTTTTTATACATTCAAAATTTTCTTTGACGGACCATGGTTTTCTAGATGTACTTGTAGTTCTACATCTTGTGGAATTTTTTGAGCTAAAAATGAGTTGATTTAACCACTTTTCTCAACATACAAATTTTATGAAAAACCGAAAAAACTGTTTTCTCCTACTAAAACTGAAAACCTACTTTTTGATTCACTTGGTTTTTGATTTTTTTGATATTTTTATTGAAATCAAATGGGGGGGTATTTGCTTATTTACATATAATAACTTAAAGTAAATGGAGAAAATAAAAATTAAGTAAGACGACATTTACTTAAATGTTATTATATGTAAATAAGCTGCTGAAACCGAAACCCCCAGTCCCCTTTCATAACCAGTCAGTCCCAACATTTCGGTGTTAAAATCCCGAAATTTCCCGAAATGTCTCGAAATTTTCCGAAATGTCCCGAAATATCCACGAAATATCGCGATATTTCGTGGCAACAAATATATCGCACGAAATATCGCGATATATCGCGATATTATCGTTATTCCTATTTCGTTCGATATCACAATACGAATTTCGTGCCGAGGTTTGAGAAAACCGAAATATTTCGCGAAATATGTCGAGATTTTGTACCTTGGTGGTTGGTGGACTTTGAATGTGTACTAGACTAGTATTTTTTTATCATGAATCTATCACTCAAATGGTCAATGGATGTTTTTCTAATATATTTTACTTGTATGTCCATTTAATTATATTTTAAGATGAATATATATATATATATATATATAGAGAGAGAGAGAGAGAGGAATGATAAAATGCGGCGTGCGGTGTCACACCGCCTATGCTATCAAAGTCGGGACTAGTCCCCGACTAGTCCCCGACTAGTCGCTGGGCGGCATTTTGCCGACCGATTTATTTGGATTTTTTCATTGCTGGGCGGTAGCCCGACTAGTCCCCGACTAGACCCGACTAGTCCCCGACTAACGACTGCCGACTAGTCCCCAGGCAGCATTTTGCAAGCAAATTTTTTTTTGAAAGAAGTCTTTGCAAGCAATTTTGTTTGGATTTTTTTACATTGGCTCAAAGTCTTGAGTAGCAAGACTCACAACTATGGCTCTTCCCTGTAATCATCTGTTGAGCACCTGAGAATCTCCGATAAAAACATAGACAAATAATTAGTTTATTTGTTGATATTCATATAACCCTATAATCAAAATTGGGGTTGTTCACTGATTAAACATCATCAAACAAACATTGTGATGAATTCTTAGTTCTGAGTCTTTTGGCATGGGCATGAAGCCAATACAACTGTGTTCTGTTAGACTGTTACTTATGTATTTATACCCATGTTGTGAAGTGTGAAGGTATGTATTGTTATTAACCGACTAATATCATATACTTATTGACATTTATACTAGTTCATATATCATATATGTTTAGGGAGGGGGGGAGGGGTTAGAATAAGTTTTGGCCGACTAGTCCCGAATTAGTCCCGACTAGTCCCGACTAGTCCTAGTCGGCCCTTGGCCGACTAGGGCCGACTACCGACTTTGACTGCATAGCACACCGCAGCCGTCTAATGCACCCGCTGCGTGTGTGCGATGCACGTAGCGGTGCATCAGATGGCTGCGGTGCGACACCGCACGCCGCATCCTAACACGCCCCTATATATATATATATATATATATATATATATATATATATATATATATATATATATATATATATATATATATATATATATATATATATATATATATATATTGTTGTATCCTTGCCATGTCAGTGTCCTACTTTTTCAGGATTTCCCATGTCCCTGTCTGTGTCCATGCTTCATAGGTAGAAATTAAAAACTTTATACCGACGGATATAAAATAAAGTCCGTCGGACTATATATTTATACAATAATTTTTCTAATAAAATATTATGGGCGGTGGCCTAATTTTTTGTCGGGAATAATAATTTTAATGATGGAAATAGTGTACTGTCACCATAATTTTTTTCCACGCTCGATCTTCACCGACGGGCGACAGTCACTGACAATAATTCGTTCTGTCAGGAAATAATTTTACCGACGAACATTTAGTTGTACCGATGGATAATTTCCGTCGGTAAAAAGTTCCTTGGCTCCTCCGGTAACGAGAGTGTCCTAACCTCTCAACTGAATGTCAGCCTCTCCACTTGATTGGCGGACATGTTGACGAGATTCTACCACAACTTCAAGGGATCGTGAGGGATGAAAATCCCCTAGGCTACAATTACCATTCATGTTAAATGAGTAAAATGATAAAACACTCACAGAAAGGCAATAGTACAGTGATTGATATCTTATCCCGTAAACCCAATACTTAAGTTTATTGAATATAATAATCACAATAAGAATATTTTATTTCATCTGAATCAGCTTAATTCAGACTCAAAGAGCATCCAAAAAACCCTAGAAGAGCCGGAACAAATAACGAACCCTGAAACCTAAGCTCGATGCTCATGCTTCACCAAAAGGGTGTTTTTTTTTTTCTTTTTCTTTTCATACCTTGATGTGGAGAGTACCACCGCCGAATCGGGAGCCGGTCTTGTTGTGGAACTCCATCCAGGCGGTGTTCTTGTAGAAGCAGGCGCCCTTCCACTCGAGGGAGGAGTTGGGGGAGGTGGCGGCCCCGACGAAGGTGGGGAGGATGTCGATAGCGCTGCCGAGGGACCGGAGCACGGGCCACGCGGCCTGCCGGGGGAGGAGGGGGAGGAGGTCCGCCGGGCGGAATGGGGCCTTCCATGGGTCACCCCACCGACTGTTGGAGGAAGTGAAGAGCAGAAGGGCAATCAGAAGCAAGAGAGGGAGGGAGAGGGATCTGAGAGTAAATCGCTCCATGGATTTAGGAGCGACGGAGCAACACAGAAGACGATCGCTCAATAGATCTCATATTATATTTCTTGCCGTGTGGGATTTGGGGGAAGATGCTTCGAATATGATTGCTGATAACGGTATCTTGACCGCACAAACAGCGATGACATTGAAAGAACGCGGGGGATCCTAGAATCTCCCGAGGGCGCGCAACGGCAGCTCCTTAGCTACTGTAGCAAGCGGGCCAGCCGCTATATGTGCTCTCCAACTGTCTCCGAAACGGCTCGTTATAGTAGAAGATCACCATAGCGTAGAATACATAAAGTTTGACTACTGTTAGTGGAAACTCAACGACCACAGATGCATTACATAGTAAACATCGGACGGCCCTCGATGAACTCTTGGTTTTTGTCATTTCACGGGAAGGAGATGGGTTTTTTAAACGGATAATTGGTGACTAATCCCTCACACATCATTTGATTCAACATACAGGATATCCAAGTATGGTTGATTACATCATGCCCTTTGTTTTGGGTAAATATCCACTTTACCCTCGACAAGCAACTGTATCAGAAAAAATCACGTGAAAAATAACACTTCAGCAATAAACAATAGTGATTGCTACAGTGATTTTATTGTACCACTGATCTTTTGCTATGATTATTCCACTGTAGCAATTTATTTAAAAAATACAAAGATTTTACAAAAAAAAATTACTATAGCAATTTCACTGTAGCAAAGAGCAACACTTGATTTTCACTGTAGCAATTCGGTACTAAAGAGGAACAATTGCTACAATGATTTTACTGTAGAAAAAAAATAAACGAGCTTTTTTTTTTAAAAATGGTTACAGCAATTTCACTGCAACAAAGAGCAACAATTAGCCACTAAAGATGAACAATTCGTAATGTACTGTTTTTGTCCTTTGCTGCAGTGAAAATAACATGGGCTTTTAATCAGGGATATTTTTGTTATATAAAGGGGATAAAAGTCAATGGAGGAACCATATGTTCTGGGAGGGATCTAGTGTGTATAAGGATATTTGGGCGTCAGTTCCATTAACCATATCTTATATCATGGACCTACCACGAACACCTCCGTTCTTTAACTTTTGATATAGAGGGAGTGGTTTAGGGAGTCCTTTGGAGTGCTCTTCACTATTCATGCCCTACTTTGTATATGTGGCATCCATAATGCTCCTAGAATAGGGAAGGTACTAGGAGTCCCTTAGGTAGTCAATTGGAGTGGGTTAGTTGAATAGACACTTGGGTTTATTTTTGTTAACCTGTCATTCTGAGCCAATCGAATGTCTTTTTTTTTTTTGTAAGCTAGATGGATCATTACATTATGACCTTAATGTCTTCCCACATGAGGCCAGCTAAGACAGTAGGGAATTGCGAATCCCAAAAACCTTCACGTCCATATAACCGAGCTTCTCGTGCTAGCCAATCCGCAGTGCGATTTTCCAACCGAGCCACCCACTGGACTGTGAGTTGTGAAAGACGTTGTCAATCCTGCATGCGCTCCACCAGGCCAGGATCGGGCAAATATCACCCGTACACCCTCTGCCAAGCGCCAAGGCATCCCTAGCTTAGGATGCGTCCGTCAGCACCCGAACTCGGGTATACTGTCGTTGAACAAGCTTCGCAAAGACCCCCTTTAACATCCACAATTCGGCATGTAGAGGCGATGGAACCCTGCAACAGAAAAGAGGCGGTTGCCTTCACCACACCGTCTCTGGTAGTCAAAATCCGTGCCTCGCTCGCCATCTCCACAGTTCATGTCAGTACTACCTCCAACACGAGATCAGATTTCCTCCAGCCGGTTGGTGGGCCCGGCACGAATCACAGCCGCACATGACTGCTGGAGTGCGATTCAATTTTGGATAGTCAGCCATTGTGCGGCTGTGATACACGCCGGGCCCACCGACCGGGCGATCAACTGGAGGAGATCTGAACTCCACCAAATCCTTTATTCACTTTAGATATTTAAAAGACTAATGCTAGCTGAACAAACTGGAGTACGTGAAGAGGAGAGGTGGCATCTCATGATTGCCAGGATTATGGGCAAAGGCAATGGGATGAATCTTAGGGGGGTGCCACCATCCCCCCTCAACCATCGTCCACCGTCGATGCCAGCCACCACCCACGGTGGGTCGTAGGTGGCAAGTGGGCGGTGGCCGCTGGGCAGCGGTGGTTGGCAAGAGTGGTGACCAGCGGCAACAGTGGACGGTGGCAACCAATTGTGGGCAATGGCATCCCTTCGGGGTATATCCCATGGCTCATAGTCCTGCCAATCAAGAGACACCTACTCACTTGTTAGTTTGACGGCACAAGAGAAAGCAAGGATCGAAACCCACCACAAGAGCGAGAGAAAATGCCTTGATTTTTAATAACTCCACGGGTATAAAATCTGACCACACCAACCGATTCTTTGTCCAGGCGATGCTTCCTCTCTCCCATGTTAGAGAGGTTCCATGTACGATTCCCAGTATGGAGACCAAGGAGCAAACTTTCCCTCAAGACCGTTGTGCCTTGTTTGCGTGTGTGAATCATGGCCGTTGATGTCATGTTTACGCGATTATGGAAGTTGTTGCCTCCACCTGTTATGATCATCGGACATCTTTGAGCCTTTGCTCTAGCACAGTGTCCTCTGACCACCTGGTCGGCTCAGCAAAAAAAAAAAAATCACCACTAAGGCAAGAGGAGGCCCGCCACTACAAAGCAAAAGAAAATATGGTGAAGTACTTATTCAAACTCTTGATGTATTTAAATAATTTTTCCATTTTCACTTTGGACTTTGAAGGAGTTGCACAACTATCAAGATGGGGACCAAGCGTGTATACACAGTCTTCTTTGTTTGAGCCGAATACATTATCTATATAACAAGGGACGGCGGTCTACATGTTGACTAGACAAAACGGAACAAAAAGCTAACTAGGACAAAACGAACGCTTACTAAACAAAACCCCTCTCTCTCTCTTCCTCCGATCTCTCTCTCTCTCTGTATCTCTCTCTTCCCCCGATCTCTCTCTCTCTCTCTCTCTCTCTCTCTCTCTCTCTCTTTCTCTTCCCCATGATCTCTCTCTCTCTATGTATCTCTCTCTTTGTCTCTCTCTCTCTCTCTATATCTTTCTCTCTTCATATCTCTCTCTTCATCTGATCTCTCTCTGTATCTCTTTCTTCCCTCGATCTCTCTCTCTCTCTCTCCGTCTCTCTCTCTCTCTCTCTCTCTCTCTCTCTTCGCACAATCTCTCTATCAGTCTCTCTCTCTCTTCCCTGCGGTCTTAAGTGCTGCCAGGTAAGAAAACAAAGATCGAGAGAGAAAGAGGAGAAGATATACATAAGAGAGAGAAAAGTGAAGAGAAGATCGGGTAGAAGAGAATCCCGAGGGGGGTCTACATGCATGTGAGGGACGGCTGGGATCGTAAGGGGGGGCGCTGCTATAGTCCAAGAGAGAGAGAGAGAGAGGGGAGGATCGGATGAGGGAGAATCAGAGTATAACTGGAGTCAGTTAGAGAGAGAGAGAGAGAGAGAAAGAGAGAGAGAGAGAGAAGTTTGCGAGAGAGGGAGGATCGAATAAAAGAGAGAGCTTAGGGACGACTGCGATCACTAGGGAAGAGAGAGAGGGAGGTTGTGAGAGATACAGAGAGAGTTGCGGATGTGAGCAGGTTTTTTGAGAGGGGGGACGAGATAGAATAGGAAAGAGAAAGTGAATTGCGGGAGGTTAGAGAGAGAGGGTTTTGTATGGGTCAGTTAGGAAATAGAGAGAGAAAGATGGAAAGAAAGAAGGGATCATGAGAGGAGGTGCCGAGCCAAACTTAGAGAGAGAGAGAGACGCTCAGTGGATTAGGGTTTTGGACGTGGGGCTCTCGACTAGACAAAACCCCTCTCTCTGTTTCTCTCTCTCTTCCCGTGATCAATCTCTCTCTATAGCCTCTCTCTCTCTCTTCCCTGAACTCTCTCTCTCCCTCCATCTCTCTCTCTCTCTCTCTTCCCTAATCTCTCTCTCTTCCCCCAATCTTTCTCTCTCCATTTCTCTCTCTCTTCCCCCCGCTCTCTCTCTCTTCCCCACGATCTCTCTCTCTCCCTCTCTTTCTCTGTCTCTTCCCCACGATCTCTCTCTCTCTCTCTCTCTCTCTCTCTCTTGCGTGCGCATGCGTGCGTTTGAGATCATAGCCGTCTAGATCCATTCGCACCCAATCCATTGCACCCAGCCACCCAACACACAATCAAAATTCCCTCAAAATCCCACCGCCCAGAACCGCTCCACTCTCTCTCGTGCATGTTATCACAGTCGTTCAGTTCCCCCCCAATCCAGTTGCCCCTTTCTCATTTTCCTTAAAATCCCGTCGTCCATATCGAGCCCCCTTTCACGACCCACGCTGCATTGCCGAGGGTGTCTTGACACCGAAGGCGGCTCACTATAGTGCCAACAGGTGTGTTGCCGCCAAAGACGGCTCGCTGCAGTACCGACAGGCATGTGCATGCACTAGTTCTACTAACAGTTCACATAACCAGAATCAAATGTGATCCTCCCGTTAGTTGTTCACTACAGCCGAACGCATTGCTCTATTAGCCAAATACTTGAACCCAAACCAGCCATGAATACATTGCAATAATGAATCCAAGAACTTAGCAAGATATTTGAAGGGAATCAAATGGACTAATCTTGATTGGTTCTATAACTAAGAAACCACAAATCCATGCTTATAATAATAAAATTATTATTATACCCCTATAAGGTGGTTTAGACCATAAGTCCCTCCAATGAACTCGGAATTCCGTCTGGTGGCTAATTCATCTTGGCAACACCACCACCAATCCCACAGTGATCACTTATGTAAGTTAACAAAAAAGTGAGAAAATTACTATTTCACCCCTAAGGGTGTAATGACCACAACTCCGCAACCCAACCACAGAATATTTAGCTCAGTTTGCGGCATCAGGTTTATGATATCAAAACCTATGTAAGAGTAGGAGGACTCAGATGAAAGGAGCCTGTCGCACAAGGTATCTAAACCTAGGGCTGGCAATTTCGGACCCGACACAAAGTTAGCGGGTCTGGGTCAGGGTTAAACGGGTTCGGATCGTTAATGGGTCGACACGATAGACCCGTTTAATAAACGGGTCGGTCCGGGTTTAGGGTCTGGACATGGTAGACCCGGGAAGACCCGTTTAGTATTCAACGGGTCGTGTCGGGTCGGGTCGAGTCGGATCTACCCGCAATCCGATACTGTAATATATAATACCAGGGGGTCTTTCGGGTTAAGTCGGATTGGGTCGGATCGGGTCAACTAAATAGACTCGGGTGGTAAACGGGTCTTACCGGGTCTTATTGGGTCTACCCATTTATTAGTGGGTCGGATACGGGTTTAGGATCTAGACACGATTAGTTAAACGGGTCGGGTCCGGGTCTAGGGGTTTTAGACACGACCCGAAACTAGATACGACACGAACCCGACCAGACCCGACCCGACACGACCCATTGCCACCCCTATCTTGGATACTTGATTAACATGGGAAGACAGGACCTACCATGAAACTACTCGTGACACCTATAGCGGTCATGCGACCGATTGAGCCCAACCCCGAGGAGGTTGAACCATACCCTGAGCGAGACTACCAGTCTGGGTGAGCTCGCGTTCGTGACACCTGTGCGGGGTTTCTTTGGGGAGGTACGATCCCAATCTGTCCACGATTGGATCATCGTCAATTCACTCTCCAAGAGGGGTAGATACTTAAGGTAGTACGAAGAACACTACGCAACACCCACCCTACACAATTGAATCCTATACTTCACCTTCTTGATGGGACTTAACCTAGTCATTATTCCATTCCACAAACAACTTTTTTCTCATATGACTTAAGTGTCGGAGGGACCTTGGTTCAAAGAAGATCCTCGGTTTTTTTTGCAGATGAACCAGCGGAGGGCGGAGCGCTACCATCCATCGAGGGTGTGACTGAGACCGAAAATCTCACCCAAAACCATGTCAATAAATTGTTTCCTAGACACGATATTACCGATCAATGAGGTGCCGACGATAGAGAATGTGTCAGGAAAATGTTTTCATGACAATTTATTGACCTTCTTTCGATGTTTTTTTTTTTGGGACTTAGTAAGCCGTCCCTACAAAGAGATCGATTAAGCCTAAGGACTTTGAAATGCTATGGACAAAATTGCCCTTCATATCATTTTAAATTTTCTTTTGGTATGCCACCGAACCAGTGAACCACTGAACTGCTCACCGCTGCTGGAGCTGCTCGCTGCCATCGAAACACCGAACCAAACCACCAAACATTGTCGCCGCTCGCCATTGCCGCCGAATCGAAATGAACCAAACCTAAACCTAACCCTAACCCTACTATCTACAAGCCATAGGAAGAACCCTAGACCTAGGATCGATCCTCCATCGAATCGAACGGCATCGCCGGAGCTGCCTGCTACCGCCGTCGCCGCCTCTGCGTACGGTCCCCCTCCAATAGTTGATAGAAGGGTTGAGGTTCAGGGATGTGGCATGTTGTAGAGCGTTGAGCTATCACGTGCTTAACTGTCAGTCTGTCACACATACATGTAGAATAGAGAGAGAGTTGACATAGGATGTGATGACGAAGTTTGACCGAAACTTATATCTCTATGTGGTAAGACGCAATCTTTGAATCCATTATCTCTGAAGATGTTGAGCCACTCTCGACATGCCAAGAAGTGCTTACACATGTGAACAGGCGTGAAGAAGGAGTCTGAAAACCAGAGAGCTCGAGGAGTTCTGGAAAACAGAAAGTGAGAATCTGGTTATGAGTTCCGGATCTGGAACATTTGTCGGATTTGCTATATATAGTCTTGGTTTATCTGCGGAATATTCCAGGAATATTCTCAGAAATATCCAGGGTTTTGGTAAATACCCGGGAGGGGATTCACCAGCCCCTAGACAGTGCGCATGGGTCCCAAGCAGGGCTGCGGGTCCCACAGTCATCTTCGTAGACCCCAGGCAGGGTTATGGGTCCCACAGTTGTCTCCGTAGACCCCAAGCAAGGCTGCGGGTCCCACTCTCAGGCATTAGCCAAATTTTGCACCCACAGTTAACCCCTCCCAGCTAGGCAGGTGCTAACTTAGCTGGTTGGGATTTTACGGTGCAATAAACTGGTTTGTCGATGTCGAGGCGGCATTATATGAAAGTAGCGTCGGCAACTACGACGACGTCTGGGGAGGAGCAGAGGACTGTAGTAGTATTCTGGCGAAGGGGCTAGCGAGCTAGGGATGCAGAGCTCGCTTCAAGGATTCGACAACTAGGTTATTTTAGGGTTGAGTAGAGGATAGGTCTGGGTGGAGGGAGAGGGCAAGCAAGCATCGATTTGTCTTCAACTGCGCCCGCCGACACCGTGCCAAGGGTTGGCCGTGTGCATGTCTGCCAACCCGCTAGCTGTTCAGGCTGACCGTTGCGCACGCCGACTCCCTGTCAAGGGTCGGTGTGTGTGTGTTTGCCGACCCGGTGTGCGGGCTGACTGTCGTTCATCTGTCGACCCCCTGTGTGGGGCTGACCGTTGCGCCTGCCGACCCCCTGCCAAGGGCCAGATGTGTGTGTGTCTGTCGACCCGCTGTTCGGGGCGATCGTCGTCCATCTACCGACTCGCTTTGCGGGGTCGACCGTCGCGCCTACCGACCCCTGCCAAGGGTCGGCCAGGTGTGCGTCTACTGACCCATTGTTTGGGCCGACCATTGTTCGTCTGGCAACCCTAGCCTGTTGCCCGTGGCAGACCGTCGTGCACGCTGACCCCCTGTCAAAAGTCAAGGCGTGTGCGTCTGCTGACTTACTGTGCGAGGTCGATCATTGCGCCTGCCGACCACCTACCAAGGACTGGCCGGGAGTGCGTTTACCGACCCGCTGTTCGGGCCAACCGTTATCAGTCGACCGACCCGCTGTGCGGGACCAACCATTGTCATCTACCGACCCCTTGTCTAGGGCCGACCGTTGCGCCTGCCAACCCCCTTTAAAGGGCCGACCGGAGGCACATCTTCCGACCCATTGTCCGGGCCTATTGTCGTGCATGTCTGCCGACCAGTTATCTAGGCCGAATGTCGTGTGTGTTTACCGACCCATTATCTAAGGCCGACCATCGAGCTCGCCGACCCCCTGTTAGGGGCCGACCTGGTACGCGTCTGTCGACCCATTGTGCGGGGCCGACCGTTGCGCCTACGTACCCCCTGCTAAGGGTCGGCCGCGTCTACCGACCCGTTGTCGTACGGTCCCCCTCCAACAGTCAATAGAAGGGTTGAGCTTCAGGGATGTGGCGCGTTATAGAGCACTGAGCTGTCACGTGCTTAGCTATCACACAGACACTGTAGGATAGAGAGAGAGATAGAGAGCGTTGATATAGGATGTGATGACGAAGCGAAGCCTACATCTCCGTGTGGTAAAACACAACTTTTGAATCCATTATCTCTAAAGATGTTGAGCCACTCTCGACAGGCCAAGAAGTGCTTACACAGGTGAACAGAGCATGGAGAAGGAGTCTGAAAACCAGAAGGCTCAAGGACTTCTGGAAAATAGAAAGTGGGAATCTGCTCTTGAGTTCTGGATTTGGAACATTTGTCGGATCTGTTATATATAGTCTTGGTTTATCTGGGAAAATATTCCAAGAATATTCTTAGAAATATCCAGGGATTTGGTAAATACCAGGGAGGGGATTCACCAGCCCCCAGACAGTGCTAGTGAATACCGAGAGGTGATTCACTAGCCCCCAGACAGCTCAGCATGTGACAGTTCAACATTTTACAGTGCACCATACCTCAAAACTCTACCCTTCAATCGATTGTTGGAGGGTGATCGTACGATAGCCGTAATTTTCCCCCATAATCCCGAGTAAAATTTTGACCAATTAGTCTATGCAACACGTAGTAGAAAATTTTATCAAAAATTGTGGCTAATAGGCACGACTTTCGTTACCTTTAATCATTTGCGAGGAACAATATGCGTTTATCCCGGGGAGGCAGATTCGGGATAATATTATCCTCACACAAGAAATTCTCCACTCTATCAAGGAGGCACCTAAGAGGAGGCAGGGCAACGATAGATGATTCTTAAAGTAGATCCAGATAAGGACTATGACTGGGTTCAGTGGGAGGCTTTGAAGTGATTCTAATTCGGATGGGATTCCTGTTGGAATTAGATCCGCTTATCAGAGTCGCAGCGGAAGCAAAAGATAGATCCGAAGATCATACGGTGTATGTTTCATTACAATTAATTCTATAAAACAATCTACATGCAAATCTATGATCTTAGCATATGTGCGGACACCCTAGAGGCATAGAACGATCTACGGAAGACATGCAAGCATGCATCTAGTTAGGTGTTTAGAATCATCATACCTTTTGGATCTATGATCCGGAGAGAACGGAACGATGAAGAACCGCACTTGAATCGCAAAGAAAGTTGTCAGATAGCACCTTGTCCTTTGCGAATTGAGGAATCCTCGAAGTCCCGTCTCTGAGTGCAAGGACTAAGAGCCGACGAAGGAATTCGTTACGAAGACAACGATGTGCCGGTAGATCTCCTCCTTCTCTTTCTCTCTTCTTCCTTCTCCTTCCTTTCTCCTTCTTCTTCCTCTTTCTTCCTTGGTAGAAACCTTAGAGAGGGAGAGAGGGGAGGGAGTTCGGGTATTAGGAGAGGGGGAGAGCTTGGGTCGGCCCCTCCCTCTCTTTACCTCTTATAGGGCCGGTCTTGTAACACCTGTGGTGTTAGATTTGAGAATAATAGAAATCCTCAATGGCTAGTTTCGTCTTTTTGCAGCCAGACTTTTTCTTTGGGCTTTTTCCCAATAAATGGATCGTAAACCTATGAGATGTTTTACGTTCACATTCTCTGTAACTTCGAGCATGTCACGATGGTGCATTCCGTGCAACGATCATGTGTATGCGCAGCCAGTTTCGGCAGCCCGGCAGATAAACCCTAGAAAAACGATAATTGGTCGATAGTTGTAGCTGTTTTGTTTCTTGTGAGAGATCGGGTGATCGGATCGTAACGAAACAAGATACGTTAGATGAGGATCTGAGAGAGCCTTCCAAGGAGCCTGAGTTAGGGTCGATCTGACACCCGGGTGAATAGTTATTACTACTTTGAGTTTTGGAGTCTTTCCTTCTTTTTGGGAGATCCAGAAGTCAGAAAATTATGTACCAAGCGCTGACGTGTTCGCGTTGACGAGACCTTTCCAATGAATCCCCTCGGGCCCTATTCCAACTTTCGGTTTGATAGTTACAAGTGATTATTCTTTTCAACCCGGTTGATGGACGAATCGCACCCGGATTCCAACCGAGCCCGGTTCAGGACTCGGGACCGAGCCCGACCAGCCCTAGAGCCTACCTCCCGGTCTCCTAGCATAATTTAGGTCTCTTGACCTCCCTCCCCATTTATTTAGAATCCGAAATTCGGATGGTAATTATCGGGTAAGATTTCGGGATGACAAATCCATATCTTTTAGCCCTTATCCCAATCTTTCTTATCTTTATCCCCTTAACCAACCCTATCCCGTCCCTTCTTATCACAGCCTCCCCCTTTTCTATAAATAGAGAGAGAACGGGAGAGAGAGAGAAGGACGTAGAGAAAGAGATCGAACTAGAGAGGGAGAGAGCTAGAGAGAGAAAGGAGGGAGAGAAGAAGATAGAGACCAAGGGAGAAGAGAGAGGAGCAGCCGCAGCCCCCTCCGAGTAACTCCCCCGACTCCGGCGAACCACCCAGGTCAGCCCTCCCCCCTTCCCACCTCCTCTCTTCCGTCCGAACAAACCGAACCCGGCCACCTACGGCGACGCGCAGCCGAACCTCCAACCCGACCTCACCCTCTCCTCCTTTGCCGCCGACCTGCGCAGTCACCGGATGCTGGCGCCGCACCCGAGCCCCTCCCCGGAGGCCGTCGGTGCAGCCGAGCACCTCCAACGCCGGCCCAAACCCGCGCGAGCCCCTCTCCGGCCGACCTCTCGGAGTCCGACGGCCGCTCCGGCCGCCTCCCACCGCGCCTCCTCCGTGGGGGTGGTGCGGGAGAGGCCGGCCAAGCGCTCACCGGCGCTCCAGGCCGCCCCTCCCGTCGGCCGCCGGCGCGCGCGAACCAGCCCGCCTGCATGTCATCGTGGAGAAGAAGGAGTTGGGGGGGGCATATGTGTAATTTCCCATGTTTTAATTTAACCCTGAACCCGATCCGTTTAGCCCTGAACCCGACCCGACCTAACCACTGCAGACCCGACCCGACCAGCAGACTTGACCCGAGCCACATAGTGAACCGGTCTGGTTCACCTGAACCAGACCCGTGAACCAGTCGATTTTGGTTCGACTGTCATTTCTCCGTCCGAACTCGGAATTGGACGAAACTAGCGCCATTTCGACCGGCTCGGAAAATACTACCTGTTGGCCATAGTTTATTATAGTAATTATACTGTTTAATATCCTGTTTTATCCTTTGACCTGATATTATCGCGGTACCGTGGTTTGACCACCGTTTCATCGTCCGAACTCGGATTCGGACGAAACTAGCGGCATTGTGCTCAGAACTTTGAGTCCCACCTATTAAACCCAGAATATAACCCTAGAACCTCTTCTACCCTAGTGAACCAACCATGTGATCGGTTTCACCGGTTCTACATGGTTTGACCCGAAACCATCCGACCGAAGTCGGATTCCAGCAAAACTGGAACCATCGGAAAGGGTTCTTCGAGCCCGATTCGATGAGTAGGTTTAGCTTCTGTTTACTTGATTGGCCTAGTATTATTTAGGTTCGAGTTCTTCAGTCGCACGGATTTTCGTGCTGTCGACTCAATGTTGGTCCCCTATCGAGGGTGCCCGACTATCATTGGCATAGAACCCTCGTTGTTGACTCTTATGTTTTAATCGATAGAGTTGTGATACGGAGCTGTGGTTATTATCAGACCTTGATCGTGGTGATCCAGCGGAGACGGATCAGAGGCAGCTAGCAGGAGTCGTGTGCGATCGACAACCAGGTGACATCTACTACCCTTGCGTGGTCTTTAATAGTGGGAAATGAGAATGACTAAGGGTAGGTGTCCATGACACTGCATGCGGGCCCCGTCGGGCATCGTCGCATGTGGTCAAATGGACCCGCCTTGCATGCGGAGTCGCGAGTCCGGCGACGCATGCTTAAAATATTAATAGAATAATAATAATGATTGCTTTTGATTATATGGACACCGTAATTAGGATTCCCTTAAGTTAAATAATAAATTGAATAACTAATAATTATCGGGACTCACCCTCCTGAGAGGAGTATGGCAACCCTAGCACACGGGTCACTGGGATGAGTGTTTTACTTTATTAATTTATTATGTTGCATGGGTTGCGAGAGCAGTAGGGGACCAGGGGTAAATTATTGGAAATTGATAAGCATTAAATATACCTTTTGTAGCTTCAGTAAATATGTTGAAAGATGTTATATGAGAATCTACCTGGTTAGAAGGTAGGGACCCCGTGCGCGCAAGGGCCGTGAACCACCCTGCGCGTACAGCCGAAGTTAAGTAGGTTAGGGGTTCACGGGCAAGGGTTGTGGTAAAGCCAATAGGAGGTGCCCTCGAGTAGGGATTGGCCTAGCAACCCTGTCCCGGGGAGTTGAAGTCCTCATAGTAAAACAAGTTGGGCGGTAGAGCTCCACCGTGAAAGATGGAAAACCCCTTATGATCATCTGGGTGAATTGTGCATGGAGTTGGTGGATGCACGGCGAGAGAGTTGGCCCTCTACATCGAAATAAAAGGCCCGATAGTAATGCCCGACCGGGGGCAGGTTGAACAAAATATCCGGGGTTCACATTTTGATAGAGTGTGTTTTATCTGTACATGAATTTAGAATTGTATGACTGTTCACATGATGACCTTGTGACTTTAGATGAATGTCTTATTTAATTTGTTCTTTAATGCTGTAGAACATTGAATGGACTTTATGTTAGATAACCTAGTGACAGTAGGAATTGCATGTGAATATAGACTACTGATAGGTTTAGGTTTCATTCTGCAAACATTGATCATACTAGAACTGCTAGATTATATCTTATTTTATTACGATTGGTCGTCTCATATTATTATAGACTATTAGGATGTCACTAGCCATTAATTTGGCTAATCTCCCAATTTCCTATTGGGGGCTACTCTTTCCCACGAGTAGGCTCAGTTGCAGGTCCGGAGGCTCAGGAGTAGCAGTAGGAGTCCAGAGGCGGAGTTGGAGTTGCAGCTTTACCTTTCTACTTAGTACGTTAGTCTTGTAGTCCTTTCTCTTCAGTCATTGTAATTGTTTTGGAATAAGAGTTCTTATTAGTTAGTTAGTATTCTATGGTTGTAGTTGCAATGGTTCCAGCTGAATTCTTTTGGGTAGGCCTCTCCTCAAGGCCCCAAGCCTAGGATAGATCATGATGAAAATATAAGTGCATATAAATGACTAAATTGATTAACCCTGTAGATAGGAACCCTAGACTGGTGCACCTGAGGGTTAGGGCGTGGATGAGACAACTTGGCTAGCCGTCGGAGGCTTGAGCCTCGTGCTCCCTCAGATAGACTCCTGTCAGTATGTAGTGGCACCGACTGGTCACACATACTGAGAGGATATGACTTTTGAAGGTCGAGCTGATTAGATAATGTCTTATCTCTATTGACATTTCTCTTTCTCTGCTTTTTAAATAAAAAAAAATATTTTTGAAAAATCAAATTTAAAAGATTCCCCTCTTGTTTCTTCCTCCTCCTTGTTTTTCATATTAGAGAGCGTAGAAGAAGCCCTGTGAGAACCCAAATTGGTATAGTTAAGTAACCAGACCCAAAATCCCATCTTTTTCTTATTTCACACCCCAGGGATCGGTCTTCAGATTTCTAGGGCGTGACAGCTGGTATCAGAGCTTAGGGATATGTTCCTAGGGGTTTTGTTAGGATATGGTTCGTGTCTTGCGATTCTTTCTTCGGAAAGTTTAGACTCTAGTGGTGTTAGAATGTTTTCTAGAGATTGTATAGATAGTGAGTCGATAGAATTCTCGTAGTAGCTAGTGGTGGTATAGCGATTATGTCTAAGGATAAGGACCTAGGGTTAATCATACTTGGAGAACTGGTTTTGTTTGAGGAATTGATCTGTAACTAAGAACTGTCTATGATTGAGTTTTTGATTGATCGAGAATCATGAATCAATCTATATGTCGTATACATATGATTGTATTAGAACTCTGATGTGCTATAATGTTTTGGTTTAGAGTTAGTCGTTGTAACTCGGGTGATAGTTCTTAAGAAGGAGCCACGTGGAACATCTTAACCAAGGGTAGTGTTTCTTGATCTCTAGGCAGAAGCATAGTATTTGAGTCTATATCAGAGTATAGGTTGGGAGTCTCCTAATATGGATTCTTGTAGACTTTCTAGTGGTAAGGAGCTGACCAAGGACTAGATATTCAACTCTAGTTAGTAATTTGGTTGATTGGTTTTGGAATTGATGTATTTGAATATGTTTGGGATGATGTATATCCTTGATGTTTTATCTGGCATGGTTGTGAGGTTGTCCTTTCTATTGGTTTTGTTATTTTTCGTTGACCCTAAGCGCTAGAAACCTAGTCGGTGTTTTATGATTCCTTGATCTTTGTTGACCCTTAGTATTCGAGACCTAGTCGGTGTTTAGGATCCCTTGATCTTCGTTAACCCTTAGTACTAGAGACTTAGTTGGTGTTTTAGGATTCCTTGATTCTTGTTGACCATTGGTACTAGAGACCTAGTTGGTGTTTTTAGGATTGTCCATTATCTCGATAGAGATGTAATAATTAAATTAGTTTTCTTGTTAAATCTCTCTGGTGTATCGTGGGTTATAATTAGTTTGGTGTAGAGCTTGTGTGTCTTTTTTTTAAAATAGATTCTATAGGTAATAATGATGACTCGTGGGGATAGTGGTTTCAAGAAGTACACCAGGAGATGAAAATCTTAGGTGGCCGTTTGAATTTCCCATGGTTAGTAGATTACGGGATACCTTGATAGTGGCTCTTGCGAAAGAGTACGCACTGTTCCTAGGGAACTTTGGCGGTGGATGATGATTGTCCGGTAGAGGACATACTGTGGCTACGCACTGACTCTTCGGAGGCTTTGGCGGTTGGTTTCACAGTTCTTATTGGAACTCGCGGGAGAGAGCGCACTGACTAGATGACAGTGACGTTAAGATAGAATTGAGATAATTGAGTACTAGAAAGATGTTAGCGACGATGTCAAGAGGATTGCCTATATTTATAAAATTTGGGAATACCTTATCAGTTGGACTGTTAAGAATGATCATTATTCTGCTGATTCACCCCGCTTTGTATCTAATTATTATTCGATTATAGTAACTTTCGTTTGCTTCAGTTTCTTTTGAGTGATTGCCTTTAGTTCATAGAATGTTAAGATTGTGCTAGTTCCCTCAGTTGTCCTTTTTCTAAGTTGTCTCTATTTGTCTCGGGTCTTTTATTCTTATTTTTGTATGGTTGCGAGGTTTCCGTCTAACTATCTCGATGATTAGTTTAGGATAGAATTTAGTACTTGGTATCGATCTGCTCAGTCGATATTAGTTGGCCATTAGTTTTCTAGTAGGCAGTTTCTTCAGCCAACTCATAATACTTTTGGTTTAGGATCGATCCCCTCATCTTGTAGTGAGCCATTGGAATGACTATCTATTGTCAGAGTGTAGCTATCTAGTATGGACCCACTTGAGAAATAGATTTTTCGGGCATTTGTTCTTTAGTTTCTTGAGCAGTATTGGTAGTTTGATTAGTGTAGGTGTTAGTCTCATAGGAATCTTATAGGATTTTAGTTTAGTATGAGATACACGTTAGGCGTACTAGTTGAGGCATCTCTTTTGTCAAATCATTCTGGAATGTGTACTTAAGCATATGTGTATGGGCGCATATGTGTAGCATACATTGCTATGATTGTAGAGTCGATACCAAAAGTATAAATTATATATGGGTGTATGGGCACTCATATACATTGATATACCTTTTATATCGGCACTGACAATTGAGTGCATTCTAAGTTTCTGAATCTATGAGTTTTGGTAGTTACCCTACCGAGGAAGATACCCCTCGGCGGTACTAATAAGGGGGATATGATGCCCCTTATCAAGGCAGGGTTAATGATCAGAACTCATGATTTTGGTCTAATCCGTAATGCTTAGAATGTGAAATGGAAACCAAACCTCGTATTCACGATGTGAGAATTTGGAGGTTCATTTCTATCTTAATAATTATGAGAATCGATTCGTATAATGTTTAGATTAGTAGAGAGTAGAATTGTGAATAATAGAGGATCAGGGTTCTCCTTTAGTAAGATTTGGTGTAGTGACTTGACTTTCTTGTTGGCAATGTTAGTGAGGATGTTTGCGCTCGTTATAGTTAACTTTTCATTGCTATAATGTTCTTGTTTTGGTAGTAGAGGTGAGTGGACTCGTATATATGGTTTTTGTAGTTGAATTTTCGGGACGAAAATTTTTTTAAGGTGTGTAGGTTGTAACACCTGTGGTGTTAGATTTGAGAATAATAGAAATCCTCAATGGCTAGTTTCGTCTTTTTACAGCCAGACTTTTTCTTTGGGCTTTTTCCCAATAAATGAATCGTAAACCTATGAGATGTTTTACGTTCACATTCTCTGTAACTTCGAGCATGTCACGATGGTGCGTTCCGTGCAACGATCATGTGTATGCGCAGCCAGTTTCGACAGCCCGGCAGATAAACCCTAGAAAAACGATAATTGGTCGATAGTTGTAGCTGTTTTGTTTCTTGTGAGAGATCGGGTGATCGGATCGTAACGAAACAAGATACGTTAGATGAGGCTCTGAGAGAGCCTTCCAAGGAGCCTGAGTTAGGGTCGATCTGACACCCGGGTGAATAGTTATTACTACTTTGAGTTTTGGAGTCTTTTCTTCTTTTTGAGAGATCCAGAAGTCAGAAAATTATGTACCAAGCGCTGACGTGTTTGCGTTGATGAGACCTTTCCAACGAATCCCCTCGGGCCCTATTCCGACTTTCAGTTTGATAGTTACAAGTGATTATTCTTTTCAACCCGGTTGATGGACGAATCGCACCCGGATTCCAACCGAGCCCGGTTCAGGACTCGGGACCGAGCCCGACCAGCCCTAGAGCCTACCTCCCGGTCTCCTAGCATAATTTAGGTCTCTTGACCTCCCTCCCCATTTATTTAGAATCCGAAATTCGGATGGTAATTATCGGGTAAGATTTCGGGATGACAAATCCATATCTTTTAGCCCTTATCCCAATCTTTCTTATGTTTATCCCCTTAACCAACCCTATCCCGTCCCTTCTTATCACAGCCTCCCCCTTTTCTATAAATAGAGAGAGAACGGGAGAGAGAGAGAAGGACATAGAGAAAGAGATCGAACTAGAGAGGGAGAGAACTAGAGAGAGAAAGGAGGGAGAGAAGAAGATAGAGACCAAGGGAGAAGAGAGAGGAGCAGCCGTAGCCCCCTCCGAGTAACTCCCCCGACTCCGGCGAACCACCCAGGTCAGCCCTCCCCCCTTCCCACCTCCTCTCTTCCGTCCGAACAAACCGAACCCGGCCACCTACGACGACGCGCAGCCGAACCTCCAACCCGACCTCACCCTCTCCTCCTTTGCCGCCGACCTGCGCAGTCATCGGCTGCTGGCGCCGCACCCGAGCCCCTCCCCGGAGGCCGTCGGTGCAGCCGAGCACCTCCAACGCCGACCCAAACCCGCGCGAGCCCCTCTCCGGCCGACCTCTCGGAGTCCGACGGCCGCTCCGGCCGCCTCCCACCGCGCCTCCTCCGTGGGGGTGGTGCGGGAGAGGCCGGCCGAGCTCTCGCCGGTGCTCCAGGCCGACCCTCCCGTCGGCCGCCGGCGCGCGTGAACCAGCCCGCCTGCATGTCATCGTGGAGAAGAAGGAGTTGGGGGGGGGGCATATGTGTAATTTCCCATGTTTTAATTTAACCCTGAACCCGATCCGTTTAGCCCTGAACCCGACCCGACCTAACCACTGCAGACCCGACCCGACCAGCAGACTTGACCCGAGCCACATAGTGAACCGGTCTGGTTCACCTGAACCAGACCCGTGAACCAGTCGATTTTGGTTCGACTGCCATTTCTCCGTCCGAACTCGAAATTGGACGAAACTAGCGCCATTTCGACCGGCTCGGAAAATACTACCTGTTGGCCATAGTTTATTATAGTAATTATACTGTTTAATACCCTGTTTTATCCTTTGACCTGATATTATCGCGGTACCGTGGTTTGACCACCGTTTCATCGTCCGAACTCGGATTCGGACGAAACTAGCGGCATTGTGCTCAGAACTTTGAGTCCCACCTATTAAACCCAGAATATAACCCTAGAACCTCTTCTACCCTAGTGAACCAACCATGCGATCGGTTTCATCAGTTCTACATGGTTTGACCCGAAACCATCCGACCGAAGTCGGATTCCAGCGAAACTGGAACCATCGGAAAGGGTTCTTCGAGCCCGATTCGATGAGTAGGTTTAGCTTCTGTTTACTTGATTGGCCGAGTATTGTTTAGGTTTGAGTTCTTTAGTCACACGGATTTTCGTGCTGTCGACTCAATGTTGGTCCCCTATCGAGGGTGCCCGACTATCATTGGCATAGAACCCTCGTCGTTGACTCTTATGTTTTAATCGATAGAGTTGTGATGCGGAGCTGTGGTTATTATCAGACCTTGATCGTGGTGATCCAGCGGAGACGGATCAGAGGCAGCTAGCAGGAGTCGTGTGCGATCGACAACCAGGTGACATCTACTACCCTTGCGTGGTCTTTAATAGTGGAAAATGAGAATGACTAAGGGTAGGTGTCCATGACAGTGCATGCGGGCCCCGCCTGGCATCGTCGTATGTGGTCAAATGGACCCCGCCTTGCATGCGGAGTCGCGAGTCCGGCGACGCATGCTTAAAATATTAATAGAATGATAATAATGATTGCTTTTGATTGTATGGACACCGTAATTAGGATTCCCTTAAGTTAAATAATAAATTGAATAACTAATAATTATCGGGACCCACCCTCCTGAGAGGAGTATGGCAACCCTAGCACACGGGTCACTGGGATGAGTGTTTTACTTTATTGATTTATTATGTTGCATGGGTTGCGAGAGCAGTAGGGGACCAGGGGTAAATTGTTGGAAATTGATAAGCATTAAATATACCTTTTGTAGCTTCAGTAAATATGTTGAAAGATGTTATATGAGAATCTACCTGGTTAGAAGGTAGGGACCCCGTGCGCGCAAGGGCCGTGAACCACCCTGCGCGTACAGCCGAAGTTAAGTAGGTTAGGGGTCACGGGCAAGGGTTGTGGTAAAGCCAATAGAAGGTGCCCTCGAGTAGGGATTGGCCTAGCAACCCTGTCCCAGGGAGTTGAAGTCCCCATAGTAAAGCAAGTTGGGCGGTAGAGCTCCACCGTGAAAGACGGGAAACCCCTTATGATCATCTGGGTGAATTGTGCATGGAGTTGGTGGATGCATGGCGAGAGAGTTGGCCCTCTACATCGAAATAAAAGGCCCGATAGTAATGCCCGACCGGGGGCATGTTGAACAAAATATCCGGGGTTCACATTTTGATAGAGTGTGTTTTATCTGTACATGAATTTAGAATTGTATGACTGTTCACATGATGACCTTGTGACTTTAGATGAATGTCTTATTTAATTTGTTCTTTAATGCTGTAGAACATTGAATGGACTTTATGTTAGATAACCTAGTGACAGTAGGAATTGCATATGAATATAGACTACTGATAGGTTTAGGTTTCATTCTGCAAACATTGATCATATATACTAGAACTGCTAGATTATATCTTATTTTATTATGATTGGTCGTCTCATATTATTATAGACTATTAGGATGTCACTAGCCATTAATTTGGCTAATCTCCCAATTTCCTATTGGGGGCTACTCTTTCCCACGAGTAGGCTCAGTTGCAGGTCCGGAGGCTCAGGAGTAGCAGTAGGAGTCCAGAGGCGGAGTTGGAGTTGCAGCTTTACCTTTCTACTTAGTACGTTAGTCTTGTAGTCCTTTCTCTTCAGTCATTGTAATTGTTTTGGAATAAGAGTTCTTATTAGTTAGTTAGTATTCTATGGTTGTAGTTGCAATGGTTCCAGCTGAATTCTTTTGGGTAGGCCTCTCCTCAAGGCCCCAAGCCTAGGATAGATCATGATAAAAATATAAGTGCATATAAATGACTAAATTGATTAACCCTGTAGATAGGAACCCTAGACTGGTGCACCTGAGGGTTAGGGCGTGGATGAGACAACTTGGCTAGCCGTCGGAGGCTTGAGCCTCGTGCTCCCTCAGATAGACTCCTGTCAGTATGTAGTGGCACCGACTGGTCACACATACTGAGAGGATATGACTTTTGAAGGTCGAGCTGATTAGATAATGTCTTATCTCTATTGACATTTCTCTTTCTCTGCTTTTTAAATAAAAAAAAAATATTTTCGAAAAATCAAATTTAAAAGATTCCCCTCTTGTTTCTTCCTCCTCCTTATTTTTCATATTAGAGAGCGTAGAAGAAGCCCTGTGAGAACCCAAATTGGTATAGTTAAGTAACCAGACCCAAAATCCCATCTTTTTCTCATTTCACACCCCAGGGATCGGTCTTCAGATTTATAGGGCGTGACAGGTCTCCTAGTGCTCCAAGCAAGCTAGGGCCGGCCCCTAGTAGATAGGGATGAAAGGGGGCGGTTTTTAGGGTTTCCAAGTGTCTATCGTGAAGCCTGGACGAAAACGCCCTTCACAAAAAGTGAAAAACTGAAAGAGAGACTGAGTGAGGTGCGCTACTTGGAATCGAGTTCCGTCAGCACCTATGAGCTCCTGGAATTATTTCGCTCATTCTAAGATCCATATTTAATGTGTTCTGAGCCATATTTCAGTATTTATCAAAATACCCCTACGGCCCCTTACACATGTGAATTAGGTTCTTAGGCTCCGGGCTTGCGCTCCATCGCGCTACTTCGCATTCAACGTATCCAACCAGGTCGGGGAACAATTCCTATACACAATGACAGGGTGGAACCTTCAGGGTTCGGGATCTCTAGCTCTAACCGGATCCCTGATTAACTATTCCGATGACACACCGAAAGTTCCGTTAATCAACCCTAATCCGATTAACCCGCGCAGCCACCCAGAGTGCGACGTGAGTTGAACTCTAGTGATCCTAAACTTATGTTACTCCCTCATAACCCTGTTCTTTACTATACTCCGATAATCCTTAGTCTCTCCTATTACTGGTGCCATGATACTGTATGCGCAAAAAAGGTACGGGTCGGCTTTATTGCACAAAACGAGATTACAATTGTGGCCGGGACCCGGGTTGCTTGGGTGTAGCGAGTCCGGGTTGCGGCGAGTTTTGATCAGGGGATTGTGGGAAAGATCTTCTGGGGGATCCCTTTGATCCGCGTCTCCACGTGGTGTTCGTGCGAGAGCTCTGAAGGGGCTGCCCAGGACAGGGGTTTTACAGGGAGAGGGTTTTGGAGAGGCTAAGGAATGTCCACCGTTGCTTTGTCCCTTCCGTGCTTCGCGCTTTCTCGGCTAGGGGGTTTTCGGCTTCGTTCCTCGGTCTTCGTGTCTTCCTCGTTCCTTGCTTGACCTCGGTGTCCTTGATCGTCGGTTCGCGGCGTCGATCGAGCTTTTGGCGTTGGCTTTGGCTTTGGCTTTTTGGCTTTAGCTTGGCTCCGGCGTGGCTCTGGCTTTTGCTTTGCTTTGGCGCTTGCACTTGGACGTAGCTGGGAGAGACTTGCGATGCTTTCGTTCTTCCGGACTTCGCGTCGTATCGGCTAGAACGTGCGGTGCTTTTGCTCGTGGCCGGCGTAGTCGCTTGGCTTTGGCACTTGCGTTGCTTTGGCGCGGGCTTTACTGGGGCTTTGCTTCGACTTCTTGCGTTGGCTTTAGCTTCAGCGTCAACTCGATCTTCTTCCTCGAACGACGTGGGCTACTTCTTTGGTGCTTCGACGGTTTGCGTGTTGACGGGACTTCTCTTCTTCTCCGGGCTTCTTTGGCGTGATCAGAGTCGAAGGATGCTTTCGAAGATGGTGGGGGTAGCACCGATCTCCGTGCGACGGTTGTGGCGTCGGCTTTTGTTGATGAAGACGACGGGGTGGCGACGCTTCAGATGATCTGTTCCAGCCTTTCTTCTTCGTGGATGGTGCAGATGTTTGTCGAAGACGACGGGGTGATGACGCTTCGCTTCTCTCCTCCGGGCTTTGGGGCTTGATCGGGATCGAGGACTTGTGGGAGACGACGGGGTAGTGCCGCTCCTCTTCTTCTCCGGGCTTTTGGGCTTGATCGGAGTCGAAGCTTGTTGGAGACGACGGGGTAGTGCCGCTCCTCTTCTTCTCCGGGCTTTTGGGCTTGATCGGAGTCGAAGCTTGTTGGAGACGACGGGGTAGTGCCGCTCCTCTTCTTCTCCGGCCTTTGCTTCTGGCGTCTTCGGAGTCGAAGGGTTCTTCTTCTCCGAGCTTTCTTCTTCGTGAACGGAGTCGAAGGGGCGATCGTCGTGCGCAAGGGCCTTCACGTTGATGAGGACTTTCAGTAAGCCGATCCCTCGGGACAGGCTTGACTGTGCCTCGTGAAGCCTTGGGTCGATGAAGAAGCGTGCTCTCTTCTGCAGAGCTCTGGCGCTTCGTCTTCAATTTCTCGACCATTTTTTCCTTCCCCCACCCCCTCTATTTATAGGCAAAGAGGTGGGGAGAGAGATATGGAAACTTTTTAATTTTAAATCTCTTTTGTATCTCTCTCATAATTACCCGGATTTTATTCATCCATTGATGAAGGGAATAACATTTAATTGTTTTCCTTTTCTGGCGGGTGCAATTATGGCTGGACTTTGCGCACGAAATCGATGGCGATCGGGCGCTTCGTCTTGTGCGTCGGATCGAGGGATCGGCGCAGATCCGCGCGTGTGCAGACGTCATACGCTACCTCCCCCCGCGCATGGCGGTATTCTTTCCTTTTCTTTCTTTTCTTTCCTTTTCTTTTCTTTCCTTTTCTTTTCTTTCCTTTCTTTTTCTTTCCTTTTTCTTTTCTTTCTTTTTCTCCCCTTTCCTTGCAGGGCCGGCCGGCCCCCCCCATGGGGTTCGGGTCCTACTAGGGCCGGCCCCATGTGGCTCGGGTCCTAGTAGGGACCGGCCCCCATGGGGTTCGGACCCTAGTAGGGGCCGGCCCCCCTTGGCGCATGGGGTCCGGGTCCGCATCGGCGCGCGCGAGTCGGGTTTGAATCCATGTCGGTGCGCGCGAGTTGGGTCCGTGTGTCGGGTTTGCATCCGCGTTGGCACACGTGAGTCGGGTTCGGGTCCGACGAAATTCGTGTGTCTACAAATGCCCCCTCAAGGACGGGTGCGTCGGTGAGAGCGTGTCGGGTTTGGACACGTAGGAATCGTAGAGCGCTTGTCCTTGATTCCTTTTGTGGGCGGGGTTGGAGGTCTATTTAAGGACCCCTACCCCTTCTTCCGTCATTGCGTTTCTCTGCGAAGGTTCCGCCGGCTTCTGAAGATCTGAAGAGAGCTGCCTGGGGTTGCACGAGACTTGCTCCGTCTTCCCGGTGTCGCCTTTTTCGTCGGTCTTGTGCTTCTGCGCGACGGTTCTGCCGGCTTCTGAAGATCTGAAGAGAGCTGCCTGGGGTTGCACGAGACTTGCTCCGTCTTCCCGGTGTCGCCTTTTTTCGTCGGTCTTGTGCTTCTGCGCGACGGTTCTGCCGGCTTCTGAAGACCGCCGTCGGAAGAGAGCTGCCTGGGGTTGCACGCGACTTGCTCCGTCTTCCCGGTGTCGCCTCTTTCGTCGGCGGCGATGGTGCGCGATTTCGCGGTCGTTGCGAAGGCGGGTTCGAAGCGACGATGCGACGAGGCTCGAGGCGGGGAGGATGGAGGAGCGCGGCTGAGGTGCGGGTCGCCTTCGCCGCCTCTCTCTTCCTCCTTCTTCTTCTTCTTCTTCTTTTCTTTTTCTTTTCTTTTCCTTTTTTTTTTTTTTTTTTCTTTTTCTTTTCTTTTTCTTCCTTCTTCTTCTTCGGTTCGGTTCCGGGCTGCATGGGCAGCAGCGGCAGCGGCGGCGCGCGGGGCTGCAGCATGCGGGGCGGCGCGCGGGGCGGCGCGCGGGGCGGCGCGCGGGGCGGCGTGCGGGGCTGCAGCACGCGGGGCGGCGCGCGGGACTGCAGCACGCGGGGCCGGCCGTGTCGGGTTCGGGGCCGAGAAGGGCGGCGGCCGGGCCGGCGTGGGGGCCGGCCGTGTCGGGTTCGGGGCCGAGAAGGGCGGCGGCCGGGCCGGCGTGGGGGCCGGCCGTGTCGGGTTCGGGGCCGAGAAGGGCGGCGGCCGGGCCGGGTTTGAGGCCGAGAAGGGCGGCGGCCGGGTCGCAGGCAAAGAAGAAGGAGGAGAAGGGGGGTGCGGGTCCCCCCCTCCCTCTTTGCTGTTGGCCCTCAATTGGAAGGGGGCGGTGGTCCCCCCTTCCCTCTTTGCTGTTGGCCCTCAATTGGAAGGGGGCGGTGGTCCCCCCTTCCCTCTTTGCTGTTGGCCTTCAATTGGAAGGGGGCGGTGGTCCCCCCCTTTCTTCCGTTTTTTTTTTTTTTTTTTTTTTTTTTTTTTTTTTTTTTTTTTTTTTTTTTTTTTTTTTTGCGCTTGTCTTGACTTGCCTCCTTTCATGGTCCTCCAGGGCCCGCGTCTTCGAGAGTTTGACTTCCTTGGGCTGGATAGACGAGGATTTCTTCGACGGGAGGAGATGCCTTTGCTTTCCTTTCACTCGTGTGCGCCGTCACCGCAGCTCAAGGCGGGAAGACCTTCTGTCGTTGCTCCGTGTCTTTGTGCACGAGCGCATCACGGAAGATGGAGTCGCGGATGCGACTTGCGGGATGCTGAAATTAAGCGAGAAGATCCACACTGACGAAGGGATCTCCATGAAGCTTCTGCGGCCGAGTTTGAGTCTTCCGTTCCATCATTGCGGTGAAGAGTTCGTGCCTACGCCAGTTGTTGCCTCGAAGATATGTGCTAGGCTGACCCGATGGGGCCCCGATTCTTGGCCTCGGGGCGACGTCCAGTACCTTTGCGGCTTTCGCGAGTGGATGGACGAGCTCTACGAGGTCTTTGGCGCGGAACCTGAGATGAACTTATTGGCCAAATTTCTAGCGCCGGCTCGTCGGGAGTACAGTCGTCCTGAGGGGATGTACCGTGCGCTTTGTGAGCTTTGGTGTCCGGAGACTAACACCTTCCTTACTGGGGCGGGGGAGATAGGCATCTCGCTTCGTGATGTCCATATCGTTTCGGGGTGCCCCGAGGTACGGAACTACTACCAAGAGGAGGTGCCTGCCTTGAAGGATCTGCTGGACAGCAGCTACGCTCCGAGTTCTTGCCTCCTTCTGTTCAAGGCATATGCTATCATTGCGGCGAGGGACCAATCAGATCGAGTGCGTCCTTCTTCTTGGGTCGATTTTTGGTTCAGAGGCGAGTATAGAGCTCCAGCGCCCTCAGCTCACCCGATGTGGAAGATCGCTCAGATGCAGAGACCTCCGCTTCGCTCCTTCGTGAGGCCTATCGATTCCTTGGCTCGAGAGAAGCACTCAATGGAGGGGAAGCAGTGCCCCTGGGAACTCCTTGGCCTGAAACGGGACAGCGAGGAGTGGCGATCGGTTTACCGAGCCGCCGGGCTGGTCATTTTTCTTTGCCGGTTCGTGCTTCCGTGTTCTGGGGAGGCCATTCGTCCAGGGACCTTCCTTGCTGCTTCCAGGATGGAGAGGGGCGAGCTCTTCAATCTAGCCCCAGCCATACTATGCGCCTTGTATCGGGCTCTCAGCGGGACTTACTGGGACTTGTCTGGCTCAGATAAGGCCAAGGAGGAGCTCGGCCGGTCGGCTGCTTTCGGACCCTTGCATTATTTGTATGGTTGGATAGCTTTGCATTTCCCGAAGGGGATCTTTGCCAGGCGCGGGCATCCAGCCGAGTTACCTTTCCTCCCAGGGGTAGGAGGGATTTTGAACGCCTTTATCAGTTGGGAGCGTCCGAAAGAGTGTGCTCGTACCCTTTTGAGGAGGATGGGGAGCGTCGATTTTGAATTTCTGTCGGAGCATTCGGTGCTGCCTTTGGAGAGGTCGACCGTGTATGACAACGACGGGCTCCCGGACAGTCTTTACTGGAACATGGTCAGCTGCCGCCCTGGCTACTTAGTCTGGCGCAAAGGAGATGTGGTGGAGGTGGAGCAGTACTCCCCCCATCGCTTTGCCCGTCAGCAGGGTTTTCGACAGGAAGTCCCTGGCACGCCTCAGCAGCTGCAGGGGCGTTTCAGTCCGCAGGAGGGTTACCGTCTGTGGGCTTCCCTCTACGCTCGCTTTACTGGTAGTAGTTTCTTCCCTGGGGCCAAATCCGGGCTTCGGGACGCCGCCACCCCGGAATACTGCCAGTGGGTTAAAGGGCGAGTTTCCCCTTTACTTGCGAGTTTTCCAGTCGACGTCTTGGTGAGTAGCGGGTTCAGGAATTTCTGCTTTGATCATTCTGCGGGAGTAGAGGACCGCCGCCTCCAACTGGGACTTCGGCGGGCGCAGAGGAGCGGTAGTCGTCTTTCCAGCGCTCGTTGTGTCCCCTCTTCCGTTCCGGTGCTGGATGTCGAGCTTACTAGTGCCCCTGGGGTATTCTGTTTCCCGAAGGCCGAAGTTGAGGGTGCCCCTCCCAAGAGAAGAAAAATGTGCATTCCTCGCGGGATGGTCCCGAGAGTCCCTTGTCTGACGGAGGATGCCGAGGAGCCTGGACTTCTGAAAGATGAAGTGATTCCTCCGTCCCGGACCGCTTCGTCCGACCACACAGGTATGGAGCTCTCTTCATTTATTTGCCCTCTACGTTCAGGAAGTTTTATCACGCTGAGCACCGTTTCTTTCTTTTGACCAGATTCTGTTATAGTGCTAGAGCGCGGAGCGAGCTCTTCAAAGGCGCCTCTTGGGCGTTCGTCCACCGGTACCGCGCAGGTAGTGCCCGAACCCTGCGGGTTAGATATCCCTCCGGATGATCTAGATTTCCTCGGACTTTGCGGGGAGAACTTCCCTAGGGGCGACATTAACCTGGACGACATCGATGTCGATGCCTTGTCTTTTGGCGAGGAGGCTGAAGTCTCGAGCGTCGACAAGCGGCGTTCCCCGATGACTGTGCCCTCGTGTCCTTTGGTGGAGACGGTTGTTGCAGCGGTAGCGGCGGTTTCCCCAGTTCCGCCACCCTTGTTGGCGCAGGCGGCTCCTGTTGCGGCTGCAGCGGCAGCGGAGGTTCCTCCGGTTCCACCGCCCTTGTTGGCGCAGGCGGCTCCTGTGGCAGCTGCAGCGGCAGGGAGGGTCTTGCCTACCTACTCCGAGGCGCCTCGCCCGGATTTGAGGCCAAGGAGCAAAGTCTCAGAGTTTCTTCTTGCGAGCTGTCGGCAGTACATCAAGTCGACGTTGGAGCCTTTCCGTACTGCCGGCCTTGGCGCCCTCCAGGACTGGTGGTCGACGGACGGTGCAGAGTTTTGCTCGAGCCTGGCAGAGTTCAAAGTTGACAGCTCCCTTTTCGCCACTCAGATGGACCAGCTTGTGACCGAGAGCGAGGCTTATCGATCCCGGCGGGCTTTGCTGGAGGGGAGCTCCCCTTCTGAGCTGGAGGCCGCTGAGGCGAGTCTAAGTCAGTCCGGGCATCAACTTGCGGAGGCTACGTCCAGCCTGTCGAAGGCCCAGAGGAAGGTGGAATCTGCGCGCGCCTCACTTCGGAAGGCGGAGTCCCGTTTGGAGCGGGCTGAGGCTGCGGAGAGCACTTTGAAGGCGAGTCATCTGAGGCAGCAGTCGGACTTGGCAACCCGTCGCGAGCTTCTGGTCGCTCGTCCCGTGGAGCTTCAGAGAGTGGAGGCAACTAGGGAGGAGCTGCTGCGTCGTCTTCGAGCTCTGGACACCTTCTTTTAGTTATTCCTTGTTCCATTGTGGCTTCCTTTTCGGGACTCATGCCATGTACTGTCTTCGCTTTATTAATAATATCACTTTGTTTCGCCACATCCTTTTCATGGAATTTTGTTGTCTTTTTCTTTTGGTCGGACTGAACCTGAAGTAACTTCTCAGGCTGCCTACGTACCCCCCTAAGGGGGATCAAGTCACACGTAGTTCATTTTTTTTTTTTTTTTTTTTTTTTTTTTTTTTTTTTTTTTGGACAAGGGGTGTGGCCTTGCTTTAGGCATAGTACCTTTTGAGGTACTTGCCGTTGATAGGGCCGAGTGTCAGTCCTTCTGGCGTGGTGAGGAGATAAGCACCGTTGGAGTAGACTTCCTTGACGGAATGCGGGCCATCCCATTTGGCATCAAATTTCTTCCCTCCTCGATGCGAGAGAATGATGGGGCGTTTGACCGCCAGCACCAGTTCCCCTATCTGGAATGATCGAGGACGAATCTTCTTGTTGAAGGCGCGAGAGAGCCTGGCCTGATAACACTCCAGACGCTGTTTGAGCTTCGAGGCGTCTTTCATCCAGTGCTTCCAATTCTGCTAGGCGGAGCTGGGCGTTGTCATCGCTGGTGAGGCCTTCCTGGACTGCTATCCTGAGTGACGGGATCTGGAGTTCGAGCGGAAGAACGGCTTCCACGCCATAGACGAGGGAATACGGCGTTGCTTGTGTCGGCGTGCGGAAGGATGTTCGGTAAGCCCATAGTGCTTCGCCCATGCGTTCGTGCCAATCTTTCTTTGTCTTCGAGACGGTTTTTTCCAGCAGCTTGCACAGAGTCTTGTTGAAGGCTTCTGCTAGTCCGTTGGCCGGAGCGTTGTACATTGTCGAACAATTCTGCTTAATGTTGTACAATGCGCAGAACTGGCTGACGGCAGCATTCTTGAACTGCTTCCCGTTATCTGTTACGATGTAGCGGGGGACTCCATAGCGGAAGATGATGTCGTTCTGGATAAAGCTGATGACGGAGTACTTTGTAACTTCCCTCAACGGTATCGCTTCAGCCCACTTGGAGAAGTAGTCCGTTGCCGCCAAGATGTAGAGATGTTGCTTGGATGACTTGGGCAGAGGACCGACGATGTCAAGACCCCATCCGTCGAAGGGCCAAGACGCGATTGTTGGGTGTAAAGGCTCCGGAGGTTGACGAATGTAGTCCCCGTGCATTTGGCAAGCTTGACATCTTCTTGCGTACTCCAAGCTGTCTTTGATCATGGTAGGCCAGTAGTACCCCATCCTTCTGATGCGGAAGTGAAGCTTCGGACCGGACTGGTGCGATCCACAGATTCCGGCGTGTACTTCTTCGAGCGCGGCTTCTGCTTCCTCTTTCGCGAGGCACCTCAGGAGTGTGCCGTCATAGCTCCGTCGGTACAGCTCGCCGTTGAAGTGATAGAACCTCAGAGATCTTCGACGGATGTCACTTTTGCGCTTCGGATCTTCGGGGAGTTTACCATGAACAAGGTACTCCACCAACGGTTGCCTCCAGTCTTGTTCTTTAATCTCGAGGACATGCACCGCGTGGGTTTGAACTGGTACCTCGGGCGGACCCTTTTTTTCGATGACCACGAATCTCCTGCAGACGGGGACGACGAGTGAATGCTCATCTGGGAACGGGAGTGTAGCCGCCAGATTTGCGAGTGCGTCAGCCTGCTGGTTAAGGTTTCTGGAAACGTGTTGGATGGAAACAGCCTTGAGTTTTTCGAGGAGCTTCACAGCTCGCGCATGCAACGGTACCAGGTCTTCTTTATTGACTTCGTATGCCCCCAGGACTTGCTGGATCACGAGTTGAGAATCGCCAAAGATCTCTAGTCCTTGAAGGTTCATTTCGTCGGCCAGTTCGAGACCAATGAGTAGGGCTTGATATTCTGCCACGTTGTTGGAACATGCTTCCGAGAGCAGGAACGAGAAGGGGAGTATTTCGTTGTCCGGAGTGACAAAGATGACTCCGGCTCCCGCTATGTCTTGCCTAGCTGCGCCGTCGAAGAACATTCTCCAGGGTGAGGCGATGTCAACAGAGAATACTTCTTCATCTGGGAGATCTTCTGATAACTCCCATTCTGCCGGGAGAGGATATTCTGCGAGGAAGTCCGCGAGGGCCTGTCCTTTAACCGCTTTCTGTGGCACGAAGGTGATGTCGAATTCAAGTAGCAGCAGGGCCCACTTGGCTAGGCGTCCGGAAAGCACTGGTCTCGACATGATATATTTGAGTGGGTCAGCCTTCGAGACGAGTCTGATGGTGTGAGCAAGCATGTAGTGTCGCAGCTTTTTCGTGGCGAAGATGAGCGCTAAGCAGACCTTCTCGATTGGGGAGTAATTCAGCTCTGCGCCGACGAGAGTGCGACTTAAGTAGTAGCAAGCTGTCTCTACGCCAAGTTCATTGTTCTGGGCCAGGAGTGCCCCCAAGGATTGTTCCTGGGCGGCGATGTAGAGGATGAGAGGCCTTCCTTGAACCGGTGCTGATAGGACTGGCGGCTTCAGTAGATATGCTTTGATGTTTTGGAGTGCTTCTTGGCACGCTTCATCCCACGTGAACGGCGCTCCTTTCTTCATGAGGCGACTAAAAGGGTGGCACTTTCCAGCCAGGTTGGCGATGAATCTCCGGATATACGCCAAGTGTCCCTGGAGGCCTCTGAGGTCTCGCACTGTCTTTGGTACGGGCATGTTGACGATAGCATCAATTTTGGATTGATCTATCTCAATGCCACGATGTCGGACGACGAAGCCGAGGAATTTGCCCGAGGAGACTCCGAACGCGCACTTGAGCGGATTCATGCGGAGTTGGTACCTTCGAAGTCGTCTGAAGATTAGCTCAAGATCTTGTAGATGTGCCGATTTCTTCTTGGATTTCACCACGAGGTCGTCGACATAACACTCCACGTTTTGATGAAGAATGTCGTCAAAGATCTTCTGCATAGCTCGCTGGTAGGTGGCTCCCGCGTTCTTCAAGCCGAACGGCATTACCTTGTAGCAGTAGATTCCTTTCGGTGTGCGGAACGCCGTGAGCTTCTCGTCCTTGGGTGCCATCCGAATCTGGTTGTAGCCCGATGATCCATCCATGAAAGTGAGCACCTCGTGACCAGTCGTCGCATCAACCATTAGCTCCGTGATTGGCAAGGGGAAGTCGTCCTTTGGACATGCGTTATTCAAGTCTCTGAAGTCCACGCACACTCGGATTTGGCCGTTCTTCTTTTTGACGGGGACGATGCTAGAGATCCATGTCGGGTACTTGACCTCTCGAATGAAGCCGGCTTCGATCAATTTGTTGACTTCGCCTTCTATTTGGGGTACCAGTTCTGGCCGGTAGCGTCTTTGTCCTTGCTTGATAGCGCTGGCTCCGTGTTTGACGCTGAGCTGGTGCACTGCGATTTTTGGATCGAGGCCCGGCATCTCCTTGTAGGACCATGCGAAGACGTCTCTGTACTCTCTAAGCAGTTTGGTGTATGCTGCTTCCTCCTCAGGGGTCAAGAGTGTGCTGACGAATGTAGGCCGAGGCTCCGTCTCCGTGCCCAAGTTGATTTCCTTCAAGTCATCAACGGTGGACTGCCCCCCTTCTTCGAGGACTGGCGGGGCGTCGGGCAACTCGTCGTCCGAAGTAGAAGCGTCACCGTTGTCGTTATCCGTGATGGAAATATGATTGACGGCCGCCATGGGTGGGTGGGTGGGTGTTGAGACGAAGTCCTCGATTGGCATCCCCAGACGATCGAACGCCGACTTCTTCTTTAATTGTTTGACTGGCCCGAGCCTCTCGAACACGGATGTGCGTTTTCGATTCGACCAGTCTTTACCACTTCTGGTTTGCTTCCGGAACAAGGCTTGGCATCGAGCCCGTTGTCGTCTTCTCCTGCTGTCTGGATGACTGAGGTAGGTGGAAGGTGCATCGGAGATTGTCGATCCTTCGGCTGCTTCATCTACCATCCTCGCCTCGATGTAGTTTGAGGTGAAGGTCTTCTTCGCTGCGGTTCTGATGACCAACGGAGCTTGACTGGAGCCGATGCCTCGGCGGTTCGGGGGAATTTGCTCTCCGTTTTGAAACAGCCGAGCTTGAGTTCTTGTCATCCCATGCGGAGTTGCTGCTGGTGGGAGGGTGCCCATGGCGCTTTCCTCGTTATAGCCAGCTCTAAACAGCAATTTGGCAGCATTTTGCCCCCAATTCCCTTCCGGTTTGAATCCGAGTTGCTCGAGGTCTGCTGATTCGACAGGTTCGCTCGGGTTCGGAGCTTGGGTCAGACTAGGTAGTGGCACCGTCATTTCTTGCAAAGTGATGACATTGGCCTGAGATAACGTTGGGGCCAGCTTCCTTGTCGGAGTAGAAGGCGATCGCTCGGATTTGCGGAGCCATTGAGGCGCGAGACGTAGGACCGGCACCGTTCGGATCGGCAACGGGGTATGTTGCGTTGCTCTTGGCTCGAAGCTGATGCGCATCCTTTGCCCAGGTTTCGGCGTTCCTTGGACCTTGAGTCTTGCTTCGTCAGAAGGTGGCACTGGATTCCCGGGAAGAGGAGTCTTTTCCTTATTTACTTCTTCAATCTTTTGAGCTCGAGGGGTTTTAGCTGGCAGAACTTCCGCGACCAGGCCCTTTGCTTGGTAGAATTTAGCGTCGGCCAGGTGTGCCTCGGCCTCGTTGAATGGCTTGTCGTCCGCAACTATGCACCTCTCCACGCCTTCTTCGTAGTACTTGAGGCATTGATGCCAGGTGGATACTATGATGCCGTTCTCGTGCAGCCATGGTCTTCCTAGCAGGAGACGATATGATGTCCGGCAGTCGATGATGTGGAAGAGGACCGTCGTATCTAGCGGGCCGATGGAAAGCTTCAGACGAATGATTCCAACGGTGGACTGTCCGCCTTGGTTGAAGCCTTGAATGACCAACTGACTTGGTGAGAGCTGGTCGTTGGTAATGCCGAGTTGACGCATTGTCTAGATGGGCATGATATTGACGGCGGAGCCACAGTCCAACAGGATTCGGTTCACTGGCTTCTCCTTGATGTATCCCGAAACGTAGAGAGGCCGGTTGTGCAATCGCGTCCCGAGTTGCAGGTCCTCGTCTGAAAAGGTTATCGTTGCATCACACGAGGCTACAGCTCTGCCCTTCTGGTCATCCTTCCTTTTTCTCTTGTAGCTATCTGGATCGGCCAAGGCCGCCGCCATTGCCAGGCGAGCCTTCTTCGGAAGATGCAAAGCCTCTACGAGCGGCATATGCAAGATTGCTTCGTCGTGAGCGGCGGTGCCCCCATCGTTGGAGTCGTCCCCCTCATCGGCGGAGTCGCCTTCTTCAGAAGTTTCGCTTTCATTATTTCCTTCCGACGCCTCATGGACTTCGACCATGCAACAAGATACCTTGATGTGTTGGTCCGCTGGGAGGAAGTGATCCGGGAAGAACTCTTGCAAAGTTGTCGGCTCTGGAAGACTCTGCTGAAGGATATCGTCTCGGCTCGCTGACGGTACTTTGAACGCCTTCCTTCCTGGAGTCTTGCTTTTCTTCTTGTAGGTCTTCCGCTTGGTGAATCCCCTCATCACACGGTCTTGCTTGAGCTTCTTTTCTTGCCAAGGCTTTCGCCGCCGCGGTAGCATGACCCATGCTTCTTCGTCGGTGGATTCCCCTTTGCTAGGATGATGGTCGTCAGCAGCAACTAGCTTCTTTGATGACACTTGTTCTTCCGGAGGCTCTACTTGCTCATCTTCCGATCCCCAGCCGGTGGGCTTGATTTCTTCGATTGGAACGGATGGAGGCCTTGAGTAGAGGACGTAATAGTCAAACTTCCCTGATGGCTGGCCTAGCAGACCGACTTCTGGGTCTCCCTGCTCGTATCTTTCTCTAAGAGTGCGTTGGGACATAGCTTGACTGGAAGGGACTTGCTCTTCTCGAGGTTCCACTGGCTCCTCTCCCGATCCCCAGCCGGTGGGCTTGATTTCGTCGATTGGAACGGACGGAGGCCTTGAGTAGAGGACGTAATAGTCGAACTTCCCCGAAGGCTGGCCCAGCAGACCGACTTCTGGATCTCCTTGCTCATATCTCCTTTGGAGCGCCCGTTGGGATGCAGCATTGCTTGGAAGAGGTGCTGGCGTGAGCGATGATTGCCCCCAGGGCAGCGGTGTTCCCTCCTCGGTGAGCGCAGGAGTATGTTGACGTCGCTTCGAGACTTTCGGCCGGGAAGTTGACTTAGCGATTGACGCTTGACGATTGAGGCGCAATTTGGGCATGCTTCGTCGAGCGGCAACGAGTACCGGCGAGAAGGAGCCGAAGGTGATGGACGTCATGTTGGCCGTAGCAACCTCCCCGGAGTCGATCTCTATCTTCCCTTGCT
The DNA here is from genome assembly GCA_947650365.1 of Chamaelirium japonicum. Classification (NCBI taxonomy): domain Eukaryota; kingdom Viridiplantae; phylum Streptophyta; class Magnoliopsida; order Liliales; family Melanthiaceae; genus Chamaelirium; species Chamaelirium japonicum. Next base: position 83,493,230 of record OX393550.1, on the reverse strand, counting down.
TGGCGAGTGCCATGATTCTTTCCTTGAAGACGAAGCATCTTTCGATGGGATGACTCACCACCCGGTGGTATTTGCAGAAGAGAGGGTCGTCGACGCGATGCATCTGCTCGGGCCTCTTTGAAGGAGGTAATTCTATCATCTTCTCTTGCAGCAGTTGGTCGAACATAGAGGAGACTTCCGAGTCTGGGAAAGGGTACTCTTTGGCTTCGAGCTCCTCGAGAGTCATCCTTTGTCTTAGCGGCGGAGGCGGTGGTATGGCGACTCCCTTCTTCTGATCTGGCTTGCCACCGATCTTGAGCGGCTTGGAGGTCGAAGCGACGTCAGCAACATTGACTTGTTTCAGTTTCGTTGCCGGTGGCTTGTCCTTCTTCTCTATCTTCAAGAAGTCCTTGTTCTTCAAGTCCCCGCGGTTTGCTAGGCTGAGTTCCATGTCATGAGCCCGAGTCGCGAGTTCTTCGAAAGACCGAGGCTTGATACCCTTGAGGATGTAGAGCAGACCCCAGTGCATGCCTTGGGTGCACATCTCGATAGCCGAGTCTTCAGACAAGCGGTCTCGTGAATTCAGCGCGAGGTTCCTCCACCTGTCGATGTAGTCGATCACTGGCTCGTCTTTCCTTTGCTTGACGGCGGTGAGTTCGATCATGCTGACGGTTCGTCTGGTGCTGTAGAAGCGATTGAGGAACTCCCTCTCCATCTGATCCCAGCTGTCAATGGTTCCTGCAGGAAGATCAACGTACCAGTCGAACGCGTTGCCTTTGAGGGTGCGGACGAATTGCTTCACCATCTCGTCGCCATATGTGCCGGCATTATTGCAGGTCTCGATGAAGTGGGCAACGTGCTGTCTCGGATTTCCCTTTCCGTCGAAGTGCTGAAACTTTGGCGGCTGGAATCCGACTGGGAAGCGTAGCTGCTGGATCCTCGTAGTGTAGGGCTTCGAGTATGCCGCCGTGATCGGAGGAAGGCCACTGCCGTGAGAGCGCATCATGTCGGCTATCAACGCTTGGACTTGCTGAGCGTTCATCGTTGCCGTTGCTGGAGGTTGAGTGGCCGCCGAGGCTGGCGCTGGGTAGACGACTTCCAATGGGACGGGAGCCGAGGAGAGCGCTGGAGTAACTGCTTGAATCGTCGGAGCAACCTCTGCAGGAGCGGGAGTTGAAGACGGAACTGGAGCGGCTACTGGAGAAGCGACGGGTTGGCCGACTGCTGCAGCGTCCTTTGCGCTTAGCTTTTGGAGCAGAGTGTTGATGTGACGATCCTTCTCCTCCATCAGCCGAGTAATTTGCGCCATATGCTCGCTCATCTGCATGACTTGGAGCTGAAGAGCGGACGGAGGGTGGTGACGGAGAACGTCTCGGTGTTGCATGTTCGCATCCTCGCCGTCATCATCGGAGACGTAGTTACGCCGACTTGCTTCTGGTTGATGATTGATGTTTGCCCCCTGCAGAGGAGGTGCAACGTCTGCTGGAGAACCCGAACTGGTTCGGGGTTGGGGCTGGTCCTCCCCAAACTTCTGGACATGGGCTCCAGGATCGAGGCTCGTTTCTTCATGCACCAGGGCCTCGTCGGCGCTTTGGCGAGCATCTTCGGTAGTAGCTTCTGGCACGAAGACGTCTGCAAGAGTCCGTGTACGCCGAGTGTAGACGCGCACCATTGGAGGAGCATCACCCTCTGGATTTACTGGATCACCGTGGCGGAGTAGAGGAGACTCGGCGATTGGTGAGAGGCTTGGAGCAAACGTATCGTTGTTCGTTCCGGCCATTGCAAACTTCAAGCAGCTTCTTCAACCGTACGGATGAAAGGAGAAGAGGTCCCACCGGGCGTGCCAGAAATCTGTATGCGCAAAAAAGGTACGGGTCGGCTTTATTGCACAAAACGAGATTACAATTGTGGCCGGGACCCGGGTTGCTCGGGTGTAGCGAGTCCGGGTTGCGGCGAGTTTTGATCAGGGGATTGTGGGAAAGATCTTCTGGGGGATCCCTTTGATCCGCGTCTCCACGTGGTGTTCGTGCGAGAGCTCTGAAGGGGCTGCCCAGGACAGGGGTTTTACAGGGAGAGGGTTTTGGAGAGGCTAAGGAATGTCCACCGTTGCTTTGTCCCTTCCGTGCTTCGCGCTTTCTCGGCTAGGGGGTTTTCGGCTTCGTTCCTCGGTCTTCGTGTCTTCCTCGTTCCTTGCTTGACCTCGGTGTCCTTGATCGTCGGTTCGCGGCGTCGATCGAGCTTTTGGCGTTGGCTTTGGCTTTGGCTTTTTGGCTTTAGCTTGGCTCCGGCGTGGCTCTGGCTTTTGCTTTGCTTTGGCGCTTGCACTTGGACGTAGCTGGGAGAGACTTGCGATGCTTTCGTTCTTCCGGACTTCGCGTCGTATCGGCTAGAACGTGCGGTGCTTTTGCTCGTGGCCGGCGTAGTCGCTTGGCTTTGGCACTTGCGTTGCTTTGGCGCGGGCTTTACTGGGGCTTTGCTTCGACTTCTTGCGTTGGCTTTAGCTTCAGCGTCAACTCGATCTTCTTCCTCGAACGACGTGGGCTACTTCTTTGGTGCTTCGACGGTTTGCGTGTTGACGGGACTTCTCTTCTTCTCCGGGCTTCTTTGGCGTGATCAGAGTCGAAGGATGCTTTCGAAGATGGTGGGGGTAGCACCGATCTCCGTGCGACGGTTGTGGCGTCGGCTTTTGTTGATGAAGACGACGGGGTGGCGACGCTTCAGATGATCTGTTCCAGCCTTTCTTCTTCGTGGATGGTGCAGATGTTTGTCGAAGACGACGGGGTGATGACGCTTCGCTTCTCTCCTCCGGGCTTTGGGGCTTGATCGGGATCGAGGACTTGTGGGAGACGACGGGGTAGTGCCGCTCCTCTTCTTCTCCGGGCTTTTGGGCTTGATCGGAGTCGAAGCTTGTTGGAGACGACGGGGTAGTGCCGCTCCTCTTCTTCTCCGGGCTTTTGGGCTTGATCGGAGTCGAAGCTTGTTGGAGACGACGGGGTAGTGCCGCTCCTCTTCTTCTCCGGCCTTTGCTTCTGGCGTCTTCGGAGTCGAAGGGTTCTTCTTCTCCGAGCTTTCTTCTTCGTGAACGGAGTCGAAGGGGCGATCGTCGTGCGCAAGGGCCTTCACGTTGATGAGGACTTTCAGTAAGCCGATCCCTCGGGACAGGCTTGACTGTGCCTCGTGAAGCCTTGGGTCGATGAAGAAGCGTGCTCTCTTCTGCAGAGCTCTGGCGCTTCGTCTTCAATTTCTCGACCATTTTTTCCTTCCCCCACCCCCTCTATTTATAGGCAAAGAGGTGGGGAGAGAGATATGGAAACTTTTTAATTTTAAATCTCTTTTGTATCTCTCTCATAATTACCCGGATTTTATTCATCCATTGATGAAGGGAATAACATTTAATTGTTTTCCTTTTCTGGCGGGTGCAATTATGGCTGGACTTTGCGCACGAAATCGATGGCGATCGGGCGCTTCGTCTTGTGCGTCGGATCGAGGGATCGGCGCAGATCCGCGCGTGTGCAGACGTCATACGCTACCTCCCCCCGCGCATGGCGGTATTCTTTCCTTTTCTTTCTTTTCTTTCCTTTTCTTTTCTTTCCTTTTCTTTTCTTTCCTTTCTTTTTCTTTCCTTTTTCTTTTCTTTCTTTTTCTCCCCTTTCCTTGCAGGGCCGGCCGGCCCCCCCCATGGGGTTCGGGTCCTACTAGGGCCGGCCCCATGTGGCTCGGGTCCTAGTAGGGACCGGCCCCCATGGGGTTCGGACCCTAGTAGGGGCCGGCCCCCCTTGGCGCATGGGGTCCGGGTCCGCATCGGCGCGCGCGAGTCGGGTTTGAATCCATGTCGGTGCGCGCGAGTTGGGTCCGTGTGTCGGGTTTGCATCCGCGTTGGCACACGTGAGTCGGGTTCGGGTCCGACGAAATTCGTGTGTCTACAGATACGACTCGGGCGGTGGGGAGCACCATCAGATCCCGATCGATCATCTGACTAGGAATTGATGACTTGTCATCTATAACACCACACACCTTCCGGTGCTATGCCTAGCATCCGGAACATCATCAGTCATAATGACAACCACCAGGCCTGGGTTAACTGTATGAACAGATTGACTCATCAAAACGCACCCATCCAACACTGGACGTCGGATAACCTGTAGGGATTACATGTCACTCAAGCGCCAGCCGGGTAACCCAACGTACCGTGGTATTAGACTATGAAAGGTCCGCACACGTTGGCACATCAAAGCACCACACAACTGGTTGGTCCAGTGTACATGGTCCCTCAGGGTTAAGGACAGATTATCTATAGTAGTAAGACGGTTTATGCACCAGTGTCTGAATCACTGAACTGTGCACCGTCTTGGTTCCTGTTCAACACGATCATCGTGCTTGGTCAGGTGAATAGGATTCCCGCGTTCCCGTGGTGGAGACTTCACCACATCCTCTACCTACCAACAGCTTGTTCTCGGTGAAGCGACCGGCATCACCTAAGCTGTGAACTAGTTCTAGGTCTACACATAACTGGTCCACTGGGTCTCCCAAGCATGGACCCACCATGCACCTCAGTGGCCTACTGTGTTCCCTAGGGTCCTTTATTATATGTGTATTAACATATACCATAGTAGTATTCTAATTAAAGCAATAACCAAAGGCATCTTTAGTAATATTAATACAGAAAATCCACGCTCAGGACACACGACCTACAACAATCTCCCACTTGGCCTAGCGAGGAATAACAGTCTTAACTCCCATGGCATTCACGTGCTTCTCAAAAGCCTTGGTCGGTAACGCCTTTGTGAAAGGGTCCGCCATGTTATTTGCAGACGTCACCTGAGTCACTGCAACCTCCCCTCGCTTTTGCAAGTCCCGGATAATATAGTATTTCCGCTCGATATGCTTACTTTTCTGGTGATATCTTGGCTCCTAGGATTGTGCTACCGCTCCACTATTATCACAGTAAAGGACAATAGGATCTTAAGCTCCCGGTACGCATCCTAAGTCCGTGAGGAACTTCTTGAGCCACACCGCTTCCTTAGCTGCTTCGCATGCCGCAACGTACTCTGCCTCTGTCATCGAATCGGCGATGCATCCCTACTTCACGCTCCTCCAACTGACAGCTCCTCCTCCTAATGAAAACACAAACCCTGATGTCGATCTCCTGGATTCCGGATCTGACGCAAAGTCAGAATCCGTATATCCAATCGGTATCAGTTCCTGTGAAGAGTAAACTAACTCATAATCTCTCGTCATACGGAGATACTTAAGTATACTTTTCACAGCAGTCCAATGCTCTGGACCCGGATTTGATTGATACCTGCCCATCATGCCTACTACATAGCATATATCTGGTCTCGTGCACTGCATAGCATACATCAGACTCCCTACAGCCGAAGCATAAGGTATCTTCTGCATCTCTGCCCTCTCCTCAGTAGTCTTAGGACCCTGATCCTTGGACAACTTCATTCCATGTCTGAATGGAACCAGTCCCTTCTTGGAGTTGTGCATACTGAATCTGACCAAGATGGTATCTATGTAGGCTGACTGTGACAGCGAGAGAGTTGTTCTGGCGATCTCGAGTTACCTTGATCCCCAGAACATAACTCGCTTCACCCAGGTCTTTTATGTCAAATTGAGAGGATAACCACGCCTTCACTGTAGACAACGTTCCAACATCGTTTCCAATGAGCAGGATATCGTCTACGTAAAGCACTAGAAAAACTACTACAGTCTTATCGCTCCTTTTATAAACACATGGTTCATCCACGTTCTGCTCAAATCTATAAGATTGGATAGCCTGATCAAAACGCATGTTCCAACTTCTGGATACTTGCTTCAGTCCATAAATGGACCTTTGCAACTTGCACACCAGACTTTCCTGACCTTTTGCGACAAAACCTGGAGGCTGAGACATATAAATATCTTCTTCCAAATCCCCGTTGAGGAATGCGGTCTTGACGTCCATTTGCCAGATCTCCCAATCATAATGGGCTGCAATGGACAAGAGAATCCAGATAGACTTAAGCATAGCCACTGGCGAAAATGTTTCGTCATAGTCGATCCCTTCTTGCTGGGTATAACCCTTAGCGACTAGTCTAGCTTTGTAAGTCTCAATGGTACCATCCGGGCCTCCTTTTCTTTTGTACACCCACTTACATCCAACATGTTTAATATTATGAGATGGTGTTACAAGTGTCCAGACCGAGTTTTTGGAAATCGATGTCAGTTTTGCCTCCATGGCTTCCTGCCATGCTGCATGGTCAGAGGATACCATCGCTTCGTCATAGTTCAGATGATCATCCTCCTGAAACTCTGGATCTACTATGAAGGCTTCTCCAATGTATCTATCAGGAGCACTTGTGGTCCTCCCACTGCGATGAGCCTGCGGTGGTTCCATAGGAGTCGATTCTATAATATCGTTTATCTTAGTGGTATCAGCTCCCACTATGTTTTCTATCTATGTACTCCCATCAGTACCAAGCAATTCTTCAAGAACTACTTTACTGGTGGGCTTATGGTCTATTAAATAATCCTACTCCAGGAATACGACATTCGTCGAGACGACAACCTTTCTATCCTCAGGATCATAAAATAAACCACCCTTTGTCCCTTTTGGATACCCAACGAACAGACATACCTTAGTTTTTGACTCCATCTTATCTCGCTTGTCCTTTCGCACATGTGCTGGACAACCCCAAATTCTAAAGTGTTGTAGGCTTAGCTTTCGCTTCAACCATAGCTCCCAAGGAGTTAGGGGTACTGACTTTGATGGAACAAAGTTCAAAGTATATGCTGCCGTCTCTAGGATATATCCCCAAAAACTAGGTGGTAATGTGGCATAACTCATCATAGTCCGAACCATGTCTAACAAAGTTTGGTTTCTCCTCTCAGATACACCGTTTTGTTGTGGTGTCCCTGGTGCATTCAACTGGGATACGATCCCATGATCACGCAGGTACCCAATAAACTCATCCGATAGGTATTCGCCTCATCGATCCGATCAAAGAGACTTGATACTTTTACCCGTCTGCTTTTCTGCTTCATCTTTGAACTCCTTAAACTTATCAAAGGATTCAGACTTTCGCCGCATTAGGTATATGTATCCAAACCTCGAGTGATCATCCGTGAAGGTGATGAAATACTCGAAGCCTCCTATGGGACGGACACTTATGGGCCCACATTCATCAGTGTGTACCAACTCTAATACCTCCTGAGATCTGCTACCTTTGGCTCGGAAAGAACGTTTAGTCATCTTGCCTTCCAGGCAAGACTCACACGTCAGTAAGCTTTTTGAAATATTTGGACTTAAGAGTCCTACCTTAACCAACCTGTGAATCATGTCTGAGGCTATGTGTCCAAGCCTTAGATGCCAAAGGAGTATTGGATTATCTGAGGAATTTTTTCTTTTAGATGAATTAACCACATATGCTTCAGTTATCTTATCCTACTTATGATTGGAGTTAATTACATAGAGACCATTCTGTGTCTTTCCCTTACAAACAAAGGAACCATGCAATTTAATTGACATATCAGAAGCATCAAATAAAACTGAAAAACCTTCATTATTCAATAAGGAAACAGAAATTAAGTTTCGTCTCAAGGATGGTACATAAAGTATGTCTCTAAGTAATAAACTTCTTCCATCAAGAAACTGCAAGACGACATCTCCAACTGCTTCAGCCTCTGCCACGGCCTCAGTTCCCATGCTTAGGATCATCTCCCCATCACCCAGTTTTCTTGTCTTCTTGAACCCCTGCAAATTATTGCAAGTATGGTTAGTGGAACCAGAATCCACAATCCATGAAATTGGAGAGCAACTGGATGCTACAAGGGATTCCACTATGTGGATTTGGGATATACCTGTCTAAGCCTTCTTGGGAGCCGCGCGGTAGTCGCCCTTCCAGTACCCCTTCTTGTCGCATCGGAAATATTTTCCTTTGGGCTTCGCCGGACCATTCTGCTTAGGAACCTGCAACTGCACCTGGCCCATCTTCACGGGCTTCTTAGACTTTCTTTTCTGAAACTTGCTTTTGGATTTCAGAGAAGAATTTCGCTTTACGTTCAGGGATTGGGCTCCTGTCTTCATCCCGTCCTCTGCCGCCTGGAGCACCGCTAAGAGCTATGCGTTAGACATCTGCATCCGGTTAAGATTAAAGTTGGTAACGAAGCCCTCAAATGCCCCTGACAGAGACGCGAGGAAAATGTCGGTCTGGATCTCTGCATCAAAGATGACATCGAAGAAACCAAGCTCATTCACATAGCTAAACAATTTCAGCATATGATCCCGAACTAAAGTCCCCTCTGCCATCTTCGTGGACACCAATTTCTTGATAGTCAAGTAACGAGTTATCCAACTACGACCCTCGAACATTTCCTTTAGGTAGAGCATCATGTCTGAAGCGAAGGCCATGTCTTCGACTTGCTTCTGAAGGACGGTCTGCAATGATGCCACTATATAGCACTTGCACATCTCATCAGCATCTAGCCAGTCTTTCTATTCCTTCAACTGAGCCTCATTTGCACTTGGTCCCGGCATGGCCAGTTGAGGGGTACTTAGGGCAATTGTGTGTTTGCCAACCCTTAGGACGAGCATCAGGTTACGCTTCCAGTCCTCGTAGTTTGGTCCCGTAAGTTTGTTATCATTAAGTATGGAGGCAAGGGGGCCGGTCGACCTTGGTCATGATTTCTGTAAACAATGGTTCGAAGCAAAATTAGGGTTTACTACAATCTATTTCATGAAATTTAGAAATAGATAATGTTTACTCCAGCCGCTATGTCTTCACTACCTCAAGTGGAGACATCCAGGAATCTAAATTCTCTGGGCTCGAGCGCTGAGACTATCGGCCTTGAATTGGAGACAGCATCTCGGTGAGAGCATGCAAACGCTTCTGCCAACGGGGTTTTTACGACCCAGTCTTCATCAGAATTACCCATGGTAAACTGAAAGACCTCTCAGTCTCCTTTTGGCCAGCTTTATGTGACCCGCGTGTGCAGCAACTGCGGCATCACACAAGCTTTCGGATGCTTCCCACAAATCTAGGTGGTATCGGCAGGGGGGTTCATAGGCTCCCGCGGTGCAGGAAAAAAATCGTCACCCACTGCCACCGGTATCCTCTATGACTCGTAGGAAACCACTAAGCAAACCAGCATGGAAGGAAACACAGCTCTCACCCGGTGGAAATATCGAACGAACTACGTACCTCCCACCCAGACCCTTAGCCGGTTGATTATGGAGGCCAGGGGCTTCCCTTTGGAGGGAACCTCTTACACATCCCTTCTTTATGAGGTTTTATGCATATCTAGAAAGGTCACGACCTCCTAGACTTAGACCCTAGTCTACCGTGCTCCCACTAGGATTACAAACCTTCTCGCAAAGCATTAGTATCCTCAGAAAATATCATAGTTCCTACCTTGAATACTCAGCTTTCGTCTTTCTTGCAAGGATCACATTACATAGATTCCAAGGATCCCGATACTTCACTAGTTTACCCATAATCCTAAGATCTGGAGCCTAGCCTAAGGTCAACGTGAAAAGGACTCCCACTAGAATGATGCCTCGTTCATAATTTGATACCTGATGTCATAGTAGACCTCATCTCATTATAGGTTTTGATGCTGGCCAAATAGGGACATCCGACAACCTCCGACGGACCTCAACCTAATGGTGGCATAACCAAATCGTGATGAGTTCATACTACCATCAAACGTCATCTAGAAACGGGTATCACACAGTAAAATCCTAACCTAACTTGGTCGCTAGGACCACGTGGGGAAAGGGCAACCCATTAGGGTTATCATACTTCTTATGGCGACATTAGTTATCTCTAAACAAATCTAACACTGCGTCTATCTCGGTGCATAGTACTTGGCTACCTGAACTATCACGAGGGTGGTTATCACCTTTCTTTTTAGCTAGTCACCGGATTCGCACGTGTTTGAACCATATAGAGACACCGATGAATCCATAAGCTTAGTACTAACCCTAAGCCTGATCTAGAGACAAACTCATAAGCAAGATAGATAATCACATTATCATCGGGGTTCTCTAAACACTAAGAAAAGAGAATCAACAGAAATAGCATCCAAACTGAATCAAGTCCAGGGTCCGACCCCTGAACCTGAATAGCGCAGCCAAGATATCCTGCTCTTCCGTTCTGCACGATCTCTGACGACGATCCCCATCATCGCCAACGTGCACGCTTTCGCTAGGTCTTTGCATGCCATGGTACCGCTTGCCCGAACCGTGGATGTAGCATCATTTCCTTCTTCCTGTGACCGAAAAACTAACACGCTCCGAGCAAGTGCTCATTCGTGTACAATTTTGCTAGAAAGAAAAGGAAACAATCCTAGAAACATGGCCAGGGAACCGAGGGTGGTCAACCTCCACCCTCGCCCATCTAGAGCCTAGCTTAAAACCCACAAGCACAATAATAATCAATGCAAAATTAAATCTGGGATCCGACCCCCGGAGGCATGCAATCACATATTACTATTCAGCGCGGCACCTGCAAAAAGATGATACATAGCACAATCCATATGTATGATCTACGCCGAACCCCGACGAAAACATATGTCATCATATATTCACATGATGTTTTCACGAATTCATGTATGAAACATACACCAAAGCATGCTCTGATACCAATTGTTGGAATTGGATCCGTTTATCAGAGTCGTAGCGGAAGCAAAAGATAGATCCGAAGATCATACGGTGTATGTTTCATTACAATTAATTCTATAAAATAATCTACATGCAAATCTATGATCTTAGCATATGTGCGGACACCCTAGAGGCATACTACGATCTACGAAAGACAAGCATACATCTAGTTAGGTGCTTAGAATCATCATACCTTTTGGATCTATAATCCGGAGAGAACGGAACGATGAAGAACCGCACTTGTATCGCAAGGGAAGCTGTCGGATAGCACCTTGTCCATTGCGAATTGAGGAATCCTCGAAGTCTCGTCTCTGAGTGCAAGGACTACGAGCCGACGGAGGAATTCGTTGCTAAGACGACGGCTTGCCGGTAGATCTCCTCCTTCTCTTTCTCTCTTCTTCCTTATCCTTCCTTCCTCCTCCTTTTTTCTCTTTTTTCCTTGGCCGAAACCTTAGAGAGAGAGAGAGGGGAGGGAGTTCGGGTATTAGGAGAGGGGGAGAGCTTGGGCCGGCCTCTCCCTCTCTTTATCTCTTATAGGGCCGGTCTCCTAGTGCTCCAAGAAAAATAGGGCCGGCCCCTAGTAGATAGGGATGAGAGGGGGCGGTTTTTAGGATTTCCAAGTGTCTGTCGTGAAGCCTGGACGAAAACGCCCTTCACGAAAAGTGAAAAACTGAAAGAGAGACTGAGTGAGGTGCGCTACTCGGAATCGAGTTCCGTCAGCACCTATGAGCTCCTGGAATTATTCCGCTCATTCTAAGATCCATATTCAATGTGTTCTGAGCCATATTTTAGTATTTACCAAAATACCCCTATAGCCCCTAATACATGTGAATTAGGTTCTTAGGCTCTGGGCTTGCGCTCCATCGTGCTACTTCGCATCCAACGTATTCAACCAGGTCGGGAAATAATTCCTATATGCAATGACATGGTGGAACCTTCAGGGTTCGGGATCTCTAGCTCCAACCGGATCCCTGATTAACTGTTCCGGTGACACACCGAAAGTTTCATTAATCAGCCCTAATCTGATTAACCCGTGCAGCCACCCAGAGTGCGACGCGAGTTGAACTCTAGTGATCCTAAACTTATGTTACTCTCTCGTAACCCTATTCTTTACTATACTCCGATAATCCTTAGTCCCTAATATTACTGGTGCCATGATACGACTCGGGCGGTGGGGAGCACCGCCAGATCCCGATCGATTATCTAACTAGGAATTGATGACTTGTCATCTATAACACCACACACCTTCCGGTGCTATGCCTAGCATCCGGAACATCGTCAGTCATATTGACAACCACCAGGCTTGGGTTAACTGTGTAGACAGATTGACTTATCAAAACGCACCCATCCAACACTGGACGTCGGATAACCTGTAGGGATTACATGTCACTCAAGCGCTAGCCGGGTAACCCAACGTACCGTGGTATTGGACTATGGAAGGTCCGCACACGTTGGTACATCAAAGCACCACACAACTGGTTGGCCCAGTGTATATGGTCCCTCAGGGTTAAGGACATATTATCTATAGTAGTAAGATGGTTTATGAACCAGTGTCTGAATCACTGAACTGTGCATCGTCTTGGTTCCTGTTCAACACGATCATCGTGCTTGGTCAGGTGAATAGGAATCCCGTGTTCCCGTGGTGGAGACTTCACCACATCCTCTACCTGCCAACAGCTTGTTCTCGGTGAAGCGACCGGCATCACCTAAGCTGTGAATTAGTTCTAGGTCTACACATAACTGGTCCACTGGGTCTCCCAAGCATGGATCCACCATGCGTCTCAGTGGCCTACTGTGTTCCCTAGGGTCCTTTATTATATGTGTATTAACATATACCATAATAGTATTCTAATTAAAGCAATAACCAAATGCATCTTTATTAATGTTAATACAAAAAATCCACCTCAGGACACACGAGCTACAACAATTCCATCCTATATAGATTTCGTGGGTTATGCAGTGTGTGAGATCGACTACTGTTCAGATGTTGGTCAATGGGGAAGAGACACCGGTGTTTAGACCTACTTGTGGGTTACGATACGGGGACCCTATTTGTCCTTATTTATTTCTTTTAGTGGCTCATATATTTCAATGGGAGATTGATCAAAGGATCAGAGAGGATGATCGATCTCAAGGGTTTACCACTCGCAAGAATCCTTAGCTGATGTCCACGTTGGCCTTTGTAGATAATTTTTTGTTTTTATGGAAGCTGGTGCTTGGGGCATTATCGACGACTTCTTTATTGTGACAAAGGATTCGGATGGGTTATGGAAGTTGTCCTTGTTGTAGTACATCCAAAGGAGGACATTGAACATATATTTTGGAAGTGCTCGAAGGCAAGAGTACTTTTGGCACTGTATGGAGTTGGTTACATACCTTAATTTCTTTACGCAGCCATTCTTCAAATTCTAGTGCCCGGGCTATTAGTCGTTGCGATCATCCATTACCAACAGAGTTATTTGCAGTGGCGATGTGGACTTTCTGGAAGGCAAGATGTGATAAGCTATTTGGACATTTGGTCAAGACTTGTCCGGTTATGATGCATCAATGTATTACTCTTCAAAATCACTTTCGGGGTCCTAAACCAGTGGGATAGAGCGGATATGGAAGGGGAGCTGGAAGTGGAATTTATCATGTGGACTGATGAGTCATATGTTGTTATCATTCATCCTGATGGTTAATTCATATATGCTTTGAAGTCAATAATTGTTTGTTATTATTGTTTATCACTCTTGAAATTTCGTCATATCCCCTAAAATATTATCGTCACCCTCAAAAGTCAGAACATTTTGTTGTAATCTTTAAAAGAGTCAATTTTTTTAAAATATTATCTTCGTTCCCGAAATATTGCCGCCATTTTGAAATCTTTTGTGTGACCTTGGGCACAAGGCATTCGTTAGGATTAACAACAAGATCAGAAGTCGGTCATTGTTTATTATTTTCCTTTTTAAGTCATTGTTTATTATTATTTGTAGCTTATTTTTGGGTTATTTTGATTTTGTCCTCCAAATTTTGACTTGATTTAGACATTAGACTCCATCTTTTCATTTATTAGACTTTACCCGCCAAAACTAACTGTTCCGTCAGCTGACCATCTAAAGGGTGAGCTGACGGAAAAGAAATAAAGTTTTGGGGCGTGAGCTGACGGAACAGTTAGTTTTGGGGGGTAAAGTCTAATTAATGAAAATATGGGGGTAAAGTCTAATTCAAGGCAAATGTGGGGGCAAAGTCAAAATAACCCAAAAATAGACTACAAATAATAATAAACAATGACTTAAAAATGTAAATACAAATGAAAATAATAAACAAAGAGCACTGCTTGTCCTTGAAAATAATAAACAAAGACCACTGCATGCATGCCACCCTCCTATAAATACCACTGCATGCTCTTCAGAACTCTTCATCGCCACCCCATTTGAGTACTCTCGCCGGAACCCTAAACCCCGACCCAAGATATGGCTGCTTCCAACGCGCCGTCCGTGACCTACCCCATCGACCACAAGGGCGTCACGCACCTCGTCCACACCACCCCCGGCCTCCGCACCATCCCTCCCGCCTACGTCCTCCCCAACCACATCCTCTCCGAGCCCGTCGCCCCGCCCTCTGCCACCTCCGGCGTCCCCGTCATCGACCTCAGCGGCCTTGACGACCCGGCCGCTAGGCCGGGCATCGTCAAGGCCATCACCTTGGCCTGCGCCGACGCCGGGTTTTTCCTCGTGGTCAACCATGGGATGAAGGCGAACCTGATCGAGGAGATGGTCCGCGCAGCCGAGGCGTTCTTCACCCTCCCGCTGGAGGAGAAGATGAAGTACGCCTCGGACGACGACATGGGCCCCGTGCGCTACGGCTCCAGCCTCAACACGTCGCAGCCCCAGCCGTACCTCTTCTGGCGCGACTTCCTCCGCCATGTTGGCCGCCCGGCCATCAACAAGACCCGGCACCTCTGGCCGGAGAGCCCCGCGGGCTACAGGGCTACGGCGGAGGAATTCCTGGAGGAGACGTGGGCGCTGACGACGAGGGTGGCGGGGTGCATCTCCCAAGGGCTGGGGAAGGAGACGGGGTTCGTGGAGGGGACCTTCGGTGAAGGGTTCCAGACCATGTCCTGCAACTACTACCCGCCGTGCCCCCAGCCGGAACTGACGCTGGGGGTGGGACCCCACACGGACGAGGGTGGCATCTCCGTCCTCGTCAGCGATGGCGTCGACGGCCTGCAGCTAAAGCGCGACGGGGCCTGGGTACAGGTACCGCACGTGCCGGGGGCTGTGCTGGTGAACGTGGGGGACTGCCTGGAGAAGGTGAGCGAGGGGAGGTGCAAGGCGGCGGTCCACCGGGTGGTCGTCAGCGGCCAGACGGCCCGGGTCTCGGTGGCGGTGGGCAGCGGGCCCAATGTGTGCTGCTGTTGGTTTGCTTGAGTTGAGGAGGATAATAATAAGAAGAATAAGACCAGCGACGTACATGTCCGCATGTGTCCCGTTGTTGTTGTTTGTAGCTGCGGTCCCGTTGTTGTTTGTTTCCGTAACTGTTGTGTGTCCGAGTTTTAATGTTTCTGTCTGTTTTGAATAAAATCTCTTTGGTGACTTTCTATATTGCACAAAGTCCCTCACAAGCATTGCTTGCTACAGCTAGTCCCTCGTTCTTATTTACTCCCTCACATGCTACTGAAAGAGTATCCATTTACTGGTTGACACTTTGTATGTACCGGTTGCTATAGTGATTTCACAATAGGTGCTATATTGATTTCACAATAATTAGTTGCTATTGGTGCTACAGTGATTTCACAATAGGTCCTACAGGGATTTCACTAAACCTAAAATTTAAAGTCTACAAGCCATAGGATGAACCCAAGACCTAATCCTAAATCCTAAAACCTAATATATATCTACAAGCCATGGAATGAACCCTAGACCTAATCCGAAAACCTAAACCCTAGATCTAACCTAAAACCTAAGATCTGCAGGCCATGGGGTGAACCTTAGACCTAATCCTAAAACCTAAACCCTAACCCTAGATCTAATCCAAAACCTAATCCGAACCAATCCGACCCCGCTGCCGCCGCTACTGTCGACCCCGCTCACCGCCAGCCGCGCGCTCGTCACATTGCTGCCGCTTGGCTCCTCCGTTGTCTACCCCGCTCACCACCCGCCGCTCGTCGCGCCGCCGCCACTGTCAACCCTGCTCGTCGTGCCACTATCATTTGGCGCCTCCGCTATCTACCCCGCTCACCACCCGCCGCTCATCGCGCCACCTCCGTTGTCAACCCCGCTCGCCGCCACTATCGACCCCGTTCGCCGCCGCAATTGCTATTGTCGTCGCAGGCTGCTTGAGAGAGAACGGGAAAGGGGGAGAAGGGAGGGGGGCAATTTCGGGTTTATGAAAATTAAAGGATTTGGGACCTCCCTTAAAGGAATCTTGTGAGTGTCCAGCCTATTCATTAATTCGATCTGGTCTATGCAAGGTTTGAAATCTCCATTTCGATCGAAATTTCAACCCTCTGAATATGGAAATATTTTAACAGTATGTGTGGAAATATTATGATTACATAAAAATGTAAAAAATATTAATTTTTTAATAAAATTTTTAGTGTAACTCTGAATAGTAATAAACCAAGTATATATACATACTTCGGAACACTCAGTTAGTAATTGTACGCCATCTAGGGGTGTAGAGTTTCAAATAGCATATATATACTTAAGACCGTGAACATTACTTCCATCGTCTGTGGGAGATGTTGATGATGGCATTCATGGAAATTGTTGTGTAGCCTTTTATTACTATCAACCATACTGCTATGGCTACAAATGTCAATAAATTCTTTTACTGTGTGCGTTGAAAATGCTGGCCGGCTTGAAGGTTTTGAACTTTAAACCACGTACTGCCCTCAGTTATTCTTTGCACTTGCAATTTCTATCTAATGTTACTCATTAGTTAGGATATGTTTTCTAGTAATTGTGGTCTCCCAAAGTATTAGGTGATAGGAATTTGAAGATTCACCCACAATTTAATAAGAGAGGGTCTATACCGGATCCATACCCAATCGGGTTTCGGGTTTTGGTTGGGTTTTCGGTTATGAATTGGGTATAATTTTATTTCATTTTATCTGTCATATTATTTGTAATTACTTGAGGTAATTAAAAAAAATCCAGGTATCACAATGCAATGTTAAGAAGCTCTTTTGGTTTCATATTATAGTGGTTTTAGTAGAGTATAAGTTTGGGTAGTGATATGGATTCGGTGAGAATTTGGGTACATGACGATAAGTTTGGAGTCGAACTGTATTATCTAGTATTCGATCACCTACTAGAGGGGGAAACAGGTTTCAGGTTTTGGGTATGGGTATTGAGGTACCCATACCCATACATGAAAGTTAATCGGATAAAGTTCCTATACCAATACCCTACCCAAACCATGTTTCGGGTACAAATTCTATACCCATACCCGATGTTTCAAGTCGGGTATTCGGGTTTTTGGAGTCCATTGCCACCCCTACGTATTGGCATTTTGCAATAATAATTTTTATTTTTTAATAAATAATATGACAAGAAATATTGACTTTGCGAGTCCATTGTGAATGTTGATGCTGGCTGGTCTTGGCTGGTATTGTGTGTTGATTCAATTACTTTAGTGATGGTGAAGATCATTTAGCAGCTAAATTAATAGGTCGAAACATATACGCACACAAATCCATTCATTGAAGTTTATATCTTTTATTTCAGAATTAACCTTGACTTTAATTTGTATGTAATCAGATATGGACACGAGTTGGATGACACTCAGAAAAAGATTAAGTCAACAATATGGCGATGGAGTGAGATCATTTGTTCAATTTGCAATGGCCAATGTAGGCTTGGATGGTAAAATTCGGTGCCAGTGTAACGAATGCATGAACCTTGATTGGCATACCGATGAAACTGTGAGAAAATATTTAGTCCGGCATGGGATGATACCATCTTACAAGAACTGTGTGTACCATGGGGAACTTGTTTCCGAGATTCAACCCCATGTTTGGGAAGGTAGTGATGATGATTAGGGGTGTTCATCGGTTCGGGTTAACCCGCCAAACCGAACCGAACCGAACCGATCAATTTGGTTCGGTTTGGTTCGGGTATTTTTCACCATTCGGTTTGGTTCGGTTCCGAAAAAAAAAACCCGTTAAAATCGGTTCGGTTCTGGGTTATGAATTTTTTAACCCGAACCAACCCAACCCAAACCATTAATATTGGTAGTAATGTAGTATACCTTCGGTTCTGGGTTTTTTTGTTTTGGTAGTATTGTTCTGGGTTAAAGGCTTAAAACCCAATAGTGTGGTGAGTAGTGAGTCCGGTGTGGTGACTAGTGAGTAGTGAGTCTATAAGTAAGTAGTGAGTCTAGGTCTGGGGTAGTGAGTCTAGGTTTGGGGTGGTGAGTTGTGAGTCTCGGTTAAAGGCTTAAAGCCTTCAGGTCACAGGTGAGTGACGAGTCATCAGATTGAAAAACCCTAAATCCTATCATTCCCAAAAGCCCAAACGGCCAAACCCTCTGATTCCTGGTGTGAAGGCAGGGGACAAGGGACGGCATACCCTCTTCCGGTGGGCTGGCCCGGTTGGGGTAGGAGCAAAGAAGGCCACCGGCGATTATCCCCTTCGGGCTTTCGTCCTCGACGATGTCGGCTGTCATTATCTCTCCGGTTAGTGGTTACTCTCTCTCTCTCTCTCTCTCTCTCTCTCTCTCTTTCTCTCTCTCTTATCCCCTTCGGGCTTTCGTCCTCGACGATGACGTTGGCTGTCGCCTGTCATCATCTTGCTCAATATTTTTCTTTGCCTAGTAGTGCTAAATTCATTTAGTACACTTGGATCTATTGTTCTTTTTTTATTTTCAGTCAATTAATCTATCTTTAATTCTGGTTATTTTTTTTTAGATGTCAAATATGGCGACAAGTAATCCAAGTTCTCAGACACCAAGCACTGGCAATGGCAGCAAATCTCCAATTCCTTCTATGTCTGGTGCATCAGTTGGGCCATCAAAAGCAAAGTCAGGTGGTAAGAAAATACCTGTTAGACCTCAATCTGATGTTTGGGATCACTTCTCTAAAATTGATAATGCGAATGGAGAGAAGACTGAAAGGGCTAAATGTAACTATTGTGAGAAAGATTATGCTTGTGGCAGTGAAAATGGTACTAGTACATTGAGGAAGCATATAGGAAATTGTAAGAAGTTCCCTCATAATCTTGATAAAAAGCAAAAAATCTTAGCCTTTCGACCAGCAGGCCAAGAGGGGGAGAGTAACCTTGTTTCATGGAAATTTGATCAAGAATTGTGTAGACAAGCCCTTTCCAGAATGGTAATAGCTGATGAGCTTCCTTTTAGATTTGTGGAACATGAAGGATTTCATAATTTTTGTAGTGTTATGCAACCAAAATTTCAAATCATGTCGCGTATCACTGTTGCAAGAGATTGTTTAGAATTTTATGCAAATGAGAAGCAGAAATTGAAGAACCTCTTGGCTAGATCATCTCAAGGAGTTTGTCTTACCACAGACACATGGACTTCTTTGCAAAATCTTAACTACATGTGTCTTACCGTGCACTTTATTGACCATGATTGGGTGTTACACAAAAGGATTTTGAACTTTTGTACGATTTCTAGTCATAGAGGTGAGGCCATTGGCAAGGCAATTGAGATGTGTTTGCTTCAATGGGGTATAGAGAAGGTTTTTACTATCACAGTTGACAATGCTAGCTCTAATGATGTTGTCGTTGGGTATTTGAGAAGAAAAGTTAATAACTGGAAAAGGTGTGCTTTAAATGGGGAATATCTTCACATGAGGTGTAGTGCATATATAATAAATCTCATTGTTAATGATGGTTTAGATGAAGTGCGTGAATCAATTAGTCGAATTCGGGGTGTGGTAAGGTATGTGAGGTCTTCTCCGACTAGATCACAACAGTTTAAGGCATGCGCGGAGCAAGAAAAAATCACAAGTAAGATCGAGTTTTGTATGCCTAGACATTGTGACTAGATGGAACTCTACATATTTGATGCTGGAAGCTGCCATAAAATTTCAAAAAGCATTTGAGCGATTAGAAGAGCAAGACTCGCAATTTGTGATTGAACTGAAGAAAGGGCCTCCAACTGAGGAGGACTGGGAAAATGCTCGTGTATTAGTAAAATTTCTTCAAAAATTTTATGATGTTACTAGACGCTTTTCTGGATCTTCGTATGTCACCTCTCACTTATATTTTCATGAAATATGTGGTATTAAAAGTCTCTTACATGATTGGACTAACAGTCACGATTTTTCTTTGAGTTCTATGGCTCTGAAGATGAAAAAAAAATATGACAAATATTGGGGGAGCATTGATAGGATGAACATTTTCTTGTTGGTTGCAGTTGTGCTTGACCCTCGATACAAATTGAAATATGTAAGATTTTACTTCATGTTGAGCGGCCAATTTGTGCGAATTATCCTTTTAGTATTATGCATATATCATCAGTTTGCTACATAAAACTTTCATACTACACATAAACTGTATGAGTTTCTTTGCACCATGATATAGTAGACTTTCATACGAACCCAACGGCATATTGGTTTGCTCTCATACATTGCATGCATGAAAAATACGGATCCCAATAGTCCAAATTACCCTTTTATCGATAATCGCATTTGAATCTGATAAGTGTCATTTCATGTGTGTTTTTCAGGGAATTGATTCGGTTTTCGATGCAGTCAGCTCAAGGACTTCATGACCAAGCCATGGATATTCTCACAGCGATCCGATGAAGGGTGCACAGCTCGTTTGAGGACTTTGCTGAAGAACGATAACGAAAATGATACTTGGAAGAATCTAGCCGAGAGGAGACATCAACAAGCAGCTGCACCGCATGACTTGAACCAGAAGATGACTACACGCATGCAAATGAGCAATGATAGAGTTGAGTCGGATGATGGTAACCAAGTTTCCCACATGCCCCCAAAACCCCTATTTCCCTGACGTCCAACACTCCCATACAGACCTCATCGCAGCCATTCTTTTCCCTCACATCAACCCAACCTCGTAGCCACGGAACATTGCACCTGAGACCTGGCTTCTTTAAATCTCATCCGTGCATGGGCTGATCGCAGCCGGTCCATTCCCTAACCGACCCGATCGCGAGCTCCGGATCCCAATTCACTTTCATTCTCATCGAATCACAACCATCCATGGGTAATCATGAATCCGAAATCCATGCATTAAATCACGGTGTACCGAGGCAACATCACAGCCACCCAATCCCTTTAAAACCCATGCAGCCGCTCATCTCTATTACCCTTTTATTTTCATTCATCACAACCGGCCGATCGCATCACAGCCATTCAGTGCATCCCACTCATGCATACAAATCAGCCCATCTCCATATCACTTAATCCCAGCCGTCCCCAAGCTTTACCCGCACTCCATTACACCCAGGTCCCATGCATGAGCACCTAATAATCACAGCCCTCCTTTGCATCGAGCCATGCATGGCATCCCCGTCACTCCTCAAATCCAAATGGACTGCAGCCGAACGCTCTCTTCCTACTTTCTCTCTCTAGTCCGCACATCTCTCTCTCACACCGAACTTCTCTCTCCTCGTCACAACGTAGCAGCTCAGCACCGATCTCTCTCTCTAACCCAACCGATCTCTATCTTCTCTCTCTTTCCTTGATTCTCTCTCTCTAACTCTCTCTCTTTCCTTAACTGCCCCCCACCGAATCTCTCTCTCTCTTTTCCGTGTCTTTCTCTTCTTTCTCTCTCTAAAACTGGAACCCAGCGGTCGACCCATCTCTATCTCCTTTCTCTCTCTAAAACCGAAACCCAACTCCCGACTCCTCTCCCTCCAACCCGATCACAGCCGTCCGATGCCATGCAGCCTTTAAAACCGATCCATCAGAGTCTCTCCCTCTCTTTCCTTAAACAGCCCGAGCATATCTCTCATCCGGTTTTCTCTCTCTCCACCCGAGATTCCCTCTCTAAAACTTCATGCAGCCATCAACCGGACTTTTCTCTCTCTTCCCTAATTCTTCCGCGACCCAAGCCTCGGGATTTACTCTCTCTATCTCTCGGGGGGCTGCCATCTACAACCCGCATCTCTCATCATCATCTTCCACCATCTTCCACCATCTCCATCTTCATCACCGACGACCCTAGGGGGAAGCTCTCACCACCGTACACCTTCCACCATTGTTCATCTACAACCCGTACCATCTTCGCCGACTACGCCACGCAACCATCTCCGAGGGACGCTCCATCATCACGAGGCTGTACTCCGACATCATCGCCGGGTTCGTCATCATCAAGAAAGAAGCATCCGTCATCAGCGCTCGCATGGCCATGCGAGGCTAACCACCCTATTCTAAGACCTGGATGAAGCTCTGTAATCAGATCTAAACTCTGTTTTTATGTGCTATTTCCATATTTCCGTTCGTTCAATGAAATAATGTGATCTTATTTATCTCATGAAAGCTTGATAGGAATTGCATACAATAAGTCCGATTTATTCTCCGTTATTATCAGGGTTTTACTGAAGTCGATTTCATAGTTTTATTCTTCGTTATTACGGAAAGTTTTACGGGGAATTATTACATAGTCTTGGCTTTTGTTATCACTACGAATTTTACGGAGAATTACTTCTTCCTATTCCTATGAAGCGAGAAAGATCGCTACATTAGTTCACCCTAATTGTGCTTCTTATTGAATACCTTCCGCGGGGATAGATTGACTTCGTATCTCCGTGAGAATCCTGGAAATCATATAAAAGTATAGTTTAGATCTCTACTTGTGCGGATTCTAGGGCTTAGAATATCACATCCATATCTGAACTTCCACACTGCACCGCATTACCTTAATTAGTTAATCTGCATGCTTTAATCTTGATTAGTTTACTTTTTCACAATCTCATAGAACCAAATCAACAACATTGCTCATTAAGTAACTTAGGTAGATAAATTAATAACCTTAGATTAGATAGTTCCCTCATTGGCAATCCCTGTGGGATCGACCTCGTAATACGTACCGCTCCTACAAAACGATTCGTGCACTTACGAGTTATAATTTAGATCAAATTAAGCCCTCAATTTAGGATTAGTTTAGATCACATCAAGTTTTTGGCGCCGTTGCCGGGGATTGCAACGGAGCTTTCGAATTTAGGTTATTCCTTACTTGCCTTAGTTAATTTTATTAGTTTTTGTTAGTTTAATTTTATCTTTAGAGTATATCAGTTTCTTAATCTTTAACGAAAATGACTAACCAAACAATGACCCTAGAAGAATATATGAATCTTACAAGGTCAACAAAATATCAAGATCCATTTTCAACAGTAGTGACCAACTCACATTCACCCCAAGAAATGACCCTAAAGGAGTATATGAACATAACAAGAACCACCAGACATCAGGATTATATAAACTTTTCAACTGAAATAGAATATCCTGAAAGCACTACAAAAAAAACAGTTATTACCGACGGACAATATCCGTCGGTAATATTAAAATTCCGTCGGTAATGTTCTATAGCGACGGAAGATATTTCCGTCGCTGGCTATCGGGAAAGAAGGCGTCGGGGAAAACAATATGACGGACTAATTATTACCGTCGGTAATAATAATTAATACCGACGGTAATATTAAAGCCGTCGGTAATATTTAATCAATTAAAAACTAATATAATATAGTATTACCGACAAAACATAATAATACGTCGGTAATATATAACCATTTTACCGACGGGTATAGTCTATCCTGTCGGTAATACTATATATATTACCGACACATATATATTATCCGTCGGTAATAATATATATATTACCGATAAAATTTATATAACCGTCGGTAATACTATATCTATTACCGACGCATATATATATTACCCGTCGGTAATAATATATATATTACCGACGGATATTATATGCCGTCGGCACATTATTAATAATTTAAAAAAAATAAAAATATTATTACCGACGGAATAATTAATTTCCGTCGGTAATAAGTATGTTTTTTTTTTAATAAATTTACCTAAATAATGTTAATTAATTCCTGTGATTCAATACCACAATATATTACCACAATTTATCAAATATTACCACAATTTATAAAATATTACCACAAATTTTAAAATTTTACCTAAATTGATAAAAAATTACAGCAAATTATCAAATATTACCACAGTTCCCGGCCGACAATTATAGACAAGAACAAAAAATAACCATATATTACAAAATAATATTTACACAATCCAGAACTGAAAGATGATACATGTCCTATCTCAACCACCCCCGCCCGCCACCAACGCCGGTGCTCTCATCGATCCCCTGACGCCGCCCTATCTCAACCACGCCCGCCCACCACCAACGCTGGTGCTCTCATCGATCCCCTGACGCCGCCCTGCTCCTGCAATTAACATGTATTTGTTAAAAAAATGGTTTATATCTATAACTGAGTCTAAGCGTTAAAAAATGATAAGTTAGCGTGTTTCGGTTTTGAAATAGGTTTGGATTCGATCCGATCGTAGAATTATTCCGTATTTCGGACTTGCGAGCGGGTTCTAATTGGATATTTGACCAATTTACGCTCCGATTCACCGATTTAGAGTCTAAGTGTTGAAAAATCATAACTTAGCGTGTTTTGGATATGAAATAGCTAGGTTTGGATTCGATCGGATCGTCATCGGATCGGCATTCGATAATTCGAACTTGGAATTATTCCGTATTTCGGACTTACGAGCGGGTTCTAATTGGATATTTGACCAATTTACGCTCCGATTCACCGATTTAGAGTCTAAGTGTTGGAAAATCATAAGTTAGCGTGTTTCGGATATGAAATAGGTTTGGATTCGATCTGATCGTCATCGGATCGGCATCCGATAATTCGAAGTTGGATTTATTCCGTATTTCGGACTTGCGAGCGGGTTCTAATTGGATATTTGACCAATTTACGCTCTGATTCACCGATTTAGAGTCTAAGTGTTGGAAAATCATAAGTTAGCGTGTTTCGGATATGAAATAGGTTTGGATTCGATCCGATCGTCATCGGATCGGCATCCGATAATTCGAACTTGGAATTATTCCGTATTTCAGACTTGCGAGCGGGTTCTAATTGGATATTTGACCAATTTACGTTCCGATTCACCGATTTAGAGTCTAAGTGTTGGAAAATCATAAGTTAGCGTGTTTCGGATATGAAATAGGTTTGGATTCGATCGGATCATCATCGGATCGGCATCCGATAATTCGAACTTCGAATTATTCTGTATTTCGGACTTGCGAGCGGGTTCTAATTTGATATTTGACCAATTTACGCTCCGATTCACCGATTTAGAGTCTAAGTGTTGGAAAATCATAAGTTAGCGTGTTTCGGATATGAAATAGGTTTGGATTCGATCGGATCATCATCGGATCGGCATCCGATAATTCGAACTTGGAATTATTCCGTATTTTGGACTTGCGAGCGGGTTCTAATTTGATATTTGACCAATTTACGCTCCGATTCACCGATTTAGAGTCTAAGTGTTGGAAAATCATAAGTTAGCGTGTTTCGGATATGAAATAGGTTTGGATTCGATCCGATCGTCATCGGATCGGCATCCGATAATTCGAACTTGGAATTATTCCGTATTTCGGACTTGCGAGCGGGTTCTAATTGGATATTTGACCAATTTACGCTCCGATTCACCGATTTAGAGTCTAAGTGTTGGAAAATCATAAGTTAGCGTGTTTCGGATATGAAATAGGTTTGGATTCGATCCGATCGTCATCGGATCGGCATCCGGTAATTTGAAGTTGGAATTATTCCGTATTTCGGACTTGCGAGCGGGTTCTAATTGGATATTTGACCAATTTACGTTCCGATTCACCGATTTAGAGTCTAAGTGTTGGAAAATCATAAGTTAGCGTGTTTCGGATATGAAATAGGTTTGGATTCGATCGGATCATCATCGGATCGGCATCCGATAATTCGAACTTGGAATTATTCCGTATTTCGGACTTGCGAGCGGGTTCTAATTTGATATTTGACCAATTTACGCTCCGATTCACCGATTTAGAGTCTAAGTGTTGGAAAATCATAAGTTAGCGTGTTTCGGATATGAAATAGGTTTGGATTCGATCGGATCATCATCGGATCGGCATCCGATAATTCGAACTTGGAATTATTCCGTATTTCGGACTTGCGAGCGGGTTCTAATTTGATATTTGACCAATTTACGCTCCGATTCACCGATTTAGAGTCTAAGTGTTGGAAAATCATAAGTTAGCGTGTTTCGGATATGAAATAGGTTTGGATTCGATCCGATCGTCATCGGATCGACATCCGGTAATTCGAAGTTAGAATTATTCCGTATTTCGGACTTGCGAGCGGGTTCTAATTGGATATTTGACCAATTTACGCTCCGATTCACCGATTTAGAGTCTAAGTGTTGGAAAATCATAAGTTAGCGTGTTTCGGATATGAAATAGGTTTGGATTCGATCCGATCGTCATCGGATCGGCATCCGATAATTCGAACTTGGAATTATTCCGTATTTCGGACTTGCATGCGGGTTCTAATTGGATATTTGACCAATTTACATTCCGATTCACTGATTTAGAGTCTAAGTGTTGGAAAATCATAAGTTAGCGTGTTTCGGATATGAAATAGGTTTGGATTCGATCGGATCATCATCGGATCGGCATCCGATAATTCGAACTTGGAATTATTCCGTATTTCGGACTTGCGAGCGGGTTCTAATTTGATATTTGACCAATTTACGCTCCGATTCACCGATTTAGAGTCTAAGTGTTGGAAAATCATAAGTTAGCGTGTTTCGGATATGAAATAGGTTTGGATTTGATCGGATCATCATCGGATCGGCATCCGATAATTCGAACTTGGAATTATTCTGTATTTCAGACTTGCGAGCGGGTTCTAATTTGATATTTGACCAATTTACGCTCCGATTCACCGATTTAGAGTCTAAGTGTTGGAAAATCATAAGTTAGCGTGTTTCGGATATGAAATAGGTTTGGATTCGATCCGATCGTCATCGGATCGGCATCCGATAATTCGAACTTGGAATTATTCCGTATTTCGGACTTGCGAGCGGGTTCTAATTGGATATTTGACCAATTTACGCTCCGATTCACCGATTTAGAGTCTAAGTGTTGGAAAATCATAAGTTAGCGTGTTTCGGATATGAAATAGGTTTGGATTCGATCGGATCATCATGGGATCGGCATCCGATAATTCGAACTTGGAATTATTCCGTATTTCGGACTTGCGAGCGGATTCTAATTTGATATTTGACCAATTTACGCTCCGATTCACCTGTTTAGAGTCTAAGTGTTGGAAAATCATAAGTTAGCGTGTTTCGGATATAAAATAGGTTTGGATTCGATCCGATCGTCATCGGATCAGCATCCGGTAATTCGAAGTTGGAATTATTCCGTATTTCGGACTTGCGAGCGGGTTCTAATTGGATATTTGACCAATTTACGCTCCGATTCACCGATTTAGAGTCTAAGTGTTGGAAAATCATAAGTTAGCGTGCTTCGGATATGAAATAGGTTTGGATTCGATCGGATCGTCATCGGATCGGCATCCGATAATTCGAACTTGGAATTATTCCGTATTTCGGACTTGCGAGCGGGTTCTAATTGGATATTTGACCAATTTACGCTCCGATTCATCGATTTAGAGTCTAAGTGTTGGAAAATCATAACTTAGCGTGTTTCGGATATGAAATAGGTTTGGATTCGATCGGATCGTCATCGGATCGGCATCCGATAATTCGAACTTGGAATTATTCCGTATTTCGGACTTGCGAGCGGGTTCTAATTGGATATTTGACTAATTTACGCTCCGCTTCACCAATTTAGAGTCTAAGTGTTGGAAAATCATAAGTTAGCGTGTTTCGGATATGAAATAGGTTTGGATTCGATCCGATCGTCATCGGATCGGCATCCGATAATTCGAACTTGGAATTATTTCGTATTTCGGACTTGCGAGCGGGTTCTAATTGGATATTTGACCAATTTACGCTCCGCTTCACCGATTTAGAGTCTAAGTGTTGGAAAATCATAACTTAGCGTGTTTCGGATATGAAATAGGTTTGGATTCGATCCGATCGTCATCGGATCGGCATCCGATAATTCGAACTTGGAATTATTCCGTATTTCGGACTTGCAAGCGAGTTCTAATTGGATATTTGAAGAATTTACGCTCCGATTCACCGATTTAGAATCTAAGTGTTGGAAAATCATAACTTAGCGTGTTTCGGATATGAAATAGGTTTGGATTCGATCCGATCCGTATCGGATCGGCATCCGATAATTCGAACTTGGAATTATTCCGTATTTCGGACTTACGAGCGGGTTCTAATTGGATATTTGAAGAATTTACGCTTCGATTCACCGATTTAGAATCTAAGTGTTGGAAAATCATAAGTGTGATAATATGATCTAAACTCAAATTAGTATGATTCATATTTTTTACTAATATTATAAAGATTAGTAAGTACCTGATCATGAGCCACCGCTAGACCGGCTTATGAAGTCATTAAGCCGACGCTCTAGTTCCCTGCGAGCTTCTCTTTCCTCATCGAGGGCCTTCTTCTCCGCTTCAACCCTCTGCTCGAGGGCCTGCCTCTGCTCTCGCTCCGCCTCAATCCTCTGCTCGAGGGCCTGCCTCTGCTCTCGCTCCGCGTCTAGCGCAGACTGCAGCTGATTGATAGCACCGGTCTGGGTGTCCCGTGCCCTCGAGCGCATACCCTCTTGTCCAAAGTAGGAGGAGGGCGTGACTCCAAGGCCCGTACAGAGGACACGGCCGTGCGTGGCAGGTCTCAGCACAGTATCCATCGCTGAGTCGACAGATACTGAGCTGGTGGAGGAGCCGGCCTCGCCCGACGGGGTCACCAGAAGTCGCATCCTCTCCTATATAAAAACAACCAATGATATTCAATGATATTTTATGGCATATGTATAAGAATATATTAACAGTAATTTAATTACTTACCACTTGCGAGGCAACCCTGTCGTCCAGAAATGCCCCATCGATACGCCGCCTCCTAGAGGCCTCAAAAAGGTCAATCCTATTAGGCTCGTGGCCCAAGGACTGTGTCTGTTGGACATATAAAATAAATAGATGAGTTAATATAACATGTATAGAGTTTTAAATAATAACAATGTTTGTATCATTTACCAGCTGCTGGGCAAGCTGGGGCATGGAGGTCCTCCCCTTCACTGGAGCAGGTGTCGTCGAGGCACTTCTATTCTGCTTGCCTATAGCAGATTTATTCTGTGCAATCGATTAAATTTTGAAACATCAATACAAATTTTTAGTATAACATTAAAACAAGTACGAATCAACAAAATTATAATTATACCTGAAAGCTAGGGGTGGCCCAGTGAGCGACCAAAAACTGTAGAATGTGTAACGATGGCGCGTCTCTCGTCCCGGCCGTAGCCTGTACCTCCTCAGCCGGCTGGCCGACCAAGTAACCGTAGAGCTTGTAGAGCTCGTGACGGTAATCCCTGTACCGCTCACCCATCGTCTTCCACAAGTCCTCCCGATGGGTGTCGGTTTCCATGTTCTCCCATTTAAATTTCTCCTGTAAAATCAATTTAGAAACAAGTCATTTTATCAAATCAAATTATCAAGAAGTACGATATTATTCTAAAATACTTTAATGAAACTAACGTACCAAAAACTGCTGATACATCCTCTCCTTATAGGATGCATCAATGTTCTTCCACCCCCTTAACCCCACAATCGGGGCATTCCTCTCCTCCCGTACTATCATGCCGACCCACGTGGCGGCGTCAGAAGCGTGCTCGCCCACAAAGGTCCCGCCGCTCCACTGTAGGGACAGCGGCTCGCGTAAGGCCGACAAGCGCCGGGCCGTCGTCACGCCCCGGTCGCCTACGTGCCTGGTCGACCCTGCAAATAAAATATACATCAGTACTGAAGAAGTATTTACAACATGTATAAAACTTTAGATCTAAACATTACCTGTGGGCGTAGACGCTGTAGCCGAGTGCTGAGCACTGCTCGAAGCTCCGGAGGCTGCGACCACAGCAGGAGCTGGTGTGGAGAGAGGAACAACACTACCAGATCCGGACGGCTCAGCCTCGGACCCTGGGGTGGCAGCCGGAGCGCTCCGAGCTACCCCACCCCTGCCTCTGCCTCTACGAACATATGACCGTGATGCCATCTGAAACAATTTAATTTACATATGAAACAGTAAGATTTACATATGAAACAATATGAAACAGTTTGATTTACATATGAAACAGTATGATTTACATATGAAACAATATGAAACAATATGAACCCGCTCGCAATATGAAACAATATGAAACAGTTAGACTCTAAATCGGTTAATCGGATCGTAAATTGGTCAAATATCCAATTAGAACCCGCTCGCAAGTCCGAAATACGGAATATAATTCCAAGTTCGAATTATCGGATGCCGATCCGATGACGATCGGATCGAATCCAAACCTATTTCATATCCGAAACACGCTAAGTTATGATTATCCAACACTTAGACTCTAAATCGGTGAACCAGAGCGTAAATTGGTCAAATATCCAATTAGAACCCGCTCGCAAGTCCGAAATACGGAATAATTCCAACTTCGAATTATCGGATGCCGATCCGATGACGATCGGATCGAATCCAAACCTATTTCATATCCGAAACACGCTAAGTTATGATTTTCCAACACTTAGACTCTAAATCGGTGAATCGGAGCATAAATTGGTCAAATATCCAATTAGAATTTGCTCGCAAGTCCAAAATACGGAATAATTCCAAGTTCGAATTATCGGATGCCGATCCGATGACGATCGGATCGAATCCATAACTCGTTCAACTCCTCAATCAACGGCTGCAAGTAAACGTCAATATCATTACCAGGCGACCTGGGTCCGGGAATGAGCAAGGAGAGCATTGTGTATGGCTTTTTTAAGCACATCCAGGGAGGCAAATTGTATGGAACTAGGACAACTGGCCAAATGTTGTACGACACACTCATATTCCCAAAGGGATTGAAGCCATCGCTAGCAAGCCCTAACCTGACGTTGCGAACTTCACATGCGAATTCAGGATATGTATGATCAAAATCTTTCCACGTCAGAGAGTCGGCCGGATGTCTCATAATCCCGTCATCTGTACGTTCTCGTGCATGCCACCTCATGTGCTCAGCAGTCTTCGATGACATAAACAACCTCTGAAGCCTGTCCCTGAGTGGGAAGTATAGGAGAACCTTTGCAGATACATTTTTCTTCCTTCGACTGGTACTAGACTCGGCATCCGTCTCTTTATATCTCGTTGCTCCGCATATGTGGCATGACCGCGCATGTTCGTACTCTTTCCGGTACAACATACAATCGTTCACGCATGCATCAATTTTCTCATAACCCAGACCGAGATCTTTAATTGTCTTCTTCGCCTCGTAGAATGATTTCGGTACTATCTCACCCATAGAAAAAGCCTCTTTCAGCAACTCTACCAATATATTAAATGACTTATTACTCCAACCATTGAGGCACTTCAAATAAAGAAGCTTTACAGTGAAAGAGAGTTTTGAAAACTTCTCACACCCCGGGTATAGAGGTTGTTCGGCATCTTTAAGCAATCTGTAGAACTTGTCCGCTTCGATATTGGGCTGATCACCTGACGGTGTTTCCGTGCCTATTCCACCTTGCAAATCATGTATCATACCCTGCATGTCATCGTCATCGTCTGTATTAATATTATCATCAGCGATCACTGTGTTTGAAGTTTCACCGTGAGCTGCCATGGGGACTGCATCTAGTTCCTCACCGTGCGAGAACCAACGGGTATAGGTAATGTCAATGCCACGCATTACCAGATCAACCTCACATTCCTCTCGAACCTTCCTAATCACCCTTCCGGTCTATACAGGGACACATAATTTTTCCATCAAGCGGTGCAAGACGCTCAAATGCAAAATCCAGAAATTTCCTGACTCCTTCTCTGTACTCTTGGCTCATGCGATTCGAATTACGCATCCAACTCTTATCGATCGAAGACATCTTCGTCTATCTGGCTACACAACACCTGAAGTAATTTCAAACAATATTATAAGAGACTCCGCACAAATTCGGTTTCGGTTCCCGGGTAGGTGGAGAATTAAATAGATGGGGTAATACTGAAATTAACAAATGGAGGCAACATAATTTGAACCTAGGACCTCGCAAAAACCAAAACTCTGATATCACGTAACCATCTTAAGCTTTTGGGTAAGATAGTTATCTAACATCTAGCGAGGCATTCCCTGTGGCCATGACCTGACTGTCGAGCTGCCTTTTATGTTCGGGGTATAGAAATTTGTTTGGGCTCAATCAATAACAACAGGTCAATAGTATTGGGCTAAATACGATTAAGATTAAGTCAAGCCCAAAAGTCGATTAGAATATGACATCGGCCCATCCCAATGAATAGTAATAAGCCAAGCCCATGGCTAAACATATCCTCTAGATCCAGTTAATATAGGCCTAGCCCAAACAGTAAACTAGTGTTATTGGGCTAAACCCATTAAAACAATGATATAGTCACCCACATTGTGTTAATTATAGCTTATTAATCTGGGAACCCAGCATCATTACTAAACAAAACCATATAGCCTTATGTGACATTAAAGACATTTTTAACCATATTTGGTGCAAACAAACTCATAACCGACTTATGTATGAATCCACAAACTCAGTATAAAAAGATCTATAATATATAGAAAATTTGACCACACTGGAAATGACCAAAATATCCTTCTTTAAAAAAATAGCCATAACTTATGGAAAGACATATCGGAATTCGATTCCATTTGCAGCCTTGGCTTCATGGCATCCAACCTAACCAAGATACTAAGCGTTATAATAAAACTAATCTTAGGTCCATACCTATTAAATAATTATCATTATACCTCTAGCCACAATTTACACCATAACTTGGGCAATCAAATTCACAATCAAGCTCCAATTGGGGCCATAGACTTGTAACACTCCTATATACAACCCTATAGTAAACTATAAAGAAAATTAGTAGATAAATCTTAAACATATTAGATTAACATCAATTTTTCCATGATAATGATATTCATGAAGTTGTTGCAAACCATGAGACTCACAGTATTTCTCAATTAAATTATCACTTGAACTCAGGTAGGCCGGGGATTCGATCCAGGATTTTCAGATATGTTACTAATATTATGAGTGTTCCAACATAAATTACTGACATATGATATAAAAAACTTGAGTTAACCGGGGGGAGGAGGAGGAGGAGCTCACCGGGGGGAGGAGGAGGAGGATCTCACCGGCCGGAGCCCACGAGGAGGAGGAGGAGCTCGCCGGCACGCAAGAGAGGGGAGGGGTGGCCGGCCGGAGGGGGGGAGGAAGGCCGGGGAGGGGGGGAGGAAGGCCGGGGATCGAGGGGGGGAGGGAGGCCGGGGATCGAGGGGGGGAGGGAGGCCGGGGATGGGGATCTCGTCCGTTTAGAGAGAGAGAGAGAGAGGGGCAATTTTTAACAGGGGGGGAGGAAGGCCGGGAGAGATCGAAACAGAAGAGATCAAAGGGGATCTCGTCTGTTTGATTTATAACAGGGTTTTTACCGACGGAACGTTTTAATTCCGTCGGTAAAACTACTCTTTGTACCGACGGTAAAACACTATCCGTCGGTAAAACTCTACGACGGAACCAAAGGTTCAATTTTTTCCAGAGGCTCGGTTTGACACCCTGAGTTTCGTCGGGACATTTTACCGACGGAAACTTAATTACCGTCGGTATCGTGCCGACGGCCATATAAATTTCGTCGATATACTTAGTTATACCGACGGAAATTTCACGTCCGTCGGTACAAATCACGACGAAACTCAACGTTCCATTTTTTTCCAGAGGCTCGGTTTTTACACTGAGTTTCGTCGGGACAATTTTACCGACGGATATTTAATTACCGTCGGTATATTGCCGACGGATATATTATGGCTGTCGGTAACATTGGTTATACCGACGGAAATACAATGTCCGTCGGTACAATATCACGACGATGACATTTTGCCGACGGTCTATATGTAGCCGTCGGTATAAAGGATATTACCGACGGTACATATGTGTACCATCGGTATAAATGTGCAAAAAAAATTTAAAAAATAGAAGTTATAATACCGACGGATATTATAGTCACCGTCGGTAAAAAGTGTATTATTATCGACGGTGATAATAATGTCTGTCGGTAAAGACCCTATTTCTTGTAGTGAAGAAATTCACCGATTAGGAGTTTACATGGCCATTTACAATATAATTCACCATGCTATGACACACATGATCCTAGATGGCAAAATTATCACGATTCTAGATGGCAAAATTTTCAAGATCCAAGTAGGCAATATTATCAAAATTCTTGTTGGCAAAATCATCAAGACTATAGTTGGAAAAATGAATCACCTGTAAATAATTTTCAAGATTTTCAAGAGCCTTATGATTATATGTCATCAAATGAGGAGACTCTTGAAGATACACTACAAATGTCTATGCGCAATCAGCTTATGCAGAACTATCAAAGCAATATACAAGAGCAAATAAACGCTTTCGAAAGAATTGAATCATATTTTAATGTTATTAAGGAAGCAATACTTCAAGATCAACTTCAACCTGAGTCTAACTCCGATGAAGATTATGAGGATTATGAAAACATAATTAGCGTCTCAATAGATAATGGAGCTTATGAGGAGACCAAGATAGACATCCCTTTAGAAGATGAACTTGTCAAATCTGATTTTCTTAATCCTTTGGAAGATTACCCGAGCAATATGGATGGCATTAATATGGATATGATTTTTGAGGATACTAATAATCTCCCATCCAATATTGATGTCATCAATGATAACACTATAGATAATATAATTGATGAAGAAGCCTATGCTCCCCCCTATGACGATGATGATGAGATTATTAAAGAAAGTAATGTTCTCACATCCAGTTTAAATGTTAATAATGATAATAAAATCTATAAGATGAATATGATCGACAATCTTATGGAGAACAAGATTCCTCAATCATCTTTTAATGATCCATTGGAGGCGTGCTTAAAAAATTTTGATGACCCGAACGATGATCTGACCGATATTATATTGGATGTCACTCATGATCTTCCTTATGACATTGATGATGATATGTTTGCTAAAGAAATCAAGCCTCTATCAATGAATCTTGAGATTAATGATATCATGAATGATCATCCATCTATTATCAAAAAATCATACATTGACCTACAAATTCTGCCATCTAACTTTCAACAGACATATTTGGGTGAAGAATATATATTTTCTGATTTAATTTTTCCTCTATTCATCGAAAATCAGAAAATTCAATTATGTGAACTGTTCAAAGATAATATAGATAATACATGGTGGAATATGGAGTATAATAATGAATTTTATATTGTTCTATTTGAAAAGAAAAATCATGAAGAACAATATAGGATGAATCCTAATAGAAGAATGGATAGTCATGCAGAAATATGCCCGAAATATACTATAGAATATAATTTCTCCATTGATGACTACTCTCTTTTCTTTTTAAAAATTCTATCTGCTGAAAAACATATTTGTATTATAGCAGTTAATTTTTTTCTTTATTTATTAGCATCTGCTCCTCTTTATTAGTCTGTTTAGTCGCTTTGTTTTTTTTTTTTTTCTTCTTTGTGGCACTGACATTTTGCAGGAAGCTATCATACAAAGCACTTTTAAGGTATTATCCATCCTTAAAACTTCGTACTTTCATTTTATATATATGTTCTTCAAAAATGCTTTCATATAATGCTATCATCTCATTCCTGAGGATGTATAATTCATACATTGAGGACAATGTCTAATTTAAGTTTGGGGGTGTGATGTATATTTTTGTAAAATCCTGTATGCATCTAATTTCTACAAAATTTTTCTATTCTTATTTTAAATTTAAAAAAAAATTGTTTTTTTTAATAATATGCATCAACTCACGCTGTAGTGGGACAGCTCGGTACATACATCTTCGTGTATGTGTGTCTAGTCTGTAGTCCCCTACCAGAACTATAGCGTTCGTATAGAAATCTATAGAAATTTGCATTTGCATGTTTTTATTTTCTTTTTCTTATTTTAGTTTCTTATTTTGTTTTTTTTAATAATATGTATTAACTCACGCTGTAGTGGGACAGCTCGGCACATACATCTTCGTGTATGTGTGTCTAGTCTGTAGTCCCCTACCAGAACTATAGCGTTCGTATAGAAATCTATAGGAATTTGCATTTGTATGTTTTTATTTTCTTTTTCTTATTTTAGTTTCTTATCGTATTACTTTTGTCGTCCCTTTCGTCCTCATCAAAAAAAAAAATTTATATATATCTATATATGTTTCACCTTTATTTCAGGTTTTGTAATATAATTTTATCGTACTCGAATAGGACCATAAGGCACTCGGTAATCAAGATATAGAGTCCAAGGATCAGCTAGAAAAGGTATGTCTAATATGGTTCTGACCCTTAGTAACCTTTTAGAGATTGTCAAAATAAACTAGACTTGACTTTTCACTTCACATCTGGCTTACACCTCTAGGGTCTAGATTCAAAGCTATCATATCGGCCTAATATTCAACTAGAGTCCTGATGAACCATGCGGATCTGGTTCACTTGGTAAAAAAAAAAAATTACTATTATAGATCACCAGTGAATTCTAAGGTATAGCGAAAAGGGCTACCTATTAGCATGGTCTAGGACCTAATTATATAAAAGTCTTAACCTGTGTGCCCTAGTATGAGTGAAGCCTGGTCGATAGGGTTATGAGAATGATCCTATGGATGCAGAGTGAATCAAATATAAAGGCAACATGAGGATGGCTATCTAACTCATGAGAGCGTTGGCAGCGTGTCATGGGCATAGAGTGCAGCTGGCATGGTACAAGTTAGGAAGGGATATATAATTAGATCCAGAAAAAATGAGACCGAAAAGAAAGAAAAAAAAAAAGGAAAAAAAAAAGAGGAAAAAAAAAAGAAAAAAAGAAAATAGTGTGAAAGCCGTCGCTATAAATAATGTGGGGAAACTGGAATATCACATATAAAGCCGAAAGGTATTAAGGTATTAAGGGAATGGTTTGGTTCGGTTCCATATTCTAGAGAACCGATCAACTCCGGTTCGGTTCCAAATTTATCAAAAAACCGAACCAACCCGAACCATGAACACCCCTAATGATGATGAGGATGATACTGAAATGGCTGATAGTGATAACAATGGTCAGGATAAACTTCCAGAATTAATGGAAAACCATTATAGAGGGACTTACATGGACCGTAATTGGGAGGATTCGGGATTTGGCGAAGCTGCAAATAACGTTCAAAGTGAGGAGGTGCGAAATTTTGAAAAATTGTTGGATTCTGGCCAGCATGAGGTATATCCTGGTTGCAAAAAGTTTACTATGTTAGCATTCATCATTAAAATGCTCCATGTAATGGTAATAAGCAAGTGGAGCAATAAGTCATTCGACATGTTGATGGGGGTATTGATCGATAGACCTTTTGCCAGAAGGTCATTTGATTCCGGGATCACTTTATGAGGCCAAGAGGTTCTTACGTGAACTGGGCTTGGGGTACGTTCCAATCCATACATGTCAAAATAATTGCGTCTTATTTTGGAAGGAGAATACAGATCTAAAAAAATGCCCAGGATGTGGGGAGTCTAGGTATAGGCTCGATAATGGCAAGGGCAAGAAGATCCCTCATAGGATACTATGATACTTTCCGTTAACACCGAGGTTGAGGAGATTGTACATGTCAAGGAAGACAACTACAGACCTGAGATGGCACAGTGACAAGCGCATGGATGATGGGCTATTAAGGCATCCAGTCGATAACGAGTAGTGGAAGGGCTTTGATTTGAAGCATCCTGAGTTCGCACAGGAGCCTCGTAATGTGAGGTTAGGGCTGGCCACTGATGGGTTCAACCCTTTCGGAAACATGAGCAACTCCTACAGTATGTGGCCAGTGATACTTATGAACTACAACCTGCCACCTTGGAAGTGCATGAAGGAGCCATTTTTCATGATGACCTTACCTATTCCTGGACGGCAATCACCGAGGAGAGAAATCGACGTGTACATGCAACCGTTAATTGATGAGTTGAAAAAGTTATAGGAATGTGGCATATTAACTTATGATACCTCTAGAGGACATTCTTTTCAAATGCATGTTGCTTTATTATGGACCATAAATGATTTTCTTGCATATAGTTGTTTGTTTGAGTGGAGTACAAAGGGTTATCTTGCTTGTCCCCCCTATAATGAGGATGCATCATCGCAAGTATTGAGAAGCAATATATGTTACATAGGCTATTGATATTATTTACCTGATGACTACCCTTGGCGAAGGAGTAAGGCATTTAATGGTAAGAATGAGGAGAGGTCAAAATCTTTACAGGGATAAAAAAATTAGTAAACATGTCACTATTTTCTGATCTTTCAACCGCATTGTCATGCACTTTTGGACTTCTTAATATCTTTGGAGTGTTGGTTCTGGTTTCGAATGTGGGAATCAAATCTAAGCCTAACGTATTCTTTTCTTTTGCAATCCTCAAAGAATATAAATTTCTTTAAAAAAAAAATCAGTGATGCCTCTTTTTCTTAAAAATAAGCATCGCATTATCCACAAACCTAATTGCTGCACTATTTGACCAAAGTTAGTAGGGGTACCGTCCAGTGGCAAGGGGAATTAGTCTGAGGGTGCATCCGGGCCTCTCAACCTTAGGGAAATTCAATTCTATGATGTTGAGAAATTCAAAACCTTCTTTAGTATAAGTATAACCAAAGACAATCTGATGCATCTGATAAAACAAAAAATTGCATTAGGCAACAATATTAAGCTATATTGGTTCTTTATACATATAATGCAAAAAGAAAGGAAACCAAACAAAACATTCACTTTATATTAAGCACTAAAGTATTTGTACATCTTTGAAATACTTCAGGCCAAAAATGGTTGTGTAATCTATCATTGTACTTCTTGTTCAGCATGTGCTTTAGTGCCTTTTGATGATGTTTTCTTCTTTAGCCATGTCATTCCTTATTATGTTGCACTTATCTTTATTTTGTGGATGTATAAAGAACATAGTTTTTTTTATTTAGTTTAATTAGACTTGTAATAATACTTAATATGAAACTTCATAATATTTAATGTTCGTGACTCATTTTGTTTTGTCAGGTCGCACCAATGGCTCCCAGACGTAAACAGATCCATCTTCCATCAACTTTCACACATGTAGTGTCTCCAATGGAGATGACAAAGTCCTAACGCCAGCCTCCACAATCCCAGCTTGTACTAACCCACAAGAACCTATTACGAGTCCACCTACTGAGGCCAGCAGTGTTGATAGGAATTTTTTTTTTTTTTTGTATAGAATTTTCATCTTACTTTACTGTATTATGCATACTAACTCAAACATCATTGTGTTTTTTGCAGCCTCAGCTCCAAGAACGAGGCGTAGACGGGAGCTGACCAAAGGCAAGGGGACAGAGAAGTTTGTGGCATGGCTTGGTAAGCTGCCAGTAGAGGTCCCAGAGGAGTACAATGTGCCAATGGGGATTAATGCCTCATCTTTTATGATGGATCTTGGAAAGGATATCAGAGCGGGGGCACCAATATTAGGGGTTAGTTCGTGGGTTGATATTGATCACTCCATTAGAGAAGTAATCATACAACGAGTTCTGGTAATTATAATTTTATTATTGAATCATTTAATTTTTTTTTGAATGTAATAAAATTAAATAAAAAATAAGGTAGGGGAATAGAGAGGAAGGAGTCGTACTCAAATTTATCTATCATTATAATTATTAACACTATATTTGTAGGCTAAACTTGATATCAATGGATATGCTGATGATAAAAGGGTACAAAAGTCTATTGAAAATAGATGCATGAGCAGATACAGTAATTGAAAATGCTAATTGCATAGAAAGTTTCAAAAGCTAGTGAAAAATAGTGTTGACCACAAAATCAAGCCACCCCGAGGTATTACATAATTTGATTGGAATTACTTGATCAACCATGTATGGGCTGAGGAGAGTTTCAAGGTAAATCTGAGAGACTTTATCTTTTACTAAGATTTTTATTCTAAATATTATAATTAATTATTTATTCTTTCTCATATAAGTTAAGTCACAAAAAGCTAAAGCCAGTCGAGCACTAGTGCCCTACAGTTATACATGTTGGTCAAGGTCCTTTCTTGCAGCAATGTCAATAATGGTGATGTATTTTTTATTTTTTAATAAAATTATTTACTTAGCAATGTTGATTAGCTATAGTCTTATATATTACAACACTAATGAAATCAGACGATAGAAAATAACGATCAAAAATCTCATATTGTGGATTTCTATAAGGAGTCTCATTGGAGTAAGAAAAAGAATGATTAGATGCACGAGATGTGCAAGAAAAATCATATAAGTAACTAGACTATATTTTTCTCTAAATCATTATCATTTTATTTTTTAATAAAACTTTTTGTTTAGTTCTTGCAAAATGATATGAGGCATTTATAGGATTACATGATAAGTGTTCACAGTCTGATGCAGTACCTATGAGTCAGGAAGAGATGTCTATTGAAGTCCTTGGCTCGAGGTTAGGGTACTTGAGAGGGTTTGGGGCAGGCCAGGAGCCCGTATCTTCTAGGACTGTTGATCCTTCTAGGCTCAAACTGAGGAGGTGAGGAGCCTTAGAGACAAGCTAGCATCACTTAAAGGCCTGAATGAAAGTCAACAACAACAGATTGAACACCAAAATAAGAAAATTGAAGAATTTCAGACTTTTCGGTCTTTTGCGATGGATATGTTGCGACGGGCATGTCTTATTTTAAAGAGTCAGAGTATGGAGAGTTCATCGGGTGACGATCATGCGATGTCTTCTTCTTGGTCAGTATCTAACACATAATATATTAATTTCTAATATAATGCAATTCTTTTAGTCGATTCTTATCATTAGAAAATAACTTAACTAATTCATGGAAAACTAATTGTTATGCCTTTTTTTTATATAGATGGATGAATGACTTTATTGGACTACAGACGGATCATTTTAGCCATCAGTTTCTATCATTTTATTTGGCATTTCAAAAAAGATACGGCATCATCCTCAAAGATTTTTTTTTTATAGTTCTTCAGTTGATGTTATGGATGTTGGGTTTTGTGTTACTGATCCTTAATAAAAACAAGTTTGGATAAACATGTGTACTTAAAAAAAAATTAGTTTTTTTATTTGAATTTAAATGAATACTTGTGTACTTTTACTAGATAAATACATGTATATAAAGATTTCAAGAAAAAAATTTAATATTTAACCAAAAAATATTAAGAATTTGAATTTTGGCGACGCATGTAATACATTACGTCATTGAATGTGTATATTCTGCGGCGCGCTAATTGCATCGCCTAATGTATATATTTGGCTCAATGGATAAATTCAACGATGCAATTATTATGTCGCTAAATTTATACATTATATGATGCCAAAGTATGTATTATACGACGTTGTTATTTGTTCCCTATAAGTTATTGGCGACGCTATTAAATACGTTGTCAAATATTTTTACTTTTGACGATGCATACGGTGCATCGCTAAATGTTCTATATATAAGCTTAATTTAGTTGTTTTTGCGACATACTTGGATCGTGTCATCGAAAGTATTCTCAGACGAAAAATAGGCGACGTCTTGGCAACGTAATTTTTTTTTGAGAACCCCTCCTGGTGGAGGGAGGGTTTGGCAGGACCCCAACCAGAATCAATTAAACTCAAGGCAGAAGTTTGCTACAAAACAAGGATGCTTCCTCCCCTAGCTTATCGCGCCAAGGAATAATCCAAGTCCTGAAAAGAGAAAGAACTGACTGCCGTAGTTTGTCCTGGCCGACCGAAGTAGCATTGAAGATTCGATTATTCCTCTCTAGCCAAATCACCCACACGATCGCCATGACCAACGCATCCCACGGTTTCCTGATCCCCGACGGGACTCTCCTCCTTCTCCAGGAACTCCAAAGGCATTTGAGGGAATGCGGGTGCGAGGGTATACCGGCCATTCCTTCGAAATGATCCCACAGCTGCCGAGCGAAGGCAGCTGTAATTTGAAACATCACAAAAGATATTTCGCGATGAATATGATCACGTACTTTTGGCAATGCTTTAATATGTCGCAGAATATGTCTTTTCTTATAGTGCACTTGTTTTGTTCTGTTTTGATCTATGTGTATGCGCAGAAAAATATCCGGGTCGGGTTTGCCTCCGGATAGGTGTATGCGAGTCGGGGCCGGGTCCGGGTCCGGGTCCGAGTGTGTGACAGGTTTGCCTCTGGATAGGTGTATGCGAGTCGGGTCCGGGTTAGACACAATTTGTGTGCCTACACGATATTTTTGTAATGATTTTATTTTTCGTGGATAAAAATATTTGTAAAATAAATAATAGTTGATTGTTAAAATAATGCTTCAAACAATTTTGAAAACAGACTTAAAACAAGAAATTAAGTTATGAAAGTTTAAAATCGTGCAAAAATTATGCTGAAATACGAAGCATTGTTATTTACTAAATCTGAAAAAAAAGAGTTTTTATATAGAAAATTTTTTATTTATTCAAAATTTTCTTTGATAGACCATGGTTTTTTAGATATACTTATAGTTCTACATCTTGTGAAATTTTTTGAGCTAAAAAGTAGTTGATTTAACAACTTTTCCTAACATGCAAATTTTATAAAAACCCAAAAAAAAAATTATTTTCTCCTACTAAAATTGAAATTATATTTTTGATTCGTTTAATTTTTGATTATTTTGGTATTTTTATTTAAATCAAATAGGGGGTATTTATTTATATATAATAACTTAAAGTAAATTAAGAAAAATAAAAATTAAGTAAAACGATATTTACTTAATTTTTTCAAATTTGAAAGAAAAGATTCCAAAAAATTTTATAAGTTTTAACAATATTTATGTGTATTTGTGTCTTCTGGCGCGATATATCGCGATATTTCGCCCCAACAAATATATCGTGTGAAATATCATAAAATATTGTGATATTTTTATGATTTTAGTACCGTTCGAGAAAGTTATGGGAATTTCGTATTGATGTTTTGTAAAATTTTGCAAAATATGTTGATTTTTAGTGCCTTGATCTATGGTACCTAACACCCATTCCCCAAAGAAAATTAACATTACATGCAACTTACTACCTGATGATGGAATTTGGGAAGAGAAAAATTTAATAAGTAGCTCTACTCCATTTCCCCCGTCTCAAACTTTGGTTTTCCTTGAGCCGATGCTCTGGCGCGCCTGTATCGACCGCCTAGCTAGGTCGGCGGTCTCGCCAAAAAAAAAAAACATAACAAGGAACTAACTATAAAAATCCTGAGAAGTAAGAGAAATTAACCTCGAGTTCTAGCTAGCTTGGGGCCGCCTGGACCTTGATGGCTAGTCTTCTTCGAGCAGTCCCCCAAATGGTGGAAACGATATTTGCCACTGCATCGGCTAACTTGTTCTACAACCTAGGTAAGTACTGAAGACTCACATTTTGAAATTTAGCTACCCTCCTGAATAGGGGTGGCAATCGTTGACCCGACCCGAAGTTAGCGGGTTTGGGTTTGCTCTAAACGGGTTCGGGTCATAAACGGGTCGACCTGATTGACCCATTTATTTAATGGGTCAGGTTCGGGTTTGTCCTTACAACCCGATTGACCCGACTTGACCCGTTTACCAAATGGGTCGTGTCAACCCGATCCGACCAGACCCGAGCCAACCCGAACCGACCTGACCCAACTTGAACCAAACCGATCCAACCCGGCCCAATCCCACCCGTTTTGACGCAACCCGACAAGTTTAGATAGGTTATGTTGACCCAACCCGATCCAACCCGGCCCAATCCCACCCGTCTTGACCCAACCCGACTGGTTTACATAGGTTCTGTTGACCCAACCCGAGCCAA
This sequence comes from Chamaelirium japonicum, assembly GCA_947650365.1. Taxonomy (NCBI): domain Eukaryota; kingdom Viridiplantae; phylum Streptophyta; class Magnoliopsida; order Liliales; family Melanthiaceae; genus Chamaelirium; species Chamaelirium japonicum. The sequence goes on along the minus strand of OX393550.1, from coordinate 83,449,651 downwards.
CACGACCCGACCTGTTTAGTAAACGGGTTAAACGGGTCGGGTCGGGTCAACCCATTATTAGGTGGATCGGGTTTGGGTTTAAGTTTTTGACCCGTTTATTAAACGGGTCGGGTTCGGGTTGGATGTTTTGCCCTTATACCTATGTCTCAACCGGACCCGACCCCGATCCGACCCGACCCATTGCCACCCCTACTCCTGAGTATACCAGACTTAGGTAAGCCACCATCATTTTCCCATGCGCGTGTGTCAAAGCCACAATTGGCCTGACTGACGACCACCTATCAATCATTGTAGACTATGAACGAAATCTTGCAGGCCGAGGTTGGTATCAGCTTCTTGCAGCCCCATGAGAAGGATCACGTACCCCACTTAGTTGTTGGTCTATGGGAAGTTCATGTGCACAGACATCTCGATGAGCATACTTTTTGGCTTGAGTATGTGTTGGGTTTTGGCAGCCCATGAAGTTTAGAGGAGGCTTCGAAGGGGAGGTTGCGGTATAGCACCTCCTCCTTCGGCAAGGTTCGAGACACTGGAGGTGAGGCCGAGAGGAGGGTGCAGTTTAGGCACCTCCTCCCCGGCTCGACGAATCGTGGCGGTGGGTCGCGATGGCTCGGGTACGTGTAGGTGTCGATCGAGGGGGAGCACCTCGATGGCACGAGGAGTCGTCGGCGGCATCATGTTCAACCACATACAAGTGACTGGTAGAGGTACCAGCAGGCACCGATGCGGATCGTCGACGGGCACGATTGCGACAAGCATGGCCGAAGGGCACCACTGCATCTAGCATGGTGCGGAGGCTGTCGACGGATTGCGGACTAAAGGAGACGACGATGATGGGGACTCACCACAGGCACACCTATGGTACATAGGGTGCGGGAGACATGGTGCGTTGGCCGACGGGCAACAGCTTGGGATCGATGGGCGCATGTAGTATTGCAGAGCAAGCCAGGGTCGTGGTTTAGGCGGGGTCGTCAAAGCGATGGACCGGAGTGCAAGGGTGTGGCGATGAACTACCGATCAGAGAGCCAGGCATGATATATGGTCATGGAAAGGAAAGTTGTAATCCATAGTGTAGCCCACTTGCCAATGGGTGAATCACATTAAAGAAATTTGTTTGGCCATGAGACTACAGTCTCCCCTAACGCATGTTTATTTTCATAACCCCCCGCTTCCTTCAGTGCGGCCTTCAGCGGGTACTCGATAATGACCCGAAATGAGTGTGAGATGAAGTGTGGGTGGTGCCTTCTTTCCATGTGGACATGGGCGCAAGCCAACTTTTCTATTTTCTTATACCTTGTCTCTGAATCTTTCTGAGCACTGCTAACAAAGTACACCAACCTTTCTAACTGGTCTTGCAGGCCGACGACCACTGTGTTAAGATTGATGTGGGCTACAACTAGTAAAAACTCATGATTACAAAGAAGATATGGTTTAGCTTAATTAGAAGCATGAACCTTCTTCTTAGCAGCCTTTCACTCCATTATATTCGCCTTGCCTTTCAACTCAGAGGCACGCTCCCTCATCTCTGACACTCAGTTGTCCTTAATTCTTTATACGGATTCAGACTACCAAGTCCTCCAAGGTCATCTCTTTCCTCTTGTGCTTCAGACCATTCTTGTACTTCTTCTACAAGGGAGGGAGTTTCTCAATGATAGTCGTTGCTTGGTATTCCTCGTATAAGTTGTAGCCCTAAGCCAGGACTTCATGAATGATGATTTGAAACTCCTCAAGTTGGGATACTACATATTTACTATCCTCCATCTTAAACTCTAGCAACTTTTCCATGATGAACTTATCCGCATCCTCTGCGGTGTACTTCTTCTCCAAGGAGTTCAACTGATTTTTGGTTGTCTTACCGGTGATGTTGCCATTATATAACTTAAAGATGACTTAGTTTAGGACATAGTTTCTACAAAGAAAGTTCTTTTCTCCCAGTCATCTAATACGGATTGGTTGGAAGAACCATATGCATTTATGTATAGGGAAGGCTTCTTATTGGTTAAAAGATCATCTATTTTAAGTACAATTAATTAGGTAGAACTTAAGTTCTATCTATCAATGTTTGAAGTTTTTACCATCAAACGGTTCAAGTTCCTCAAAGTGTTTGCTAGGGTTTCTTTTAATTTCAGAAGATATATATGGCTAGGTAGGGAATGAATAAATAATTTTACTTTCATAATGTAGGGATCTAGCCTTGTCTAATAGTAGAAAAGAGACAATAATTCTAGCAAAGATATGGTTTAATGAAATTGTAATATAAATATAGGAAATAACTTATCAGTTTGCCATTGAGGCTTGTGCTTGCACAATTCACTGAAAGCAAATTTACTTATTCATTCCCTACCTACCATGTGGATGCAAAAATTATACCAGACCGGGCCAGACCCACATGGGTCTACTCAACGGCCCAAGAAGGCAAGCTCAGGCCCTACAGGACCCTCAAGTCGAGCCCTTCTTATTGGACCCTGGCAACGGTCCAATAAGGGCCCAACGAGGAGGCCCAGGATCAATGCCACCTCAGCACTGCCATATCAGCACAGGCTTCAGCTATAAAAGGACCCCTATGGCGCTTAGAAAAGGAGTTGGTCACTCGATCAGAGGAGAAGAGGATTTCAAAGCCAAAGCTCATGTCTCCCCTTCTTGTTTTCTTCTAGTTGCTCCGTGCAACCCCACTGTACGAAGCTTCTCTCGACCTGTCGAGAGAACGTTCACCTCTCATTTACTCATATTATAGTGGAGATCAGGTGGCACCTCTCACCTGGAGACGTATGCCGCAAGACCGAACTTCGACAACAACTCTCTGTGTCATCTCTCTCTATATTCTACTCTCTATCTCTCTAAACCATCAAATTCAATCAAGAATTGTGGGGCGAGGTTCCCGATCAAGACGGCACATAAATTTTCCCCACAAACCATTTCTTCTAAAATTGAGAAAAACCCATCGAGTAAGGAATGTTTACCGGCATTACTCTCATAATTCAAAACCGTACGCAATAACTTGCGAGCATTAACTCTCTGCAATGTTCAGTAACGAACGTTAATTACTAACTCAATAATCGATAAATTAAAAAATGGAGCCGAAAAGATTAAAAATTATGAAATAAATCCTAAAATGAATCCCGAAGCCCATTTGCGTCCACACGGCTCGCATTCAGGTACAGTGATTCGTGCATGTTCTCTGTGCTCTTGCTCGGCTGGTCGGCTTGGCTTGGCTCGGAGCGCGCACATGTGGTCAACCAAGATTCCTCCCAAGCTTGCTTTGCGAAAGGGGTAGAGGAACTCTATATATTATAATGTGAGTTACTTTATTGCCAATCTGATATGGGACTAAAGTTGAAACACAATATATTATTCTCCCAAAAAATAATTGAATTTTTTTAACCAAGTCTTCAAAAAATTTGACTCTTTGGCCAATTTGCCATGTCTTACCAGATTGATCAAGGTAATCCTAACTGATCTGTGTTCTTTTTTTAGGAGTTTCAACCGATAAGAAGTGGGATTTACTCCGTTTGGATGGAGGTATTGCGCGTAAGAGTAATGGGTGAGGTATCCGGATTAATAAAGTATGGAAAGATTTCAATATATGGACAGCTTATTTTATTTGGTTTGAAATAAGATTTAAGGTAGGTATTGAAAAGTATATCAAAAATAAAAAATGTTTAACCTATTAATGGTGGTTCGTTGGCCAAAGCCGATGGTTTGGCGGTCAACGACAGTTATGCGGTAGTCCGGTGGTGATCAACAGCGGCGGACTGGAAGAGACAGTCCGTCGGTGGTCTGGGGACCGATGAAGGCGGTATGGTTGGTGGTGCTCCAACGATTAACAACGATGGTCCGATAGTTGCATTGAGATCGGGAGCAACTAGTGAGATCTAGTATTTGCCATAGCACTGATTTTATGGTATCAGAATATTTGAGTTATGACGTATAAGATAAGTTGAATACCTTACCTCAACATTACTTACTTCAGACCCAAAAAAAAGCTCCGTTTGGATGGAGGTATTGCACATACAAGTAATGAGTGAGGTTACGTTGAAATAAGATTTGAGGTAAGTATTGGAAAGTTTGTCAAAAAAATAAAAAAGTTATATTCGAGATGGTTTGATGACCGGAGTCAATCGTCCGATAGAGGTCCGGCGATCGATCAACGGTGGTTCGACGGTCGAAGGCGATAGTCCAGCAGTCGAAGGCTATGGTTTGGCAGCCAACGGTGGTCCAGTGATGGCCCAATTACGATCAACGGCAGCTTGGTGACCCGAGGAGATGGTCCGTCAGTAGTACGACGACCAGCAGTGGTGGTCCGATGACCGACGACGACGGTCTGGTGGTGGTCCGTCAACCGACGTTAGTGGTCCCGATATTGTATTGGAATCAAGAGAAACTGGTGAGATCCGGTATTTGCCTTACCATTGATTTTGTGGTATTGGAATACTTGAGTTATATCATATCCGAGATGCTTGAGATAAATTGAATACCTTACCTCAAAGTGAATTACTTCAAACCAAACAAAGTAAGTCGCATGGGGTATTCTGAATATTCAGCTCAAAGCAACTTACCACACCACATACTTCGAACCAAAAGCACGCTTATGCTTTAGTTGAGAACTGAAATTTTAAGAACCAAAAAAAAAAAAAAACTGAAATTTCACAAAAGGTTGGCTTCAATGTGCCCAATTCCCTGGGAGTTGCGAGTCCCAGGAAAAGAACAGATGATTCAAAGGCCCTGCTTTAATAGTGAATTTTGTGGTCATCTCTTAAATAACACAAAATCCAGTGTCATTTCCAAATCAAAAGCACTGATGATACCCATTCTGATCAAAATGCACCCTACAAGAAGCTATGGTGGCCATGCAGATCATGATTCAGTCTGAAGATATCAAGCACATAGAGACTGATCAGTCTTTGGTTCTAGTTGGATGGGTAGTCCCTGCGACGGCGAGGGCATTGGATCCCTGCCAAAGGCATCATCTTTGCAGCACAATTCCCATCTGAACCACGTAACCAGATAGTGCATTGCGACGAGTACTTCGATCTTCGCAAATTCGTTTCCTGGACATATCCGCGACCCTCCCCCGAACGCCACAAAGCAATAAGGTGGGATGGCGGATTGTCTTTCAAACCGCGATGGATCGAACCTGGATGGCTCCTCGAAAATGCTCGCGTCCATCTGCGTAATGCTCGATGCCCAGAACACCTAACGCATTGATCCAAACAAATTGATCAGGACTCCCATACGTACAGGAGTTGTGATGGATAATGAGCAATGCTCGTTAAACCGCTTACTTGCCACCCTTTCGGTATCAAGTATCCGCCAAGCTCCACGTCTCTCAGCGCCCGTCTGAAGCCCCCAAACACCGGAGGGATCATCCTCAGTATCTCCATCGCTACCCGCCATGTGTACTTCATCTTGGTAAGATCATCCCAGGTGAGGGGTTCACCTGGGGCTTTGCACTTGGATATCTCTTCGTGTTCTACAACACACATCGAAAGACAACTCAATGCGTCATGTGGAAATTTATCAGTAGTGTGAAAATTATTTTACTTTTCAGAAATATAAGAAATATTAATTAAATGGTATAATTTTTAACGAAACTCTAGACAATCATAAACCAATGATGAAGACATACATTGGAACACTTAAATCATATTTCTACACTATCGAGGGGTCCGGAGATCCACGGTATTATAACTCTATGTATGTTAAGTAGATACATGACAATCTAAGATCGATAAATTAAATGATTGATCCCCAAACTCGATATAATAATATCAAGTCATGATAGATTTGATGTTCTTTTACTATCATGTTAACTAGCAGTACGTGGATTAATTGAAAGAAATTTAATATTTATGTTTTTAAATTAAACTTTTTGAAGAAGGGCTCATCGACTCAATCGAAATATGGGTTTCTCATTGATTTGACATTTGCAAAATAATTTTTTGGTCGAAGAGGCTAGAAGGGTGTCGGGTTTTCATATTAGGATATAAAATTTTGAAATATTTATGACCCCCACATTTCGTTTCAAAGTCCAAAAAAGAAATTTTATCTCGTAAAATTTCGAGAAATTTCAGTAAATCTTTAACCATGGTCTCATATTTGTTACCACGAACGACGGCAGCGCAGGTGACGGGATCTTTCGCGAGGTGGCGGATCATGAAGGTAATGAGAATAGACGAGGTATCGTAGCCGGCGACCATGACGACAATGGCGTTGTGCACGATCTCCTCCTCGGTCACCCCGGCTGCTCTCTCTCCACCACCCAAGCTGATCATGTAGGTGATGAGATCGTCGTACGCACAGCCGCTGCCAGTCTCCAGCGCCGCCCTCTTCTCCTGAATGATTCCGGTGATCGCCTTCCTCGCCCTCTGGCTCGCCTTCAAGCTCTTGCTGAAGCTTGTGAAGGGCAGGTTCACCGGAACCGCCCAAATCCCCTCCACCATCTCCGTGAGGTCAACCACCAGCCTCTCCCGAACGGACCCTCGCTCCAGCCCAAACACAAGGGAGCAGATTATGTCGAACGTGAGCCTCTTTATCAAGGGCAAGACCTGCATGCGTATAAATTTTGAGTTAGTCCTCATAAAGGTAGAAAATTTTCAATTAGTCCATGCTTTGCGAGATGTACTACCGTGACGGATTGCCGGCCGACCCAGTTCGTCGTCAGATGATGCCTGACCTCTCCGTCCATCTTCACGACGTACTGCTTGAGCAATTCCGGCCTCAGGAATTGCGCGATCGCCCCCCTCACCCGCTTGTGGTCCTCGCCCGTCAGCTCGAGCAGGTTCGCCCGCCCGAGAATCCGCGAGACCGACTGCGTCTGCTGATTCCCGAGCGCCTCGTTGGTGAAGACGAACTTGTTGGCGGCCGGACCGGTGACGAGGACCGTCGGCCTCCCGAAGAGCGAGAGCTTGGAGATTGGCCCGTACTTGTTTACCCGGCAATCGACCCAGTTCTCGGCCGTGTTGGCCCGCATGGCTCGGAGGAGGCCGAGGCTGTGGCCGATGATGGGGATCCCCATAGAGCCAGGTGGGAGCCTCTTGGATGATCGGCTGCTTCCTCTGGTGAGGAGATGGAAGATAGGAAGCAGTGCAAGGAAGAGAACTAGCAAGATTGCTGCTGCCATAAGTCACACAACACACACACACACCACAGAGAGAGAGAGAGAGAGAGAGAGAGAGAGAGAGAGAGAGAGAGAGAGAGAGAGAGAGAGAGAGAGAGAGAGAGAGAGAGAGAGAGAGAGAGAGAGAGCTATATTCCTAATCTGATGGAGAAAAGGTGAGCTTTTAATAGGCGCGTTCTATCTGCACCCACCGAATTCAGATTGGCATACACAAAAAGAGAGAGAGTCCTAATCTAATATGGCGGAGAGACAAGCTTTTAATAGGCGCGTTCTATCTGCACCTATCGAATTCGGGTTGGCATCCTGATCCTGTTGGCGCATATGATTTTTGTTGTTTTTTGGATTACTAGTCTATGGCCCCTTTAACTAGTCATGTAGTTTGATAAACCCCTCTAACAATTTCGTAGTGCAACAAGTCCGCCCCCCCCCCCCCCCCCCCCCCCTCTCTCATTCATTTTTTTTTAAATAATCATTTTGCCTCTCTAAAACTATCCATGTAGAACCTGATGTACATTTTGTTTTACATGCATTGTACAATTAAATCTCCAATAGTAGACCCAAACACTGTAGTTGCTACAGTGATTTCACTGTAGCAATAATATTTTACAATGATTTCACTGTAGCAGTCGAATTTATACTCCATATACATCCAAATTTATGCTCCTTTACTCCGAATTGAAATCATTGTAGCTACGGATCCTAGAGTATAGATTTGGGTTAATGGATTATAAATTCTAAAGTATCAATTAGGTATATCTTAATAAATAAAGGGATAATTTAGTCATTTGCTAGGGATTGAATAGGTCAACATGGGTTTAATGTAAAATGTCTTTTGAGGGCTGGGTCTTAGCTCAAATCGAAACTAGTGCTTAAAAGCAATGCAAGGAAGAGAACTAGTGCTTAAAAGCAATGCAAGGAAGAATCCCCATAGAGCCAGGTGGGAGCCTCTTGGATGATCGGCTGGTTCCTCTGGTGAGGAGATGGAAGATAGGAAGCAATGCAAGGAAGAGAACTAGCAAGATTGCTGCTGCCATAAGTCCCACAACACACACACACACACACACACACACACACACACACAGAGAGAGAGAGAGAGAGAGAGAGAGAGAGAGAGAGAGAGAGAGAGAGAGAGAGAGAGAGAGAGAGAGAGAGAGAGAGAGAGAGAGAGAGAGAGAGAGAGAGAGAGAGAGAGAGAGAGAGAGAGAGCTATATTCCTAATCTGATGGAGGAAAGGTTAGCTTTTAATAGGCGCGTTCTATCTGCACCCACCGAATTCAGATTGGCACAGAGCGAGAGAGTCCTAATCTGATATGGCGGAGAGACGAGCTTTTAATAGGCGCGTTCTATCTGCACCCAACGAATTCGGGTTGGCACCCTGATCCTATTGGCTCATATGATTTTTGTTGTTTTCTGGATTGGTAGTCTATGGCCCCTTTAACTAGTCATGTAGTTTGATAAACCCCTCTAATAATTTCGTAGTGCAACAAGTCTGCACCCCCCCCCCCCCCCCCCCCCCCCTTCATTCAATTTTTTTTAAATGATCATTTTGCCTCTCTAAAACTATCCATGTAGAACCTGATGTACACTTTGTTTTACATGCATTATACAATTAAATCCCCAATAGTAGACCCAAACATCGTAGCTGCTACAGTGATTTTCACTGTAGCAATAATATTTTACAGTGATTTCACTGTAGCAGTCGAATTTATACTCCATATACACCCAAATTTATGTTCCATTACCCCGAATTGAAATCATTGTAGCTACAGATCCTAGAGTATAGATTTGGGTTAATGGATTATAAATTCTAAAGTATCAATTGGGTATATCTAAATAAATAAAGGGATAATTTAGTCATTTGCTAGGGATTGAATAGGTCAACATGGGTTTAATGTAAAATGACTTTTGAGGGCTGGGTCTTAGCTCAAATCGAAACTAGTGCTTAAAAGAATCTTCTATAAAGAACTAGTACTATTCACCAAGTTCCCCCCCCCCCCCCCCCCCTTTTTTTTTTTGTTTTGGCACCTTAATTCAAAAACCTAAACTGCCCCCTTCCCTTATGGATACATCTGATCCCCAGTCAACCCCAGCTCACCAGTCGCCCCAACTTCTTTCTCCTCCTTCCTCATCCCTTCTTCTTCCTCCTCCATTTTTCCCTTATTGATACTTTGGTTTGCTTAGAGTTTTAGCACAAGGAAGATGGAGGATGAGGAGGAAAAGGAGGGAGGGCTGCGGAGGAGACTGGACTCAACATCATGGTCGACGAGGAGGGGATGACGGCTTAGGTGGCGGGGGGTGGAGGAGACTTTGGAGGGGTGAAAATTGGCCAGAGGATAAATTAGGTATTAAAAAAAATTAAAAATTCAGAAGATGGGTGTAGATAGAAAGGGACTTTTTATAAGAAACTATCCATGTCATGTACCAAACCCAAAAAAAAAAAAAAAAATGGAATGTCAACAACCGAACATATGAACACGACAAGGGAGGGCATCGACGGATCTTACAGAGGCATCTGTCGCTATTGATCAACGAAAATCATTGATTTCAGCAACAGTTCCTATATTCATCCAAAATTCCAAATTGATTATTTTGTTTAGGTTAATTGATGACTAATCCGTGACATAAGAAATTGTGAATGTACATAACCGCGAGATACCCTCTTTAACCCGGAACTATCCTCTGTCTTCTTCTTCTTCTTCTTCTTCCATATCTCTCGAGCATGAGCAGCCGGGTGGCGGTCGGCGGTGGCGTGCGCGTGCAACAGTGGCAGAGATAAGCACGAGCAACGGTGGCGGAGATCTCTGCGAGGTCCTCCGACGGTGAATAGGGATCGCCCACCTCCGACATACTCCCTCTCGAGTTGCTGCTTGTCGCCTCGGCGGCGGCGTGCAACGAAGACAAGAAAAAAAAGCTTCGGTTTAAGTTTGATCTAGATCTAGGGTTCATCTCATGGCCGGTAAATCTTAGTTTATGAAGGTTCAGTTAGGTCCAATGTCGTAAGGTTCAGTTAGAATCAGCTCTGGTAGCGGTAGGAGGTAGGAGATTTGTTTAGGTTCAATGACATTTCAATAAAAATTCAAAATGATTTGAAGAACATTTTGACCCATAGGTTATATTTGTCCTACAGCTTAATCGGGTTTGTTGTCGAGGACGCTCACTAACTCTTCAGTTATAATGTTGTGGCATCCAATCACAGTGACCCTTTGCCTGCCAATCAGGGGAGTGCATTTTTGCTGCGATCTTCATTTGCTGTGTTTGCTTCCGGTCCAATTGCAGTGTGTCCCTTATGGATACATCTGATCCCCTGCCAGCCCTAGCTCACCAGTCGCCCCAACTTCATTCTCCTCATTCTTCCTCATCCCTTCTTCTTCCTCATCCATTTTTCCCTTGTTGATACTTTGGTTTGCTTAGAGTTTTAGCACGAGGAAGATGGAGGATGAGGAGGAAAAGGAGGGAGGGCTGCGGAGGAGACTGGACTCAACATCATGGTCGACGAGGAGGGGATGACGGCTTAGGTGGCGGGGGGTGGAGGAGACTTTGGAGGGGTGAAGATTGGCCAGAGGATAAATTAGGTATTAAAAAAAATTAAAAATTCGGAAGATGGGTGTAGATAGAACGGGACTTTTTATAAGAAACTATCCATGTCATGTACCAAACCCAAAAAAAAAAAAAACAATGGAATGTCAACAACCGAACATATGAACACGACAAGGGAGGGCATCGACGGATCTTACAGAGGCATCTGTCACTATTGATCAACGGAAATCATTGATTTCAGCAACAGTTCCTATATTCATCCAAAATTCCAAATTGATTATTTTGTTTAGGTTAATTGATGACTAATCCCTGACATAAGAAATTGTGAATGTACATAACCGCGAGATACCCTCCTTAACCCGGAACTATCCTCTGGCTTCTTCTTCTTCTTCTTCCATATCTCTCGAGCATGAGCAGCCGGGTGGCGGTCGGCGGTGGCGTGCGCGTGCAACAGTGGCAGAGATAGGCACGAGCAACGGTGGCGGAGATCTCTGCGAGGTCCTCCGACGATGAATCGGACTCGCCCACCTCCGACATACTCCCTCTCGAGTTGCTGCTCGTCGCCCCGGCGGCGGCGTGCAACGGAGACAAGAAAAAAAGCTTCGGTTTAAGTTTGATCTAGATCTAGGGTTCATCTCATGGCCGGTAGATCTTAGTTTATGAAGGTTCGGTTAGGTCCAATGTCGTAAGGTTCAGTTAGAATCAGCTCCGGTAGCGGTAGGAGGTAGGAGATTTGTTTAGGTTCAATGACATTTCAATAAAAATTCAAAATGATTTGAAGAACATTTTGACCCATAGGTTTTATTTGTCCTACAGCTTAATCAGGTTTGTTGTCGAGGACGCTCACTAACTCTTCAGTTATAATGTTGTGGCATCCAATCACGGTGACCCTTTGCCTGCCAATCAGGGGAGTGCATTTTTGCTGCGGTCTTCATTTGCTGTGTTTGCTTCCGGTCCAATTGCAGTGTGTCCCTTATGGATACATCCGATCCCCTGCCAGCCCCAGCTCACCAGTCGCCCCAACTTCTTTCTCCTCCTTCTTCCTCATCCCTTCTTCTTCCTCCTCCATTTTTCCCTTGTTGATACTTTGGTTTGCTTAGAGTTTTAGCACGAGGAAGATGGAGGATGAGTAGGAAAAGGAGGGAGGGCTACGGAGGAGACTGGACTCAACATCATGGTCGACGAGGAGGGGATGACGGCTTAGGTGGCGGGGGGTGGAGGAGACTTTGGAGGGGTGAAGATTGGCCAGATGATAAATTAGGTATTAAAAAAAATTAAAAATTCGGAAGATGGATGTAGATAGAAAGGGACTTTTTATAAGAAACTATCCAAGTCTTGTACCAAACCCAAAAAAAAAAAAAAACAATGGAATGTCAACAACCGAACATATGAACACGACAACGGTGGGCATCGACGGATCTTACAGAGGCATCTGTCGCTATTGATCAACGGAAATCATTGATTTCAGCAACAGTTCCTGTATTCATCCAAAATTCCAAATTGATTATTTTGTTTAGATTAATTGATGACAAATCCCTGACATAAGAAATTGTGAATGTACATAACCGTGAGATACCATCTTTAACCCGGAACTATCCTCTGGCTTCTTCTTCTTCTTCTTTCATATCTCTCGAGCATGAGCAGCCGAGTGGCGGTCGGCGGTAGCGTGCGCGTGCAACAGTGGCAGAGATAGGCATGAACAACGGTGGCGGAGATCTCTGCGAGGTCCTCCGACGGTGAATCGGACTCGCCCACCTCCGACATACTCCCTCTTGAGTTGCTGCTCGTCGCCCCGGCGGTGGCGTGCAACGGAGACAAGAAAAAAGCTTCGGTTTAAGTTTGATCTAGATCTAGGGTTCATCTCATGGCTGGTAGATCTTAGTTTATGAAGGTTCGGTTAGGCCCAATGTCATAAGGTTCAGTTAGAATCAGCTCCGGTAGCGGTAGGATGTAGGAGATTTGTTTAGGTTCAATGACATTTCAATAAAAATTCAAAATGATTTGAAGAACATTTTGACCCATAGATTATATTTGTCCTACAGCTTAATCGGGTTTGTTGTCGAGGACACTCACTAACTCTTCAGTTATAATGTTGTGGCATCCAATCACAGTGACCCTTTGCCTGCCAATCAGGGGAGTGCATTTTTGCTGCGGTCTTCATTTGCTGTGTTTGCTTCCGGTCCAATTGCAGTGTGTCCCTTATGGATACATCCGATCCCCTGCCAGCCCCAGCTCACCAGTCGCCCCAACTTCTTTCTCCTCCTTCTTCCTCATCCCTTCTTCTTCCTCCTCCATTTTTCCCTTGTTGATACTTTGGTTTGCTTAGAGTTTTAGCACGAGGAAGATGGAGGATGAGGAGGAAATGGAGGGAGGTCTGCGGAGGGGACTGGACTCAACATCATGGTCGACGAGGAGGGGATGACGGCTTAGGTGGCGGGGGGTGGAGGTGACTTTGTAGTGGTGAAGATTGGCCAGAGGATCAATTTGGTATTAAAAAAAATTAAAAATTCGGAAGATGGGTGTAGATAGAAAGGGACTTTTTATAAGAAACTATCCATGTCATGTACCAAACCCAAAAAAAAAAAAAAACAATGGAATGTCAACAACCGAACATATGAACACGACAAAGGAGGGCATCGACCGATCTTACAGAGGCATCTGTCGCTATTGATCAACGAAAATCATTGATTTCAGCAACAGTTCCTGTATTCATCCAAAATTCCAAATTTATTATTTTGTTTAGGTTAATTGATGACTAATCCCTGACATAAGAAATTGTGAATGTACATAACCGCGAGATACCCTCTTTAACCCGGAACTATCCTCTGGCTTCTTCTTCTTCTTCTTCTATATCTCTCGAGCATGAGCAGTCGGGTGGCGGTCGGCGGTGGCGTGCGCGTGCAACAGTGGCAGAGGTAAGCACGAGCAACGGTGGCGGAGATCTCTGCGAGGTCCTCCGACGGTGAATCGGACTCGCCCACCTCCGACATACTCCCTCTCGAGTTGCTGCTCGTCGCCCCGGCGGCGGCGTGCAACGGAGACAAGAAAAAAAAGCTTCGGTTTAAGTTTGATCTAGATCTAGGGTTCATCTCATGGCCGGTAGATCTTAGTTTATGAAGGTTCGGTTAGGTCCAATGTCGTAAGGTTCAGTTAGAATCAGCTCCGGTAGCGGTATGAGGTAGGAGATTTGTTTAGGTTCAATGACATTTCAATAAAAATTCAAAATGATTTGAAGAACATTTTGACCCATAGGTTATATTTGTCCTACAGCTTAATTGGGTTTGTTGTCGAGGACGCTCACTAACTCTTCAGTTATAATGTTGTGGCATCCAATCACAGTGACCCTTTGCCTGCCAATCAGGGGAGTGCATTTTTGCTACGGTCTTCATTTGCTGTGTTTGCTTCCGGTCAAATTGCAGTGTGTCCCTTATGGATACATCCGATCCCCTGTCAGCCCCAGCTCACCAGTCGCCCCAACTTCTTTCTCCTCCTTCTTCCTCATCCCTTCTTCTTCCTCCTCCATTATTCCCTTGTTGATACTTTGGTTTGCTTAGAGTTTTAGCACGAGGAAGATGGAGGATGAGGAGGAAAAGGAGGGAGGGCTGCGGAGGAGACTGGACTCAACATCATGGTTGACGAGGAGGGGATGACGGCTTAGGTGGCGGGGGGTGGAGGAGACTTTGGAGTGGTGAAGATTGGCCAGAGGATAAATTAGGTATTAAAAAAAATTAAAAATTCGGACGATGGGTGTAGATAGAAAGGGACTTTTTATAAGAAACTTCCATGTCATGTACCAAACCCAAAAAAAAAAAAAAACAATGGAATGTCAACAACCGAACATATGAACACGACAAGGGAGGGCATCGACGGATCTTACAGAGGCATCTGTCGCTATTGATCAACGGAAATCATTGATTTCAGCAACAGTTCCTGTATTCATCCAAAATTCCAAATTGATTATTTTGTTTAGGTTAATTGATGACTAATCCCTGACATACGAAATTGTGAATGTACATAACCGCGAGATACCCTCTTTAACCCGGAACTATCCTCTGGCTTCTTCTTCTTCTTCTTCCATATCTCTCGAGCATGAGTAGCCGGGTGGCGGTCGGCGGTGGCGTGCGCGTGCAACAGTGGCAGAGATAGGCACGAGCAACGGTGGTGGAGATTTCTGCGAGGTCGTCCGACGGTGAATCGGACTTGCCCACCTCCGACATACTCCCTCTCGAGTTGCTGCTCGTCGCCCCGGCGGCGGCGTGCAACGGAGACAAGAAAAAAAGCTTCGGTTTAAATTTGATCTAGATCTAGGGTTCATCTCATGGCTGGTAGATCTTAGTTTATGAAGGTTCGGTTAGGTCCAATGTCGTAAGGTTCAGTTAGAATCAGCTCCGGAAGCTGATTCTAAAAATTCAAAATGATTTGAAGAACATTTTGACCCATAGGTTATATTTGTCCAACAGCTTGATCGGGTTTGTTGTCGAGGACGCTCACTAACTCTTCAGTTATAATGTTGTGGCATCCAATCACAGTGACCCTTTGCCTGCCAATCAGGGGAGTGCATTTTTGCTGCAGTATTCATTTGCGGTGTTTGCTTCCGGTCCAATTGCAGTGTGTCCCTTATGGATACATCTAATCCCCTGCCTTCCCCAGCTCACCAGTCGCCCCAACTTCTTTCTCCTCCTTCTTCCTCATCCCTTCTTCCTCCTCCATTTTTCCCTTGTTGATACTTTGGTTTGCTTAGAGTTTTAGCACGCGGAAGATGGAGGATGAGGAGGAAAAGGAGGGAGGGCTGCGGAGGAGACTGGTCTCAACATCATGGTCGACGAGGAGGGGATGACGGCTTAGGTGGCGGGGCGTGGAAAAGACTTTGGAGGGGTGAAGATTGGCCAGAGGATAAATTAGGTATTAAAAAAAATTAAAAATTCGGAAGATGGGTATAGATAGAAAGGGACTTTTTATAAGAAACTATCCATGTCATGTACCAAACCCAAAAAAAAAAAACAATGGAATGTCAACAAACGAACATATGAACACGACAAGGGAGGGCATCGACGGATCTTACATGGGCATCTGCTATTGATCAACGAAAATCATTGATTTCAGCAACAGTTCCTGTATTCATCCAAAATTCCAAATTGATTATTTTGTTTAGGTTAATTGATGACTAATCCCTGACATAAGAAATTGTGAATGTATATAACCGCGAGATACCCTCTTTAACCCGAAACTATCCTCTGGCTTCTTCTTCTTCTTTGTGAATATACATAACCGCGAGATACCCTCTTTTACCCGAAACTATCCTCTGGCTTCTTCTTCTTCTTCCATATCTCTCGAGCATGAGCAGTCGGGTGGCGGTCGGCGGTGGCGTGCACGTGCAACAGTGGCAGAGATAGGCACGAGCAACGGTGGCGGAGATCTCTGCGAGGTCCTCCGACGGTGAATCGGACTCGCCCACCTCCGACATACTCCCTCTAGAGTTGTTGCTCGTCGCCCCGGCGACGGCGTGCAACGGAGACAAGAAAAAAAGCTTTGGTTTAAGTTTGATCTAGATCTAGGGTTCATCTCATGGCCGGTAGATCTTAGTTTATGAATGTTCGGTTAGGTCCAATGTCGTAAGGTTCAGTTAGAATCAGCTCCGATAGCGGTAGGAGGTAGGAGATTTGTTTAGGTTCAATGACATTTCAATAAAAATTCAAATGATTTGAAGAACATTTTGACCCATAGGTTATATTTGTCCTACAGCTTAATTGGGTTTGTTGTCGAGGACGCTCACTAACTCTTCAGTTATAATGTTGTGGCATCCAATCACAGTGACCCTTTGCCTGCCAATCAGGGGAGCGCATTTTTGCTGGGGTCTTCATTTGCTGTGTTTGCTTCCGGTCCAATTGCAGTGTGTCCCTTATGGATACATCCGATCCCCTGCCAGCCCCAGCTCACCAGTCGCCCCAACTTCTTTCTCCTCCTTCTTCCTCATCCCTTCGTCTTCCTCCTCCATTTTTCCCTTGTTGATACTTTGGTTTGCTTAGAGTTTTAGCACGAGTAAGATGGAGGATGAGGAGGAAAAGGAGGGAGGGCTGCGGAGGAGACTGGACTCAACATCATGGTCGACGAGGAGGGGATGACGGCTTAGGTGGCAGGGGGTGGAGGAGACTTTGGAGGGGTGAAGATTGGCCAGAGGATAAATTAGGTATTAAAAAAAATTAAAAATTCGGAAGATGGGTGTAGATAGAATGGGACTTTTTATAAGAAACTATCCATGTCATGTACCAAACCCAAAAAAAAAAAAACAATGGAATGTCAACAACCGAACATATGAACACGACAAGGGAGGGCATCGACGGATCTTACAGAGGCATCTGTCGCTATTGATCAACGGAAATCATTGATTTCAGCAACAGTTCCTGTATTCATCCAAAATTCCAAATTGATTATTTTGTTTAGGTTAATTGATGACTAATCCTTGACATAAGAAATTGTGAATGTACATAACCGCGAGATACCCTCTTTAACCCGGAACTATCCTCTGGCTTCTTCTTCTTCTTCCATATCTCTCGAGCATGAGCAGCCGGGTGGCGGTAGGCGGTGGCGTGCGCGTGCAACAGTGGCATAGATAGGCACGAGCAATGGTGGCGGAGATCTCTGCGAGGTCCTCCGACGGTGAATCGGACTCGCCCACCTCCGACATACTCCCTCTCGAGTTGCTGCTCGTCACCCCGGCGGCAGCGTGCAACGGTGACAAGAAAAAAAGCTTCGGTTTAAGTTTGATCTAGATCTAGGGTTCATCTCATGGCCTGTAGATCTTAGTTTATGAAGGTTCGGTTAGGTCCAATGTCGTAAGGTTCAGTTAGAATCAGCTCCGGTAGCGGTAGGAGGTAGGAGATTTTTTTAGGTTCAATGACATTTCAATAAAAATTCACAATGATTTGAAGAACATTTTGACCCATAGGTTATATTTGTCCTACTGCTTAATTGGGTTTGTTGTCGAGGACGCTCACTAACTCTTCAGTTGTAATGTTGTGGCATCCAATCACAGTGACCCTTTGCCTGCCAATTAGTGGAGTACATTTTTGCTGCGGTCTTCATTTGCTGTGTTTGCTTCCGGTCCAATTGCAGTGTGTGACGTCCTTCTTTTTAAGGAGCATAACAGGGTATACACGCAGCTACGGACTTGCCTTTCCAATTATATCTTTTAAATGAACAACGTGGCACACTCTGATTGGGCCAGAAGCAAAATCAGCAAGCCGACTTTTGCTCCTAATAATCAGTGATGCATTTGGACCGTCCACTAAAGAATAGGGAGCCATTGGATCTAAACTTTTCATCTAGTCACGATCGTGTATGTCAGACATACCCTTTTTACACTCACCATCAAGAAAAAAATCTTTCATATAACTGTGATACCACTTAGTTGGCATCATGGATCAATCACAAATACCTAGAGCTGCAACTCGAGCGGGTTGGATCGGGTTAAGGGTCAACCCAAGCTCAACCCAAGTACTAAAACCTCCAACCCAAAATGCCTAGCCCAAGCCCAACCTAAGCAAAAATTTCTGTGCTCGGGTTGGGCTCAAGTTAGCCCAAGTTGGTAGGACGGATCAGGTTGTGCAAGTTCAAGTATACTTGTTTAAAATTTTAACCTTTTGAAGATCAAAATCTAAAAAAAAACTTTTTCTTGCTAACACTACCATACAACTTTTTAAACATTTCTATCCATGCAATTTACTAGATCATTAGATAATGCGTTTATTTGATGAGCAAGACGCAAATAAATAATATGGTCTTGGGTGAAACAGATGATTGTGATTACGACCCCTCAACATATATATGAGTACTCGAGATGGTTGTGATTGTTACCTATATATCATAGACTCGTAGATATACAAGAGTACTCGGGTTCGGGTTGGGTTGCCCAACACCTCAACCCGAGCCCGACCCAAATTCAACTCGGATTGTATTTTTTTAATCCTAACCCAACCTAATATTCAAATACATCAACCCAAACCCACCCAAAATTCGGGTTGAGCTCGAGTTGGGTCGGGTCCAACCCGGCACCCGCCCAAGTTGCACCTCTACAAATACCTGAGCACCTCTCAGGGTGCATCATAGCCACACGATGGTAGCCACTGTGACAGATGCATCACACTTAGCCCCAGTTACACATGTCGGTTTCTCTGATTTAAACGACTATTGTGAAGAGAGGTGTTGGCTCCGGCATTTTTGATTGATCCATGATGCCAGCTAAGATGGTATCAGGGTTATACCAAAGCTTTTCTCCACCATCGCACCAGAACCACTGGCCTCATCGGCAGTTTGTATGTTCAAATGGCATTTTTCGTAAGTATTTGGACCCTCAAACTTATTTATCATGCCACAACCGGTTTTGCAACGCTATCCTACATCCTGATGTGGTACCCGATCGTAGCTATCTGTTAGCGTGCTAGGTCAAGGTGAGTGTGATTCACCAATCGATGCTGACACAATGGACGGTTGTGATCGTGCCATGAAAAAAAGACTGGCTGATTAGCATTTTCCCTAGATAATATCTTTACTAGATAAAGAAAACTGGACTTGTGCTGAAGCAAACAAATAACCTCTGCCGCTGCGCTACCTGGTGATGTACTAACCACTTGATTCAAACCACCACCTTTAACATTAATGCATCCATGTTTGGGAAAAAACTTCAGAAACTAAGCACAACAATGAATCTTACAAACCAAGAACCTTGATTCATACCACCACCCTATTTCTTGCCCAAAATATGCTGACCACCCGAGCGTCTTCGGCTGCAAAGTTCACTCAGCCTTAGGTGGGATGTGATTACCACCGGTTGCAAGCTTGTAGAGGTAGAACACAGCCATGAGCGCGCTGTAATCAGCCAGCTCCATCCGTTAGTAGGTAAATTACGACAATGAAAAAACAAATAGCAACCCTCCAATTCATACTTAGAAATACACTTGGCTTTCCTGAAGGGGTAGCAGTACTTGAGATTCCTCGAGGAGTCATAATAAAAATTTCAAACTATCATTCAGCTCGATTATAACTTTATGGTTCGTATCAACAGCATGAACTGATTTCTATAGCAACGTGACGAGTTCTAAAGTCGATTGAGGCGGGCAAGCTTTTTTTTTATTGCCAATAAAACATTACAACAAAGTAGATAATTCATGGCTACCTTTACACCAAAATACCTGCAGCATGTTCTATGGACTCATAGCATTCATGTTTGTTGCCAAAACTTATAAACAAATTGGTTGCACAATTGCTATCTTCATATGGCAACTGTCCTGTGGAAACGTGAGGATGGTGCTTAAAGGATCAAGGATTAGAGCCCAGAGGATTTCTCCCTCGAGGGTTTTCACGTAAGATCTCTGTGACTTCTCTATATGTTTTTGTTTTGGATTTTCTATGTTTTGTGATTTCTTACTTCTATTGTTTTGTTACTTCTATTGCTTGAGATTGTCGTTGTGTTCCGCTATTGATCCGCGGAGGATCGATTTGCAATCAGATCTATATTGGGGGGACCCGCCTATGAATGCTATGCCAACTCAACATGTGTGTGTGTGGGCGGGGGGGGGGGTGGGGGGGGGAAGAGGTGTTGGTGGGTGTTTGTTTGTGTGTGTGTGCATGCGTGTGTGCGCACGCGCGCGGGGGGAGGGGGGAGGGGGTGTGTGGAGAAAAAAAGGAACATAAAGAGCATGGTATCTGACCACTGGACAATAGCAAATGTTTTCTTTTAAGGAATATATTATCTAAGTGATGATATAAATGAACAAACCTGAGGACAGCAACTACTCCAGCTGGCATTATCTTGGAGGTTTGGATGTATCTCTCTCCCATAACATATGTCAACGTAAATGCACAAACTGTATAACAGACAAGATCAGGTCAGGAAATCAATGAGTGAAAGGAAAAACTAGAATAAGAAAGTACGTTTTTTTGATTTTATATCCTACTGTATCCAAACAAGCATCAGTAAATAATATAAGTATAGGAAACTAGTTATCACATGGGAAGAAAAAGGATAAACAGCTTATGAAACAACACAAAGAGAAGAAATTACTTTACTTAATTTAACAATCATATTATCCAAATCAATGTCATTTAGTATAGGAAACTAATTATCACACGAGAAGAAAAAGGATAAAAAGCATATGAAACAATACAAAGAGAAGAAATTACTTTACTTAATTTAACAATCATATTATCGAAATCAATCAGTTTCATACACATTCAATAAGTACTTCCAGACTAGGCAACAGTGTCAATCAAGAGCAGTAATACCAATTCAAATGATGATATAGATAGAACACACAAGAACACCAACAGACCAACCAATGGAAAAGAAAAAGCAAAACATCAATCACTTTGAGAGAGTTCGCCGCATACCTTTTTCAAAAGTTGGTGTCAAATACAAAAGACAAGCTGCCAAGAGAAGTGGATATAGTAAAACAACCACCAATTCCAAGCAAGAAGTAGAATGCATTTTACAAACTGTCATGTATTCTTTTGCTGAATGTTGATTGCTGGACCAAGCCCATGAAGTGGGCCCGATCCAATCCAAGCCCTATAGGGTTCCGTAATGTGAAAGAATAGAGGATGTGATCTGTGTCTCACTCTCTCACTAAAATATGGCTGCCCCCTCTATTTAAAAGGGGTATCCAACAGGTTTCAGAGATGCAGAAAAATCGAGAGTCAACCATATATATATATATATATATATATATATATATATATATATATATATATATATATAGAAAATACGGGGTATTAGCTGACAGCCCATTTGCTCAAATGGGCTGTCACTGGCAGCCGTCCGATCACTTAGATCAGACCGTCCAAAAATTTAAAAAAAAAAACAAAAAGTTGACAGTTGTTCTCTCTCTCTCTCTCTCTCTCTCTCTCTCTCTCTCTCTCTCTCTCTCGATCTGGAGCAGCCGCAGCCACCGGCCCACCGCCCACCCGACCTGGAGCAACTGCAGCCGACCTCCGGCGTCCACCCGACCTCCGACCACCAGCCCACCGCCCACCCGATCTGGAGCAGCAGCAGCCACCGGCCCGGCTCCCTCGCTCCCTCCGGCTCCGGCTCCCTCCCTCCCTCCGGCCCGGCGCGGCGGAGCTGGTCTCCAGGCTCGTCGGCGACGCGTGCGAGCGGCACAGGTTCTTCCACGTCATCAACCATGGCGTCGACGCGGGCCTCCGCCAGTCGACGCCTTCTTCTCGAAGCCGCTCGGGGAGAAGCAGTGGGCGCAGCGGCGGCCCGGCGAGAGCTGCGGCTACGCCAGCAGCTTCACGGGGAGGGTGGACGCCGGAGCCGGAGGGAGGGAGGGAGCAGGGCCGGAGGGAGGGAGCTTGGCCGGAGGGAGGGAGGGAGCCGAGCCGGAGGGAGGGAGGGAGCCGGGCCGAAGGTCGGGTGGGCGGTGGGCCGGTGGCTGCTGCTGCTCCAGATCGAGAGAGAGAGAGAGAGAAGCTGTCAACTTTTTATTTTTTTATTTTTTTAATTTTTGGACGGTCTGATCTAAGCGATCGGACGGCTGCCAATGACAGCCCATTTGAGCAAATGGGCTGTCAGCTCATACCCCGTATTCTCTCTCTCTCTCTCTCTCTCTCTCTCTCTCTCTATATATATATATATATATATATATATATAGAGAGAGAGAGAGAGAGAGAGGAATGTTATAGTGAGCTATGAGCTACGGAAGGAGAAAATGAGCTACGGACATTTTGACCACCTACAAGTTTTGGAATTTTGTGAAAATTGGTGGGTGTGTTCTCTAGGGTAACATGATCATCCTCACAAATTTTTAAGGAATTCCTAAACTTCTAGGGTCATCAAACGGTAGAAGCTTTATCTACCGTCCGTAGTAACCGTTAATTTTGCTTCTACCGTTTGATGACCCTAAAAGTTTTGGAATTCCTTGAAAATTAGTGAGGATGATCATGTTACCCTAGAGAATACACCCACCAATTTTCACGAAATTCCAAAACTTCTAGGGTGGTCAAAATGTCCGTAGCTCATTTTCTCCTTCCGTAGCTCATAGCTCACTATAACATTCCTATATATATATATATATATATATATATAGAGAGAGAGAGAGAGAGTAGTGATACATTGCGGCCGGCTAACGTGCGGCCACCCCCTTCGGGGGTATTTTCGGATTTTATTTTTTTGGGGATTGATCACCCACCCTTGGATTGGACACACAAAAAATTTCAGCCCAATCAAAGACTTGTAGGCCGTCCAAATGTGTTGATCTTTTATCGGTCGTTCATTTTTTTTGCCATTTTGATCAACACATTTGGACGGCCTACAGGTCTTGGATCGGGCTGAAATTTTTTATGTGTCCAATCCAAAGGTAGGTGATCAATCCCAAAAAAAAAAATTCCGTAAATACCCCCGAAGGGGGTGCCGCACGTTAAGCCCGCACGTTACCGGCCGCAATGTATCACTACTATATATATATGAGAAACAAGATGCTACCTTTGAAAGCAGTATTCTTCGCTGCTTTGACAGGTCGCCAGTGGCTATCAAAACCATGAATGACGATAAAGGTCATCCGAACTCACAATCGAGAGGAGCTAGAAGTCACCGGAGGTGATCGCCGGCTGCAGATGTCGTCGGAGGTCACCGATGAGGTGCGGTGATGAATGGACGGCTCACAATGGAAGTAGTCATCGAAACCCTCTATCGGTGGACGCCGACAAGTGGTGTCAACGAAAATCACCGGTGGAGGTGATCGGAGGTTCTTGATGTTGATTTTGGTCGAAGATCACATGTGGCACGACCATGGTGAGTTGTCAAAGCAGCAAAAACGCTACTTTGAGAGGTAGCATCCCGGCCCCATATATATATATATATATATATATATATATATATATATATATATATATATATATATATATATATATATATATATATATATATATATATATATATGAGGGCTGTTACAGTGAGCTGTGGGCTGCCGGGGGGGAAAGTGAGCTGTGGGCTGCCGGGGGGGAAAGTGAGCTGCGGGTATTTTGACTCCCCAAGAAGTTATGGAATTTGATGAAATTTGGTGAGATTGTTGCCTAGGATAAGATGATCATCCTCACCAATTTTCATCAAATTCCAAAACTTCTAGGGGGTCAAATGGTCGAAGCAAAATCTATCGTCCGCAGTCACCGTTAAAATCTGCAGATTTTGCTTCGACCATTTGACCCCCCTAGAAGTTTTGGGATTTGATGAAAATTGGTGAGGATGATCATCTTACCCTAGACAACACCCTCACCAAATTTCATCAAATTCCAAAACTTCTAGCGGGGTCAAAATACCCGCAACTCATTTTCTCCTACCGCAGCTCACAGCTCAACGTAACAGCCCTATATATATATATATATATATATATATATATATATATATATATATATATATATATATATATATATATATATATATAGACACACACACACACACACGAGAGTGAGAGAGCAGAAGAGAAAAAAAAAAAAGGGTTTTCCGAGGGCTTGGCGCGATTGTTTGAGAAGCGATCCAGTCTCATCAACGGAGATGGAACAGATTCACAGGAGTCTGGAAGTAACCCTTCTTGGGTCCTCATCTTGGTTGGTGATCCACCTTGTCTGGTGAAGTATATATCCATCAAAGTATTTACCTCTTGATGAAGGCATACTCAAGTTGCATCTAGAGAGAGTTTGTAATACAACCACTTTACATAGTTGATGATCTAGGTTGAATAGGCCACATATCCCATCCTCAATAAGGGTTTTCCACGGAAAAAATTTAGGTACTCACTTTGCACGTTTGCTTAATTTTGACTTTATTTTGTAAACAACTTTCGTCTTTACTTTTGCTTGTTGAATATTCATTGGCATGTACATAGTGGGGAACAAGCACCTAGACCACCATAGTTATACATAAGTCTCATCACATATACCTGACACCTTTGATTCAGCTACTTTAAAATAGATGGATAGTAAAGGAGCTGTGTAGTGGAAGGTACATGCTTTAAGGAATCTAAAGTTTCATATGACGTGAATTGTGGAAGCCCATTTGAAAATGGAGAAAGACGAGCAACCTAGAACTGGTACCATGATAACTCTAAAATGGAGAGAGAGAAAGAGAAAGAGAGTGTGTGTGAATCAGATCATCCACTCAATAGGGGCAATGGCCATATCTATCTTGTTCATGAGATGAGATCAAACGATGTGAACATACACCAAGGAAAAGACTAATTAACCTATACAATAAGGCTAAGTATATACATTCCAACAAAAGGGATCGAGCATCCCCCCACTTGTCCTCCACGATCGCCACCTTGAATCCCCATGTTGGTCGCAAGCTCCTTCATCTAAGAAGCTTCTGCCATAGTCAAGTACCGCCACCACAATCCTCCTATTTTTCTCAATTTAAAGAACTCCCACCCATTCTCTAAAGAAGCTATAGCTTTCTTGTTTGTACATTCACGTCTGATAGAGCCAGAGTGGTCTTGGTTGGTCCCACTCCACTAATCCTATATTCTTTGACGGACTATCATGGTTTACCTCCCCACAATAGTGTCGAGAGGGAGATGTAATTTGAATTACATTTGAAGCCCTCTAAGCGACACAAGTGGATGAGGATAAACAAATTTGAGTTCAAATATAGGATATCTATCCACGTCCAATTCTAACTCAGTTGATCTTTATCCGATCAGTTGGGGGATCCCTATATATATGCCACCATCTCCAAGAGAATGGTCATTCAAAAGAAAGAGAAAAACATATGGCTTCTTATTTCTCTTCGACAGTCGCCGTCGAGGGATCGAGTTACATGGAAGTAGAGTTCGCCCATATTGTAGGAGTGAATCGAACCGCCGACCGCCAGCCTTATTTTGCTTCTCCCCACGTCCAAGATCGTGTTGAGCTCCAATAGTATAATATGGTTTCAAAACTCAGCTGATACCAAGTCATACGGCTCAGTACAAGTCGGTCCAGGGCCAGGCCGGTACCGCATCAACCCCAAAATCTATACTTGGTTTGTATCGACTGGTGCCTACCCGTATCAGTCTGCATCGGCCGAATCATGCAGGTATCAAGCGATACGACCGGTACGACTCGGAATCAGTTTATTTTCTCTTCTTTTTATTTTGCTTTTGTTCCTCTAACCACTAGCACTAATAGCCCACAAACGTATAAATTGTACTACCATTGGTGTGATGGGTAGAAATGAGTGGATAGGATCAAAACTTTAATAAAAATTCAAGACCAGTTATATTTTTAATATTTTCACCCTAAACCTAAAACTAAAACTCTTAAAGCCTACCTTTTATCTATAAACAATATATTGTTTTGTTTTGTTTTTTCTATTTATTATGATTTTTTTGATTTTTTTAATATATTTTTAAAAAAAAAGAGGTCGGGATCTAGGCTTACCACCGATACACAACTTGATCTGGGGCCAACTGATACTGATATCAATACCTGTATTTTAAACCTTTATACCCCATATCCATATCACCTACAGTGTAACCTAAGGGCCATCACTAACCTGTGATGGACCAATGAATGAATTGTGATCCAATATCACAATTCTATCATTGCATGCATATGCTAATTCGAACCAAATGTCGGAGAAACTGGATTGTCTTTTAGGGTCCAATTCAACACATGAGAATAAACTGCTGGCTACTAACGAAACAATTAGCATGATGAAAAGAAAATAGTGAATTAAAAAAAACTTGTGTACAAGTTCAACAAATAGCGAGCAAGCACATGCATATGAACTTGACACAACATCAAAATGTATGCCCACTTCAAAAGATGTCTTTTTGAATTATTTGACCTTTGTTTATACCAAGTTCTTTGACACAACATCAAAATGTATGCCCACTTCAAAAGATGTCTTTTTGAATTATTTGACCTTTGTTTATACCAAGTTCTTTGTCTACCCCATTTGATGGGATATAGGTTGAGATGATGATGATGATGATCCCAAATTCTCTAAATGAGAAAACAAATCAATCAAATAATGCAAAATTCGAGAGCTACCTGTCATTGGAAAACACTGAAATAAAACTTTGGGGAGTTAGTGAGCGGTCACCGACATAGATCTGGTTTAACTAAAGGACGAACAAATGCTGTGGACGAAAATGCCCCCCACAACATTTTAAATTTTCACTTGAATGTCATCGTTTTCGTTGAACCTAACCGAACCTTCGCCACTGCCAAACCGAACCTAAACCTAACCCTAAGCATAAGATCTATAAGGCATAGGATGAACCCTAGACCTAGGAATCCTAAACCTAACTGAACCCCTCCGTCCCCCGTTCCTTCTCATCTCCGCTAACGGCGGCAAGCAGCTGCAACTTGCGGCCACGCCGCTGTCACCTTTGCTGCTTGTGCCCACCTCCACCGTCGCTGCTCGCACTTGAGAGTGATGGGAGACAGAGAGCAAGTGAGGGAATTTTTGGATTTTTGAAAAAAATAAGGGACCTTAGGCTAAAAGGATCTTAAGCAGGTCATGTTCTCCGAAACATCTGTTGTCAGGGACCGCTCACACATTAACCCATAAAACTTCGGAGTTGGATCAATTCGGTTCAGTTCAGACAAACTCGAGGAAGATTCATGAAAAAAACCGAGAAATTTTGGGACTTTTTTCCGGTATTACTTAGAACTTTCATGATTATTTGAAGGTTTTAGGATTTTTCATGTGTTTTGGAAGAATTATTCGTGAATTTCGAGATTATTCAGCAATTTTTGGGATTAGTCAGAGAATTGGCGAATCGGAAGTACTAATCGCCGGTTTATTCGGCAGACCCTTAATGCGCGGATATTCGGAGAACTTTGTGACTATGCTCTAGGGGTCCCCCTATTTCTCAACTTCTAATAACACTAGTGTCATGTTGTTCCCAGCTAATCTAGTATACCATATAATAGATGGACTCATATCTACGGGGTCTCCTAAGTCTGAAGAAAATTGGGAAGTTTTTGCAAACAAAACAGAGGCCCATCGATCCCGCAGCCCCTAATTCAGAAAATAAGCACAATTCAGGGAAAGCAACACCCCCCACAGCTCAAAAAAACGGCACAATTCAAGGTTGTAAACAGAGGACATAACTAGGTTTGATCGATTGGATCTGTCGGTACCTGTCTCGAGGATGATGGCGAAGTAGGAGTTCCTGCGCTTCTCGAAGGCTTTGAGGCTGATGAAGCCGGCGAGGACGAGGAGGAGGCCGGATCCGACGCCGCCGGCGAGGGAGGCGGTGCTCCCCCTCCGAGCGTAGCCCAGCACCCCTCCCACCGCGACCAGCATCCCGTAGGGGATAGTGAAGCAGAAGTCGTGCATCTCCTCCTCCTCCTCCTCCTGCTGCTGCTCTTTGAAAGCTATGCTCCTTGGATCGCAGACAAATCTCTCTCTCTCTCTCTCTCTCTCTGATCCCAGACAAATCTCTCTCTCTCTCTCTCTCTCTTTCTGAGATTGGGACTTTATAGAGAGAGCAATTTGCAGAGATGCGGGTGACTTCCACGCGCCCCACGACGATGAGGAATGAGGATTCCTTCAAACATTAGGTAAGAACACCCGGTTACTTTGAACCGGAGTGGGCCGCAGCTTTTCCTTCGGCATGTGATGCGGAATCGGGGGGGTGCATCTCACCGCTGATTCGCAACTGGTGGGGTAAAGGATTTAAATGTGGCTAGTGGTTTCAGCCACCAGTTGTATGCTGCCAAGTCAATCGGGCTGACGGAATCAAGAAAACCTTCGGGCTGAATGGCTCTTCTTCTTCTTCTTCTCTTTGAGTCTTTGAAATGCTATAGAAGAAATGATCTCCATAGCTTTTCAATTTTTCTTTTGCACGCCATTAAGCCAACGAATTGTTGAACCACCGAATCATTGATCATCTCCGTCGAACCGAATCTAAACCTAACCCTAAACCCAAAATCTATGGGCCATGGGATGAGCCCTAAACCTGAGATTTAAATCGAATATGTACCCACTTGTCTCCGCTGCTCATCGCCGCCGGGGGGGGTGGTGGCGAGCAGTTGCGCCTCGAGGTCCTGTTCACTTGCTGCTCGCACCCGCCATTGCTCGCCATCGCGACTCGAGAGAGATGGGACAAGGAGAGCAGGTGAGAGATAAGGGTATTTTGGGATTTATGAAGAGAAGTCGGCGACCTTATGCTAAATAAAACTTAGGTGGGTCTTGTTCACCGTAACGATCTGTTGTGGGGACTGCTCACACATTTTTCCTTTATTTTTTGGGTGAACAATATACGCTTCAGATTTCCCATTGGACCAAAGTTGTCATAATCACCCTCGAAGGGCTTCCACGGCACTCTAGTTTTCACATCAATCATCGAACCCTCCTCCTCGCCAAATCCTAATCCACCTTGGAGCCATGTCTATAAGCCACCAAATAATTTCACACAATGCCAGTGGCTCCTCACCACCAACAAAGTCGGCTGGTACCGACCAACACGACTCCAAAGTATGGTTTCAACGAGGACGTTGAAGAAGGGAGTGAGGAGGAGGAAGAGAAAAAAGAAGTTGAGAAGGAGGCGATGGTGGGTTGCGTGGGACCAATGATGGCGGAGGTGGCTGTGCATTGCACATGACTTACAGAGATGCTGGGTGCCCATAACAATAGACCTGGGAGACCTCGAGGCACATCTGGTATTTATTATTTTGTTTAGTTGGGGGCCATAGCAGTTTTACTTGTGCAAATAGAAACACCCTTATTTTATGCTATAGGCGTGTTTGGGTAAGTTTTTGTGCCCCCTATCCCATGTGGCTCACTGATCCGTAAGCCCATGCAACTTGGGAAGCCAAGGAGAGAAGACCTACGTGAGCGTGTGCAGTGTTTTCTCTCTCCTAAGTAACAAAGTGAAAATAGCAGAGGTTGCACTGTTGTTGCGCAAGTAACTTACACCAATCGCCATACCGAGCACACAAACATCTAAAAGCAGGATTTGCTTAATCTAAAAGAAAAAGGACAATTATGTTAAGCCAAATAGGACCTTAGAGTAGGTTTATATCCCGGACCCGTAAAACAATTGCAAGAAATTTCATTAACTTAAGTATTTGTTGCAGTGTGACCTTCATGATAAATGTACAAAAATCAGACATAGAATATCGATCTTCGCATGTATCATCTGACAATCATGTGAAAAATCTTATTTGCAAGGCCCTCTCTATGCAAAGTGTCCACTGCACAACTCTTATTATGATTGATATAATTAGGAAGAGCTTGCTCCATTAGGGCTCTATGGCCATATATAAATAGGTACAAGGGTAACTTGTGCAGCAAGTTAGGTTAGATATAGCACATATACACACACAATCGTCACCCCCACCTCAAACTCACGGTGGGTCAAAGAAAGTGAGTTTGCCAACCAGAAAATGAAAACGATGAGTAGGGTGAGACTTTTGTGAAAAAGTCTGTGATATGCTCAGCGGATGAGACATGTGGTAGAGAGATAGTTCCAGCCTTGTAGTACTCACGGGTGAAGTGGCAATCGATATCTATGTGCTTTGTTCGCTCATGAAAGACCGGATTGCAGGCGATCTGAATGACACTCTTTTTATCACACTGACATGGATGATTTCTTTGGCAGTTGAAGCCATAGCCTGATACTCGGACTCGGTGCTGGAGAGGGAGACAACATCATGCTTTTTGCTACGCCAGGAGATAAGAGAGTCACCGAGAAAGAGACTGAAACCGGTAGTGGAGCGTCGAGTAGTAGGATCACCGGCTCAATCAACATCGGAGAAGGCCCGAAAAACCAAAGAGGAGTTGGCATGCAAAAGGGAGGGATCGGGTGATGGTATCTCATAGGTACTGAAAGATCCTCAGAAGGGCTGTATAGTGAGTGGAGCAAGGAGCTTGAACAAACTGGCTGATAATGCTGATCGCATAAGCAATGTCAAGTTTGGTGATGCACAAGTAGACAAGCAATCCTACTATCTACCTGTACCGTGTAGCATCGGAAAGAGGCTCGCGGTCTGTAGGCTGAAGCTTAGCATTAAGCTCCTAAGGTGTATCTGCAACCTTATGATCAACAAGTGCAGCTCGAGCTAGAATATCTGAATTGTATCGTTGCTGAGAGACAAGAATGCCTTCCGACTCTGTGCTACCTCAAGGCCAAGGAAATAGTGAAGATGGCCCAAGTCCTTCATCTGAAACTGTTGCTGGAGATGAGCTTTGAGCGATGCAATGCCGGCAACATCATCGCCTGTGATAATCATGTCATCCACGTAGAGAAGAAGGAGAACTCGCCCCTGCGGTGAGAACCGCACAAACAGAGAGTGATCCTGATAGCTCTCAGAGAAACCAATCCGACAAACAGCACTGCGTAAACACTCGAACCAAGCACGGGGTGCCTACTTCAGGCCTTAGATCGCACGGTGGAGAAGACATACATGCTAAGAAGGTGTGGAGTAGCCAGGAGGCAGCTATATGTAGACAAACTCAGAAAAGGGTACCATAGAGAAATGCATTCTTTGCATCCATCTGAAACAAAGACCACTGTCGTGCGGAAGCAACAACAAGGAGAGTGCGAACTGTGGTCATCTGAGCATCCGGAGCAAAAGTCTTGCCATAGTTAATCCCAGCCTCCTGAGAAAAATCCATGGGCAACAAGCCAGGCTTTTTGTGCCGCTCAATGGATCCATCAGGTCGGTGTTTGACCTTGTAGACCCATTTGCAGCTGACAGGCTCGACTCCAGCAGGGAAAGGAACAACAGACCAGGTCTCAGTCTGAGCAAACGCCTGAAGCTCCTCGTCCATAGCTATCTGCCACTCGGGGTATTGAACAACCTCACGATAAGATTGAGGTTCTGAAGGAGTGGCATTAATAGCAGTAAGGAAAGCATGGTATGAGGGAGTATAAGAGCAAGTAGCAACAAATAAGTTAAGCCTGGTAGGCAGGCGACGGTTGTGCTGAGGATAGTAGTGCTCATATACTGGGACAAAATATTCAGTTAGAGGTGAAGGAATCAATGGTGGAGATTAGAGAGGAGATGTAGGGGGAATATCAAGCTCAAAAGGAAGAAGCGACAGGTAGAGGTGCTGAGGTAGGGGTTGGGTCCACAAGAGAGGATGCACTTGAGCCAAGGTGGTGGGACTCAACTAGAGGAGGGGAACGAGGGTCAAATCTATAGGACTCGACAGGAGGGGTCGCAACAGAGGAAGAGACAAACTGGTGAAGACTCGAGACTAGTAGACTCGGGGGAGAGGAAATGGAGATCCTGAGAAGAGGTAGAGTAAAAAGGAACATCCTCAAAGAAGGAAACATGCTTGGCTAGGCGAAGGCGACAAGCAATAGGGTCATAGCAACGATAACCTTTATGCTCTAGATAGAGACCCAAAAGGATGCACTTAGCTGCTTTGGGAGACATTTTGTTGCGTTCATGAGGTGGCAGTACAAAACAAGTGCAGCCAAAGACACAAAGAATGTCATAGGAGGGAGGAGACGAGAATAGATGCTCATAAGGAGAAGAACCAAATAGAGTTAATTAGATTAACAGACGTGACGACGACTTCAGCCTAGAAGGAACGAGGCACATAGGAGGAAAAGGGGACATAATGAGCAGTCTCAAGAAAATAACAATGTTTACGCTCAGCAACACCATTCTGTTGGTAAGTGTATGGGCAAGACTGCTGAAAGAGGATACCATGAGACTATAGGAGAGACCATATATCGGTAGAGAGAAACTCATGGGCACAATCAAACTGAAAGGTTTTGATCTGAGTATGAAACTAAGTTTGGATCATATTGGTGAAGGGCGTATAGACAGAGAAAACCTCATTACGATAGCGAGAATAATCATTAATAAAACTAATATAATAGAAATATCTTTTCATAGATGATCGATTTGGGCGAGGGCCCCCAAATGATGAATAAACAAGGTCAAACGAAGCAACAGACCGAGACTCACTAGGATGAAAAGGGGAGACTGTGATCTTAGCAAGCTTACAACATGTACAGGGAGAAAGAGAAGAAAAGGAAACACGACCTAAATCTCCAGACTGAAAAAGGCTTTTAAGTGTTGCTCGGACACATGACCTGACCGTCTGTGCCACAAGTCGGTTGTAGACAAACTAACACCACAAAAACTGAGAGAAGAAGGAGGCACATGAAGAAACTCAAGGTGATAGAGACCGCCCTCTCTATGACCGGTTCCAATCGTCTTGCCTGAGCGAAGATCCTGCACAATACAACCAGAGGCAGAAAAGAAGACGGTCAGGCCGAAGTCACAAAGGGTGGAGACGGATATAAAATTCATTTGTAGGTCAGGGGAATGATAAACAGTAAGTAAGTTGAGGTGGTCGGATGGGTCAGACAAGGGGGAGATGGAGCCACATTGGGAGATGGAGATATTAGATCCATTCGCAGTATGGAGGGATGGGATGATGGCGGGGCAAAGAGAAGTAAGGACAGATAAGTCATAGGTGAGATGTTGAGAGGTCCCAGAGTCCAAGACCCATGGAAAGGGAGTACCATAGTTGGCCGAGTTGGCAGTAAGCGGTACAGACGAGGAGGAGATGCCGGAGCTCAACTGGTGCTGCTAGAACTGTTAAAACTTCTGGAACAATTGAAATTACTGCTGAGTAACACCTACAATAGATATGGACTCAACAAGTGCAACATGAATAAGAGGAGAATTATAAACGGGTTGCCTTGGCCAAGTGGTCTTGTACGCTTCTCAGGATAAAAAGTTCAGCTCATTTCAACCAAGTGGCCCTGCTTGTGGCAGTAAGTGCAGTAAGGTGGTATGCCACGATCACCAGAGCACCCATCCACGACCACCAGGGCGCCCACCAGAGCGAGGAGGAACCGATGGCGGTGTCAATGCTAGAACAAAGGAGCGAGAAATAGTGGCAAGAACCCCTCGTGGTCGGTAGCATTAGCCAGAGCGGGAGGAGTTGGGGTGGTGCCAATGCTCTATAGTCGGGACTGCTCAGAGAGGAGTGCGGCGACGACCTCAATAAGACGAGGAAAGGGGGTCTGGTACAGTAGCTGTCCAACAAGGGGCTAAAGAGCCGGTGCAAGTCCGATAAGAAGAAAGTCCACCTTTCGACGTTCTCGGAACAGTTGAACCTCTAAGGTCGAGGTATTGGGTCCAGGCTCCATCTGCTCGAGCTCTTGCCAGAGGGGTCCCATTGAAAGTGTAGTACGCCTCCACATGCTGGGCGCCCTGCTGGGCTGTCATCATCTCTCGCAGAATATGAGCCTCGCATGTGCCATCCGGCTAAACAAAAAGACCGCAAAGATGTATCCAGATAGCACATGTAGTCAGAAAAGCAACCAATCCGCTACATAGGGAGGTGTCTACCGAGGCGACAAGGAAAACATTGACGTGTGCATCCTCGTAAGACCAGCGAGCTGTTACACGCTAAAGATCTACAGTAGAGGGAGGAACCACCGGCATGGCGGCGATCTCGGACGTAGTGCCATCAGTGTTTTTGACGGATGATACCAACGTCCCAGGTGTGTAGATGGCATCAATGTCCTCGAAGGGAAGGACCGCGTGGAAGAGGTGACGGTAGAGGAACTGACCCTCTAGCTCATTCCGGATCGATACCGACCATGGGGTCCAGTCCGTATGTGTAGAGAGGAGGAGATCGGTGTGTGTGGAGAGAAATCATCCAAAGATATGATCGTCATCGAATAAAGCCATCGGGATACGTAGAAGAGAGTATATGGGGCGATTCACGACGAATTAGAAGACGGGATCCTTTGTGCAAGGAATTGGTCTTGTGAGATGATCTTAGTGTAGCAGGGGAAAAAAATCACTATTTTTTTTTCTTCACCGTGTGGGATCGGGCTGTAGGGGATCGACACAGTTGATCTCGGATTGACCTTACTACTATCCATAGTGGGAGATCGGGCGGTAGGGCAGGTCCGTAGTAGATCGGTGCAGTGGATCTAGGCACAGGGGATCAGGATCGGGGTGCCCGATCTAATGGGATGAGGAGGAGACTGGCGCGGGGATCACAACAGATGCAGCGATGGCCGACATAGAGGAGGAGGCCGGTGCAGAGGAGGCCGACTCAGAGAAGGAGGCCGGTATGGAGGGAGGCCGATGGATGAGGAGAAGGTGTCCGATCGGGGTCGGAGCAGGCGTAGTGATGGCCGACGTGGAGGAGGAGACTGGCTCGTTGGAGGAGTCTGGTGTGGATGAGGCTGCCGCGGACGGTGTTCGATCAGGGAGGAACAGGCTGGCTGGTATAAGAGAAGAGCAGGCAACCGGTCGATTTGGAGCACAAGAGAAGGGAGGATAAGAGAAAATTTTTTGACGACTAGGGCACTGATACCATGATAGAATTGAGAAGAGCTTGCTCTATTAAAGGCTCTATGGCCAGGTATAAATAGGTACAAGGGCAACTTGCGCAGCAAGTTAGGCTAGATATAGAACATATACACACACAATCTTAATAATGATATTGCGATGCAGAAGCGTTGTCAATTGTGCAAACACTTGGTGCCCAAACTAATCGGTATAGGGTATAAACATACAAGGCTTCATCCCATACATCCATAAATATAAAGGAAAATAGCACGCCTAAGAACTTTTATATGGGAATCCAAACGAGAAAAAACCATGATGCTTTTGTACATATCAAGACAATCAATTATAGAACTATGGTGTTACACAGATTTTTAAGCAATACCTTCCAAAACGATTCAGTGCTAGATCCCACGACCAAACTCACCAAGGCTTCAAAACGACACAGATATTTATATGAATGTCCCAAAAGGATTCAAGTTTCCTGATGCAATATCAAAGAATGCACACACGATAAAATTAAGACGAACATTATACGGCTTGAAGCAATTCGGAAGAACGTGTTACAATCACCTTAGTGAATACTTGTCTAGAGAATGTTATATGAATGATTTCATATACCCATGCGTTTTCATAAAAAAATCCAAAAATAGATTTACAATAATTACAGTTTATGTAGATGACATAAACTTGATCGGAACTCTTGAAGAGCTCAAGAAAACTTTTGATTATCTAAAAAAGGAGTTTGAAATAAAAGAACTTGGTGATACCAAGTTTTGCCTCGGTCTGCATATAAAGTGTAAATCTAGTGGGATTTTGATACATCAATCTTTATATACTGAAAATATGTTAAAGAAATTTAATATGGATAAATGTCACACACTAAAGCACTCATATGATAATTAGACATCTTGATGTTCATAAAGATCTATTTAGGCCTAAAGAGGAACATGAAACTATTCTTGGTTCTGAAAAACCTTATTTAAGTGCTATTGATAGTTTATTGTATTTAGCTCAATGTACTAGACACAGCTCAATGTACTTTATTGTTAATCTTTTGACTAGATACAGTTCAGAACTAACTCTTAAGCATTGAATATAACAAAACAAATATTTAGATATATACGTGGAACCACTGATATATGATTATTTTATTATTGTGGTACTCCTCACTTGATTGGTTATAGAGATTCAGGCTCTCTGTCCCATATAAGGATCAATCATAAACAAGGTATGTATTTTTGAATAATAATACAACTATTTCTTAGAGATCAACCAAGCAGACACTTGTGGTCACATTATCAAACCATACTGAAATCTTAGTCCTGCATGAAACAAGTAGAGAATGCACATGATTGAGGTCACTTGTGTAGCATATCAGAAACAGTTGTCAGTTGGAATCAGTTACTAAAGAGCCGATAGTTATTCATAAAGACAATACCGCATATATTGCTCAAATTTAAGCTGGCTTCATCAAAGGAGGTCGGACCAAGCACATATCACTAAAAAATTTCTACACCCACGAGCTTTAGAAGAAAAGAAAGATTGAATTTAAACAAGTACGGTTAAGCGACAATCTTGTGGACCTGTTCACTAAAGCTTTGCTCAAGTCAACTTTCCAGTAAATGATGTATGGCATCGGATTACGATGACTCAATTATTAAACGAATTGATGTAATAAGGGGGGAGATATAATAATTATTAAGTATTTATTAGGGAGAGGGCATCCTGAAGATGCAAATTTACGTGCATTGTACTCTTTTTTTCTTTGATAGGGTTTTTTCATTAAAGGTTTTAATGAAGCAATATTGTGTGTACCCACCATAGTTCTTGATGAACTAAGGTTGAACTTTTTTTTTTTCCTTTGATAGGATTTTTCTCACTTAGTTTTTTCATCAAAGGTTTTAATGAGACAATTCTTAATGAATGATGGTCATTCAAAGGGGAGTGTTATGAAATGATTGAACCGCTTCATCAGATATGGATGCCCATAAAACATAGAGATTCATATTTATCTCCTATATATGTTTGTTCCTATAAATAGAGAACTGTTATGAGAGGGAGGGAGGAGAATGGATGCACTCGGGATGACGGCTACACTCTCACGAAACATGAGGGTCTCTTGTTTATTCATCACATATATATAGATAGAAAGGGATTAGGGTTAGAGGTGTCCCACCAAAGTGGGCAGCCACATATTCCGTAACACTCCTCCTTGGATGCCCACATTTTAAAACATTACCTCGTTAAAACCTTACTAAGGAAAACCTAATGGGACAAAACCTTTAGTGAAGAAAAAAGAGTACAATGCGTTCTTCATGAACAAATTTATCTGGAATCTCAGATTCTTCTGGAATCTTAATGGGTGCGACTTATACTGCCTCATTAAAACCTTTCGATGGAAAACCTTATGGGAAATACCTTATCGTAGAAAAAAGAGTACAATACGCAAAAGACATTCTTCTAGATGTCTCCATCTGCATTTTCAAGATACTCCCCTTTATCTTTATCCTACATTCTATTACATGCCTTGCTTACATCAATCTTAAAAGAAAAAATACTCCCTCCCCCTAATACATTAAGATACTACTTCCCACCCTGTTAATACATCAATTTCAAATAACATTCATATGCCATGTTGGAAAAGTTTCCTTATATCAATCTGATGTACCAACTTCTAGAATGTAGACTTTGGAAGCGCCTTGGTGAAAAGATTTGCCAAGTTCTCAGCTGACTTCACCTGCTTTATAATGATCTCCTTCTTCTCTTGGAGTTCATGGGTGTAGAAGAATTTCGAGAAGATGTGTTTGGTTTTGTCGCCTTTGATGAAGTCACTTTGAATTTGAGCTATGCATGCTGCATTATCTTCGTAAATTTCTGTAGGTTTATCCGTAGCTGATGGGAGTTTACAACTTCCTCTGATGTGTTGAATTATCGATCGTAGCCATACACATTATCTACTTGTCTCATGAAGTGCCAGTATCTCTTAATGATTGGATGACATTGCTACTAGTGTTTGCTTTGTGGGTTTTCATGAAATAGCTGCATTACTATTAAGAAACACATAACATGTTTGTGACCTCCCCTTGTAGAGATCAGATAAGTAACCAGAGTCTGCATATCCAACTAGATTAGTCCTTTTACATGAATAGTATAAACCAAAGTCAATTGTCCCTTTTAGGTATCTGAATATATGTTTTATATCATTCCAATGTTTATGTGTAGGTGCAGAGCTATATCTAGTAAGTAGATTAACAGAAAATCAAATATCAGACCTAGTGCATTGAGATAAGTAAAGAATTACATCTATTGCACTTAAATAGGGTACTTCAGGACCCAAGACGTCTTCATTTTCCTCTCTGGGCCTGTATGGATCTTTGTTAACATCTAAAGACCTACAACCATGGGTGTACTAAGTGAATAACACTTATCCATATTAAACCTCTTCAAAAGATTTTCAGTATATTTTGTCTGATGGACTAAGATCATATCCTTGTTGCGTTTAATCTGTAGGCCGAGATAAAATTTTGTCTCACCCAGGTCTTTCATTTCAAACTCATTTTTAAGATAGCCAGCATTCTTCTCAATTTCTTCGGGAGATCCTATTAGATTTATATCATTTACATATACTGCAGCTATTGTAAATCCATTATGAGATTTCTTAATAAGTATGCATGGGTATATAGGGTCATTTTTATAGTATTCCCTAGACAGATATTCACTGAGCCGATTGTACCACAATCTTTCAGATTGTTTCAGACCGTATAATGCTCGCTCTAATCTAATTGAATAAGTATTTCTAGATTTGGAGTTTGGTAAGTTAAATCCTTGAGGGATTTTCATGTATATTTCACTGTCTAGGTTACCATATAGGTAGGCTGTCATTACATCCATAAGTCTCATGCTTAATCTTTCAGAGACAGCTAGACTTATAAGATATCTAAATGTGATGGCATCCATAACTGGGGAATATATTTCTTCATAATCTATCCCAGGTCTCTGCGAGAATCCTTGAGCAACTAAGCGTGTTTTATATCTTTGAATCTCGTTCTTTTTATTATTTTTTTTTAAAAAAAACCCATCTGAAACTTATAGGATTTGTTCCTTTTGGGGTTTGTATTATAGGTCCAAACACTTTACGTTTTACGAGGGAATCCAGTTCCGCTTGAATTATATCCTTTTATTTTGGTCAATATTTACTTTGTCGATATTCTAGGATTGTGCGTGGTTCAGTGTCATTATCATCACCCTTTATTATCTCATTTGTCATAGCATATAAGAATATATCATCGATGATTATTTCTTTTCTATTCCATATTTCTCCTGAGTATGTGCAGAACACAGATATCTCATCATTGTTGGGTACCGGTACCTCTTTCCCAATCACTTATAGGATATGGGGCATAACTTCGGCCGGAGCGATTTGCTTTAATTTGAAAAAATTGGATCTTTGATTTATGACATCTTCTGGACTGTCATGAATCTTCTTTTTAGGAGATTTTATATCATGAACAACTTTTTCAGTAGCTGTAGGGTGTGATATGCTATTTAATCTCCTCTTCCGAGGAGCTAAATCTTTGGAACCTATAGTCTGCTACACTTTTGGCATGTGTCAGACTCATTTGCTACCTTATTCTTACTTGGGATATCAATCCTAGCAGGTACATTCATAACTGGTATGTGTGATTTAGTTATTTTTGCAAGCATCATTGAATCTGGTAACTCATTTGCAATAGATTGCAAATGTATTATTCTCCTAACTTCGTGCTCACATTGGAGAGTCCTAGGGTCTAGATGAGACAAAGTGGAAGTATTCCATGATAATTAACGTTGTTCGTCTTGGACGGGACGTTCATTATCTTTCTTATCTCCCCCTAACGGCGGGAAAACTGTCTCATCGAAGTGACAATCCGCAAACCTTGCGGTAAAAATATCACTTGTTAAGGGTTCTAAATATTTGAGAATCGAAGGAGACTCAAACCCTACATAAATTCTCAATCTACGTTAAGAACCCATTTTAGTTCTCTTTGATGGGGGAATATGAACATACACTGCACATCCAAAATTTCAAAGATGAGAAATATTTGGTTGATTCCCAGATACTAATTGTGCAGGAGAGAACTTATGGTATGAAATTGGTCTAATTTTGATTAAAGATGCAACATGAAGAATTGCATAGCCTCAAACACTAATAGGTAATTTTGAATGTATTAGGAGGGGTCTAGCAATCATTTGAAGTCGTTTGATTAGGGTTTCTGCTAAACAATTCTAGGTATGAACATAAGGTACAGGATGTTCAATCTCTTTTCATAGTGATTGACAAAAATCATCAAAAGCTTGAGAGATAAATTCTGTTGCATTATCCAGCCTAATAGATTTGATGGTCTGGTCAGGAAAATGTGCTCTCAACTTTATTATTTATGCTAGTAATTTGGTAATTGCAAGGTTTCTAGTCGATAAAAGACACACATGTGACCATCTAGTTGATGCATCTATTAAGATCATAAAGTATCTGAAAGGTCCACTAGAGGGGTGAATTAGTCCACATATATCTCCCTGAATTCTATAAAGAAAAAAAGGTGATTCAGACTCAATTTTAAGAAAAGATGGTATGGTAATAAGCTTACCTTGGAAGCAAGGGATACAAACTAACTCACTAGGTATGTGATAATGTGCTAAGGGATGACCACAAGAATTTTCTATGATCTTTTTCATCATTGTTGTCCCAGGATGTCCTAGATGATCATGCTAGATATTAAAAATCATAGAATTATGGAGCTTTTGGCTCACTATTTGTCTTGGATTAGTATTGAGCTGTTGGCTCATGTTTATATGTAACTCAGCAATCCCAATGTAAGTGAAGTATATTCCTAAGGATAGATTGGATAATTTTTTTAGAGTAAACGTCTGGTTTCCAACACTAGAGGTTATACATAAGAATTTATTGTTCCCCTCATTTAGAGTTTCTATGTGATACCCATTTGTTCTTATATCTCTGAAACTGAGTAAGTTTTTTTTAGAGTACTAGAGTATAAGGCAGATTGTATAAATATATGAGTTCCATTAGGTAACACTAGGTGTGCTTTACCGGAGCCTTCTATTATCTGAGCGGGGCCAGCTATGATTGATATTTTATTTGAACCAAAGTTAATACTTGAAAAATATTTCTGGTCCCTGAGTATCATATGAGTAGTGACACTATCTATCAAGCAAAGGTTATCACTATTCATTTCTCTCTTGAATTTCATTTCCTAACAAAGAAGAAAAATATTATTTGATATAAGATTCTGACAACTCATATATATAGAAAATGAGAAACACATATATTAATAAGAAAGATCTAAAAGATATTATACCAAACAAAAGAAATATCAACTACAATAAAGCAAATAATTGTTCTGATAAAAATAAACGATGACAGTCTACCAAACAAACAAAATATTAACTACTAGAAATCAAACAGCTATTATAAAAAAATAAACGATGACAATCTATCACTAAAAGTCTCCTGTCCCCCTAGTTATCGTTGTAGAAGTCAGAAGTTGTGAGCTTGGTTTTGCCTTGCATCTCATTGACCAATGACATTCACGCCCACACTTGAAGCAAGTGTATGTATGCCATTTATTAGAGGGAGGCTCTTCTTTCACTTGTTCTGTGTACCAGGGCTTGTTATTTTGCTTCTTGAAATTTGTATTTTGACGCGGGTTAAGTCCATCTCTGCTGGTGTGGCCATGCCTGCCTCTACCTCGGTAGCCTCCTCAGTTGGGGTTGGCACCTTTGTCGCCCCTACCACTTTTGCCGAAGTGGTTATGGCGATCACTTTTTCCAAACCTTTCTCTGCCTCTACCTCTGTAGTATCCTTCATTGGCATGCGCTCCAGGGAACATCAATGCTCCAGTAGGTCTAGAGTTATGATTCTTTATAAGGACTTTATTGTTCTCCTCTGTAACTAGGAGTACCGAAATTAGATTCGATATCTTCTAGAAGTTTCGCTCCCGGTATTGTTGTTGCAGTAGCTCTGTCCCTGGGTGACTAGCTCTCCACATAGCTCAAGTTAGGATGCGATGTTAAATATTGTAGAATTATATTCTGCGACTGATCTAAAATCTTGGTAGCGCAGGTTTATCCATTCATTACTCACTGCTAGGAGGATGACAGTCCTTTGATGATCATATATATCCTGTAGGGATTCCCACAGAACTAAGGGGTCTTCAACAGTTAGGTATTCGTTATTCAGGTCTACATGTAGGTGACGACGCAGAAAGATTATCGGTTTAGCATTTTATTCAGGACCAAGGCTTTCTATGTTTGTAGGCTTTACAATCGCCCTACCCAGCTTGATTGATTGTAGATGGAGCTTAGCATCTAGCCTCCATGCTAAATAATTTTTTTTTCATTGACATCAAGTGCAGCGAACTCCAACTTTGCAAGGTTAGACATCTAGGGACGGAATAGAAGCCTAGTCAATTGATGGATTAAAGACTGTCAGATTCTAGGAACATCGAAATTCTAATCGTTATGGAACTATGGGTCCTCTAAATAGGGAAAAAACTAGTTAAGA
Organism: Chamaelirium japonicum; assembly: GCA_947650365.1. Classification (NCBI taxonomy): domain Eukaryota; kingdom Viridiplantae; phylum Streptophyta; class Magnoliopsida; order Liliales; family Melanthiaceae; genus Chamaelirium; species Chamaelirium japonicum. Next base: position 83,407,175 of record OX393550.1, on the reverse strand, counting down.
TGTATCCGTAGCCACATTGTACTGTCTCGGCTGACAAGGGCCGAGCTCACACGCAGACTATGGATGAGGTTAAAGAGTAATCATTGTAACTAGTCGACATATGTCCATAAACAAATAATATTCGGTATTAAATGTGTCCATAAACAATTATATCATGTAAAACAATATGAGTTTGTAAAATCGAGCTATTCCGATGCATCAAGAATAGTCTAAATAGTCAAGGTATATATTCGGATTATTTAGATCAGGTCCATGATCATATTAACTAAAATCGGTGGTCCATATTAAACATACATTAACTTATTTAAATTGATATGATCGGACCATACCGATGAGTCCGTAATAGTCCAAATACTCAAGAACCATATATAGATTGCTGAAAACGGATCACAATATCAAATTAAACGGTTCAAATTAAAATATATATTAAATAGTTTGAATTTGTAAAATCTAGACCGTACCGATGTGTTCAGAATGGTTCAATTAGTTAGGATTTATACTTGGATCGATCAGATTGGGTCAAGATCAGGGTCATCACAGGATAAAAACTGACGGTCTAGATTAAATCGGACAATAAAGCATATGTGAATGCATACAAAATTAGACTGGTAGGGTTTAGCTAAATGCAGTCGGGTCGGGTTTAGCTAAAAGCAGGAAATACTGCTTAATCATAGCCCAGGTTTCTGTGCTGGCTGGTCCGGGTTTGGTTTTGGAAAGTGGAAACTAGACCGGTCTACGTACAATACCAGTTCGGCCGGCACCGGTAGTTTCCGCTTTCCACCGTATCTTTTCCCGCCCCTCTCACGTTTCAAATTCATAATCCACGGCATCCATCCATCCCCATTTTCACATTCGCCAATCGCCACCCAAGGTCTATGGAGAGACGACGGCGAACGGAGCGCGAGGCCGCCTCCCCTCCGCCGCGGCCGCCCCCGCCCCCCCCGGATCCTTCCTCCTGCCTCCGAGACGTCTCCAACTACAAAACCCCGCGGCCCCACTTGGGAAACCCTAGCCTTAAACCCTCGTCCCCACTCCTCTTCTTCACCGCCTCCAAGAAAACCCCCACATCCTCCGCTTCCTCCTCCTCCGCCTTCAGCCGCCGTCCCTCTGCCGCCCCTGCCTCCCGCATTAAGGCCACCCGGCGCCTCAAGGCCCTGGAGCTGGAGCAGTCCCGGTGCTCCCACAAGGCCCAGATCCGCCGCGAGAAAGCCCTCCTGTCCTTCTCGAGATCCGTCTCCGCCTGGCTCAACTTCCTCTTCGAGAACCCCGGTTCGTGCGGATGCAACGTCGGCCAGCCGGAGGGCCGGTCTCCGTCCTCGAAGGGGAAGCGCGAGAGCTTGGGTGGAGAAAGGGGGATCGGGGTGGGTGGGAGGTGGAGGAGCCCGAAGCGCCAGCGGAAATGCTCTTGGCAGGCCCCATCGGTTGATGATGGTTTGGAGCGGGTATCGTCGTCCTTTTCGTCAGTTTCGTTCGTGAGGGCGTCTCTCCAAGAGGTGTGCAGCCTCGAGGATATGAAAGAGAGGATGGAGGCGTACATGAGCAGCACAAGTTGCAAAGAGGTGCTCTCAATGATGAGTCAGGTTTGCAAGGTTAGTGTTTCACTATACCTTTATACGCATGACATTTTTCTGGAACATCGCGAGGAAAGAATCTCACCTTCTGACATTCAGAAAGTTCCACATTTTTAACAAAAATTGTCGCTTCCTTTATAATTCCAGAGATCTCCACTTGCTAGTAGGACTTCAGGATCAGCACTTAGATGCTCTTGTGCCCATCCATCATTATCCCCATACCAAAAATCACCTTAGATAATGACCCCTTTCGCATACATAATACAATTTCCCCTTGAGGAATCTGTAGATTCAAAAGTGTGATCGGAGGACGATAATCGTAGACATTTGATTATTTCCTGGCGAACAAAATCTTATTCATTAAGCAATGTAGTAGAGACTAGAGAGTTGGTAAAAGCTAAACTATCTTGAATTCGAACTCAATTCTCGGTCCAATGAACATTTCATCAACATAAATTGGTTCAAACCATAGTTATTAAGTCGGAAGTTGGGAAAAAATCAGCTAGGGGAGAAGTCGGAAAAATTGGAAAAATTCGGGAAACAAACGGCATAATTTTAGAACATATTTATATCCATATGTTACAATAGGTTTTTTGAGCAATACATGACGGGATTAAAACACAATTAATCGGGATTAAAACGAAAAATTGTGACTTTTTCAAAAAATCGAGAAAGAGTCGTCGCGTAGCGAACATTTAATGAATAAATCGTGTTTTAATCGAGACTTATCAAAAAAATCGGAGTTTTTTCGTAATAGAGATTCAAACCCAAATTGATTTTATGAGGGAAAAAAAATCAGAAATTGACCACGACAATATTTGTGCCTTTTTGGCAAATCCATAAATAATACTGTATTCGGTTTATTCTAAAGGTAAGTACTTATTTTACTTATAAGCTTGTTTAGCAGTGCTTACCTTTACTACATAGAAAGACTTGGCCCTGTGAAAACAATACCCGTTACCCTTGCAAAATAATACAAAGGGGTAGCAGTGGGGTTGCTCTAGTCTTTTCAATGAAACAATAAAAACCAATACCCACCGTTGCGCCAGATAAATTTAAAAATTAAATAATCAATGGTTTTACAGTCTTTTATCTCCCCACTGCTGCCCACAACATGATCTGACCCAACCCGACTAAACAAATATAACATGACCCTACCTAACCTAATCTTGATTGTTTCAAATGGTCAACCCAACCTGAGTTGACCCGACCCGACCGAACCTGACCCAATTTACGACAACCCAAGCAGACAAACATGATAACCACCCAAGATTACTCGACCAAACCCTAAATGATCTGACCCCGAAATGACTCAGACTAGACACAAAGTGACCTAACCTGACCCAGAGCAAGCTCGACTCAACTAAAGATATAACCTGATGCAACTTGACTCAACCCAACACGGTAGGACATGATTCAACTCGACCCAATCTAACATGGCTCTGAATTTACCTGACCTAATCTGACATGACTCGATCCGACATGATACGAACCTAACCAATAAGACATGACCCTACGAAACTTGACTTAATCGAACATATGACAAGACCTTATCCAACTCAACCCAATCCAGTTGAACTCATCCAATCTGACATGCCTAACCTAACATGAAACCCACTCCGATATAACCTTATGGAATTGATCCTAAATGACTCAACCCGACTTGATCGGACCCAACCTAACCCGACCTAATCCTACATGACTTGACCGTTATGACCTAACTAGGGCTGGGCCTGTCTGAACAGATTTAAAATATCACGATCGAACTCGACATGGCATGACCTAATTCGACCCAATCTGGCATAATCTGACCTGACCCGACCCAATCGAACATGACTTGATCTAATCCAATGTGACCTAATAAACCCGTCTTGACATGACCAATCTTGCTCTGATCAATCCCATGTGATCTGACTGTTGGGTTTTGGCTTGCAAAAAGCCAACACCCAAACATGATTGTGCGCACTACTTTCGAATCGTACGCACATATGCATCAATAGTGAAGTTGTGCACACGATTAGCACGGGTAGCGCGGGTCTGTTGTTTGACGAGTTGTTTTTGGGAAAACTAAAGCATACGTTTTCCTTACTATAAAAGGGGATGTGTTGAGAGTCTTGAGACTTTAGGGTTAACTCGATGGATTATTGCAGTCGTCGTGAGAAGAGATAGAACTTGTGAGAGAGAAGAAGAACATGAAGGAAGGAAGAAGGTACAGTGTGTGGATCATCTCCGGGTTCCTTGACGGTTTACTTCGGCGACTTCTCAGGTGTTTTTACTCTCAGTGGTGTTCAATATTCACTTATGTATCTCCCACCGGGTTTGCCTTCTTTGTGTGATTGTTCTGAAATTGTAATGGGTAGAGATACGATGTGCGGGGGTTTGACAAACGATGATCCACCGTCAGTGATTGTAATCTCTGTAGTAAAATCCTATTCCTTGATTGCCTGCATATATTTTTTTATTGTGCTTGTGTGTATCATCTTCTCTGGTGTGTGATCTCCAGAATCTCGACCTCGATCCCTTGTGGCATTGCTTCCGTGGAAGACTCGGCGGTTGGATCTAGTCCGTCAGAGCCTTCAGTTCCCAACACCAACCATACTTGATTGGACTCGACACAACCTGACCTGAGTTGACCAAACTCATACTTGAATTGAGATTACATTGACATGACCCGACCAAAGCGCAAGTGAACTAAACATCATAAGGCCTGAGCAGTCTAGACCAAACATGACATGACTCGAATTTAGTGTGACCGGATTCAATCCAACCCAATCTAACATAATTTGATTTGATCTAGCTCAACCCGACAGGACATGACGAGATCCGACCTGAACGGCTGAACCAACCCCACGTAAAAGGAGAGAATTGCTCCTATGAAAAGCTCCATAATTCAGATTTATTAAACAAATCTTAAAGGTTTTTAAAGTAATTTTACAACATTTGTCATACACATATAAAAACTAAATAAAGCTTTTCTTAATATGCCTATCATTAAGCTATATATAAAAAACATCTTCTTGTAACAATATAGAATTGCACAAACATAGGGAAAAACGATTACCACCATCTTAAGTCCAATGAAAATACACATGCATGCAATGATATACCTGAGCGATCTTTGCACTGCACTGGTACGACTCTAAGTGAATGCGTGTACACTGTATCTTTGATGTTTTTAGGGGTTTGTGAAAAGTATGCAACGCTTACAAGATAACCTCATACCATAGACTTAACTCGCACATATTCGAGTCATGTTTTCATTGTTTTGTGTCAAAGATAAGCCAATTGAAGGAGGAACCAATATTGCGGTTTCAATACCGGCCGGTACTACTCGATATCAGCCGAGTTCTAATACCATGCCGATTGCCCATGCTTCTTTACAAAATATTCTTTAAGATACTTGGACGGGAATCCCCCATTTCAAGAGGAACTTCATAGGCTATAACACTTATATTCTCCCTCAAAGACCGTGCTCCAAATGACAAAAAGGAGTCTTTGAGATTGTCTTCATCACATTATGGTCTTTTCACTATTAGATCAGCTTACATTTAAAAAAAAACCCTATTAGATCATCTTACACTTCTAATAAAATGGGCATATCTGATAAGATTGCTATGGGGATTTGAAATACGTATTTATGCCTCAGGCCCTTAAGGTCTGGCCTTTCTTTGGCTATGAAAAGAGAAACTCTTTTAACTAGACCACCTTAGGCAGATCGGTGGAGTTAGTCTCCCTCTCATTATGTTCTTTCCATTGTTAGGTTAGCTTATTCTCTTCTAACAACAATGGCATATTGATAAGTTTGCTTCATGGGTTTAAAATGCCTCTTTATGGCTCAAGATCTCAAAGTCATCCTCTTTGGCTATGAAAGAGAGATTCTTGTAAAGCTTTAGGAACATGTTATGTCTGTAACACACTAAAACTAGATATGAAACACATTGCCATTTGTTTATCCTATCTTCTCTCCCATGAAAGATTGCTCACTTTAAAGTTTTACTTGAGATAAAAATCATAAAACGTACTCCCCTTTTTTAGACCTATTATGTTGGTGCTATCACTGTGTCGTATGGCTTGAGATTTGAGAGGAATAACAGGATATTCATAAATTTATCCATCTTAGAAAGATAAAGAACCTTCTCCTCAATTGAGTAGGGAGAGTACTAAGAAGATAGCCATTTCAATCAAAAGATACCTGAGCAGTAGGGGAACATACATCTCTACTCTGCCTCATTATCCTCAACCGCGTTGATTCTCCTTACTTGCACTAGCTCAGCTCCATTGATATTGTGCCTTTTTTGGGTTGTATGAACTTCTTTTCATAATGCTGATGGAAGTTATCTATGTATTAACTTATTAGATGATATACCATTTCTTTCAAAGTACATCTTGTTATAGTACATTTTGTTCTTGTCACTTATGCGCATTTGATGATACATTTTCATTGCTTGTCGTTATTGTGAAGGCCTAATAATGTTACTCTCAAATTAAAACTAAAAGATTCTTCCAAAAATTTGGAGGAAGAGAAGGTACCCTTTCGCAATGATCTCTTGAGTTTTCCACGGGCACATTTTGCTCTGTTACAAAAATTACGATTTTTTGAATAAATCGCGATTAAAACACGACTTATTCAGTAAATGTTCTTTATGCGACTCTTTCCTGATTTTTTTTAAAAAGTCACGATTTTATGAAAAAGTAACGATTTTCACGTTTTAATCCCGATTTACGTGCTTTAATCCGGATTAATTGTATTTTAATCCCGTCATGTACTACTCAAAAACCCTGTTGGAACATCTATATATAAATATGTTCTAAAATCCTACCATTTGTTTCCTGGCTTTTTCTAGACCTTTCCGACTTTTTCTCGATTTTTCCGAATTTTCCCCTGGCCGATTTTTTCCCGATTTCTGACTTGGTAACTATGACATTTGGGAGAATTATTCTTGGAATACCTACACCTCTATGAATTATGAAATAAACAGAATATACATCAATACTCTTGACATTATCTATGTTATAGTAATTTTTAAAATTGGGTAGATTGTTTTTTTGTTCGCTTTGGCTTATAATTTGCGCGACAAAATATATCCTATTCCCTATATCAAATTTTCCTTCTACCCCCTTTGTCTAGACTCTTTCCTAGTATAGCTTAACATTGGATGGTTACTCCTCGGTTGTATGAAGGTAGGTCTCCCTTCTTGCCACCTGGTCTTTTGATTTTCTTGGCATGCCCCTCTTATGCCAGGTTGCCTTGGTCATATTTTTTGCACCAATTTTAGAGGGTTGACATCAAGTTGACATCCAATCGGAATATTCATTTAAATGTGATTGAGTTGGATGATGATGGAAGAGACTTACAAGTTACAATGGTTATAGATCTTAGCCCTTATGCTTATTGAGCTAGTAAATCTTCTCAAATGCTCCCTCTTTGTCTTGAAATGTATGTTCTCAAACTCGAAGGAGCTTTTCCATCTCTTGGTTTCTTCCACCATGCAAGTGCTACTACTCCTAGAACCCATTATACATGTTCCGTGCACGTAAGAAACTGGGGTACTCTCGCTCTAGAGTTTACTTGTCTTCTATTCTCAGTGTTCAACAGAATGTGCATCACTGCCTATAAATTTTTTAAGCATATTATTACACGATTCACACCCCTTTTGAAGATGAAGCAATATATCCGTACATATTGAATATATTGGACATTTTATTATTTCTTGACCCCATCTGGATGGGATAAAGACTTGGATGATGATTGGTATCCTAGGAATTTAATTACCAGTAACTTTGACTATCAGAACTTCATAGCATCTAGCAGAAGGCTTCTTGTTTCTATTGTTGATCCCATGCGTCAATTCCCCAACTCCTTGCAGACAAACATTTCATTCAAGTGTAGACAACTATATAAATGATAAAGCTGTGTGTTCTTATTTTGTTCTGTAACCTTTTTTATTGTGCGCTTAGATTTGTTGTTAATAACAAGTTTCTCCTTTCAGAATATAGATGAAGGGAGGTTAAAGATGAAAGCACATTGTCCAATAGTAACTGATCTAAGATTGAAGGAGAAGGCAATAAAAATTCTTATGTGTTATAACCCATTGTGGCTTCGGATTGGATTGCATATTGTTCTAGGTGGTGATTCCTTGTTGCTGAATGAAGGACAATCAGATCAAGAGGAACTATTTTTAAAAGTGATTGCGGAGAAGCAATTTTTTGCACATTTTGATCTTGCGAAAAAATATTCTTATAACAAGTTGGTTGAGGGCCTCTACAGACCAGGTTATTTTGAAGCTTTGGGAAATATTATCCTGAAGAGGTTTCTATTGCTTGTGATTTCGCTTGACAAAGCGAAGTGTGAGAACACTCTTCCGATAAAATATGGAATTGATGGCCTAGATGGTGGTTCTCCATTGTTATTTTGTCGTCATTCTTCTATTAAATCGACCCGGCAAGTTATTCATGGTAGGTGATTTACCTTGTTTTATTTCTCTATTTATTTGAGGTAGTATTAAATTCAATTTATGGTTTGTCATATATATCATTTGTTTAACAATATAGAGTTCTTATCGGAGGTAATGCATGGGGAAGGTGATCTTCTTGCACATCTTGTAACTATGGGATGTAAAGTGAATTACCAGCAGGTATTTTTTGAGCATATGCTGTTTTTTTTCATCTCTATTTTTTTTCTCTGATATCTCCAATTAACATATAATTGTATGGTGTATCTTTGATGGAGTTGATAATTATGTTGCTTTAGAATTGTTTAATATATTCAATCATAAGAAGTTGAATTGTTGAATTCTTATGCAAATATTCAATTTGCAGTCCCCACTTGCTGAATATGACTTCAGAGTGACAAATTTATTTGAAGATCTTCAAAATGGCATACTTCTATGTAGAGCCATTCACCTCTTGCAGTGTGACACATCAATACTATCGGTGCACTTCCTAAATTTACTTTTTTTTCATCTATTTCAACTTCTAAGCCTTTAATTGAATTTAGTACTTCATAATGGACAGAAAGTGATGGCTCCCTCAGATAATCGGAAAAAAGATCTGCAAAATGTCGGTATTGCCATACAATATCTTAAACAGGCTGGAATTCCATTGTTGGACGAAGGTGGAGTTCTGATTGTAGCAGACGATGTTACCACTGGGGACAAAGAGCTGACACTTTCCATGCTTTGGAATATGTTCCTTCACTTGCAGGTTTGTTTAATTTCGTGGAATCCTTGCAACTAGTATTATTCTTTTGGCTTTTGATTATAGTATATGTCATTAGGTCTTTTAGTTACAATTATTTTTTTTTTTTTTGAGAAATTCCTCTCCGAGAAAGAGAGGATGGGGTTAAGCGTACCCCAAGCTTTTATTAATGAAAAAGAAATCAAAGGCTAGAGAGAAAAGGAAGGATACAATTAGAGAGTTTGGCAGGAAAACCCGGGGACCAACTCCGAACCAACGCCACATAATCAGCCCAAAAAGTATGGATCGAAGCCTCCTTTCCCGAGAAAACTCGAGAGTTGCGTTCCTTCCAGATGCTCCAGCAAAGCCCAATCGAAAGAAGATCCCAAGCGGGTCGAAGAGCCTTGCTTACCCTCCTAGATCTCCAAACCGTCCACAGGGAACGGATAGAGGCCGGGTGACCTCGAATATGCAGCTTCCGCTTCAGTGTAGACCACAACGCCCGAGAGAAGGAGCACCGCAAAAGAAGGTGGTCTACGTCCTCCCTATGACCATGACAGAGTGGGCAGGACAAATCAGTGACATTCGGGTTATTCCTCCTCCTCAGATTGACCCGCGTCAAGATTCTCTCTCTGATGGCTAACCACATAAAAATTCTGGTCTTCAGCGGAGAGGGAGATCTCCAAAGATGGCTAGCAATGGGACAGATAGTACCACCGTTGTTGAAGAAAAGATAGAACGATTTAACCGAGAAGATCCCGGAGTTGCTCCATTTCTAACTCGAAGCGTCCCTATCTTCGCTTAGGGAGAAAGATTCCAAAATGCTGTGAAGATCGGAAAGAAGTCCCTGAAGAGAGGGGGGGATACGCCTCTTAAATTTGAGAGACCAAGAACGGCCCGAAGACGAAGAAGACGACTGAGAGCGCACAGAGGCCTGGGTGTCCCAAGCCAAGTCATACAATTCAGGGAACAGGGTAGCCAGGCTAATATCTCCAACCCACTGGTCAAGCCAAAACTTGATAGATCTGCCATCCCCTAATAAAAGCTTAGTACCAGTCCGAAAAGGAGCTCCCACTTTACTAATACCCTTCCAAAAAGAGGAACGAGTACCCGATCGTCTACCCCGAGCTTGCAAAGGAGAAAAGCGACGGAAGTATCTGTCTCTGATGATAGACGACCAGTTGTCCCCCTGATCATTCTGGAGCCTCCACCACCACTTGCCGAGAAGCGCTCTGTTAAAGTCTCGCAGATTAAGAACCCCCAAACCTCCCTGCTCCCGCGTCTTGCAAGCGACCCCCCAATTCACCAAATGATAGGATCCGGATTTCCTATCAGGACCTCTCCAAAGGAAAGCACTACGGATCCCATCAATCTTCTTAATAACCCAAGAGGGAAGAAAGAAGAAGGCCATATAGTAAGACGGGATAGCTGATAGAACGGAGTTGACTAGGGTCAACCGACCCCCCAAGGAAAGAAGTCTGCCTCTCCAGTTCGATAACCTGAGTTCCACCTTCTCCACTACCTTCTGCCAGTCTGCGCGGCGAAGAGCCCTGTTGCTCACTGGTAACCCAAGATACTTCATGGGAAAGGAACCCAGTTTGCAATTAAGCAATGAAGCTGCACGGAGACCGAATTCCTGAGACTCTCCGACATAATAGAGGGAACTCTTCGAAAAGTTAATCCGAAGGCCTGAGGAGAATTCTAGCGCATAGAGAAGGATCTTCAGAACTGCTACCTGCTCAAGAGAAGCTTCACAGAAAAGGATCGTGTCATCAGCAAAATGAAGATTGGAAACGCACCAGGACGAGCCGCGGATGCCAGAGAGAAGGCCAAGTGAGCTGGCTCTGCGCAGAATCGCGTCAAAAGCATTTACAATTATTATTTTCCATGTTATGTATGGTTTGTTTTCTCATCAACAATAATTCTTTACGTTGGTAACATCAAACTAGAAAAGAACCAAATGAGTGGAGCATCTTGAAGAAGAACTTTATTGTAAAATATCAGATCTGAGGAAATTCTCTTTGCAACAATTATAATGCTGTTAATTTTCTATTTTGAGGCAGTGTATAGTTCAAAGGTTCAAACTTCAAAGCACTCAATAGAGTTCTAAAAAATGGAAATTTAGATAAACCAGAATAGTTAAAAAAAATTTATATGCTATATTTTGTCTAAATACCTATATTATCGAACAAACTTTCCTATCATGTAGTAAGGAACTAAGGCTAACTGATATGTTTGCTTTCCATGTATAACCTGTTAAAAAGATGAAGATTGTTACGAATCCCGTGCCCCTCAAAACCGGTGATGAGAGGGGAGGGGGCAACAATATATAAAGATGTGAAACTCCCACCCCTTTCCCGATGTGGGACTATTCTCAACACCCGCCCTCACGTAGAGTGCCTCTCAATTGGAGGGAGGGAGAAATCTCGATCGGAGGGAAAAAGAGGGTGCAACGGAACCACATGGAGAGGAGATGGGGTGGGGCCTAGCTCTGATACCATGTTACGAATCCCGTGCCCCCTCAAAACCGGTGATGAGAGGGGAGGTGGCAACAATATATAAAGATGTGGAACTCCCACCTGTTTATCGATGTGGGACTATTCTCAACAAAGATAATCCTAGAGGTTTACAGTATCAGAACAAAGCAACGGTGTTCTGGCAATCTAGTATGCACATTGCTAATGTAAATTTTTAAATATTGATGTAAGTTTGTAATTGTGCTGTTCCAAAAGAAGGTATTTTTCAAATCGGGAGAAAACATTGAAACGAGTTTGCCCTTATGCTTTATATTGAAGTCACAGATAATAGCATAGTTACTAACATACTCTTATTATTATTGATTTTAAGAGAAGATTTGGAACCACTCATTGCATCTATAGGCTCATATGTTGTTATTGTGGAGGAATTTCTGGTTTTCACAACTTACCTCAAGTCTAAGCTCAATTTCCAAGATGAAGTGTTGTTGCATGACACTAACAGCTCCCCCTCTGGTATGAGAGCTCTAGAGAAATTTGACCTGATCATTGTAGGTAAACGTCCAACCACCGACGAAGCTCCAAGTTGTAGAAAGCCTAAGGCCTCCATAGGAATTGAAGGCCCACGAGCGCTGATATGTATGTTTGGAAGGCTCTCTAGATGTATTACTCTCTGTTTCATGAGTTATAGTATCTTTTTTACCCATATTGTCCTTTGCTTGAATTTCTTCTGAGCAACGGCACCCAACATCGGTTTTGCAATTCAGTTTTATGCTCTATCTTTTTGTCAAGTTACTTTTTGTCTGTTGGGAGTCTCATAAAATTATTCACGTGACTGTTTTATTGAGATCTAAATAGTTGATATCAAAGTATGTCTTATTGTAGTTGATGATATAATAACAGGTCAAAATGATCTGTCCTCTTTGCAGGTACCATTGTTAATAGACAAAACTTCATTAGTTGAGGAGATAGTTAGAATGAAAGGATCTGATGTGGTACACACCCTTTACTTTTTTTCCCTGCAAGATCTTTTTGTAGATGTTGACTTTTATTTTATGTGATCTTATATTTTGATTTAGTCTGGCAGTCTGATCTTTCACTTATTTTTTACTTAAATATTTTGACCTAACCTGTTGTTGTAATGTTAATCTTTATGCTTCAATATTTTTGGTTCAATTTTTTGGGTTCCTTTTGACATTGATCTTATTTTGATTACTAGGACATTTCAAAGTACAACACTATGACACACATGGACATGCTTCTTGAGTGGGTTCAGGTATAGTCCTCATGAATCTGCTCTTTCTTTGTTTTATTTGTGACATAGGGGAGTACGATTATGATATCTGAAGTTTTCTGATCATCTTTTCCTCTTGGTGGTCATCATCATCTTGTATGCTAAATGAAAGCGCATAAACTTGATTTTTTGTTTATGTTTGGAGAAAGTAAATGATCTGGTAATCCTCTTGAAGCTGTTTGCTATTCTACTGTTATGGAATATGAAACTACACGCTAAAATAGTGCATTTTTACTCTAGGCTGTAATGTTCAAAATTGCTGTAATTCTGTTTGACTTTATAAGATTTCTTTGTGTGGTTACAACTTATGAATTACCAGCTTGATTTAAGGTATGAATTGTTATTATATTATAATTATTGCTTGATGTCTACGTAGTGCTTTTATAATTTCTGACATTTGTTAGATTTTTGTGCTTGCATTTGTCGCAGTGGAATTCTATCAACTAAAATTCAGTCTCCCGAGATTTAATTTGTTACGAGCTTATTTGTATATCTTGTAAATAAGTCAAGTATATGGGTTATCCATGAATCTTGTACAAGACTGGGGAAAAGTTTAGCTTGAAAAATGATTGTTTTGGAAATTCCGAATGAAGCTATTCTTCTCTCTGATTGTTTTGAGGAAAGAAGCTATTCTTCTCTCTTATTCCTAAGGAAGTAAATACATTCTATTCTGTTAAATGTAAAAGAACAAAAACGTGAGTGGTTGCATCTCATCTGAAATTAAAACAAAACGAACTCCTAAATCCCCACAACAGGCTTGGATAAACCAAGTGCACTTTCAATTTAATCTAAGGGTAATTTAAAAAATGTGATGGTGGAAAAAATCAAACATCTATATGTCTGGGCAGAAATTTATTGGATCATTAAAGAATGATATGAACTTTAAGAACAATCTGAAAAAAAGAAAATCGATGAACTACACAAGTGGACCACAATGTAATAGGATTTTACATACAAATCTGAAATTGAAAGGTCACTATTACAACCCAATGAGAGCTGAATACTTATATAAGACCAATGACTGATCGTGCTTGTGTGTAGATCTAGATGACAGTTTCAAAAGTTCTGCGTGTGTGATGAACTTTCTCTAATGACAAAGAGGGTAGACTCTTGATTGTAAGAGAGGAGGAACACGAGCTGACTTGAACTATTGGTAGAAAGATGATAAAGAAGGTAACGTTAGCAAATTACGGTTCTGATCTTCTACTATCCGAAATCTGCATCATTTTAGGTTCGACCTATTCCTCGAATCATGCTCTTAGAATCCCTTGAAAACTAAATGAAGGTCCCTACTTCTCTACATGTCTAAGTAAATACCCTTACTGGTTGTGAAAAAAATTAATTCTAGAAGATTACTAAAAGGAATCTACCAACCTAAGTTCGTGGAAAAAATTGTCCCATGGTGGTTAATCTTTTTGTACGCCTATTACCTCGTATGATTTATGAGGTATATCTGTAACTTAAATTGGAAATATTGATACTAATAAATGTTAAACATAATGAAATTAATGGTTTGTAGTTGTTTCGTAACTGATTACTAATTACTTTGACTTAATATAGCAAAATTAATAGTTATTAGTTGTTTCCGATCACTATTTACATTCATATGTAACTAGAGTTGATATTTCGTGGGTTATTGACACGTAGTAGCATGTGGCTTTGATTCTCTTGTATATTTTTGTTAGCTGTTAATTTACTTTGTATTTTTTACTTCATACCTTGATAGTTGATAGTTGACAATTATTACTGGTTATTGTTTGTCTCTTAGTTTTTAATTGTTACCTTAGCTTTATGCATGTTAGCCACCTTGTTGCTATTGAATGATATTGACCCTAGAGTTGGCACGCTTGTAGACTCAAAAAGATGATTTGTTTTATTGCTTGAACCGTACGAGATTACAGCCGCTCCCGGGTCTCGGGGTGTGAGATGGGGCGATGAAGATGTATCAAGAGATTATGAGAGAGATCCTTTGTGGGTTCCTCTGATCCTCATCTCCACGAATCTTCGTTCGATACTTCGGATAGATTGCCCAAAATAAGAGGTTTTACAAGAGTCTTAGGGTTTTTTTTGGAGAGATAAGGGAGTTTCTCTTGCTTTAGCCCTTCCGTGCTTTGAGCTTCCGTCGGATAGGGTGTGTTGCATCACTCCTCGATCTCCGCGTCTCCTTCGGCTCTTGCTTTTTCTCGAGATCTTTGATCGTTCGTCCTCAGCTTTTATCTTGCTTTTGGCTTTGCTCTGACTTTGGCTCATGCGCTTGAACGTAAAAGGAGAGAGGCTTGCTGTGCTTTGTGCGTTGCTTTGCTCGTCGTCCTTCGTAGTTTGTCGGCTTTGAGACTTGCATTACTTTGGCTCGGGCTTTTCTTTTGTTTTGCTCTGGCTTTAGCTTTTGGGTTTTACTTGGGCTTTGGCTTGATCTTCGGCTTTGACGACGATGAACGTGTCTCTTGATCTTCTTATCCAGGCTTTTTTCTTCGTAGACAGAGTGAAGCTTTCCTTGCTGACGACAGGTGTAGCGTCGGCTTTGGCCTTCGTCTCCGGGCTTCTACTTGTGGACGGAGCGGAGCCTTCCGTTCTTCAAGTGTGTGGATTCATGTTGATGGTTTGAGAGGACTAAGTGGTAGTTCCCTTGAGGGATGTGCTTGCCCAAGCCTTGTGAAGCCTTTGGTCTTCGAGCATCGGAGGCTCCTTTGCAGAGTCTCTTCGTCTCTGGAGTCCGACCTTCGACCTTTGGTTCTGGATTTTTGAATCTTCTTGATGACGACGGGTGTAGCGTCAATTGGATCTTCTTGATGACGACGGATGTAGCGTCGACTGAATCTTCTTCTCCGAGATTTTTTCTTTTTGGACGGAGTGAAGATTTCTTTGGCTTTGATGGCAACAAGTGTAGCGTTGGCCTTTGGCTTCCTTCTCTGGGCTTTCTTCTTTGTGGACGCAGCGAAACTTCTTTTTCTTTGATGGCGACAGGTGTAACGTCGGCATTGGCGCCATTCTCCGGGTTTCTTTTTCGTGGACAGAGCGGAACTTTATCAATATTGAAGTGCGTTGCTTCATGGTGAAGGGCTTGTAGATTCAAGTAGGGATTCCCCTAGGGGATATGCTTGGTCAGCCTCCTGAAGCTTTTGGTCTTCCAAGTGTTGGATCCTCTACTTCTTCTAGGCAGAGATTATTCTCTTCTGGAATCGACCTTTTGTTCCTCCCCTCTGCCCCTTTACCTATAGGTGAGGTGTAAGCAGATGGGAGAGATATGGTAGGATCTGTTTGTTTTCTTGAATATCTCACCTCTTCAACCTCCTCATAACTATCAAGATTTATCCCCTTATTTGCTTTGAATGGTTATGGCCTTTATTGGGTCTATATTTTCATGATTTGATCCCCTCATAACCATATGATTCTTTTCCTTCTTTATCTTGAGTGGTTATGGCCTTGATTGAGCTTTATTCGTTTATGGATTGAGCCTTGCTCGCACTTGATCGATGATGATCCAGTTTTGACCGTTGGATCACTAGGTTCGGTGTGGATCCACCTGTAGGTAGGCATCCACACTACACCTTTTTTTTTTCTTTTCTTTTCGTTTTTTTGGCGTGGGCTTTGTAGTAGGGGCCGGTGGACCTCACTTGTAGGTGGGCCCATCCGGTTCTCTTTTCGAGGCCGGTCTGGTCCTTGTCCTTGATCCGGCTTTGAAACTTCTTCGGTCTTTGTGGGCCAAGCCTTTTGGGCCTCTCGGATTTGTATAGACAATGAATTTTCATTGTCTACAACGTTCAATATTCTTCCATAATAGACATCACCAACCTTAAATATCCTTGATTATCACCTAAACTATATTTTATATTGTGCCTATTTTTTTTTTTGCCTATATTATTTTCCGGTTTCCCTGTTTTCCCCTAGTTCTGTTTTTTTGTTTTTAATTTTTGAAACCAGAACCATTGATATTCGAGCCAAAACTCCTTAGACCGATACTCCGGGATGGGTAGCAAAAGTGAAACCTCTAAAACTGGATCGAGGTGATAGCCATATTTATAGTTTTACGATGTGGGATGATCCCCATCTGAGTTCAATGTGAGTGTTATACATATACAAGAACGAACAAACATTAAAATATATTGTATAGTTAATTTTTTTTAATATGGAGGACAATCTCTGTATCTTAAATGACTTCCGCATCATCAGTAAATATAATACGACTTCAGTTGGATTGCAATTTTTTTTTTCTTTCATTTATGTACATTATATTCAGTCTCGTTGATATCTTAGCCTCCAAGTTCGTGATTTGAGTCTGTCGTCAAACACGGTTTGTACCTATTGTGTTCTAAAATCTTTTTTGTTTTAGATTCTCTTGGCTTGGCCTGTTTTACTGAACTTCTTCATTAAAAGTCTCATTTGTTTGATGGTCAGATTGTTGGTCTTTTCACGTTTTATCTCAAATTAACCATTTGTTGCATTGCATTTATTATTACGAAAGCAGCATTTTATTTTGGGATATGGATAAGCAGGGTTTATTATTTTTATTGTAAAGACTCTTGGACACTTGCTCTTGCATTGCAGTGAATATTTCTCTGTTGCTCATTGTTTGAATTTATATCTGAGTTTGTTCCTAGTGCAGGTTGCCTGCGAGAGATATCTTTTCAAGTTTGATAGCTTTTCTTCTCTGATTGATGGGAAAGCTTTCCGCTTCTTAATTAATTACTACCTGGGAACTGAGGTTTGTAGGATTTATTCAGCTAAGTTCGAGGGTAGTAAAATTATCCTTATTTCCTATCTGTTTCTGATTATTTGTATTATTCTGATACTTTCAGGATATAGATGATGAATATAGTGATGATTTGATTAGGCGTTTTGATAATGTTCCTGACGTTGATGTTCATGGCTTTGTCTTGGTCCAACGTGTCACTGCTGTTTTAGGAAACTTTCCTGAGGTACCACTTCCAATATGGTGCATAATATTTATTGTTTGCTTCCCAATGTAATTCACTTTTTTGCATTTGATAGGTGTTGCAGGTAAGTGATATAGTGGATCAAGATGTGTCCTATGATGAACGGAGTGTGATAATTCTTCTTGTATTTCTTGCTTCTCAACTGATCCACAGAAAAAATCTGGTAATGCTTCGTGTGCACTAAGAATTTTTGAAGTTCATTAGAGTTAATGTTGACCAGGCTTATCATGGAAACCTCATCTGCCACGTAGAATCAACTTACTCCATTTCGAGTTACACAATCAAATTATCGGAGTCCTGGCGTGAAGTCTTCAGCAGTTTGTCGGTCGCCACTTTCTGGGAACAATGTGCTTAATCCCAATTCTATTGGAAAGAATATGCTGAATCTTTTCTCACCACTGAATAAGGAAGGGTCATGCAACTGTCGCACTGAAGGTAATTTTCTTCGCGAATCTTGAAGTGTATGAGTCATGACATCATGACCTTTTGGCATCCACCTCTTAGCCTTGATGCTTCTATATATGATACAGCAATTTTATAAGTACGTTGCTTATGCAATCTACGCCAATTTCTCCTTTATGATCGTCCATGCTGTTTATCATTATATTTGCATCAGCTTACATAAAAACGTTGTTTATGTAGTACGCATCTATTTTTGGCTTGTAATTTGTCTAATGTTGTTTACCGTTATTTTCAAGAATGGCATTCTTCTTTTTGCACTATGTTTCTCCTATTAAATGAGGCGTTTAAGTGGTGAATAGGCTATATATAAGGTCACTTTTGTCCTGTGCACTGTGCACCCATACCTTGGTTTTTCCCCCCCCTTCTGCCCAGCCACAGCGTTTATGTGGTCAAAGAACATTACTAGCGTTCGATGGAGAACTAAAAGGGTCGAATGGTGACTCGCGCTTGGACATTGCTGCCACCAAGATGACCACCATTCGCTCTTATTCCTGTGTCTACAGTTCATATCTGGCCACTTCCTTAATAGATATTATGAATTTCTTTCTTCATGATCTATGTAAGAATATCTCAATGCTGCCATGTCCACTCGATCCTCATCCTCTTCTGAACGATTACGCCTTCTTGAGTCTATTTGCTGTAATAAAATAATTAGTATTCATACTTTTTACTTGTTTACTTCCTTTTTAGGCTGTTTTATGGTGTTTTAGGCTGTTTTCTGCTTTATTATAAGGTTAGAATAATACCTAAACTATGGGGGTTGTTCATAATCTTATTCGGGTTGATTTCAATTCATTCCAGACTAATTCGAGTAAGTTTTTAGATTTATTATTAATAAAATCTGGGCTAATAAGTTTCTACAGGGTGCCGATGGTCGAGGTTAAAAGCTATATTCGGCGGTTTGCTGAACGCCCTCTCCTTCACAATGCCACTAAGAAGCACTGATGCGGGTACGGGGACACGGGTACGACACGACACGGGTACGCCGACACGGCAAATCCTAAAAAAAGAGGACACGGGTACGGCGGGGACACGGCAAAATAAATTAATATATTTTTTAATATTTTATGTGCGGTTATAATTCATATATATTTCAATAACAAAAAAATTACCCCGTAGAAAACAATTAAAATGAAAATTTTATGCATATTCCAATCGACAAGCCAGAGTCGAGGTCCTCAATACGCATAAGTAGAGATAGACATTAGATAACCATAAGTTCCATATTTCCATAATTCAACAACCCAAAACATCCAAAAGCACCAAAAAACAAAAGAAACACATGATAATGAAGATTAAGCATCCATGTTTTATTTTTGAATGCAAAAACATGAATCAGTCAATGACTGATTCATGTTTTTGCAGTCAAAAACAAAAAAAAAATTAAAAAAAAAACATTCTTTAAAAAACAATTTACTGTTTTATGTTGAAAAAAATTCATAGTTTTTTTTTTGTTTTTGAATGCATAAACATGGATCAGTCATTTGACTGATTCATGGTTATGTATTCAAAAAAAAAAAAAATTGAAATTTTTTTTTTAAGCTTCAACGTGGAGATGAGGAAGGAGCATGAGAGTAGGATCAGAGGAGAGGAGGGAGAAGAGGACAGAGCAGGAGCAGGAGCAGAGGTAGGAGAGGAGGAAGAAGAGAAGAGATACATGAAAAAGAAAAAAAGAGGAGAAATGAGAGGAAGGGGAAGGAATACCTGGGCGTCGGTGGCGAGTTCTGCGGCGAATTCTTGCTACTGTTGTCGGCGGCGAGGTCGGCGGCGAGTTCTGCGGCGAATTCGGCGGCGAAGTCAGCGGCGAGGTCGGCGGTGAGGTCGGCGGTGAGATCGCCCGGTCTCGAGCAGAGCAGAGGAGAGGGGCTAGGGTTTCTCGCGCTGAATGAAGGCCGGGCCGTCGGGGGGATGGGGGTTATTTAGTTAGGGTCGGGTCGGGTCGGGTACGGAATTTAAAATAAACCGATTCGGATCCGTCCGTGTCCAACCCGAGTCCGGCCCGTGTCCAGCCCGTGTCCAGCCCGTGTCCGGCCCGTGTCCGAGGCCCAATTCAACTTAAACCGTTCCGAGCCGTGTCGGTCCGTGTCGGACACGTGTCCGGGCCGTGTCGGAGCCGTGTCCGTGTCCGACACGTGTCGGACACTGGTACGGATAGGCGGGTGAAGTGTCCGTGCTTCCTAGCAATGCCATACCCCTTCTTTCGTCCGTACACTCCCTTTCTCTTGGTTTTCACGCTACTGCCCCTTTTTCTCTCTCTTAGGCTGTTCTCTCTCCTTCTTATTTTCCTTTTCTTTTCTTGTTTGGCCTTCCATCCAAGCCCTTCAGCCCTCATTTTCCTTTGATCCTATCCTTCAATTAGGAACCCTAACATATAAAAAAAGGTAAAACAAAATAAATCACTGATTAGAATTGCTTGAGAGGAAATTCTTCTAGGAGAGCTCATGCACTCAATCGTTGCCATTGTCCTTGACTTCACATCGAGAAGGTCTCGGCATTACATTTCCGAAGGATCCGGCGCATCTTTACGTCCAGCCTTGCTCCTTGAGAAGGTTTCTTGACGCATCCTTGCTAGTTCCATGTCGGATACCTCCAGACAGTGCCTATTCTTCTTTCTTTATTTGTTTCCTTCATCATCCATACCATCGCCATCACCTTTTGTTTGTTTTTACTTCATCTCCGCTGCCCCAAACTTCAATATTCGAGACTTTGAAGCCCATTAAAGCTCCAGAAACTTTGTTATATTTCATCCAACTGTTGTGGCCTTTTGCAGAATTATTTTAGCCTGTTTTTTATATCAAAATCTGCTGCAAATAGGCTTCTTTCGATCAAAATGTGCTGCTGCGATGAATGCTATTATGTGCTGAAATTCGATTAATGTGGTAGATTTATATCTTATCTTGTTAGATTTTGAATTGTGCTAAGTGTCGCCTGCTTATATCAGGTAGATCTACGATAAATAATAATTATCTTGTCCCTTTGTTGAGTTTTTTTTGAGCTATATTGATAATTGTCTGAGTTGTAACTAAAGTGTGTGTCGAAGGGTTAGGATTGTAGCGAACCTATTTGGTTCCTACATTAGATTGATAAGATGATCCTGCTTGCTTTTGCTATAAATCAGAATATTGTTGAAATAAATGACAAGGCGGTTCCCAATGAAAGGGCGTAGGACATGTGTTACGACTCTCATAAAAGTACTAGGTACATTGGTCAGTTCGAAGGGCATGACTAACCACTCATTGAGTTTGTCCATTGTCATAAAGACTGCCATCCACTCGCCGCCCCGCCGAACTTGGATTTGATGGTACTCTCTCTCGAGATCTATCCTAGAAAAGATTTCAGATGGCTAGGCTATCGGCACACATCTTCTAGCTGTCATCCTTCTTAGTGTGGGAAATGCGGGAACAACACATTGACTCATGCTCTCTTGAATAAACCCTTTCCGCATTAGCTCATCTACTTGGCACTTTTAGTTCAACATGTTCCCTCGGGTTCATCCTATGTTGTGGAAAATTCGGTATCAGTGTTGTCAAGGCGCAATAAGGCGCGCCTCGAGGCGAGGCACAGGTATGCGCTTCAGGCGCGTTTTGGCGAGGCACGTACAACAAGGTGCACGCCTCAGGCGCCTTTGGCGCAAGGCGCAGGGTTGCCGAGGCGTGCGCCTTGATGCATTTTTGGTTTTGGTCTTCAAGTTTTAGTTTTTTTTGTTGTGATTTTGATTTATTTCGGTTTATTTCTGTTTGTTTTCTGTTTTTTGGTTTTTTTTTTGATTCTTTTCGGTTTGAATAAAAGACTCCAACTCTGCTTAGAGCCCGACTCTTTTGTTTTATTACTCAACATTGTTTATGAGTTCTCATTTATCAATTATCACTTATGACTATTGTATGCATTTAACTTATGAATATGATGTTGGCATGTTGTATAATAATTTGTGAATTATTATTCTCACTCAAATTGTTCATTTGATGGCCACTAGTTATGAGCTATAAGTATTGTATGCCTTTATTGTGTTGATTTAATTGAATAGTGGTTATATTTCTCTATTTTTTCATGAAATATATATTTTTTTAAAATTTTAGATTTTTTTACAATTATTATTAAATTATATATATATATATATATATATATTTATTTGCACCTTACACACTAAGGTGTGCGCCTTATTTGTGCCTCAAGCAAGCCTCGTCGCCTTGACAACACTGTTAGGATGTTACGATTTCCATGCCCCCTCAAAACCGGTGATGAGATGAAGGGGGCAACGGTATATGAAGACGTGGAACTCCCACCCCTTTACCAATGTGGGACTATTCTCAACACCCACTTGCACCCAGAGCGCCTCTCGATCGGAGGGAGAAAGAAGGTGTGACAGGACCATATAGAGGGGAGACAGGGGTGGGACCTAGCTCTGATACCATGTTACGATTTCCGTACCCCCTCAATATCGATGATGAGAGGGAGCGGGCAACGGTATATAACGATGTGGAACTCCCACCCCTTTACCAATGTGGGACTAGTCTCAACAAGGTAATAATGTCTGTTTGTATTTTAGCTCACCTTACCTTCTTTAGTTATTGTCTCTGCTTTTATTTAATTTTTTAAGATTTCATCCACGTATTACTTTATGATTCTACTGTATAATCCAGTATCTTGTATAGTTATTGTAGATTTTTAAACTTATTGACCTTTAATCATTTTTCAGAAAGGTCTGCAACAATTATACAGTCTAGATTCAGAGGATTTACTCAGCGAAACAAATTTTTTAAGATTAAGGTGGCAACATCTCTTCTGCAAGTTGCTATTCGTGCTTGGTTAGCAGTCTCTTTGAAAAATAGAGTGAGCATTATCAATGTTACTTGCTCTGTCCAACAGCAAGCATCTGGTAATTGTTTTTATTATGTTTTTGATGAATAGAATCTTTATACCTTTTAATCAAGCTATCTCATTATTTGTAAAAATGACAGAATTTCAAAATTTCAGGTATATACGATAGATATCTTAAGCTCATGATCGAGAGGCATCAATTTGTTAATTCAAAAAAATCTGTGCTTCTTATTCAACGGGAGGTCAGGAGTTGGCTCACACGAAGGGATCATAAAGACTATGTAATTGCAGCAATTAATTTGCAGTCATACGTTCGTGGTTGCATTGGGAGGTCTAGATGTCTTTTGATTGCTCAGTTACAGAAACAACGGGCCATTTTTGAACAGAATATTCTTGAGCATCAAAGCAGGGCTGCTATTAAGATACAACTTGCTTGGAGAAGTTTTACTATACATAAATTTCATTCGCACAAAAGGTCTGCTGCAATTAAAATACAGAGTCACTGGCGTGGCTGGTACACTAGGAAAAAAAATTTCTACGAGTTTCGAGCAATCGTTAGGATACAAACCTGTATTCGAGGTCTTATACACCGGAAAGCATTTGGAAATTGGAAACTTGCTGCTGTTGAGATCCAAAGAATTATCAGGGGGCAGCTTGCTCGAAATAGGATGTCTGGTTTGTGTTCTCCCACAACCTCAAGCAGTATCTTTGGTGAGTTGGTTCATTAAAATGATTTTGTATTCGTATATATGTTTTATGTCAGACAATTGCTATTTGCCATCCTCTGCTACATGCCAGCAATTTCCCTTTAGCAGTTTATTCTTGTTTTGCACATGTAGGTTCTTCTTATCTTCAATCAGGAAGGCCATCTGTTGGACTTGACAATATAATAAACACAAGTCAAATAGAACATTTAGAATCGACGGTTGTAATGCTTTCAGTTTTGAAACTGCAAAGGTGGTGGAAGCGAGTTTTATTTCACAAATCACGAACATTGTCAGCAACCTCAATTCAATCTTTCGTACGCGGGTGGAGTGCACGCAGAGCAGCTAGTAAAAAGAGGCATATCATTTTGATTATCCAAGTACGTTATATTTTTTGGTCTACTTTGTTGATGATCTTACTTCATTTCATAACTGTTGAGTTCAGCCTGTAATTTGGTAAACTGCAGAGGTGGTGGAGAAAAATCTTTTTGCTTAAATCAAGAGCAGTGCTCATTATTCAGGCTCATTTTCATGGATGGATTGCTCGAAGAGCAGCTAGAAAGGATGTTAATGTAAATGTAATGGGTCGGGTTTACTGTATAGTCGGGTCGGGTTTACTGTACATATATTGGGCTTGAGTCCCTCAATGGAATCATTCAGTTCCTCTCCAAACCCTAGCCGTCGTCTCCTAACATGGTATCAGAGCGCTAGGGCGACGGCAGCACCTCCGGCAACCCCCTCCGGCCTCCTTCATCTGATCGGCAGCCCTCCGGCCTCCTTCACCTGATCGGCAGCCCCCCCTCCGGCCTACAGCAACCGACGCCCCCCCTCCCTTCTCCAACCGTCCCCCCCCGGCCCCTCCAGTCACCGCCGGCCCCCCCCGACCCCACCCGAACCCCTCCCGAACCCCCTCGGCCCCTCCAGTCACCGCCGCCCCCCCCCCCCCCCCCCCCCCGACCCCACCCGAATACCTCCCGAACCCCCCCCGGCCCCTCCAGTCACCGCCGACCTCCCCCGCACCCCCTCCAGTCACCGCCGGCCCTCCGGACCCCTCTCTACAGCCCTTCAGGCCACCCGCTCCCCTCCCTACAGTCCTTCAGGCCACCCGATCCCCTACAGCCCACCTTCAGGCCACCCGATCCCCCTTCAGGCCACCCGATCCACTCCCTACAGCCCACCCGATCCCCTACAGCCCACCCGATTCCCTCCCGACACCCTACAGCCTCCTCCATGGCCTCTCCAGCCGTACCGTCTGTCGTTGCGATCTCTCCATCGCTAAAGGCGGTCGCGTTTCAGTTGTCGTCGGCCAGCGACTGGCCTGACTGGTCCCTCACCGTCGAGGCCGCCCTCTCCAGTCGTGATCTGTGGGGTCACGTCACCGGCGAGGATCCTCCTCCCACTGACTACTCCGGCTCGTCCTCTGTCACCAGCAGTGCTGCATCTTCTGCAGCGACTGCTACCACGGCCGTCACCGTTGCTGCTCTTACGTGGCGACGCCACGATCAGGCCATCCGGGCGTACCTCCTGGACTCGGTTGCTCGTCCGCTCCTTGCTCCCATCGGCCGCCTTCCGACTGCGCGCGCGATGTGGGAGTATCTCCGGGACCGTTTTCTCCCGCGCGGCGGCGCCCGCCGGCATCAGCTCATCTGCGACTCACAGTCCGCCCGTCAGGGGGAGCGTACCATTCAGGACTTCTTCAGTCAGATGAGTGCCTACTGGCATGAGCTGGACTCACTGATTCCGGAGCGGTGTGACTGCCCCCGCTCCCGGGACTTCCAGCGCTACCTCGACGAGGGCCACCTGCACCAGTTCCTGGCAGCACTTCGACCAGACTTTGCTCTCATAGCCGCCCAGCTCCTGCACCGTGAGCCCCTCCCTCGGCTCGAGGATGCCCTACTCGCCTTGGTCGACGAGAAGACCCGCCTTCAGACTCAGGGCGCTCGTCCTCCTCCACTTGCTCCTAGCTCCGACTCTGTCCTGGCAGCCGGGTTCTCCGATGAGGCTGTTTTTTGTCACTACTGCAAGGAGCCCGGCCACATGAAGCGCGAGTACCCTACACGTCCTCCACGCAACCCCCGCTGGGGTCCGGATGAGAGATCCCCCCGCTGGTCTTCGACCTCTCGCGACGATCAACGCGGCGGTCGAGGTGGACGGGGCCGAGGACGTGGTTCGTCTTCCTTCCGCCACTTTGGTGGTGCAGCAGCTACTGCAGAGGCCCCGACGCTCCCCACTGCTACCACAGCACCTTCTCCGTCTGAGCCGGACTGCCTTCAGCGCCTCGAGGAGCTCCTTCTTCGCCACATAGCCTCCACCGGCTTCGCGACTGCGCACGGCTTGTCTGCCACCTCTGGTACTACTGCTCCATGGATCTTCGATTCGGGTGCCTCCTGTCACCTTACTTTTGACTCCACTGTCCTCACGGACTGTTCTCCCACTACCACTCACCAGGAGGTTCGCACTGCGGATGGGACTCTCGTCCCTATTCCGCAATGTGGCTCCATCACCACCACCTCTGACCCTTCTGGTCGCCTGACCCTATCCCATGTCCATCATGCCCCCCGTCTTAATATTAATTTGATTTCCATCAGTTCTCTTTGCGACTCTGGCCTGACTGTCACCTTCACCTCTTCTGTTTGTGTTGTGCAGGATTCGCGGACGGGTCAGAGGATTGGGCTGGGCCGTAGGGCAGGAGGACTCTACCAGTTGGACCATCTCCATGTGTCTTCAGTTGCGTCTGTCATGTCTGTCACCTCTGATGCCGACCTGTGGCACAGAAGGTTAGGTCATATATCGAGTGATCGACTCAAAAGCGTATTCCGTTCGGGCGCTTTGGATCGAGCGTCTTTCTCCCCCCTCTCTATTTGTACGGGTTGTCGACTGGCAAAGCATCTAGCTCTTCCTTTTTCTGCTAGTACTTCCCAGTCTGATGCTTTATTTGACTTAGTTCATTCGGATATTTGGGGTCTTGCTCCTGTTGCATCTCTATCTGGTTATATGTATTATGTTTGTTTTATCGATGACTATTCTAGGTGCACCTGGGTCTATCTCATGCGTCATCGGTCTGAAATTCCTCACATCTTTAGGCGATTCACCACTATGATACACACCCAGTTTGATCGGCGAATCAAGACCTTTCGGTCTGATTGTGCCAAGGAGTATCTCTCCTCTGAGATGCGTGAGATTCTTCAGTCTCACGGCACTCTTCACCAGCAGTCCTGTCCCCACACCCATGAGCAGAACGGCGTTGCCGAACGCAAGCATCGTCATGTCCTTGAGACTGCACGAGCCTTGCTTCTCTCTGCGTCTGTCCCTCACTCCTACTGGGCTGAAGCTGTCATGACGGCTGTCCACCTCATCAATATCACTCCGTCGTCTGCTCTGTCCGGTGCCACCCCTCACGAGCGCCTTCACTCCAGTCCACCCGACTACTCTCTTCTTCGCACGTTTGGCTGCACGTGCTTCGTTCTTCTTCCTCCCCATGAGCACACCAAACTTTCTGCGAGGTCTGTTAGGTGTGTTCACTTGGGGCTCAGTCGTGAGCATAAGGGGTATCGCTGCTATGATCCCTTAGCTCGTCGGATCCGTGTCTCCCATCACGTCTCCTTTGTTGAGGATGTCCCGTATTTTGCACCTGAGTCTCAGGATCTTTCCTTGCCTACTTCGTCATCCTCCTCGCCCTCCTCACATCTCCACATCCCTGTTCTACCCCCGGTTTCTGTTGCCCCACCCACGCCTACTACACCACCACCACCACCTCCTCAGTATCCATCGCCACCACCACCACCACCTCCTCAGTCCCCAACGCCACCTCCACCACCACCCATTACTCGTGTCTATGTACGTCGGTCTGCAGCTCCCCCTCCAGAGTCGGTTCTCACTGGTACTCCCTCGCCTGATGCTGCTGCTCCCTCCTCCCCGGTCGTGGATCCTGCTCCTGTTCGGCGCTACCCAGCGCGCGAACATCACCCTCCTGCCAGATACGACTACTCTCCTGACAGGTTTGGTTACTCTGCTTTTCCCACTGACTCTCCTGACTCTTCTGGCTTCTCTGCCAGTGTCTCCTATTCACCATCCTTTCAGGCCTTTCTTACTGCTCTTCACACTCATCGGGAGCCCCAATCGTACCGTGAGGCAGCATTACATCCAGAGTGGCGGCAGGCCATGTCAGTTGAGCTTGAGGCTTTTCAGCGGACCCAGACCTGGGAGTTGGTGCCTTGTCCCCCCGGGGTGGTGCCTGTTAGCTGCAAGTGGATCTTCAAGGTCAAGACTCGACCTGACGGATCCATTGAGCGGCACAAGGCTCGCCTCGTTGCTCGTGGCTTCTCCCAGGAGTATGGGATTGACTACGAGGAGACGTTTGCTCCAGTTGCTCGGATGACTACTGTGTGCACCCTCTTAGCTGTGGCAGCTGCTCGAGGGTGGCCTCTCCATCAGATGGATGTCACCAATGCGTTTCTTCACGGTGATCTCTCCGAGGAAATCTACATGGCTCCTCCTCCGGGCACTTCAGTTCCTCCAGGACACGTGTGTCGGTTGCGCCGGGCCATCTATGGGCTCAAGCAGGCTCCTCGTGCCTGGTTTGAGCGCTTTCGCAGTGCAGTTCTGGCCGCCGGGTTTGTTGAGCGTCACTCCGACTATGCCTTGTTCACTCGCTCCTCCAGTCAGGGCATTGCAGTCCTTCTCCTCTATGTGGATGATATGATCATCACTGGGGATGACAGTGCCACCATCGCCTCTCTCCAGCGGCACCTCCAGAGTCAGTTTGAGATAAAAGACCTGGGCTCTCTTCGCTACTTTCTGGGCCTTGAGATTGCCAGGTCAGCTCGTGGTCTGTTGGTCTCCCAGCAGAAGTACATCTCCGACATTCTTACTGATGCTGCCCTTACTGACACACGTACTGCTGATACACCCATGGAGCTCAATTTGAAGCTTCTCGCTACCGATGGTGAGCCGCTCCAGGATGTCTCCCGCTACCAGAGGTTGGTTGGGATGCTTGTCTATCTCACCATGACCCGGCCAGACATTGCCCATGCTGTTGGCATTGTCAGTCAGTTTGTTCAGGCTCCACGGTCAGTACACTATGCAGCTGTTCTTCGGATTATCCGCTACCTCCGGGGCACCATCACCCGTTCACTCCTGTTTCCCTCCACCTCTCCGTTGGTGCTGCGTGCCTACTCAGATGCAGATTGGGCAGGAGATGCAGACACTCGTCGATCTACTACAGGATACTGTGTGTTTCTGGGTGACTCACTGATTTCGTGGCGCAGCAAGAAGCAGGAGTCTGTTGCTCGCTCCAGCACCGAAGCCGAATACAGGGCTATGGCTTCCACCACCGCCGAGATTGTCTGGCTTCGACGTCTTCTGCTTGACTTGGGAGTGGTGATATCCGGGCCGACCCCTCTCTTCTGTGACAACCGGAGTGCTATTCAGATTGCTAGCAATCCGGTCTTCCATGAGCGAACAAAGCATATTGAAGTTGACTGTCATTATGTTCGCCAGGCGTTTATCGATCACATCATCTCCCTGCCTTTCATTCCCTCATCGGAGCAGACTGCTGATTTTCTGACGAAGCCACTGACGACTGCTCGCTTCAGACATTTTCTAGGCAAACTTTCGGTTCATGATCCACCGTGAGTTTGAGGGGGAGTGTTAATGTAAATGTAATGGGTCGGGTTTACTGTATAGTCGGGTCGGGTTTACTGTACATATATTGGGCTTGAGTCCCTCAATGGAATCATTCAGTTCCTCTCCAAACCCTAGCCGTCGTCTCCTAACAAAGGAAAAGCAATACATTGTTATAATTCAAGTAGGTTATCATTGTGGATCATTGCTTTGTTTTTTCCTGGTTATATACTTATATGAAATAACTTTTGGTACCTTGGCATAATTAAGTGTACATTCAGACATTGTTGGAGTCAATTTAATGCTTCCTAGTTGTGGTGCACTAATTTTAATTTATATACTTTTTCATTCTAGTACAATCCAATATCAGACCTTATACTGAGTTTTTTAAACGAGAACCAAAACCTTACTTTGTTGCATGGCTCAATAACATGCTTTTGGTACGGCAAATCTGGAGATGAAAAATACTGAAATAGTTTGTTGTTCTTCTCTTTTTTTTTTTTTTTTGAAAATTTCCTCGGTGGGAGGGTGTTAAGCAATGGATCCTACACCTTTATTATAAAAAGAGGAAAGGGAAGAATACAAAGCACCAGCCTTTTGAAAAAAAAGTTATAGGAACATGCTTCTAGTAAGAGTTGCTTAAAAATTCAATTAAACCCCACACCTCAAGATTAGTTGGGCTTATGGTGCCATTGATCACTTCCGATTCCATACAAGGTTGTCAGGATTGAGATCCCACCAAGGATCGTTTTGGGGGTTTGGAGGATCGGATCGTAGGATCGTAAGTTTCTACCAACTAAGAAAATCTTAATTATAATTTAAATATATGCCAATAAACATCAATCATTTACCAAAACCAATTCAAAAAACTCAAAAACATAGACAATCTAATCAATTTGAGAGATGTAGCTCAAAATTATAAATATATAAGATTGGAATTGCATAAATTGAGCTTGCTGACACTGATCCATGATGCAGAATGATTTCAAATGCATAAACACAGCAAGTGCACATGGTTAGCACAAGGAAGGAAAATGCTTTTCAACCCTCCTGTAGACCACCTAGATCAGGCCATCATGATGTGGCAACCGATCACAGTCATCCCTTGCACATGTGACCACCCCTCACAAGTAAATCACACTCGGACTCATAATCACTAAGTTCGGGTTCGGCAATAAGTCGGTAAGGGTAAAACTCGGGAAAGTTCAGCGAAAATCGAAAGGTTCGGGAAAAAAACGAGTAAAGTCGAGGGAAAAAACAGGTTCGAGTTTTAATCGGTGAGGGTGCAATTTGAAAAAAATCGGAAAGTTCGGGACCTTCCAAAGGCAAAATTTTAACCTATATTTAAACAACTAAGATATTTCTAACACGACCTGTATAAAGATGATAGGTGAACAACAACAAATCAACTAAGTTAATCATGCCACTATACAAATGCAAGTAAGCAACAAAATAACCCGACAAATTAAAATACTAAGGTACGAACATCATGATAAGTTGATAACGACATCCCAAAAGAAAATATTACAAAACTTAAGATGCCCATTATCCCATAATCACTAATCAAAATAGAATAGAAAATAGAAACTAAGTATCCATCGTGTCGTCGAGAGCATCCAATGCCAAACTTGCATCATTCTCTATAGTTTCATTCTCTTCATCCTCCATGAATTCAATGTCATCGGGCTCATCATCGAAAGAAAGTTGAACATTAATGTTATCGAACTCATCATCGATACAATCACAAAGTTTGGCAAAAAAACGTATTTTATAACCTTTTTCTCAATAAAAACGACAAAAAAACAGCTAATTTGGTAACCTGTAAAAATCGGGAAAAAAAAACGGTCACAAATCGACTGCCCACTAAGTCGAGTTTGTAATGTGTTTTTTTGAAAAAAACACCGAACTTTGTGACTATGCTCGGACTCAGGTTGGCTCGATTTGGAATGAAGGTTGGATGGCTGAAAAGCATTACATCCTGAGAAAAATACAGGAAGTGAGAGAGAGAGAGAGAGAGTGGCATCCATAGATGAACAGAGAAACAAAGAAAAAAGCAAGAAGTGAGATAATATCTTGGGCCCCGAAGTGATGCAATGTCGACTTGATCGTGCAGGTCGTCATATCTCCCCCAAAGCACAAAGAAGAAGAGTCGTTGTTGTAGATGCTCTCGGATCGTCGATGAAGGTCGGACAACTCGTCGTGTGGCGTCGTCTTTGTTGTGCAAGTGACAAACCAAACCCACGATAGAGAAACTAAAAGATGAGAACCGTGATAAAATAACCCTAGTTATTGACTTTTTCTCTCTTATAAATGAAGAGATGATGTGGGACATGGCTAATTTATAGTTGTTGTTAAACCAACAACATTCCAAGACCCAACTCAATAAAAAATTACACAATATTTGTCAGTGTTCTAAAAAGCGGCCCAGGCCGCCTAGGCGCTAGGTGGCCCCCCACCGCCTCGCCTAGGCCCTAGGCGCTCTAGAAAAGCGGGCAAGCTCCCAGGCGAAGCTAGGCGGGGCAAGGCTGGCTAGGCGGGCTGAGGCTGGCTTGGCGGACCAGGCGGGCTGAGGTTGGCCAGGCGGACCATGTTTGCTTTTGTTGTTGTTAATTACTCAATCTTGAATTATGGTAATATACTTATTCTTCAAAATAATGGTTTGGAATAATCTTGAACTTATATTAATTTTTAAACATATATATATTATATAAAATCAAAATAATAATTAAAATAATTAAAAAAAGGCAAAACGCCTAGGCCCCGCCTAGCGCCTAGGCGCCCCCCCACCGCCCGACTAGCGCCTAGCGCTTTTTAAAACCTTGATATTTGTATGGTCCATTAGATACTAAGCCCTAAAAAAGTAAACAAACAGACTCTCACCCAGTGTTGTCAAGGCGATGAGGCGTGCCTGAGGCGCAAGGGGCCGCTAGAGCCTAAGGCGCAAGGCGCAAATAAGGCGCACACCTTACTGTGTAAGGCGCAAAAATATATAATTTGCTTTAAAAATGAATAATAATTATCAAAAAATTCTAAAATTCATAAAAAAGATATATTTTATGAAAAAAAAGAAATATGACCATTATTCAACTAAATCAATGCAAGCCACAAGGTATACACTAACTCATAAGTCATAACTAGTGTGGTCATCAAATGAACAATTTATTATAGGCAACATGCCAACATCATATTCATAAAATGAAGGGATACATTACACATAAGTGATAATTGATAAGTGAGAACTCATAACCAATGAGTAAAAAAATCATCCATGAACCATGATAAGTTAACATTGTCTTAATTCTTAAACAGTTAAACTATTTAAATAGATCAAAAAGTACAAGTACTAAAAAACAGAGGACACACTCGCAAAAAAAACAAAGGACACAAATCATAAACCCACCCAATCACTCATCATCATCATCAAATAAACCCTCCACGTCATCTTGATTGGCATGGCCATCCGCATCTCCAAAAGACGCTTCTTCTTCAACAAACCGATAAAAAAAAACTGAAAAAAACCGGAAAAAAACCAAACACAGTAAGGCGTGTGCCCTGTCCGCCCTGCGCCTGATTCATGAGGCGCTGAAAGACGCGCCTGAGCCACGTCTTGCTGTGCTCGCCTCACCAGGAAGCGCCTGAGGCGCATATGGCTGAATCGCCTTGAGGCGCGCGCCTCATTGCGTCTTGACTACTATGCTCTCACCATCCATGGTAGATTCCTAAGATCCCATGATTCTACTGATTCTGATAAGATTTTGGTTAGATTCTACATATTTGGGAGTCTACTTTAAGATTTGGATTGTTTTTTCCCCCGATGGATCGATAATTGTAGAATCGTAAGATCCGGATCGGGAGTTTGATAACCATGATTCCATACTTGTTCTTTTCGAAGTGTTTGCTATTGTGTTCCTTCCACCTGATCCAGGAACTGGTGATGATAATGATATGCTAGATCTGTCTCACCTTTTTCTTTACTCTCTTCTTTCTCCATGTTCAGAGGCAGGTAGGAGAAGCTGGACGACCCTTAATCCACATCTTATCTGGAAATAAAGTCCAAATTGCTCTAAAAAACTTGTAATTTAGCAAAAGGTAAGAAGCACTTTCCTTGGTAAGGCCGTAGAGATTGCAATTTAGATGAAGAAGCCTAAGTAGTTTCCTTTTCTTAAGTCAAATCCCAAACTAAGATATATCTTTGAACTCATATTTTTGTGAGATGGCTAACCAACTATCTTACTCAATTAATTAGCTTTAGAGTTAAAAGGCTAAGGGACAAGACTAATGCAAATCCCTAAAAAGGGATCAATATAATCCAGTGGCAGATTCCCAATGGTGAAGTTGAAAACTAAACCAAGAAATGGATGCTGCTCAAAGAGTCTGAAATCGAATGATCTAAGTTACAGGATGATCGGTGCGCTGAAGGTGGGTCAAAAGTCCAAACTAAGTTAACATGTCAAAACTGTCGCCACTGTAAAGATGCAGGAATTTCCTCAAGAAAGCTTTGCTCATCTTGAAAAGGGCTTCCTCAGGGTTGGTATCCCAGAGTTTCATTGCAGTTGGGTTAGTGGTTTAGCCTAGGTGTAACAATCAAGTCAGAACTTGATGTCAACCTACTGTCTGTATGACAATCAAGGGTCTGTTCGCGGCTACAATATGGTGTCTGATTGGGCTGTTCTATAGCATGTTGGAAAGCCCTGAGAGTTACCTATCAGCTGGAAGTGATCTTATAAAGATAATAGTTACGTATCTAAGTTATTACGAATTAATACAGTCATACATAGATAAACATATTAAAGCTAGATTCATATTAAAAAGCCACATGGGCTAGAGTTATTTTCATTACAAACTTTGAAGGGACAGAAGGTGAGGTTCCCACATATACTGGAGCGCACCTAGTTCAAAAGAGAGCCATAAGATAAGCATTAGGCTCCGAGAATTAACATGTGGTCAACAGCTCTTCACTTCTCTTCTCCTGCTCCATCCGTACGTCCGGACCATCAAGCCTAAGGGGTAGCTTTGGCTGATCCTGAGCATCAAAGCTCATGAGTTTTGAGAAAGCTCATCAAGATAATGGCCAACATAGTTAAACATATCCGATTATATTAAAGAGCACGATTGAAACATTTGAGAGTAAATATCAGGATGAAGAAGGTAATGCTAGCATACAAGTTATGAAAACGCGATAAAATAAAGGGGGAGTTGGTGAAAACTTCTTTTAAGGAGATGCTTTTAAGCTGCAGTCCAAACAAATGCAGTGGATGAAATTACCCTTCGCTGCAATTCAAATTTTCATTTGAATGCCACTGAAGTTTCACATCCATCTTAAGCAGGGGCCAACATCGAGCAGCAACAACAACGAGGGTCCGAATGTTGGTCATCTGAGCCACCGAAGCAAAAGTCTCGTCATAATCAATCCCGTACTTTTGAGTAAAGCCCCTGGCAACGAGACGGGCCTTGTACCGATCAATGGACTCATCAGACGACGTTTGATCTTGAAGACCCACTTGCATCTAATGGGCTCAACACTAGCAGGCAGAGGGACAACCTC
Source organism: Chamaelirium japonicum (assembly GCA_947650365.1). Lineage (NCBI taxonomy): Eukaryota > Viridiplantae > Streptophyta > Magnoliopsida > Liliales > Melanthiaceae > Chamaelirium > Chamaelirium japonicum. The sequence continues at coordinate 83,372,575 of OX393550.1, read as the reverse complement.
CCACGTCTGAGTCTGCCCAAAGGCCTCGAACTCCTCAGCCATAGTCTGCTGCCACACAGAGTACTGTAGTGCCTCTCTGAAGGACCTGTGCTCTCTGTCAGTGTGAATGGATGAAGATAAGCAGTGAACGAGGGGTGAGTAGGAAGTGACTGTAGCAAACCCAAAACGGTCAGGAGAGTAGCCAAAGTGGTCGGGGTGGCGGCGCTTGCATTGGGGATAGCGAGGAGGAGTGCTGGGATCCACATTCGATAGAGGCAGTGTAGTCAAGACGTCAAGGCGATGCCTAGGCGATTTGGTTTGCCTAGGCGAAGCCTAGGTGAGGCCTAGGTGATAAAAATTAAACATATTAAATAAATATAAATCATATATATACATACGTAATTTGTGATTTTATGCATAATAAAATTTTTTCGCGGACTCCTCAGCCAAAAAATGCGTTGTGGGTGTGGACTGTCTGAGTCTGCCCAAAGAGCTCAAACTCCTCAGCCATAGTCTGCTGCCACACATAGTACTGTAGTGCCTCTCTGTAGGACCTGTGCTCTCTGTCAGTGTGAATGGATGAAGGTAAGCAGTGAACGAGGGGTGAGTAGGAAGTGACTGCAGCAAACCCAAAACGGTCAGGAGAGTAACCAAAGTGGTCGGGGTGGCGGCACTTGCGTTGGGGACAGCGAGGAGGAGTGCTGGGATCCACATTCGGTAGAGGCAGTGTAGTCAAGACGTCAAGGCGATGCTTAGGCGATTTGGTTTGCCTAGGCGAAGCCTAGGTGAGGCATAGGCGATAAAAATTAAACATATTAAATAAATATAAGTCATATATATACATACGTAATTTGTGATTTTATGCATAATAAAATTTTATATCTAAAGATAGATATGGTTGAAGTAATATTATTTGATAATGGGTATGATCCAGAGCGTATAGTAAGGTTTGAAACCATTATTATTATAGCAAATATTAATCATGAGTCAACCACAATGATTATACGTTGCAAATTTTAATCACATATCAGCAAGGGCAACATAACCCTATCATAGCCATAAATTCAAGCAAATATCATAAGCAGAAATATAACCATATTACTTAATCTGCTATTTTTCAGTACATTTCACAACCACGTATCCTAAAAAAAAAAATTAAAATTACTCATCTAAATCACCTAACCATTTACATCATTGTCACTCTTATATAAATAATCTTATATGTCTCTTTTGACTTTTTACTTTTCAAACCTTGAGAATATAGATACAATAGTTTTTTTCCCCATTAATGATGGCATGGTGTTGGCTATCTATAAAGCAACATGGACCTATAAAACCAAGCGGGATCTAAGAAAACTCAATTTGAATCCGACTAATTTTAAAAAATCGAAAAAAAAATCAATAACAAAAATAGGCGCCTAGGCCCTCAGGCGGTGGCCTAGGCGGCCGCCCACCTAGCCACTGCCTAGGCGGTCCGAGCTCCAAAACGCCTAGGTGATGGCTTAGGCGACGCCTTGACTACACTGGATAGAGGAAGGTTGCTCAAGGTAGATGGCGTACCAGAGGAGTCATTGTCGAACAAAGGTGGAACAGACAAAGGGGCAGGCTGACGACGATGAGAATACACTTGAGGAAATGGTGAAATAGGTGAAGGGAATGATGAACCCAAGGGAAAGGAAGGAGACCCAGGAGAAACGTCATCTAAGACGGAAGGAGAAGAAGAAGGGGCTACTAATGTAACAGGAGGTAAGGACTCAAGAGTACGAGCAAGAGGAGGAGCAGTAGCAAGAGGAGAGGGTGTCGTAGAAGAAGCCTAAGGAGACACAGAGGAAGGAACGGTAGAAACCTTAAGAAAGGTGGGATCTTGGGACGCAGCAGAGTAATAGAGAACATCCTCAACAAAGGAAACATGTCAAGAGATGCGAAGACGACGAGCTAAGGGGTTATAGTAATGATACCCTTTGCGCTCAGAACTGAGCCCAAGAGCACACACTCAGTGGACCTAGCTGAAAGCTTGTTACGCGTGTGAGAAGAAAGACAGCACGTGCACCCGAAAGTATGCAGTATTATGTAATCGAGAGTGATGCCATAGAGGCGCTCATGAGGAGAAATAACCGAGGCAACTGAGGAAGGAGTGATGTTAATGAGGTTAACATATGTCAAAATGGCCTTTGCCCAGATGGTGCGAGGAGCGAACGAGTTGAGAAGCTGAGCATAAGCTGTCTCAAGGATGTGACGATGTTTTCGCTCCGCAACTCCGTTCTGCTCATGAGTGTGGGGACAAGATTGTTGGAAGAGAGTCTCATGGGATTGAAGGATAAAGCGCATAGTACATGAGAGGTACTCACGAGCGCAATCAGGCCGGAAGGTCTTGATATGAGCATGGAACTGAGTATGAACCATGACTGTGAAGGTTTGATAGACCTCAGGAAGGTCAGATCGCTGACAAAGGAGATAAAACCATGTGAAACGAGAATAGTCATCAATAAAACTAACATAATAAAGATAACTATTCATAAAAGATAAAGGTCAGGTCCCCAAATATCGGAGTGCACTAGATCAAAAGGACTACAGGATCTCGACAAACTAGAAGAAAATGGGATAGTAGAATGCTTAGCCAACTGACATACCGTACAAAAAGAAGAGTAGAAAAGGAATCTCGACCTTAAGTTTCAGACTGGAAAAAACTTTTAAGCCGAGATTCAGACACATGAGTACATGACCTAGTCTTCTGTGCCACAGGTCGGCATTAGAAGAGACAACACCATAGAAGATCGAAGGAGGAACTGCAGGTAGATTAAAATACTCCAGGTGGTACAGTCTGCCAGCCCTATGAGCAGCACCAAGCCTCTGTCCTAAGCATGGATCCTGCACAACACAAGAAGATGAAGAAAAAGTAATTGTCAAGCCGGAATCACATAGGCTGCTAATAGAAATTAGATTCATACAAAGCTGAGGTGCGTGCAAGATAAAAGATAGAGAGAGAATGCCAGTTGGGTCTGAGGCGGTAGTGATGGACCCAGTCTGCGAGATGGCTAAAAAGGAGTCATTTGCAGTATCGATCGGAGAAAAACGGGAGGCATGTGAGCATGTAATAAGGATGGAGTGGTCCGGAGTTATGTGGTGAGAGGCCTCAGAGTCCATAATCCCAGGTGTAAGGGTACCCGAGGTGGCAGAGTAGGCGATCCGTTGTAGCAGCATCAGCAGTAGGGGTGCCTGCAACTGCAGCAGTGGGTCGACCACGATTAGGTAGCTCGACACGCTTATTTGGATGAAGTTGCTAACAGGAGTTGACCGTGTGCTGCGGCTTACCACAGTGGGTGCACCTCCGAGTGTCAAACGGGCCACCGGACGCACTAGAGGTACGGGAGGGACCGCGAAAGAGTGGAGCAGTGGGAGTGACTCGTTGAGGTGGAGCAGCTGCAAGAACACCCTCAAAACTGGAGGGTACCAAGGTTTGAAGAGCTGCAACAGTGCAAAGACGGGTCTCCTCAGTAATTAGCTCAGCTACAATAGCATCAAGGCGAGGAAGAGGATCCCTATGGATTAGCTGTTGCGCGAGGGGAGAGAACTCAGGTCGAAGAGACATCAGAAACTGGTAGAGCTGTCGTCCTTCCCGAAAGAACTGTAACTCGCTAGGAGGCACTGACTCTGGACGACTCTAGCAGAGGAGACTCCAAAGCCTGGAGCTCATGCCAGGAGCCACGCATAAGACTGTGAAACTACTGAATTGTCTGCTCCCCTTGCTGAGCAGAGTGAGCCTGAGAGATAAGCTGATACTCTTGGGCCCCGCTCTGCTCCACAACGGTCATGCAGGTTCCAGGTGTCAAAGGACCCTGCTCCAGAGGTATCATCAGGAGCAGGTGTAGAACCATCAAGATACTCATACAGAGCTCGGCCGTCTTGGACACTCTGGACGGTAGCAGACCACGTAGTCCTGTCAGCAATCGTGACCAGGGGAAAGTCAGTCGAGACAAAAAGTCCCTCGTCTGCTCGAGTGGTGTCATCGAGAACTGTACAGGGGTTATTTGCACAGGAGTCTCCATCGACGATTGATCTGAAGAAGTTATCGAGAGTTGCAGATGATGCAGAGATTCGGTCGGCAGAAGGACGCGCTACGTGGCGCGGGTAGCAAGGAGTCGGCAGGTAAAGGAGGGCCGGCGAAAAGATCGGCAGGACTGCAGGAGGGTCCGATGGAAGACCAACAGGCTACAGGAGGGCCGACGGATAGTCGGTGGGCTGCAGGAGGGGCCAACGTAATACCGGCTGGCTGTATGAGGGTTGGCGGATAGTCAGCGGGCTACAAAAGGGCCGGCGACATGCTGCAGAAGGTCAGGCGGAGGGCTGGCGGGCTGCAGGAGGTCCGGTGGAGGGTTGCAGAAGAGATCGACGGGCTGCAAGAGGCCGACAGCTAAGAAGCACTGATATTGGTACGGGGACACGGTTACGACACGACACGACAAATCCTTAAAAAAAACGACACGGATACGGCAGGGTCACAGCAAAATAAATTAATATTTTTTATTTATATTTTATGTGTGTTCATAATTCATATATATTTTAATAACCGAAAAAATCTCATAGAAAATAACTAAAATGAAAATTTAATGCATACTGAATCGTAATCATTAGTTACACCCAGTCCGATTGGTGAATCACATACAACCCTAAATGGCATGAAAAAAAACAACTGTGTTTTAGTTTTGGATTCAACCTATTTGAAAGGTCAGAGGATCTGATAGGTTAAAGCCAAAACTGAATTGTAACTGTCCGTTACAACCAGCCTGACAAGTGAATTATACTCAGGGCCAAATGGTATGCAAGAGAACAAATGTGATTCAGTTTTGGCTTCAACCTATCTAATCCTCTAAGGCAGCTTGTGACCCGACCCTATATCGAACAACCCGCCGTGTCCGGTGCGTGTCCAGTGAGTGTCCGACCGTGTCCGGCTCCTGGAAACACGTGGGACACGGCACATGCGTGTCCGGTGTGTGTCTGACAATTGTCTGGCGAGTGTCGGTGTCCGACACGGGTACGGGAGGTCTGGGGAAGTGTCCGTGCTTCCTAGGTCGACAGATAGCTGGTGGACTACATGAAGGGCCGGCAAAAGACCAGCAGACTACAGGAGGGCCGATGGATAGTCGGCATAGGAGGGCAGGCGAAAGGTCGGCCGGCTGCTGGAGGGACCGGCTAAGATCGACGGAGGACCGATCGGGCACGGGAATGCCGAGCGCGGGCTCGAACGTAGAGGGCAAGGCGACGGGCTCGTCTCTGGCGCAAGCAAGGTCGCCGGATCGGGGAGGAAGGCAGCGGAAGGGGATGGCGAGGGGGATTAAACCCGCTCTGATACCATATTACCACAACTCTAGCGGTGGGTAGAGAGAGAGAGAGAGAGAGAGAGAGAGAGAGAGAGAGAGAGAGAGAGAGAGAGAGAGAGAGAGAGAGAGAGAGAGAGAGAGAGAGAGAGAGAGAGAGAGAGAGAGAGAGATGGCTAGGGTTTTGGAGAATGATGGACGATTCTCGTTAGGGCAAATAGCCACGAATATATAGGCATATACATGTGTAGGGAATGAATCATGTACATCTAACTCATATGTATAACTTATAATATACATTAACAATTTGCATTATTCTGTAAGAGTACCAATCCTAGATTCAAATAATATTAATGAAAAGCATTTTCTAGTTTAGTTTCCCTTTTATTGCATAGAAATTTAATGGGCTTCTGTATTAGGCTTTGGTTCAATTTCCAAGCTGCTTATTTTATCTTGATATACAATATTCTTGACCTTATTATGTCTCTTGTTTACAGTCCTACTGGAAAGGCTTCCTAGTAAGAAAAGCCTCAAAACAGCATGTATCTGACCTGCGGCGCAGACTAGAAATATCTACTGCAAATGTCGATGATGATATGCGACTAATTAACAGACTAGTTGCTGCACTTTCAGAACTTCTTGGCTGTAGAAGTATTAGTAATATTCGACATACTTGTGCAACATTGAGTAAGCTTTCTTTCAGAGCTATAAATTCTTCTTGGGCATGCAATTCTGACAAATACAATTGAATAATACATCACATATTGCTTACTATCCTTTATCTTATTATTCTTGTTTTATCTAATATGCTCCTCATTTTTTTGGAGTAATGTAGGATATAGTTTAGTACATCTATCTTCTATGTTACTTCCATCTGTCTTTAGAAGAAGTGGAACATATACATGTTCTTCAAATTCTCTCTGATTATCATGTTCTAAGATTTAAATCCATTTTTTTTTCTTTGGTATACTGACATATTTTGCCTGTTTTTTTTCTTAATAATAACTTTTTATTACTTAGCTACCTTAAATAATTCTCTGTTGTGTATTTTTTTTGTATTTGGGTATAGTTGACAAACAGTGGTAAACATTGAATAAACCAGATACCTGGTTAAGAATCTTGAAACATTTGAAAGAGTCTAACCATAGGAGACTGTAACTTGGACATTGGGAAGGTTTCGATTGCTATTGCTGGTATTTAGAGAAGAAGGTAGTAGAAGAGTGAGAAGATGCAGATCATACTTAAAACAAAGCAATATGCCCAAACATATAGAGAAGGTTGTGGTCATGTTATATACTGGCAACAACAAAACAAAACCCGATTCCAGAATGTATACAAACATTATAAAGGCCATACATGGAAAAGATGTAAATAATTTTATCTATATATAGTATATAGTGACGTGTTTCAGTTGGTTTCTCAAAACCTCCAATGTAAGAGATCCAGCAGCACGTTCGATTTTGCGTGCCCAGGTGCAAGCTCTGGATGAAGATTTGTTTTGGCGTTGAAAGTCGTAGAAAAGACGGCTGGTGGTAATTTCCATCTGATCTCATCCTTCTCCCCTACTTTGTCAAAGGGGATGCCCTCTATAGAACCAAAGATGTCTTTAACCACTTGAGAGGCTTGTGTAGGCAGTCCAAGTCCCTTCCCTATTAAAATAGCCACCCATCTGTAATATCAGGCATTTGATTTCTAGCTATGGAGATAGGGCTTACTCGGTTTTATCCAAGGATCCCTCTAGAGTCTACATCTCTTCCATTACCAATGTTTAATTACATGCTTGCTAATATGGTCAAGATTTAATCTTAATGGAAGATTGCCGTGTCTAGCTAATTTAGCCTGCAAAATTTTGTTCCTTTGTTCATTTTTTTTCTCGCATCAACAATTTTCTGGTTCTTACTGAGCAGCCTCTTACCCTTTTTCATTAACTGAATTATTGGTATTTGCTTAAAAAACAAATTGATCAGGTCCTACTTTTCTGACATTGTGTTTTTACAGATATGGCTACTGAGTTATCGCAGAAATGCTGTGAAACACTGGTTTCTGCTGGTGCAATAGATGTACTATTAAAGCAAATCCACTCCCTCAATCGTGGGATTCCTGACCAAGAAGTTTTGAAGCATGTGCTCTGTACACTGAGAAATATTGTTCGTTATCCACATTTGGCCCAAGTGTTGATCAATACGCCTCAATCAGTGGAGATCATTTTTCAAGAGCTCCTAAGGTTTGTTTACACTGCATAAGAGAATGGATGCCATGATGTTGTATTTGCAAAGGCCTGGTTCTTCTTAATGAAATATAGTCACCCTGAAGTTTGTTTGCATGCATAACAAATAAACAAATACATATAGAATTTTAAGTTTTTAGAATCTCATCTAGTTTAAATCTTGTGTCCTATGAGGAATAAATTACTTTATCAAATCTTCCGTTTTACCCTTTTCATCTGAAGACTTTCCTAGTCTAGTAGACTAGTAGAACCTTCGAGGGTTGCTCACTGCCTGGTTGCATAAGCTTAAACTACGTAACCAAAAAGCTAGCTCTCGCTAACCACCAACTGGCATGTTTAGGTTCCTTGGATTGTCCTCTCTTGCAAAGTGCGTGCCTTGACCGAATTTTCAGTACCGATCTTAGAGGGTTGATGTCAGGGCTACCATCCCGTTGGAAATTTCTTGTCAATCTCCCCTATATTCAACCCTATCTTGATGGGGGCATCATCTGTGTGCCAGCAAAGTGTATTCCCTCTCATTTTGATATCTGACTGATCTTGCAATTTTATTCTTAACCTATTCCTTCTTGGATGATTGTTTTAGGAACAAAAGTGAAGGATTTTTTGTCGCATGTGAGCTCCTGAAGAAATTGTGTGCAACACAGGAAGGCTTTGAAGCCATTACTAGACTACAGGGTCATATCAAAAGATTGAAGATTCTTGCTCAGGATCTGGAACGCAAGGCTGAACTTCAGAAGAGGTATTTGATTTGACATTTTGTTACCTTCGTTGTCCTTTCCGCCATAATCATGCAGATGAATTCTTAGCCATTAAATATGTTTTTCTTTTGGGAAATGCTATTTTAACATACAAGGAGACATAAACGCGGAGACAATGCTGATGTGGGGTGGCATTGGCCAGTGCTCGGTGCGATGGTTGATGCACCCACATCGGCATTGTGTCCATGTCTGTCCCCCTGCTTGTTCAAGTAGCAGCGCTCTTTTTTCTTTTTATTGATTGCTCTTGGCCTGCTGGTTCCATCCATGTAGGAATTCTCACCTGAGTGTTAGAAGGGACACGACCATGCGAAGGCTGAAGGAGACCGTCGACCTCTTGCTATTGGTTGCAGGAGATTGTCGATGACGAGGGGAAAGAAATCGACAGGGGGAGTATCGCTCTCCCCTGGGCAAAATCAAAGAAAGACCCATGTTTGTGATTAGTGCTTGTTTTGATGTCTGAATCCATGTAAACCACACATTATTGAGCCCTACTCAAATTAAAAGCTCTTGTTCTTGTAGATGTTGAAGGATAACCCCAGTTCATAACCCTATATGTTGTTGGATTTGGTTAAATATAAGTGATGTGTTTTGGAAGTAGCCATCTAATGCATTAGTGTTAAATATATGGGGTCTGTTAGGATGCGGTGCGACAACATAGTCACCTGATGCACTGCTGCATGCATCGCACGCATGCAGCGGAGCGGGTGCATCAGACGACTGTGATGCGACACCGCAAGCGGCATTTTATCACTCATATATATATATATATATATATATATATATATATATATATATATATATATATATATATATATATATATATATATATATATATATATATATATATATATATATATATATATATATATATATATATATATATATATATATATATGAGTATGTTATAATGCGGCACCACATAGTAGTCGTCTGATACACCGCTGTATGCATCACGTACCGCACGTACTGCAATATATATATGGGCTGTGGTACAGTGCCGCACGACACCACATGTCATAGGAACTCATTTCCCTATATATATATAGGGTCAGGATCGGATGACCCAGTAAATAACCCAACACCCTTTGATGCACCAAGAGGTTTTAGAATGGGTTGATTTTTTGTAGACATGTTGTCTATAGTATGTTGATCATCCACACAAAAAATCAGCCCATTCTAAAACCTCTAGACGTGTCAAATGCGATCTTCAAATCAACGGTTAAAATTGACAGTAAAAAACCGTTGATTTGAAGAGCGTATTTGACACACCTAGAGGTTTTAGAATGGACTGATTTTTTGTGAGGATGATCAACATACCATAGACAACAAGTCTACAAAAAATAAGCTCATTCTAAAACCTCTAGGTGCATCAAAGGGTGCTGGGTTATTGCTGGGTCAGGTTCAATGGACACTGTTTTTGCACTCAATTTTTTACACCGATTTTCAAACCATTAGATAGAGGATTTAGAATTTCTTGATTTTTTGTGAGCATAATCATCTTGTCTTAGATAACACATCCACAAAAAATCAGCACATTCTAAATCCTCTAGACTTATTAAATGTGCTCTTTAAATTAATGATTAAAATGGACGGTCGATAAAGCCTTTTAGTTTTGATGTAATTAGAGGTTTTAGAATGTTTTAATTTTTTGTGGACGTGCTATCTAAGATAAGGTGATTATACTCACAAAAAATCAAGAAATTCTGAAACCTCTATCTAATGGTTTTGAAAATCGGTGTAAAAAATTGTGTGCAAAAACAGTGTCCATTGAACCTGACCCTATATATATATATATATATATATATATATATATATATATATATATATATATATATATATATATATATATATATATATATATATATATATATATATATCGGGGAAGGGATACTCTTACTAATGAAAGTTACAAATCGTCTTTTACCTAACCTAGAAATTTCAGAATTTGATGAAACTTGGTGGGGATGCTCTCAATGGCAAGTTGATCATTCTCACCAAAAATCATCAAATTCTATAACCTCTAGGGGCATCAAATATGTTATTCAAATTAATAGTTAAAATGAACGGTCGATAAAGCTTCTAACATTTGATGTCTCTAGAGGTTATAGAATTTGATGATTTTAGATGAGGATGATCAACTTCCCATAGAGAGCATGCCCATCAAGTTTCATCAAATTATGAAACCTCCCTCCCCATAAAAGACGATATGTAACTTTCATTAGTAAGATTCCATTAGTAAGCGTTCCCCAATATATATATATATATATATATATATATATATATATATATATATATATATATATATATATATATATATATATATATATATATATATATATATATATATATATATATATATATATGGGTCAGGATCGGATGACCCAGCAAATTTTGACCCATTAATAACCCAGCACCCTTTGATGCACTCAGAGGTTATAAAATGGGCTGATTTTTTGTAGACATGTCGTCTATGGTATGTTGATCATCCTCACAAAAAATCAGCCAATTCTAAACCCTCTAGGTGCATCAAATGCGCTCTTCAAATCAACAGTTTTTGACTATCAATTTTAACCGTTGATTTGAAGATCTCATTTGATGAACCTAGAGATTTTAGAATTGGCTGATTTTTTGTGAGGATGATCAACATATCATAGACAACATGTCTACAAAAAATCAGCCCATTCTAAAACCTCTAGGTGCCTCAAAGGGTGCTGGGTTATTTGCTGGGTCATGCTGGGAATGCTACAATGCGGCATGCGGTACGTGCGGCATTGCACCGCAGCCGTCTGATGCACGAATGCACACAACGCGCGCATCAGACGGTTGTGGTGTGGTGCCGCATGCCACATTATAACATTTCTCTCTCTCTGTATATATATATATATATATATATATATATATATATATATATATATATATATATATATATATATATATATATATATATATATATATATATATATATATATATATATATATATATATATATATATATATATATATATATATATATATATATATATATATATATATATATATATATATATATATATATATATATATATATATATATATATATATATATATATATATATATATATATATATATATATATATATATATATATAGAGAGAGAGAGAGAGAGAGAGAGAGATGCTTGGTTGCGGTCCGGGTCTGCAGCCGCCCGATGCGGTCTGCGGTGCATCGGACGGCTGCGGACACGAACCGCAGACCGCAACCAAGCAGCCCCCTCTCTCTCTCTCTCTATATATATATATATATATATATATATATATATATATATATATATATATATATATATATATATATATATATATATATATATATAGGGGCATGCGGTAAGTGCGGCACCATTTCGCAGTCGTCTGATGCACCCGCTGTGTGCATCGCATGCACGCAGCGGTGCATCAGACGGTTGTAGTGCGGTGCCGCACTTACCGCATGTCACATTATAGCATGCTCCTATATATATATATATATATATATATATATATATATATATATATATATATATATATATATATATATATATATATATATATATATATATATATATATATATATATATATATATATATATATATATATATATATATATATATATATATATATATATATATATATATATATATATATATATATTTATATATAGGGATGTTACGTTGCGCTGTGCGCTGCGGGCCGGAGAAAACGCGCTGCCGATCGGTGGCCGTCCGATCATGAAATCGGTCATCCGATCGCGTGAATAACCCCGGAGCCCCCTGCGAACAGCCGCGAACCCCGGCCACCGTCCGATCGCGCTCCCGCTCCCGCACTGCACCAGATCCCGCTCCCGCACCGCACCAGAAACCGCTCACACATCGCACCAGAAACCGCACCGCACTGTAAAACCCGATCCTGCACCACTGATAACCGTCCGATCATCCCATGGATTTCAGATCGAACGGCTTATACAGTTTTCGCTGTTACTGTAGCGGCTACAGTAACAGCGAAAACTGTTTCGGGCCGTTCGATCGAAAGGTATTGATGGGAATCGAATCGAGTGGCCCGAAACAGTTTTCGCTGTTACTTTAGCCGCTACAGTAACAGCGAAAACTGTATAAGCCGCTCGATCTGAAATCCATGGAATGATCGGACGGTTACCAGTGGTGCGGGATCGGGTTTTACAGTGCGGTGCTGTTTCTGGTGCGGTGCGGGAGCGGGATCTGGTGCGGTGCGGGAGCGGGAGCGCGATCGGACGGTGGCCGGGGTTCGCGACTGTTTGCAGGGGGCTCCGGGGTTATTCACGCGATCGGACGGTCCGTTTCACGATCGGACGGCCACCGATCGGCAACGCGTTTTCTCCGGCCCGCAGCGCACAGCGCAACGTAACATCCCTCTCTCTCTCTCTCTCTCTCTCTCTATATATATATATATATATATATATATATATATATATATATATATATATATATATATATATATATATATATATATATATATATATATATATATATAGGGTCAGGATCGGATGACCCAGCAAATTTTGATTAATAACCCAGCACCCTTTGAGGCACTTAGAGGTTATAGAATGGGCTGATTTTTTGTAGGGATGTTATCTATGGTATGTTGATCATCCTCACAAAAAATCAGCCCATTCTAAAATCTCTAGGTGCATCAAATGTGCACTTCAAATCAACGGTTTTTGACTGTCAATTTTAACCGTTGATTTGAAGAGCACCCTTTGATGCACCTAGAGGTTTTAGAATGAGATGATTTTTTGTGAGGATGATCAACATATCATAGACAACATGTCTACAAAAAATCAGCCCATTCTAAAACCTCTAGGTGCCTCAAAGGGTGCTGGGTTATTAATGGGTCAAAATTTTGATGGGTCATCCGATCCTGACCCATATATATATATATATATATATATATATATATATATATATATATATATATATATATATATATATATATATATATATATATATATATATATATATATATATATATATATATATATATATATATATATATATATATATATATATATATATATATATATAGAGAGAGAGAGAGAGAGAGAGAGAGAGAGAGAAGTACTATAGTGTGGCATGCGGTAAGTGCGGGATCGTACCGCTGCCGTCTGATGCACCGCCGCATGCATGCGATGCACGCAGCACGTGCATGCGATGCACGCAGCACGTGCATCAGACGGTTGTGGTGCGGTGCCGCACTTACCGCATGTTGCGCTGTCTGCTGCGGGCTGAATGTGCGCTGCGAAATCCCACCGTTGGATCGGGTTTGGAACAACGGGATTCTCCCGGGAGCATCGCAATCGCTGTTACTGTGCCTGCTACAGTAACAGCGATTGCGATGCTTCTGGGTGAATCCCATCCGTTGTTCCAACCCCGTTCCGACGGTGGGATTTCACAACGCACATTCAGCCCGACAGTACATTTGGCTCGACAGCGCACAACTAAACATAACACTTATATATATATATATATATATATATATATATATATATATATATATATATATATATATATATATATATATATATATATATATATATATAGAGAGAGAGAGAGAGAGAGAGAGAGAGAGAGAGAGAGAGAGAGAGAAATGCTTGAATGCGGCATGCGGTAAGTGCGGCACCTACCGCATGCCGTCTGATGCACTGCTGCGTGCATGCGATGCACGCAGCGCGTGCATCAGACGGCTGCGGTGCTGTGCCGCACGTACCGCATGCCGCAGCATAGCATGCCCCTATATATATATATATATATATATATATATATATATATATATATATATATATATATATATATATATAGAGAGAGAGAGAGAGAGAGAGAGAGAGAGAGAGAGAGAGAGAGAGAGAGAATGGAAATGAAGCATTTTATTTAGGGTAATCAAAGGGTCTTCTTTGTGGAATGGGGTAAAGAGAGAGATTTCAATAGTTTTTTTTTTTAATCTCCTGTCAAATTTTTTTTTTTTAATGGGGTCCACCTTAAAGAGAGAGAGAGTGAGAGACTAGAATCCTTCTTCTATGTGTGCTTTTAAATCCTATTAAAAACCTACCATAAATATGATAAATATTCATTCAAAGGGATTTAATGTTAATATCTCTTTCTAACAAGTGATATCGTTTGTGTCTAATGACATGCATTAAACTCATCCGGACATTGATGACAAAAATGGAGGCCTCTCTTCCGTTTTATGACAAGTGGACCACTTTAAAGAGCCAGAATCCTTCTCTCATGTGTGAACGCGGTTCTCTTATAAATCCCATTAAGAACCTAATATAAAGATGATAAATACCCCATACAATTGTATTTAACGATCAATTGATGTTAATTAGAAAAATCATTAGTAATATCTTTTTCTCTCTCTAACAAGTGAATTACACTTGGATTAGTGAATCGTAATCTCTCAAGATTGCACACTTATTTGGACGATTGTGATGTCTTTACTAAGTTGTGATGTCTTTGCTAAATGGAAGCCTCTTTACCGTGTTGTGACACGTGGACGTCTTTTAAGAGCTAGAATTCTTCTTCTGTGTGTGAACGTGGTTCTCTTTTAAATCCATTTAAAAATCTAGCATAAAGATGCTAAATTTTCATTCAATGATATTTAATGGTCATTTGATGTTAATCTCCCTCTCTCTTTTTAATAAGTGAATCACACTCACTTCAGATTCACACTTATTCGAACAATTATGATGTTGTCTTTGCCAAATGGCATGCATCAAGCACATTCGGGCATTGCCCGGGTTTCTTTCTAGTAAGTATTAATATTCAATCGGTGGTTTTGATGGCCGCTTTTAAAATAGCCTGCAATGCTTGGTATCCTACCTCATGTTCATACGGTGGGAAAAGGATTTGCTCTTCAAAATGATGCCATGTGTCATAACATGGAAGAGAGGGCTCCGTTTTAGTATAGATACTAGTAAGAAACCCGGACAATGCCCGAATGTACTTGATGCACGCCATTTGGTAAAGACGATATCGCAACTATTCAAAGAATATGAAATCTGAAGTAAGTGTGATTCACTTGTTAGAGAGAGAAAAAGAAAGATTAACATCAAATGACCATTAAATGTCATTGAATGAAAATTTATCATCTTTATTATAGATTTTTATATGGATTTAAAAGAGAGCCGTGTTCACACACGGAAAAATAATTCTAGCTCTTTTAAAAGACGTCCATGTGTCACAACACGGGAGAGAGGCTTCCATTTTAGTATAGATATATAGATACTAGTAAGAAACCCGGGCAATGCCCAAATGTGCTTGATGCACACCATTTGGCAAAGACATTATAACTGTTCGAAAAAGTGTATATAAAGTGAGTGTGATTCACTTGTTAGAGAGAGAGAAAGAGAGATTAACATCAAATGACCATTAAATATCATTTAATAAAAATTTATCATCTTTATGGTAGGTTTTTAAATGGATTTAAAAGAGAGCGGCGTTTATACACGGAAGAAGTTTATACACGGAAGAAGAATTCTAGCTCTTTAAAAGACGTCCACGTGTCATAACACGGAAGAGAGGCTTCCATTTTAGTATCTGTAAGGCCTCGAGAGCCGATATACAAGCTCAAAGATCCTTAATCTCATTCGGATATATGCCACTAAATATTTACAACAGGGCCCACAACAGGATTCCTAAGGAGCCATCAGAATCTTCCGGAACTCATGCTTCTTGTGGGTGCTGCTGCATCCAGAGCTGGCCAACGAGCTGATCCAAACCTGATCTGATCGCACCGGTTCATCATCATCATTCCTGTGCCAGCTCCAGTAGGCGTGCGTCGAATTCACGACCCGTAGCTCTCCATGGCCAAAGCTAGCTTCCCGGAACACCGACCACACCGGCTTCGGGTTGCGGTATCTGTCGATTCAATCGATTTCCAATAAGAATAAATAAGCCAAGGGAGGAGTTGTTCTTCGGCATTTGAAAGAGTGAAGGCATACCTTTGGGCCAAACCTTCTCTATTGCCTCCATCGCCGATGGTGATGTGCACAGCGCCGCAAGGATCTAACCCCCCATTGTAGACGCGTTCCTGAAGATCAAGTGGAAACCAACGGTAGGATGAGTTGATGGAGCGAAAACCAGAGTGGCGATTGCAAGTTCCATGAGGTTTACCGAGCGTTCGTAGGCATGCACGTGGCCAGCAAGTAGGATGTCGACACCAGCAGCATACAGTAATGGTTCTATTGTGCCCATCATGCCGTCCCCTTCGCCTCGGTGAGCCCAGTTGCTGTTATACCATGGTACATGCAATAACACTAGCAGCCATGGTGTCCTTTCCCTGTCCACCTTAGCCAGATCTGCCTACAGAATCAACCATGATATTTTTTTCTTTTCACAAACTAGATTTCAAGTTTAACCTTTTTTTCAGATCCAAACAAAAAAAAAATTTCTGCAAGTTGAATCTAAAAACAGTAAAATGGAGAAGAAGGTGAAAATTGCAACACCCTTTCAATGTGCAATAGCTACCAGAATTTTCCAATTCCAGGGGTTTGGCCTTTTGTGATCCCATCCACCCATCCGCTCACGATGTTAAGAAATTAATAAATGAAAGCGCTATTAGAGGAATTTATTCAGAAGAACCACAATCAAGGAGCTTGCATATTACCAACGCCCAATCAAGATATTCAAAGTGGCAGCAGTTTTGAAAACAATGCAACGGGGTAAGGTACAAACTGAAGCCTGAACGATCTTCGAAGTAACTAGGTTAATTTAATTTACTTGTTTTTAAAAATAAATCTTCAAAACAGAGGGGATGCCAAATCACGAGAAGTATTAAGAACAAAAGTGATGTACAAAAGTATTCCAATTATCATGGAATTAAGGTAATGTACCAAATGAATCTTGAAAACAAGTAGGATACCAATTGTCGTCTTCAGGAGGAAGTATCATGGTGTATGTTGTTTACATATGATATACTAATAATTGATGAGACAATTATTCGGTTGAATCCTAAATTGAATTATGTAGGAAAGTATTCCAAACTAAAAAAGATATTCTGAATACGATTTTAATAGAAATAATAACAATAATAAAGGTTCATTCAGAATTGATGGCCAACAAATATGGGTTTGACACCTCTCCAGATTCCCTCCACTTCCCATTGGTAGAGGCCCGTTGTGAGCCAACGTCTGATGGACTATGGTAACCCTGAGATGGAAGCACCCTCGATAGGTGAAAGCACTTAGCGCTGACCAAACTCCCCACTGGATGGCTGTGATGCTATCTCGGACGCGCGGCTCGCATCGGTCCTCAGCCGATAGGAACTGGAGATGGCTGTAATTTGAGAGGAGTCAAACCCAAAAAAATGCATAGCATAATAGTTTTTAGCACCTGAGATCTACTAAATACAAAGAGAGATTAGATGAACATATATCAGATAGAAGTAGAGTTGGGTGGATTAAGTGGAGATGGGTTTCGGAAATACTATAAAATCGATGATGCAAGACAGACTAGGGGGTGGGTGGGGTCCTATAAAAGCAATAATTCTTGCTCTCTGTGGAAATTTTGGGTTTGGAAAGGTGCAGAATTTCAGGGCAACAGAGGGGTATTTCTATCTTTTCACTAAGTTAGGCTTTTGGATTGCAATGAAACTAGGTCGCTAGGTACGTATGGATGTTAGGAAGGTTGTGGATAAGTTTAGGCTTGATCGGACAGTTGGATGAGGAAAGATCAAGGAATTACCAGATCTGGACTGTGTTTCCAGATTTGGGAATTCTTCGAAATTAAAGTTCAATTCGATCCTAGGAATTGGGGTTTTTTATATGGTACCGTCTAAGTTTTGGTGGGGCTTCTTTACGAACAAGTTCGAAAGATTTTGGACAATGTATGCTAAGGTTTCGGATGAATTTAAAATTCAACTAGAGGTATTTCTAAGGTTCTCGATGAAAGTAGATGGCGATGGAGGTGATGGTGGTAGTGCTCCACAATGTCGGAGAGGAAGATGGAGAAGATGATGACGATGTTGACAATGGTTGCGAGGTGGTGATGGTGGTTATGATTCGAAGAGGTTTGTATTCAAAACAAACAAATAAATAAAAAAAGGTAATGATCACCGACCTTTCGCCGATGATCGAGCCGATCTCTCACCGGCGAACCTCATGCTTTCAATCCTCTCGCAAGACGGAAACAAGCATACTCAAGCAAATAACAATATAATTCATTCATTGATCAATATGACAGGCTTTGGAGCCTTTTTATAAAGCCGAAACAAAACATAAGCACGTAGGACTTGTACTTCAACAAAGTAAAGGACTATGACACCTAAAATACTCATACAACCCTTATAAGTCATGATTTAGACTAGGCAAATTTATGACATTCGTAAACTAAACACAATTTTGCCATATTGAAACGTTAATGATCATTGATTTATAACAAATGTTTAGTAAAGTTTTATAAATTTCACTTATCATGGCACGAACTGCAATGCAATATTTTATCTCCCCTATAAAAATAAAGTTATATCTTTCAAATCCAAATTTTCTATTAATTTGAAGGGTTGTAATAATGTTGGAGTACTTAGATTCATATTTTGCTAATAATGAATAGAAGGACTCGATCAAGATGTACTTGCGAGTTGCAAATAATCAAAAAGTAGAATATTAACATATGTTTTCTATTCCTTTGTTTTAAGGATCAACTTAAAGATGTTCAACTTATAGCAAATTCAAATTTACAAGAGATTAAACGAATACAAGTAGGATCATGGATAAACTTTAGTTTTCCAAATAAAGAAAAGATATGTATCAACACATTGAATGTTGTTTCAGTTTGTCCCATTGGTCTACATCAAATATGCTTCCTAGTCTAGTGGAACATTGGAGGTTTCTCTTTAAATGCATGTGCTTAAAATGCATAGCGTCTAGGTTTCTTGGCAGACCATTCTCTTGCCAAGTCGCCTTGGTCAGATTTTCAACATTAAGCTTAGAAGAATGGCACAGCTTAACAATCAATTCGGAAATTAATGTCAATCTTTTTATGGAGCATAATCAATCTTATCTTAGTGGATAAGACTTCGATGATGATGGTGATACATTTTTATTGAATTGCTGATTTATATAATAATTTATAGCTCGTGTATTAAATGCAGTAAGAGCTCCTATTTTCTATTCTCTTTACTCTAGCTCTTTATTATCGCTTTGGATATTTTACTAGTGTTGGATTACTATATTGGTATTAAGTTCTAAGATTTACTAAACCTTTTCCCAAATCTTGTGAATCCTCAGTGTCTCACTGCTCAAAAGATAATTCCTTCAGGAAAGTGCCTTGTGCCTGTCATTATAGCAAATTTGTGCTTATTTATTTCGTGCTTTTTTTAAGTTCCAAAGGTTGCGGTCAAATTTCCGCCTTGGTAATTGTTTAGATTGAGCCATAAACTTATTTGATGTGGAACAGTGTGTGCGACAGGGAATTCAAAGACTCGTTGAGCCGCGACGGGGTCGCTTGTTGCTCCGAGTCGAAACAGGAAGTTGATTTAAACAAATAATATGGTTAATGGTTTTAGCAAAGCATAACAGGCATGCAAGCAGGTATCCCAATCTAAATTAACCGAACAACAAACACCCAGTTATATCAGCAGGGTTTCAGATGCAATATCAGGGCTAATGACAAACAGGGTACTCAGAATCTCACAACTCACTATTCAAAGGGCAGCAGTTTGCATAGATAAAATATAGGAAAATCGATCGTTGGTATCACCTTCCGATGCTGACCGGGAACGAAAGAACTCACCTACTGAGGATTGTGGGGGGCCTCAGGGATCTCCACTGGTGGCGGGGTCGAAGTCGATGCGGTGTCCTCGGGTTTAGCCGGGGCTTGAGCGAGGGCCCGAAGGGCTAGAACGTTGGGATGTACGGGCGCGCTGGGATGCCACCGTTGATGATTCTCCGAGATGCCCAACCGTGCTTCCGCGTCCTTGGCGACGAGGTAGGAGATGCGATCCACGTAATCCTTCACGCTCTCGCCGGCGTTGAACCGGAAGTCGAGGAAGGGAGACTGGATGTCGAGAAATCCGTCTTCGTCGTCGATCAAGCCGTGATCCACGTCGGGGTCGGCCATGCCGTCATGCCGAGGTATTGGCTGTCGGGATTGGGGGAGGTGGTGCTCGGATTGGCGCGGGGAGGGGAAGGGATCAGGATGGGTCGGATGAGGGAAACGGGTTCGGGATCGACTCGGGGTCTGGAAGTTGGGCTGGCCGGGTCAGGCAGCAGGTTCGGGGCCGGCTGGGGTGCGTACGGAGAAGGGAGGGGTGGGGGATCGGGTAGCAGGGCAAGGGGCGGCAGTCGGGGGTGGCGTGGGGCCAGGCACGGGTCGGGTTGGATCAGGTTCGTGAGGGAGAGGGAGAGAGGGAGAGGAGGGGAAGAGTGAGGGGATCGGGTAGCAGTGGTGCTGGGTTGGGCCGGCCTTGGCTGGAGGTCGGGGCGGGAGGGGAGTGGTCGGGAGAGCGAGGGAAAGGGAGAGGAGGGGGCGGGGTGAGGGGGTCGGGCAGCAGTGGTGCCGGGTTGGGCCGGGCTTGGCGGGAGGGAGAGGGGAAGGGATAAAGGCGGGGTGGAGGGGTCGGGTGGATGGCGGCAGCAGCAAGGGGGAAAGGGGGGAATCGGGTTTGGGGGGAAGGGGATGGTCCCACTAGGGTTTCACACGCCTAGTTGGGGGCCTAGGGTTTCACACACCTAGGTGTAGGCTCGGGTTTCACACTCCTCACCTTAGCTCTCTCACACATGTGGGAAGAGATAAAAAGTTTATTCATTGCATACTAAAGAGAAAGATGAAAGGCCTATAAATAGGCTTACAACGACAGACGAAAAAGCCCACTAATCGAGGTGGGACTAAAAGTACACAACCCAAATAACAAAACAGAAAAAAAGAACAACAGCCAACATGGCTAGAACCACATGCTCAGATGTCGCCTCCTGCGCTGGTACACTCGCCAGGGCCGAGGCTCGATGTCCCCATCATTCTCCCCAGGTGGGAGAGAGCTCGACTCCGTCGAGTGAGGATCTGCAAAACTCTCGTACTGCTCCAAGATGTCAGGATCCAACTGCTGAAGGTCGCTGCGGTCAACCCAGGTGTCATCAGAGGCGGGTCTTCCCTTCCAACGGATCAGATACCGTCGGGTGCCACCGTCCTTACCGGACACAATCTCATCATCCACAATTTTATCTATTTGATCTGCTGCATAATGTGGGGGAATTTCTGGAAGTGGGGGTAGGGACGGACTCTCAGAAAATGGGTCTTGGGAAGGCTCACCTATGAGAGGATTACTAGGGTTAAAATCAGGACCCTTGTAGGCCACTAGGTCCTCGATATTGAATGTGGAACTGATGCCGAAATCTCCAGGGAGTTCTACAACATAGGCATTGTCATTCAGTTTCTTTAAAATTTGGAAAGGCCCTGCACTGCGTGCATGCAGCTTTTTAACGGTTCCCGGGGGAAACCGTTCCGGACGGATCCGGACCATTACATAATCACCCACATTAAATATTTTAAATCTTTTCCTGAGGTCAGCTCGCAACTTATAGGTAGCATTACTCCGCTCAATTTTGTCTTTGATTTCCCTGTGTAGTTTCTGGACATGCGATGCAAATGCGGATACTGACTCAGAGACTTGATGATAGTTAGCCATGGGGATGAGATCTATAGGCTGTCTAGGTTTAAAACCATGCACAATTTCATGGGGACTCAAACCAGTGGTCCTATTAACAGATGCATTGTATGCAAATTCAGCGATGGACAATTTTAGATCCCAAGTCCCAACATGCTCACCTACCAAGGTGCGCAAAAGGTTTCCCAGACTTCGATTCACTACCTCGGTTTGACCATCAGTTTGTGGGTGGAAAGCGGTAGAAAACTGGAGCTTAGTGCCCAACTTGTGCCACAGGGTTTTCCAGAAAAAACTGGTGAACTTGACATCTCTGTCAGAAACAATGGTCTTGGGCAGACCGTGCAATCTGACGATACCGTCAAAAAAAGATCTTCGCAACCCTCGAAGCATCAGCTGTTTTGGAGCAGGGCAAGAAATGAGCCATTTTGGAGAACCGATCCACGACGACCAGAATCGAGTCGTGTTTCCTTAGAGTTTTGGGAAGGCCCAGTACGAAGTCCATGCTGATATCTTGCCATGGACAATTTGGGACCGGTAACGGAGTGTAAAGGCCAGTGTTCTGCTTGTGTTGTTTGGCTAGCTGACAGGTGTGACATCTGCCAACATGCCTAGCAACATCGCGCTTCAGGCTCGGCCAATAGAACCGGTACTCGACGGCCTCAATTGTTTTCTCATTTCCGAAATGTCCGGCAAGACCTCCAGCGTGCAACTCCCACACGAGAAACTCACGTAAGGACGTTCGTGGGATGCACAACTTTCGTCCCCGGAACAGATATCCATCATGCATGAGATAGCCATCAACTTCGGCCAGGGTTCCGTCTCTCAATAACGCATAGGTTTCGCTAAAGTCGGGACATGACTCATACTCGGCTCTTATCCTAGCAAACCCATCAACTGCCGTGGTTAATTTGGAAAGGATGAACACACGACGGCTGAGCGCATCAGCAGCTTTATTCTCAACTCCCGCTTTGTGGCGCAGACTAAAAGTGTAGTCCTGGAGGAACTCGACCCATCGACCATGTCGCGCATTCAGTCTCTTCTGGGAGTAAATATAACGGAGGGCCTCGTGATCAGAGAAAATAACGAACTTTTGCGGCAAGAGGTAATGTCGCCAATGGCGAAGCGATTGGATCACCGCATAGAACTCCTTATCATAGGTGGAGTACCTCTGTCGGGTGTCATTTAGCTTCTCGCTAAAATAGGCAACCGGGTGGCCTTCCTGGGAAAGGACTCCACCTATCCCGAGTCCAGACGCGTCGCAAGCCACTTCAAAAACCTTAGAAAAATCAGGGAGACGCATGACAGGGGCCTCAACCATCCTTTTCTTGATTTCGACAAAAGCTCTCGTGGCGGCATTAGACCAAGTGAACTCACCCTTCTTCAGACAGTCAGTCACTGGGGCCATGATGGTGCTGAACCCCTTAATGAACCGACGATAAAAAGTGGCTAGCCCATGGAAGCTTCTGACATCACGAATAGTCTTGGGCTCAGGCCACTCTTCAATGGCTTTGACCTTTTCGGGGTCCGCAGAGACTCCCTCGATAGAAACCACAAATCCTAAGAATTGGACTTGAGTCGTGAGAAATGTGCACTTCTTCGGATTCGCATACAGCTCTTCTTTCCTTAAGACGGCACAGACTTGACGCAGGTGGTCTAAATGTTGCGCCCGAGATTGACTATAAATGAGTATGTCGTCAAAGTACACCACCAGGAATTTACCCATAAATGGCCGGAGTACTTGCGTCATTACTCTCATAAAGGTACTCGGGGCGTTAGTCAGCCCAAAGGGCATGACCATCCACTCATATAGTCCATCCTTAGTCTTGAACGCAGTCTTCCACTCGTCGCCCGGACGGATACGGATTTGGTGATAGCCACTCTTTAAGTCAATCTTGGAGAAAATGGTAGCTCCGGACATCATGTCCAACATGTCGTCCAGTCGCGGGATAGGGAAACGATACTTGACTGTTATTTTGTTGATGGCGCGACTATCGACACACATGCGCCACGATCCGTCTTTCTTAGGCGTCAGAAGGGCGGGGACCGCACACGGACTCATACTCTCCTTGATAAAACCCTTTTGCAGGAGTTCATCAACCTGTCTCTTTAACTCCGCGTGTTCAGTAGGGTTCATTCGATAATGTGGCAGGTTGGGAAGACTTGCCCCAGGGACCAAATCAATGGCATGCTGTATGTCGCGCATCGGGGGCAGTTGGTCAGGGAGATCTTCAGGGAAAACGTCAGCAAACTCCCTAAGCACAGGGGTGACTTCGGGAGGAATCGACTGGCCGGAATCCTTAGGGGTTTCTCTTGCTACTAGGATGATGACAGGAGCTCCCTTTTCTACCTCGTGACTCAGCTCTTTGGCGCTGACGAAACTAACGCTCTTGGCTTTCTTTGCGGGGGCAGTCTTTTGCTCGGCTTGGGCACTCTTGGGTGGGGAGGGAATCAACTTAACTTTCTTGCCCTCATGTTCAAACAGACACATGTTTGAGCGTCCATAAATGAGAACGTCGTTATCGAAAAGCCAAGGTCTTCCTAAGATGACTTGGCCCACATCCATGGTCAGGACATCACACCAGATCTTGTCCTAGTAGATGTTGAAACTGATGGGCACTAGGCATCTCTGCTTGACCTCCATGGCAGTGGAGTTGATCCAAGACACTTGATAGGGGCGAGGGTGGGGGACGGCCTTAAGGCCAGTCTTGGCGATAACAGCAGATGATACGACATTGATGCAACTGCCACTGTCGATGATGACCTTACAATTTTTATCCCCAATCTTGGTGAACGTATGGAAAATAGCGGTGCGCCTCCAATCATCCTGATCCTTGGGTTGGGATAGCGCGCACCTAACAACTGACACGGTGGGGGACGACAACTGCCTAAGACAACTCAGAATGGCACCGTCATCATCATCATCAAAATCTCCATCCTCTTCTTCTGCCTGGTAGAAGAACTCTGCTTCTCCAGGCTCTACTGCCTCAATGGGGTTGCCATCGACAATGTTGACTCTGACAGGGCTGGGGCAGTTGGCAGCCACGTGGCCATACCCCTGACACTTGTAACACTTTGTAAGAGGGCTGACTTTGGAGAAGTCACGCTCGACACTCTTTCCTCGGGCGTCTCTCTCAAAATTCTTGTTGGGAATGCTGGGCTTAGATTGAGATGAGTTGGAGTAGGTCCGATTGGAATTGCTAGGGGAGGGCTTAGTGGGGTAGCTCCTAGAATCAGAATGCCTGTAGGTGTGACTAGACCTAGAGGCGTCAAGGTCTTGTACTAGAGCGTAGGCTCTTTCCAATTCCGTGACATCTCTGGCAAGGAGCTCATTCCTTAGGTCTTCCCTCAGGCCAGACCGGAAACGGGAAAGGACTTGGACAGGCGTCTCGGTCCCAAGGACGTTGCAGCGAGTGAGAAACTCGTCAAATTTGGCAACATAGTCCTTCGCCGATTTGCTACCTTGGGTAAACTGATGCCATTGGTCTAACAGTCGTGTCTGATACGACGGTGGCACATACTTACCCTTCAGCTCATTTTTCATGGCGACCCAAGTATCGATCGGGTCCTGGGTTCGCGCAACTCTCAAGGCTTCCACGTTGGTCCAGTATTGGCTCGCGGGTCCGCTAAGCTTCATGGCTGCAAAGCGGACCTTCCTAACCTCAGTTAAAGGATACCACATGAAATAACGATCCATGGACTGGAGCCAATCCAGGAAAAACTGGGGATCATGTCTACCATCAAAGGACGGTACCTCTAACCGGATACTCCGAAGGTACTGGTCATCGGGGTCCTGATTGTTCTGCCAGTTGGCCGGGTGCCCTTGAGGGGGATTGGGAAATTCAACATGCGGATCGTTCCGCGCTTGTTCCATCCGGTCTAACCGGGCATTGGTGTCGCGCTGATATGCGGCGAGGTTTTGGTTCATGGCGGTTATGCCTTGGGTCAACTCGGCAAGTGCTCTAGTCAGGGCCTCGGGATCCATACTGTAGTTGTCCGACTCGCTAGACTCTCCTAATAGATATGGCCTACCCCTTCGGGTTGGCATGCAATGACAACTCCCAAAATGATGCTAATGATTTTTTTTTTTTTTGAAACTTAATGCACCAGAACTAAGATGAATGCAAGTGGCAGGATCAGGTATAGAATGCAAATGACCTAGCTCTAACCATGCTCTGATACCAAAATGATGTGGAACAATGTGTGCGACAGGGAATTCAAAGACTCGTTGAGCCGCGACGGGGTCGCTTGTTGCTCCGAGTCGAAACAGGAAGTTGATTTAAACAAATAATATGGTTAATGGTTTTAGCAAAGCATAACAGGCATGCAAGCAGGTATCCCAATCTAAATTAACCGAACAACAAACACCCAGTTATATCAGCAGGGTTTCAGATGCAATATCAGGGCTAATGACAAAAACAGGGTACTCAGAATCTCACAACTCACTATTCAAAGGGCAGCAGTTTGCATAGATAAAATATAGGAAAATCGATCGTTGGTATCACCTTCCGATGCTGACCGGGAACGAAAGAACTCACCTACTGAGGATTGTGGGGGGCCTCAGGGATCTCCACTGGTGGCGGGGTCGAAGTCGATGCGGTGTCCTCGGGTTTAGCCGGGGCTTGAGCGAGGGCCCGAAGGGCTAGAACGTTGGGATGTACGGGCGCGCCGGGATGCCACCGTTGATGGTTCTCCGAGATGCCCAACCGTGCTTCCGCGTCCTTGGCGACGAGATAGGAGATGCGATCCACGTAATCCTTCACGCTCTCGCCGGCGTTGAACCGGAAGTCGAGGAAGGGAGACTGGATGTCGAGAAATCCGTCTTCGTCGTCGATCAAGCCGTGATTCACGTCGGGGTCGGCCATGCCGTCATGCCGAGGTATTGGCTGTCGGGATTGGGGGAGGTGGTGCTCGGATTGGCGCGGGGAGGGGAAGGGATCAGGATGGGTCGGATGAGGGAAACGGGTTCGGGATCGGCTCGGGGTCTGGAAGTTGGGCTGGCCGGGTCAGGCAGCAGGTTCGGGGCCGGCTGGGGTGCGTACGGAGAAAGGAGGGGTGAGGGATCGGGTAGCAGGGCAAGGGGCGGCAGTCGGGGGTGGCGTGGGGCCGGGCACGGGTCGGGTTGGATCAGGTTCGTGAGGGAGAGGGAGAGAGGGAGAGGAGGGGCGGAGTGAGGGGATCGGGTAGCAGTGGTGCTGGGTTGGGCCGGCCTTGGCTGGAGGTCGGGGCGGGAGGGGAGTGGTCGGGAGAGTGAGGGAAAGGGAGAGGAGGGGGCGGGGTGAGGGGGTCGGGCAGCAGTGGTGCCGGGTTGGGCCGGGCTTGGCGGGAGGGAGAGGGGAAGGGATAGAGGCGGGGTGGAGGGGTCGGGTGGATGGCGGCAGCAGCAAGGGGGAAAGGGGGGAATCGGGTTTGGGGGGAAGGGGATGGTCCCACTAGGGTTTCACACGCCTAGTTGGGGGCCTAGGGTTTCACACACCTAGGTGTAGGCTCGGGTTTCACACTCCTCACCTTAGCTCTCTCACACATGTGGGAAGAGATAAAAAGTTTATTCATTGCATACTAAAGAGAAAGATGAAAGGCCTATAAATAGGCTTACAACGACAGACGAAAAAGCCCACTAATCGAGGTGGGACTAAAAGTACACAACCCAAATAACAAAACAGAAAAAAAGAACAACAGCCAACATGGCTAGAACCACATGCTCAGATGTCACCTCCTGTGCTGGTACACTCGCCAGGGCCGAGGCTCGATGTCCCTATCATTATTTCACAATTGTTCATAAACTAAAACACATGCATTAGTACTATAATATTTTGGTTGTTTACCTGACAGTTTTGCTAGTTGATCTTTCTATCAAACACTATTCATCATAGATATCAATACTATCCCTAGCCCCACACTATGTGCAATATATAATAAGATATTTTTACAAAAAGTAGTAAAATATTGACTTTAATTATAAAGCATATGTAGCACTATTGAATGTTCCTTCAAAATGTGGACAAATCGTTGAAAGGTAGCAACTACTTATGGTAGCACATCTGATCATCGCTGCCCTAAATAAGAGGCCTACGGGGTTGATCATGATTGTAGCTAGCCATAGCATACATGAATATTAGGACCTTAGTTCAATCTGCTCGGAAACCTAACAGAGAAGAAAGGAATGGTGTTTAATTTACTCGATTTGAGTGCCCACTAATATTGGGTTTTAATTTGTCTTCCAAACAATTGCCAACTTTCGTTGCAATGTAGACATTCTGGTCCACAAGACGCAGTAAAACAACAAGACTAAGAACATGCATTCAAGCATAAGAGGTATACCTATAATGAAATCACTGTAAAACCGCTAACCATAGAAATGCAAAGAAGCAAAAAGGAACATACAAACCTTCAGCCACATATATTGATCTGAGCTTTCATCATAATCAGTATATGAACCGAGCATGATTAGATGAATCCCGGCAACCTCAAAAGAATAGTATAGGTTCGAAGTAGATCCACTCTCTTCATAAGGCATCTTCCACCGTGCATTGTATGATTGAAATCCAGATTTAAAGAATAGTATGCTTTCCTTCTCATGGTTCCCTTCTGTTACCATCCATGGTCTAGCACTAGCAAGTGGCTGCACCAGAGAGCCAAATGAATCCCATAGGTGCTGCTGGTAATCAGCATATGAGAGATCCCCTGGAAGCAGATGAACATCATATTTGCACTGGCCTATGTGATCTAGAGTTGATGCTGTCCAGCCTGTCTGACCAAGATCACCAACCACTGCAAAAGTTACAGGAAACTTTGAGGGAGGGGTCTTAAGATGGAACTCTGGACTCTGTCCTCCACAACGATAGAAGTAAACTGTGTCATCTTCAAGAGGTCCAATAACAACATGGTGTATCTTCCCAGAACAATATAACAAGTAGTGGTAGGATGTGCTTTCTCCTTGAGATGATGATGTATATTCCCCGGGTGAAGTTCCATATTCAACAATCGAGGGAGAAGATTCATCGTCAGTGATCCATGTGATTCTCATGTGATTTTCCCCCGCCAAAGAAATGTGAACCTGCAAAAAACATTTGGACGCGGTTGAAGTGAGTTTAACTTCAAGAAAGCAATAAACCACAGAAGTAGATAACAAATGCATGATTTTTCAACACTTGCAATTTGCATAGGATGGCCGCATGAACCTTTTCCATGTCTTCAAAATGAAAGACGAGCAATTAATAATGTACAAATTCTAAAGCAGGAATTTAGTGTATATTTTTAGTTGTGCATCTTAAAATCTTACCTAAAATAACAGTAACTCCATATGACCTCTTAATTATAAATTATGTTCTAACAATGTCCCAAGCACAAAAAGCAACAGAAGATATTCCCTCTAAGGAAATTGCAATGCAATGGTTAGGTTGTTACAATGTTCTAAAAGGCATACAGGTATTTGATGGCGGGGGGGAGGGGCAGGGGGGTCCCAAAGGATAGGAGCTAGGAGGC
Organism: Chamaelirium japonicum; assembly: GCA_947650365.1. Taxonomy (NCBI): domain Eukaryota; kingdom Viridiplantae; phylum Streptophyta; class Magnoliopsida; order Liliales; family Melanthiaceae; genus Chamaelirium; species Chamaelirium japonicum. The sequence continues at coordinate 83,343,170 of OX393550.1, read as the reverse complement.
CGCCTAGACAAAATCAAAAAAAAAAAAAAAAATGAAAAGCTTAAATTTAAGAACATCAAAGACGGTAAAAAGTAATGGAAAGTGTATTTAGAATTACCAATTAGAAAAACATAAACCTAGAAGTGTGGAATTGATTCCACTTATCCAAATCTGAACCAATCCGCCTCTAGCAATCTAATCTTGCCTTTTCACAAACCTCAACAAAGCTTGGGTGACAACCAAGGCACTTGAGGGCACCTAGGCCCGCATTTTGTGAACCAGGAGCGACGGCCACCACATTCTTGGGTGTCCGACTATTGGAATGTGTGGTAAGCTAGGAAACATAGAGACTTCCCGGGATAAGTCGTGTACGCTTCTAACATATGGGGAACACCAGTCTTGTAACACGGTGGACACATGCTCCTCACTCCTTCCATCACGCACACACGCGCGTGCATGCAGAGAGAGAGAGAGAGAGAGATGAAGAAGAAGCGGGAAAAGAATCATAATGGATCTTATCGATTGAGTTCATACTGAAAGATCCGACAAGAGAAAGATTAAAGGATGAGAGATGGGCTTACCAGATTGAAAGTAGATGTATGGAAATCATGGGGAGCAAATATAGTGAATGTCATCCTTGCTGTGGAAATCTTGGGGAGCAAAAAATGCACATGTATGGAAATTTTGTTATACATCACTCTACTCTCTTTTTTTTTTTTTTTCCGCCCACTTTGGGTTTACATAGAAACTGGGTGAGATAAAGAGAAAAAAGAGGCATTATTACCGGAGGGTGGAGTAAAATATTTGTACTAGGTTTAGGTGGCAAAAAGTAATGGTCTCGGAAATGATGTGCTACATGCTGCGAAAATTGCCGTGCTACTTCTTCCACCACATGCTTCTGTTACGGTACAACCCCCCCCCCCCTTTCTTCTTTCCTCAACCCATTATCAAGGTCCCACACATGATTAAAGCTTAATGTTTGAACCTCGTTATCTTCTCCCACAAGCACCTAACTAATTTTGTAATATCTAATAGAACTATATATACTTTTATTATTTATTGCCGTGTCCCCGCCGTGTCATATCTGAGTTTTTTGAGAACTTCTTGTATCGGCGTGTACATGGCATTCCCATGTCCAGTGTCCTCGTGATAAGTGCTTGTCACTAGCCCTATCATTAGATGACGAAAAGGAAGATGATACGAAAGACAAGTATAAAACCATCCATTATCTCAACCTTTATTTCTGCAAAAAAAACATGCATGAGAGATTTAGGTGATCAAAGTTTGTACCTAGGTGACTTAGGCCTAGGCGGGATGGCCAGTGCACTAAGCCTCATAGAGAGCTTAGGCAGCTAGTCAGTCACTTTTTAGAACATTGAGTTATTATTAGCATAGCAAACGAAATAAGCAACAAAGTGAAGCAAGACCACTTAGCATTTGAATCTGGAACAACATTATAGAAGTAACTAATTAAATTTATTAGGTTTGGTTGAATCAAGAAATTAGTCAATAGTCAATGAATAAAGAAAAGAAGAATATGTGCTTGTTCATCTGCCCACTTGTATGCACTTAGGCTAAAAAAATAGCTTATATCATTCATTCGTAGCACCTATTTGTAGGGATTTTCCCATGCACTATGAGCAAAAACATGTTCTCCATTAAACTTTTTGATCAAGTTCTGCAAGCAGATGCCCAAGTTTTTATCTGATTCACTTGACCTTTCAACAATGGCTTGGCAACCGGTCAAATATGATACACAACAGGTATGCATGATTTGAATAAAAACATAACTTTTCCCTCATGATAAAGTTTTTATTAATGTTACATGTAAAGGGATTGAATTGAACGCGTTAAAGATACGACACACTTTCTAAGCTTTCCCGCTCTCTTTCGGACATTGCCCTTTACCTAAGCAATATATAAGGCACATATTGTGAATCGTGGTGGGGTATTATTAAAGGGAAACACAATGAGAAAAAAAGATTCAGGTTCTCATTTGGAGGGAGAAGTTATTTTCTTCCTTTATCCTCTAATTTTTCTTCTTCCCAATCAACTTATTTTCCTTCATTATAAGCATTGGCTTTAAAGATTTGTCACTTCCTTATGAAAGGTCTTCTTTACAAACATTTTCTTGCGTCTTAACACTAGAGAAGGTTATCCTTTGTGAGGGTGAGCGTGTTAAAATCTCAATCATTTCTAGGTTCATTATATTCTCTTTCTGGTACCATGAGCTTATTATGGTTTTTCAATTGTTGATGTGATTGTTCAATCATTCAACGGGACCATGAAGGAGTTCTTTTTTAAAGAAGAAGCACTCACCATCCCTGCCCGTTGTTTTTCTATCAGTCTTCCCTTGATTGATTTTGCTAAGTATTTTGATCTTGATTTTTCAACTTGCAGACTTTAGGACAGCTATGAAAAGTCGAGATCAACACCATGATGAAAATGCCTATAGCAATTAAAGCCTGCACATGAAGGTATTCAGCCAAAGTCTGATTTTTTAAAAGTTACGACTTATGACAACATGCACAACAATATTTTTTGGATATGGAAATCCTACCCAAACAAGCCAACCTAGGCTCTCATACCACTTAATGTCAATAAGTTTTGGGTACGATGTGAGTTTTCATGTAAATTACTGATTTTGAAGCTCTGGAAAGACGATTTGGATAGGTTTTGTTTTGATGCACTAGCTGCCAATTAAGATGAATGTGAATTTCTAGGTTGATATTTAAGGCTATGATACCAAATGATGTGGAGAGAACTTTTGGAGTCTTCGGTAGGTGTGCACTTGTGCTAATTACATAAACCTTAGGGATCAATTTCAGAAGCTAAATACAAAGTGCATGCTGGTTGTTTTGTCTCAGGTGAGCAAATACAGTCCACAATCAGCAAGCAAGACATTGATTGTTTGGCCCCCAACTTGGTTGGTTGCTGCGATGTTTTGTTCAAACTTAAGTCTTTCACAATTAGGACCAATACTAGCCTTTAAGCATTAATTTGAAGCATAAAATGTGCACAAATACAGTCCACAATCGGCCCATAAACAAAAATAACTAAAGGAAACCCAAAAGATTAAAAATAAAGTGCTTTCCGGGCTCAATAATGGTATGAAGTCAGATTTAAAAGCAAAGTACAATAACAAGCTCAACAAGAAATGGTATACCAACGATAATGATTTTGAGCTGTCACGTACGATCTCTCCAGTCGGAACATATAGTCAAAGTTTGGCCCACAAAAACAGTCCCAAAACAAGGATGACGGTGTAGATGGGGTAGAAGGTGGGTAAGAAGACTAAAGAACGATGAGGATATGTGGACAAAGGAGGGAGAATACAATTGCAGTTCGCACCTAGGTAAGGTGGTCCAGAAAAATTAGACATGAGACTAGATGAAGAAACACGGAAACGTGTAAGATAAACAAGTGCAAAGCAACATTGAATAAGGGGTTTTAGACACTATTTTAATCTTGAAATCTCTATAGTCAAAGCGTCGCCTAGGTGCCGCCTAGGCATTTTGGACCTCTGAGCACCTAAGCGACCCCCTAGACGAGCGATTTTCCCTAGGCGGCCACCTAGGTCCGCCTAGGCAGTTTTTCACTTGATCCAATTTAGGATTTTTCCAAAATTAATTTGAATTAACTTATAATTCAGTTGCATTAACTCAAAATTGAATTGCATTAACTCAAATCGAGTTGAATAAGTTCAAAATTGAGTTAAATTAACTCAAATTCTTTTGATGGGTTCATAACAATTTGTGGGGTTTTCAAAATTTAGTTGAATTAACTCAAATTCTTATGATGGGTTCATAAGAATTTGGGGTTTTTTCAAAATTGAGTTGAATTAACTCAAATTAAGTTGAATAAACCCAAAATTGAGTTGAATTAGCTCAAATTCTTATGATGGGTTCATAAGAATTTTGGAGATTTTTAAAATTGAGTTTAATTAACTCAATTTCTTATGATGAGTTCATAAGAAATTGGAGAGTTTTCAAAATTGAGTTGAATTTACTCAAAATTGACTTGAATTGACTCAAAATTGAGTTACATTAACTCAAATTGTGTTGAATAAACTCAAAATTGAGTTTACCTAACTCAAATTCTTATATTGGTTCATAAGAATTTGGGGGGTTCAAAATTGAGTTGAATTAACTCAAATTTTTATGATGGGTTCTTAAGAATTTGGGATTTTTTCAAAATTGAGTTGAATTAACTCAAATTCTTATAATGAATTCATAAGAATACGTTGTTGTGCAATATTTTACCCTATCTATCTGAATGCTTCCGTGAATATCTGAGATTGGCAACATGTTGTGCAATATCTACGATTGCTCATTTCACTACTCATTTGATTTTAATTGTGGTACATTGAAGGGGATCCGGTGTACTTTCTGAATTTTTAATAGTACTAGAGTGTAGACCGATTAACGCTCCCCTCCACTCTTCCTCTAGGGCCATATTTATCATCGTCATGCCGTAGACTTTGAGATAAACCATGTTTTTACCACATTTTCCAATTGGAAGGTGTTGTCACTATTGTACTTTGAGACCCGAAATCTCCCCATATTAAGCCCTCATAAAAATTCGACTACACCCTAAAATTATTAGGGGTGGATCCTTCAACCATCAAATCACCCACCATCTCAATTGACATCTGAAGGAAAACTTCTCAGTGGAATTCCTGACTCGCGAGTTCTTAGAACATCATTATATATTCGAAATCAAAATAAACAGCAATCCAAAAAAAAAAAAAAAAAATTGGAACAAGAATCAGAACCTGAACATATGGAAGATCCAAAACAGCAACAACGGGAAGCAGATCCAAAAGGATTATGCTGTCCTGTGGAGAGAAAATTGCATGGGAAATCGTACCTGTTGGGGATCGGAAGAGACCCTCGGCCTCCATGGAAAACTTAGGGTTTTCCGCGGCGGCGGCCGCACGTATTCCCCCACTGCAGCTCCGATCCCGGCTGCAGACGAGATGAGCAGCAGAGCGCACAGTGAAATCACTTGCTTTCCCATTTTTCCCAGCCTCGGCTTCGAAGTACAGTACCGTTGGGATAGCCCATTCTTCTCCCGGACAGCCCAAATTTATATAAAGCTAGTAAGATATGCACGCCACTTGGCACTGATAACATCACAGTCATCCGAAAAGAAGTACGCAATCTGAAATAATTGTGATTCACTCTGAGATGTGATTCTTTATAGTAGGGTTTTAAATTTTTAATAACCATCAAATGATCATTAATTGTCATTGAATCAAATGATCATTAATTGTGATTCACGCTAATGATTTTTATAATTAACATCAAATGATCATTAATTGTCATTGAATTGGTATTTATCATCTTTATAGTAGGGTTTTAATAACCAAGATGGTACTTCCTCTCTCCTATGTTAGAGAGCTTCCTTGTTCGACTCCCGGGATGGACACCGTGGAGCGAACTTTCCCTCAAGGTCGTTGTGCCTTGTTTGCGCGTGCGAATCCAAACATAGTCGGTCCAACAAAAAAAAAAAAGGTAGGGTTTTAATAAGATTTATGAGAGAGCCGTGTTCACACATGGGTGAAGGATTCTGACTCTTCGAAAGAGGTCCACGTGTCACAACACGAGAGAGAGAGGGTTCCATTTTAGTATTATACTATTAGATTAGATAATCCTATGTAGGCCTGTAGGGACAATTTACTAAATACATATTTTACCCAAGGCAATCCTAAGATAAAGACATTCTAATATTTCAACTTTACCCTTTCCTTCCTCTTTCGTCCTTTTACTCCACCAATGCTATCCCATGCATGCCGTCGCCCACCTCTACCTTCATCCCAGTTGTCCCTCCTCCTCCACCTCATCCCCATCCTCCCTCGTCCTCCACCTTCCTCTTATTCATCTTCAACCTCCTCAATCTAAAATAATGACTCGGCTATTGCAAAGTTGAGGCTCTCTGTATCTCATTCGGGAATTGGAGGCCAAGTGATCCTACATACCATTCAGCTATTGGAGGTCAAGTAGTAAACGATGATCGCGTGCCTTGTTTTTCGATCATTGGAGGCACAAGCAGTACCATGAAGAGGGATCCGTGGCACAAGCCTAAGCACCAATCACTATGAGACACTCGTCCACATGAGATAGGGTAGTGGCACGATCAATGTAAAGATACCACGTGAAGAGATACGTGTCCTGTAATAAAAAGGCTAATGTCTTCTAGCTCTCACTGTGAAAGGGGAGGTGGAAGCACAGAAAAAATAGACGCATCCTTTGGATTCGGAAAAGAGTAAAGGTTTTTACCATAATTGTTATGAGATCTTTAATTAAGTGACTGTTCACCTAGTTAATACACCCCAAGTTAACACCCCAAGTTAATAGGGTGTTATGAGATCTTTAATTAGGTGGTTGTCCATCTAGTTAATACACCCCGAGTTAATACACCCTATAAATAATAGATGACCCCTTAGGGTGGGGGTACGTTTTCCAAGCATCAATTCATACATTCTCAAGCATCTTTTTCCTCTTATCTTTTAATACGTTATCAGCACGAGCCTCGAGCCCCTGAATCCGACCGATCGCACGAGAGAGGAATATCGTGACGACGAACGGCTGAACGTACTCTCGTGGCACGACAAATCTTGCAGTGACAAAACCTTGAAATGTATGCTCTGGAGCCTTAGATCTCTCCCTCGTCACACCACCGGCTACCCCTGCCGGATCCAAATCCGGCCTCAAGCCAAGCCGTATCCCTATCCAACCGTGCCCGACCACCACTCCCATGATCTGCATGGACTACACTGGCCCTAAATTAGCATATCGTGCTGCCCATATAACGTGGAAACCATTCCGATCGGCATTAGCGTGCCTTGAAACCCAAGTCCAAACATCGACCCCTCCACCCCAAACCCATGCGGACGAAACTTTGGCCGGAGCACTCAGGCTCCCATGGCCCATCTGATGCCTCTTTTCTGCACCTTAGCCACGATGGTGGTGTGAGGGACGCCATCCGAGCACCTACCGACGCTCTTGGGCCCAAAACTCGCTCGCTTCTAGGTTTTACAGAAAGCCTAAAAACATAGTCTGATCGTCTACTTCAATGGCACCAAATACAAATTTGAACTCCTTTAAGGATATTTTGGTACCTAGATTTAATATTACATATAGATTTGTGTTGCTCTTAGAAATAGTATATACTGATATTTATTGTGCTTACTCTTAGTAATTTGAATAGGGTGACTTTATCAATTCCGGCCTTTTGTATTATTGGTTTTTCGAACCCAACTACACACCTGACCCGTCTAGCTTTATATGCATTCACATATATTTAACCGTCTGATTTAATCTAGGCCATCAGTTTTTTTATTTTTTATTTTATTTTATGATTGTGAACTTGATCTTGGCCTGATTTAATCGATCCAAGTATTGATATTAACTATTTGAATCCTTCCGGACGCAATGACATCACCATATTTTTTCAATTTTATCATTATCTATTAGAACCTGAAGTTCTATTAATTATAAGGACCTGCAGTCTTATAAAAACATGGATAATCTGAAGTTCTCAAGATATGAACCTGAAGTTCTATCCTTAATTATTCTATCGTCTTTATTTACAGTCATCACTATATATGTCTAAATTTTTTTTTTTTAATTTTCCCAGATGTCTAATCTTGCTAAACTTGAGTTCAAGGCTCTTGAACTATCTGGAGATAATTATCTCTATTGGACCTTGGATGCTGAAATACACCTTCAAGCCAATGATATTGGAAATACCATAACAACTGGCAACACTATGTCCCAGCAGGACAAAGCAAAAGCTCTCATCTTCCTACGGCATCATATCCATGATGATCTAAAAATTGAGTATTTGACCGTGAAGGATCCTCTGAACCTATGGAACTCCCTGAAGGAGCGTTATGACCACCAAAGGACCGTTATACTTCCAAGTGCACGCCATGAATAGCTGAATTTGAGGTTCCAAGACTTTAAGTCTATAACAGCTTATAATTCTGCCATGTTCAAAATAACATCTAAGCTGAAACTATGTGGAGAAAGATAGATGATGCAGATATACTGGAAAAAATATTTTCTACCTTTCATGCATCAAATATGCTCTTACAACAACAATATCGCGAACGTCATTTTAAAAAATACTCAGAACTTATCTCTTATCTCTTGGTCGCTAAGCAAAATAATGAACTCTTAATGAAGAATCATACTTCCAGACCTACTGGGTCTGCAGCATTCTTAGAAGTGAATGCAAATTTTACTCCAAACCATGAAAGAAGTCGAGGTAGAGGTCGTGGACGTCATGTCAACTCCAGAAGAGGTGACTATCAAAACCTAGGTCCACAAAGAGATGAAATTTCAAAAACCACCAGAAGTGGCATACGAACCACCAGAAGTGAAATGCAAACCACCAGAAGTGGAATGCAAATCATCAGAAAAGAAATGCCTCTCCCACCAGACAAAACAAAGAGCCAACTCCACCGAATAAATCGAATCCTACTGATATTTGCCACAGATGCTGTCGGAGTGGACATTGGTCACGCGTATGTCGTTCATCCAAGAAACTGGTGGAGCAATATCAAGCCTCGCTAAAAAGAGTTGAAGCTAACATTAATGAAGGTCCAGCAGACCATTGGGTGGATGACGTTACTCACCTAAACATCAATGACTTCTTTGAGGACCAGAATGGAAACCCTATTGATAGAGATGCTTTTACTGTCATGCTTGGAGAGATTCCAGAATTAGTCCAGAAGACCTGATATATATATATATATATATATATATATATATATATATATATATATATATATATATATATATATATATATATATATATATATATATATAATTTTTTTATTATTGAACTTATCTTGGTTATTTATGTAACTTCGAATTATCGAAACACTGAAGCAGTTTAACTTGTTATTGCACTTATTTATTATCTACATCAAATTTTAGGTTAAAATTTTTCCTTTTATTCATCTCTGTTAAGGTATGGATCAAAGAGTTGAAATCAATGAAGATAATATATGCCTGGTGGATAGCGCCACAACCCATACCATTCTCAAAAATCAAAAATTTTTCTCAGAATTGATATACCATCCAACTATGGTCTCAACCATAGCTGGACCTGTGCAATTAATTGAAGGCTCTGGAAGAGCTCATATGATGCTACCAAACGGTACCCATTTACTCATTCAAAATGCATTATACTCAAGTAAATCCAGAAAAAATTTGCTCAGTTTTATAGATATAAGAATGAATGGATACCACATTGAAACTATTAATGAGGATAATAAAGAGTTACTTTGTATTACTTCTACTGTTGGGAGCCAGAAGCTCGCACTAGAAAAATTTACTGCATTCTCCTTGGGATTATATCACACAACTATTAGTGTTATAGAGACACATTCTGTTATGAGCCAGAAGCTCACTGATCCAAACATCTTGATTCTCTGGCATGATCGTTTGGGTCACCCTGGATCCAACATGCTACGTAAAATCATAAAAACTTCTAATGGGCACACTCTAGCAAACCATTACCTCACCCTACCTAGTGACCATTTTTGTTCTCCCTGCTCTCAAGGAAAGCTAATCACTAGGCCTTCCTTTCTTAAAATCGCATCCGAATCACCATCTTTCCTACAGAGGATCCAAGGTGATATTTGTGGTCCAATTCACCCTTCCAGTGGACCCTTTAGATACTTCATGGTACTTATCGATGCATCTACCTGTTGGTCACATGTTTGCTTACTGTCTACCCATAACTTGGCTTTCGCTAAATTACTTGCTCAGATTATAAAACTTAGAACACATTTTCCTGACCATCACATCAGGTCTATTCGCTTAGATAATGCAGGCGAGTTTACTTCTTAAGTCTTTAATGACTTTTGTTCTTCAATAGGAATCGATATTGAACATCCAGTCCCACATGTCCATACCCAAAATGGATTAGCTGAATCCCTAATAAAACATTTGCAACTTATCGCAAGACCTTTACTCATGCAATCTAAATTACCCATTTCTGCTTAGGGACATGCCATCCTACATGTTGCTAATTTAATTAGATTTCAGCCTACTGCCTATCACCCATGTTCACCTTTCCAACTTCTGACGGGTTGTTCACCCAATATTTCCCACCTACGAAGGTTTGATTGTGCAGTATTAGTACTTATACCTATACCACAATGCACTAAAATGAGTCCCCAACATCGTTTGGGAATATATGTGGGTTTTGACTCACCCTCTATAATCAAGTTCATCGAACCATTAACCGGTGATATGTTTACTGCTAGATTTGCTGATTGTAAATTTGATGAGACAATATTTCCGTCGTTAGGGGGAGAAAAGAACGTTCCAGAAAGATGTCCCATATTTATTGAACGTCAGGAATTATCATGGCACACCTCCACTTTGTCTCATTTTGACCCCCGTACTAATCAATATGAAAATAAAGTACGGAGAATGTTACACCTTCAAGAGATTGCAAACCAAATGCCTGATGCATTTAATGATGCAGCCAAAGTAACTAAATCATATATACCAGCCGCAAATATGCTAGCTCGAATTAATATCCCAGCAGGACAAAATTCAAATACAGCGGCAAATGAATCTACTATACGCCTAAAGCGTGGTAGACCTATAGGTTCTAAAGACTCAGCTCCTCGGAAAAGAAAGCTAAAAGATGTATCACGTCCTAATAACGCTCTAGAAGAGGTTATACATAATACTCCAGAAGAGGTTATACATAACACTCAAAAAGAGATTATGAACAAAAGATCCACTTTCTCCAAAACTCTAGAGGAGGTTATTGTCCCTGAAGTGACTATAGAAACCCCTGAAGAGGAAAAGGTACCTAATAATAATGAGATCTCTATGTTTTATACATATTCAAGAGAAATGTGGGATCGTAAAGAGATGATCATCGATGAGAAATTCTCATTCGCAGTAGCTACTGAAATCTCTAATGACAAAGATGATACTGAACCACATAGCATCAAAGAATGTCAACAAAGGGATGATTGGCCAAAGTGGAAAGATGCTATTCAAGCAGAACTAGATTCTCTTGAAAAACGTGATGTATTCGAACTTATAATACAAACACCAAATAATATTAACCCTATAGGTTACAGATGGGTGTTCATAAGAAAACGAAATGAAAAGAATGAAATCGTTAGATACAAGGCACGACTTGTGGCGCAAGGTTTCCTGCAGAAACCCGGGATTGATTACAAAGAGACATATTCTCCCGTTATGAATGCAATAACGTTCTGCTATCTTTTAAGTCTAGTAGTTTCTGAAAAACTCGATATGAGACTTATGGACGTAGTAACTCCATACGTATACAGAAATTTAGATACTGACATTTATATGAAAATCCCTAAAGGATATAAAATACCTGAAGCAAAGTCTAAGGATATGTACTCAATAAAACTAAGACGATAATTGTACAGTTTGAAACAATCCGGAAGGATGTGGTACAATCGTCTTAGCGAATACTTAGCTAAAGAAAGCTATAAAAATAATCCGATTTGCCCATGTGTCTTTATCAAGAAATTCGAGAAAGGATTTGCTATTTTAGCAATATATGTCGATGACATAAATTTAATTGGGACTCATGAAGAGCTAGATAAAACAGCTGACTACCTAAAAAAGAATTTGAAATGAAGGACCTAGGGGAAACAAAATACTGTTTGGGCCTACAAATCGAACGCAGTAATAATGGAATATTAGTCCATCAGTCAAAGTACACTAAAAAAGTCTTGAAGTACTTTAACATGGATAAATCATATCCACTTAGTACGCCTATGGTCATTCGATCCCTTGATGTCAAAAAGGACCCATACCATCCTAAGGAGGAAAATGAGAAAATTCTAGGTCCGGAAGTACCATATCTAAGTGCTATTGGTGCACTGTTGTATTTAGCACAATGCACAAGACCAGACCTTACCTTTTCAGTCAATCTTTTAGCAAGATATAGCTCCACACCAACTCGAAGGCATTGGAATGATATCAAGCATATTATGAGATATCTTCAAGGTACAAGTGATATGGGTTTATTTTATACTATATCTAACAAATCACATCTAGTAGGTTATGTAGATGCAGGCTATCTCTCTGATCCTCATAAAGGACGTTCACAGACAGGTTATATCTTTATGAGTAGTAATGCGGCCATCTCATGGCGTTCCACTAAGCAGACACTGGTAGCTACTTCCTCCAATTATTCAGAAATATTAGAACTTCATGAAGCAAGCCGAGAAAGTGTATAGCTGAGATCGTTGATTAGTCACATTCGAGACAGTTGTCAGGTCTCCCCTACTACAAATGAACCCACGACAATATATGAAGACAATGTCGCTTGCATTGCACAACTTCAAGGAGGGTTCATCAAAGGAGATCGAACCAAACACATTTCATCAAAATTTTTCTTCACACATGAACTCCAAGAGCAAAAGAAGATTGAAATAAAGCAAATAAGATCTAGTGACAACCTTGTAGATTTGTTCACCAAAGCATTACCAAAATCAACATTTCAGAAATTGGTGCACGAGATTGGACTTCGGAGACTTCATCAAAATTGATTAAGAATAATGTAATTGAGGGGGTATTTTTTTTTATAAATAATGTAATCAGGGGGACGGTAGTTATAGGTTCAACATCCTGAAGTATGTCAACATCATGAAGTATGTTAGCATCCCAAAGTATGCTAAAGCGCGCTGTACTCTTTTTACTTTGGTCAGGTTTTGTCCCACAGGGTTTTCCTACCAAAATGTTTTAATGAGGCAGCATAATGCGCGTTCACCATTGTTCCCGAAGAGCATTATAGTAGTGAACATCCAAGAGAGAGTGTTATGAGATCTTTAATTAAGTGGCTGTTCACCTAGTTAATACACCCCAAGTTAATAGGGTGTTATGAGATCTTTAATTAAGTGGTTGTCCACCTAGTTAATACACCCCAAGTTAATACACCCTATAAATAATAGATGACCCCTTAGGGTGGGGGTACGTTTTCCAAGCATCAATTCATACATTCTCAAGCATCTCTTTCCTCTTATCTTTTAATAATAATCTATATATCTATACTAAAATGGAAGCCTCTCTCCTGTGTTGTGACACATGGACTTCTTTTAAAGAGCTAGAATTCTTCTTCCGTGTGTAAACATGACTCTCTTTTAAATCCATTTAAAAACCTACCATAAAGAAGATAAATTTTCATTCAATGACATTTAATGGTTATTTGATGTTAATCTCTCTCTCTCTCTCTAACAAGTGAATCACACTCACCTCAGATTTCACACTTCTTCGAACAGTTGTGATATCATCTTTGCCAAATGGCGTCCATCAAGCACATTCGAGCATTGCCCGGGTTTATTACTAGTATAGAAACAAAACTCTCTCTCTCTCATCAAAGACAACACGGACATGTAGATCATTTTGGGGCACCTATTTTAGGGGTCTCAATGTTTTCAAAAAGTAAAGCTACATCAAAATGGTGTTTGTTGAGGTACAGATCACGAGAAGGAGTGATCGTACCTTGAAGGCATATTTGCCATATGACCTACTCCACATAGTAGAGAAGGAGGAGTGTTGGCTCGCCACTCCCAAAGCTAGTGGCAGACCCTGGTTGGTCCTGTGCTCGAAAGTACCATTCGTCACCTGTTGGGTATTAATATGGGTGGCAATGGATTGGTTCAGGTCGGGTTGAGACAGGTACAAGGGCAAAACATCTAACCCGTTTAATAAATGGGTCAAAAACTTAAACCCAAACCCGATCAATCTAATAAATGGGATGACCCGACTCGACCCGACCCGTTTAATCCGTTTAATAGATGGGTCGGTTCGGATTGGGTTGGATCAACAGAATCCATATAAACCGGTCAGGTTTGCTCGAGTTGGGTCGCATTTGATCGGTTTAGGTTGACACGACCTATTTGGTAAACATATCAAGTCGGGTCAATCGGGTTATAAGTATAAATCCAAATCCAATCCGTTTAAAAATTGGGTCAGCAAGGTCAATCTGTTTATAACCCAAATCTATTTAGGCCAAACCCAAGCCCGTTAACTCCGAATCGGGTCGAAGATTGCCATCCCTAGTTACTATGGGACTAATGGATAAGTCTTGCAAAGAGATCTCACGTGGAGGATTAATGTGAGAGGGCTTGTGATGAGAGAGGGATGTGACATGAGATTATGAGAGGAGTGATGTGATTGTCCTCACCCATGACACATGGCCATGGAGAGGGAGTGAGTGGTATTGGTGGCTGGCCCTATCTATATAGCATGGTATGGCGGTTTTGTGCTGACTAGGACAAAACAGAATCAAAAGCTGACTAAACAAAACAAACAAGCTGACTAGACCGAATATATCTAACCATTCATTTAAAAATCAACGCATGATCTTTATGCCCTGTCAACCAATTTCCTCTCTTGATTCTCTTTCTCTTTGTCACCTTTCCTTACCTAGCCTCGGATAATTTGGAAATAAATAAAATTCAATGCATGGCCCTCTTTTTACATGAACCCAAAATCAGCTGTACTTTCCTCTATGTCTCTCTTCCCTTAAGAAGCCTGACACCGTCCACCATCAACCACAGCCCAAGGCCAAGAAGAAGAGGAGCCAGCCTGGGAACTCAGGTATATGCTCATCCGATCTTCTAAAATCTCATCTGGGTTTTCAGCTTCACACTGATTTGAATGATGAAACCCATTGTTTTGAGTATGGTTACAGATCCAAATGCCAAAATTGGGTTTGATCTCATTCTACTCTTCTGAGACCTCAGAATCTCATTTGGATTTTCTCTTTGACATATAACATGGCACGGCGGTTTTGTGTTGACTAGGACAAAACGGAACCAAAAGCTGACTAGACACAAAAAGCTGATTAGACCAAATATATCTAACCATTCGTTTAAAAATCAACGCACGATCTTTGTGCCCCGTCAACCAATTCCCTCTCTTGATTCTCTCTTTCTCTTTATCACCATAATTAATTGCTTTCTTATCTAGCCTCTCGGATAATTTGGAAATAAATAAAATTCAATGCATGGCCCTCTTCCTTGAGCCCAAAATCAGTTGTACTTTTCTCTCTGTCTCTCTTCCTTTAAGAAGCCTGGCACCGTCCACCAGCAACCACAGCCCAAGGCCAAAAAGAAGAGGAGCCAGCCTGGGAACTCAGGTATATTCTCCTCCGATCTTCTAAAATCTCATCTGGTTTTCAGCTTCACACTAATTTGAATGCTGAAACCCGTTGTTTTGAGTATGGTTACATATCCAGATGCCAAAATTGGGTTTGATCTCATTCTACCCCTCTGAGACCTCAGAATCTCATCTGGGTTTTCTCTTTGGCATTGATTCAAACAGAGAGAGAGAGAGAGAGAGAGAGAGAGAGAGAGAGAGAGAGAGAGAGAGAGAGAGAGAGAGAGAGAGAGAGAGAGAGAGAGAGAGAGAGAGAGAGAGAGAGAGAGAGAGAGAGAGAGAGAGAGAGAGAGAGAGAATCCTCTGCTTGATGTTACCCTTGAGTTCGATTGCAGACCCAGATGGTTGAAGTGGTAGCCCTGTCCCCAAGGACTCTAATGACCACCAATAGGTTCGTGTGTGAGGTGTGTGGCAAGGGGTTCCAGAGGGACCAGGACTTGCAGCTCCACCGACGGCGCCACAACCTGCCGTGGAAGCTGAGCCAGATGGGTGGCAAGTGGGAGGCGGCGAGGAGGGTGTACGTGTTCCCGGAGGAGTCGTGCACACACCACCACCCGTCGAGAGCGCTGGGGGACCTCACGGCCGGGGATCAAGAAGCACTTCTTCAGGAAGCATGGGGAGAAAAGGTACGTGGAGGTGTGAGAAGAGGTATGGTGTTCATTCGGACTGGAAGGCCCATGTCAAGAGCTGTGGGACCAGGGAGTATTGGTGTGGCTGTGGAGCCCTCTTCTCTAGGTTGGTAATCCCTTTATCTCTCCCCATTTATATTTCATCTCTCTTAAGATTATGATTGTTTTTTCTGAGAGAGATGAGAGATTGTTTGTGTGTGTGTGTGTGTGTGAGAGAGAGAGAGAGAGAGAAAGAGAGAGAATGGGCTTATGTTTGTTCCATACAAGGTAATAGTTTTTTTGTGTCCAGATGATAAGTTTTCATGGAGAGAGAGAGAGAGGATAGTATGATGTTTGTTGCACGCAAGGTAGTAACAGTTTGCAAGGAACACCTAATTGACGACAGAGTGATTAAAAGTATACCCAACATCATTTAAGACCACATTAAAGTTGCTTCGATTATTTCTCAAAAAAAAAAGTTGCTCCGATTTAACTCTTTTTTATTCATTTTTTTCTTCTGTGATTTCAAATTCAAGGGCAGTTTATGGGGTTGGTGATATTATCTTTAATTATTAATATCTCTCTCCCCCACTATCTCTCTCTCTCTCCGGGTGGGCAAGGGGGGTGGTTGAGCCGAAGGCACCCGCTTCGTGCCAATCGAAAATTTCGAGTGGGTCGGGTTTCACTCTCGGAGGGATTAATCCTAGCCCGAAGTGGGCCATTGCCCGAAAAGTTTTGGGATCACCCGTCGATCTATAAAAAAAAAAACATATGTAAATTGTTTCTTCAATTAAACCAGTTGCATTTTTTTTATAGAATATGCAGTAATATTTTTTGTTATCATACCAAAAATAAAAAAAAAATAAAATATTTAATGTCTGATTTTAGAATGATCCAATGCAATAGGTGATATTGGTATTTTTTTTTATCTAATCATATTTGAAAATCCCGACATACCTTTGCCACCGACATGCAAAGGCTCTTTTGGTGCACCCTGGCATCCCTTTGCCACCGACATGCAAAGGGTTTCGGGAACACCCGCCGATCTAAAAAAAAACCTATGTAAGACATGGGTTCTTAGTTGGAACCGCTCACCATTCGTGAATCGCTCTATTTATGAAAAAAAAATTTAATAAAAATTTACTATTAAAAAACCTATTTCTTTATTGGAGCTGAAGGCGGTCGCTTAGGTGGCAGCGAATGTCCCAACAGTGGCAGTTGTTGGTGTTGTCGGGTTGTCGGTCCGTCGGGGCGGGACCACTGTAGGCTGGTGTTATCGCCGAAAGTGTTTTGTTGCCGAAGGCAGCCAGGTGTGTTGCTGTCGAATATGACAGTGGGGGTGGGGGTGATGATGCCCGGTGAGGGTCTTGTCGTCAAAAGCGCCCTACTGTAGTACCGACAGGTGTGTTGTCACTGAAGGTGGTCCGACTATGTTTTGCCGCCAAAGACGATCCGTTGCAGTACCAATAGACACGGGCATGCACTAATAGGATGACATTTTAGGATAGATGAGGTGGTATGACGGTTGATGTGGACGAGGTGAACGAGAGATTAGAATCTCTCTCTCTCTCTCTCTCTCTCTCTCTCTCTCTCTCTCTCTCTCTCTCTCTCTCTCTCTCTCTCTCTCTCTCTCTCTCTCTCTCTCTCTCTCTCTCTCTCTCTACATGACGCTTGATGTGAATGAGGTGAAACAGAGATTGGAAGAGAAAAAATTTGACGACATACGCCAACGAGGGTAATGAGTTAATTTGAACCGCCAATGAAAATGACTTCCATTCTCTTCAAATCATCTCTTTACGCTCATCTTGAGCATGCGGTGCAATATCATTGGTCGGTCGTAATCATCGATCGTCAATTTTTTCTCCGGAGATTGGAATCTCTCTCTCTCCTATCAACAATAACAACGTAATACAATCTACCAGGGGATAGGAGAGTAAGCAAAGCAGCATATACTTTGGTGAAGAGGTTGTGGGTTCAACCCCTTCCATTGGTTTACCAAGAAGTGAAGTGGGAATTACCGAGTGGATCAAGCTTCACTCCTAGAGGGATTAGTCCGAGCCTGAAGTGGACCATTGCACGAAAGGTTTCGGAACACCCACCGATCTCAAAAGAAAATTATCCCCATAATTTGGATAGGTTTCGGGACACCCACCGATCTCAAAAAAAAATTATCCCCACAATTTGGATAGTAATCCCTAAGCTATTAATTGTCACAATTAATTCCGCAAAAAGCAAAATGTTAGAACTAATAAATATAGTTAGTCAATGTGAGTATCATTCTAATTGTGTTGTGTAGTCTAAGGTCAAATATGATCAAACCCATCTATCAGGCCTAGGAGTATGGTAAATCAATAAATGATTAGGTGTTAATTGGTGACTAATCCTTGACATAAGAAATTGCGAAGGTACAGAACAATAAGATATCCCCTTTAACATTAGGTCCTCGATAGTTTTGAGAAACCCGAAACTGCTTTCTATCCTCTCCTCCCATCCCTCTCGAGCATGAGCAGCATAGTGGAGGTCGGCAATGGCAGACGCAAGCAACGTTGGTAGAGACGAGCATGAGCAACGGTGGCGAAGGAGGTCGCTGTGAGGTCCCTGACGATGAATCGCACTCACCCATCTCCAGCAGGCCCCCTACGGAAATGCAGCTGCTCGTCGCCGCCTCCATCGAGACGGAGAAAGAGAAGAAAAGGTTCGGTTTAGGTTCGGTCTAGGTCTAGTGTTCATCCCATGGCCTATAGAAATTAGGTTTAGGAAGGTTCGGTTAGGTTCAGCAGTAGGAGGTTCAGTTAGGAGCAGCTCTAGCGGCGGCGGGAGTCAGGAGATACAGTTTAGGTTCAATTCAATGGCATTTCGGTGAAAATTTAAAATGATGTGGAGGATATTTCTGTCCACACCATATTTGTTCTGCAGCATAACCAGATATGTTGTCGGGGACCGCTTACCAACTCCCCCAATCAATAATTCACAATTTTCAGATGTTACACGTCCAACCACCAGATGACTGGAAGGAAGTACAGAGAAACAGAGCTAAGGGAAAAATCAGGGACATCAATCACATAAATTCTGCTGATTAGTCGTTCATTTTGACGTGACTAAACCAACTAGTTGAGAGTTTTAATAAGTTCCCATGGTTTAATCAGAGCAACAAACACCATGTCTCTCCAGAAAAAAAAAAAAAAAAAATCCAAATTTAGCGTAACATTATTAAAAATTATTAGTATAGAATCCCTCCAATGCGATCCACTTGGTGCAATCCTATACGATTTGTTAAGATTTAGTGTTTAAGAATTAAGATTTAGGATTTAGGAATTAGGGTTTAGGTTTTAAGATTTAGGAATAAAAAACTAGGGTTTAGCATTAGGTTCAAATTTTAGGATTTAGGAATTAGAAATTAGGGCTAGGAATTAGGATAGGTTTAGGGTTCACTATTCAGGGTATGGAACTAAGTTTAGGGTTTGGTCATTGTTTAGGATTCACTGTTTTTGGTATAGATATTGGTTTAGTGTTAGAGTTCGCTATTTATGATATAGAATTAGGGTTAGGATTAAGGTTAGGGTTCACTAGTAAGGATATATATAATTATGGTTATGATTAGGTTTAGGGTTCAAATTTTAGGATTAGGGTTAAGAAGTTTAAGGTTTCACAGCACGATAAAAAAGTTTTAAAAATTTCCGAAACTTTTTTGTCCTGAAACTTTTTGGTCGTGTTGTGAGACCGGATTGCACCAACGAGATCGCACTTGAGGGGGCCCTCATTTCGAGTATATAAGATGCAGTACCTCGTAATCCGTACCCTTAAAGAACCAACAACACTGCAAAAAAAAATTATTCACCTATTGTGTGGAACCAAATGATAATTATTCCAACCTCTCAAAAAAAAGGATAATTATTCCAGAGAGACCAAAATAGAGTTCCCTTTACAAGTCTGTTCTAAATCAGCACAGAAGGTTAAGCCTACCTGACAACATCTGCTGCTCATTTGTTAGGAGGTATGAGACTATTCTTGTGGGTGAGTGATCACCAAAATATTAGCAAAAAAGCCCAGATTTACAAAAGAATCAGTTATAGGGCCTAGAGAGAATATACTACCAGAGAAGCAAATGAATTGATGAGCAAATCAAGCCTTTTCACCCATGTGCTCAGCTCTTACCACATACCTCTCCAGATATGCCTGCACAGATCAGAAGGGCGATAATTATTACGACCAAGAACACAAGCCGTCCGATTCTTTTAGTAGACAGAAGAGGAAAAAGTTCGACTGATGCACGCACCTGTACGAGGTTATTGAGTTTTGTTCTAGAGTAGGACATGTAAAGATCAATTTGCTCTTGCGTTTGCGGGATGTTAGGGCCCTGCAGAGCACCGATCACTTTGTCAACGGTTTTCTTCACTATAATTATGTGAGCTTCTTTACTCAGATGACCCTCCTGCCAACTAGGCTTTAGTATCTCCTTTACGAACTCCACGAGCGCAAATTTGAACTTCCGGACCCTCTGATCGGAGGCTCTATTACTCTCCTCGTCGGTCCGCACATCTGCGGTTGTCGAATGGCCAGCTTGTTCTTCCTTGCTTGGGGCAGTTCCTGTTTTGGTTACACCCATCTCAATCTGGTTAGCCTTGTTGGTTCCATGCTGATGCCTTTCTGTTGAATCTATATTCCTGTTTGGATGCCCATCCTGAGGTCCAGATGCAGATAATCCGGTGAAGCCTTTCAAACTTGTCTGTGGTTTGGTGCTATCAGACATAAGATCATAATCTTTATTAGGCCAAATACACGGTGCCAGAGCAGGTGTCGCAGCAACTCTTGCATCCTTTTCAGTTGTTGATAGAGAGGAATTAGACGGATTCATCTTATGAGTCTGATCACCCCATTTTGGAACATTCCATGCTGAAGCAGTATCAGTAACCTTATTACCACCCCACCTAGCATCATGCCCA
The DNA here is from genome assembly GCA_947650365.1 of Chamaelirium japonicum. Classification (NCBI taxonomy): domain Eukaryota; kingdom Viridiplantae; phylum Streptophyta; class Magnoliopsida; order Liliales; family Melanthiaceae; genus Chamaelirium; species Chamaelirium japonicum. The sequence continues at coordinate 83,322,452 of OX393550.1, read as the reverse complement.
CTTGGCACACCCTGACGAGAGAACTTGCAATCTTCATGGCCAAGGGAACTGCGAGGCTCCAGCCACTGCCCAAAAGATGCATCTAAATCTGTTCTATCAAGGGCCCTTTCCTTGCTGTCATCTTTCATGAGCGATCCACCATTTGAAGCTGCACCATCATGATGAACATATCTACATTCGCCACCTCTGTAACATCTCCCCTTTAAAAACTGAAAACAGACACCGTTGGACCTATTAGCTCCATGAAGCTCAGACCCCGAGTCTCTTACCTTCTCCGGCCGACTCTCCCAGATATCAGTTGCACCACCTTCACCATGGCTCAGACCATTATCATCGTGAAGAAACCTGCATCGACTGCCTCTACTACATCTCCCTGCTGCAAAATCTTTACATGCCCGAACTGGTCCTGCTCCCATTCTCCCTCTGTTATCCCAGCTCTCAGATCCATGCTTTGAACCAAAGGGAGGGCTCTTGCTTCTATTCCTGCATGCAACATCCAAACAAATTGCCCTCACAACATTATTATAAATGAAGGACTACAAGCAAGGTAACAGTTTCTTCCTTAGTACTGATACAGTTAACTAGCATCAAGAACATTTGAAGTAAATAAAAGCTCAGGTTTTGAGGAGATAATGGTAGAAACCTGTGTGACCTGCTCCAACCATCATGACCTGTCTGATCAAAAGATTTAGCCCATCCATCAGTATCTCTTTGGACATTACCATCTTGACGGTGTCGCTTCCATGCATCAGGACCCCTCAGATCAAGAGCTTTACCCCACCCATCCATCTCTTTGTTAATGTTTCCATCTCTGGTGGGACGATTCCATGCATCGGTACCACTCTGGTCAAGAGCTGAACCCCAGTCATCACTCACTTTGTTAACTTTAGCATCTTTGCTGTGATGACCAGCCTGCTTAACAGCTGCATCCCATACGTTGGTCTCCTTTTTTGAATTATCATCTCTGATGTGATGCTCCCATGGATCTGTACCAGTCTGCTCAAGAGCGGGACCCCACCCATTGTTTCGTTTGTTGGCATTATCATCTCCACTATGTTGCTTCCATGGACCAGGACTGGCTTTAACCAACCCATCGGTCTCTTTTTTGGCACTACCATCTCTGCCATCACAATTCCATGAAGCCCAACTGTTCTGGTTATGAGCCACACCAGATCCAACAACTTCTTTCTTGACATTACCGTCTTTGCTGTGGTGCTCCCATGAAACAGAACCAACCTGCTTAACAGCAGCACCCCATTCACCAGTCTCTTTGCTGGTATTACCATCTCTGCTGTGATGCTCCCATGCATCACCAGCCTGCTTAACAGCCGCACCCCATCCGCCCGTCTCTTTCTTAACCTCACCATCTTTGCTGTGTCTCTCCCATGCATCAGAACTGGAACACCACCCCTCCATTCGTTTGTTGGCATTAACATCTCCATTGCGTTGCTTCGAAGCATCAGGACCACTCTCATCAGAACCTCTACCACATCCACCGGTCTCTCTTTCAACATTATCATCTTTTTTGTGAAGCTTCCATGCACCCGGAACAGCCTGATCAAGAGGCCTAGCCCAGCCATCAGCCTCTCTTTTGACATTGGCATTTTTTTTGTGATGCTTCCATCCATTGGCCTCTCCCTTTACGTTATCATATTCTCTGTGACGCTTCCGTGCATGAGGGCCTATCTGCTCAAAAGCCTCATCTCGTCCATCGGCATCTCGGTTGACAAGACGATCACTGCTCCGACAGTTTGATGAATCAGAATCAATCTTAACAATAGCAGTGTTTACATTCCCCTTTCTGCTGTGATGCTTCCATGCATCAGGACCGGTTTTCTCAGAAGCCTCGCCCCATCCAACTCTCTCTTTGTTGACATTATCCTCTGAGCTGTGCCGCTTCCCTGCATTAGGCCTCCTGGGATCAAGAGCCTCACCGTCTCCATCAGTCCCCTTTTTGGCATAGCCAATTCTACTTTGATGCTTCCATGCACCAGGACAGGTCTTCCCAAGAGGTGTATTCAATTGATCAGTTTCCATGTTGACATTAGCATCTCTCGATGATGCTAAGCTACCAATATTGAGTTCCCAATTTGAACTTTTAGAGCAGTCTTTCTTGCGAGATTCCATTTCAGGCCACTTTAGAGACCGGGACTTCTCAGAAAATCGGTCTCCTTTATGGCAAGGATCATCTATTTTCACAGCTGAGCAACAACTTGTCTAGTTTTGTTTGGAGCTAGAGTTCCTGCCAGCAAATTCCCTTTTTCCAAAAAAATTTCAGTCATAGCATGCCCTTTATAAGAACCATTTGTCATCATTTACTGCTACCAGAGAAATTCTAATCTAAAAAGAAACCCAGAGAAACGGAATCTTTTTTCTCCGAGGAATCTATTCACATTTTAGGTGTAGTGTCTGCAGAGACCAGACAGTATTAGTACTGATATTCAAAGGCCCATTACCTCAAAAAAAGATATTCAAAGGCCCAAAATCAGATTGAAAAGACAAATTATAGCTAATAGTTCCTAGAGCTTTATTTTAACTGGGCAAGTAAACAGGTGGTATAAGAGAAAGTTCTTTATTCTATCAAAACAGAGTATAATGTTAAAAAAACATAAGAGACAAAATCGAACGAAATACATATTTTTATATATTATATACTTGTTCTTTAAAATAATGATTATATACTTGTTCTTTAAAATAATGGTTTGGGATAATCTTGAACTTATATTAATTTTTAAACATATATATATATATTATATAATATCAAAATAATAATTAAAATAATTTGAAAAAAGGCAAAACGCCTAGGCGCTAGGCGGCCCCCCACCACCCGACTAGCGCCTAGCGCTTTTTAGGATCTTGATCAACACGCTTCCTCAAAAGATGACCCTCCTCAAGAAGCCCAACGACGGTGCAGTTAATCATAGACTCCTTCCAGTTGAGCGACTTACGGGCAGCATCCATTGTCGCCGCCTCCTCGAGGGGAACCGCGACGAAAGGAACCCAGATGTGTCCTTGCTGAAGTCCAGTCTCCAGGACTTCGTTGGTATAGTTCCAACGCAAGCGATGCACCCTCTCGCTGGCTTCATCCAAGATGTTTTGGATGATGCGATCCACGAGATGGTGTTCGAGGTACGTGGGAGAATAAAGGTGATTACAATATAAAGATTAAAAAGCAAGGGTCATAGGAGAACTAGTGGCAGTGATATGATATCGTGATAGGAGCTCTGATACCAAACTTGATGTAAGATAAAAGGAGATGCAACAAAATGAAAGACCTCGCTCTAAAACAGCAAGTGCAGAAACGGTATATGGGCTTGCTGGGTCGGCCCATGGACAGTATAGTTGGATCAAGTTCGAGAAAATCTTCAATTTTGATATATAGTTGTCAGGATTGAACTAGCGGATCAAAAGTTATGAGCGGCGGAAGGTTAAGAGTTTGTTTGTACCTTACTGAACTGCAGTTTAGACAACCGAGTTTCGATCAAACGACAACCAGTGCAGATCTGTTGGTCGGATCGTCACAAAATTTAAGGAGCATCTAGGGGACATTGATACACTTCAAGAAAAATTAGAATGGGGCCAATCGGGGTCGTGAATCTCCCGTAAGTCCTACCAGATTACAGGTATGTCCTATTATTTTTGGGCAACAATAGTGGTCACAACCTCACAGGAGAGAGCTCGATCGGGTAATCCGGACACCAACAGGTAGTGGTGGTGATACATCGGGTGTAGTCGGTGATGATGTTGAGGATGATGATGCAAATCCATGCTAAGGTAAGCAATTTTAAGAAAAGAAAAATAAAAAATCTTCAACCTCTTGCTGGTGATCAAGCCGACCTCTGATCGGCGAGCTTCGCGCTCTCAATCATCTCTTAGGAACAATGGAAACAAAGTTTAGCAATTTTATTCATTAGATCAAAAGAAAAAGCCTTAGGAGCTTATATAAACACCCCCTAAGGATACACGTGGTAAGTTAAATCCAAATAGGACTCAACTCCCTAAAAACAACACCTATATGCATACTGAAATTTCATGCCAATTATAGGTCCAAAAATTATTAAGTAAATAGGGAAAATGAGATAATAAACAATGCATTGGTCTGCCCATAAGCAAACAGGGCTATATATCAAAATGGGACTTCAAGCAAATTTGACGATGCAAATCATGCTCCAACAGAATCCGAAGGTAGAAAGTAGAAATAGAGCAAAAAGCTAGTCTAACGATAAGTACTTCATGTTTGGGCGATTTGATGGTGGGAATCTATAATCTGTTCTCCGGATCCTCATCACTTAGTACTTACTACATTGGATTTTCTTACCACTCTGTATTTCTTTTTGTGTACCGTGATCCATGAGGTTCACCTTCCATAGTTAGACACATCTAGGATGAATGTCCTGCTCCCATAAGTTAAACAGCGTATGGGCAATTCTACTGTTGGAGCTAGAAGATGCCTTCTTTATGGACTCTTTTCCCTTATCACTATGTTCACCCCTCAAGTTGGTTCATATTTTGCAATGTTTAATCTCCTTTGCACCTACGGCGCTTGCTTGTGAACTTTTCCCTGTAGTGCAAACGAGTGTGGATCTATGAGTAACCAATCATCCCCCATGCCCCTCCTCATCTTGGACTTATGGCGAGCATCTATATACATTATGATCTATGTAATACCAATCATCCCCGATAGCTGACCCTAATATCGCTACGTATCTTGCTATTAGTTGCTCTTTTGTCCCAAAAAATACAAAATGACACAACAAATTGTCGAACGTACTCTATAATCTTCAACATCCATGTCCTTCCAGCGGGATCCATAGATCCTCTCATAAAGCATCATCAGATAGCCGAGGTGTGCACATCTTTTGCTTCATATGCTACCACATGACCAACTTTTTCCTCATTTGCGTCAATAAGAAATTCTGAACGATAATCATTTGTTCAGTTTGAATCTGGGCTCTTCTATCTTCTACTTTTTTTTATTTATTTACTTATTTTTGTTTTGTTTTATTCTTTATTTCATTTAAGCCTACTTGGATATTGAGCATTTACCTGTAAGAACTGAATTTTTTGCAATGAATAGTTGTAACTTCAGAAAATTGAATCTGGTAAATCTTTTCTTACATAGAGTCATTATATATGTTATATGCCTCCGTCAGGCTTTCGCCCATTGCGGAAAATTTATGAGTTTGGGCCGTATCTCAGTCCCAATGTAGCCGATCATCCTCTCGGACCAGCTACTGATCATCGCCTTGGTAAGCTATTGCCTCACCAACTAGCTAATCAGACTCGAGCTCCTCCTCGGGCGGACTCCTCCTTTTGCTCCTCAGCCTATACAAACATGACTATTGCTTTCCAATTAGCTGTTTTTGCATTAATTGTGACTTCAGCAATTTTATTGATTAGTGTACCCGTTGTATATGCTTCTTCTGATGGTTGGTCAAGTAAAAAAAATGTTGTATTTTCAGGTACATCGGATATTTCCATAATGGCCATGAACAGTTGCCCCCGGAGGCTTGTTATTATTTACAGTTACTGACTAACCAAAATGAAAAGTATCATTTCTATTAATATGTTGGATCCGAACTCCATTGTTTTTTCATGCAACAGATTTTGCAACTATGGCACAAACACCACGATCGATTTTCTAAGTTCCACCACCACAGCTTATTGAACTCAGCCAACACAAGGCACGTTAACGGACAACATCCTGTCCTTGTCAGTCTCAATCATCACCTTTTTAGGACTTGGAATTAGTAAAAGTCGAAAAATGTGCATAGAAAGTTATTGATGTTGGGTGTATCATCTAATGTGCCGATCCCATGCATGCTGATAAAATATGAAAGAAGAATAAAATAAATTATACACAGCAAACAAAGGACGCATATTATACAAACTTAGCAATAAGGTTGAGAAGAGGCTATTTATATTGTTCAAAAGAGAGTAAAAAATAAAATAATGGGGAACTAATATCCTTTGTTTGTTCATTTGTTTTCTGCTTTCTGCTTTCTGTTTCTGTTATTTTTTGTTTTTTGCCTAAAGTGATCTAGTCCCAACTTCCTTTTTCTTTTCATAAAATTCCTCAAAACCTAAAGACAGAAACTAATATTCTCATGCACGAAAACCTGGTACCCACCCCCACAATCCCTCTTTTTTCTTGCAAAACATTAATGAAGTGAAGAGAGGTTCACATTTTGGGGAAAGATTTGCAAGCCCGACCCTAGGTTGGCTATTCCTGCTAAATAATTTAGGAGCAAGAAGGCTGAAGGCCGCTAACATACATTTCTCAAAAGGTACGGTCGTCGGTCAAGTATGGCTTCATTGCCTAACAAAAGAAGTAAGCCACCCATGAGTCTCCCTCAATCATGGTCTTTCAACTGACATAGATGAGAAGTGATATAATATGCACATCCAAGCTTCCCAAACATCTGAATTTCTATCATCAGGGAGTGAAAAATAATTAAACAAATATCCATAATAATGTCCTTTTATTGACAAGAAAAGAAAGAAGGAATGAGGGGACAGGTTATCCCTCCCTTTCATTAAAAAAATATCACAAAAATGTGCTTGATTCTTCATATAACAAGCGGGTACAACATTTGTCACCTTTGTAAACCAATCAACAAAAGGATCCTCATTTGGAAAAGGTACGAGTGTCCTGTCATATACCTATAACTTCATGCCAAATCAAGGTTCTAGCACACCCACAATAACCATAAGGAGTCCATATAAGCCCGCTTACTTGCTACCTGTGTCCATTATACCCTAGCATCTCCAATATATCTCAACATTTCCTTTTCCATGCATGAAAAACCGGGCATATTGAAGTGAAGAGCAAGGATGATAGACTAGCATCTTCCACATACACCCATTTTTATTTAGCCAAATGCATACATGTTGAGAGCTCGTTAAACATTCGCATAAATTCTCCAAGATCTTGAAATAATGAACATCTTTTATTACTTTGAAACAACTATCCCTATTTGTAAATCCTAAAAGAATATAGTATATACAAGGAGGAAAATCTAATATACTCCATCGATTTAACAAGAATCCTTTAATTGATTGATTTATTGAGCTCATCTAGAGAAACCGAGCGAAGATAGTTGTAGAAAATGTTCTTTACATTTTTTTGCTCATTTGTGATATGTTTGATTTGCCCAAGATATCTCAACCATCAGGGTAAGCAAATACTTGTGCCTTGTAACATATCCAAGCATGTGTTAGCTGGTACATCCAGAGATTAAAAAAAAAAATTGCATTTCGCATTCATATCTGAGAATCATGGATTGAGATTTCGATCAAAATGCTGAAATTTTGGTCTAAAATTTTAGTTTCGGTCGCTACTGAAACGAAGCACCCATGCAAAAACCCGAAAGTTGGGATTTCGGGTTACTTCGGGGCATTTCGGTGGTTTTCAGCTGAAACTGGTGAAATTTTGATCATAAGGTGAGATTTCAACGAGATTTCAACAAAATTTCAGCCAGATGTTGTGGGACTCTCGAAATGAGATGTTGTCAGCTCTTTCGGTGGTTTTTGGTGACTTTCGGTGAGATTCCCTCTGAAATCACGTGGGCTCAAAAACCAAGAGCATCTTTTGGATGGATTTTGAGTTTTTTTTTCTTCAGTTTACTGGTATTCCACATTGGTTATCATGGTACATGTAAGCTTACTATGTGTTTGGTGTGTATTTTCTTCAAACCATTCAAGTAAATATGTATGCACAACTATAAACAACTTAAATTTCAAATTTCAAAAAAAAAATCTGCAAATTCGGCCCTTTTTTTACTATTTTGATTTTTGTTTCCACATTTCAGCCAAAATTCTGAAGTTTCGATTGAAATTTTAATTTCGGTCAGGACCGAAACCAAACACAAAATCGAAATCTCAAACCTTGCTGAGAATCTCTTGATAATTCCAATCACTTTCCAAAATGTCCTAGATTAAAAGCATACATACAGCCTAAAGAGGAAAGAAACCGTTTAAGCAATAATTGTTTGATTTAACAAAATAGGTCATGTGGGCATTGGGCAAGATGACACACTAATAGGATCAAAGGATTGATGTCGAAAAGATGGCTCAAAACTCGGTAACTATAGAAGGTGGACTTTCAACACCTGATGTCCACGAGGTAATAATAGTGAGAAACAATTGGAATGTCAAATATAATCAAGTCCGGCACCATATGAAAATGGATATTTTTCAAATGATGGAGCTTTCCCATTTCACTGTTTTCTTCTACTGGTACATATCCTTTTCATTTATATCCTGTCATATCCTGGAGAAAAGGCAACAAACAGGCCAATCGCCAACCAAGCTATTCTTCCTCGACCTTTTGTCCTAGCCACCTCCATCAAGCATGTGCATGTTGAGATATCCTCCATCAAGCATGTGCATGTTGATATATCCTAACTGTTTCCAAAACTAAAAGCATACTCGAAGATCCAAAAGAAATAATACTGCTAATTGTCTGCCAAACAAAGAGCATACCAATTTGGTAATAGAAACATGTTTTCTTTAAATGCTTGTTGGTCAAAACTTTGTTGAACAAAAGTTTCCGAACTAAATATCATTATGATACATGCAAGCCAAAGTATATTTTTATTCAAAAAAATTCCTACGATTGGAGCAGCACAGCAGTTGGCTTTCTAAATAAGCTTCACAAAGCGCATAATCGGAATGTACTAGAAAGATTGCGTAGTGAAAACAACCTCACTGCCCATAACCAATTACGAATATTCTCCCCATGGCTAGGATAAAAACAACCATATCAGACATTTTAAGAGATTTTGAGAAATGGTGTTCCAAGAATGCACCTATGAATTAAATTACAAATAAAATAGTTCCAATTGAGTAATTTATTGCCATAGATACAAAACAATTGTAGACTACTTATTCCTATTAAATACAAAGATCATCAAATGCACCTTGGCTAACGGAATTATATACCTCTTGAAGAAGTCATTGCTTCAAGCAAGATTCACTAAAATACGTTCACAAAAGACAAGCGACTCATGTCAGTATCGTAGTATCCAATGTAGATCTCAAGCTTGAAAGTTGGTACTATATGAAGATTTAGAAAGTTAACGAGGAATTCAAGCATTCAAGAGAAAAAATATGAAGACATTGATGGATGGTTCTTAACGGCTTAAGTACCAAGATGCTGAGAGAAAAGATATCGAACCATAAACATAAAAATACCAATCCCAACCACTAGTGGTTGGTATATAGATTATAATTTACGACATTTACCAACAAAGCCAAATACTCTAACCAGAAAACAGTTTTCCACCCATACCATCTTGCCTACTTTCATCCAAGTCTGCTTTAATCCTCCTCGTCTCATATTCGAAGTAAACCTTTATACAGAATGCGTAGAATCCCCTCAATTTTTATACCAACTCTTGCCTAGAAGGTAAGGAAAAAAATAATTTACTAATAAGCAGTAAATTTTTCGTACAAAAAACGCCCCATCTATCCAATGATACCATGGCACTCGCTGCACACCTAAAGAGTCCTCAGGTCAATGATCACTGATCAGCAATCCTATTACTTTGATTCCACAACTTGGAACTTGCACCATAAAATGGTCAGCCAGCTCATGTAGGTTGAGTTATACAGCTTACTCTTTTTAAATGCCAAAAACTGATTGCACAAGGTTTTCCATCAAGCACATTTTAGATAAAATATGTGTTCTACCAATTAATCTAAAACTTTCTTGCTTATAAAGAGAAACCTAGCCAGATCACACATCTCCTGGTCAATCTGGATGATGACTACAACCAATTAGAAATACTATGACTTAAAATAACACCATTTGCTAGTTTCCAAAAACAAAGACGGAAGATTCTCTAGAGAAGTGTTTCTAAATAGGTAATACATGACCACTCCTATGCTGGCAATTAACTGCAACATGACCCAGCAAATTCAAAAACTGTTTATATCTCCACACCAAGAAGCCCAGAGATCACCTAAGTGAATTGACAACGATATCCAAAGAATTATTGTACATAAAACCAAGAAATCTTGCTGCGTGAAATTTTCAGTAAATTTTAATTGGTAGCAGCCACTTTCTAGCTAAAGATTTCCTTCTGCCACGAACCATGAGCCTTTCTCCAACGGAAATATCCAATATGTCAAGATGGAGATCGTACCATAAATTGTAAAGGAGGTTAGGCCAGATCAAGCTTGTAGATTGGTTCGCAGATTGTAAGGTTTTGTCATATTTCTTCTAAAATACAAAAAAATAAAACTGAATTCTGAGAACATAAATCCCACTTGGGGCAAGAGGCATCAAGAGCACCTAATCAAACCAAGGTGTTTCAAATAATAAAAAATCAAATAGTAATAAACCATAAATTACGAAGATTATAATTGTTAAATATGTATCATTAGCTCAGTTTGGGATAGCCTCGTGCTAATAGAATGGATGGATAGCAATCATAGCATCTCCAGTAAAGTTAAATATCATAGCACTTCCATCGCAAAAGATATACAAAATTAGACTTTAATTATCGAGAAATGCAAGAGTTGGAAGTAATATCAGTGTGTTATATATTAAAAAAAACAATGAAAACACTAATCAAGCACTCGCCTAGAGAATCTATAACCTGAATCCAAGCACACGCAAAGGAGAGAAGAGTATTCGCTTAAAACCTTGTTCACATGCCGATGACTCGCTTCCCCTTGCTAATGCTAAGTCACTCACCTAATGATGTGACCCTTTGTTAGAGACTTAGAGTTCACAAGAAGGAAAGTTACATAGAAAAAGGAAGTGATTAATAAAAGAGGAAAATAGAAAGAACAGACAATATCAAAAAACCCACCACAAAAGAAAAGTATTTTAATTAAAAAGCTGTACACTGACGTCCATATTTCTATATTGTACAGTCCCTAAGGTTCTCTTGTTGTTAACATATGCGGAGACATTAAGGCTGTGTTTGTACTCAACAAATGTTAAGTAAAGTAAACTAGATTGAAAGTTACTTTACCTCATTTGATTTGGCCAATACCAAAGTAAAGTCAACTTTTACTTTTACTTTACCGCACCCTCAAAAATTTTACTTCTCAAAACTAAAGTAAATTTTGAAGTTTACTACTAGAAATCTAAAACTTTACTCCATAGCCACTTGTTCACACTTTTGCATGGTGGTGTGGCAGCCAATGAGGTGGGCTCCGTGGTGGTGATGGTGGTCAGCGGAGGCGGTGGTGTTAGCGATAATGTGTCTGTTGGGCAACGATCGATAGTGGTGCCAACATTGACGGTGGTGGCAAGCGATGATGGGCGACCTATGGTGGACGCTGGTGGCAAGCGACGATCACACTGGTGGTGAGCAACAGGGTCAATGGTGGTGCCTCTCTGCGGCAGTGATGACCAGTGGTGGGTGACAGCAGCAAACGACAGTGGTGTTGACATGAAGCTTCCGACAACGACTAGGGAATCCGGTAATAACTGAAGAGGCCGATGATCGGCGATGGGGGATCGATTGGAGTAGCGATCGAAAACCTCAATGGTGGATATATATATATATATATATATATATATATATATATATATATATATATATATATATATATATATATATATATAGAGAGAGAGAGAGAGAGAGAGAGAGATGCTATAATGCGGCATGCGGTAAGTGCGGCACCTCACCGCAGCCATCTGATGCACCGTTGCGTGCATGCAATGCACGCAGCGCATGCATCAGACGACTGCGGTGCGATGCCGCACGTACCGCATGCCGCATTATAGCATGCCCCTATATATATATATATATATATATATATGAGGGCTGTTACAGTGAGCTATGGGCTGCCGGGGGGGAAAGTGAGCTGCGGATATTTTGATCCCCCAAGAAGTTATGGAATTTGATGAAATTTGGTGAGGTTGTTGCCTAGGATAAGATGATCATCCTCACCAATTTTCATCAAATTCCAAAACTTCTAGGGGGGTCAAATGGTCGAAGCAATTTCTGCCGTCCGCAGCCACCGTTATATCTATGGCAAGTTGACCATACTCATAAAAAAGTTTCAGAATTTGCTGATTTATATTGTCGTGGTATCTATGGCAAGTTGACCATACTCATAAAAAATCATCCAATTCTGAAACCTTTAGGCATAACAAATGGTTTATTCAAATTAACGGTTCAAATGAACAGTTGATAAATCTTTCTAACATTTGACGCTGCTAGATATTTCAGAATTTGATGATTTTTGGTGAGGATGATCAACTTGCCATAGAAATCACGCCCCTCCGAGCCGATAACTGGTAGAAACCGTAGAATGATTTATAGTTTCGTGAGGCCCTACATTAGGAAATTAAATATCAAGTGCATAGAAACAAACCAAAAAGGTCGCTTTTTTACAACCCCCAATCGCAAAATTTTGAAACAAACAAATGGAGGGAAAAACACGAAACAGGGCACACAAGAACAAAAGACAATAAGCGAAATTAAAATGGGAGCCAATTTTGCACACCATCCCAGTTGCCCAAAACCAGAACACATTGATTTCCAGAAGTTATCTTCTATCATGCAAATCAACCCCAAAAAAAATAAAAAAATTTATCCCGCTCTTTGAAAAACCCTAACCAAACCCCTCGTAATCTCCCACCTCGAAAGAACGATTACAAAACACTTCCAAGAACAAAGATACAAACCAAAAACCTAAACCAATCGAAACCCGTCTTTAAGATTTATGGAACAATGACGGAATCTAATACAGTAACAGATGCGGGATAACGAAGATAACAACGGAGAGTTAGGGCTAGGGCTCGCCGGAGAGGCGGGAGGAGGAGGCGCCGCTCACCTATCAACATTGATGGCATCGAAATCTTGGCTACTCCTAGAGAGAGAGAAGAGAGAGAGAGAGAGAGAGAGAGAGAGAGGGTTCCTGGGTATAGGAGCCTGGTTCGCTATAAATACAATGCATGGAGCCGAAACTGGAAGGGGGGGAGTCGGGAGGAGACTACACAGTCAACAAAACTTCCCGCAATGTCAATATTAGTCACATGCGACGCGCGTGAGACTATGGCTGTTCTGTTACGGATATGTATGGTTGCCCACTTTGGTGGGATATATCTATCCCGATATGTCTATTCCTTTATCCCTAACTCTCTATATATGTGTTATGAATAAATAAGAGGCCTCACAGATTCGTGAGAGCGCAGCCGCCATCCCCGTTTGCATCCTTCCTCTCTCCCTTTCGTAACACGTTATCAGCACGAGCCTCCGAGCCCCGGCCAGCAAGAGAAAGCGGCGAGAGATCGGAGAGAAAGAGAGAAAAGCAAGAAAGGAGAAGTGACCCGCGTCTCCTCTTTCAGTGCGTACATCCTCAACAGTGGTAGCATCCCCGGACCGAGGTAGGTATCATCCCTCCTCCTTCAAACACCGTTCTTCTAATGTGCCGACAGTCGCACATAACCTTGCAACCCATGGCCTAGGGATTTTGATCCCATCAGAGGCTCAATACAGCCTATATATTCTTCTCCCCGTCTTCGGATTCGTATTGGTCGGCCTCGACCAAAGGGAGTTTGTTCCCAGCGGCCACTTGAACCACAATCTCGCACACCACCACGGCCATGTGATTGCAATCTCGACGGTAGAATGACTGGCCTCGGCTGCGGGCTGCGACACCGGGGGCGGTTTTTGGACTACACGACCGGCGGCGGATCCGGGCTGCGCGATCGGCGGCAGCGGCGGCGGGCTACGCGCGTGAGCGGTGGCAGTCGATCCGATCGTGGGGCGGCGACGTCGAGATCATTCAGTTTTTTTCTTTTCCCGTAACAGTCGGAGAAGATATACGGTACTGGGTTTATTTTGATTTTCAGTTGTTTTTGGTTTTCAAACCCAATCGGTATTAACCGACCCGACTTGACCCAACCCGAGCTGAACCTGGATACAGACCCGAGCCCAGGATCAGATAGGCCTATATCCAGACCCGAGCCCGAGCCTTAATACAGACCCAGGCCCGAGCCCAAATCAGACCCAGAATGGAGTCCAAACCAGGCCCCAGCCCAGATCAAGACAAGGCCCGAACCCCTCCAGACCTGAGCCCAGTCTCAGGCAGGCCCAGATCCAGGCCCAATCTATTTTGAGCCCCTATATTGCTGTATATTTAATCTGTTTTGATCTGGACCATCGATTTAATTATGTGGTCACGAGGCCTGATTGGGAACCGATTTAGTCGATTCAAATATGGATCCTGACTATTTGAACCGTTCCGCACTGTAACGACCAAGATCCAATAGGCCAATAGCCAAGAGCCAAGACTCCTGAGGCGGGAATGCCAAGATGGATGAGGTGAGGTGAGGTGAGGTGTACAAGGCCATGAGTTAGCCCCACATCGCCTGGAGAGAAGGAGATCCTGAGCTACTTATATAATTTCCCCTCCCAAACATAGAATACGCGTTTTAAAACCGTGCGCCGCTACGGATTTTGTTAGAACTCCGTAGTTAAGCGTGCTCGGGCGAGAGTAGTACCAGGATGGGTGACCCCCTGGGAAGTTCTCGTGCGGGCACGGGCAAAGCGGACAATATCTTGTGTGTTTGGGGCGGATGTTACAAAATGGTATCAGAGCCGGTTCTCCTCGGGATGGGGGGGTCTAACCCTATACGAGGACGTGTAGCCCTAAGGGGGATGGATTGTGACGACCAAGATCCAATAGGCCAATAGCCAAGAGCCAAGACTCCTGAGGCGGGAATGCCAAGATGGATGAGGTGAGGTGAGGTGAGGTGAGGTGTACAAGGCCATGAGTTAGCCCCACATCGCCTGGAGAGAAGGAGATCCTGAGCTGCTTATATAATTTCCCCTCCCAAACATAGAAGACGCGTTTTAAAACCGTGCGCCGCTACGGAATTCGTAAGAACTCCGTAGTTAAGCGTGCTCGGGCGAGAGTAGTACCAGGATGGGTGACCACCCTGGGAAGTTCTCGTGCGGGCATGGGCAAAGCAGACAAAATCTTGTGTGTTTGGGACGGATGTTACAAAATGGTATCAGAGCCGGTTCTCCTCGGGATGGGGGGGGTCTAACCCTACACGAGGACGTGTAGCCCTGAGGGGGGTGGATTGTGACGACCAAGATCCAATAGGCCAATAGCCAAGAGCCAAGACTCCTGAGGCGGGAATGCCAAGATGGATGAGGTGAGGTGAGGTGAGGTGAGGTGTACAAGGCCATGAGTTAGCCCCACATCGCCTGGAGAGAAGGAGATCCTGAGCTACTTATATAATTTCCCCTCCCAAACATAGAAGACGCGTTTTAAAACCGTGCGCCGCTACGGATTTTGTTAGAACTCCGTAGTTAAGCGTGCTCGGGCGAGAGTAGTACCAGGATGGGTGACCCCCTGGGAAGTTCTCGTGCGGGCACGGGCAAAGCGGACAATATCTTGTGTGTTTGGGGCGGATGTTACACGCACGCATCGGTACGGTCTGATTTTTCGAATTCAAACTATTTAATATATGTTTTAATCTGAACCGTTTAATTTGATATCGTGATCTCGAGTCCAATATAGATCCATTTTCAGGGATCTATATATGATTATTGAGTATTTGGGCCATTCCGGACTCATCGGTATGGTCCAATCTCATCAATTTAAATAAGTTAATGCATGTTTAATATGGATCATCGATTTTAATTATATGCTTGTGAACTCGATCTAGACCTGATCTAGACGATCCAAATATGGATCTTAGCTTTTGGGACTGCTACGGATGCATTGAAATGATCCGATATTTCGAACTCAAATTGTGTTTCATTATATCATATCACTTGCTTATGAACATATAATTGGTAGATATCTTGCTTGATTAAACTGGTTCAAGTAATTTTTATTTATTGGCCATTTTTCATTTTGTTATTCAAGATAGATATCTTATATCTCGTAGTGTGTATTAATTTTATCATTGTTAGATAAAATGATTTTCACTATTGTCAGTCCCAATACCGAATATTATTTGTTTATGGACATATGTTGACTAGTTAAAATGATAATATTTAACCTCATCCATAACCTGTGTGTGAGCTCGGCCCTTGTCAGCCGAGACAGTACAATGTGGCTATGGATACATCTTAACTAGTAGGTCCATAACGACTAGGATTTCGATGTTCTTAGAATCCGATAGTCTTTAATCTATCAATTAACTAGGCTCCTATCCCGTCCCCAGATGTCTAACCTTGCAAAGTTGGAGTTCGCCGCACTTGATGTCAACGGCAATAATTACTTAGCATGGAGGATAGATGCTAAGCTCCATCTACAATCAATCAAGTTGGGTAAGGCAATTATAAAGCCTACAGGCACGGAAAGCCTTAGTCCTGAAGACAAGGCTAAAGCGATAATCTTTCTGCGTCGTCACCTACATGTAGACATGAAGAACAAATATTTAACCGTTGAAGACCCCTTAGTTCTGTGGGAATCCCTACGGGATAGATATGATCATCAAAGGGCTGTCATCCTTCCAGCAGCGAGGAATGAATGGATAAACTTGCGCTACCAAGATTTTAAATCGGTCGTAGAATATAATTCTGCAATGTTTAACATCGTGTCCCGACTTGAGCTATGTGGAGAGCCAGTTACCCAAGGACAGATGATCGATAAGACTATCCACCTTCCATGCAATGAACGTCCTACTGCAACAACAATATCGGGAGCGAAACTTCCAGAAAATATCAGATCTGATTTCGGTACTCTTAGTTGCAGAGGAGAACAATAAAGTTCTTATGAAGAATCACAACTCCAGACCAACTGGAGCATTGGCGTTCCCTGAAGCGCATGCCAATGAAGGATACCACAGAGGTAGAGGCAGAGGAAGGTTTGGAAAAGGTGGTCGCCATAACCACTCCAGCAGAAGTGGCAGGGGCGACAGAGGTGGCAACCCCAGCAGAGGAGGCTATCGAGGTAAAGGCAGGCGTGGCCATCCCAGCAGAGGTGGACTCAATCCGCAGCAAAATACAAATTTCAAGAAAACAGAGTAACAAGCCCTGGCACGCAGAACAAGTGACGGAAGACTCTCCTTCTAATAAGTGGCCTACAGACACTTGTTTCAAGTGTGGGCGTGAAGGCCATTGGTCTCGCAACTGTCGTACATCTAAAGAAGAGGTGGCAAACTTTCAAGCATCACAGAAAGCCGAGGGTAATGCAATGTTTGCCCTCGACAATGATGACCTCCTTGAAGATGAACTCAATGAGATGCAAGGAAAAACCAAGCTCACAAATTCTGATTTCTTCAACGACAACTAGGGGGGACAGGATATTTTGAGTGATAAACTGCTTTCGTTTATTAGAACAGCTGTTTGATTTCTAGTATTTAATATTTCATTTGCTTGTTAGACTGTCATATCGTTTATTTTTTATCAGAACAGTTGTTTGCTTTATTATAGTTGATATTTCGGTTGTTTGATATCTTTTAAGTCTCTCTTATTAAATATTTCTCATTTCCTATATATCTGAGTTCTCAGAACCTTATATCAAATAATACTTTATTCCTCTGTGAGGAAATGGAATCCAAGAGAGACATGTATATAGACTATAGCTGACCTTACTCGGATAATAGAAGGCTCCGGTAGAGCACACCTAGTGTTACTTAATAGAACTCATATCTTTATACAATCTGTCATATACTCTAGTAACTCCAAAAGAAATTTACTCAGTTTCAAAGATATAAGAGTAAATGGGTATCACATAGAAACCCTGAGCGAGGAAAACAATGAATTCTTATGTATAACCTCTAGTGTTGGAAACCAGAAGTTTACTCTAGAGAAATTCTCCAATCTATCCTTAGGGATATACGTCACCCACATTGGGATTGTTGAGTCACATGGAAACATGAGCCAACAGCTCAGTACTAATCCAAGACAAATAGTGAGTCAGAAGCTCCATAATCCTATAATTTTTAATATCTGACATGCTCATCTAGGATATCCTAGGACAATAATGATGAAAACGATCGTAGAAAACTTTTGTGGTCATTCCTTAGTACATTATCAAATATTTAGAACCCTTAACATGTGACATTTTTACCGCAAGATTTGCGGATTGTCACATTGATGAGACAGTCTTCCCGTCGTTAGGGGGAGATAAGAAAGATAATAAACGTCCTGTCCAAGAAGGAACAACGTAAATTATCGTGGAATACTTCCACTATGTCTCATCTAGACCCCAGGACTCCCCAATGTGAGCACGACGTTAGGAGAATGACAGTAAATGAGTCTGACACACGCCAGAAGCGTGGCAGACCTATAGGTTCCAAAGATTTAGCTCCTTGGAAGAGGAGATTAAATAGCATATCACACCATACAGCTCCTGAAGAAGCTGTTCTTAATATAAACTCTCATGAAGAGAGGATTCATGACGGTCCGGAAGATGTCATGAATCAAACATCCAATTTCTCCAAATTAAAGCATATCGCTTCGGAAGAGGTTATGCCCTAGATCCTAGAAGAGACTGGGAAAGAGGTACCGGTACCCAACAATGATGAGATATATGTGTTCTACACATACTTAGGGGAAATATGGAATAGAAAAGAAATAGTCGTTGATGATATATTTTTATATACTACGACAAATGAGATAATAAAGGGTGATGATAATGATACTGAACCATGTAAAATCCCAGAAGGATTTGATTTACCTATACGGTAACCTAGACAGTGAAATATATATGAAAATCCCTGAAGGATTTGATTTACCAAACTCCAAATCTAGAAATGCGCATTTAATTAGATTAAAACGAGCATTGTACGGTCTGAAACAATCCGAAAGATTGTGGTACAATCGGCTTAGTAAATATCTGTCTAAGAAAGGCTATAAAAATGATATTATATACCCATGCGTATTTATTAAGAAATCCTAGAATGAATTTACAAAAGCAGCAGTAAATGTAGATGATATAAATCTAATAGGATCTTCCGAAGAGATTGAGAAGACTACTGGCTATCTTAAAAGGAGTTTGACATGAAAGACCTGGATGAGTCAAATTTTGCCTCGACCTGTAGATCGAACGCAATAAGGATGGGACCTTAGTCCATCAAACAAAATATACTAAAAATCTCCTGAAGAGATTTAATACGGATAAGTGTTATTCACTTAATACACCCATGGTTGTAAGGTCTTTAGATGTTAACAAAGACCTATACAGGCCTAGAAAAGAAAATGAAGACGTCTTGGGTCCTGAAGTACCCTGGGTCCTGAAGTACCTTATTTAAGTGCAATAGGTGCAATTATTTATTTATCTCAATGCACTAGATCTGATATTCCATTTTCTGTTAATCTACTTGTTAGATATATTTCTTCATCTACACATAGATATTGGAATGGTATAAAGCACATATTTAGATACCTAAAGGGGACATTTGACATTGGTTTATACTATTCATGTAAAAAGACTGACCCAATTGGATATGCAGACTCTGGTTATTTATCTGATCCCCATAAAGGGAGATCACGAATATGTTATGTGTTTCTTAAAAGTAATGCAGCATGTCTAGCTCAAATTCAAAGTGGCTTCATCAAAGGCGACTCTTCCCGAAATTCTTCTGCACCCATGAACTCCAAGAGAATGAAGAGACTATTATAAAGCAGGAGAAGTCAACTGAGAACCTGACAGATCTCTTCACCAAGGCGCTTCCAAAGTCTACATTCCAGAAGTTGGTGCATCAGATTGGCATGAGGAGACTTCACCAACAGAGCATGTGAATTTTATTTTAAATTGATGTATTAACAGGGTGGGAAGTAACATCTTAAATGTATTAGGGGGTGGGAGTATTTTTCTTTTGAAGATTGATGTAAGCAATGCTTGTAATAGAATGTAGGATAAAGATGAGGGGGAGCATCCTGCAAATGCAGATGGAGACATCCAGAAGAATGTCTTTTGCGCATTGTACTCTTTTTTCCTGCGATGAGGTTTTTCCCACAAGGTTTTCCCATCGAAAGGTTTTAATGAGGCAGTGTAAGTCGCACCCACTAAGATTCCAGAAGAATCTGAGATTCCAGACGAATCTGTTCCTGAAGAACTACGTTCCTGAAGAACGCGTTGTACTCTTTTTCCTTCACTAAAGTTTTTGTCCCATTGGGTTTTCCTTAGTAAGATTTTAACGAGGCAATGTTTTGAAAAGTGGGCATCCAAGGGGGAGTGTTACGGATATATATGGTTGCCCACTTTGGTGGGATATATCTATCCCGACATGTCTATCCCTTTATCCCTAACTCTCTATATATGTGTTATGAATAAACAAGAGGCCTCACGGATTCGTAAGAGCGCAACCGCCATCCCCGTTTGCATCCTTCCTCTCTCCCTTTCGTAACATGTTCGTTCTTATAATTTTTTTAGAAATTTTATTCATACCCCAAAAATCTGTAATTAGCCCCCATTTCCGACAAACTTGAACACACCCCATTTTTTTTTTTTCATACCCCATTCCTATCCCAAAAATACCCTTACCCCTTACACCCCACCATCAATACACCCCAGTTAAATGGCCCGCCCCAACTTGATTATACCCCAATCAAACACATACCCCCTTAAATAAATCTCAATTATATGCACTCTTGAATACACCCCACTTTTAAATAAACGCCATGCCTTTGGCTGATACTTGAAGGCACAGGTAGGGCTGGCAATTTCGGACCCGACACGAAGTTAGCGGGTATGGGTCAGGGCTAAACGGGTTCGGGTCGTAAACGGGTCGACACGATAGACCCGTTTAATAAACGGGTCGGGTTTGGGTTTAAGGTCTGGACACGGTAGACCCGGGAAGACCCATTTAGTATTCAACGGGTCGGGTCGGGTCGGGTCGGGTCTACCAGCAATCCGATACTATAATATATAATACCAGCGGGTCTTTCGAGTCAGGTCGGGTCGAGTCGGATTGGGTCGGATCAGGTCAACTGAATAGATCCGGGTGGTAAACGGGTCATACCGGGTCTTATCGTGTCTACCCGTTTATTAGCGAGTTGGGTACGGGTTTAGGATCTAGACATGATTAGTTAAACAGGTCGGGTCCGGTTCTAGGGGTTTTGGACACGACACGAAACTAGACATGACACGAACCCGACACGACCCGACCCGACCCATTGCCACCCCTAGCTGCAACTTGGGTGGGCCAACCGAACCCAACTCGACTTTGGGCGGGTTAACCCGAACCCACCCCGCACATCCCGGCCAACCCGACGGGTTGGGCATGGGCTACGTTTAAACAAACCTTGGGTTGGGTTGGGGGTACAAAAGACGCTGAGTAAGGGCTTTGGGGTTTGGGGTACAAAAAAAAAAAGGGCATTGTTGGTATTAAAGGATTGTTGAGTAAGTTATTGAGAAACCATAGGCAGACGGGGGCTAATTACAGATTTATGGGGTATGAATAAAATTTCCCTAAAATTTTTCAATTTTTTTGGGTTATTTTGACTTTGCCCCCCAACTTTGCCTTGAATTAGACTTTACCCCCCATTTTTATTAATTAGACTTTACCCCAAACTAACTGTTCCGTCAGCTCACAATCTAAGAGAAAGGGACCGAAAAGAAATAGAGTTTTGGGTGGTGAGCTGACAGAACAGTTAGTTTTGGGGGGTAAAGTCTAAATAATGAAATTGTGGGGGGTAAAGTCTAATTCAAGGCAAAAGTTGGGGGGCAAAGTCAAAATAACCCAATTTTTTGTTATTTTTTTTGGACCAGATTCGTTCTTAAAACTTCGAGGCGAAGTCTCCTCCTTTTGGGGCTAATAATTTTGTTCCCGGACCCCTTTCGCCCACGTGACAGTTGTGGGCAAAGGATGCAACTTTGTGTTAAATGGTTCCCTCCGGATCCGGACGAGCTTAAACTCAACTTTGATGGATCTTTCGACCACTCCTCTAGGGGTGGTGTTGTGGTTCATGATCACCCTGGGGTGGAACCGTTTGCTGCTGGAACTCATTTTCGTAGCCACTCAGTAGCTGCTGCAGAGGCGCGGGCTTGTTGGCACTGCCTCCAGACATTAGCGCCCATGTGGACTGGGAAACCTATGTCGGTGGAAGGCATTCCCAATCAACTCTATAGCGGTTGGGTAGCCCGGGAAGTGCTTATTCCATTCTCTCGAACTGTTGTGGCTTATTTCGGCTTTCTTTCGAGGGTTTAGTTCACCCACATTTACATGGGACTAGCTGGCGGCCTGAGCCCGATTGATGGCGCAACACATCATCCTCACTCATGTCTTTACCCATGATTTTCTCCTAATTGCCTGCCTGGACACGAGTTCTTGTTACTAGTGTACTTTTTCTACCAAAAGAAGAAAAAAAAACGATTTGATTTGGTAGCTCATAATGAAAGGTGAACAAAACTGAGCTCAGAGGAAAAGAGAAACAAAAAAATAAAACACCCATGGGATGCACGGGATATCCGAGTTAAATACTAAAAACATTAAAAAAAATAAAGTATAAAAAAATTAGAAAGAGGTTGGTGATAGAGAGATTTGCATGTGAGAAAAAGGATAAGAGTAATGAAAGGATTTATAATATGGGAATGAGACTGTAGAATGCTAGGTCCATTGCCATCACCTGATATTCTTCATCTTGAAATTATCCCAACGATCTGATGTCTAACAACTACTATAGCACCTCAATGTTTTACTATATGATAAAATATTTTCAGAATTATTATAGCTACTATAGTACCTCTGAATTTTTTTGTCCTATAGTGAAGCTCTTTCACGGGCTTTGGAGTTAAATATAGTTGTTACAGTTATTGCTTTCTATGTATGTTACCTAAAACATATTTTAAATTAATAAAACCATATTGACCATTATCTAAAGTATATTTTAATTTATCCATAGTTTTTACAGTAATTTAGAAAATTATTTGTCCTACAGTAAACCTCTTTCATGTGGCTTTAGGGTTACTGTTGCTATAGTTATTGCTTCCTCCTCTCTAGTTATTGTTTCCTCTTCTACAGTTATTGCTTCATCTATATTTTATATTACTAAAAATATATTTTAAATTACTAAAAGTGTATTGAATATTATCGAAAACATATTTTGATTTACACATAGCGTCTACAGTAATTTAAAAAATTGTTTGTCCTGTAGTAAAATTCTTTCATGTGGTTTCGGAGTTACTGTAGCGGCTATAGTTATTGCTTCCTCTATATGTTACCTAAGACATATTTTAAATTACTAAAAATATTTTTTATATTATTAAAATCGTATGGAATATTATCTAAAATGTATTTTAATTTACCCATAGCATCTACAGTAATTTTGAAATGTTTTAGTCCTATAATAAAACTCTTTCGTATGGTTTCGGAGTAAGTATAGCTACTACAGTTGTTTCTTTCTCTATATGTTACCTAAAGCGTATTTTAAATTATTAAAATCTTATTTTAGATACTAAAAGTGTATTGTATATTTCTAAAGCGTATTTTAATTTATCCATAGCATCTATAGTAACTTTGGAAGAAAAAAAATGTTGTTAAACTTTTTCATGTGCTTCGAAGTTAACTGTAGCTGCTATAGTTATTATTTTATCTGTATATACCTAAACGTACTTTAAATTACTAAAAATATATTTTAAATTACTAAAAGCATATTGTATATTTCCTAAGCTTATTTTAATTTACAAATAGCATCTACAGTAACTTCAAAAAAAAATTGTCCTATAATGAAACTCTTTCATATGGTTTTAGAGTTATTGTAGTTGCTACAATTATTATTTTCTTTGTATGCTACCTAAATCATATTTTAAATTATTAAAAAATATTCTAAATTACTAAAAGCATATTAAATATTATATTAAATATATTTTAATTTATCCATAGCGTTTACAATAACTTTAAAAAAAAATTAAGTGTAGTGAAACTTTTTCACGTGGCTTCGGAGTTACTGTAGCTGCTACAATTATTGTTTCTTCCGTATGTTACCTAAAGCGTGTTCTAAAAATAGTCTATCGAATCAAAGACAAATACCACAACGAACATGCTTTGATACTATTCGATAGAGTAAGCCCATCACAAATTTCTCTCTGATGGATTTATCCTATCATGCACTTTATGGATTTCTAGTACATAATTCTAAGTGTTTAAAACATTCAGATGATAACGACAAATCAAATTTTTTTCGATGGTTCGGGACTAATCCTTCTGTCCATACATTATCGAGCTGAAATTATTCACCATGTGAGGGGAGGTTACATGACTTGAGTTACCTAACCCGATGTTTCAAGGAAGCCTTCACATTACCCAACCTTTTACGAAAATTTTGCATGATCTCTGTTGCATTCAATAACTTTGATCCGTTTGACCAACTAATTGCTCATCCTCACACTCACGCCCGCTTCCCATCACTTCGAGTAGCTATCCTCCATCCTACAAAGATGGCTCCAAATAGCTCCACCTCAACTCTGATCTCAGGATTGAAGGCCACGGACTCGCTGATTCGACTTTCTGCACGATGGAGCCTCTGTTCTCCATGTGTCCAGAAGTTTGTTCATATTGGCTATGTCGACGAATGGCTTGTTGGTAGCGATGGCAGCGGGTCAGTTTTGGAACGGATTGGTCTATCCCGTGTTAGGGTTTTTACGTGAGAACACCTCGATTGATAGACCGAAATCGTCGTCATGGATGAAGAACATATCTTCGTGTGAAGAAGAGAGATCTAAAGATCATTTGCAATACCGGGTGAAGATCTTTCACATGCTGCCAACTCCTACGGATTCGATGGGTCCTCATGAATCTTTTTGGATTCACAATGACGACTCTAATGACGTGCATATGGGGACTCCACCCCCTGCTCATCTATTTATAATGGATGTGCCCAACCTGTAGGGGCAACCCATCAAGACATCTATCGATTATTGGGTGCACACGAGAATGAAGCCAGATTCACCACCAACCCATCAGGCCTCCTAGTTGAATCATCCGGTCTAACTAGGAACGCGACAACCAATTTGGTCCACCTAATTTAGTAACTCTCCCATAAAGGGCCATTAAAAACCAACAATCTCCCACTTGGCCTTTTATATCATATAAGTATGAAAACTTCTTTTAAATACATATATATAATTTTATAGTGAAAATAAATTTTATTTTTGAAACATTTGGAGAGTCTCATAGTTTTTAAAACAAGAGCCGGATCGATTTTAAAATAAAATATTAAGGAATCATTC
This sequence comes from Chamaelirium japonicum, assembly GCA_947650365.1. Lineage (NCBI taxonomy): Eukaryota > Viridiplantae > Streptophyta > Magnoliopsida > Liliales > Melanthiaceae > Chamaelirium > Chamaelirium japonicum. Next base: position 83,297,342 of record OX393550.1, on the reverse strand, counting down.
ATGTCTTTGTTAAAAATAATCCTAACAGGTGATCATGATTATTCCAGCATATCCTATGCTAGTTCACATCCATGATAAACCTATCAGACCCACAAAGAACTCCAATAAACAACACTGGTGGTTTTCTCATATGTCTATGGGTTATCTAATCACATCATCACTTGGTCTTATACCCAAGCCTATGATGTCCAACCTCATGCTTGTCCAAGCATGTCATTATAATATCCATGTTGATACCCAATCAACTACAAACAGAATAATGACGTGCCCACCTACACCTAGCCCAGGTCTTTTTTGAGTATCGTGTACTCTAGGATTACTAGACATTCCAATATGTTGCCAAATTATGTCTAGTCTCAATATCTTGAGTAAGTCATCTAAATCCAAGCGCATTGAACTATCTAACATATTGTCAAAGCATGCATAGTCTTAATATTAATTTTTAAGTATCGTGTACTCCAACCTTACTGGATGTTCTGATATATCATCAAAATACTTCTAGTCTCAATATCTTAAGTAAGTCATTTTACTCTAGGCACAATGGACTATCTAACGTATTGCTTAAGCATGCCTAGTCTCAATATCAATTTTAAGTACCATATACTCCAGGCTTACTGGACGCTTCGATATGTTGTCAAAGCATATCTAGTCGTAGTATCTTGAGTAAGTTATCTTACTCCAAACATATTGGATTATCTAACATGTTATCTAAGCATGCCTAGTCTTAATGTCACTTGAGTACTGTGTACTTCATGATCTTGCTCACATTTGACATATATCAAATAATGAAATAGCATCGAGCTTTATTTATCTAAAGACAAAATAGTAGTGACCAAAGCATATAACAAAGAGACTCAACTACTGATACATGGACTTCATCAAACCCATACGGGGCACATGGCTCTGGAAAACCTTTGGATCAAGTCCCTTGGTGAAAGGGTCTGCAACCATCAAATTTGTGTGAATATACGGAATCTCCACTACCTTCCCTTTGACTTTATCACAGACAAGCATATACTTAACATCCAGGTGCTTGTTGCATCTGAAAATCTTCTCATTCTTGCCATATTGATAAACAGCCTTATTGTCACAGAAATTGGCAAGTCTTTGGATCGAATTCATAACGCCTAAACCTCCAATGAAGTTTTTAAGCCAAAGCGCATACTTTGTTGTCTCATAGCAAGCAACATACTCTACATGCATAGTGGAGTCAGTCATAATTGACTACTTGAAGTTTTTCCACGAAATAACTCCTCCTGCCACCAAGAAAACATATCTTGAAGTGGATTTTCAGAGTGTCTTTATAGCCCGCAAAGTCTGAGTTAGTGTAAGCAACCACCAGAAGCTTACTGTCATGTCTGTAGGTAAGCATGACTTTTGGTGCGCTAAAGATATCTCAGAACTTTCTTAGCTGCATGCATATGAGCTATACCTAGATCCTACACATATCGTATTGGAATTGATTAGGTCTATAGCTCATAAAAATCTATAGTTTAGTTGTGTATGGTTGATAGCTTAGGATTGCACCTTGGTACGTACCTTAACATGTATTCTGATTACAGAACAGAAAACCATGGCTATATGGTAATCCACTTGAGTAAGAGACGCAATAGACTGGTCCCATATAATCTAAATTTGTTCGTAACTTTGATTAGGCCGCCCTATCAGGATAAGCTGTTAGGATGACAGAGCGTCGGTGTCTCCACCACTGCCATTATCATGCACAGTGTCTGTGGCCAAAGGAAACCAACACGGTGAACATATCGGTGAGTAGACACCGGTACACTAATTTATGTTTCTACTTAGGGTAAATAGTTCTAAACCCTGAGGAACTACAACTAGTAGGCTAACTAGTTGTGTAGTGCTTTTAGCGCACCAATATATGAGGGTCTAGTTGTGTGACCCAAAATCACGATGTGCTAGATTATCCGGCTGGCGTCGCATTAGCGTGCCACTCTTGTAGGCCATCCATACCCCTAATAGGAGGTGCGTCCCTTGGTCTGGCCTATATTGTATTAAACTCAAGCCTGATGGTCATTAGTTGAACTATTGACCGGATTCGGTTACTTGGCAAGGTAATCGAAGGTACAACGTATATAATCAACCTGGAAGGAATCGAGTCATATGAGCACTCGAGTCTGACAGTATTCTTTACCACTCGAGTCACGTCAATGCACTATGTAGAGGGACAACGAGTTAACCACTACTAAGCAGAGAGTAGAGGTATGTGGGAGAACATAGTAAGTCCAAGGGAATTAAAATACAACCTACGTCGCACTTTGGGTGGCTACGCAAGTTAACCTTGACTCAGAAGATCGATAGTACACTCGGGTAGTGTGTCAATCGAGTCCAAGTTGGAAGCCATGAGCCCTAGTCCCTGAAGGTTTTACCTTATCCATATTATGTTCGGTCCTTGAACTATCTCCTCGAAACACAGAATGCAATTAGAGGAAATAAAAAGTCCAACCCTACGCTCCATGTGTGCATCATTCTAGTGCACGATAGATACTTAACTTCGTGTGTATACTAAGGAAAAATCATAGAGTGATACACAGACACACATAGTCATCCCTTACCATAAGTGGTCTCCACCGTATGGGTGCGATGCACCGAAACATATTGCGAGTTGACTATTTGGTTTTACTAGGGGCACCCTTTGTGTTTGCTAAGGGCACCAAGTAAATAGTGAAATCACTAGTGCACTTTACTTATGTGTGTCTTGCAAGTTCTAGCACACGTGGGACGACCAACTAGTGATATAGGGGTGTTTTGGTAATACCATACGTCACTATGGACTTGGGGGGCCGGCCCTAAGTGTTAGGAGACTAAGTCAAGGTTGTCCCCTAGTTATTAGAAGGTTGTTACCTCTAATATAGGGGCTGGCTATAATGGATAATAAGGGGCGCGGTTTGACTCGGTCTTTGCAAGTCCTAAAAGCAAAGAAGAGAGAGATATAGGGAGGGATTTAAGGGGGCCATCCCTATCCACTAGGATATTTATCCAAGGGGAGTGGCCGACCTTATAAAAGAGCAAGGGGACAAAGGGGCCTAGCACCTAGGACAAGCCCTAGCTGTTCCTTTTTTCCATATCTCGATCTCTTGTCTCTCGTCTCTTTCCCGCTTGCGAGTTCAATCCTTGCATCGTCTTCCTCGTATGATATTTCATAAATTAAGAAGGCTCATCATATGGAGACACTCAGAGATCCATCGATGAGGTATCGTGCCTCATACGAGATCGGGTGAACTAGAAGGCGCTTCTCGTAATCTCCCGCTGTCCAGATTTTACACATAAAATTAATGATGTTTCTATTATTACGGGAGCTATAGAAGTCCAAATAATCTCAAATTAGATGCAAAAGTTGCATATCTAAGTTCTTTACCTCCAGTCCAAATTTTAGCCCAATCGGTGTTCGGGATCAAAAGTTATGACTGTTGCACCGAAGCCTCTACAAGCATATTCGAGCCCGTCTCCATCGACAAAGAAGAAATTTGTCGCGATGAAAGAATCTGCACGGAGGTATGACTTCTAACATGTAGATCGGTATATAGATAGAATATGCATGCATCCTGGATTATTCTTTTCGCTATATCCACGTTCGGGGATTGTGTAGTTGCCATGATAGTAGGGATGGCAACAGTGCAGTTTCGGTACGGTATTGGGCAAAACCGAAATCGCACCGCAACACCGAACTGCCATATCGAAACTGTACCGCACCGCAATAGTATACCATATGTAAAATCAAAACCGCATCATGCGGTGCGGTGCACTATGGTTTAACATTATAATGGTCTAAACGGTGCGGTTTTTTGCGGTATTGGGCAAAACCGAAACCGCACCACAATATCAAAATCGCAAACTGAAATCATACCACACCGCGATTATTTTATATTTTGGCAAACCAAAACTGCACCATGCGGTGCGGTTTTCTGCGGTTCACAGTTTTAAACCACACTGTTGCCATCCCTATGTTAAGTCTCCAAATAATGCAATTTATCGCTTATTTCTTACTGCATTATCATCGCTTTCCTACGTAAAACTTTTCATATACTCGTAAAGCGCATCATTTTATTTGTACCACTGCATAGTAGACTTTAATACGGACATAACGGTATATTGGTTCGCACTCATACGTTACATGCATGAAAAATACGAAGCCCGATAGTCCAAATTATTCTTTTCAGGGAATTGGTCTGGTTCTCGACGCAGCTAGTCCAAGGACATCATGCTAATATTCTCACGGCGAGTCGATTGATGATCCACAGCTCGTTTGGAAGCCTTTATGAAGAATGATAAGAAGGACAATTACGATATTCGGCGGAAAAATGATCTCATCGGGCAGACAAATCGCACGATACAAACCAGAGGAGCACCCCGGACGTTTTACCGAGCTCAATGGAGGATGACGGTGGCTTGCGAATGTGGTATGGAGAGCGCACAGACCTGCCACCTTTTCTCTCTCCTCCCATCTCTTCTTTCTTCTTTCCTTTCTTTTCTTCTTCTTTTATCTTAATTATATGCCTTGTTCAAATCCATCACATCTCAACCGTTTAAATACCCTCGCACGATCGCAACAATGCAATCATGCATGCTCTAGTTGAGAACCCAACTTCATTTGTACTCATACTCATTGTTTCAGATTGGGATTTGGTCAGGTTTTCGGAGTCCATTACCACCCGTAACCGGAAGCCATCTGAACCGCTCATTTAAGAGAACTCATGCCTTCAAATCCCTTGCGATACTCTTTTCTTAACGCAATCGTAACCATACATTTAAGCCAAAACCCATGTATGCAGTGATCCAAACCCTCCATTGCATCCAATTCATACATACAAGTCCCATCATCCGCCCATGCATTCAGATCGACAATCACAACCGTCCAATATTGTCTTTCTCTTCTTTTCCATTTTTCGATCACAACCATCCGGAGGTCCATTCCTCTATGCATGTGACTTCATCACGTCAGCCGCCTCCTTCTCTTTCCATAACCGACCCAGCCGTCCCGTGCATGCACCCGAGCGTCACCCTTTCTATACCCGGCCAGCACCATCTGATCGCAGTCCGATTGTCGAATCACGGTCGTCCCTTCTAAATGCATGCATACATGGCTGAGAACCCATGCAGCGGCATCACAGCCGTCCGGTGTAACTGACACCACCCGGACCTGATTAGGGGTGTGCATCGGTTCGAAACCGACCTATTTAGGCAAAACCGAAACCGATCCAACCTTGGTCGGTTTTGAGAATTTGCAATCCGATCCAAACCGATTGAGATTGGAATCCAATCCAATCCAATCCAATCCAATTAAAGTCGGTTTGGATTGGATTGGATGGTCGGTTTGGGCTTTGGCCCATTTGCTTTCCAGTTTCCAACCGGAGCGAGAGAGAGAGAGAGAGAGAGAGAGAGAGAGAGAGAGAGAGAGAGAGAGAGAGAGAGAGAGATCAGAGGAGTCACAAGACTCACAATCGGAATCGGCGACCGCTAGGGTTTTCACAAAGGCGCCTACCCGCACGAAGAGCAGCACTTGCGAGAGATCACATATCAGAGAAGTCACGCTGCGTCGCCGTCGACTCGTCGAGGAGATGCCGATTGGCGATTGCCGAGGGCCCGAGATGCTCAGATGCCGATTGCCAAGGGCCCGAGATGCTCAAATGCCGTCGCCGTCGACTCGTCGAGGAGATGCCGATTGCCGAGGGCCCAAGACGCGTCGCCGTCGACTCGCCGAGCAACAGCCGCCACGGCGCCACAGCCTCTAGGAGACTCGGAGAGTAGGAGTCTAGGGTTTTTCTTTTTTTAAGCCTCTGAGTCCTGACTCTCTAAGACTCTAAGTGCAGGCCCAGCACGTGAATCACTCAATCACGTGATATATATTATATACTATATAGTGGACCAGTGGTCCTGAGTAGTGGATACCACAGTTACCACAGTACCACTAAATTTGTAAAATATAACCGGAGTCCGGTTCGGTTCGGTTCGGTTTAGGTCGGTTTTAAATTGATAAATCCGATAACCGATCCAATCATATCGGTTTTGAGAAATCCCGATCCAATCCGATCCGTTGAGTGTGTCGAAACCGATCAAATTCGGTCGATTTGGTTTGGTTCGGTCGGTTTGGTCGGTTTGGTTTGGATCCTGCACACCCCTAGACCTGATCACATGCAAGCTAATCGCAGCCGTCCACTTTAATCACAACCGCCCGTGTCTCTCTCCTCCTGCGAACCGAATCCCGGACGTCTCTCTCTCTCTCTTCTCTCCCGTCTCTATTGATTCTCTCTCTCTATTCCGAAACCCATCACAGCCGTCCCGGACTCCCATCCGAACTCCTCTCTCTTCTCCCGATCATTTCTCTCTCTTCATTACCTTATCTATCCCAAACGCCCGGCTCCCAACACTGATAGAACGATTCACCCTCCTTTTAGGAGTAGCTCATGATGTGCCTACGTAGTGCATTGGTTTTGTGAGTGGGAAAAAATTTCTTTAAGAACTCTCGGCTCATCTCGGCCCAAGTTGCTATAGATTGTGATCTTAAAGCATGGAGCCAAGATTTTGCCTTTTCTTTCAGAGAAAAGGGAAAGAGGCGTAATCTAATTGCATCTTCAGAGACGTTTCGAAATACCAAGGTGGCACATATATCATCAAATTCTTTAAGGTGAAGATATGGATCTTCAGATTCAAGGCCATGGAATCAAGGGAGCAATTGGATTACACCAAGTTTTAGTTCAAATTGATTTGCATCAGTTGCAGGCAACACGATGCATGATGGTGTACTAGATCTAGCCGGTATCAAGTAATCTCGAAGAGATCAGATTATTGGATTATTTTGAACTTCACTATTGCCATGATTACTTTCTACATCATTTTCGTTATCAGCCATATTTTCAGAATGGTTTTTAGACAGGTTTTGTGCAGATTCAGTTCTACTTAATCTTTGTGTATGATCCCGATACCACAAGGGCATACACAAGATTCAGAGGCAAAAGGTAAGTCAAGGGTTTGCAAGCAAATGTATGTGCTACCAAGAGCCGTCTATACGAACGCTCTCGTTTGAAGGGGATAACAGACTAGACACACATACGCCTACACTGAGACGTATGTGTCGAGCTTTCTCACGAGAGCGTAAGTTGATGCGAGATAGCAAATACAGAGAATTTAAAGAACGAGTGTACCAGGGATAAGCATATCTTTATTCAGGCAAGCGCGTAGTACTCCTTCGCAATCAACGGTTGACTCCTCTTCCAATATTCAGATCCTTTTTTTTTTACCTGAAAAGATAGAAAAGAAGTACTTAGTATATTGAATGCAAAGAGAAAGCAAAGACTAAAGATAAAAACGTGGATGCGAAGTTTCTATTTGTCCGTTGCAATCCCCGGCAACGGCGCCAAAAACTTGCTACAACTTTAAGTAGTCCTAATTAAGGGACTAAAAAGTGCAATTTAACCCCAAGTATAGGGTGTGTAGCGAAGTAGTAATCTCGGTGAGTCCGAGGTCGATTCCACTGGGACTGAAGGACTAATGGGAACTAATGTGATGACAGTGCGTGAACGTGAGTGCAAATCAGGGTTTTCCATTGAGAGTGGAGCACGAATGATGAAACTACGTTACTAAATTAAATAAAACTAAATATTGCAATTAATTAAAGGAAGTTACGATGGAGATGAAGCTAAGGCATCCGGGTTCAACCTAGTAGTATATTATGTATTCTTTTGATCGATAATTTGTACGAGGATAGCATGAAGATTAAGTTCGGACGCATGCTACAGAGGTCTTTAAGCATTGCACATGCCCGGAGTCGATATGCAATCAAAAGGACTTGTACACATACATCGATTTCTAGTGATAAGCATCCAACATACGAAAATAGATTGAAACTCATATGACGAGAGACTCGTTACGCTAGTGCTATCTTACCATAGGGATTCATAAGCAATCCGTATGCCCGGAGTCAATACGGAATCAAACGAATGTGCAAGCAAAATAACATACATCATCAGGCAGTGTCATCCATATAAGATTCAATCATACGAAAATTAAGCCTTAATTATCATTGATCAAATAAAAAATATAGCATCCTACTAGGCATCCCCCATAGCCTTAGCTAGGGGTTTAGCCGCGCATGTTCATAGAATTTAACAGAAAAACACAAGTGCAAGCAAACTCCATTAATGGCGATACGATGGTTGACGAGCGTGGATGACGGCTTCCGGCGATGATGACGATGTCCGGCGATGACGGTGATGGCGTCGATGACGATGTACTTCGAGATGGGCTTCCACGGCTAGGACGATGAAGCGTGGCTCGGAGATGATGGTGCGTGGAGTTCGGGCTAATGGTGATGGATGTTCGGGTGGTGATGGTTCGATGAAGGTCCGGGGGTGATGGAAGATTTTTGGATGGTAGTTTTGTTAATGGTTCGTCCCCCCCCTCCTATATAGAGAAGATCGAGGGGGTCCAATTTTAGAAAGAGAAAACCCGGTAGTAGAAAAAGAGTCCGGTTGGGATTAGGTAAACCGAACGGCTGTGATCTGGTTCCAAATATGGGAAAGAGAGAGATATACGTTCGTGTAGATAGAGAGAGATTAGTTCTCATGCGGAGGAGTCGGGTTGGAGAGATTCTAGAGAGAGAAAAGGATCTGCTCCTTAAACGTCCTCACCATGGTTTTGAGATGTGGAGGACGGTTAGTTTTTTCTATGAGGGTCCAACACCCCATATGCGTCAATTAGTTGAAACCATGTGTAATGGGGAGTTTATGACCAAGAACCCTGATGAGTCATGGGACTTCTGTGAGTCCCTAGCCGAAAATGCCCAACAATGGGAATTATCAGAGAAAACGGAAAAATCCACTCCTACTAAGGGAGGGATTTATCAACTAAGAGATGAAGCTGATTTGAATGCTAAAATGGCAAATCTTACTAGAAAAGTGGAAGCAATTGAGCTTGTCAAAAGACCTAGCTCTTCTAACCCAATAGCAAGCACAGTATGTGCATTATGTGAGAGCCCTTCTCACACAGCTCAAGAATGTCCATCCATACCTGCTTTCCAAGAATTAATAGTTGAACAATCGAACTCAGTCAATACTTATCATAGACCCTTTAGTTCCCCATATTCCAATACCTACAATCCTAATTGAAGGAACCATCCAAACTTTAGCTGGAGACATGGACCCTCTGCTAATGAATCTCAAGGGAATTCTTCTCAAACTCCTTATGTGCCACCACATAAGAAAACCCTTGAAGAGACATTGCAGCAATTCATGGAAGGTCAATCACAAATTAATCAAAATACAAAACAAACCTTGCAAGAGCTCAAAACATCGGTCGATAGAATTGAATCACAACTTAATGTTAGAGAAAAAGGAACTTTTCCAGCCCAACCGTTTCCTAATCCTAAAAGCCAACATGAAGTAGGATCCTCTAGTATGTCAAAGCCTATGTCAAATTCTTCAAACTCCCGAGCTGAGCATGCTAAATCTATCACCACCCTTAGAAGTGGCAAAGTCATTGATAAAGAAATTCCACCAAAGGTTGACAGTCCTGTGGAAAATCCTAATGATAAGGGTGAAGAAGAAACTAACAATGCAGAACCCGAAGAAGAGTCATTGCCTAAATATAAACCAGTTGCCCCATTCCCTCACAGATTGCTTGCAACTAAAAAGGGGGCAACTAACCAAGAAATTTTAGACATCTTCAAACAAGTGAAGATCAATATCCCCTTGCTAGACGCAATTAAGCAAATTCCATCCTATGCGAAATTTCTCAAAGACCTTTGCACTATAAAGCGAAATCTTTATGTACAAAAGAAGGTTTTTCTGACAGAACAGGTTAGTGCCATCTTAAAGCACAACACCCCACCCAAGTACAAAGATCTTGGTTGTCCTACAATATCTTGCATCGTAGGAAACTCCCGGATCGAGCAAGCTTTACTTGACTTAGGGGCTAGTGTCAATTTACTGCCCTATTCGGTATACGAGCAGTTGGGCCTTGGAGAACTAAAACCTACCAAGGTCACTCTTCAACTTGCTGATCGATCTATTTGAATACCGAGAGGGATCATTGAAGATGTTCTTGTCCAAGTTGATAAAGTCTACTTCCCAGTAGATTTTATCGTTTTGGACACTCAACCTGTCACAAATAGTATAACTGCAATTCCAGTCATTCTTGGCCGCCCATTCTTGGCAACTTCCAATGCTTTGATCAATTGTCGGAATGGGATGATGAAGCTCTCTTTTGGGAATATGACCATAGATTTTAATATCTTTAATATTTGCAAACAACCTGGAGATGAAAATGAAGATGGTGAAGTTCAGGAGATAAATTTGATTGACACAATCACGGAGGATACATTTGTCCCGTCCCTTTCTTCTGACCCTTTAGAGGCCTGTCTAGCTCACTTCGCTGGAATAGATGAGAATGAGATATTTGAAGAAGTCAATGCCCTATTAGACTCAACTGCATTGCTTGATACAGAAAAATGGAAGGCACGTTTTGAAGAGTTGCCCCCAAGCAATAATCTTCCTCTTCCATCTAGTGTCCAAGCACCCAAACTTAAGTTGAAGCCCTTACCTTCTGAACTCAAGTATGCTTATCTAGGTAAAGAAAATACATTCCCTGTGATCATCTCATCTGAACTCGATCAGGATCAAGAATGCAAACTTTTGGATGTGTTAAAAGAGCATAGGAGTGCAATAGGTTGGACCATCGCTGATATTAAAGGAATTAGCCCCTCAATTTGCACCCATAGGATCCACTTAGAAGATAATACAAAAACATCTCATGAGCCACAAAGAAGGCTGAACCCTAACATGAAGGATGTGGTTCGGGCAGAAGTCTTAAAATTGCTCGATGTGGGTATCATATACCCTATTTCTGATAGTAGATGGGTCAGTCCAACCCAAGTTGTCCCTAAGAAGTCTGGAGTTACTGTAATCAAGAATTCAGAAAATGAATTAGTTCCAACTAGAGTTACCACGGGTTGGAGAGTCTGCATAGATTATAGAAAACTAAATTCTGTCACTAGGAAGGACCATTTCCCTTTACCCTTTGTGGATCAAATTCTGGAAAGATTAGCAGGACATCAATTCTACTGCTTCCTAGATGGCTATTCTGGCTATAATCAAATAGAAATCGTTCCCGAAGATCAGGAGAAAACAACTTTCACGTGTCCTTTTGGTACTTTTGCTTACAAGCAAATGCCATTCGGACTCTGCAATGCTCCTGCAACCTTCCAAAGATGCATGCTTAGTATTTTCTCTGATATGGTTGAAAATTTTTTGGAAGTCTTTATGGATGATTTCTCTGTGTTTGGTTCCTCATTTGATGATTGTTTACATCATTTGGAGTTAGTCCTTATTCGTTGTCGAGAGAAAAGTCTAATTTTGAACTGGGAGAAGTGTCACTTTATGGTCACCAAAGGGATTATCCTTGGACATATTATCTCATCCAAAGGAATCGAAGTTGATAAGGCTAAAATCGATTTAATTACAAATTTGTCTACCCCAAAGACAGTTAGAGATATACGTTCTTTCCTAGGTCATGCAGGATTTTATAGAAGGTTCATTAAGGACTTTAGTATCATATCTAGGCCTTTATGCAACCTTCTACAGAAGGAAAATACCTTTGAGTGGTCAGATGATTGTCAAAAAGCATTTGACAAGTTGAAAGGCTTGTTAACTTCCGCTCCTATTATGCAACCACCTGATTGGAATCTTCCTTTTGAAATCATGTGTGATGCTAGTGACTATGCTGTCGGGGCAGTTTTAGGGCAGAGAAAGGACAAGAAGCCATATGTTATCCATTATGCTAGTAGGACTCTGAATAGTGCTCAAGTTAATTATTCTACTACGGAGAAGGAACTCTTAGCCGTAATTTTTGCACTAGACAAATTTAGATCTTACCTGATCGGATCCAAGATTGTAATTTTCACTGATCATGCGGCTCTCAAGTACCTTCTTTCGAAAAAAAGATACTAAGCCACGATTGCTTCGATGGATTCTCCTACTCCAAGAGTTCTTTTTAGAAATTCGAGATAAAAAAGGAGTAGAGAACGTAGTGGCTGATCACTTATCCCGCCTCATTATTTCAGATTCCATGGATACTTCACCAATCCAAGACACATTCCCTGATGAACAATTATTTGCACTTGTGACTTCACCATGGTTTTCTGATATTGCAAACTTTCTGGTTACGGGTGAAATCCCTAGTTTTTGGACCCAGCAGGATAAAAGAAAATTCCTAGCACTCGTTAGAAATTATTTCTGGGATGATCCGTACTTATTTAAATATTGCTCAGATCAAATAATTAGGAGATGTGTGCCTGATAATGAATTTCATAGTATCATCTCCTTTTGTCATTCAGAAGCATGTGGTGGTCACTTCTCTGGAAAGAAAACTGCTACAAAAATTTTGCAGTGTGGTTTTTACTGGCCCTCTCTCTTCAAAGACACCCATGACTTCTGTAAATCCTGTGAGCGATGTCAAAAGTTGGGAGGGATAACCCGCAAAAATATGATGCCCCTAAACCCAATTTTGATCATAGAAGTTTTTGATTGTTGGGGCATCGACTTCATGGGCCCATTCCCTCCTTCCTTTGGCAATCTTTATATCTTAGTGGCTGTGGATTATGTCTCCAAATGGATTGAGGCAATTCCTTGTAGAACTAATGATCATAGAACTGTACTAAAATTTTTGAAGGAAAATATCCTATCTAGATTTGGAACACCTCGAGCCATAATAAGTGATGGGGGTTCACATTTTTGTAATAGACCTTTTGAGGCCTTAATGCGAAAGTACGGAATCACCCATAAAATTGCCATCCCATATCACCCACAAACGAGTGGGCAAGTCGAGGTATCTAATCGGGCAATCAAGAATATTTTGGAAAAGACGGTTAACCCAGATCGTAAGGATTGGTCTTTACGACTGACCGATGCACTTTGGGCATACCGTACTGCCTATAAATCCCCGATTGGCATGTCTCCTTTTAGACTCGTCTATGGCAAACCTGTTAGGATTGATGTGTTCTAAGCTTGTAAAACTTTAAGTTTTGGTCTAATAAAGATTGATAGTTATTAATATATATGAGATGCATATAGGTGCGTAACATAGTTACGTGTTCTTTAGAGAACAGAGAGTCATGGTTATATGGTAGTCCACTGAGTTGAAGACTAAGTGGATTGGTCCCGTATAACCTAAATATGTTCGCAGCTATGATCAGGTTGGTCGCCTCATCATGATAAGCTGTTGGCGATGACAGTTCATGGGATGTCTTTACCATGGTCATCACCAGGCACAGTGTCCGTGGCTGAACAGAACTAACACAGTGTACAGATCAGTGAGCAGACACTGGTACACTAAGCCATGTTTCTGCTTAGGGTAAAACGGTCCTAAACCCTGAGGAACCACGACTGATGGACTAACCAGTTGCGTGGTGCTTTGGCGCACCAATGTGTGAGGGTCCATATGCAGTGATCCAAAACCACGGTGTACTGGGTTACCCGGCTGGCGTTGCATTAGCGTGTCACTCCTGCAGGCCATCCACACCCCTGATGGGAGGTGCGTTCCTTGGTGTGACTTACACTGTACCAAACCCAGGCCTGGTGGTCATCAGTTTGACTGTTGACCGGGTTCGATTACTCGACGGGGTAATCAGAGGTACGATGTATAGGTCAACCTGGAAGGAACCAAGTCATATGATTATTCGAGTCTGACGGTAGTCTTCACCGCTCGAAGTGAATCATGGCATCAAGTGGAGGGACAGCGGGTTTACCACTACTAAGCGGAGAGCAGGGGTATGATGGAGAACATAGTAAGTCTGGGTGAATTAGAGTGCAGCCTGCGTCGCACTCTGGGTGGCTACGCAGGTTAACTCGAGCTCAGAGGATCGATGGTACACTCGGGTAGTGTGTCGATCGAGCTTGAGTTGGAAGCCATGAACCCCGGTCCATGATGGTTCCACCTTATCAACATTATGTACGGTTCTTGAACCGTCTCCTCGGAACACCATAAGTATTAGGAGGAAGAAAGAAGTATGCGCTCCGTGTGTGCTTGGCACTAGAGCACGGTAGATGCGTAACTACATACGAGTACTAAGGGTTGAGCCCGAGACTAGTGCGGAGTCGCATGTAGTAATCCCTAGCCATAAGTGAACTTCGCTGCATAGGTGCGATGCACCGGGGTATGTTGCGAGTTGACTAGTTGACTTTGCTAGAGGCACCCTCCGGTGGCCTCAGTTAATAGTAGGTAACTAGTAAAGATCACTTAGGAAGTGGCCGCTAGGTATCGCACGCTAGAAATGGTCAAAATGAGGCGTCGGGGCGTTTTGGTAAAAACCTCACTCTGCCGGACCTCACTGTTGGCCGACCCTAGTAGTGAGGCACCTTGCTAGGGCCGGCCCTATGATGTAGGGATAAGAATCCCTCATCTATAGGGCCGGCCATATAGATAGGGATGGGGCGATAAAAACGGATAAAGTCGAGCCCTAAAAAGTATGAAAACGGATAAATACGCAGAGAGATAAAAAGGAGATAATGAAGAGATAATGAGAGGGGGTCATTATCCCCTTGGATCCTTATCCAAGGGGGTTGGCCGGCCCTATAAAAGGACCTATGGGGCGCCGGCCCCATGTGCTAAAAAAATCCGAACCCCCCCTCCTCTCATCTCTCTAGTTCTCTCCCGTTTCATCTCCCGTTTCCCGCTTGCTACTTCGTCTTCCTCGCGTGGAGTTCTGAAGAAGGAGAAGGGTCGTTCTTCGGAGGCACTCAGAGATCCGAGAGCAACGTTCCGTGCATCGTGTGAGATCGGGTGAACAAGAAGGCAACATCTCCATTCGTACCATCGGCATCTTCGCGAACGATCTTCCGTCTCCATCGACAAAGAGGACAATTCTCCGTGGTTAAAAGATCTGTACGAAAGGTATGTGTAATCTAACATGTAGATCTAGCGAGTATTATGATTTGCATGCATGCTAGTTAATCATTACGCTAGATTGCCGTTAGAGGTTTTCGATTCTCGTGCATACACATGCACACATATGTAGATTAGTTTCTATGAAAATTAAATAGTGTAACGTGCACCATGAACGGTCTTTCGACTGCCAAATCGCTTCCGCTGCGAGCCTCTGACCCGGATTAACTTCCAACAATTGGTATCAGAGCCGCATTAGTGGTGTGCGTTTCACGTTTTTTCATGAAACTAACATGTGTGCGCATGATGAATACGTGAGATTATCGGGGTTCTTACGCTTAGATCATGCATATGTATAGATTGTGCTTGTTCTATTAATCATTCTTGCAGGGCGCCGCTATAAAAATCTAGATCTATGCTTTGTGCTTGCTACC
The DNA here is from genome assembly GCA_947650365.1 of Chamaelirium japonicum. Lineage (NCBI taxonomy): Eukaryota > Viridiplantae > Streptophyta > Magnoliopsida > Liliales > Melanthiaceae > Chamaelirium > Chamaelirium japonicum. The sequence goes on along the minus strand of OX393550.1, from coordinate 83,282,013 downwards.
GGGGGTCAGACCCCGAGTTAGCAAATGTCTGGATTTTTCTATGTGTGGATTTGTAATTGAGCCGTAGATTGGGCGAGTGATGGGGGTTGACCATCCTCGGTTTCCCATGGCCTTTTTTTCTAGGTGTGTTTTCTCTTCTTTCTAGGAAATTGTGTACGAGCGAGCACTTGCTCGAAGCGTACTAGAATTTTCGGTTACAGATCGAGAAGAAAGATGTGCCAAAGAAATCCACCATCGGGAGCGGAAGCGGAACCCTGGAGGATGAAGACGATCCGGCAAAGTGTTCGCGAGCGCGACGAAGAAGCCGGACCGAGGAACCTTGCGAAGAAAGCTAGAGGCCTGCGCTGTGCAAATTAGGTTCAGGGGTCGGACCCTGAACTTAATTCAGTTTTAATGGTTGCTTTCTTTAATTAGTTCTTTATGCTTCATATCGAACCCCGATGAGATAATATGATTATCAGTTTTCAGAGGGATGCCTTTCCCCTCCGGTCCAAGCGACTGTTTGAGGTTAGGATCCCGCTAGATGACGCCTATTATTTAGTTGACTTTTGATGTTAGTGGGATCCCATCACATATGGTTATGCCACCATTAGGAGAGCACCCGACTAGTCGGGTGTGCCTATTTGGCCAGCATCGAAATCAAAGATGAGATGGAGATCCATTGAACATCAATTGTCAAATCTATAATCAAGGCGCCATGACTAGTGGGAGTCCTTTCCAGTGAGTCTGACTCTAGGATTAGCTCCAGAGCATTAGCATGATAACCAATTTTGCAAAGCATCGATATTCTTGGAATATGTAATGTGACCCTTGAATGGAGAAATCCACTTGAGGTAGGGACTATGATATTCCGAGAGTAATTAATGCTAGGCGAAGGGCTTGAACGCTAGTAGGAGCATGGTGTGACCAGGGTCTAGTATTTAGGAGGTCGCTACCTTTGCATTTGCATAAATTCATACTCGCAAAATAACCCTCAGAATTATAAGGGATGCAAGAGAGGACTTTTATAAGATCCTCTGGCCTCCACGGCCAGTCGTTTTGTGTTTGGGTGGGGATGCATAACTTCACACCCCCTAGGGTGGGAGCTGTGTGTTTCCATGCCAAATTACTTAATGACCTCCCTGAGGATATGGCGATTACGGGGCCAGGAGAGAAGGGCTTTTCATCCCACCCTACTGGGGGCCGCATGAACTCCTGTGTCGTAATTGTTTAGGCTCGTGGGTAAGCATCCTAAGTACACGTGAGGTATTCGTTGCGAAGACAACGGTGATCACGTGGTACTGGCCAAAAGATAACCATGGTCCATCACAGCCCTTAGTTGGCAGATTTGGATAGGGTCAAGGAAAAGGCCCGTGTAAGCGGATTGACGCTGTATGATGCCCCCTAGGGCAGGTACAGTCGATTCCGAGATCTTACATACATGGTTAATTAATCCATGGTAATGACTTCGCTTGAGGGTAGCGTTGACATATGGATATAATTAGCTTGTTTTAAAAATCCATAAAATAAGTTTTTTAATGCATACTCATTTTTCAATCTTTATTTTCAGATGACTAAGTTAGACCCCCTGTCCGCTATCCTAAATGACCACAAACTTACTGGTCCCAACTATGAGGACTGGAAGCGCAACCTGTACCTGGTCCTAAGGATTGGGAAACATATGACAGCCCTTAATGACCCTGAGCCAGATTTGCCAGGACCCAATGCCACAGAGGCACAGTTAAAGGCATTCACTGACTGGAAGGAATCTAATGAGATATGTAAATGCTATATTATAGCATCCTTGCAAACAACTCTGCAGAAGCAAGTCGAGGAGATGCCCGACGCTTCTGACATGATATTGTACTTGAAAGAGATGTTTGAAGGTCACAATCGCGTTACGCGATACCTTACCATCAAGAAACTCGTCGGCACTAAGATGTCCAATGGGACGCTAGTTCGGGAACACATGATGAAAATGTTTGGGTTCCAGAACGAACTAGCTACCATGGACATTGTGCTAGAAGGCGAGGTGATGACATACATCTTCCTCTCGTCACTGTCTGGAGCCTTTGAAGGCTTTGTCACCAACTTTAATTTGAACAAGTTGGCTATGCAAATGCAGAGCTTCTGGGAGCTCTCCAGGCAGCTGAGGATGGCTTCAAGCAGAAGGGCGAAGCACTTCACGTGCAACGCAGATCCTTCAAGAAGCCTGGTAAACCTCAGGGCAAGAAACATAAAAAGAAACCTAAGTCACTGCCTGTGCAGGACTCTGCTGGGGCCTCTGGGTCTGGAGAATCAAAGAAACCGAGCACGAAGTGCTTCCGGTGTGGCCAGAAGGGTCATTGGAAGAAGGACTGCAAGAAGCCTCAGAATGCTGGTGAAGGTAATCTACAACTCTTAGTTGTTGAATCATTTCTTTCAAGTAATAGTACTTTTGCTAGTTGGATTGTGGATTCTGGATCCACTAACCATGCTTGTAACTCTCTTCAGGGGTTTCGGGAAAGCAGAAAATTGCTTGATGGAGAGGTGACCTTGAGCATGGGAACTGAGGCCGTGGCTGCTGCTGAAGCTATTGGAGACGTTAATCTTAGTTTTTCAAATAATAAGACTTTGACTCTTAGAGATGTCTTTTATGTACCGTCCTTGAGACGTAACTTAATTTCTGTTTCTTCTTTAGTTAATGAAGGTTATTCAGTTTATTTTGATGCTTCTGGTGTGTCGTTTAAACTGAATGGAACTTTTATAATAAGAGGAATGGTTCAGAATCATCTCTATGTTGTAAGTCCTAAATTTGAAAAAGATAACATAATAACTTCAGCATTTAATGTTAATTCATCTAAGCGTAAGAATCCTTCGGAAAATTTAACCCACCTGTGGCACTTACGACTTGGGCATATTGCCTTAGACAGGATCCATAGAATGGTGAAGGCCGGGCTTCTGGAAACAGATCCTACGGAGATCCTTCCCACCTGTGAATCCTGCCTGGAAGGCAAGATGACCAAGAGGTCCTTTAAAGGCAAAGGAGTAAGAGCCACTGAGGTATTAGAGTTAATCCATTCAGATGTGTGTGGACCCATGAACGTCAAGGCGATAGGAGGCCATGAGTACTTCATCACTTTCATTGATGATTACTCAAGATATGGTTACATTTACCTAATGCATCGGAAGTCGGAATCCTTTGACATGTTCAAAGAGTTCAGGGCTGAAGTAGAAAAGCAGACAGGTAAATATATAAAAAACCTTCGATCTGATCGAGGAGGTGAATACCTATCTGACGAGTTCCTAGGGTATTTGGTGGAGCATGGGATAAAATCCCAGTTAACTGCTCCAGGTACCCCACAACAGAATGGAGTTTCCGAGAGAAGGAATCGAACCTTGTTGGACATGGTTCGTAGCATGATGAGTTACGCCAGTTTACCAATGACCTTTTGGGGATATGCCCTACAAACAGCAGTTTATATTCTGAATCACGTTCCGTCTAAGTCAGTGCCTCAGACCCCTAGAGAACTGTGGTCAAAGCGAAAGCCATTGCTACAGCATTTCAGAATATGGGGATGCCCTGCACATGTGCGAAGGGATAAGAGGGAAAAGATGGAATCTAAAACCAGAGTATGCTTATTTGTAGGGTATTCTAAGGAGACCAAAGGTGGTCTATTTTATGATCCTGAGGAAAAGAAGGTGATCGTTTCTACGAACGCCTATTTCCTAGAACAGGATTATATTGTGGACCACAAACCTACTAGTAAGGTAGTTCTGGATGAACTGCTGGGTACTAGTTCAGATAGCGCATCCGAAAGCATAGTGGGAGCTGACATTACAGATAATAATGTACCAGATACTGTAGAAGCTGTTAATCCTGTAACACCACCACCACCTCGTCGCAGTGGGAGAAACATCAGAGCTCCTGACAGATACTATGGAGAAACCTTATTGGTTGATCCAGAGGGTCAGGAGGATGACCCACTGAGCTACGATGAGGCAGTGGGAGCTTCTAACAGCTCTGACTGGCAAAAGGCTATGGAGGCAGAAATTGCATCAATGTCCCATAACGCTGTCTGGACTCTTGTTACACCATCATCCAATATTAAACCTATTGGGTGTAAGTGAGTGTATAAAAGGAAGAGAGGATCTGATGGATCAATTGAGACTTATAAAGCTAGATTAGTTGCCAAGGGTTATACCCAGAGAGAAGGAATCGACTTTGACGAAACCTTCTCGCCGGTAGCTATGATAAAGTCTATTCGGATCCTCCTATCCATTGCAGCCCATTATGACTGGGAGATCTGGCAAATGGATGTCAAGACAGCATTCCTTAACGGGAATTTGGAAGAAGACATTTATATGATGCAGCCACCAGGTTTTGAGTCAGAGGGTCAGGAACATCTAGTTTGCAAGTTGTAGAAGTCCATTTATGGACTAAAGCAAGCATCTAGAAGTTGGAACATCCATTTTGATCAGGCAATCCAGTCATATGGATTTACTCAAAACGAGGATGAACCATGTGTATACAAGAGGAGTGACAAGACTACAGTGATATATTTGATACTTTACGTAGACGATATTCTACTCATTGGGAATGATATAGGAACATTGTCAACGGTAAAGATCTGGTTGTCAACACAGTTCGATATGAAAGACCTAGGTGAAGCGAGTTATGTTTTGGGGATCAAGGTAACACGTGATCGCCAGAACAGGATTCTCTCGCTATCACAGGCTGCGTATATAGATAAGGTTATGGCTAGATTTGACATGCAAAACTCCAAGAAGGTTTTTGTGCCATTTAGACATGGCATAAAACTGTCTAAGGATCAATGTCCTAAGACACCTGAGGAGAGAGCAGAAATACAGAAGATACCTTATGCTTCGGCATTAGGTAGTCTAATGTATGCTATGCATTGTACAAGGCCTGATATCTGTTTCGCAGTAGGAATGATGGGTTGGTTTCAGTCGAATCCGGGTCCAGATCACTGGACAGCTGTGAAGTGTATACTCAAGTACCTTCGTAGAACAAGGCACTATGAGTTGGTTTACACTGGACAAGAACTGACGCCGATTGGATATACAGATTCTGACTTTATGTCAGATTTGGAATCCAGGAAATCGACATCAGGTTTTGTGTTTATGTTAGGGGGAGCAGCGGTTAGTTGGCAGAGTGTGAAGCAGAAATGCATCGCAGACTCTACCACAGAGGTTGAGTATGTTGTAGCGTGCGAGGCAGCCAAAGAGGCGGTATGGCTCAAGAAATTCCTTACGGATTTGGGGTGCGTACCAGAGGCCCAGTTACCTATTGTGCTTTACGGCGACAATAGTGGGGCGGTAGCACAAGCAAAGGAGCCAAGACATCACCAAAAGGGGAAGCACATTGAGCGCAAGTTCCATTTGATTCGGTAGTTTCAAAAGCAAGGGCGAGTAGCGGTGACACAGATTGCATCTACAGATAATGTTGCTGATCCTTTCACAAAGGCAATACCTACCAAGGCATTCGAGCGACATATGGACGTGATGGGAGTCAAAACCGTTTTGCTTCGCTAGACCAAGTGGGAGATTGTTAGGATTGATGTGTTCTAAGCTTGTAAAACTTTAAGTTTTGGTCTAATAAAGATTGATAGTTATTAATATATATGAGATGCATATAGGTGCGTAACATAGTTACGTGTTCTTTAGAGAACAGAGAGCCATGGTTATATGGTAGTCCACTGAGTTGAAGACTAAGTGGATTGGTCCCGTATAACCTAAATATGTTCGCAGCTATGATCAGGTTGGTCGCCTCATCATGATAAGCTGTTGGCGATGACAGTTCATGGGATGTCTTCACCATGGTCATCACCAGGCACAGTGTCTGTGGCTGAACGGAACTAACACGGTGTACAGATCAGTGAGCAGACACTGGTACACTAAGCCGTGTTTCTGCTTAGGGTAAAACGGTCCTAAACCCTGAGGAACCACGACTGATGGACTAACCAGTTGCGTGGTGCTTTGGCGCACCAATGTGTGAGGGTCCATATGCAGTGATCCAAAACCACGGTGTACTGGGTTACCCGGCTGGCGTTGCATTAGCGTGTCACTCCTGTAGGCCATCCACACCCCTGATGGGAGGTGCGTTCCTTGGTGTGACTTACACTGTACCAAACCCAGGCCTGGTGGTCATCAGTTTGACTGTTGACCGGGTTCGATTACTCGACGGGGTAATCAGAGGTACGATGTATAGGTCAACCTGGAAGGAACCAAGTCATATGATCATTCGAGTCTGACGGTAGTCTTCACCGCTCGAAGTGAATCATGGCATCAAGTGGAGGGACAGCGGGTTTACCACTACTAAGCGGAGAGCAGGGGTATGATGGAGAACATAGTAAGTCTGGGTGAATTGGAGTGCAGCCTGCGTCGCACTCTGGGTGGCTACGCAGGTTAACTCGAGCTCAGAGGATCGATGGTACACTCGGGTAGTGTGTCGATCGAGCTTGAGTTGGAAGCCATGAACCCCGGTCCCTGATGGTTCCACCTTATCAATATTATGTACGGTTCTTGAACCGTCTCCTCGGAACACCATAAGCATTAGGAGGAAGAAAGAAGTATACGCTCCGTGTGTGCTTGGCACTAGAGCACGGTAGATGCGTAACTACATACGAGTACTAAGGGTTGAGCCCGAGACTAGTGCGGAGTCGCATGTAGTAATCCCTAGCCATAAGTGAACTTCGCTGCATAGGTGCGATGCACCGGGGTATGTTGCGAGTTGACTAGTTGACTTTGCTAGAGGCACCCTCCGGTGGCCTCAGTTAATAGTAGGTAACTAGTAAAGATCACTTAGGAAGTGGCCGCTAGGTATCGCACGCTAGAAATGGTCAAAATGAGGCGTCGGGGCATTTTGGTAAAAACCTCACTCTGCCGGACCTCACTGTTGGCCGACCCTAGTAGTGAGGCACCTTGCTAGGGCCGGCCCTATGATGTAGGGATAAGAATCCCTCATCTATAGGGCCGGCCATATAGATAGGGATGGGGCGATAAAAACGGATAAAGTCGAGCCCTAAAAAGTATGAAAACGGATAAATACGCAGAGAGATAAAAAGGAGATAATGGAGAGATAATGAGAGGGGGTCATTATCCCCTTGGATCCTTATCCAAGGGGGTTGCCCGGCCCTATAAAAGGACCTATGGGGCACCGGCCCCATGTACTAAAAAAATCCGAACCCCCCCTCCTCTCATCTCTCTAGTTCTCTCCCGTTTCATCTCCCGTTTCCCGCTTGCTACTTCGTCTTCCTCGTGTGGAGTTCTGAAGAAGGAGAAGGGTCGTTCTTCGGAGGCACTCAAAGATCCGAGAGCGACGTTCCGTGCATCGTGTGAGATCGGGTGAACAAGAAGGCAACATCTTCATTCGTACCATCGGCATCTTCGCGAACGATCTTCCGTCTCCATCGACAAAGAAGACAATTCTCCACGGTTAAAAGATCCGTACGAAAGGTATGTGTAATCTAACATGTAGATCTAGCGAGCATTATGATTTGCATGCATGCTAGTTAATCATTACGCTAGATTGCCGTTAGGGGTTTTCGATTGTCGTGCATACACATGCACACATATGTAGATTAGTTTCTATGAAAATTAAATAGTGTAACGTGCACCATGAACGGTCTTTCGACCGCCAAATCGCTTCCGCTGCGAGCCTCTGACCCGGATTAACTTCCAACAAAACCTTGTCACTTACCCGTAGAACTAGAACATAAAGCTTATTGGGCCATTAAAAAATTCAACTTTGATCTTGACAAAGCTAGCTCGCTTAGAAAACTCCAAATAGATGAATTAGAAGAAATAAGGAATGAGGCGTATGAGAATAACCGAATTTATAAAAAGAAAATGAAAATCTTTCATGATAAAAATATTTTACGAAAAACATTTGAACCATCTCAAAAAGTTCTCTTATATAATTCAAGGTTGCATTTATTTCCTGGTAAACTGAAACCTAGATGGACCGGTCCTTTTATTGTGAAAACAGTTTATCCTTATGGAGCTATCGAAATTGAAGATCCAAATAATGGTAATATCTTTAAAGTTAATGGACAACGCTTAAAACCATTTTTGGAAAACTTTGCTCAAGAGGATGAGTCCACTACTCTGGAAGATCCTGTTTATCAGGATTAATCTCTATATCTGCTAAAGACCTTTTGCTTGTATATTAGTTTTGTTTTTCTTGTTATTCTATTTTCTTTCTAGTAAATGTCTTTGGAAAGCAGTAGAAATATGTGAAATCTTCTTTTCAGGTAATCTCTAACCATTCTCTATGTTTTTCTTGCAAACTGATATATCCTTTATGTTTCTATATTTGAATCTCCATGAAATATCATTATGTGTATTATTTTTTAAACATTGAGGACAATGTCATATTTAGGTTGGGGGGTGAGAATCCTGACGAATTCTAATTTTGTGCATTTTTTATACTTTTTCAAATATCTATTTATTATGTTTATTTATTTTTTTTTAAAAAAAAAACTTTCTTTTCTTGCGTATGATTATAAAATTTATTTGTTTTTAATTTCTTGTCGACTATATAAAAAAAAATTTATTATTTACTCTGGAAGTTTTGGAGTATAATTTTGTGTACTCTTGTTAGGATTATATGGCACTTAGTGACATAGATTATAAAAGGCTTAAGTTCTAGTCGGAAGGTGTTGACGTTGGGTTCCCTTTATTAATTCCTTCTTATGGAATATCAGGTTAATTGTATTTTGAAAACTTCACTACATATCTGGCTTGCACCTTTGGAGTCTAGGTTTGATAAATTGTTGTTGATCTGATAATACTTAGAGGCCTGATGAACCACGACTGTCTTGTTCACTTAGTTTGCTCTATGGAGAGATAGGGTGAAAAAAAAAAAAGGCAACTAGTGGATTAGACCAGGTACAGCGAAAAGGGCTACCTATTACAAGGTCTAGGGTTGAGTTATGTAAAAGTCCTAACTTACATGCAACTATATTAGTGAAGCATGGTGTATAGGGTTATGAGAATGATCCTATATACACATAGTGAATCTAATGTAGAAGCAACATGGGGATGGCTACCTGACTTATGAGAGCGTTGGCAGCGTGTCATGGGCACAGAGTGCAGCTATCATGGTGTAAATTAGGAAGGGATACATAATTAGATCCTTAAAAAAAGGAGACCTGAAAAAAAAAAAAAAAAAGGAAAGAAAAGGGAGATAGTGTGAAAGCCGTCGCTGTAAAAACACGAGTAAGCATGGAATATCACATATAAAACCCTTGTGGTATTAAAGTGAACATCTACACCTCTCGTAAACCTGGACAGACAACGGGGTTTTGAATCAGTGTTTAAGGTCTTTTGACTGTTCTTGGTGTTTATTAGTATTAACGCACTCTTGAAAACCAAAACTCTAGTCGTGTTAAGTCCAGATATCACCGAGCACTCGAGTACAGTCAGTTTGATATTTCCTACCGGAGGGTTAATAACCGGACCTCAATCGATGACTCGATAAACTAGAAGTTGGCCAATACTACTCTACAAATTTTGTGCCGTAGAATCTCTAGTCTTGAGTACTTTAAATTATTCATCAAAAATTTTTGTAAAAAAAAATTTGCTTTATGTTCTTTTACCATTTAGTAAAAAAAAAAAAAAATTTGGGAATAGAAATCATATATGCATTATTATCGAAAATCTTTGCATTAAATTCTCGCTTATTTTGCTCGAGGACTAGCAAAAAGCTGGTTGGGGGGTGTGTTAAGTCTCCAAATAATGCAATTTATCGCTTATTTCTTACTGCATTATCATCGCTTTCCTACGTAAAACTTTTTATATACTCGTAAAGTGCATCATTTTATTTGCACCACTGCATAGTAAACTTTAATACGGACATAACGGTATATTGGTTCGCACTCATACATTACATGCATGAAAAATACGAAGCCCGATAGTCCAAATTATTCTTTTCAGGGAATTGGTCTGGTTCTCGACGCAGCTAGTCCAAGGACATCATGCTAATATTCTCACGGCGAGTCGATTGATGATCCACAGCTCGTTTGGAAGCCTTTATGAAGAATGATAAGAAGGACAATTACGATATTCGGCGGAAAAATAATCTCATCGGGCGGACAAATCGCACGATACAAACCAGAGGAGCACCCCGGACGTTTTACCGAGCTCAATGGAGGATGACGGTGGCTTGCGAATGTGGTATGCAGAGCGCACAGACCTGCCACCTTTTCTCTCTCCTCCCATCTCTTCTTTCTTCTTTCCTTTCTTTTCTTCTTCTTTTATCTTAATTCTATGCCTTGTTCAAATCCATCACATCTCAACCGTTTAAATACCCTCGCACGATCGCAACAATGCAATCATGCATGCTCTAGTTGAGAACCCAACTTCATTTGTACTCATACTCATTGTTTCGGATTGGGATTTGGTCGGGTTTTCGGAGTCCATTACCACCTGTAACCGGAAGCCATCTGAACCGCTCATTTAAGAGAACTCATGCCTTCAAATCCCTTGCGATACTCTTTTCTTAACCCAATCGTAACCATACATTTAAGCCAAAACCCATGTATGCAGTGATCCAAACCCTCCATTGTATCCAATTCATACATACAAGTTCCATCATCCGCCCATGCATTCAGATCGACAATCACAACCGTCCAATATTGTCTTTCTCTTCTTTTCCATTTTTCGATCACAACCATCCGGAGGTCCATTCCTCTATGCATGTGACTTCATCACGTCAGCCGCCTCCTTCTCTTTCCATAACCGACCCAGCCGTCCCGTGCATGCACCCGAGCGTCACCCTTTCTGTACCCGGCCAGCACCATCTGATCGCAGTCCCATTGCCGAATCACGGCCGTCCCTTCTAAATGCATGCATACATGGCTGAGAACCCATGCAGCGGCATCACAGCCGTCCGGTGTAACTGACACCACCCGGACCTGATCCCATGCAAGCTAATCGCAGCCGTCCACTTTAATCACAACCGCCCGTGTCTCTCTCCTCCTGCGAACCGAATCCCGGACGTCTCTCTCTCTTCTCTCCCGTCTCTATTGATTCTCTCTCTCTATTCCGAAACCCATCACAGCCGTCCCGGACTCCCATCCGAACTCCTCTCTCTTCTCCCGATCGTTTCTCTCTCTTCATTACCTTATCTATCCCAAACGCCCGGCTCTTTCTCTCTCTAGAATCTCTCCAACCCGACTCCTCCGCATGAGAACTAATTTCTCTCTCTATCTACACGAATGTATCTTTCTCTCTTTCCCATATTTGGAAGCAGATCACAACCGTTCGGTTTACCTAATCCCAACCGGACTCTTTTTCTACTACCAGGTTTTCTCTTTCTAAAATTGGACCCCCTCGATCTTCTCTATATAGGAGGGGGGGGACGAACCATTAACAAAACTACCATCCGAAAATCTTCCATCACCCCCGGACCTTCATCGAACCATCACCACCCGAACATCCATCACCATTAGCCCGAACTCCACGCACCATCATCTCCGAGCCACGCTTCATCGTCCTAGCCGTGGAAGCCCATCTCGAAGTACATCGTCATCGACGCCATCACCGTCATCGCCGGACATCGTCATCATCGCCGGAAGCCGTCATCCACGCTCGTCAACCTTCGTATCGCCATTAATAGAGTTTGCTTGCACTTGTGTTTTTCTGTTAAATTATATGAACATGCGCGGCTAAACCCCTAGCTAAGGCTATGGGGGATGCCTAGTAGGATGCTATGTTTTTTATTTGATCAATAATAATTAAGGCTTAATTTTCGTATGATTGAATCTTATATGGATGACACTGCCTGATGATGTATGTTATTTTGCTTGCACATTTGTTTGATTCCGTAATGACTCCGGGCATACGGATTGCTTATGAATCCCTGTGGTAAGATAGCACTAGCGTAACGAGTCTCTCGTCATATGAGTTTCAATCTATTTTCGTATGTTGGATGCTTATCACTAGAAATCGATGTATGTGTACAAGTCCTTTTGATTGCACATCGACTCCGGGCATGTGCAATGCTTAAAGACCTCTGTAGCATGTGTCCGAACTTAATCTTCATGCTATCCTCGTACAAATTATCGATCAAAAGAATACATAATATACTACTAGGTTGAACCCGGATGCCTTAGCTTCATCTCCATCGTAACTTCCTTTAATTAATTGCAATATTTAGTTTTATTTAATTTAGTAACGTAGTTTCATCATTCATGCTCCACTCTCAGTGGAAAACCCTGATTTGCACTCACGTTCACGCACTGTCATCACATTAGTTCCCATTAGTCCTTCAGTCCCAGTGGAATCGACCTCGGACTCACCGAGATTACTACTTCGCTACACACCCTATACTTGGGGTTAAATTGCACTTTTTAGTCCCTTAATTAGGACTACTTAAAGTTGTAGCACCCTACATGATAGGTTCATACATGCATGTGTAGAATGTTTTGATGAAAATTTTGATATATAGCGTACACTATCCACAGTCTTCGGACCTAACCTTTACTTCTATTATGGGACTCTACCATAAGATTATTTTCAACAATTGGTATCAGAGCTACTCTAGTAGTATGTTTTTTATGTTTTTCATGAAACCGTCATATGAGCGCATAATTAGTATGAGCGGTTATTAGGGTTCTACGAATAGATCATATATATAAATATTGTGTGTTCTATAAATCGATCTTACAGGACATCACTGTAAAATTATCTGGTTATGTGATTGCATGCTACCAGGGGTCAAACCCCGTGTTAGTATTTATCTGGATGAGTTTTCTTATGTGTATGGATAGGTTTTAGAGCCGTAGTTGGGCAAGAGGTGAAGATTAATCACCATTTATTTCCAATCTTTTTGCTATGGTTGTTTTTATTTTCTTTATAGGAAATTATATACGAGTGAGCACTTGCTTGAAGCGTACTAGATCTTTTTTCGATTACAGATTAATAGGAAGACTTACTGTGGAGATCTATTACCGGAAGGACGAGCGAAACCTTGGAGGACGATGGTGATCCGGCAAAGTGCACACGATATTGACAAAGGGCAAAAGCTTTAGGAGATCGTATACAGAGACTTGCATCGAATTGAGGAGCCTTATGAAGGAGACAGAGAGCCTACATTGTGCTAGTTAGGTTCAGGGGTCGAACCTTGAACTTGATTCAGTTGTGTGGTTATTTTTTTCTTTTATTCTTTATATTTCTTTAAAGAACCTCAATATGATAATTTGATTATTAGTGTTTTAGAGGGATGCCATTTTCCCTCGGGTCCAAGCGATCTTATTAGGATAAGATTCCACTAAAGATGCCTATTATTTAATTGACTTTTGATGATAGTATGAACTCGTTATATTCGGTTATGCCAGTATTAGGACGATGTCTGACTTATCGGGTATCACTATTTGGCCAGCATTGAAACCAATAATAAGACGGAGATCTACTATGACATCAATTGTTAAGTTTATAAATGATGCGCTATGGTAGTGGGAGACTTTTCCTATTAGCTGACCTTAGGCTAAGCTCCAGAGCATTAAGGTAATAGCCAGTTTTACGGAGTATGTAATATAATTCTTGAGCGGAGAAATCCACTCAAGGTAGGGACTATGATACACCGAGTTTGATTAATACTTCGCAAATTACTTGAAACGCTAATAGGAGCACGTTATGATCAAGATCTGTATAGATTATCGTAACCTTAGTTTACACTCATACTTGCAATAAAATTACCCTCAACTCTAATAAAGGATATATAAGATAACTCGTTGAAATCCTCTAGCCTCTATAGCCAACTATTTTGTATCTCGGTGGGAGGGCGTAGCTCAATATCCCCCTAGAGTGAGAGTTATGTTTTTCCATACCAGATGACTTAGTGGTCTCCTTCGAGATATAGCGGTTACGAGACCCGAAGAGAATGCCTTTTTCCACCCTAGTGGGGGCCGCATGAACTCTTGTGTTATAATTGGCTAGGCTCGTGGGTAAGCATCCAAAGTGCACAAAAGGCTTCTGGTGCTTTACATGTGGATCACGTTGCACTGGCTAAAAAGGATAATTATGGTCCATCAAAGTCCTTATAAGCATATTTGGATTGGGTCATGAAAAGACCCGTATGAGCGGATGACGTTGCACACTGCCCCCTAGGGTGGGTGTATCCAATTCTGAGATCTCGTATACATGATTAATTAATCCATAGAGGTGTCTTCGCTGTGAAGGTAGCGTTGGCATTTGGATGTAATTAACTTATTTTCAAAATCTATAAAATAAATTTTCTGTATTTTTTCATTCAACCATATAGATCTCATGTTCATTGTCCCATAAGAAAACTAGTTATCAAGTCTCTAACTACGCAGAGCAAAAGTGCTATCTTCAATTTATGGTTAAGGTTGTAAACGTACATTGGTTGTCAATCTTAATATTCTCGAACTAGACCTAAGGGGTCTATATACCACCAGGACACAAAATAGGGTATATGATGACTAGCGAGAGTCTGAGGAGATATGCAAGTGCTATGTCATACCAGACTTGCGGATAACTCTTTAGAAGGAAGTTAGAGATAAGCTGGGTGTTCTGAAATAAAGTTATACTTGCATTAGATATCTAAAAGGCGAAGTCGATAGACTCATTGCTTTTTCATCAAGAGACTCATTGGTACTGAGATGTCTGAGGGTATGCATGTTCAGAGACACATACTTGAGTCCCAGATTGAACTAAATTCCAAAGACATGGTGCTAGATTATGAGGTGGTGAAAGACATATGTATTGCATCATTGTCTGAAACCTTCGAAGGCATTATCAGATACTTTAGCTTCAACAAGCTAGAGATGACAAACGCAGAACTTTTAAGCAACGTTACAGGAGATAGAGGATATGATCAAGATTAAAGGCAAAGCCTTTAGTGCTTAACCTAGGTTTTCTCTAGAAGATCCTAAGGGAGTAAATTATCAGAAACCAAAACTATATCAGTATAGACTAGTGTGGGATCCTAAGTATGGTGACGCCAATGACGGAAGTATTTTCGTTGTAGTAAGTAAAGGGGGTACTGAAATATTGTGTAAGGCCTCAGGATATTAGGACAGGTAGACATCAACTCCTGAAGGGATTGAGTCACTATCTAGTAGCAGTTCTTCTGCTTCTTGGAATGTAGACTTCATGTCTATAGTAATTCAAGAAAAATAGAAGGTTATTTAATGGTGAAATGATCATAACATAGGTAATGATGCCATAAGCCACTGCGGAAGTTGTTAGATATGATTACATTAGTTTTTTCAAAATAGGGATTTTGATCTTTAAATATTTAGTTATGTTTCCTCCTCACTAAATAAAGTTTTTAGTTTTAGACGACACTGTTGTTGTGTCTCTCAAACTTAATAGATATCTTCATTGCTAAAAAAATAGTTCAGAACGATCTCTTTTTATTTAATCATAATTCAGAAATAGATCACATGACAGCTACATCGTCTGATATAAATTTATCTAAATCCTTCAGAATCTAACCCATTTGTGGCCCCTCTGATGTAGATACTTTGCTTCAGATAAATTCAAAGGTTACAAAAGGTCGAGTTTTTGTTCATAGATTCCTCGGAGACCTTTTTGACCAGTGAGTGTTATTTGGAAGGCAGAGTGACTAAAAGGACAATTACGATATTGGTGTTAGTTAATTTTAATGTTTGTGGTTCCAAGAGCATCCAAACAGTAGGAGGATCTTCTATTTAATCGAGAAAATGAGTGCCTATCAGACGGTTTTCATAAAATCTTGAGAGAGCATGGGATTATCTCCTAGTTAAATGCTCCAAGGATGACACGCCATAATAAAATCTCCGAGAGAAGGAATCAGACCCTGTTGGACATGGTCCGTAGTATGATAAATATTGCTAAATATACCACCCACCTTCTGGTGGGGTTGTACCTTAAAACAATAGCTTATAGTTGGAACTATCTCTAATGTAAATCAGTACCGCAAATCTATAGAGAGCTATAGTATAAGCGAAAGCTAACACTATAGTGTCTCAAGATATGGGATTGTTCTGCACTTGTGCGGAAGAACAAGAGGGATGAGATAGAGATAAAGTTTCAGGTATATCTGTTTATAGGTTACCATAAAGAGGTATAAGGTGGACTATACTATAATTTTGAGGTTTAAAAGATAATCGTTTCTACGAATATCATATACCTAGATTAAGATTATATTATAGACCACAAGTTTATCGGTAAGATTGTTCTGGATGAACTACTAGGTACTGGTAGATGGTGCGCATCCAAAAATATAGTGGGAGTAAATAATACAAAAACTAGTATACCAGATACTGTAGAAACGATTCACTTTGTACCACCACCATCTTGTCATTGTGGGAGAAACATCAGAGCTCCTGAAAGATATCATGGAGAAACTTTGATAGTTAATCAAATGTTTTAAGAGGATGATCCTTAGAACTACGTCGAAACAGTGGGCTTCTAGCAATTTTGACTGGTAAAAGGCTATGGAAGCAAAGCTTGCATCAGTGTCTCTTGAAACAGTCCCAACTATTATTAAACTATCACCCTCTTTGGATGTAGGGGGTATATAAAAAGAAAACTTGATATTCTTGTTAAAATTTAAGAAGTTAGATTAGTTGCCAAGGAGACAAGATTGACTATGTCAAAACCTTCTCGTCGGTAGCTATATCTAAGTATATTTTGGATCCTCTTAATCTATCACCGACTATTATAGTTGGAAGATCTGGTAAATGGATATTAAGAAAGTTATTCCCTATACAGTGATTTGAAAAATAACATGTATATGATGCAACCCCAGGCTTGTGTCAGTAGGTCAGAAAGATCTGGAGTGCAAGTTGCAAATGTCCATTCATAGACTAATGCAATATCCGTGAATTAGAATATCTATTTTGGTCAGGCAATCTACTCATAAGAATTTAATCAGAATAATGATAAACGAAGGAGTGAACAAGAAATGGGATATAACTACAAGGGTATACTTAGTACTTTACGTTCATGATATTCTACTGTTTGAAAATGACATATGAATATTATTTATAGTGAAGGTTTGTAGTCATCATAATTCGATATGAAAGACCCTAGTGAGGCGAATTATGTTATGGGAATCAAGGTAACTCGAGATTACCAGAGCAAGGTTCTCTCATTGTCACAAGCTACGCATGAATATAAGACTCTAGCTAGATTTGGTTTATAAAGCTAGATATATATTGTGCAGCGATAATAATGAGTCGGTTTCAGTCGAACCCAGATCAAGATTACTGGATTGATATGAAGGGTATACTCAAAAGTCCTCATCAAGTGAGGATTGTGAGTTAGCTTAATCTTCTTAAATCCTGATATCGATTGGATACAAAAGAATTGACTTTGTGTCAGATATACAATCTTGATAATCGACTTTGGGAATTGTTTGAACCTTGGGATTAGAAACGATAGTTTGTAGAGTGTAAAGTAAGAATGCATCACAGACTCTACCACAGTGGCTGAGCATGTTGTCACGTGCGAGGTAGTATAGCAGGTGGTATGGCTCATGAAGTTCTTGGAGAACACGGGACGCATACCAGAGGCTCAATTATCTGTTGTACCAACAGAAGTGTAATACCCGGTACTTTAGAAGCTAGTATTTGCTAAGGATAACCCCCATGTTTGTTTTATTATTATTACTATTATGGAAAGCTTGATAATATTTGTTTTAATAAATTGCATCTTATGTCACTGTTTGATGTATGCTATATGTTGTGCACTTGAGTTGGGCTGGACCATGGGTCCCGAGTCCAGGTCACTTGGCAACATAATGATAGCAGTGTGATTGTGCAGACATATGTTTGTGTGTGTATGCGCATGTGCAGGTGTTAAGCGTGCAAGAGAGCATAAGTATCTTATTTAATTATTTATTTATCGGTTTGTTTATAACATATGTTTGCCTCTGTAGCGACCCACCGCTGAGCGACACAAGTCACGAGACCCAACTAGTTATTCGACTTAGAGCCGATACTTGCCCCAGGCATTGATTCTACTCGATCGGGTCCCGTCGATTCACGAGGCCCTAAGCCACTACCACTTAGCACCCATGTCTCCATCTTGTTCTTGGTCATTGGATCGGCGACCTAGGCATCGTATCACATCTTTTTTTTTTTCTCGCCCGTTTAATCCTAATCTGAGTAATCCCCCCTCTCTTTAATCTCACCTATTGGATTTCAATCTAAAGTACCATACAAAACCCCTCCACTCAAAAATCCCCTTTCAATCATCTACTTCAACAACACCCCATCAAACAAAACCCTTTGTAAACACCAAAACAAAATCATGTTAACCGATTCAACCCCCCTCTTAGCCATCCCCATCCAACTAACTCCAACCAAACACCTTTTAACCACCCTTTTTAGCCATACTCTCTTCCCCTATTATCCGAACTCCACTCAAACCCAAACCCAATCCCCATTCCCCCCCCCTCTCTCTATCTCTCTCTTTCTCTCTCTTTAACCCAACCAAACCCAATCGTTCCTCTCTCTCCCTGATCCCACCTCCCTCTCAAACCCAAACCCATCCAACCATCCATCTCTCTCTCTCTCCTCAAATCCCACTCTCCCTTTTACACGATCTCTCTCTTTCTCTCTCCCTCTTCTCCCACTCTCGGATCTCTTTCTCTCTCCTAGATCTCTCTCCTTCTCACCCGATCTCACTCTCTCTCTCGGATCCCTCATCCTTCCCCCTCACCCGATCTCACTCTCTCTCGGATCCCTCATCCTTCCCCCTTACCCAATCTCACTCTCCCACTCTCGGATCTCTCTCCCTCTCTGTCGGATCTCTCTCAAATCTCACCTCTCTCTCGGATCTCCCTCTTTGTTGTGATGTGCAAAGAAGCCAAGCCTTTTCCCCTTCTCACACTCCACCTTCCCCTTCTCCCTCACGCCATCTGACCCCCTCTCACCCTCTCCCGTCCTCTCATCCCTACCACCCTCCTCACCCCTAAGCCCTAGCTGTGGCCCTATGTTTCAGCCCCCCTTTTTCCTCACGTCACCGACCACCCATCCTCCTTAAATCAGCCCAACCCACAAGCTTCTTTCCCCCTCACCAAAGCACTCACCCAGATCTCTCTCTCTCTCTCTCTCTCTCTCTCTCTCTCTCTCTCTCTCTCTCTTATTGCCACGAGGTAGCCGACGGGGAGGTGTTGTGCACGGCTGGCCGGAGCAAAGGAGGGCGCCACCGCGTAGGAGCTTGAAGGGAAAAGCTCATGGCCGAAGCCGAAGCCCCCGCACCATGTCAGTCATCTCCTCTCCCCCTTCTTTCTTTTTTTTGGTTCTGTTGAGATCGACCACAGCAGCCCCTTTTTCCTCTTTCCCTTGCCGCAACCATGGCCGGTGACTGTGCAGCTGGCGAGGCTCGACCAGCATAGATCACCCTTTTTTTTTCTTTTTCTTTTTCTTTTTTTTTTCTTTTTTTTTCTCTTTCCCTTGCCTTTCTGTGATGGCTGTCAGCGACTTGTTTGTCAGTGGCCAGGCAGTAGGTAGCCTCCAACCACCTTGGCCGAGCACAACCCAACCACGGTTGGCATAGTCGATTTCGGCTTCGCAACCCTTGAATTTTCCCCACTTACGTTAACCGACGACCATGTCGTGTTGATCGGATCCTTCTTGACCTTCCATGCATTTAATCATAGCTGACCTCGAACCCCGACCGGGCAAAGGCATTAGTTGAGATCATAGCAACCGCACCATTTTCCATGCCTATGGCACAACAGCAGTTGCATCATAACCGTAGGGCAGGTCATTCTTAATCCCTTTGTAATTCCTAGGGGTAATGCATGTTAGTGTGCAACTTGTTAGACCTTGATCGAGACACCCGTGCGATGTATAAATCACGGCCATCGACACTTGTGAACCTTGTCGAGTTGATCCCAAACTATCCCGAACCATGTACTATTGACCTAGAGTCGACCTGCCAAACCAGTCACTTATGCAATGTTGGTATGAGGATATTAGAAATTTGAAGATGTGTTAGGGTGCTATTATGCTAGGATAATCCGATCGCACTCGAGACCAATCAATCTTGTCAATTGTAGATGATCGCCCCTTTTGCTAGCGGTAAGTGAAGTTATGCCTTGTGTATGGCCGTGAACCACCGCATAATAAGCTATCGTACATCATCGACCGCACCATTTTATGTGCAAACGAGACGGTGCCCGATTGCGCCCAGAGCATCTTCCGACCAATTCCGGGATCCGACCGGTCAAGGCATGATAGTCATCGCCAATCCAGGTCTAGGCTCGGCAGGCTTGAAGGTTGTAATTGTGTATGTCAACCTAGTCCCTTGAGCCCACACTCGAGGTTAGCGGGCCTAATCTTATCGAGTCACGCTCACCTCAGAGTTGAAAATACGGATGCAGGTTAGACCACCTTGTGTAGTCGTTTGCGTGCGAGATCGACAACAACAATACGCTACTTAGCAACCTCGATTGGTCACTAGTGCAATTCCCGTGTAAACCCCTCCTTGCATGCTCGTGGCAATAACCAATGCGGATGCGACCGTTTAGGCAGAATAGTATAGTTGAGCCGTAGTGTGATTCTTGGCATCGGCAATGCCGACTAACCGAGACTGTAGCATCGTTTTGCGTGTCGGTAGACCGGCGTCCGATGACGTCTAAATTTTTTGACTCGGCCAACCAGGGCCTAAACCAGCGATAATTAGTAGCACTCAATAATCATAGGTCATTGTGTGAACTTGGCAGTTCGTGATTGTGGCGATCGAGCTTTAGGCGGAGCGAAGATGGATCAGGAGCAATTAACGGGAGTTTGTGCGCGATTGACAACCAGGTGACATCTACTTTTCTTCTCGTGGTCTTTGATAGTGGGAAATGAGAACAACTAGAGTAGGTGTCCTCGATACTGCATGCGGGTCCCCTCGGACATCGTCGCATGTGATCACGTGGACCCCTCCTTGCATACGGAGTCGCTGGTCCAGCGACGCATGCTTTAAAATATTAATAAAGTAATCATAATTATTGCATGGACATCGTAATTAGATATTCTCTTAAATTAAAATTAATAAATAATGATTATCAGAACCACCCTCCAAAAAGGAGTGGCAACCCTAATATACTGGTTGTAGGTCTAATCGCTTTAAGAGCGATATGACTTTTAGCTGTAGCATTGTTATGGGTTGCAAGAGCAGTGTGGAGCCAGGATTAAACTATTGGAAATCATTAATCATCATATGTACCTTTTTATCTGTTCCAGCATATATATGTAAAAATAATTATTTACTGTGTTGAGCATTTGATACTTTGTTAAAATGGATGAAATTGATAATCTATCTTGTAAGAACATTGGGATCCCGTGTGCGCAAGGGTCATGAACCACCCTGCGCGCACAGCTGAAGATCAGTAGGCTAATCAGTCATGGGCAAGGGTTGTGGTAAAGCTAATAGGAGGTGCCCTCGAATAGGGATTGGCCTAGCAATTCCTGTCCCGGGATAGTTGAAGACCCTAAAGAAAGCAAGTTGAGCGATAGAGCTCCATCGTGAAAGACGGAAAACCACTTATGATCAAATGGGTGATTCTGTGCACGGTGTTGGTGGGTGCACGGCGAGAGAGTTGGCCCTCTATATCGAAATAAAAGGCCCTATAGTAATGCCCGACCGGGGGCAGGATGAACAAAATATCCGGGGTTCACATTAGGATAGATGATTATTTAATTTATTTAATATTGAATAGACTTTAGGTTAGACAACCTAAAGACACTAGGAATTTTATGAGAATGTAGATTTTTATAGATCTATCTGTAAAACCTTGGCTTATTTAATTAGATTTGGTTGTTTCATATTATTAAAGACTACTAGGATGCCACTGGCCATTAATTTGGC
The DNA here is from genome assembly GCA_947650365.1 of Chamaelirium japonicum. Lineage (NCBI taxonomy): Eukaryota > Viridiplantae > Streptophyta > Magnoliopsida > Liliales > Melanthiaceae > Chamaelirium > Chamaelirium japonicum. Next base: position 83,260,209 of record OX393550.1, on the reverse strand, counting down.
TAATCTCTTAATTTTCCATTGGGGGCTACTCTTTTCCACGAGTAGAATCTCCTGCAGGTGCGAAGATCAGGAGTAGCAGTGGGAGGCGAGAGGCGGAGTTAGGGTCACAGTAGTGTCTTATCTTCAATTTGTCGTCTTGTTGTCTTTCTTTATTCTGGTAATGTAATCGACTGGATTATTATTAGAGTTATCTAGTTTTAGTATTTTGTGGTACTTAGTGGCAATGATCAAGTTGAATTCTTTTGGGTAGGCCTCTCCTCAAGGCCCCAAGCCTAGGTTAGATCACAATGAAAATATAAGAAGAGAATTGACCTAATTTGACAAGCCTAGTAGATAGGGCCTCCAGACCGATGCACCGAGTGTTAGGGAGCGGGTGAGATACTTGGCTCACCGTCAGAAGCTTGAGCCTTGTGCTCCCTTAAGAGGGACTTCTGTCAGTATGTGGGACATCGACAGGCCACACATGCTGAGAGGATAGCCCAATTGAAGGTCGAGCGTGGTCATCTCTCGGTCGACAAAATTTTATTTCTCTACTTTCTTTTAAATAAAAATATTTTCACAAAAATCAAGTTTTAAGATATTCTCTGTTTCTCCCTCCTCACTCTTCATTTATGAGAGAGCCGCAGTCCTGTGAGAAACCCTAATTGGTGTAATTAGTCGACTTAACCCAAAACCCTTTTGTTTTTCTCACCTCACATCCCAGGGATCAGTTTCAGATTTTTGGAGCATGACAAGAAGAGTGGTAAGCAAGGTCCAAGAAGCCTAGGCACCATCGTAAGGGAAAACTCATCAAGTACAAACTCTACTTGATCTAACAGTTTTAGGAGGAAATACAAGTAGCAGTAACTAAGGTATCACATGTAGATAATGTTGCTAATTCCTTAAAGGAATTCCTGCAAAGGCTTTTAGGCAGTTTGTAGAAGCTATAGAGCTCAACGTCGTTTTTTCTCATTAGACCTTATGAGAGATTGTTATAATTGATGAGGTCTACAGCTCGTAAAAACCTATAGTTTAGCTGTGTATGGTTGATAACTTTGGATTGCACCTTGGTATGTACCATAGTATGTGTTCTGATTATAAAATAGAGAGCCATGATTATATAGTAATCTACTTGAGTGGGAGACTCAGTGGACTGGTCTCATGTAACCTAAATTTGTTCATAGCTCTGATTATGGTTGGTCGTCCTATCAAGACAAGTTGTTGGGATGACAGAGCGTGAGTATCTCCACCACGATCTTTACCAGGCATAGTGTCTGTGCCCAAATGAAACCAACACGGTGCACAGATTGGTGAGCAGACATCGGTGCACTAAGCCGTGTTTCTTTTTAAGATAAAATGGTCATAAAACCGTGAGGTACCACATTGGTGGGCTAATTAGATGTGCAGTGCTTTGGCGCATCAATATGCGAGGGTCCAGTTACGTGACCCAAAATCACGGTGTGTTGGGTTACCTGGCTAGCATCACATCAGCGTGCCACTCCTGTAAACCATCCACACCCCTAATAAGAGGTGTGTTTCTTGTTCTGACTTATGTTGTATTAAATCCAGACCCGATGGTGATCAGTTGGACTGTTGACTAGATCCAGTTACTCAGTAGGGTAATCAGAGGTATGGCATATGTGGTCAACCTAGAAGGAACCGAGTTATATGATCACTCGAGTCTGACGGTATTCTCTACTGCTAGAGTCGCGCCATGGCACCAAGTGGAGGGACAACAAGTTTACCACTACTAAACGAATAACAGGGGTATAAGGGAGAACATAGTAAGTCCAGGAAATTTGGAGTGCAACCTGCGTCGCACTCTGGGTGGTTACGTAGGTTAACTCAAACTCAGATGATCGATGGTATACTCGGGTAGTGTATCGATCGAGTCCAAGTTGGAAGCCATGAACCATAGTCCCTGAAGGTTCCACCTTATCTACATTATGTACGGTTCTTGAACCATCTCTTCGAAACATAGACGCAGTTAGAGAAAGCAAAGAGTCCAACCCTATGCTCCGTGTGTGCGTCGCACTAGTGCACCGTATATGCGTAACTTCGTGTGTGTGCTGGAAAAACCCTAGAGTGGTACAGAGATACACAGTCATCCCTTACCATAAGTGGACTCCGCCGCATAGGTGTGATGCACCGGGACATGTTGCGACAAATAGCAATATATATATATATATATATATATATATATATATATATATATATATATATATATATATATATATATATATATATATATATATATATATATATATATATATATATATATATATATATATATATATATATATATATATATATATGAGGAATGGGATGCTGCCTATCAAAACAACATTTTTTGCTGCTTTGAGACATTGTTTGACCATCCTAGAAGTTTTGGAATTTGATAAAATTTGGTGAGGGTGTTGTCTAGGGTAAGATGATCATCCTCACAAATTTTCATCAAATTCCAAAACTTCTAGGGGGTTCAAATGGTCGAAGCAAAATCAGTCGTCTGCAGTCACCGTTAAAATCTGCAGCATTTTGCTTCGACCATTTGACCCTCTTAGAAGTTTTGGAATTTGATGATGTGGGTGCAAAAATTGTACCGAACCGGATCAGAACAGCATGGGCCCGCTCAACGGCCCAAGTGGATAAGCTCGCCCGGGTTCATAGGCCCACTCTACGGGGCTCGCAGATCAAGCCCTCCCCCTTATTGGGCCCGAACAACGGCCCAATAAGGGCCCAACAAGGAGGCCCAGAACCAGTGCCACATCATCACTGCCATATCGGGCACGTGCCTACACTATAAAAGGACCCCCAAGGCATCCAGGAAAGGGGTTGGTCATTCGATCAGAGGAAGAGGGATTCCAGATCCAGAGCCAGAGCCCTCCATTCTTCCTCTTGAACTCTTCTAATTGCTTCGTGCAAACACATTGTAAGAAGCTTCTCTCGGCCTGTCGAGAGAACGCTCAACCCTCACTTACTCAAATTATAGTAAAGATCAGGTGGCACTTCTCGCCCGGAGACATAGGTCGTAAGACTGAACTCCGTCACCAATCCTTGTGTCATCACTCTCTACTCTCTCTATCTACTCTCCCAACTCTCTAACTCTACAAACCATCAACATTCAATCAAGGCTGTGGGGTGGGGTTCCCGATCAAGGCGGCTCAGAAATTTTTCCCCACAATCTTTGGCGCCGTCTGTGGGATATCGATAGAGGTCTTACCCACACCTCTACCGACTCCTATTCAGCTTGTGGTGACGAGCCACAAGTCCTCCTCCAAATCAACCTCAACGCCTTCATCACGCCGACATCAACACGCTTAATGGTGAAGGCCAGCACCAACCCACCAAAGGTGGGTGCTGAACGAACAAACGATATGCTGATCGAAGAAGAACAAGAAGTCTCGGTTGCAACCAACCGAAGAAATGTTCGGGAGCGACTGGGGCCGCAAGGCAGCCATCCAAAAGGGCACCGTGATCGGTGAGACCCGTCATCCCCGAGGCGTCGATCTGGCAAAGAACACGCTATTCAAGGGAGCGAGCCTCAGGCTACATACGAGATCTCGGCTGCTGACTTCCAACTGTTAAATCTCCTCAAGAAGAATATGGCCCTCGAACAAGAGAGAGACTCCTTGAAGAAAGCGGCTGAAAGAGCGGGGGTTGTGGCCCATAACTCTTTAACTGCTGATGAAGACCAACCAAGGACTCGCCCAGTCGTGAGTCATCATCTTGAAGAACCACATGTGTCGAAAATCGAGAGGCGTCAGGTATCCACACAAGCACCAAGGCAAACGGTGTGGGATCGCCTCAACGTCGATGGCATGCCAAGCTTTCACCAAGAAGGATCGCCTTAGTCAATAGGGTCCGTGAGGAAACAGAGTCAAAAGCAAAAAAGGAAACAAAATAAAGGATAGAAAGTGAAAGCAAAGGAAAGAGAGAGAGAGAGAGAGAGAGAGAGAGAGAGAGAGAGAGAGAGGAAAGAGCGAAAGAGAGGCACTGCTCTCTCACCCAGGACAAAAAAAAAAACGAAGTGGCTCCAGAAGTCGACATCGACAATCAAACGCTCAGAAACCCCAGTATTGCCGTGAATTAACACATCGATGTACTCATGATCCCCTCCAAGAACTTTATCAAAACCTTCCCATTTGTATGAGCATACAGCAGCATCGTGACCAGCAGACCTTAGAAGCTTTGCTAGAGATTGCCGGATGCAGCTGACACTGCATTGTCCATCCTTCGCATGTTGAAGAACAAGACCCTGTCGGCGAGGTGATGGAGATCAGGGAACCCGGAATCGCTGTCGCTGCTGTACCTGGACTCGGCCCCGCTGCTCCTGTTCTCCTAAAAGTCGCTCACTATCACCACCAGGTCGTGCTCGCTCTCATGGCTGAACCCCCCGAGCCGGCAGTCCTCCTCCCGCCCAATGCTTCGAGCCCCGGCAGGGTAAGCGGCGGTCCGCGGGCCCAGCGCCCATGCTCCCAGCCTAAACGGACCGAATGCCGGGGGAGGTGACGTAATTTCCCGGCGCCGAGCCTTAAATTCCTCGGTCAGAATCATGAGAATCGGTGGCCTATCCCTTGGAAACCCCTAATTTCTCCGATCGAACTCTAAGCCCTCTCTTAATTCCTCGATCGAGAACGCGATTGGAAAAGGAAGAAACCCTACCTGTAAGAGACGGCCTCGGCGTAAGCAGAAAAAGGGTCTCGGTACCCTCTCGGCATCCTCTCGGTCGGGAAAAGGCAAAAGGGTCTCGGTACCCTCTCGGTATACTCTCGGTCGGGAAAAGGGAAAAGGGTCTCGGTACCCTCTCGGTATACTCTCGGTCGAAAAATACACTAATTTTTCGAGAACGCCTTCTCGCAAAACCGAGACTTTTTGGCTCGCACCAAAAGGGTCTCGGCGTCGACAGAAGGCAAAGGAGTCTCGGCATCCCATCGGTCGGGAAAAAGGAAAAGGGTCTCGGTACCCTCTCGGTATACTCTCGGTCGAAAAATACACTAATTTTTCGAGAACGCCTCCTCGCAAAACCGAGACTTTTTTGCTCGCACCAAAAGGGTCTCCGCGTCAACAGAAGGCAAAGGAGTCTCGGCATCCTCTCGGTCGGGAAAAGGCAAAAGGGTCTCGGTACCCTCTCGGTATCCCCTCGGTTGGAAAACACACTGCTTTTTCGGAAACGTCCACTTGCAAAACCGAGACTTTTTGGCTCGCACCAAAAGGGTCTTGGCATCGGCAGAAGGAGACTCTGCTAATACGAGCCGCGACACCGACGGCCCTTGCCAACCATGCCAGAATCCTAAGGCGTTTGCACCTTGAAATCCCAGCCGACCCCGGGGGTCCTGACTCGACTGGGAGGGGGTAACTGTGGGTGCAAAAATTGTACCGAACCGGATCAGAGCAGCATGGGCCCGCTCAACGGCCCAAGTGGATAAGCCCGCCCGGGTTCATAGGCCCACTCTACGGGGCTCGCAGATCAAGCCCTCCCCCTTATTGGGCCCGAACAACGGCCCAATAAGGGCCCAACAAGGAGGCCCAGAACCAGTGCCACGTCATCATCGCCACGTCATCACTGCCATATCGGGCACGTGCCTACACTATAAAAGGACCCCCAAGGCATCCAGGAAGGGGGTTGGTCATTCGATCAGAGGAAGAGGGATTCCAGATCCAGAGCCAGAGCCCTCCATTCTTCCTCTTGAACTCTTTTAATTGCTTCGTGTAAACACATTGTAAGAAGCTTCTCTCGGCCTGTCGAGAGAACGCTCAACCCTCACTTACTCAAATTATAGTGAAGATCAGGTGGCACCTCTCGCCCGGAGACGTAGGTCGTAAGACTGAACTCCGTCACCAATCCTTGTGTCATCACTCTCTACTCTCTCTATCTACTCTCCCAACTCTCTAACTCTACAAACCATCAACATTCAATCAAGGCTATGGGGTGGGGTTCCCGATCAAGACGGCTCAGAAATTTTCCCCCACAGATGAAAATTTGTGAGGATGATCATCTTACCCTAGACAACACCCTCACCAAATTTCATCAAATTCCAAAACTTCTAGGATGGTCAAACAATGTCTCAAAGCAGCAAAAATGCTGTTTTGATAGGCAGCATCCCATTCCTCTCTCTCTCTCTCTCTCTCTCTCTCTCTCTCTCTATATATATATATATATATATATATATATATATATATATATATATATATAATCGAGTCGGGTCGGAGTAGGCTAATCCCGACTCGTTTTAAATCTGATCGGATTTTATTTCGTAAATCTGAAATCCGTCCAAATCTAATTAGTTCCATCCCAAACCTATCTCAATGGATTGGGTTTCCATTTAGCCCATCCCTACTTGGTGGTGGTAGCCTGAGATTATTTCAGCTCTTTTGGCCAATCTTTGAATTCCAGTCTTTATCCTCTGACCTCCAGCCTTTTTCATTCTGGGTGAAGGGGTGACGTGGTGGAATCATAGCCGTCCGAGTAAACCGAGGGAAAGAACCAACCGTAGAGAAGTGGAAACCCCCCCCCCCCCCCTTCTCCCTCTCTCCTTCGATCTTGTCACTTCTACTGGGCCTCTGGATCTGTGTTCGGCTCTCCCCTCCCTCTCTTGCTACATTTCGGCCCCTTCCCTTTTATGAAATCAAAAGCCCTTTGAAGATTCAGGGCTTTGGAGGTTTGATTTCAGTGCAGATTTATAGGGCTGAATTGGGCCTTCAACAAGGATCAGGTCCACCATGGAGGTCCATCTCGACGACTTGTTCTCCAGATTCCAGGAGCAGTTCGGGTCCGGTCCCGGCCTCGGCCCCACCGTCGGCACCTGCCTCCTCAAGGTCGACGGCATCCCCCCGGCGTTCGTCAAATCCCTCTTCCGGGCCTCCGCCGCCCTCTTCCGCACCGAGCCCTGGAAGCGGTTGCGCCCCGGCCACCTCTTCGGCCTCCGTGTCGGCAAGGACGCCGACTGGTCCGGCAAGAAGCAGCCCTTCCCCTGCGCCCAGTTCGTTGGCGGCGACGGCGGCGACCTCGGCCTCCACATGTTCAGATCCGAGCAGGACGCCCTCAAGATGTCCGGCTTCGGAGAGACGACCCGGGTCCCGAATGTGGAGCTTCTGAGGGTCGTCTTCGAGCGGGAGCCCATGATGCTCCCCTCCAACAAGAGGATGATCCGATCCCTGTCCTTGGAGTCCTCCGGGCCCGATCGGTTTCCCGTGATGGATGTAGCTCGATGCACTTCCACCGGCGGGCTCCGGTTTAGGAACCCCACCCTCGAGGAGCTCCGCTGTGTTTATGCCTTCATGAAGGCTATAGCCCTCGTGCATCCGCTGCTCGAACGGGCCGGCAATGCCGTCCCGAAGCGGGGACGGCTTGCGAGCTTCAGGCCGTTGATTGAGACCGTCGACGTGCAGTGGCCTCCCGAAGTCTCCAAGGGCTGGGACCTCGTCGCGGTTACTGTTCTGCATCCCCCCGGCCAGGCCTATGATGACAAGAAACTCGCCTCGAGCCCTACCAAGTACATTGAGCCACCGAGGGAGGAGCTGCTCGTGGTGGAAGTGGCGAGTAGTTGGATCATCGTTCGGCAGTGTGCAATGTGCGAGAAGGAGGTTCACGAGGATCAGTCGTACTGCTGCGGCCAGTGTCGCGCGGTGGTGTACTGCAGCCCTGTGTGCCAGAAGCAGCAGTGGAAGGATGTACACAAGAGCGTGTGCGGCCTCTACAAGGTAATCATGGAAAGAGAGGAGGAATTGGCTATGAAGGTATTTAGTTTCCCTTGCTTCGTCGATCATCCCTGTAAATGGCTCGAATCGGTTGGTATTCATCAGAAGGGCATGTGGAGGAGAATTTGCAGCTGCTATGCTCACTGCCCGTTTGGTCTCCTCCCTCGAAAGGCCAGTGGTGGGGTTTCCGATTCATGGGGAGGTCTGAGAGATGGAGAATTCCCGCCGGATTCTTCATTTCCCAACGGAGTTTCACATCCCATCCTTCTCTCCGGTTGGTCCGAGTACTATAACCTCCGCTCGCTCCCATTGTCGAGCCCGGTTGCGGCCATGTTATCCCATCCCTTGACAGTTTATCACATACTAACGACCCTCGTTATGAATTCCAAGAACCGGCTCGTTAAGGGAAAGGAGGTGATCGTGCATTACCTTGGACCTGAGGGAGAGCTTGATTGGATGCCAGCATTTGCAGAGATTGGCCATCTGCTCAATGGGTCAGGGAGTTTACAGATAGTCATGGTTGGCCCGGAGGTCCCGAGTAACTTATCAGGGACGGTCTCGGGGGTTAGCGGAAGGGTGAGGGTGAACTTGGTGAGGGGCATCTATCAGGAGGAGGCCTCTTACCTCTCTTCTCCCCATGTTGTGGTGGCTCTGAACTGTGCATTGGAGAGTTATGGGAGCTGGGGAGGAGCACTTGAGCTGATCAAGGAGATGAATGTGCCTGCCTTCTTCACCGATCGATCCGAGATTTTGTGTGCAAATGCTAAGCAGGTGCTTCGTGGGGCTGGGCTGCACATCACTCACCCAGTGACCCCAAACCCATTCCGTTCACCGCTACGGGATCAGCCACCTTCGAGCAATCTACCCTCTTTTAGCAATGGTTTTGTGCTCGGGGTGAATACATGATAAGTTACCTTTGATCCAGTCTTGTAATGGTTGACCTTTTCTTTCAAGAAGTTGAACCTTGAAGTACAAGAGAAACCTGAGTTGATATCTATGTTCATTTTTTTTCTTCTTCTTCTTTTTTTTTTTTTGTGTGTGTGTGTGTGTGTGTGGTGGTGGGGGGGGGGGGGGGGGGGGATATCTCTGTTCTTATGCTTTGTATGAGGGTTGGAGTTGAACTCTGTGATTCTTACATGCTATTTATGTTCTTGTCCTGTGTTGTGTTTCTTGTTGTAACATTATCTTAAGGATGATCTACTGTTATTGTGCACTAATAGTTTTTCAATGTCCTCGAAAATTCATGGATAGAACATACGATGGCCGCATTGTAGGAGCGATGCTTTCAGGCATGGCATCCCAACTAGGGTCGACCACTCTTCTCGGGAGCGGTGATCTGAACTTATCCTTCTTCCCTAGACTTGGCGAGGAGGCCATACAACAAACGGGTGGTCAAGGTACGGTCACCCCTGGCCTTTTAGAGATTTGCATCTCGACAAACACCGTTCTGATATGACTTTCATTTTTTGAAAGATCTAAGGCCCCTATAATGGGTGCCACCAAAATGTTGCTCATATTCTTGTTGTTCTTGGTAAAAGAGAGAGAGAGAGAACCCGAAGAGTGAGTGTGAATTTCCTTTCCCGATTATGGCAAGGAGACTTGACTGTTTACAGAAAGCAAATTCTAGACTCCTTTTCTGTTACCCCAGCTCCCTTTTATAGTGAGAGCTAGAAGCATGTTGCCTTTTATTATATGACATGTGTCTTTACACATGATTTCTTTACATTGGTTGCGTCACTAGCCTATCGCTTCTGGACAGGTGCCTTGCGATGATTGGTGCTCGGGTTTGTGCCACGGATCCAGCATGTTGCATCGTTTAGTCTTGGGAAGGTATGTTTGTCGCTCTTTATTTGGGTTGCTGGGGTGTCCTGGAATCATCCACTTGCGGCCTTTTGACTGGTTTGTGCTAGTATCAGCCTCTTGCTAAGGGTGACTACTAGCCTTTGGGGTTGCTCTTGCCATCACGATGAGTTCTCAAGGCTATTATGCTCTCCCCTTCCTTGTATCGATGTCAGTTGTTCTTATCGGGTTAGGATGCGCTTGCTTGCCATTATGTTATCCAACCGCCAAGTATGGCTGAATATTTTATGTACACACAATTACCCCGTCACAGATGGTCGAGTTCCAGAGGAAACTCAACTAGTCAGGATTGAATCTAGGAAGGAGGTGTTTGACGTACTCTGCCATTTGTGAGGTCGCCGAGGTGTATTTCCTCTTTTGTGCTCATCATGGATGTTTTCATAGATGAAGACTCCCCATCAGGATATCAATAATTACTTTATAGTTATTAATCCAAAGAAGGATAGTCCAGAAAGGCTGACGAACTATAGGCCTATAAGCTTGTGCATCTATCTTATAAAGTGGTGGCAAAGATCATCGCCAACTCACTCTAACTACTTCTCCGTAAGATCATATCCTCCAATCAAAGTGTGTTTGTTCCCAAGCATCAAAGTTTATGCAATTCGGCTATGGCCCAAGAGATAATATATTGTATGAAATCGAGGATGGGTATGTCTAAAACCCTACGATAGGATGGAATGGCATTTTGTTAATAAGGTTCTGATTTTGTATGGTTTTTTGCAATAACCTCCTCTTCTTTCTCGATTCATATAAATGAAATCCCAGATGGTTTCTTTTATCCTGAGTGTGGTATCAGGCAAGGAGTCCCTTATCTCCTTTTATCTTTATTCTTTGTGAAGAGATTTTATCTAGGTGTTTGTACAAAATGGAGGTAGCTTGTGATATCCCTGTTTTTCGGGTTAGTAGTTCACCAAATACGAGGGCATTTGCTATTTGTGGATGATATTCTTGTATTTGGAATGAAGAGATTTTATTTTCTGTCTGATACTACTACATGTGTGAAATGTGAACATCCCCCAGAAAGGTGTTGCCCCTACTGTGTTGACGTGAGCTTTCTTGATATGGGTCTTTATTCTTTTTTAAGTTTTTAAGAAGCCAACCATATTGCGTCTAAATTATATTCTATTGTTCTGCTGTATTCGATGATACATTGTGTGTTTCTTCCTCTCATGATTCTTCCACCTGGTCAGGATTTTCAATAGATGATGTCCTACTTCACTGTAACCGGATTTTCACTGCATGTTGTCTTATTATCCTGTTTCTGTGTTGTCAGGGGCTGTGATTCCCGCTACAGCTGGGGATCGTCGTGTGGGCAAAGAGCTTGTTGGAGGAAATTTTGAGCATCGAGAGCCCGCATTATCACTCATACTGGTATGTATTCTAACTCTCCTCGTTTAGGCTTTCTGTTACAAATCACAAAACAATACATCGGTGCAAAAAAATACATCTATACCTGGAAAAGAAATAATTCAAACAAAAGCACAACATAGTGTGTATTCAAAATTAAAGTAATTCAAAGGCACGCAACAACTGAAGTTTGAGAAGAGTAACAATTACACAAATATAGCGTATCGTTTGGAAATTTTGGTTTAAATTGAGGTGAAGTGTAGTTGAAAAATAGTTGGATGTTAGAAGAGTAATAATTAGAAATGTAAAATGGACCAATTGAAATATGTGATTTCTCATGTTGATTTTTCTAAATGAATGGTTAAAATTGTAAGAGGAACAATTATGCACAAATTTCCATACATAAACAATCTAAATTACTAGCAAGAACTAAACTAGGGTTTGAAAGAGAATCAATTCCAATTGTTCCTCAATCTTGGAGAAGGATTGGAGCTCGGGATTTTCTTCTCAATCTTTGTCTTCGATTTATCCCTTTATTCTGCTTCTGTAACTCCCTTTCTATTCTTATTTTAATAATAGCTTGGGGTATGGCTTAACCCCATCCTCTCCATCTTGGAGAGGAATTCCACTCGACAAAAAATTCCAATTGTTCCTCTATGAATGCATGCAGTAGAATGTAGTAATTGAAAGGAAAATTTACATAATTTTTTTTAATATGATGTAGAACATCTATGAATTAGAAGGTAGGAATAGAAAGGAAAGCCTGGAGAAAACCCTAATTTACCTTACATCGCTTGAGCTGAGATGAAGGGAGGACGTTTAGATGTTGACTTGATCTTGTTTATCTGGTATTTAGAGTTCACGCGGGATAAAAGAAAATCGTTTCAGAGGACAATCATGTATTTTGGAGGGATCTCATGGGGCTTTTTGGTTTTTTGTGAGGCGATTTTCGAGCAGATGATGTTTTATATTTTAGAGTAAGCTTGAAGATTAAAAAGATAAGAGGGGACTTGGGGGTTAAGGCAAAGTAGTTGCAGGGACTTATCGCTAACAACGATCGTTGGGCGTCCTTAACGCTAACTTGATCATGTGTTAGGAACTTAACACTAATTTCCCAAATTAATAATAAAAAGAAACGAGGTAAATCATGAGCAGTACTACTCAACCACCCAGTTTTTTTTCCGGATTGGATGACATGGCACCCGGTCACAGCCCAGCATCATTTTGGGTCAGTGCATCAAATGACTCCCCACAATTAGCGATCCATCGCTAAGCGGAGAAGGGTTGAACTCATCTCTTTGCCTGCCTGTCGGGGTTGAGTAGTACGATTCACCAGTGGAGCTGGGTTGGGTTCAATGGACAGTTACGATCAGGTAGCACATCAAGATGGCCCAGATGGAAAACTGTCATGTCAGCCACCCCTTTGCCGAGCTCTGTTACCAAAATCTTCGATTTTTTGAATAAGTCTCGATTAGAACACGACTTATTCAATAAGCATTCTGTACGCGACTCTTTTTCGATTTTTTTAAAAAGTCACGATTTTGCACTGTTTAATACCAATTTATGCGGTTTAATTCTGATTAATTGCGTTTTAATCCCGTTATGTATTGCACCTATTGTAACATCTATATATAAATATGTTCTAAAATTCTACCATTTGTTTTCCGACTTTTTCTCAATCTTTCTGACTTCTTTCCTATTTTTCTGACTTCTTTCCTAGCCGATTTTCTTCCGACTTCCGACTTGGTAATTATATTGTCAAGAATAACTTCGAAGGGGAGGCGTAACCGCATAGCAGCGTCAGTCTTCTATTCACGACGAGCCATACGGAGCATTACGGTGGCCCATATTGGGATTGGTATGTACTACGCTTTTATTTTCTTTGTCAAGAGTGAACAGCACTATTTAAAATAAATAAGACGGTTAAATTTTTGGAAAACAATTGTAAAAGAAAAATCAATGGTAGGGGTAAAATAGTTATTTTAAAATTTTAAAAACATTTAATAAAGTTTCAAAATACCTACATGAATGATCCGACAGGATGGCCCTGCTGGGTTCGTCGATTCTTCTTTATTATCATAACGCCCCTCTTAACACAGGTTGATGATCACCTCATTCCACATGTTGGACAAGGCATGATATCGGTGGATGGAGAACTCCAGAGCATTAACAAGTTGGGATGCCTTTGTTGAGGCCTCGAAACTCGATTCGGACCCGACCCGCCCAACCCGAACAATGGACAAACATGGGCAAAACTAGTTAAAAATCAATTTGGACGGTTTTGGGCACTGATCTTTGCAACCCGAGGAAGTGACAAATTAAGGTTGAATGCTTTGGTAGTTTTTTTTATGGAAATCAAAGACTGTGTTTGATGTTGAATGCTAAAAATTCATTTGAAATATGTGAGGATATGGGTTGGACTTTATTTTTTTGTTATGCAATTCAAAGATTTTATTTATCCAATTCAAAATTTTGTTGGTTTTTTTTTCATCTATTTATGTGCGCAAGCATTTCTAATTGGACAACCCATACATTATTTTACAAATTGGGCAACCCGAGGAACCGAGCAACTAGAATGGGCAAGCATGGGTTGGGCTTCCATGGGTAAAACGGGTTAAGATTTGTGCAAGTCGGGTTGGGCATGTGCAGACATATCCTTCAACCCGCCCAAGTCCCATCCCTAGCCCTCACCAAGCTTCGCCAAGAGACTTCAGTTGGAGTATACCAAAGTTAATTTTAGGGAATTACTATTTATACCCCAAAATTACTTCAAATACCTTGTTTTTTCGAAAAAATTAGGTTTCCCACCTCATACCCTCCAAACCCTCAAAAAAAAAAAAAAAAAAAGTACCCTAACCTGCCTCCTTTCCCTTCCACACCATCGGAGCCCCCACCGCCACCTCTTCCCTTTCTCCTTCCCCATCACCGCCAGAGCGGCCTCCAGTGTCAGAGACGAGGGGGCCCAGGGGGAGAGCTCATGGAGCCTGCAACTCCTCCCGAAACTTCAAAATCTTAATCTCCTCATTGAGGTCACACAATGGGGTCTCTATGACCATGTGGTCTCGGGTCCATGTCACGGAGCCTCTTGTAGATCTCGGGGCGAAGGCACGAGTGGAGGAGTTGAGCGAGCATGAGGACAAGGGTGTCGGGGTGGAGATCGCAGCAAGCATGGAAGAGGAACTCAGCCGCCTCCTCTTTCACCGGCAAGGTGGGGTATCATATACAGGTTGAGCAAGGGCATTTGGGGTCATCAGAATAGATGCAGGAAAATCCGAATGAAAAACGAGGTATGTAAAGTAATTTTGGTGTATGAATAAAATTACAGTAAGTCCTTGCTTTGCTTACCACACAGAAGGACCCATGGAATCCTTCATGGTCAGTTTCTTATTGAGTGGTCACAAGGTTAGTTTTCGATTCTTGGTCGACACGTTCAAGCCAACAACAGAGCATCTCCAACGGGCTCCTAAGACCCACCTCCTTCGCCAATTGTAGCGAACAGGTGCACTTTCAGCTGTCCAACCAGCTCCTATGCTTCCGCTAAAAGTAACTCTATGCAGCGAGGAGATGTTCCAAGCACCGCATCCCTTAGATTCCCTTCACGACTGTTTGCACAGATGCGCTGGGAGTAGGGGTGGCAATGGGTCAGGTCGGGTTTGTGTCTAGTTTCGGGTCGTGTCCAAAACCCCTAGACCCAGACCCGATCCATTTAAATAATCGTGTCTAGATCCTAAACCTGTACCCGATCCATTTATAAACAGATAGACCCGTAAAGCCTGTTTACCACAGGGGTTTATTCAGTTGACCCAATCCAACTCGACCCGACCTAACCCGATAGACCCACTGATACTTTTATATATTACAGTATTGGATTGTGGGTAGACCCTACCAGACACGACCCATTGAATATTAAACGGATCTTCCCGGGTCTACCTTATCCAGACCCTAAATCAGGACCCGACAGGTTTATTAAACGGGTCTATCGTGTCGACCCGTTTATAACCCGAACCCGTTTAGCCATGCCCCAGACCAGCTTACTTCATGTGGGGTCCGAAATTACCAGCCCTAGCTGAGTCTGTCGGAGAGATATTCAATCCCCACTCCCTACTTTGTCTATATCACATATAGGAGCTTGTAGAACAGGAAAAGCATGCTCTCATCCAAATCTTTCAGATTGCCCAGAATCCAAGAATCACATCTCGCATAATGGCAAGTGACCTGAAAGTGAATCACATCCGCACAATGACAAGTGACCTGGTCAGTCGGCCCAGCAAATCACAGCCGCACAATGGCGAGTGACCTGAAAGTGAATGTACTCCAGCCGACTGCATGAGGCTGTGATGTGCGCCAGGCCCACCAACCGGGGCGGACCGACTAGAGGGGACCTGAGATCTTTGAAAAGATGACATCTCGGCAGGACTTCCAAAGCACAATTTATGATACACAAGCTACAGTACAATAATAATAACATGGTCTTCATGTACCATCCCCGCAGAGCTTCATTGGCCCTTTCTCTTGGGAGGCATTATGATGGATTTAGATCCACAAGGTCTTCACGCTAACATACAACACGATGCACCTCCGAGGTACGAAGCACGAGACGAGGCGACTTGGTGGGTTTACTTACACCCTTGCAAGCGCCAAAGCAACCGGCCCAGCCCTCTTGAAGGAGAAGCAAATCAGGGGACAACACTCTCAGCTTGCGCTTCACCGAAAAAGATCCCAACAGACTTTAGGTAGAGAGAAGAAACACTCAGGCCACAAAACACACGCATATGTACTAGAATAGCTGGAGCCTTGAACCGACGGCCAGCCATGGCGGCCTCACATGATGCCTTCCTTTTCGCACAGGTCGAGCAACGACAATGTCTGAAACACACAAGAAGGTGGACAGAGAGAAGATTAGTTTCTATGCAGTTCAAACTTCATCATATCATGCATTCACAAACAATCTACAAGAAAGAACAAACTCACTTAAACATGCAAAAATAACATTTAGATTTAGATTTAGATTTAGAGAGAGAGAGAGAGAGAGAGAGAGAGAGAGAGAGAGAGAGAGAGAGAGAGAGAGAGAGGATCGGTTACTCTTCTTTCTTTCTTTTTAGGTAGTGGAGGTTGGAAAAGACTACAAAAGTCTCACTTTTATTGACTGAAGGGCTGCAGTCTATCTTCAAACATGGGCAGTGCAACATATGGGTGACGCTACTCACCGATTCAAATCTATGAAAAAAACTATTAAAATTTTATTTTTATCAAATTTTTTTTAGTTTTGATTGTTGGTTTGACCCCACTCCACCGATTCACGTGAAATTTTTTTAATGCAATTTCTGGCCCCATTGATGCAAATTCCTGAAGCCACCACTGTCTTCAAAAACAAAAAAAAAGGCGGGGGGGGGGGGGGGGGGGGGGGGGGGGGGGGGGGGGGGGGGGGTACAGCGGGTATTGAATTTTATTATGGAAAAGACCGAAGCATCCTTATTACTATCACTTTTTTATTTTTTATTCAGTAGTAGTAGTGGGTAATAAAGTCATAAGCCCATTTCTTTCTATGTAGTAAAGATTTTTAGAAAATAAATTCCATCGCTAAACTTAAGAGAGTTCTGCAAATAAAACAGTAGAAGAGAGTTTTGGCATACTTTTAATAGGAATAGATGCACATCACACAATTATCATTTCTGGGGTACGTTGGAATCGATGATAAGAAACAAGCAATTAGGTTAAATTGAAAGAACATCACAAGTATATGAGCAAATCGAAGCACAAAATACCTCTGCGATGGAGAGTTCGAGACGAAATTTCGGACCATCGTAGTGATGCAAAACTGGCCTGAACGAATCCTCTTCCAGAGCCTTGCAAAGCTTCCTAACACGGATCCTCACCTAAAAGAACTTCGAGGAGTGAAAACTCGGGCACAGAAACAATAGTAGGGGTAATCCAGAGTATTCAACCCTTGCCATGTTTACCTGGGCAGGAAACCTGGACTCGCCTTTACACTTTTTATCTTCCCAAGCCGTTGGATCAATGTTAGAACCACCAAAACTAGCAGCCTGCAAGGGAGAAGAAAATGTTTAAGTGAAGGAGCAAAATCAGTAATTATTTCATGTTACCAACTAACAAGTTCTCCATTATCCACTGTCTAGACATGAGAGAGAATTAACTAGATAACTTAGCAAAGATTGCACTACTGTAGCGATGAGATAGAAACATTTTGTCAAACCTAAACAGAGCAAAACATAGTTAGTGCAATGAACATAGGAAAAACATCTCTCTTTAAAATAAATTAATTGAAGTTTTCATGAAATAAGTTCTGCATTAATTTTATTTAAAAAAATGTTTTCGCGAGAAGTAAAGTGAATTAAAAGAAAACCATGCAACAGAAGTACAGCATCAGAACCCAATACACCAAAATTTAGAACAAAGAGGCTACTCCAGACACAAGACCAACAGGACCAAATTCCTGAAAGCACAATCTACTACACACAAAAAAAAATTATGCTTGCCATCCTGATTGACATAGATTCATTCATTCTAAATATGAATAATGAAATGTTAGACAGGGTAAGGACCTCAAATATCCCATGAAGCTGATGAGTTGTATAGTTGTAGAGAAAAAGAGGCAGCCCTGGAGTAATTGCACGGACAGAATCACGATACCTTGGAGGCAGGCCTGCGAAATGAAGATCATAAGCAGATAAGATGTGTTGCCTTTAGCTATTAACTAAGAGTACAATTTATAGAACAAAATGACACCCTAGTGGCAAAGAAGTAAATAAGAACCACAAGAAGTACCAATAAAAAGAGACCAATCAGTAATCATAAAGAGACATTACTAAGAATGGAAACAGGACCATCCACATTGAACCTATCACACACACACACACACACACTAAGAGTACAATTTATAGAACAAAATGACACCCTAGTGGCAAAGAAGCAAATAAGAACCACAAGAAGTACCAATAAAAAGAAACCAATCAGTAATCATAAAGAGACATTACTAAGAATGCAAACAGGACCATCCACATTGAAACACACACACACACACACACACACACACACACACACACACACACACGTGTTCACGCCTGCTCAGATGCGTATACCAGACGACTATCAATATGTTGATGGCAAAAAATAACGCTGATCCCCAAACATTTCAGTACAATGCAGCCTGATCAATGGGAACAAGCATGGGCCTCATGCAATGTATAAAACATATACTTGCTTCATATTATTTTTGCGTGGTTATATTCTGCTTTAATGTCATTATTATTAAAAATAAGCACTTTTTTCATCTTTAAGGTGTGCTTCAGAACACTGTGAAATAACTCAAATAAGACTACCAGTTTCAAGACTCAATTCTTTTGTCAAGTCCTTATAAAATATTTGAAGCTTAAAATAACCATTGAGCCTCATTTTAAGGGCATTAACCCACTTGTAGTATGATCTTTGTATTATGGACACATTCAAATTTCTAATATCAGTTATTTTTGAAATACTACTGGCTTATTCATATATGCCGAACAACTCTATGACACCCTTTTAGGATATATCTGCTAGAAATTGCATATCCAAACATCTTTGTTGCACTTGTGTTGAATGAGTACGAGGAAGCATCGGGAATGTTGTCATTACAGCCCTTTAGCTTATAATTTGTGCCACAAAGACGAATGCAATACTTTATATCAAATCCTGCCTTCCACACTTCTCATCTAGACTCTTTCCTAGTCTAGAGGAAATTTGGAGGGTGCATGCCTGATTGCATGCATAACCAACCTAGTAGGCCTTCCTACCTGCCAACCGGTGTCTTAGATTTCTTGGTAGGCTCCTCTCTTACCACGTAACATTGGTCAAGGTTTGGGCACCAATTTTGCAATGGTTGACATAGGGTTGGTAGTCAAGTCGGAAATTTTGTGGAGTACACTGATCCAGTTTGACCGGATCAGACACGAGTCTACACACACAGGAGGAAGAGGACTGCCCAGTGTGCCCACGCACATGGACTTTGGCTTGGAGATGCTTTCGAGTTGCTAGTCCATGTGTACTTGAGCCTTTATCTATCCTTATTTATTTTACCTGAATCTTATGCATTTCATATTGAATAATGGGTCGAAATTCTGCATGCATGTAAGCCCATTTATACAAGGGCCTTAATAATTGTTTTGTAGACCATTGGTTATTAGGGTTTTCGGAAGGAATAATGCTTCTAATTACAACTCAACTAGAAAGATTTTGACGGAGTATCACCCAAGGATTCATTGGTCCCCAGTGCCCCACTCTGTGTGGACCTTATGTTTGAATATATCCAGAAGTTTCCTAGGGTGGCTAATGTTTTGAAGGAGGTAAAAGCGTTTGTGGTGTTCATGGACATCCACACACATGTGCTTTACCTACTGAGGAAGTTTACATAGGAAAGGGACTTGCAACAATCGGCGTCGGCGGTGACACGCTTTGCAACAAGTTATTGGTCACTAAGCATCCACAACAACAAACCCCAATTGAGAGCAATGTTCCAATCCGATCAGTGATGTCAAAGCAGTTGGGTAAATAGAGCTGAAGGAAAGAAGATTACAAAGGCAATGAGCCGAACCACATTGTGGAACAATCTGCATTTTCCCCTCCTCTTGTGAATGTTTTAAGTATGGTGGATAGAGATGAGCAACCTTGTAGGGGCAACATATATGAAGTCATGAATCGAGCAAAAGAAAAGATTAAGAAGAACCTTGAAAGAGATGAGAGGACATGTGTTTAGTAATTACTGAACAACATTATCTCTATGGTATCTGAGGCATAATGTTTAGAAATTCCATAATGTTACCTAAAGCATATATAGGGGCTACATATATAAAGCCATGAATCGTGCAAAAGAAAAGATCACGAAGAACCTTGGAAAAGATGAGAGGACATGTGTTTAGTAATTGCCGAACAATATTATCTTTATGTTTAATCCATAATGTTGTCTGAGACAAGGGGTGCATCAGCATTATGAATTAATTTGGACGGGGAGGAGATAGTGATCATGGTTTATCAGTCTTATTTTTAGGAATTTCAGTTATTTAGACTCTTTATCATTGATGTTACCGTGATGTAACGCACTAAAGTTTTTACCAATTTATGTGATATTGTGCTTTTATATCATCATTTTAGTCTATATTTTAGTTAAATATTTGAAGGGAGGGGGGATTATAGGGGGGGCTTTATGCCACCCAAATGCACACGCACTCACCTAGACCCCTTGCACTTAAGGTGAGCATGGGCTTTTGATTGCATAGGCGGCGCCCTCGGCCTGCACCGCCAGATGGTCGTTACCTCGCATCACACCCTCCCGTGGGCCGTGGCGCCAGCAACCACACTTACCCCGCACCAGTCTGTGCCACCCACAGCCCCTGTATGCGCTACTTGCGACCCTCGTCCGTGCCGTCTGACCTCTACGCCGCCTGGGTCCCTAATATCACCAATCCCACGTCACCCTCGTGGATTCACCTACGCGCCAGGACCACCCACCGTATTTAATCATCTTAACAATCGATCTTTCATATTTTTACCAAGTTGAAGTTAAATTACTCTTTCATATTTAAGCACAGACCGGCGTGTCGTGCCAGTCTATGCCACCCTCAACCCCTGTATGCACTACCTGCGACCCTCCTCCGTGCCGTCTGGCCTCTATGCCACCAGGGTTCCTAATATCACCGATCCCACGTCACCTTCGTGGATTAATCTACGCGCCAGGACCACCCACCATATTTAATCATCTCAACAATCGATCTTTCATATTTTTACCAAGTTGAAGTTAAATTGCTCTTTCGTTGATTATATAACACTAAGTATAGATATTTTATCTTTTCATTAATAACAATTGTTTGTTTGGGATAGCAAACCATCTTTTACATGAACTTGAGATTGATTCTCTGTTTGCTTTGAGCCTGAAATTCAATTGAAACTCTCTGTGGGTTCCTCAACTCTAGTATTGAATCTTGGACAGCCCTAGCCCAGAGAGTTCCTCATTTCCCAAACGGTTGCGTCAATTCAGTTTTCTGAATAGTCAGGTTGCACCGGTTGCATGCACTGTCAGCTTGGTAGAGAATGATTATTTTCATCAGATTTGACCTATGTTATCAAATGGGGACTAGTTGGCGACATCTTATCGACCCAACTAGACCAAATGCCATTAGAGCTGGGCCGAACCCAACTAGTCCCCGACTAGATCCGACTAGCGACTGGGCTAAACCCGATTAATCCCCAAATGGGTCCCGACAACAAGAACGAAAAATATAATAACCACATTCGTTAGAGAAAAGGGGATAAGAATGATGATCGGATCAGTCAAACCAATAATGTGCTTCAAGATGTTGTATGTGAAGACGATGATTTTACTTGGGCACAAGTTCAAAATGATATGGGAGCAGCTGGCATCGGATCAAATATGAGTCGTATACAGCAATGATCAGACAATCATCCTCATTCACTTCTTGATGGTGATGAGAATGAAGAACATGTGGATGTCAAGGGCATATGAACTTGAAGGGAGGATGAAGGTGGAGAACATGGTAAAGGAAATAAATTGGATGATAATTTTGATATCGAGGTCCGAGAGGACTAGTAGTGTTTGTGTTTTTTTTTGTGGATGTATCATGTGTTTATGTTATGTTACTAGTCAAAGTTGTCTGGATAGACTGAATTATGAAATTATGTTCTTTTTCATATATTATGACACTAAGTTACTTCTTGTTAATTTCTTTAAAATTATATTTATGCTAGTATGTTACTTGTTGTCAATTTCTTTGATAGTTTGATGACTTTATATTTTATACGTCATAGTTAGCAGTTGTTACTTGCTATTATTGATTGACTAGTATCATACACTTGTTGACATTTATGCTAGTTCATATATCGTATATATTTAGGGAGGGGGAGGGGGACGGGTACGAATAATTTTTAGCCGACTTGTCCCGAACTAGTCCCAATTAGTCCTAGTCGAGCCTTGGCCGACTAGGGGCCGACTATCAACTTGGACTGCATAGTGATACCAACTTGATAGGATAAGACTTGATGTAGTACTAATTGAGATGGTGTCTTCCTGTGTGTAGAGGCTGAGGGGCAAGCCACTTGTTCTCAACAGTTCTATGTAGGGGTGTGGCTCCAGTTTGCATCTTCTCAAATAAAAAACATACAGAATGTGACATATTAGAAAATATCAACTTAAGAAACGATATAGAATATGAAAGATGTATTACTTAGCATTGTTTACTGTGTAAAGTCCATGTTATTATGGAAAGGATCATGCTTCGATATGATGGCCATCACCATCATGCAGATCGATGATATATGAAAAATCCCAACAGTCTTAAACCATACTTCCATGATCTGCAGAGTTGGTACCCGCAACCATTGCATGGGCGAAGAAGAAACCTTGCACCTTTTCCTGATGCAGGGAATCCAACGGATCTCTCATTCCCAAATTATCCACAACTAAAATGCTCAACAAGTGTGAAGAAGATCTTAACCACAATGATCGCAATGGCATAAGCAAAAGGGTCAGCTATTGATATATTTTTAGAGGCATCTCACCTAATATTTGTAGAGTGAATAACAGATAAAATTCAAATATGTTTGTAAGCATATTGAGCCTAGAAAAGAAAGAAACGGGAAAAAAAAAGGCATGGAAGCAACCAAAAAAATAAAACTTACAAGCCAAAAAACATTCAATTAAATAACAATCCCAAGAATTCTTTTCTACAGAAATCCTATGAATCTGGACAGATACATAAATCTGCATGGTTACAACCAAATGGCTAACACATAGACAAGATGAACCAAAACTAGAACATTTGTATCGGCATTTGCCCCTGTTAACAATACAAAACTATCCAAATAAATTGGCTTGCCAAATAATTTAAATCCTTCAAAACTCTGTAAACTAGTTGGTTCACTTTTACTTTAAAAGATAATAAGCAAGGTACAGTCTATTGTGTTGAACAGATATGTTATCGAATATTCTTTTCCTTTGCATGTAAATACTATAAGTGGCAAATATAATTTATTTCCAGCTACAGAGAAGCAGAAAATTGACTCAGGTGAAAGATGAATATACCGAACAGCTGCCTCTTGAGATCTTCCTGCATGGTGTCATTGTTACACACAAAGATATAACCCCCAAGAACCTCATTCCGTGGTAGCATCTCCGTCGAAGGTAATGTCTTGAACCGCTTATCAACACCACCGTTGCTGTTGTTGCTGCCACCGTTGCTGTTGTTGCTGACAACGTTGTTGTTGTTGCCACCGTTGCTATTGATATTTACCTCCTTGCCACCATTCATATATGTGTACTTGTTGATCCCAGTGTTCATCTTGAAGTTGGTGGCGCTGTTTACATTGCTCTTCTGATACGGGTTCGTGTTATAAACGCCGTTACGGAAAGAACCCTTGGCCACAGCATCATTCATCTTAAGATCAAGGTTCACGAGGCCAAGATTCAGGTTTTCAAACTTGTTATCTTCGTGAAACCCCATCTTCTCCCACGGCTTAGTCTCTGCAGGGTTCTTTGAGTAATCGAGGTTGTTCATCCGCTCGCCCTTTGATTTCGTCATCTCGGCCAGCTTCGAAGTGATAACGGACCACTGGTGGTCCTCCGAGACCTTCGACTGCCCCCGGAACTCGTCCCCTAGCTTCCAAAGGTTGTCCATACCCTCACGGCTTAGCCGCTAGAAGCGATGAGAACCCAACCGTGATCTGGGAAGTAAAAAATTATCCATTTACCATCACACAAACAAATATTTCATCATTGGTTGACCTCATATAAAAAAAAAACTTTTTTTTTTTTTGGGTGATCAAACCTCGTTAGGAAAAACTCTACACCACAGATTTGAATGCATTTTACACACAAAACCGTTGACGAATGAAATTAAATTATATCAACAAATGGTTGACCAAAATAAAATGGCGCAGTTGATAATCGGCTCATCGATCCAACCCCATCGGGTCGAAATTCGGCATTGATCCGGCCGAGAATCGGTCTACTACTACTCACATTGCGCACCCGATGAAAACTTCGGAAAGCATCGATCACAGCAAGGGAGGGACGAGCAGAGAGCCAGCAATCAGAACCCTAATCTACCAAACCAAGCTCGAATCAAGCAGTACAGAGCAACAAAGGTCAGGATTTCACTCACATGAGCTCGGAGCCGTAGGGTTCCGGATCCGATCTGTACAGGGGTTTCGGAAACCCTAGATTTGCGGGGACGGAGATGGGGGGACGGGGAAAAGGGCGAACAAGCACCGTTATTTTCACCTCGCACTGCACCCACCCACCCGACAGAAAGAGAAAGTGAAGGTGAAGGTGGATGGGCTGTCCTCGCCCTTATACAAGGTATGGCAAATGAATGCCCCTCGATATAAGAAGAATCACAAGAGTGCCACTATGTTTGAATTTTTTTGGGGGCGTTGCTCCGGCCGTCGGTGTCTCCGTTAAGGAAAATTGGGTTATTTTGACTTTGCCCCCGAAATTTTGCATTTAATTAGACTTTACCCCCCATTATTTCATTAATTAGACATTACCCCTCAAAACTAACTGTTCCGTCAGCTCACCATCGAAGAGAAAGGTTGATATGACGGAAAAGAAATAAAGTTTTGGAGGTGAGCTGACGGAACAGTTAGTTTTGGGGGGTAAAGTCTAATTAATGAAAATATGGGAGGTAAAGTCTAATTCAAGGCAAAATTTTGGGGCAAAGTCAAAATAACCCAACCATTTTCAGCACATCCTGCGTACGCTACAACCGTTGGCCGAGCCTATCAGCAGCTCTAAGTGTTGGGGCCACGACACTCATGTGCTGGGATCTACGTACGCAGGATGTGCTGAAAATTTTCACCTCCGTTAGTCGTGCCAACCGGAGTCGAACCAAAATATCTGTTGAACGGCCAGCTGCGGTTTAACAGGCTGGCCGAGTACAGTTCATGTCAAATCTTTCTATCCATAACTATATGTGCTAAAGACTAAAGTACTAGCCTCAAGCAACCATGTCCCTCTCTCGTCCAAGTGTCCAACCTAATATCTCAAGGATCCACGTGGCTAGCCATGTCTCTCTCTCCTCCACGTGTACATCACAGTATCTCAAGGATCCACGTGGCTATGAGGTTAAGGGAGATTTTTTTTTTTTCGTCCACACGTGTCTGCTGCAGAAGCTTTAAGCTGCGTTTAGCGATAAGTCCTTTATAGAAGATGATTTTAAGCATCAGCCCGATAATAATTTGGTTTGAACTAAGACCCAGACCGAAAATACACAGATACATTAAACCCATGTTGTCATGATCAATCCTTATCAAATGACTAAAATATCCTACCATTATCCCTCTGTAGTAATCAAGTTTAAACTCCGCTAGGCTCAATTTATACTCCACACTTGCTATAGTGATTTCATTGTAGTAGTAATATTTCGATGCATAAATTCGGTTGCTACAATGAAACCGCTGTAGCAATCGAATTTATACCACGCTAATTCTGAATTTATATTACAGATTTTGTAGCTACAGTGATATCAATGTCATACAATTGAGTATAAATTTTATTGTATATGGAGTCTAAATTTAGTCGCTACACTGAAATCATTACAGCTGCTCAGTGATTCGTTGTAGCGTCCAAATTTATACTCTAAAAATATTATTGCTACTGTGAAATCACTGGAGCAGCTATGGAGTATAAATTTGATTGTATATAGTTTGAGTGCTAGCTACAATGATTTTATCTTAGCACTCGAATTTATACTCCGAAATATTACTGTCACAGCGAAAACACTGCAACAGCTATAGTGTTTTGGGTCTGTTGTTGGGCCTTCGCTATACAACGCATTTTGAAAAAAAAAACTATAAATCGAGTTCTACAGTAATAATTAGATAGGTAGTTAGAGGGACAAAAGGGTTTTTTAAAAATAAAATAAGACCAAGAGAGGGACCAAAGGTACGTCAAAACAATCAGAGGGGATTTACAAACTACATAGTTAGTTTGAAGGGCCTTAGGCTAATAACCCTTTAAAACAAAAAAGGAGCACAAGCGGATGGGCTCAAAAGACAAAAGAGAGAGAGAGAGAGAGAGAAAGAAAGAAAGAAAGAGAGAGAAGAGACTAGAGTCCTGCCAAAAACAAAATTAAAGAGCCTAGAGAGAGAAACATACGTGTTCTTTCGTTAAAAAAGATCACATTGGACATCAAAAGATCTCGACAAATGTCAAAAGATCTGTACCGGTTTTGTATGAAAGGGTGAAACAATGCGCATATAGCCATGCATATTCCTCGCATCAAAGAAAAGAACAAAAAATTAAACGAAAATGGAGAATTTTGCTCCACGTTCCCAAGCATGCCTGTCTACGTTTAGAGGCTCATGTTCACAGACCCAATTACTCATCATCAAAGTTTTTTTTTTAAAAAAAAAGAGGGAGTTGTTGAAAACTCCTTGCTTTTTGAGTCTAAAGATTTTAAAATATTGTGGACGAAATTATCATTCATAATATTTTTTTAAAAAAATTTATATGCCACCGAACTAGTGAGCCATCAAACGCTTGAGCTGCTTGCAGTCGCTGAACCATTGAACGCCACCGCTGTCGCTCGCTGGAGCTGTTCGCCACCGTCGCTCGCTGCTGAACCGAACCGAACCTAACCCTTGTTGGAAATCTAACCGTTCTATACTAGCAAACTTAGGAATTATTCAAATACTTTATATTAAATAATTGATTATTTAACAAATATTATTTTTCACGCAAGCAAAGGCAAGTCACAGTATTCTTTTAGAAATTGTTTGTCAAGACAGAGCGGGTTCTATAGAACCGTCATTCACCTTGCCGAACTTTTCTAAAAGAAAGAAATAATCTATCTAAATTATCTCTAATTATTTAGATTTCTCTATTAGATGCAAATCGATTAATTTAGATCTAATGATAGAACAAGAGTAGGTAAGAAACTCTGGCCTGTGGTCGAAGCACGCTAGGCGCTGTTCCAAGAAACTTATTGCCCCCCTTGTGCGAGTCTTGTGGCAATGGTTCTCGGCGATACGACGACCCCGGTCAGGCGACCTCCTTCTCGTCAATACGACTTCAAGAAGGCTTTGCGAACCTCGTGAACTTTCTGGAACCCAGCGACTCGATGACAATTTTCTTGAAGCAGGGTGGCAGCACCGCAGCAGAGCTTTGATCCGAGAGAGGGAGTCTCCTCGGAGCAAAAGGGCAGCACCACAGCACTAGCTTGAGAGAATGGGAGAGGGAGAGACAGAGAGTAATTTCGATTTTCGGAGTGTGTTCATCTCATGACTACACCTGGCATTATATAGACCTTGGGCTGTTAATGGGAGGCTGAAAGAAGGGAGCAGTTCATGGGCTGCGATTAAGCTCATTAAACCCGCACGTTACAGCTCGCAGAGGGCTTGCTCGTAACGACTAGCATGCAACGCTTCTCGCGTAACGGCTAATGTCCCAAATGGAAAAAAGTAAATATGACGGAGGTCTAAAAAGTAAAAACAAAAATAGGGGAGGTGTGGACCAGTCCATTTCGGAGGTGCTATCGTGTTCTGGTTCGTGGGCACACACACACGCGCCACCCAGCCCATGCCTAAGCCCAAGCTTGGCTCGACCCGGCTCGGCATGGCACGCACACGCGCGCGTGTGTGAGCTAGTGGATCCCCTCCTCTAGTGTGATGACTAGTGGAGGGAAGTGGGCAATCCCTTTTAAGTTGGTAGGGGATTTCTCCCCTTACCGATATGGGACTAAACCCCTTTAGTTTTTGTGTGGTTTTTAAATACACACCCAACAATCCCCCACATGTGTTTAAAATCACTAAATATTAAATAATTAATAAAAATTTAAAATGTAACGTAAAAGGACTTTGCTGGATTCCTTATACTACGCAGTAGGTGTAGGTACCTTCCGGTTTGAACCTCCACTTAGTACAGTTGTATACATCCGTGAGGACTTTGGTGGACTACGCCTTGAACCAGCCTCATTTATCGGGTTTCTACAAGTAGTACACGAAGTACAGTTTTCGATGGTTCTAAGCAGGTTGCGCTATTAATGGCCTTGCTCAGATATCTTTTCTTGTATGTTTCTAGGGAGCAGTCATGGTCCCAAAGTTGCGGCCTCACAACAACATACATATAGGTAAGTCCTAATAGGGGTGTGAGTAAGGCAACACCCCGCCTCATGGGTCTTGGACTTATTAAGAGTTTTAAGCTCATCCTACCCCTTGCTTTTAATAAGCACTGACGTCATAGAGACGGAAACATTTATTCAGTGCTCCTCATTTTCAATCACTACTACAATTTGTTTTTACCCATTGAATCTCCGTGAGATTGGGTTCCCACTGCGGTGGTTTTTCTTATGGGCTTAATTTCATCCCCTCGACGATTGTAAGATCATTGTCCTAGAGAGGCCCTTATTTAGATGATCCACCAAATTCTTTTCGGATCTAAAAAAGTCTAGGACAATTATTTGATTTTTCATCTTATATCTGAGAGATTTATGTCTTACTTTTAGATATCGATTTATTTTTACATCAGCATTTTCTTGATTATATTTATTAATAGCTAATCGACAATTACTGTGACGACCAAGATCCAATAGGCCAATAGCCAAGAGCCAAGACTCCTGAGGCGGGAATGCCAAGATGGATGAGGTGAGGTGAGGTGAGGTGAGGTGAGGTATACAAGGCCATGAGTTAGCCCCACATCGCCTGGAGAGAAGGAGATCCTGAGCTACTTATATAATTTCCCCTCCCAAACATAAAAGACGCATTTTAAAACCGTGCGCCGCTACGGATTTCGTAAGAACTCCGTAGTTAAGCGTGCTCGGGCGAGAGTAGTATCAGGATGGGTGACCTCCCTGGGAAGTTCTCGTACGGGCACGGGCAAAGCGGACAATATCTTGTGTGTTTAAGGCGGATGTTACAATTACAATGAATAGATATAACCGGTAAAGACTTTTCTATAAATAGGATCTCATATAGGAGATCTCGAAGCCATTCTGCTTCTGTGCTAGTGGTATCTACGATTCCATGGTACTCCTAACTATAACGGTCTGTTTGGTGGATTTCCAATATATGGCTCCACCTCCTAGTAAGAATACAAACTCAGTTGTTGATTTAATATCTATCGAATCACTAATCCAGTTGGCATCAGAGTATCCCTCTAACACAGCTGGATATCCACTATAGTGGATTTTCAAAACATGGCTCCACCTCCTAGTAAGAATACAAACCCGGTTGTTGATTTAATATCTATCGAGTCATTAATCCAGTTGGCATCAGAGTATCCCTCTAACACAGATGGATATCCCTATAACGCCTAAGTCTATTTACCGCGTAAGCGATATCGGATCGAGTATAGTTTGTCAGGAAACCTAGCGATCCTATGATTTGAGCATACTCGCTCTGAAGTTTAGGAAGTCCAGTGTTCTTTGTCATATGGGTATTTGGATCATATGGTGTGGATATCGGTTGGCAATCGGGGTCGTAGAATTTTCTAAGGATTTTCTCGACATAGTGGGATTGGGATAGCACTAAACCATTATCCTTCCTAATGATCTCAGTGTTCAAAATAACGTCGGCCTGCCCTAGATCTTTTATGTTGAAATTTTGGGACAAAAAGTGTTTGATATCATTTATTATTTGTATGTTTGAACCAAATATTAGGATATCGTTAATATACAAACATAAGATGACAATATTGTTACCATCTACTTTATGGTATACACATTCATCTGTTGTATTGATATCAAATCCATAAGATAATATAACTTCATCGAATTTTATGTGCCATTGTTTTGGGGCTTGTTTAAGTCCATAGAGGGATCGAATTAATTTACACACATTTCCCTCTTGTCCAGGTGCAGTAAATTCCTCGGGTAGGTCCACATATATTTCCTCATTAAAGTCACCATTTAAGAAAGCATTCTTAACATTCATTTGATGTATGACTAGCTTATAGATTGAAGGTAAGGCGATAATGATCATAATCGTGGTTATCCTAGCGACAGGTGAGTAGACATCAAAGTAGTCTACCCCAGATTTTTGGGTAAAGCCCTTGGCTACAAGTCGTGCCTTAAATTTATCTATGGTGTCGTCGGGTCTAAGTTTCTTCATAAATACCCATTTACATCCTATGGTTTTGCAACCAAGAGGTAAATTGACGAGTTCCCAGGTATGATTTTGAAGTATGGATTGGATCTCGTTATCTATGATTTCCTTTCAAAAGGGTGAGTCTATGGACTTCATTGCATCTGTATAGATTGAGGGAGAGTTCTCCACCATAAGTCATAGAAGTCATCAAAGACTTTTTCTACTCCTCTTAGATTCGGTTTGGGTTACCGGTTCAGTCTGGTCTTCAGGTTCTAATTGGACTTCGGGTTCGATCTGAGTTACCTGATTAGAACTGGAGGTCTAGTTATTGGTATTAATCCTAGTGTTGATCCTAGTCTTATAAGGAAAGATATTTTCGATGTATGAGGCATCTCTAGCTTCGATTATGGTGTTATTGGCTATTTAACTTATTTCAGAGTTAAACACTAAAAATCGATTAGCGTTACTGTCTGAAACATAGCCGATAAAGATGACATCTACAGTCTTAGGTCCTATCTTCTTTCTTTTATTATCGAGGATTTTTACCTTAGCTAAGCACCCCCACACTTTTAGATATTCTAAGTTATGTTTTCTATGTTTACATACTTCGTATGAGGTCAAGTCATTGTGTTTGAAGGGAATACGGTTAAGGATAAAACAGACCGTCATTAGGGCTTCCCCCTACAAGTTCTCTGGTGCTCCAAAGCTTAGTAACATGGAATTGACCATGTTCATTAGGGTCCTATTTTTTCATTCCGCTACACCATTGGATTGGGGAGTGTAAGGAGCTGTGACTTCATGGAGTATTTCATAGTCTTCACAGTACTCACTTAACTCATTTGAGGTGTACTCCCCTCCTCGGTCTGACCTAAGGATCTTAATATTTTTATGTAATTGGTTCTCAACCTGAGCTCTATAAATTTTAAATTTACTGAGTATTTCATCCTTAATCTTAATAAGGTATAGGTGGCAATATTTTGAAGCATCATCTATGAACATTACAAAATATCTATTGCCACCTCTTGAGATTCTTCCAAAATCATAGACATCGCTGTGAATTAGTTCAAGTATCTTGTAGTCTCGATCGATCACTACAAGAAAAGACATATTCTACAATATATTAGAGCATCGTCAAAAGTGGTCAGATTTATCGTGAAATATCTTTTGCGATGCTTCAAATTGCGTCGCCAAAATATCGCCTATTCCCCATCTAAGAATACTTTCGACGATGCGATCAAAGTGCGTCGCCGAAAGCTTTACCAATCGCGACGCAATAAGCGTCGCCAATTGAAACAAAAAAACATCGTTGAAATGACCTCCCATGTCACAAAAACAACTAACTTAAGCTTATATATAAAATATTTAGCAACACACCGTATACATCGTCAAAAGTAAAAATATTTGGTGACATATATAATAGTGTCGCCAATAACTTGTAGCGAACAAATAATAGCATCGTAGAATGCATACTTTGGTATCGTATAATGTATATATTTAGCGACGTAATAATTGCATCGTCGAATTTATCCATTGAGCCAAATGTATACATTAGGTGATGTAGTTATCGCACCGCAGAATATACACATTAAGTGATGTAATATATTACATACATCACCAAAAGTCAAATTTTTAATATTATTTGGTTAAATATTAATTTTTTTTCATAAAATCTTTATACATATGTATTTATCTATACACATTTCATTGAAAATAAAAATACACAAGTATTTATTTAAACTCAATTAAAGTCAAATAAAAAAACTAAATTATTCTTCTGAATACACATGTTTTACCATACTTGTTTCTATTAAGGATCAATAACATAAAACCAACATCCATAACATCAATTGAAGGACTACAAAAAAAATATCTTTGAAGATGATGCCGCATCTTATTGAAATGCCAAATAAAATGGTAGAAACTGATGGCTAATATGATCCATTCACAGGCCAATGAAGTCAATCGTCCATCTATATAAAAAAGAAAGAAAAAATAACAATTAGTTTTTCATGAAGTAGTTAAGTTATTTTCTAATTATAAGAATCGACTTAAAAAATTACATTATATTAGAAATTAATGTATTATGTGTTAGATATTAACCAAGAAGAATGCATCACTTGATCATCATTTGATGAACTCTCTCTACTCTTGACTCTCTAAAATAAGACCTGCCCGTCGCAGGGTATTCATCGCAAAAGACTAAAAAGCCTGAAACTCTTTAATTTTCTTGTTTTGGTGTTCAATCTATTGTTGTTGACTTTCATTCAGGCCTTTAAGTGATGCTAGCTTGTCTCTAAGGCTCCTCACCTTCTCCGTTTGTGCCCGAAAAAGATCAGCAGTCCTAGAAGATGAGAGCTTCGGGCACACCCCAAATCCTCTCAAGTACCCTGACCTCGAGCCAAGAACTTCAATAGACATCTCCTCCTGACTCATAGGTACTGCATCAGATTACGAACACTTATCCTGCAATTCTACAAATATCTCCTGTCATTTGTACAAGAACTAAACAAATTGATTTCATTAAAAAATAAAATTATAATGTTTTAGAAAAAAATATAGTCTAGTTACTTATATGATTTTTCTTGCACATCTAATGCATCCAATCATTCTTTTTTTTACTCCAAAGAGACTCCTTATAGAAATCCGCAATATGGGGTTTTTGACCGTTATTTTCTATCGCCTGATTTCATTAATGATGTAATATATAAGACTGCAGCTAATCAGCATTGCTAAGTAAGTAATTTTATAAAAAAAATATAAAATTTATCACCATTTTGGACATTGCTGCAGGAAATGACCTTGACCCGCATGCATGATTGTAGGGCACTAGTGCTCGGCTGGCTTTAGCTTTTTGTGACTTAACCTACATAATAAGAAAGAACAAATAATTCATTCAAATATTTAGAATAAAAATCTTAGTAAAATATAAAGTCTCTTAGATATTACCTTGAAACTCTTCTTAGCCTATACATGGTTGATCAAGTAATTCCAATCATCTAGTGTAATCCCTCGAGGTGATTTGATTTTGGGATCAACATCATTCTTCACTAACTTTTGAAACTTTCTATGCAATTGACACTTTCAATCCCTGTATCTGCTCATGCATCTATTTTCAATAGACTTTTGTACCCTTTTATCATCAGCATACCTCTTGATATCAAATTTAACCTGCAAATATAGTGTTAATAATTATAATGATAAACAAATTTGAGTATGACTCCCTCCTCTCTATTCCCCCTACCTTATTTTTTATTTAATTTTATTACATTCAAAAAAAATTAAATGACTCAATAATAAAATTATAATTATCAGAACTCGTTGTATGATCACTTCTCTAACAGAGCGATCAATATCAACCCACGAACTAACCCCTTGTATTGGTGCGCCTACTCTGATCTCCTTTCTAAGCTCCATCATAAAAGATGGGGCATTAATCTCCACTGGCACATTGTACTCCTTTGGGACCTCCACTGGAAGCTTACCAAACTATGCCACAAGCTTCTCTGTCCCCTTGCCTTTGGTTAGCCCCCGTCTACGCCTCGTGCTCGAAGCTGAGGCTGTAAAGGACATAATGATGTTTGAGTTAGTATGTATAACACAGTAAAGTAAGATGAAAATTCAATACAATTTTTTTTTAGAATTCCTACTAACACTGCTGGCCTCAGTAGGTGGACTAGTAATAGGTTCATGTAGGGTCAGTACAAGGTGGGATTGTGGAGGCTGGCCACAGTCATCTCCGTTGGAAACACTATAGGTGTGAAAGCTGATGGAAGATGGGTCTGTTTACGTCCGGGAGCCATTAGTACGATCTGACAAAACAAAATGAGTCACGGACATTAAATGTTATGAAGTTTCATATTAAATATATTGACAAGTCTAATTAAAATAAATAAAGAAAAACTATGTTCTTTATACAACCACAAAATAAAGATGAGAGCAACATAACAAAGAATGACAAAGCTTAAGAAGAAAAATCATCAAAAGACACTAAAGCATATGCTGAATAAAAAGTACAATGTAAGTTTGTGGATGAATAAAGGTTCACTATCTGACTAAAGATTCTCCTCTCCACTGGACCCCTACGAGGGGTACTTTGATCAAATAGTGCTTTGGTCCAATGTATTTGTCCTCTAACTGCTATTGTGGGACCTTGTATTTGACATGAAGCTCAAAACATGCAACCCAATTGAACCGGTAAAAGTATTTGTATTTGTACAACATAGAGACTCTAGTCAATGACACTCACTTGTTCTTTTATTTGTTTTTTTTACTTTGGTCAAATAGTACTTTGGTCCAATGTATTTGTCCTCTAACTGTTGATTCATGCCGTCATTTTAAAAAAATTTGTTAATCATTTGGGCTTCTGTTATAATCTGGTCTACTGTGAGTTTGTAAACGGGTTCGAGTTTGTACTTATAACCCGATTGACCCGACCCGACCTATTTAGTAAACAGGTTCGGGTTTGTACTTATAACCCGATTGACCCGACTTAACCCGTTTACCAAATGGGTGGCGTCAACCCGACCCGAGCCAACCCGACCCAACCTGACCCAACCCGGCCCAATCCGACCCAACCTGACCCAACCCGGCCCAATCCGACCCATCTTGACCCAACCCGACAGGTTTTCATGGGTTATATTGACCCAACCTGAGCCAACCCAACCCGACCCGGTCTATACAATTAAATGCCATACTTCAATTCTGTATGTAGGTAAGTATCACAGGCCACCATCTAAGGCTGAAGGCCCAGTTACAAGACCCACAGGGCATCTTGCCCAACAACATTTTTTTAGAAAGAACTCCAAATTGCATGGAACTAAGGGCTTCCAGTCGGACTCAACAAAATTTAAAGAAGGTGACTTTAAATTAAGTAACTTCAGAAAAATTAAAAGAAGCTGAATGTTTTTAATTCACCACAGGCTAAATCTCAGTATTTTGTAGACTACCTCGAAGATGTCAAGTACCATTAATACCCTAGTTGAGCAGGAGAAACCTTTACTACTTCTGTATGTAGGTAAATATCCATAACTGCATACTTGTATATCTATCCAGCCTGAACTAATAACCCTTTTCCAATCATAATAGATAATCAGATAAAGTGGCCGCAATTTTGTACATTACCATATGCTTAGGAAGAGGTGCGGCTGAAGAGATTGAGAAGGGCTGTGGGGATTTCGGGAGGGATAGAGAGGGGAACGTGTGAGAGTTTTTCGGGATTGAGAGAAAGAGAGAGATTTGGGCGTGCAGAGAATATACATATGAGTGAGGGTGGCGGGAATTAGATTAGAGGTCAGGTTGGAGTCGGTTCTAATTTAGGGTTGGGGCTGTTAGATGGCTGAGATGAAATTGGATGGTGAAGGAATTAAAAGATGGAAAAGAGAAAAGGGAGGTCGCAGGGGGTTGGCTTCGAGTACATAAAAGGGATGGCGATCAGGTTTCGGGTACATCGAGATCGGGTTTGGGACTTGGGGAAGAGATCGCACTTGCCTTTATTCTCAAACCCAAGTCTCAAACCCGATCTCTATGTACCCAAAACCTGATCACATTTACTAAATGGATCGAGGATAAAGGCTTGGGGAAAAGATCGCATTACCAATACCCGATCCACCGTTTGAGAGAATAAATCCACTGTTTGAGACTTGGGGAAGAGATCGCATTTACTAAATGGATCGGGAAAAGATCACACTTGACCCGACCCGACCCGTTTACTAAATGGATCGGGTCGTGTCAGGTCGGGTTGGCTCGGGTTGGGTCAACAAAACCTATGTAAACTTGCTGGGTTGGGTCAAGACAAGTCGGATTGGGCCGGGTTTGATCGGGTTGGGTCGGGTTGGCTCAGGCCGGGTCGGGTCGGGTTGACATGACCCATTTGGTAAACAGGTCAAGTCGGGTCAATCGGGTTATAAGTACAAACCCGACCCATTAAATAAACGGGTCAATCGGGTCGACCCGTTTATGACCCGAACCCGTTTAGGCCAAACCCAAACCCGCTAACTTCGGGTCGGGTTGGTGGGTCGGGTCAAGGATTGCCAGCCCTAGGTTTGAGACGTGAGGAAGAGATCGCATTTGCCTTTATTCTCGGGTATATGATGGGATGGCGATTAGGTTTTCCTAGAGAGAGATAATCATGCGGCTATAGAGGTGATTTCGGGTACAACTTTAATCGGTTTCCATGCATGGCTAGGGTGTTTGTGCATTGATTTGCATATATGGAATTTCAATCGTGGGCTGTTGGATGGCTGAGATGAAATTGAATGGTGAAGATTTAAGGAGGGGGAGA
Organism: Chamaelirium japonicum; assembly: GCA_947650365.1. NCBI lineage: Eukaryota > Viridiplantae > Streptophyta > Magnoliopsida > Liliales > Melanthiaceae > Chamaelirium > Chamaelirium japonicum. The sequence continues at coordinate 83,223,959 of OX393550.1, read as the reverse complement.
AAGAATCTGTATGAAAAAGGATTGTGAGTTGTTATGTAAAGAGAGAATAAATGCTCGAGGAATTAAAAGACCCGGACCTAACCCATTTAACCACTACAACACAAATGATCTATTGCGGCGGAATAAACGACGGCCATCCCTACCCGGCCGGAAAAGAAATCAAATCTGATGGCCATTCAACACTGCCGGAAAAGCTTGAGCAAATACAACAGCTAATGTCCACCGGCCAAAATAAAATAAGCAAATCCGGCGGCCAAAGTCCACCGACCGAAAAAAGAGAGAAAATCCGACAGCCAAAGTCCACCGGCCGGAAAAAAAAAAAAAGAAGAGCAAATCCGGCGGCCAAAGTCCACTGGCCGAAAAAATTGAGCAAATCCGGCGGCCAAAGTCCACCGGCTGAAAAAAAAGAAAAACAAATACAGTGGCCAAAGTCCACTAGCCAAAAAAAAAGGAGAAAATCCAACGACCATCCAACACCGCCGGAAAAGCTTGAGCAAATGCAGCAACATAGCCGCTGTTAAAGCCCATGTATAAGCAGTGAATTGATCGTTTAAAGCTTTTACGACGGGTACATATGCGGCCACCAGTTTCGACGGTTAAGTTACCGAAAAAATATTTAACCGGCCATATTTAGCCGCCGATAAAGTCCAGATCTGTTGTAGTGAACTAATCATGTCTAGACCCCAAACTCGTACTAGACCCGTTTAAAAACGGGTAAACCTAATAAGACGGTTGTGGGGTTTTAAATTCTTGTATTCTCCTAATGATTCTACGACGTACGAAAAACGTCGACATAAAAAATTGAGAATCAACGTCGTCATAAACAATGTTCCCAAAAACAAGGAATTTTGTGGCGCATAATTATGTCGCCGATTACAACTAGCAGCATACTTAGTCTCGTCGCCAAAACTTTTAATTTTTCGCGACTAAATTTATTTCGTCGTGAAAATTAAATAATTTAGCGACATCATATTGTGTCGCCAAATAGCCATTTATCGTCGCCAAAAAGGTGCTATGTGAAAATTTTATTTTACAAAACGATTCTGCGACGCACATACAACGTCGCTATAAAAAATTAAGAATTTGCGATGTCATAAACAGGAATTTCACGACGCACAACTACGTCACCAATTGCAACTAGTAGTGCACTTAGTCCCGTCGCCAAATTTTTTAATTTTCCACGACATAATTTATTTCGTCGCTAAACGTAAATAATTTATCGACGTCTAACTGCGTCGCCAAATAGCTATTTACCGTCGCCAAATAGCTTTATCCTTCTAGACGCGAACTCAACTATGCTAGCAAACCTTTTGCGAGACGATTTTGCGACGAATAAGATATTGCGTCGCAAAAAGGTAATTTTCGGCGACGGAAAAGGATCTGTGTCGTAGAAAAGCATCGCTAAATATGTAATTTCTTAGGTTTTAAAGGGTTTTCGTCGATATGGTAGGGCTTCTTGATATGTAAGATATTGCGTCGCAGAAAGGTAATTTTTGTCGATGGTTTTAAAGGGTTTTCTTAGGTTGTTATGGTAGGGCTTCTTGATATATAGCTTAGGCTTAGGGTGGAAGGGTTTCTTATGGAACTTATGTCTAGGTTTTTGGAATGACTTGGATGGTTGACTCTCTATGTTGTTGATCTTGGGTTTGGATTCAGAAGATCCCTTTTTCCTGAGCCTATGTTTCTTCTCAATTCTAATAGAGTTTAGAACTTGAGTTAGGGTTAGGTCACCTTGGGTATGACTTAGATGCTTGGAAAACTCAGACAAGAAGTAGGTAGTTTATCTATAAGACATGCTATTTGGAAGGTTTCATCAAGGGTGGAACTATTAGTCTTCAGATGTTGGACTAGATTCTCAAACTCATGAATCTAATCATTCATGGGTTTGGAGTCAACCATTTTGAAGCTATTAAAGTCTGACGCTTTGAAATATTTTACTCCAACATCATCTAGGCCATACTTACGTTCTAAAGTATCCCATAGATCCTTAGAGTTTTGAATGGTATAATAGATATCATAGAGTCTATCAGATAATGCCCCTAGAATCCTATAAAGGCCATGGTAGTTGATTTCTTTTAGGATCCTAGTGGGAATACTAGAAGTCATTCTAGGTTCAAGTTAAAAAGTAGAGGCTCGGGTACGACCAGTTTGGCTAGACCCACTGGATACTCCTGGTGCAGTTTCACCTATGGCTGACAGTAACCCAAGTGTGGTTAGCCAGAATCGCATCTGGTTTTGCCACCTCTTGAAGTTAGACCCGTCAAACTTTTTAGGTTTGGCACTAAGGGTTTCACGGTTTGGTGAGGCCATTTCAGACAAAAGAGAGAAGTTGAAATCTGTGGTCGAAAAATAAGTTTTGTTAATTTTAAAGCACTCTTAGATAGATTTAACTTTTAGAAGTCCAAGTGAAACTTCCAAATCCTAACGGCCAGATGGGCTCCAGGTAGGAGGTGGAGCACTAGGCTTGCTCAAATACCAAACTACCTTGGGCAATTTAATATCGGTTTGTCAAGCATTTCTAAACACCGTAGGCAGTGGAATATTCCAATGATGACTCTTAGTCTTTTCTAAAATGTATTCTTCTAATTAACTTTGTAAAAAGTAATTTTGTAACTAATAGATAACACGCTATTTGTAATGTCTAATAAATGATCAAGTAAACTAACAATGCTAACAATTAATTAGCAAGCACGTTATGAAGATTAATTCTTTTTACTAATATAGATATTTATGAACGATTAAATAATATCAATAAATTTCTTGGATTATTGGAAATCTAACCGTTCTATACTAGCAAACTTAGAAATTAATCAAATATTTTATATTAAATAATTAATTATTTAACAAATATTATTTTTCACGCAAGCAAAGGCAAGTCACAATATTCTTTTAGAAATTGTTTGCCAAGGCAAAGCGGGTTCTATGGAACCGTCATTTACCTTGCCGAACTTTTTTAAAAGAAAGAAATAATCTATCTAAATTATCTCTAATTATTTAGATTTCTCTATTAGATGCAAATCGATTAATTTAGATCTAATGATAGGAAAAGAGTATAGTTAGAAACTCTGGCCTGTGGTCGAAGCATGCTAGGCGCTGTCCCAAGAAACTTATTGCCCCCCTCGTGCGGGTCTCGTGGCAATGGTTCTCGGAGATACGACGACCCCGGTCACGCGACCTCCTTCTCGTCGGCACGACTTCAAGAAGGTTTTGCGAACCTCGTGAACTTTCAGGAACCCAGCGACTCGACGACGATTTTCTCGAAGCATGGTGGCAGCACCGCAGCAGTGCTTTGATCCGAGTGAGGGAGTATCCTCGGAGCAAAAGGGTAGCACCACAGCACTAGCTTGAGAGAATGGGAGAGGGAGAGACAGAGAGTAATTCCTATTTTCGGAGTGTGTTCATCCCATGGCTACACCGGGCCTTATATAGGCATTGGGCTGTTAATGGAAGGCTGAAAGAGGGGAGCAGTTCATAGGCTGCGATTAAGCCCATTAAACCCGAACATTACAGCTCGCAGAGAGCTTGCTCATAGCGGCTAGTATGCAACGCTTCTCGCGTAACGGATAATGTCCCAAATGAAAAAAAAAATATGACGGAGGGCTAAAAAGTAAAAACAAAAATAGGGCAGGTGCGGACCAGCCCATTTCAGAGGTGCTATCGTGTCCGGGTCCGCGGGCGCACACACACGCGCTACCCAGCCCATGCCTAAGCCCAAGCCCAAGCCCGGCCCGGCTCGGCACGGCACGTACGCGCGCGTGTGTGAGCTAGTGGAGCCCATCCTCTAGTGTGATGACTAGTGGAGGGAAGTGGGCAATCCCTTTTAAGTTGGTAGGGGATTTCTCCCCTTACCGATATGGGACTAAACCGCTTTAGTTTTTGTGTGGTTTTCAAACACACACCCAACAACCCTAACCCTAACTCTGAGATCTATAGGCTATGGGATGAACCCTAGACCTGAGATATGCTCGTCGAACCGCCATCGAACACGACGTCGTCGTCGGCGCTGCTGGCCGCTGCCCCCGCTGTGGGGGAGGATTTTGGCCATCGTACGTGACCCTCCTCCAACAGTCCATTGAAGGTTTGACCCTTCAGGATGTGGTGCGCTTCGAAGCACTGAGCTGTAACTTGCTAGGCTGTCACACAAGCACTGTATATTAGAGAAAGAGAGTTGACACTAGATGTGGTGATGAAGTTCGGCCGAAGCCTATGTCTTCGTGCTGTAAGATGCAACTTTTGAATCCACTATCTTTAAATAAAGTAGAGCTACTCTCGACAGGGCCGAGGAGTGCTTCTTACAAGATGACAAAGAGTGGAGAGGGAATATGAAAACCAAAAAGCTTAGGGAGCTCTGGAAAACAGAAAGTGAGATTATGGTTTGGATTTTGGGATCTGGAATCATTTACAGGGTCTGCTATTTATAGATGTTTGGTTTATCTGGGAAATATTCTATGAATATTCCCAGAAATATCCGGAGTTTAGTAAATACCCGGGGGGATTTACGAGATCCCAGATAGTGCAAGTGGGCCCCAAGCAGGGCTGCAGATCCCACTGTCGTCTCCGTGGGCCCCAGGCAGGGCCGTGGGTCCCACTGTAGGGCGTTAGATAGATTTTGCACCCACACCCGCCACTTCTGTTGCAACCGTTGTCGCTGGAGCTGTCGCAAACACCACTGAAGCTGCTGGCTGCTGCCCCCGCCGCCTTTGCAGCAGCCACCGCTGCCGGAGCTGCTCGGGGGAAAGGGGAGAAGAAACGAGATGGTAGTTTCGGATTTACCAACAAAGACAGAGACTTTAGGCTAAATGAAAATATCAGCTGCCATGTTCATACGATGGATATATTGTCAAGGACCTCTCCCACATTAACCAAAAAAAAAAAAAACCCAAGCAACCACCCTCACATAGGGGTGGTAATGGGTCGGATCGGGTTGAGACATAGGTATAAGGGCAAAACACCCAACCCGAACCCGACCAATTTTATAAACGGGTCAAAAACTTAAACCCAAACCCGACCCGCCTAATAAACGGGTCAAAAACTTGAACCCAAACCCGACCCGCCTAATAAACGGGTTGACCTGACCTGACCCATTTAACCTGTTTACTAACAGGTCGGGTCGTGTTGGGTCGAGTTGGGTCAACAGAACCCATGTAAACATGTTGGGTTGGGTCAAGACGGGTCGGATTGGGCCGTGTTAGTTCAGGTTGGGTCGGGTCGGGTCGGATTGACACTTGACACGACCCATTTGGTAAATGGGTCAATCGGGTTATAAGTACAAACCCGAACCCGACCCATTAAATGAACGGGTCAATCTGGTCTATCCGTTTATGACCCGAACCCGTTTAGGCCAAACCCAAACTGCTAACTTCGGGTCGGGTTCGGATCGGGTTGGCCGGTCAGGTCAAGGATTGCCACCCCTACCCTCACATATCAACTACCTGATCCTAATTAAGATAACATACATACCATCACACCGGCGGAACAAAAACTATCACTAGATGCCAGACAACAAAGCACTAAGATCTCAACACCAAAGAGTAAAACACACACACACACACACAAACCCAACACAAATCACATGGGCTAGGGAAAGGGGACCACGCTACTCATGAGTCGTCATGAAGGAATTGCCGACAAGCACCCCCGATCCACCACATCACGCCGAGCAGGAGCCACTGCCCACACCAAGACCAGGAGTTGCCGACACGAGTAGGGGCGAGGTCCACTGGATCTATACAAAGGCCGCCGCATCGATCGGATAGAGCTGCCGCATCACACCGAATAGGGTAACCGCTAGACTCGAGCAGAGCTGTGCACGGGCTACCACTACCACAGTGGTTAGCTAAGGCCGTCAGCGCTGTTGGTGTGTTAGTGCCATTGCCTGATCATTCTTCTTCTTTTTTTTAGTTCATAGGAAGAGAGGTCAACAACAAGACCTTAGGAGGCGCCACAGTCCGGCGCAAACACACAAGAAACCGCAACTCGAGCGGAGAAAAGATAACATCCACACCACCACATTGGCGGATCAAAAGCCACCACCAGATGGTATACAACAAAGCACCAAGCTCTCAACACCAAAGAGTAAAACACACACACACACACAACACAAACCACATGAGCCAAGGAAGGGGGACCATGCCTCTCATGAGTCGTCGGGAAGGAATCGCCGATGAGCCCCCCCAAGCCGCCATGTCACGCCGATCAGGAGCCACCACCCACACCGAGATCAGGAGCTACCGACACAAATAGGGGCGAGGTCCACTGGACCTATACAAAGTTCGCCGCATCATGCCGAATAGGGGAACAACCAGACTTGAGCAGAGCCGTGCACGGGTTGCCACTGTGGTCAGCTAAGGCCGCCAGCGCTGCTGCTATGTTCGTGCCATTATCGAGCCGCCGTTGGGACCAATCCTTCGCTGTGGTGCCTTGCGAGGCTGTGCTTGGGTCACCACTCGAGATCAAGACCCCTTTGCCGAGTCTAGCCGGTGCCGATCTAGAAATGGTGAGAAAAAACATATGGAAATAATCGACGAGATTCAATCTCGTCGTAATCGAAGATGCAACAAGTAATTGTCATCTAAAAAACGCCGAAGATGGTCTAAAACCAGTATTCTGATACCAATTGTTGGGGTTTCTACACAAGATCAACCACGGATCGATTGACTGAGATCACCATTCATGGAAGGAAGACATGCCTTAAGATTGAAGACGAGAGATCTAGAGATCCTTGGCAAGATGAAGATCTTTCAAATGTTGTAGTCTCCCGCAGATTCTAAGGCTCCTTTTGAATCCCTCATATTCACAATAGCGGCTCCAAAGGATGTACGTGTATGAATGTCACCCTTTTATATCCTTTTATATAAGATGTGGGAACCAATGGATGCCCCCCATCAGGGCATCTAATTGCTATTGGGTGCACATAAGAATGATGCTAGGTTTAACCACCAACCCATCAAGCCTTTTGGTTGAGTCGCCCGATATGATCGCGACAACTAACCCGGTCCATTTAGTACAGTAACTCTCCAGTAAAGGGTCACAAAATAACCAACAGAGTTGTCATAAGATTTAATGCTAATAAGACCAAAGCATTCAACACTAATAAAAACGTTTAGGGACGGACTTGGGCCAAGACATATTGAAATATTTAATTCAGACCCGGGACAAGTTTTAGCACACTAGTGAGTTTGAGATGGGTTCGGGCTTAGGGTGGATCGATCTGAACCCGGCCCATTTAAAGCCCGATCGTTCCTTGAATAACTTGCTTCTGCCGAATTCTAACGACAACATCTTGCGATCCCTAGACAAATTTAAAAGAGAAGAAGTTTCTCAAAAAAAAAAAAAAATCTATTTTATCAAATTTGTCATGTTAAAATGAATTTCTTTTCTCGAATAAAAGTTACAAAACAATTGTTACATGTATAATCATATATAAAAAAGAATTTATTTCCTTCCAAGATGTCATATTTGTTTTGTTACATTTACATGGTCATCACACCTTGCACAACATTATAGCCAGTAGTAACATACTAACATCCACAAAATACTCTCTTAACTAGGGCTGGCAATTTCGGACCGACACGAAGTTAGCGGGTCTGGGTCAAAGCTAAACGGGTTCGGATCGACACGATAGACCCGTTTAACAAATGGGTCAGGTTTGGGTTTAGGGTCTGGAGACGGTAGACCCGGGAAGATCGATTAAAAATTCAACGGGTCGTGTTGGGTCGGGTCTATCCGCAATCCGATACTGTAATATATAGTATCAGCGGGTCTATCGGGTTAGGTTTGGTCGAGTCGGATTGGGTCGGATCGGGTCAACTGAATAAACCCGTCTGATAAACGGGTCTTATCGGGTCTACCCGCTTATAAACGGGTCGGGTATGGGTTTAGGATCTAGACACGATTAGTTAAACGGGTCGGGTCCGGGTTTAGAGGTTTTCGACATGACCTGAAACTAGACACGACACGAACCCGATCCGACCCATTGCCACCCCTACTCTTAACTCTCTTTCTCCGGGCTATGGTTTCTGTTTCCATCATCCTTTCCTCCTCCTCCTCATCATCGTCATCATCATGGTCGTGATGGGCCATGGTTTTCAGTTTCCCATCCCTCTGAGGAGGATTGCGGGCCGAGACATAATGGCGGTCCAGGCCCGTATCTTTTTACCGGCAGGTCAGTCTTGCTGGCATTGGATTGGGATACGCTAGTCTCGTCTGCATACAAGTATTTGTACAGATGATAAATGTTATTTTTCATCATACAAGTATCTGAAGAGGTCAAATACTGAAGAAAAAAAAATCTTTGCTATTTCATTCATTCATGCATAAAAAAAAACTGAGATCCATGATAGGGTGGATGCGATCACACTATCCTCATCTGATTTTCTGTGTAAATGAAACCCATGATAGTCTGTTTCAGCCCCTTATTGATCATGGTCCAATGAAACGGTTGCACCAACAAAGTAGACCCCTACTATGGTTCAGAATTACCAATCTCATGAGAGAGAGAGAGAGAGAGAGAGAGAGAGAGAGAGTACAAATATGAAGGTGGAAACTATTAGATGTAGTGTGTTAGTAGTCTATTAGTCCCACCTCGGTTGTGGTAATATAAAGGTGCGTGTTCTCTCTCTATATAAGGAGAGGTAGTCTTATGTAATGACAATGAGATTGATAAGATAATACAACGAGTTTTTCTCCCCAAACATATTATCTCTCCCTCTCTCTTCATAACATGGTATCAGAGCCAAGCCTTTTGGTCTAGGGTTTCGATACTCTCCTCTCCGGCCTCGGCCTCGGCCTCCTCGGTCATCGTTGACGACATTGAGAAGGCCGGGAACAGTAAAAAAAATTTCCCTCTCCTTAATACCTGATCGTCGGATCTGACGCGCCTTGCGCACCCGGTCACCGGATCTGACTCACCGTCGCTGATGCCCGTCGACCTGCCGCCCGGCCCTGCGTCCGATTTCGAACCGGCCCTACACACTGCGTCACACCATCAGTCTGCCATCCGCCTTGCACCCGCCGACCTCGCCCCTCTGCGACCGACGCCTCCTTGTTGCGTCCGCCGCCTGGCCCTCAGACGCTGACCCTGGCCGCATCGTGCCACCGGCCGCCACTTGTGCTCCACATTCGGCCCGGCCACGTTGCGTTGCTGCCGAGCATCCAGAGGCCTCACCGCCCGATCTGCCGCCGCAGCCATCGCCGGATATGCTCATCCCCTCGCTGCGCCGGCCTTCTCCTTGCGCCCTGGTCACCATGGGGCCCTCGCCACTGTCGCTCGCCATCGCTGATGCCCGTTGGACTGCCGCCCGGCCCTACATCCGGACACCGGCCCGCTGCCCGGCCCTGCATCCCTGCGAGATCCGGTCACCTGCTCTAGATCTAGCTGTCGTCGGTCTCCTCTTGCCCATCTCCGCTGCTCGTCGTCCCCTGTGCTTTGCACTCTGTGTGCAGTCCCTTCGCGATCCCTAGCCACCGCCCTCCTTACGCGATCCGCCGCCCCGAGTTGCTCTGCCCCTTGCGTGAGATCTGGCCCCTACGAGATCTTCAGCACCTGCACCTGCCATTTGGCCTTCCGCGCCGGTCCCGCAGTTGCCCTGCGTCGCGCCCGCCAACCCTGAGTGCAAGCTGCCCGACTCGAGCCCTGTGCCTGCGGACTGTCTCCGGCACAGCAGCACGGGGGGCCAGATCTGGTGCCCCTGGCCATTCCCTCACCGTGCCGGCCTCCTCCCTGCACCCCGGTCACCGTGGAGCTCTCGCCGGATCTGCCGCTCGTCGTCGTTGGCCTCTGATCTTCTCTCTCACGTCCCAATCTCTCCTGCAACCCGACCGGATTTCTCTCCTGTCTCCGACTCTCTCGCTCTCGCCCCTCTCTCGATTTCTCTCCCATATGCACATCTCTCTCTCTTAAACTGAATCACAGCCGTCCCATTCCCTCTTTTATTCCTCTCTCTCTCTCTCTCTCTCTCTCTCTCTCTCTCTCTCTCTCTCTCTCTCTAGCTAATCACAGCAATCTGATTTGCATCGGACAGCTGTGCTTTGCGACTTCTGCACTGATCGACTGTGCCCTTATCACCCAACCCGGTCTTGCCTAGGGATGGCAATGGTGCGGTTTCGGATAAAACTGAAACTGCACCGCAACACCGAAACCGCATCATATCGCGACGGTGTACCATATGTAAAACTAAAACCGCACCATGCGGTGTGGTGCGGTTTAACATTGTAATGGTCTAAACGATGCGGTTTTTTGTGATTTTGGGAAAAATCGAAACCGCATCGCACCGCGACGGTTTTAGATTTTGGCAAACCAAAACCGCACAATGCGGTGCGGTTTTCCACGGTTCTCGATTTTAAACCGCACCGTTGCCATCCCTAGTCCTGCCCTTGTGCGCAGTATCCAGTCTCCTTTTTTTCCCCAGATTCGTCCGCCGTCCTCTCCGGCCTAGCCCAGCGCTGTGGTCTTGCACTTGAGCTACCGCTCCTCCTCCGGCTCCAGCCCGCTCCCATCAGTCTTACACCTGCACTTGTGCCCTGCGCCCTTGAGTTCTACCAATCCACCTACTCTCTGACCCATTGCGCTCTGTACTCTGTCGGCCCGCAGTGCCTTGCGCTTTGTCAACCCGCTTTGCGCCCTGTGCCCTTGCGCTTTATCGGTTCGCCTGTGCCTACACTCGCGCCTTGTGCCCTTGCGCTTCCTTAGTACTTTTGCGCACTACGCCCTACCAGTTGTGCATTGTGCTCGGCACTCTATCGAGTACCGGTCCGTCTACTCCCTTATTCTCTTGCCGATCGAGATCTTATCCCTCCTTCTGATCGAGTTTCTTTCCCTCCGGTGTCTCTCTTCTTAGCGGGTTGGCTTTATCCTCTTTCTTTTTTGTCGTGTGACCCTTGGATCTCCTCTCTCCGGTCATAGTTTTGCTGGTTTTCAGATCCTCTTTCTCTCTGGTCATGTGACCCGTGGATTCTCTCTCGTTCTGGTCACTCTTGTGCTGGCTTTCGGATCCTCTCTCTCTCTCTCTTACTAGTTACACTGGTGCCGGTTGTCTGATCCTCTCCCTTTCCTTGGTCATGTGACCCTTGGATCCTCTCTCTCCGGTCACTCTTGTGCTGGCTTTCGAATCCTCTCTCTCTCTCTCTGGTCATACTTGTGCCGGCCTTTGGATCCTCTCTCTTTCCGATCACTCTTGTGCCTACTTTCAGATCATCTCTCTCTCTCTGGTCACACTTCTGTTGGCCTTCAGATCCTCTCTCTTACCGGTCACACTTGTGTCGGCTTTCGGTGTTGGAAATAATGCCATGGTAGAGGCCCGCAGCGAAAGCAAACTGTAGGTCCGAAGACAGTGAGCGGTATGCGTTACATATCAAAATTTTCATCGAAACCCTACACATATGTGTATGAATCTAGCATGACAAATACGCTAACCCCTAACGTCGATCGAACGCGAGAGAACAATCTAGCATGTATGCATGTTCTATCTATGCTAGATCTACAAGTTATAGATCATATCTATGTGGGGATTCTTTCACCGTGACAAATTTCTTCTTTGTCGATGGAGACGGGCTCAGATTTGCTCGATATACCTTCAGTGCAACAGTCATAACTTTTTGCTCCAAACTCCGATTGGGATGAATTTTGGACTGCAGGTAGAGAACTTCGAGACGTAACTTTTACAAGTAGTTTCACGTTGTTTGGAGTTCTATACTTTTTGCAATCACAGAAATATCGTTGATTTTCTGTGCAGATTCTGGATAGCAAAAGCTTACGGGAGATGTCTTCTAGTTCACCCGATCTCGCACGATGCACAACACCTCGTCGATGGATCTCTGAGTGCCTCCATACGACGAGCCTTCTCCTTCTACCAAACACCACGCGAGGAAGATGAGTTGCCATCAAATGGCACAAGCGAGGGAGAGAGATGAGAGAGCAGAGGAGAAGAGAGGAGAGGGGGCGGCTAGGGTTTCCCCATGACATGGCCGGCCCTAAGGGTTTTCATCATGCATGGTTGGCCCCCCCTTTCCCGCATTGCTCTTATATAAGGTTGCCCTATCCTTTGGATAAAGCCCTAACGGATAAGTTTGACCGATTCAAACCTCTCTCTATATATATCTTCTTTTATATCTATCTTTCCCTTGGTTTTGAAAACGGTCAAAACCAGCCTATTTTTTGTGCCTTATGACCGACCCCTTTCATTGAAGGCAACAACCTCTTATAACAAAGGGGGCCGTCCTTGACCAGTCTCTCAACACATAGGGTCGGCCCCCTAGTGCATAGTGGCGTATGATATGATCAAAACGCCCTTATGTCACTAGTTGGTTGTTCCTCGTGTTCGAGACTTTGCAAGGCACACATAAGTAAAGTGCACTAGTGATTTCACTATTCTCTGAGATTCCCGTAGGGTGCCCCTAGTGAAATCAACTAGTCAACTCGCAACATGTCCCGGTGCATCGCACCCATATGGCAAAGTCCACTTATGATAAGGAATTGCTACATGCGTCTCTGCACTAACCTAGGGTTTTTCCTTAGTGCACATACGTAGCTACGCATCTACCGTGCACTAGTGCGAAACACTCATGGAGCGTAGGCTTGGACTTCTCGCTTCCTCTAACTGCATTCTGTGTTTCGAGGAAATGGTACAAGGACCGTACATAATGTGGATAAGGTGGAACCTTCAGGGACCAGGATTTATGGCTTCGAACTTGGACTTGATCGACACACTACCCGAGTGTACCATCGATCCTCTGAGTTCGAGTTAACCTGCATGGCCACCCAGAGTGCGACGCAGGCTGCACTCTAATTCCTCCAGACTTAATATGTTCTCCCGCATACCCCTGCTCTTCGCTTAGTATGATAAACCTACTGTCCCTTTACTTGGTGCCATGATGCAACTCGAGTGGTGGAGAATACCGTCAGACTCGAGTACTCATATGACTCGATTCCTTTCAGGTTGATCACGTACATCGTACCTCCAATTACTCTACCAAGTAACCGGATCCGTCACCAGTCCAACTGATGATCACCTGGCCAGGGTTTAATACGACGTAGGTCAGACCAAGAAACGCAGCTCCTATTAGGGGTGTGGATGTCCTGCAGGAGTGACATACTGATGCGACGCCAGTCGGGTAACCCAATACATCATGGTTTTGGATCACTGTATTCGAATCCTCACACATTGGTGCGCCAAAGCACCACACAACTGGTTAGTCCACCAGACATAGTTCCTTAGGGTTTAGGACCGTTTTACCTTAAGCAGAAACACAGCTTAGTGCACCGGTGTCTGCTCATCGATCTGTGCACCGTGTTGGTTTCGTTCGGCCACAGACACTGTGCCTGGTAATGACCGTGGTGGAGACACCCACGCTCTGTCATCCCAACAGCTTATCCTGATAGGGCGACCAATCCTAATCAGAGCTGTGAACGTATTTATATTACATGGAACCAGTCCCTTGAGTCTCCCACTCGAGTGGATTACCATGTAGCCATGACTCTTTATTCTGAAATCAGAACACGTGCTAAGGTACGTACCAAGATGCAATCCTAAGCTATCAACCATACATAGCTTAGCTATAGGTTTTTACGAGCTGTAAACCTCATCAATTCTAACATTCGGATCCTCTCCCTTTCCTTGGTCATGTGACCCTATCAGAGCTACGACTCTACATTCTTTCTTTTCTCTATATTTCTTCTTGTCTATGATGATTGAGATCTTTTAGGAGGTGTCAAGTGCTTGCTTCGGCCAGGTGCTTGCCTCCTATAAGGTCTCATGTCTCCACACCTTTTTTTTAGTCGTTCTCTCTCCTTTCGACCTCCTTTATTATCAGCTTCCATCACCGTCAGCTTCCTCCGATCCGATCCTTAGTGATCATTACCAATTCCCCCGGTTGACCTGCTTACAGGTTGGCCGGGTTCCCTCGGTTGTCCTGCTTGCAGGTCAATCGGGTTTCCAGGACGACTTGCTTGCAAGTGGCCCTTGCACTATCTTTCCTTTACAACATAAAAAATAGGTTATTTGATGTTTTTTTTTTCTTTCTCCTTATGTCAGTTTATACCTTACATCAGTTTGACGGGGGGTATTAGATGTAGTGTGTTAGTAGTCTATTAGTCCCACCTCGGTTGTGGTAATGTAAAGGTGTGCGTTTTCTCTATATAAGGAGATGTAGTCTTATGTAATGACAATGAGATTGATGAGATAATACAAGGAGTTTTTCTCCCCAAACCTATTCTCTCTCCCTCACTTCGTAACAGAACAATTGAGAAAGGTGATAACTTCAGAATTGTACAAGGATAATATCAGAACAAGTAAACAGACAAGCATGTCTAAAATATTTCTCCACTTGGGAAAATAATATTAGGAGATTTTCACAAAGATCAACAAATTTGCCAGGTACAAACACCCGTTGGTCGCAGTAGGAGATTATCACAGGCTTAGCTAAATCGACACCCCGTACAGGTAAAGGGAGAAGAACATCGGTCCGAGGGCATACGTGATGGTTCGACTTCGTTGAAGAAGCATCAGCAGCGGCTCGGCTCGCTTCTCTACGTATGATAGGTTCCAACTGAATCAGGAGAATAATTAGGATAGTCACCATTCATCGAGTAGTTCGATTTTTGGCTTCTTCGATCTTCAAATCGGTTTTTCGGGCCTCAAACCCCTCCATGTTCATACCTCCCTCCAGGCCCCCGATTCATGCTCATACCACCGAGAGGCTTAGCACGACGAGATCCCTGTAAATGTCATGATTTTGGTCATCACCTTCTTGTTCGGACATAAATAAGCTGCTAAGGAGTGGAATATGCTTTTTTTTTCATCTCTATAGAAAGGAAGAGAAGGGGACAGTAATGACCGGCCATCATACCTTTGAGGAATGACCCCCGGCGTATAACCTTGAACTCCAAAGTAACCTTTTGATGGATCCCGTCAAAAGGAAAATCAGGAATGCAGGCATCTTGCGAAGCTTCTCCCTTCTTGTCTATTTTCTCATGTGCCTAGAGATGCCAACAGGGTAGCCCACACACTGGCTTCGTATGTGATGCAGTGTAATCACGAGATTTTCTCTCTATCCCCACTGGCTTGTATCTCCTATGTCTTACAAGAGGAATGCTATAACTATTCCTCAATTATTAATGATCAGCTGCATCCCCTCTCACCCACCATCATTTCTGCTACTCATTATGGCTCTGGTAGTTTGAACATCAATCAAACTGTACCCAAAGAATAGTTGAAACTTTGGTGGGGGATTGGCGATCGGCCTTCTATGAAAAAAAAAAACTTCAATTGAAATATAAACAACTAATTGAAATTAACAAACAAAACTTAAGCAGTTGACTGACCACATCCAGGTAAGCGTGTCTTCTTATTCTTCTTTTCTACTGCAATAACCAAAGAAATAGTCAAGAGAGGAACTTGGATTTTAATAAACATTGGCCGCTTAGTATACCAGTTGTTGACCTCCCCTTACGCCCTGGGTTTTGGGCCATGAGGGTGATATCTAACATATATTAAGCGGACTATGGATGCCCCCCCCCCCCTACCACCCACCCAACTGATGTGGGACTATTCGTCAACACTCCCCCTCACGCGAAGCAGTGTGGCAAGGATCCTCCCACGCGTGGCAAGGTACATTCGGTGTGAATTTAGTGAAAAAAATTCACAGGACTCCTGATCACCTGTAGCAATTTTTTTTAAAAAAATACCCAAACCTTCAAACTGGAATTTGAACTTAAACCATTTTAAGCAGAGCAATGAAGAACTGACACAAAACATGAAATATGGATGGTAATTAACTGCTCAAATTTCAAGTTACTTGCGCTCTCAATTTAAAATGCAACCGAAAGAAGAAACATGTCTCAAATCTTCATGACTATGATTTTTTTTTTTGCATCCACTCTCGTCCTCTACTAATTTAAGACCGTCCAATGGAAGTAGGGTGAAAGGCTACGGAATAAAAGAGATAAGAGATGGCATGGATTTTATCCTTCCCATCAACCAAGAAGACTTCATGAAATACTCTAGAAACCAGGTAGGGATCACCGACAAATAGAGGAAACTTCTCCGCTATTAGTGGTAAGTTGAACCAAAGGAAGGGCTCATCACCCTTACATATCATGGGTAAAACTAAAGGAGAGAGAGAGAGAGAGAGAGAGAGAGAGAGAGAGAGAGAGAGAGATGTGGCATGGGTGAGTGTTGCCACATACAGGCGGGACACAGTGGATGGCGGTGATCGTGTGGTTAGAGCAAGCTGTAGCTCGTGCGTCCTGAGTGTGGATTTTCAGGGTTGTGGCGTGCTATAGAGCGCTGAGCTGTCACGCTAACACTGTAGAGTAGAGAGAGAGAGAGAGAAAGAGTTGACACAGGGTGTGGTGACGAAGTTCGGCCAAAGTCTATGTCTCAGTGCGGTAAGGCGCAACCTTTGCATCCACTAACTCTAAAAGAAGTTGAACAACTCTCGACAGGCCGAGAAGTGCTTACACAGGTGAACAGAGGGTAGAGAAGGTTTGACTTGAGTCTGAAAACCAGAAGGCTCTGGGAGATCTGGAAAACAGAAAGTAGGATCTGGAGTAATCCAATCCAATTTGAAATATCAATATGTTGGGTCTGCTATTTATAGAGGTTTGGGAATACCGGGTGTTTTGGTATATATATATATATATATATATATATATATATATATATATATATATATATATATATATATATATATATATATATATATATATATATATATATATATATATATATATATATATATATATATATCTAGAAGAATTTACTAGACCCCATATAGTATCTGTGGGCCCCAGGTAGGGCTGCGGGTCATACTGTTATCTCCGTGGGCCCCAGGCAGGGCTACGGATCCTACCATTGTCTCTGTGGTCCCCAGGCAGGGCTGCGGGTCCTAATGTCGTCTCCATGGGTCCCAGGCAGGGCTGCGGGTCCCACTGTCAAGCGTTATCTAGATTTTGCACCCACAGTTATCCCCTCCCAGCTAAGCAGATACTAAACTAGTTGGCTAGGACTTCACGGTGGAAGAACCAGTGATCAAGGACTGCGCCTCTACGATCACACTCAGCCCCATGATCGGAAGCAGAACGTCACCCTCCCTCCCAGCTCATAGCCTTACAGGTCACCACGTGGCTTAAAATTGCCCTCCACTATGAGCGATAGCTACTGCTCGAGCTAGAACGAATTTAGATGGTAAGGCGTGGCGTAGGAGCTAACTTGCGAGCAAGGGAGAGGAATAGAGAGTTGTAGCATGGTGGTTTGGAACGGGGGTTGCTTGAAGCTGTTTGACGACTGTTCGGAAAGAATCTGCCGACCCTATGCCAAAGGCCGACTAGGAGTCTGTCTGCCGACCCCATGTCTAGGGTCAACCGTCGTCCGTCTACTGACCCGTTATCCAGGGCTGACCGTCACGCTCGCCGACCCTCTATTAGGGGCCGGTGAGGGCCGTCCTGGTGCACGTCGCGCCCATCGACCCCCTGCCGAGGGCCAGCCAGGTGCGCATCTACCGACACATTGTCCAGAGCCGACCGTCGTGCTCTTTGACCCCCTATCAGGGGCTGACCGGGTTTGCGTCTGCCGACTCATTGTCCGAGGTCAACCGTCGCACTCGTCGACCCCCTGTCAGGGGCTGACTGGGTGCGCATCTACCAACTCGTTATACGGGCTGACCGTCGCACTCGTCGATCCCATGTTAGGGGTCGGTCGGGTGTGCGTTTATCGACCTGTTGTCCGGGGACTATCGTTGTGTCCACCAACCCCCTACCGGGGTGCGTGTACGCGTCTGTCGACTCGTTGTCTGGGGCTGACCGTTGTGCCCTCCGATCCCTTGCCGAGGGTCGGTCGGGTGCGTGTCTATAAACCCATTATCCGGGGCCGACCGCCACGCTCGCCGACCCCCTGTCTGGGACTGACCGGGTGTGTGTCTGCCGACCTGTTATCTAGGGCCGACCATCACGCTCGCTGACCCCCTGTCCGGGGCTGCCCGGGTGTGTGTCTGCCGACCCGATGTCCGGGGTCGACCGTCGCGCGAGCCCCTGTCAGGGGTCGGCTGAGTGTGCATTTGCCGACCAGTTGTTCGGGCCGACCATCAGGTGTTAGCGGGATTCTGCACCCATACCCCCTCCCCGCCAGCCAGGTGCTAACCTAGCTGGCTGGGATTCTGTGGTGCAAACGCCGACAAGTAGAGGTGCGTGCGGACGATCGTGCAGGCGGGCAGAGGGGCAAGGGTTCAACGTCAACAGAGGGGCTGGGTTTGGGCAGGAGGGTTGGTTGAGGCACAGTAGGAAGGGGGGTCGGGACAAGGGGGGTCGGGCAAAGGGGACCACCTCCACCCGACCCCTGTGCAAACTGGACCGAGGGGGGGGGGAGTCGATTGAGTGCACAGGAGAGGGGGGGGGTCGATTGAGTGTATAGGAGGGGGAGGGGGGGGTTGTGTGCACAAGGGGCAGCAACAAAAGGGGGGGAATCGAGTAAGAGTGGGGATGAGACGCCAGTGAGCCAGAGCCGCGTTCGACGAGACGTAGCGTGTGCATATGGGATCAGAATTCGCCAATTCCAAAGGCATTGCAATCCTCGCATGACTTCTACAAGATCGTCCAGAGATAAGGGAAGAAACGGAGCTAGGATGAGCATTAGATCTCGATGAGAAAATATGATAGAATGCAACGCTAAAACATCCAAATTTTATCTTGGATAGTGGAGTGGGTGAAATACAAGCCGGTGCCGCATTCAACGAGATGTAGAGTGTGCATCCAGGATCAGAATTTATCGATTCTAGAGGCATTACGATCCTCGCATGACCCTTTACAATATCGTCCAGAGACGAGAGAAGAACAGAGCTAGAACGAGCATTAGATATCAATTCTAGAGGTATTGCGATACCATAAACAGTGCCAAACTGTAGGGGAGGATTACGGTCGTCGTACGGCCCCCCTCCAACAGTCGATAGAAGGGTAGAGCTTCAAGGGTGTTGTAACATCCCAAAATAAATTAATAATTTAAAGGTCATTATAAGAAAAATTTTATAAGAAATTCAAAATAAAAATCTGACGGCACCATTGCGTTCTCTCGTCGAAACGATCAAAAAACCTATATAAATTTTTGTGTTTTGAACTCATTTAAAGCATTTAAAAATTTAAAAAAAAAAATTGAATATATGTATAAATATATATATAGCCAATAGAAGGATTCGAACCAGGGATCCATTTAATAGAATTTTAAACCTGTTTCCTCTAACCAAAAGTCTGTTAATGCTTTTCTATTCAAATACAAGGGAAATAATTATTATAGTAAAAATGGGAAGACCAACGACATCGACGACCCTTCGTTTCCAATCGAACGGGAACCGTCGCACAGCTGAAGCAACAAAACGGCTGTTTTGCAATTAAGACATTGGGACCCTTGGTATTCCCGGAAGGCCTATATAAACCCCCCCCTTCAACAGAATTCTTCACCCAAGCCCCTCACGTTATTCGGGCCACCACCACCTACCACCGGCCAACCACCGCTGGTCGACCACCGCCGGCCCCGTCGCCAGCCACCCGCCGCCGGCAGTCCGTGGCCTCCCGTCGCCGGTCGCCACCGCCGGCCGCCGCCTCCCAACACCCAACACCGGTTAGCTTTTAATAATTTATTTAATATTAGTATTCTGTGGGCCAAAGCCCAGTAACCCTAATTAATTATATGGGCCGAAGCCCATTAGAATCCACTACATTATATGGGCTGAAGCCCATTTAATTCATTTAAACTCATGGGCCGAAGCCCATTAAGCCCAAAGAAGTTATGATAAAACGACTCTGCCTTCATTAAACAGAAACGTTATTACTGTAAACAACCGGATCATTTTACTAAGGGCAGAATTAACATCCGCTAATGCCAACTAATTTGGCCATACCGGGAGCAAACGAACTCCGAATTGAGTTCCGTCTGCGACCACGGTTTCATAACGAAAAGTTCTACACAATGAATATAAATTTAAAGTATTTTAGATATTATCAAAATATCCTTAAAGAATAAAAACCTATTAAGCTCACATCGGAAAATGTTTCGGAAAATCCTTGCAAAAGTTAGGATAAAAACTAACAGATTATAGTAACATATTTTCAGGTATTGACCTTCCTAAGGCTTCCTCATCAGGAGTAAGAGTCTGCAACGCTTTAGGTAGGGGATTTAACTAAGTTTGTTCATGCTAAGTATATGATATAGAATATCGGTAGATTGCTATGGAGTTGTAAGTTTTAAAATATGTGATCACTTGTTTGGGTGTGGGTCTAGCCCTGGCTGAGGCCAAAAAGTAACCTGGGTGTGGGTCTAGCCCTAGCGGAGGCCAAAAAGTAAGCTGGGTGTGGGTCTAGCCCTGGCGGAGGCCAAAACGTAACCTAGGTGTGGGGCTAGCGTAGTCTGAGGACTAAAAGAACCTAGGTGTGGGGCTAGCCTTGTTGCGGACAAAAAGTACCCGGGTAAGGCTTGAGATTCCTACCCTGGCTGATGGCCAAAAAGGGAATTGGGTGATCAATGTTTTTATTATTTACTATTCATAGTCATGTTCACTGTTTTCAATACATATGTCTTAGCATGAATAAAACTAAGTCTCTAGGTGAGTCAGTGGATTAGACTCACCCCCCTACAGATGTTATGGACCCTACAGAGACCAATCCTACAGGACAAGGGGAAGGTGAGGAGCGAGCGGAGAACGAACCGGAGGGAATTGAAGACCCACTCTACACACCATTCTACAAGGATGCTGGAGCAGAAATATGAAGCGTGGATGTTGCAATTAAGCCTTAGGTTTTTTTTATTATTCAAGAAATGTATCAAACACTTATGTTATTGAATAAAGTGGCTCAGTTTAATTTCCATATTTGATGGAATTTATCTATATCAAGTTTTATTCCTAACACCCCAGTATTATACGGGTTGAATTAATCCGTAAAATATCGGGATGTTACAACTTGGTATCAGAGCCTAGGTAATAGGTCCTAGGAAGTAAAAATTTATTAGCAAAAAGAACATCGATAGGATATTCATTTAACCTAAAGCACAAGTTAGGCTCATCTAGGTACACCTAGTCCTAGATGATTAAGACATTGATAACCTAAGACACTAATCGATAGAACAAAACATATATACCTGAACTTAAATTTAGGATATCTCTTTTAAATATTTTATAATAGCTTTCGATGCGTAGGTCTGAGACAATAAACATTGAACGCTGAAAAGTTAGTCAACCCAGAAGACAATATAGGTACATCGAAATTAGAACGTATAATCACTTAAGGAGAACTAGAAACTAACTAGAATTATAGGATGTCGCTTTGTAACGATATGGAAACATAAGAAGGTGTTATAAACCCTAGTAGTAACTCAATTAGGGTAAGAAATCCATAAGGAGTAAATTAATTTAAGTTCCTAAAACTTGTTCTTGAGAACACGTCACTATAGTATCTTAGCAGAAACAATGTTCAATGATTATCCGAAAGAAACTATTCTTAAGTCTTTTATTAATGTAAACTTAGTCGCGTATCAAAGACTAAGACCTCTTTCCTGTGTAACCTGAAACCTATCCAAAGTATTAGAACCTTACCTAGGTTAATCAATCTTGATGAGAATAGGTTAACTCAAAAAATTAGATTTATGTACGCCAATTACTCGAGAAAATAAAGCATCCATGATAACTCCTATAAAAACTAAGATACTTCTCGAATGAATGCTATATTTGAGAAGTCCAATAGACTCCAACCTCAAGCGGTTAGTAACATACAAATGATTGACACAAATAAGTAAAGTTTTAAATATAGTCGAGTTGAATGTAGAATACTAGTCACTTCCTAGTATTTAATTTATATAAAAACATGGTGAGATCCGGGTTGAATCATTAGTGCATAGAGAACTGATTTCAAGTACATAATGGACTTAAAAAAAAAACATGTACTATGATAATTAGGGTTGAGGTTAATCATTATTTTTCGAATTCGAGTTCAACGGAAAGGGCTACCTAGGAAAGGGCTGCCTGGGGTTAGGTGGAGCCGTTCCATGGGAAAAAGGGCTGCCAATTGCTAGTGTGGAGCCACCTAAGGTGGAGCCGCCTAGGACTTTGACTTCGAGATCATGATAGTTCACCTCTACATCCTAAATGATCAGAGACAAATAGTTGAAGTTTTTAATAGTTAAAAAAAAAAAAAACCTTGACTCTCAGGCCAACTCTATCCTTATATCACTGTGGTTCCTGGTGAATACAGTAGCCAGGTACAGTTGGTGTGTGAGTAGAGAAAGTCAGAAAAATTTTATTCTCAAACCTTAGAATTTATTGCCTTATTGCATCCCATAAACAAGACACTCATATAAGTTAATAATTAACTTTTAAGAGAAAAGAATAATATTATAATGGAAAGATCTACTATCAAAGATTTCAAGGTCAGCAAAGTAATATTAAAACTCCAAAAGATTATCGATTTTCTATTCAAAATATATTAAAAAAGTGAAAGGAGTAAAATTTGAATGGTCAAAATCCAGTGAGAATACATTCCAAGAACTAAAGAAGAAACTCACTACAGCTCTGATTTTGACGATACTAGAAAGTGGGAAGAAGTATACACTTTACACGGATGTATCTCATGTATGGTTAGGAGGTGTACTTATGCAAGATGGCTGAGTAGTGGCTTACGCTTCCAGACAGTTAAAAACTCACGAAAAGAATTATCCTACACACGATTTAGAGCTAGCAGCTGTCGTGTTTGCACTTAAGATTTGACGTCACTATTTGTATGGAGAACAGTTTGAATTGTACTCCGATCATCAGAGTTTGAAATACATTAGCACGCAGAAAGATCTAAACTTACGGCAAAGAAGATGGATGGAATTTTTGGTTGATTATGACTATAATTTTATTTACCACCCTGGAAAGGCAAATGTAGTAGCGGATGCCCTCAGTAGAAAGGGACAACTGGCTAATGTCATAGCCGATAAATGACAGTGGGCTTGTACGTTAGAAGACTTTGATTTAATCACACAGAACAGTTCACCACGAGCCTACCTAAGTCACATCAGAGTACAGCCGGAAATGATAAAAGGAGTAATAGAGGTACAAACATCGAATTCCGAACTGCAAGGAATTCGATACAAACTAGAAAATAGGGAAACTATAGAAAACTGGGCGCTCGGGTCGGATAAGATAATGGACTGAGATTTCGAGGCAGATTAGCAGTCACTAATGCTCATTATCTGCGAGAAGATATATTAGCAGAAGCTCATCAGTCAAAGTTTTCTATTCATCCGGGGGAGAACAAAATGTATCACGACCTAAAATGAAACTTCTGATGGAGTGGAATGAAGAATGATGTAAGCCAATTTGTGTCAAAATGTCTCACTTGTCAAAAGGTGAAGGCTGAGCACAGAAGACCACCTGGGTTATTGCAACCTCTTCCTATAGCAGAATGGAAATGAGAACATATAACCATGGATTTTGTGACCGATTTTCCTACCACCAGGAGGGGAAATGATTCAATCTGGGTAATTGTGAACCGATTAACAAAGTCAGTCCATTTTCTACCCCGAAAAACAACTGCGTCCACTAGAGATGATAGTACCTTATACCTGAAGGAAATTGTTAGACTCCACGGTATTTCGATAACTATTGTGTCCGACAGGGATCCTCATTTTACCTCTAAGTTCTGGAGGAGTTTACAGAAAGCATTGGGGATAGAATTGAATATGAGTACTGTGTATCATCCTCAAACTGACGGACAATCAGAAAGAGTGATACAAATCTTAGAAGATATGCTAAGATCTTGTGTGAGGGATTTCAAAGGTAGTTGGAAAGATTTTCTACCCCTGATAGAATTTACTTATAACAACAGCTACCAATCCAGCATACAAATGACACCTTTTGAAGCCTTATATGGAAGACCCTGCAGATCACCAGTTTGCTGGAGAGAAGTGGGAGAGAAGAGTATCATGGGGCCTGAAATAATCCAAGAAACTACTAACAAAATAAAAATTATTCGGGCCAATTAATTAAAAGCTCAGAGCAGACAGAAGAGTTACGCAGACAATCGAAGAAGACCTCTCAGATTTGAGGTAGGAGACTTTGTTTTTCTAAAAATCTCGCCGAGGAAGGGTATTCAGCATTTTGATCTCAAAAGAAAACTTACACCCAGATATATTGGACCCTATGAAATATTGGGTAAAGTGAGACCAGTTGCATATCGACTGGCATTACCCATAAATTTGGCAAATATACATCCAGTTTTTCACGTATCCATGCTTCGCAAGTATGAGCCGGATCCTTCTCATATTCTGAAAGATGAAGATATCAGTATTCAATCAGATGCCTCTTACATAGTAATGCCTGTGAGAATTTTAGACACCAAAGACAAAGAATTGCAAACCAAGACTATTCGACTGGTAAAAGTGCTATGGCAACATCACAACGAAGAGGAAGCTACTTGGGAATTAGAGTCAGAAATACAAAAGCAATATCCACATTTGTTCAACAGCTAAAATATGTACTCTAAATTTCGAGGACGAAATTTCTATTAGAGGTAGAGGATGTAACATCCCAAAATAAATTAATAATTTAAAGGTCATTATAAGAAAATTTTTATAAGAAATTCAAAATAAAAATTTGATGGCACGATTGCGTTCGTCTCGCCGAAACGATCAAAAAACCTATATAAATTTTTGTGTTTTAAACTCATTTAAAGCATTTAAAAATTTAAAGAAAAAAATTGAATATATGTATAAATATATATATAGCCAATAGAAGGATTCAAACCAGGGATCCATTTAATAGAATTTTAAACCTGTTTCCTCTAACCAAAAGTTCGTTAATGCTTTTCTATTCGAATACAAGGGAAATAATTATTATAGTAAAAATGGGAAGACCAAACGACATCGACGACCCTTCGTTTCCAATCGAACGGGAACCGTCGCACAGCTGAAACAATAAAACGACTGTTTTGCAATTAAGACCTTGGGACCCTTGGTATTCCCGGAAGGCCTATATAACCACCCCTTCAACAGAATTCTTCACCCAAGCCCCTCACGGTATCCGGGCCACCACCACCTACCACCGGCCAACCACCACCGACCGACCACCGCCGGCTACCGCCGCCGGCCACCGCTCGCCGCCGGTAACCACCCGCCGCTGCCGCCGGCAGTCCGTCGCCTCCTGTCGCCGGTCGTCGCTGCCTCCTATCGCCGCCGGTCGCCGCCTCCCGTCACCTGTCGCCGCTGGTCGCCGCCGCCGGCCGCCGCCTCCCAACACCCAACACCGGTTAGCTTTTAATAATTTATTTAATATTAGTATTCTGTGGGCCAAAGCCTAGTAACCCTAATTAATTATATGGGCCGAAGCCCATTAGAATCCACTACATTATATGGGCTGAAGCCCATTTAAATCATTTAAACCTGTGGGCCGAAGCCCATTAAGCCCAAAGAAGTTATGATAAAACGACTCTGCCTTCATTAAACAGAAACGTTATTACTGTAAACAACCGGATCATTTTACTAAGGGCAGACCACCCAATTAACATCCGCTAATGCCAACTAATTTGGCCATACCGGGAGCAAACGAACTCCGAATTGAGTTCCGTCTGCGGCCACAGTTTCATAACTAGGTGGGACTAAAGGTTATCAGAGTATAATAGAAAATAGGATTACGAGAAAGTAACATAAGTTTAGAATTACTAGAGTTTAACTCGCATCGCACTTTAAGTGGCTATGTGTGTTAATCGGATTAAAACTAAATAGCAAAACTTTTAGTAAGTCATCGAAATTGTTAATTGACCCGGTTGGAGCTAGAAATCCTGAACCCTGAAGGTTCCACCATGTCGTTGCGTATAGGAATTATTTTCCGATCCGGTTGGATACGTTAGATGCGAAGTAGCACGATAGAGTGCAAGTCCGAAGCTAAAAAGCCTAATTCATATATGTTAAGGGCCATAGCGATATTTTGATAAATACTGAAATATAGCTTAGAACATATTGAATATGGATTTTAAAATGAGCGAAATAATTTTAGGAGCTCACAGGCATTGACGAAACTTGATTCCGACAAGCACATCTCACTATCAGCGCTTCCCTGCCATGAGGATATTTTCGTCCAAAGCTTCATGGAGAATAAGAGAAAGACCTAACCACAAAAACCGACCCCCCTTCCCTCATCCCTATCTTTAAGGGGCCGGCCCTAGTGTCTCACTCTTGCATAAGCCTCTAGAGGGCCGACCCTTAAGAGGAAATGAGAGGGAGATGTTGGAATTAAATCCCATTATCAGAGTCACAGCGGAAGCAAAAGGTAGATCCAAAGATCCTATGGTGTATGTTCCATTACAATTGATTCTGCAAAACAATCTACATGCAAATCTATGATCTTAGCATATGTGCGGACACCCTAGAGGCATACTAGGATCTACCGAAGACATGCATGCATTTAGTTAGATATTTAGAATCATCACACCTTGTGGATCTATGATCCGAAGAGAACGGAATGATGATGAACAGCACGTGAATCGCAAGGGAAGTTGTCGGATGGCACTTTGTTCTTTGCGAATGGAGGAATCCTCAAAGTCCTATCTCTGAGTGCAAGGACTATGAGCCGACAGAGGAATTCATTGCGAAGACGACGGTGAGCCGCGAGATCTCCTCCTTCTCTTTCTTTCTTATTCCTTCTCCTTCCTTCCTCGTTCTTCTTCATTCTTCTTCCTCTTTCTTCCTTGGCCGAAACCACAAAGAGGGACAGAAGGAGAGGAGGTTCGGGTTTTCAGGAGAGGGAGAGCTCGGGCTTGCCCCCTCTTCCTCCAATCCCTTTATAGGGTCGGCCCCAATTCATATACGCAAGCTAGGGCCGGCCCTCTAGTGATTGGGATGAGAGAGGGGGGGGGGGTTTAGGGTTTTCACATGTCTATCGTGAAGCCTGGACGAAAGCTCCTTTCACGAAAAGTGAAACACTATAAGAGAGATTAAGTGATGTGCGCTACTCGGAATCGAGTTCCGTCAGCACCTATGAGCTTCTAAAATTATTTCGCTCATTTTAGGATCCATATTCAATATGTTTTGAGCCATATTTCAGTATTTACCAATATACCCCTACGGTCCTTAATACATATGAATTAGGTTCTTACGCTCCGGGCTTGCGCTCCATCGCGCTACTTCGCATCCAACGTATCCAACCAGGTCAAGGAATAATTTTTATATGCAACGACAGGGTGGAACCTTCAGGGTTCAGGATCTCTAGCTCCAACCGGATCCCTGATTAACTATTCCGGTGACACACCGAAAGTTCTGTTAATCAGTCCTAATCCGATTAACCCGCGTAGCCACCCAGAGTGCGACGTGAGTTGAACTATAGTGATCATAAACTTATGTTACTCCCTCATAACCCTGTTCTCTACTATACTATGATAATCCTTAGTCCCTCTTATTACTGGTGCCATGATATGACTCGGGCGGTGGGGAGCACCGTCAGATCCTGATCGATCATCTGACTAGGATCTGATGACTTGTTCTCTATAACACCACACACCTTCCGGTGCTATGCCTAGCATCCGGAACATCGTCAAGTCATACTGACAACCACTAGGCTTGGGTTAACTGTGTGGACAGATTGACTCATCAAAACACACACATCCAATACTAGACATTGGATAACCTGTAGGGATTGCATACCACTCAAGCATCAGCTGGGTAACCCAACGTACCGTGGTATTGGACTATGGAAGGTCCGTACACGTTGGCATATCAAAGCACCACACAACTGGTTGGCCCAGTGTACATGGTCCCTCAGGGTTAAGGACATATTATCTATAGTAATAAGACGGTTTATATATCAGTGTCTGAATCACTGAACTGTGTACCGTCTTGGTTCCTGTTCAACACGATCATTGTGCTTGGTCAAGTGAATAGGAATCCCACATTCCTATGGTGGAAACTTCACCACATCCTCTACCTGCCAACAACTTAATTATTCTCGGTGAAGTGACCGATATCACCAAAGCTGTGAACTAGTTATAGGTCTACACAGAACTGGTCCACTGGGTCTCCCAAGCATGGATCCACCATGCACCTCAGTGGCCTACTGTGTTCCTTAGGGTCCTTTTATTATATGTATATTAACACATATCAAAGTAGTATTCTAATTAAAGCAATAACCAAAGTTATCTTTATTAATGTTAATACAGAAAATCCACGCTCAGGACACACGAGCTACAACAATCTCCCACTTGGCTTAGCGGGGAATAACAGTCTTAACTCCCATGGCATCCACTTGCTTCTCAAAAGCCTTAGTTGGTTACGCCTTTGTGAAAGGGTCCGCCATGTTATCTGCAGACGCCACCTAAGTCACTGCAACCTCCCCTTGCTTCTGCAAGTCCCGGATAATGTAGTATTTCCGTTCGATATGCTTACTCTTCTGGTGATATCTTGGCTCCTTAGATTATGCTACTGCTCTACTATTATCACAGTAAAGGACAATAGGATCTTGAGCTCTCGGTACACATCCTAAGTCCGTGAGAAACTTCTTGAGCCACACCGCCTCCTTAGTTGTTTCGCATGCCACAACGTACTCAGCCTCTATCGTCAAATCTGCGATGCATCCTTGCTTCACGCTCCTGCAACTGACAGCTCCTCTTCCCAATAAAAACACAAACCCTGACGTCGATCTCCTGGATTTTGGATCTGCTGCAAAGTCAGAATCTGTATATCCAATCATCATTAGTTCCTGTGAAGAGTAAACTAACTCATAATCTTTCATCCTACGAAGATACTTGAGTATACTTTTCACAGCAGTCCAGTGCCTTGGACCCGGATTTGACTGATACCTGCCCATTATGCCTACTGCATAGCATATATCTGGTCTCGTGCACTGCATAGCATATATCAGACTCCCTACAACCGAAGCATAATGTATCTTCTACATCTCTGCTCTCTCCTCAGGAGTCTTAGGACCCTGATCCTTGGACAATTTCATTCCATGTTTGAATGGAACGAGTCCCTTCCTAGAATTGTGTATACTGAATCTAACCAAAATAGTATTTATATAGGCTGACTATGACAGCGAGAGAATCTTGTTCTGGCGATCTCGAGTTACCTTGATCCCCAGAATATAACTCGCTTCACCCAGGTCTTTCATGTCAAATTGAGAGGATAACCACATATTCACTCTAGACAACGTTCCAACATCGTTTTCAATGAGCAGGATATTGTCTACGTAAAGTACTAGAAAAACTACTGCAGTCTTATCACTCTTCTTATAAATGCATGGTTCATCCACGTTCTGTTCAAATCCATAAGACTGGATAGCCTGATCAAAACACATGTTCCAACTTCTAGATACTTGCTCCAGTCCATAAATGGACCTTTGCAACTTGTACACCAGACTTTTTTGATCTTTTGCGACAAAGCCTGGAGGCTAAGACATATAGATGTCTTTTTCCAAATCTCTATTGAGGAATGCGGTTTTGATGTCCATTTACGAGATCTCCCAATCATAATGGGCTGCAATGGATAAGAGGATCCAGATAGACTTAAGCATAGCCACTCGCGAAAAGGTTTCGTCATAGTCGATCCCTTCTCGCTGGGTATAACCCTTAGCGACTAATCTAGCTTTGTAAGTCTCAACGGTACCATCTGGACCTCTTTTTCTTTTGTACACTCACTTATACCTAACAGGTTTAATATTGTGACGCGGTGTTACAAGTGTCCAGATCGAGTTATGGGACATCGATGTCAGTTCTGCCTTTATGGCTTTCTGCCATGCTGCATGGTCAGAGGATACCATCGCTTCGTCATAGTTCAGAGGATCATCCTCCTGAAACTCTAGATCTACAAAGAAGGCTTCTCCAATATATCTATCAGGAGCTCTTGTGGCCTCCCATTGCGACGAGCTTGCAGTGATTCTGTAGGAGTCGATTCTATAGTATCGTTTATCTTAGTGGTATCGGCTCCCACTACGTTTTCTGTCTGCGTACTCCCATCAGTACCAAGTAATTCTTCAAGAACTACTTTACTGGTAGGCTTATGGTCTATTAAATAATCCTGCTTTAGGAATACGATGTTCGTCGAGACGATAACTTTTTTATCCTCATGATCATAAAATAAACCATCCTTTGTCCCTTTTGGATACCCAACGAATAGACATATCTTAGTATTTGACTCTATCTTATCTCACTTGTCCTTCCATATATGTGCTGGATAATCCCAAATCCTAAAGTGCTGCAGGCTTGGCTTTCGCTTCAACCACAGCTCCCAAGGAGTTAGAGGTACTGACTTTGATGGAATAAAGTTCAAGGTATATATTGCTGTCTCTAGGACATATCCCCAAAAACTAGATGACAATATTGCATAACTCATCATAGTCCGAACCATGTCTAACAAAGTTTGATTTCTCTTCTCAGATACACTGTTTTATTGCGGTGTCCAATAAATTCATTAGGTATATGCTCACGCAGGTACCTAATAAATTCATCTGATAGATATTCGCCTCATTGATCCGATCGAAGAGATTTGATACTCTTACCCGCCTGCTTTTCTGCTTTAGTTCTGAACTCCTTGAACTTATCAAAAGATTCAGACTTCCGCCGCATTAGGTATATGTATCCAAACCTCGAGTGATCATCCGTGAAGATGATAAAATACTCGAAGCCTCCTATGGCATAGATATTTATGGACCCACATACATCAGTGTGTACCAACTCTAATACCTCCTAAGATCTGCTACCTTTGGCTCGGAAAGTTCTTTTAGTCATCTTGCCTTCCAGGAAAGACTCACATGTTGGTAGGCTCTCTGAAATATCTGGACTTAAAAGTTCTACCTTAACCAACCTGTGAATCATGTCTGAGGCTATGTGTCCAAGCCTCAGATGCCAAAGAAGTATTGAATTATCTGAGGGATTTTTTTTTAGATGAATTAACCACACAAGCTTCAGTTATGTTATCCTACTTATGATTGAAGTTAATTACATAGAAACCATTCTGTGTCTTTCCCTTACAAATAAAGGAACCATTCAATTTAATTAACACACCAGAAGCATCAAATAGAACTAAAAAACCTTCATTATTCAATAAGAAAACAGAGATTAAGTTTCGTCTCAAGGACGGTACATAAAGTATGTCTCTAAGTAATAAATTTCTTCCATCAAAAAACTGTAAAACGATATCTTCCCATCACTCAGTTTTCTTGTCTCCTTGAACCCCTGTAAATTATTGCAAGCATGGTTAGTGGAACCAGAATCCATAATCCATGAAACTGGAGAACAACTGGATGCTACAAGGAATTCCACTATGTGGATTTGAGATATACTTGTCTCAGCCGTCTTAGGAGCCGTGCAGCAGTCACTCTTCCTGTGCCCCTTCTTGCCGTATCGGAAATATTTTCTTTTGGGCTTCGTCGGACCATCCTGCTTAGGAACCTGTAACTGCACCTGGCCCATCTTCACGGGCTTCTTAGACTTTCTTTTCTGAAACTTGCATTTGGCTTTCATAGAAGACTTCCGCTCTACGTTCAGGGATTGGCCTCCTACCTTCATCCCATCCTCTACCGCCTGGAGCGCCGCTAGGAGCTCTGCGTTAGTCATCTCCAACCGGTTAAGGTTAAAGTTGGTAATGAAGCCCTCAAACGTACCTGACAAAGACACAAGAAAAATATCGGTCTGGATCTCTGCATTCAAGATGATATCGAAGGAACCAAGTTCATTCACATAGCCAAACAATTTCAGTATATGATCCTGAACTAAAGTCCCCTATGCCATCTTCGTGGATACCAATTTTTTGATGGTCAGGTAACGAGTTACCCGACTACGACCCTCGAACATTTCCTTTAAATAGAGCATCATGTCTGAAGCGAAGGCCATGTCTTCGACTTGCTTCTGAAGCACGGTATGCAAGGATGCCACTATGTAGCACTTGCACATCTCATCAGCATCTAGCCAGTCTTTCCATTCCTTCAACTGGGCCTCAATAGCACTTGCTCCCGGCATGACCGGTTGAGGGGTACTTAGGACAATTTAGTGTTTGCCAACCTTTAAGACGAGCTTAAGGATACGCTTCCAGTCCTTGTAGTTTGATCCCGTAAGTTTGTTATCATTAAGGATGGAGGCAAGGGGGTCGAGCTTGGTCATAATTTCTATAAACAATGATTTAAAGCAAAAATTAGGGTATACTATAATTTATTTTATAGACTTTAAATAAGGTTACTAGCATCCGGAATATCGTCAGTCATACTGACAACCACCAGGCCTGGGTTAACTGTGTGGACAGATTGACTTATCAAAATGCACCCATCCAACACTGGACGTCGAATAACCTGTATGGATTGCATGCCACTCAAGCGCCAGCCGGGTAACTCAACGTACCATGGTATTGGA
The DNA here is from genome assembly GCA_947650365.1 of Chamaelirium japonicum. Lineage (NCBI taxonomy): Eukaryota > Viridiplantae > Streptophyta > Magnoliopsida > Liliales > Melanthiaceae > Chamaelirium > Chamaelirium japonicum. The sequence continues at coordinate 83,191,612 of OX393550.1, read as the reverse complement.
CTATGGAAGGTCCGCACACGTTGGCACATCAAAGCACCACACAACTGGTTGGCCCAGTGTACATGATCCCTTATGGTTAATGACAGGTTATCTATAGTAGTAAAACGGTTTATGCACCAGTGTCTGAATCACTGAACTGTGCACCATTTTGGTTCCTGTTCAACACGATCATCATGCTTGGTCAGGTGAATGAGAATCTCACGTTCCTATGGTGGAGACTTCACCACATCCTCTACCTGCCAACAGCTTATTCTCGGTGAAGCGACCGACATCACCAATGCTGTGAACTAATTCTAGGTCTACATAGAATCGGTCCACTGTGTCTCCCAAGCATGGATCCACCATGCGCCTCAGTGCCCTATTGTGCTCCCTAGGGTCCTTTTATTATATGTGCATTAACATATACCAAAATAGTATTCTAATTAAAGCAAAAACCAAAGTCATCTTTATTAATGTTAATACAGAAAATCCACGCTCAGGACACACGAGCTACAACAGGAGAGGCCAGCCCTAGCTCTCTCTCTTGAAAAACGCGACCCCTCTCTCCTCTCTTCCTCTTTGAGGTTTCAGCTAAGAAAGAAAGAGGAAGAAGGAGGAAGGAAAAAGAAGGAAGAAGAGAGAAAGATAAGGAGGAGATCTTCGCAGCTCACCATCGTCTTAGCTACATGTCATCCTCAGTCGGTGCGTCGTTTTTGCACTCAGAGATAGAACGCCGTGGGTTTCTCCCTTTACAAAGGATAATATGCTATCCGACAACAATCCTCTTTGTTTACGTACAACTCATCATCAACCATTGCTCCGTTCTCCTCGGATAAAAGATCCGGAAGGTATGATAATTCTAAACACTTAACTAAATGCATGCATGTAGATCCTTCTTAGATGTAGTATGTCTCTAGGGTGTTCACACATATGCTCAGTTCATAGATTTACATATAGATTATTTTGTGGAATAAATTGTGATGAAACGTACACCACCTGATCTTTGAATCCATATCTTTGCTTCCGCCACGACTCTGGTATAAGGATTGAAATCCAACAGAGAGAATGTATCAAACTCACCCACTCGATTTCATCAAACAACTTAAAATATATTTCGTTTATTTATGGTAACTGAAAGCCTTGATTATTATAGTTGATTTTTCGTACAATTCGAGATTGAGTGCTATTCACCCATTGGGGTACCTAGATCCACGGCTAGGTGTGATTCACTCTTCAATGGTGAGTGCATATGAGCGCTGTAAGATGTTTGTTGCCCCGTGTCAGCTCCTATAACTGTTCTACTAAATAATTTCTTACGTCCGTGGATATATCGAGAGAGAAAAAGTGCGCATCCAATTGGTTGTAATAATTTTCGTGCAAATCCTATTGGTTGTGTAAATTTTCTAGTGTTTTTTTTTTAAAAAAAACATGTAAACTTAGTTTGGCTTTCCACTTCGTTTTGTAAAGAAAAAAAGGATGAAACAATTAATTCATTAGATATTTCCAAACAAAAATAAATTTATGTCCCTCCTAACACAATGTGTGTTGGAATAAGTCCAACCCATGTCAACAGATGTCATGAACCGGATCCATGAGGACAGCATGCAGTCTGACGTGCGTACCAACATATGCTATCCCATGAACTTGCACATGATTAGATTGGATCACTAAACATGGGCTCTTGATGTCAACATATTCCTTCAAACTCTCTTAAATTTTAGAGAATTTTTCCAAAGTGACCACCAGGTTTGTCGTATTGCTCAAACTAAGTACAGAGCCCGAAAATGTTACTTTTTTGACCACCTACACGTGCTGATTCAGTGGCATGAGTGTTTTATGATTTTTTCTGATCATTTTGACCTTAATAGTAGTAAAAACATTGGTTGAGTAATTTTACGTCGGGTTTACGTCGATGAAGAGGTTCCGGCGATGAAGAGGTTCCTTTGATGAAGAGGTTCCGACGATGAAGAGGTTTCAGCGTGGTTCTGACGAAACGTAACGAAAACGTAAACAAAATGTAACCAAACATAAAATTTTACCATTTTGCCCTTAATAGTAGTAAAAACAATGGTTGAGTAATTTTACGTCGGGTTACGTCGGTTTTATTTAAGGTTTACGTTGATGAAGAGGTTCCGGCGGGTTCCTGAAGAGGTTTCGTCAAGGTTCTAGCAATGAAAAGGTTCCGACGAAACATAACGAAAACGTAAACAAAATGTAACCAAACGTAAAATTTGCATTTGAGACTCTACTGGTTTCATGAAAGAAGTGATTCACTACATTAAGGGTATTTTTGTTTGAAATTTTTTTGGTTATCATAAAAGTAACGTTTTTGGGCTCTGTACTTAGTTTGAGTAGTACGACAAACCTGGTGGTCAGTTTGAGAAAAACCTCTAAATTTTACTACTCTCCATTATAGCGATAATAGCTTATACAACGATTCCAAATTCAAAGCTAATAACTTTCCAATCATATCTTTAAATACATTGTATAGATCTCAAATCCTACAAAACAAACATAATAAATAAAAAAGTAAGAAAACCCTAAAGACGACGGCTATGGCCGCCGAAGTCGGCGGGGGAGTGCTGTCGAAGGCGGCATTCCTAGTATATAAATAAATAAAGAAAAAAAAAACTGCAAAAATTCTCATCCGGAATTTTTTTTTTTTTAGTTTCAGAAACTTATCCTTCCCTATCCCCCTACTTTAAATAACACCCTCACATAGCCCCACGGGCCCTCTCTCTCGTCATCTTTGCAGGGTTAGGGTTTTTTTTCCAACCCACCCTATCTTTCCCCCTGCGACTGTTTGGGTTAGGGTTAGGGCTAGGGCTAGGGCTAGGGTTTTATCCTCCGATATCTTTCGAACTCGAAGGCGTTTTAGGGTTTGTTCGCCACTTGGGATCTTAATCCTATTACGATCCTCACTCACTCGCAAGATGATGCAACCCTCCGGAGGGATGGTACAGCCCCAGATGGCTCCTGCCCCCATGAATCAGCAGCCCATGGCGCCGCAGCCGCAGCCACAGCCACAGCAGTGGGGGATGATGCCGCCGCCGCAGCCGCAGTACTACCAGGCGCCGCCGCCGCCCATGTGGAATCAGCAGCCCTCCCAGGTGCCGCCGCCTCAGCCCCAGCAGCTCCAGCCCATGCCGCCCCAGGCCATGGTCCAGCACCAGCCCCAGTACCCGCCCCAGTACCAGGCGCCCCCTGCCATGCAGCACCCGACATCCGCCGACGAGATCCGGACGCTCTGGATCGGGGACTTGCAGAACTGGATGGATGAGAACTTCCTCCATAACTGCTTTGCTCAGACCGGAGAGGTAACTATGAGCCCCCTTGTTCTTTTCATGGGTAAACATTGGTGGGATATTGATATCTTGCTGTTTATTATTATATTAGATGGATCACATTTGTGGTTAATGAGATTTCTTGAATATGTTTTGGTGGGTGAGCTGGGCTCAGTCCCACAACTTATTGTTCACACTGTATACTCCCAATGGGTCGGAGATTTCATGGTTAATGGTTAATGAGAATCGGTTTTTGTTTTTCCTACTCATCGGGTCGGAGCCTTCATGGCTATGGGCTAATGAGAATCAGTTTATTTTCCTACTCATTGGGTCAAAGCCTTCACTTTTGGTGAGTAAGAGGGAAGGGTTTCTTTTGGACACTCTCGTCGCTAACCTTCTTTCTCATCTGGTCGAATGACTGGTTCGAGCTATTTTCTTCAAAGGGTGAGTCACGTAACATGTATATAGCTTTTAGGTAGTTTGATTCGTTTTGCTCTCGACTTTTTTCTGGGCAGTTGGAAGCGGCGATGGGGATGACACACGCAATCACTTTTTTTTTGAAAGGTACACACGCAATCACTTTGATGATGTCGGAGTTGCAGCTGTGGAAGAATTTCCTCCAGTAATCAGCTGTTCTATATGAACTTGCCATGTCGACGACGACGACGACGACGACCAAGAGATGGAAATGAAAGGGGGTGTAGTGCAAAGGGGGAGAGGATGATGGATGAAGTGTGTAGGAAGAATGAGAAGTCATAAGGGATTTATAAAGGAATTTTGGGTTTCCTGTGCAGTCGCATATATACTTGTGCGGTCGCATGACTCCAATAGTTCCATTTTTGGCCATTGAACTTGTCCCTATGCGGTTGCACCGTTAGACTTGTCCATATGCAAGCCACATAGGTCCAATGGTCTGATTTTTGACCAATGGACTTGTCCATATGCGATCAACCAGACTTATGTAGCTACATATGTACTTTTTGCATGTGCAAAGCCCTTATAGTAATTTCTATGAGGAATTTTTGCATATATGCATATACAACCACACATAACTATGAGTACACTAACATGTCACCGTCACGCTTCTTATAGAATATAGACACATGGTTCATCATTGTTTTGATCAAAACCAAAACATTTGATTACCTGATTAAACCGGATTTTTCAATTTCTGGATGCTTAAATCCATAAATGGACCATATGCTTTTGTCCTTGTGCAAAGAAAACTTTGGGTTGAGACATGTTAATGTCTTTTAACAATCCATTCAAGAACGTTGCCTTGATGTCAATCTGTTAGATTTTTTAGTCATAATAAGCGGCGATGGCCAAGAGGGTATCCGGTTGACTTAAGGGTGACTACCTGTGAAAAGGTTTTATCATAACCTGTGCCCTTTTTCTGAGTGAAACTGTTGGCTACCATCCTTGCCTTGAAGATTTAAACTAAACCTTCCGAACCTCTCTTGTGTTTATATATCCGCTTGCACTCAATATTTTTAATGTTTGTAGGTGATATAAAAGCTCCCAGACTCCGTTTGAGTAGATTGATCCAATCTTAGATTTTATTGCATCTACCCAAGAGTCTTTTGTCTCTATTCACTATAACACTCTAGTAGGTTTAATGATTATCGTCCTGATCACTAGGTACAATTGAGAAGGTCTTACCCAAGTAGACCAGTCTATCGGGTTCCCCGATGACTCTTCCATTACGAGGCATGGATGGAACAACACGAATGAGTGAATCCATACTTGGCATATTAGTCTCCGACTTATCTATGCCGTTGACTGTAATAGCTCCCCCAGTACTTAGCAACTCATCAAGAACCACTTTACTACTGGGTTTCTGATTTAAGACAATCTTCTTTCAAAAATATAACATTTGTTGACAGATTTTTTTTCTTTCGATTATCTAGGATTATAAAATAAATCACCCTTTTGCACCATGTGGATATTCCAAGAAGATACATAGTTTTAATCTAGACTCCTTATCGAAATTACCTTTATGACATGTGCTTGGATGCATGCATCATAAGTTGTGGTAGGTTTGGCTTGAGTCCACAACTCTCTAGGTGTGCATGGTACTGATGTCGATGACATATGATTTAGTATTTATGCTACTGTTTCCAAGGCCTATCCCCAAAAAGATAAAGGGAGAGTGCCGTATAGCTCATCATCGATTGGACCATGTCCAAAAAAATCCTATATCTCCCCCTTGACACTCCGTTCTGATGTGGAGTTCCAAGTACAGTCAATTGGGAAACGATCCCATGTTCATGCAAGTAACTAACAAACTCAGCTGATTGGTACTCGCCATCTCGATCAGATTGAAAGACGTTTATACATTTACCTATCTGCTTTTCTGCTTTAGTCTTGAGATCCTTAAACGTTTCAGAAGATTCAGACTTCCGTTGCATCTGGTAGATGTACTCGTACCTTAAGTAGTAGTCTGTAAATGTAATGAAATACTCGTATTGACCTCTCGCTTTTACACTCGGTCTATATACGTTAGTATGTACTAACTCCAACACCTCTGTGGCTCTATATATCTTAGTCTTAAAGGCCTCTTGATTATCTTACATTCCAGATAGGAATCACAAGTCGGTAAAGGCTATGATTTATGAGACCTCACGACTTTGAAGTCATGTTCTTACCAGTCTTTGAATCCTATCCAAGCCAACATGGCCAAGTCTACGATGCCATAAGCTAGTCAATTTTCCGACGGAACCTCCTTAAGAGAAGATGATTACGTTGTCGCATGACTCGCATTTAACATCTCTATTAGATGTGTTGTTTTGCTTAGGAGAGTTACAATGTAAAAATAGTTTACCAATGTACGAGAGTCAAACATAGTAGAATTACTTTAAAATACAAAATCTGAGTTGACAGAAAGAGTTTGTGGTTCCATCTCATTCCCCCTGTCGGGGATGTTGGATTAGCCCTTTTTTCCTTCTCTTTATTCCAGCTCTAGGACGGATCGTAGCCCTCTCCTTTTGGTGGCTGCCGTGGATAACTTGGTGGCTACATCTTCTGAAGGAAATCAACGGATTAGGGATACCCCCAAACTGGGCGGTAGCCGTGGTACTCCTAATCATGGTGCCGTTGCTGATGGTGGATCTGCTCATGGAGCCAAGAAAAAGGTATCTAGGGGTGGACTGGTGGTGGATCTCCAATTGGAGGAGAAATTCCCGCATCCTCCACCAGATCTTGGGGTTTATCTCCCTATAGGTTGGTAGGGAGTTTCCATGATCAAATCGAAAACTTCTTCCCACGACCCTGCTATATAGATCTTTGAAACAATTTCCTCTGATTTTGAGTTGGATCGATCTTCTCCGTGTGTTGATTTGGTTTCCAATATATTTGATTTCGTGGTTGGTAGAGTTGTGAGTGAGCCTCCTTTGGGGATGGACAATCTAGGTGTATCCATAATTTGAGTGCTCCTTTGCATTTTGGTGCCGAGATTGCCCCTGAGGTGTTTGTGGGATTGCCTAAATCAGACTCTGTAATCCAGAGAGATAGTACTTAGCAAGACTCTGCTGGGAACGATAATGGGTTCCCCCTCTCCATTTCATTCCTCACATTCCAAGAAATATAGAGGGTGCTAATGTAGCTAGACCCCCTAACCCTTGGAACAAGGTGGATAATTCTATTTGTGCTCTCTGTTGCAGAAATGAAGCTTATTTTTATTGAACCGGGTGTGTTTGAGGGGAAGAAGGTTGCTGTTTGTCCAAGGGATGAACTAGAAAAAACTGAAAATTTTTGGGCTCATTCCTTGGTGGGATTTGTTCTTTGGAGATGACCTTTCTTTCCCCTATTCAAATGCTCCTTGTTGAAGTTGTGGAACCCGAAGGGAGGGATGGATATGTTTTCTAGGGAGAACGAGATCTTTTTTTTTCAAGTTCGAGAATGTTGAGGAGTGTTCCAGCCTTCCAGGATTATGGAAGGGGGACGTGGCATTTTCAGGGGAGACCAATTATTCTCAAGAAGTGGGCAAAAGATCAACAGTATGGAAGAGACTTCCTCTCTATGATCCCTCTCTGGGTTAGGTTCCCGAATCTACAGGAGAAGCTATGGTCCTTCGACTCTCTTAGTCGGATGGGGAGTGTGTTGGGCAAACCGGTTGGGTTGTGGATTTTCCAACGGTTGCTGCTGTCGCTTACAAGGAAGGTGGTCGGATGAATTATACTAGAATTTGTGTGGTGGTTAACATCTAGGAAGATCCCCTCTCCTCTTTGTTTTTATAGCAACTCATAGGCATAGTGGGCCGTAGTAATGGGCCCACAACTTACACCAAATTATCTATGGCATACCTTGTCAATTCTTTCCCTCTTTCATTAGTGTGCTCTGTTTTGTGTATCACGAGCTGGCGTCGAGTGGAGAGTAATATTGGAGATCCTGAAACTCCACTGAATGTTGGAAAATGTGTTAATGATTCATGATCATTACCGTGTGGTATTTTGGTATGTTTCAGTTTTACGATTTTGTGCCCCTCGTAACCATAGTTACCAAGTCGGAAAACGGGAAAAAAACGGCAAAGGAAAAAATCGGAAAGATACGATGAAAACGGGAAAAACGGAAAAAAAACGTGAAAACATCGGAAAAAACAAAAAAAATCTTAAAAATTATACCAAGTATGTATATATGTCATTTTCCAACATTTAGTAATCAAAAGTTCAAAACATATAGCATATGCGTTTATTAAGCACGAATAAAATAAAACCCGAAGCCAATTTAAACCTGGACAAAACCCGATGTGTTTTATACGTGTTTTATACACATTTTATACGTTTTAAACGCGTATAAAACGCGTACGGAAGTTTTTTTCAAAAAAACGAGTTTTTTCCTGTTTACTACGTCTTCGGATCGATACGCGTTCTATACGCGTTTTTTTCAAAAAAACGCCCGATTTGGTAACTATGCTCGTAACCTATGTCGTCAATATCATCTTGATGTTGTAGCTACATGCCAGCTATGAAGCACGGACACTCTCGGGACCTCAACGTGTCCGTGTCCGACACGTGTCGAACACCGACACTTGTCCGACACTCTCCGACAGGTGTCGGACACACCAAAAAACATGTCTTCTATGAAGAAAGGATGTCCGACATGTGTCGGAGCATGTCGGATGCGTATTGGAGCGTGTCGGATATTACCGGAGTGGCTTTTTTCTCATTTGAAGATGTTGGGGTTATTGAGATTGCGAATCTTTCCATCAATGAGTCGAATATGGAGGCCGTGGTCTTCACGTCGATGGTGATGATGTGGTAACATTTGACGTTGGACTTGATGGATGATGATTTTATGCGTGTTCTATTTGTTTTTTTGTGTTTTGAAAGTTCGAAACTATACACTTGAATTATTTATGATGTTTGTTGAAGACCTTTTTAGTTAACTATTAGCATTATGTTTGATTATAAATCATAATATATATATATATATATATATATATATATATATATATATATATATATATATAAAATTCAGCGTGTCCCTTAACGTGTCCGTGTCCTAGTTTTTCGAAAAATATCGTGTCGGCGTGTCCGTGTCGTGTCGTGTCCGTGTCTGTGTCTGTGCTTCTTAGCATGCCAGTACCATGTCATTGAAGTATTGTTTTGTGTCTATCAGTTGTTGAGTTTATGTGGAGTTATGGTGAGCAATAAATTGATCTTATGGTGTAATGTTGTCCCCCTGCATGTTGATTCTCATTTTCCATCTTTCTTCGTATCATAGCTGTACCCTCTACTTCTCTGTTGAGCCATCTCTTGCATACCTTTTCTACTGATTTGTAATCGTTTAATACTTTAATAAATAAAAAGATGAAACAAAGATGTAACAAGGGTTTAAGATTCTTATTTATGATGTTTGTGTGGACAACCTTGTAACATTGGTGCTGATTTGCATTTGATCTTCGGCATCGAAATCATATTGTTTCATACTTATCGATGATAATTTGTAATTGCAGGTTATTTCGATTAAAGTTATCCGCAATAAGCAGACTATGCAGTCAGAATGTTATGGTTTTATTGAATTTGCAACTCGTGCAACAGCAGAACTAGTTCTTCAGACTTACAATGGCCAAATGATACCTAACACTGATCAAAACTTTAGACTGAATTGGGCTACATTTGGAGGGGGTGGGAAACGTGGAGATGATGGTCTTGATTATACATTATTTGTTGGAGATTTGTCTTCAGATGTTTCAGATTACGTCTTACAAGAGACATTCAGGAGTCACTACCCCTCAGTTAAGGGGGCAAAAGTTGTTACTGATAGGGCTACCGGGCGCTCTAAAGGCTATGGTTTTGTGAGGTTTGGTGATTTAAATGAACAGACACGTGCCTTGTCAGAAATGAATGGAATGCTCTGTTCTACAAGGCCCATGCGGGTTGGTCAAGCTGCTAACAAGAAGCATGATGCTCAACAGCAGTATCAAACAAAAGGTAGGCGAGTTCACGAGATTCTTGAATTATTCCGTTTTTTTTTTGTCTTTATTTTTTTGTTTATAAAGCATTTTGCAGGAATTATTAGCCATTAGATGACTTTCTCATTCAAATATCTGAAAGCATCATTTACTTCATTTTCGAATAATGTGTATTTACATCACCTGAATGTTAGCTTGGTTGTGGAATCCGCTATACGTTATGCCTGGCTTGTTTTATTTCCCAGTCATACACTTGAAGATGAGCGGCATTGCTTAGACGTACAAAATCATTTCCTTCCTAGTGCTTTCCTCTGTGAGATTAGGTTCATTTAATATGGTTATAAGTAATGATAGCTTATAAAAATTCATGTTGTCTCGGAGCAGGATGCCAAGAGACTACATTCTATTAGGGCCTGGAACTGATTTCAGCTGAGATGCATATATCCTTTAGTGCGTGGCCTCAGTTAGGTCAGTTATGCTTGTAATAATCCGGTTTTTAAATACTCATGTGGCAATCTATGCTACATTTTTTTATATTTCTAGTTTGTTAAATTCAATCAGCTGTCTGTAATCTTAAATTACGTCTATCACTACTAAAATTCTGTCCCTATTCTCGATTTACTTTTTCCCGTGTCTTACATTCAAGGAGCTTTTACTCGATTTAACTTTTCGTCACATATCATTTTTTTCTTCTGGATCAGCCTGAAATGAAACTGCTTTAGGTTCCTTTGTTTAATTTTTTTGCATATGGTCATCTTGCTTTCCAAGTTTCATTGGTTTCAATTTTCAAATTATCCATGGCATAATAACCATAACCATCGAGCCTTGTCTCATTTATGTGGGATCGGCTTTATAAATTCTTCTTTGCCAGTCATATCGGTTGAGGGCTATCTTTGTTGTCACTGAACTTTCCCGCATCCTTTCTAACAACTTTGATCAAGTATCGTTCCACTGAATATACAGCTCTCGTGAAGGTTGACCTGGAATTCTTTCAAGTTATCTTGAAATTGCTTGCTACTGTGATTTCCCAGTGACTATTTCAGTTGCATGAATATACTTTGTTACTTATTCATTGGTTGGGTGGCTCTTACATTTTTTTTAAATGTTGGAAGGCTCCTTGTTTAATCAGCATTTACATCTTTCGAGTTTTGCGCAAAGTATTACCTTTTTCATATATCTAGCTACATTTTCCTTCAAGATGTGAGAGGCCTTTGTTCCAAAACTTATTCACTGTAGTCACATCACATGTGGATGGGACTCTAATTCTGCAGTTACCTGGGCAGAGCGCATAATTAGATATATTTAGCATCGAAAGGGATTGTGTTTGCTAATTAGAAACTGTCTTGGGTTGGATTATTCCCTAATTATTTAGCATTGTTTCTCATGTTTACTTGTGCATTCTTATCATCGTTAGGTTGAACTTAAGAAGGTCTTTTAGTTTCACGAGTCCTTTTGTCTGCTAGAACTTTGTTGGGGATGGTTTGTGCTAATTATGCAGTGACCTATGCATTAGGCAAACCTAAAAAAGTGTGAGATAACACTGAAATATATTGTGTTTGTTAATTAAAATATATTTTGTGTAGAAACATTATTTGCATTCTTTCCCATGTTTATTCATGCATTTTCTATCTTCTTTAACCTGTACTATGAATTACATCTTAACCTGTACTATGAATTACATCCAGTCTAAGTGGTCCTAAGAGCCTTTTTATTTGTCAGAACTTTGCTGGGGATATATGCTATATGATCTAAAGCTAGCTTTCATTTTCATTTGAGGTAGGTTCCCTACTAGATAAGTTCGGTTTACCAAATGCTCGTACGAGTCTCTTACAATTAGAAATGGAATGTCAAAGCTAGTTGTATAATGTTTCTTTTCAACCAATCTTGAATTGGAACATACCTCGAAGGAAGTTAATAATTATCCTCCGAAGCGGTTCTTGAAAGTATCATTTTTGGTTGTGGTTAAAAACATGTATGGACTGAATGATTACCTCATCTGTAACATATCTACATGACTGCAACCCATATGATCATACAATATTTTCGAAGGCAAAGGTATGAGACGGATGCTTTGCTTAGCGTGAGGGCATGGGACGTAAGCAATGTTACCAAGTCGGAAGTCGGGAAAAAGTCGGCAAGGGAAAAAAAAAAAAGAAAAAATCGGGAAAAAAACTAGGAAATTATTTAAAAATCGGTAACGTTTTTTTAGTAATATATCATGTATATATCATTTGGGAAAAAGACGAGAAAAAAGGGGAAAAAATGCGTAATTTGCTATTAATACGCGTAATTCGTGATTTATTCAAAAAATCCTGACTTTTTGAAAAAGTCACGACTTATTTTCGTAGCAAACGTTTGGGGAATAAGTCGCGATTAAAACGCGTCTTTTTCCAAAAGTTAGTGATTTTGGTAACATTGGACGTAAGGCCCACGGTTTTTTAAATTTTAATTTAGGCAATACATAACATTTTAAAATTAACTTTTATATATATATATATATATATATATATATATATATATATAATGCGGCATTCGGTACGTGCGACACTGTACCGTAGCCGTTTGATGCATGTGCTGCGTGCATCGCATGCACCGTTGTGTGCATCAGACGGCTACGGGACAGTGCCACAAGTACCGCATGCCGCATTATAGCATGCCCCTATATATATATATATATATATATATATATATATATATATATATATATATATATATATATACGGTCAGGATCAAATGACCCATGAAACTTTGACCTATATTTTGACCCATCATCTAAATCGTTGGATTCGAGTTTCAGAATGTGCTGTTTTTTTGTAGGGGTGCTATCTATGGTATATTAATCATCCTCACAAAAAATAAGCACATTCTAACATCTCTAGGGCCATCAAATATTATAAGCTTTTTTGACCGTTAATTTCAACCGTTGATTTGAATAGACATTTGATGTATCTAGAGGTTTTAGAATTCGTTGATTTTTTGTGAGGATGATCAACATACCATAGATAGCACCTCTAGAAAAAACTAGCACATTATGAAACCCAAATCCAATGATTAAGACGATGGGTCAAAAAAAAATGGACCAGCATATATATATATATATATATATATATATATATATATATATATATATATATATATATATATATATATATAGGGGCATGCTATAATGCGGTATGCGGTAAGTGCGGCACAACACCGTAGCCGTCTGATGCACCGCTATTAGCGGTGCATGCGATGCACGCAGAGTGTGCATCAGACGACTGCGGTGCGGTGCCGCACTTACCGCATGCCGCATTATAGTATACCCCTATAATATATATATATATATATATATATATATATATATATATATATATATATATATATAGAGGAGTGTTACGTTGCGCTGTGCGCTGCCCCACCTACAAAATGCGCTGCGAGATTCTGGCCGGTCGATCGCGCGGATCGGCTGAAACCGCGTTCAAATCCCTCGCTCCGTCCCCCGCCCGTCTGATCCTATCGGTCAACCGTCTGATCCCGTGCACGCACAGCCGCCCGGGCGTCTGCGATGGGTCGTTCGATTCCCATCCGTTGGATCGATGGGAATCGAACGGTCCGAAATAGTTTTCGCTGTTACTGTAGCGGCTACATTAACAGCGAAAACCATTTTTGACCGTTCGATTCCCATCGATCCAATGGATGTGAATCGAACGAATAGGGCGGCTGTGCTGTGCGTTAGATCTATTGGAATCGAAAGGTGGAAAATGGTTTTTGCTGTTACTGTAGCCGCTACAGTAACAACGAAAACTATTTCGGTCCGTTCGATTCCTATCGATCCAACGGATGGGAATCGAACGACCCATCGCAGACGCCCGGGCGGCTGTTTGTGCACGGAATCAGACGGTTGACCGATTGGATCAGACGGGCGGGGGACGGAGCGGGGGATTTGAATGCGGTTGCAGCCGATCCGCGCGATCGGACGGCCATAATCTCGTAGCGCATTTTGTAGGCAGGGCAGCGCACATCGCAACGTAACACTCCTCTCTCTCTCTCTTTATATATATATATATATATATATATATATATATATATATATATATATATATATATATATATATATATATAGGTGTGTTATATTGTGCTGCGCGCTGCCCCGGCAGAAAATGCGTTGCACCGAAATCAGCAGTCCGATCGCGAAACCAGCCGTCCGATCCCGTGAACGAACAGCCGCCCGGCAGAAAATGCGTTGCACCGAAATCAGCAGTCCGATCGCGAAACCAGCTGTCTGATCCCGTGCACGCACAGCCGCCCGGGCGTCTGCGATGGGTCGTTCGATTCCCATCCGTTGGATCGATGGGAATCGAACGGTCCGAAATAGTTTTCGCTGTTACTGTAGCGGCTACATTAACAGCGAAAACCATTTTTGACCGTTCGATTCCCATCGATCCAATGGATGTGAATCGAACGAATAGGGCGGCTGTGCTGTGCGTTAGATCGATTGGAATCGAAAGGTGGAAAATGGTTTTTGCTGTTACTGTAGCCGCTACAGTAACAACGAAAACTATTTCGGTCCGTTCGATTCCTATCGATCCAACGGATGGGAATCGAACGACCCATCGCAGACGCCCGGGCGGCTGTTTGTGCACGGAATCAGACGGTTGACCGATTGGATCAGACGGGCGGGGGACAGAGCGGGGGATTTGAATGCGGTTGCAGCCGATCCACGCGATCGGACGGCCATAATCTCGTAGCGCATTTTGTAGGCAGGGCAGCGCACATCGCAACGTAACACTCCTCTCTCTCTCTCTCTTTATATATATATATATATATATATATATATATATATATATATATATATATATATATATATATATATATATATATATATATAGGTGTGTTATATTGTGCTGCGCGCTGCCCCGGCAGAAAATGCGTTGCACCGAAATCAGCAGTCCGATCGCGAAACCAGCCGTCCGATCCCGTGAACGAACAGCCGGAGCCCCTGCGACCGTCTGATCCACGCCGGCGACCGTCTGATGCCGTGGAATGCGCTGTGCGGACGTTCGTTCGATTCCCATCTGTTGGATCGATGGGAATCGAACGGACCAAAAGGATTTTCGCTGTTACTGTAGCGGCTACAGTAACAACGAAAACCATTTTCGACCGTTCGATTATAATCGATCCAACGCACAGCACAATTCAGAGGTTCATTCGATTCCCATCCGTTGGATCGATGGGAATCGAACGGTCAAAAATGGATTTCGCTGTTACTGTAGCCGCTACAGTAACAGTGAAAATCCTTTTGGTCCGTTCGATTCCCATCGATCCAATGGATGGGAATCGAACGAACGTCCGCACAGCGCATTCCACGGCCTCAGACGGTCGTCGGCGTGGATCAGACGATCGCCGGCGTTCGCAGGGGCTCCGGCTGTTCGTTCACGGGATCGAACGGCTGGTTTCGCGATCGGACGGCTGATTTCGGTGCAGCGCATTTTCTGCCGGGGCAGCGCGCAGCGCAATGTAACACCTCTCTCTCTCTCTCTCTCTCTATATATATATATATATATATATATATATATATATATATATATATATATATATATATATATATATATATATATATATATATATATGCTAGGCAATATACGAAAGATAATTTTAAACAACCCTGTCATAGTCTTTCATGATCAATGTTTTTAGAGGCAAAAGAGTAAGGTGAGGGCTTTTTTGCTTGCGTGAGGTGGGGCGTAAACTTACGTCCACAAATTTCTAAAATTTTAATTTAAATTATGTAGAAAATTATGAACATAGTATGAAAATAGTGAATAACAAAAAAAATTAAATTTGTTTTATATGTACTAGGTAGTATACTAAAAGATAGTAATTAGTGAGGTGAGACCCTCCTGGTTTGTTGGTTATTTGACTTACCCCCCTCCTCCGTCCCCCTCTCTGTCCAGTTTCGTCCGTCAACGACGTTTGACCAGCAGTCGTGGCCATTGTCCATTTCTATGGACCATTTTTTTCCTTTTTAAGTTGGTGTGGCGCAAATAATCACCATCATCCATAAACAATTAAGTTGATGAACTAGGATCGAGTCCTCTCAAAACATCCCATCGTACAAACTTATTTCGAAACCTCACCCTTCTCTCCCACTTCTTCCCATTGCTCTGCAATACCTCCCAAATTCCTCAAAACCTTAGTTTTAGGGTTTGATCGACCTTCGTTCCTCGCTACGCATTTTGAGTTTTGATCGAAAGGCAGTAGGCAATCCAGAAACCTTCGATGGATAATCTTTGGCCCCCAAAGCAGACATTGTTGGAGGAAAAAATAGCAAGATTGTAAGTTAACCATTGTCTCTCGCTTCCAAAATCTAGGGTTTACATCTCCTGCATTCATTTCGTCCTTCCGTCTCCCGTTCTTTTTCTCTCGTGCTTTCTTTATATTAGCTATCTTTGGGTTTTCTATTTCTTTACATCCCCTATTTGAGCATGATGTTATCTTAGGGTTTATATTGTATCTTACGATTTATTGAACGTTTCTTGCCGCATGCACGTGCACTATGATGTCAAAGATATCATAATTCACTATGATGAAAAATAGGAACCCCCAAATTGGCCTTAGGGGTTATAGATACGAATCCTATACAACTTGGAAATCAGAGAAGTTGTATGAAATAGATAATGATTTTTCTTTTCCTCTTGATTTCACTAACATGATATAGGGGACCGTTGGGAATCTTGGTCACACTTCCATTACCATTATTTTGCTACTTGATAGTGTGAGAATGGATATGCAGTCGGATGAAGACCTGTTGATCATGTGGAATGATGCTATGGCCGATGTGGAAGGGTTTTTTTCATATTTTCATGGATGTTGAGAAAACAAAAGCAATTAATTTAGACACGGAGGATGTGCTGAGCTTGAAGCTACCCCACTTCCCTCTTAACCTGATCAGGCAAAGTAGCTAGAAGTAGTTGATTAGGCTAGTCAGACACATGCAAGATTAGGAAGAGTGAAACTCATGGCTTGGAAGAAAAAAATTCTTCAAAGAAGAAAAGGTTCTATCAACGAACTAAATCAAGTGGTGATGCATCACGAGTCAAGAGCTGTGGCATTAAATCAACTAGCCACTCAACCACCTGATTCAAGAAATGGTTCAACTTGTGGTGCACTACCTAAGAAGAAGAGGGGTCAAGCCGTTAGTGAGAATGTGTTGAAGGATTTGGATTAGTTAGTATATCCAGATAAGATGTTTTGGGCAATGGTTACTCAAGTGACACAAGCAATAGAGACCAACATCGGAAAAGCAAGTCAGGCAACACAGGTTTGTGATCAGGCAAGTCAAGCAATAGAGTCTGGCATTGAAAAAGCAAGCCAGGCAACATAGGTTGGTGATCAGGCAAGTCAAGCACATGCAAAGATCAGGACGATTGATTAAAGTGACAGGAAGAAGACGTCATCAAAGAAGTTACATCAACCAACTGAGTCAAGTGCTGATGCAGCATGAGTCAATAGCTGAGGCATCAAATCAGACAGCCACTCAACCACCTGATTCAAGAAATGTTGGAACTTATGTTGCAACACCTAAGAAGCAAAGAGGTCATGCAGCTAGTAAGGATGTAATGGAGGATTTGGATCACTTTCTACATGAGGATTTGGATGATTTAATATCTCCATATCAGATGTTTTGGGCAGAGGTTACTCAGGCAAAAAACAACTGAAACTAACATTGGACAAGCAAATGAGTCGACATATGATGATGAGCCAAAAGTTGTACAAAACAGCCAAGTCAAGCCCATGCAGAAGACACTAATCAGGCAAGTCAAGTAGGAGCAAGCAAGGAGGTTCAACCACATGATGTTCATCAGGAAAATCAAGCTAGTCAAACAGAAGCACATGGGGTTGATCATCTTGACCCTGACGAGGGATACCATAGTGTTCATTCGGATGTTGATGAGGGAGGAGAGAACCACCTTCTATAGGGAGTTTTTTGGGTTTGCAAATGGAACACACGTAGTCTATGGAGAGGATAAGGGCCAAGAGCATGATATTGAGGAGATGGTTGTTAATAAGTTAGAAAAAGGGATGCAATGACATTCCTTTACAAAAAATTCTATAGCATGTAAATGATCATGATATTCATGTACAGGGTGATTGGTGTAAATGTATTTCATGCCACGTTGAACTTTAAGCCCATCACTTTGAGGCAACACATTTTGCAGCACTCCTACATCGTTGGAAAAACTCTCCCAACCACTAAGCATGTATATCGAATCGTCGAACTGGTTCAAATTTTGGTCAATCCGAACCGAAACACCCTCCAAACCTGAATATGCACAAATTCGGATGAGGTTCGCTAATTTAGCCTGGATCGGATAGGGGTAACACAGGTCTAGATTTGTCTTATTAGAAGAATTGGATTTGAACAAGGCCAAAAGTGACTCGATTTAGCTGAATTGCTCGAAAATACTGCATAGTCCAAAATAGGCTCAATCACACACGAATTAGCCTACTCATGTTTGAATTTTTGAGTTTTGATTTTTGAGTACTTTGGTAGAACTGGCAGAACCCGAACTAGTTCTTTTTTCATGTTGATCCAGGCGTCAAGCTACTGGCATCATTGCCGTTTACCACAAGACTTTGTTCTCTATTATGAGCACGAGTCCCTAAGATTCCTTCATTCTCAGAAGAATTTTTAATAGCCGACATAGTCAATATGATACTTTTGTGCGGAAGCACAACCCAAGAGTTTAGAATAGAGCAATTGATGCCTTGAGCCGCCGTCAAGTCTCCTACACGCTATGAGTGTAGAAGTTTGATTTCAAATGCTGATCGGTGACTACAAAACATGTATCGATTTCACGGAGGTGCACTTAGGCCCTTTTTAGATTAGCTTTTGATTCTGAAAAAATGATATATGCATATCTGGAATTGGTTCTGTTGGAATCAACTGTTCTGTTGAAAAAAATGATTTATGCAGAATCGTTAAAAACAAATTTAGGTACTATATGTTGGAGTGAAGAGGTGATTGGTTTCCATCATTTGGATGATATAGGTTAGGTGAAGGGATGAATTTAAACTTTGGTTTCGTGTTTGGTTTCGGTCAGTCCATACCAAAACTGTAATTTTAAAATTCCGACCGAAATGGTGAAATTTTTTTGAAATGATAAAATAGGTTTCTTATTTAAAATTTTAGTTTAATTCTTTTATAGTTGTGCATACATATTTACATGAATTGTTTAAAGAAAACACACCAAACACATAATAAGCTTGCATGGACGATGATAACCGATAAAATTCGATTAAGTCTAAAGTAAGGTTTAAAATCACGGTATCGGTCGGCCCCGAACCGGTATGTACTGGCCGGTACATACCGGTACCGGCCGATACAGACCGATACCGGTTGAGGAAAAAAAACAAAAAATAAAAAATCTGTTGGTACCGGCCTGAACCGGTCGATACGTACCGGTATCGGCCGGTACGGGCTAGGTATCGGGATCAGATGCAGTAGTGTGGTCTCGAACCGGCCAAAACTAGTATCGACCGAGATTTAAAACCATGGTCCAGAGGCTTCGAGTGAAATTTGACCAAAACCGGAGGTGCTTCGGTCGAAATGGGGATACTTCGGTCGAAATTTGTCAGCCTTTAAAGGCCTCAGTGGCTCAATCCATCGAAACGATGAAACTTCAGTGAAGTAGACAACAAAATCGAGGGAGAATACGTGGTTTCGATGGACCCACTGTTTTAGTCGAAATCTGGATGGAATGACCAAACATGCCCACGGAACGAAGGTTTGGAGTTTCGACCAAAAACAATTTGTTTCGGCCATTTCGGATCGGTTTTGGCCGGAACTGGTTTCCAATCACTCGATTTTTTGGGGTTTCGGCTGAAACTCCCCTTAATTCCACTTGGTTTTAGTCCTTGCCTCTTTGGTAGAAGAGGAGGAAAAGGGATGAAAAAAAGAAAAAAAAAAAGAAACCGATCCCAAACGACCGATACCAATCCGAGAATTGGTTTTGGTTTTAGCTAAAACCGATCCAAAACGAAATGACCGAAACCGATCCTCGGGAGTCGAACCGAAATCGAAACCGATCCTCGGGAGTTGGACCGTGACCAAAATCAATCCTAGACCGAAACCGATCCTCGGAAGTCGGACCAAAACCTATCCTCGGGAGTTGGTCCGAAACGGAGACCAAAACAGAAACTTCAGTGAAGTGGACAACAAAACCGGAGGACAACGCGTGGTTTCGGTAGGCCCTCATAGTTTCGGTTGAAATCTCGACGAAATAACCGAAATGTCCCTGAAATCTCAAAACTTTGCCAAAATCGGAAGGGGGTCGGGTTTCGAACCTCCCTTTCGTTTCGCCAAAGGTCGAAACTGAAACATTTCAGCGAAATTTTGGTATTTCGATCGAAATTTCAAACCATGAGTATAGGTTCTATCCTGGAAAGATTGTGTGTGAATCCTGGAAAGATTGTGTGTGAATCATCTCTTGTGATTTTTGTTTACTAGTTATGCGATTGCCAACAATCATCGAGCTTGGTTAGTGGATGATTGGTGAGTGTAGTTTGTTGTCCTATCTAATGCTGAAATTTTAACCAAGAAATATAAAGTAATTACTTTTGCTTTGCATGGCCAGTCAATTGATGGTTGCAAAGATATCATTTGTTTCTCGAAATGTGATGTATATGGTTCTATGTGTTCTACCTGTGTTCTTTTGTAGGTCGACTTTGCTGATGGCATTAATTAATTTGCATTCCAAGTTTACTTCCAAACCTCATGCTTTTAGGAGGAAGCGTGTGGTGAACTTCCCAATACACACTTACAAAGATTAATCCATTTTTATATTATTCTTGATTCTTATTGGTTGTGCATTCATATTGGCCTTCCACCCGAGACTTCTCATCTTTATTATATTTGGGGCTTAATCTTGGTTAAGATAGAATATGTGGGAGGCCTTGCCTATGTTATTTGTTGGTAAAGAAGTACTAGAAGAATGCAAAATCATGTTCATGATGTCGATAATAATTGAGGTGTTTCTTGCTAGTTTCTTCTACTTATTCGTTGGTTGGAGGGAGTATCGTGTTGATCGAGTTGTGGTTCTGTTTGTGAGGGTTTCGTTGTTTTCCTTTCTCTTTGACCTGTTAGATCTCATTGTCTCGTTGTAGTGGGGACCGTGTTGATTTACATTTTTATTCATTAACAAATAACAACTACATCTGTTCTTTGATCTAGTGTAAAAAGTGGTTTTCAGTGAAGTAATTTGCTCTCTTGGTTGCGAGTTAATGCAGGAACTTGCTTTTCCCTAATGGACAAAGTTGTGACGGTCCTTTGTATTTTGTTAAAGTTTAGAATCAGCAATTTGGTCTTGTGTTCCAATTTATGTTGACAAAGTTGTGACGGTCCTTTATATTTTGTTAAAGTTTAGAATCAGCAATTTGGTCTTTGTTTCATTTTATTTTTGGAGTTTTTAGTGCTTGAATAGGGTTTTCACTTTCTACCAAGGTTTGCATACCTCTGTCTTCCATTACTACCGCTATTGGTTCCGCATGGTGGATAGCACAGTGAAGTTGTTTTTGGTGTTGTGTTTGTATGTAAATGCAATCTTTATTGATTGCTAGTTTGCATTCCACAAATAAAATATGCTCAAAAACTGATATGCCCACTTATTCTGTATCTGTAGCATGTTTTAGACATGCCAAGGAGTAGCAAAGTTTGTGCTGTTAATTTTCTTAGCTGGTTTACGAGTAGTGATCTTTCACCTAATTGTTATTTGCAGCTTCTTCCCAGCCAACACTAGGAAGCGAGGCTGAGAATGATTCGAATAACACAACTGTGAGTGCTCCTACTTTTCTATATTACAGCAGTGACTTTGTGCTTTATGGTTTTGACATATATCATCTTGGAGAACAGATATTTGTCGGTGGATTGGATCCAAATGTTACAGATGATGTACTGCGTCAGTTGTTTAGCCAATACGGGGAACTGATCCACGTGAAGATTCCTGCAGGCAAGCGTTGTGGGTTTGTTCAATTTGCTAACAGGTTTGTAGTTCCTAAACTTTAGTCATTTGTGAACCTTTTTTGTTCAGTACACTTAAGTATTGTTCTTTTTATGCTTTCCAGAGCCTGTGCGGAGGAGGCTTTGCTAATGCTGAATGGAACCCAATTGGGGGGGCAAAGTATTCGGCTTTCATGGGGTCGTACACCTTCAAACAAACAGGTTAAGCTTGGTTGTCACTTGTCATTTACGCATTTTGTTCATCCTCTGTTCCCATGACATTGAAGTGTTGCAAATCTTGTCTGGTTGATGTTTCAGTCACAACAGGACCAAAACCAATGGAATGGTAACTATTATGGATATGCACAAGGCTATGAGACATATGGTTATGCTCCGCCTCCTCAAGATCCTAATATGTATGCATATGCAACGTATCCAGGATATGGGAACTACCAGCAACAGCAGGTAAAAATGTATTTTAAAATTTTAATTGGTTATGTACAGCTTTCATTCTTGTTTCATAAGTTGTTATTTGCTAACATTGGTACATAGTTGTTATACAGACATGGTTTAGTGTTTTTAAGATGATATCTGATATTTGTGCACTTAATTTGTTCTTTCACCAATATATATATGTAAAAGGACTATGATCATCCTAATTTGATTTATGTAAAGATAAGGTGAAGAAGGATTCACAAAGCTGACCCCCAATCCATGGGACAAGGTTTGATGCTTATGGTTATGGTTAAAGGTTTTGGGTTGGAAAAATGCTATTTGAACTCCCTCGTACCCGGGTCCGAGGGAGGTTTCATGTAGTGAGTGGGACGGTAGCGGGGTCCCGACCAGTGAATGCGATGGTTGGCCCATGCTGCCATCCCATTCACTAGGCAGAGAAATACATGTATCTATATAGATTTTAGGTAAGTGTAAAAATATTTATCAAATAAAATTATGGAAGATCATTAACAAGAAATAAAAAATTCCCTTGGTTCAGTGGCCTAGCCGGCGATCGTCTGACGGTCGATGGTCGGTGACTGTCCGACAAACTTCTAGCAACACCGGTGCCAGTCTGACGAACCTCTTCTTGACGGTCTGGCTACAGTCCGACAAATTTCCGGCGGTAGTCCGATGAACTTCTAGTATCCCTTTGACGACCCGGCAGGTGATGGTCCGATGACCTTCTGACAATGAAACCTTGTGAATATGCTATTTACATTTTTTTTGTTACTACAAATGTGGTTGTTTTAGGTATTAGAAATTCCAAATGTATTAATGGTACTTACTGCATGGATAATTATGTTAAATCAACTGACGAAAAGTTTCAGAATTCCAAAATACTTGCGAAAAGCCCATTTATATCAACTTTTACTATAGACCAAAAGGACCCTTAGGCTAACTCCTTGTAGTTAAAGTTTCAATAATTAGTTAGGTCCGCGAGGATTAAAATCCAGGAAACGGAAGAAGCCTTATGATAAAAGTAAACAAAATCTTCTCCAAGCATGAAGGCTGAAGTATGTCAAGGCTGTCCACTTCTTCTTCAAATCATTCTCCCTATTGCATTAATTGAACACCACTTGGAATGATTTTGGAGTTGGATTGTTTCCTTCCACTCCCGGTCCATCAACTTCATTCTATCACGGCATCATCTTTCCTATCACATTCAAGTTCTCTTTTAGCGAATGTTGCACATACACGGAATAACCTAGAACCAACTAAATAAGAATAAATTGAGAAATAATATATAGAAGAATATTGAGTTGAAAGAAAAAGATCGACCTTGCTTTCCTGAGACGCTGTTCCATGGTCTAGAACCATTTATTGATCAGATTCCAAAGAAGTTGGTGTCAAGAGGATCAAGTTATTTTTCTTCTTGAAAATCTGCTCCCATTATTTTGTTCAAAATGGCGAAGTATTATCAAAATGCTCCCATGATCCTATTCAAAATCCGTGGGCAAGTAATATAAGAATGTGGTTGCTTTTGGTGTTTTGGATCTATTGCCCAGAAGAATGAAGAGTTGCTATATCCTATCGAAATAGAGATGGTTGAATGAAGTGGAAACAGTCTTTGGGGTGCTTCGAGAGTTGAGAGTAAATTCTGCAAGGCAACAATATTGTTCACAATGTTGTGAACCAAAATGATAATATGGCTCAAGCACACAAGATGAGTGTGAAAATGATAGAATGTTGAGGTGGATGTGCTGCAAATCTGTTGGTTGGGATATAGGATTTGCACCAATTGAGGACAAACCGGAGAACATATTTTTCTAGTGTAAACATGCACAAACAGCACAACGGAGAGATGCGAGCTCAATGAGGTCCCAGATTGTTGGGGAGGGCTCACAAAAGAGGAAAAGAAGATTTATAATTACATTGAAGTTATAATGTACATGAAACTTGCAATTGACAGAAGAAATGACCATTGACAATAATAACTTGCCAAGAAGGTTCACAAAGCAGGCTAAAAAATCAGAATAAATTGGAAAAGGGGGGTTTGATGGTTTACAACCCGCTCTCATTTTCACAAATGACGAGTGTAGATCAAGACTCCTCTTGGCCTTGATTATCTAATATCTTCGATTATTGAAGTCAAGTAATTAAGCTACTCACAAGTTGCTGCACTATGTCAGCGAGTTCATGAAAAAAAGAAACAAAAACACTTGCTGGAATTTTATCTTGAAGTAGAGAGAATTTTTGAAAAATAGTGGCATATTGCCCTTGACCAGGACATTCCAGCCAGACATTTGGAAGCCCAACCTGGTCATATGCGCATGCCGGGTTCGTAATAAAGAGTGGACCAAGTAGCTAGCATGTCGAAGTTGACCCGTTAGCCAGATGGTTTCCTTTCCTTGCCCACTTGCCTGTTTGCTACAACTAAGCCTTCTTTCGACAAATCGGCCCCTAAGCCCCAGTTTGTATTTTCTGGCAGTACAGCACGGTATGTTTGAGTAAAACTGCGAATGTATAGTAACAAGACTGGAGTTACATTTAACGGGGATTTGTAAAATTTACCCTAATTGTACTTTGATGCTGGGAAATACAAACATGGCCAAGGTTTTTGTTTTGTTTTGTTGAGGTTGTGTCGATGGCCTGGCATCCTGTACACAAGGATATAAAGCTGCCATTAGATTTTGACCGATAAAAGGGTTGGCGTGTTGTGTTGCTGTTGCTGGAAGTTGGAGGAGAAGCCATGAGGATCTTTCTTGACCTAGAATGGCGTAAACCACCTCACCTATGTTGATAATTGGAAAAAACGACCGGAATTTTTTTATATATAAAAATAAATGGTTAAAGATCAGTCCTTATGTTTTTTGTATTTATATTTTGGTTCAAGGGTAGTCCTAACTATCCAAGATTTACCTCATGCAGTGATCATTTGCCGTGCCGACCGACGGAAAAATGCGCATGGTATCCAGAAGCCATGGCCGGCTTTTCCCGCGTCCGATGATACGCTGCTGTCTGCCCAGTTTGAAGGTTGTGTTGATTTAGTCTTTAGCTTCCCTGTGATGATGATTCCTGGTCCTCGGAACCGAACTTGTTGGAACCCTTCTGTTTGTGTGGTTGAGTGTTTCCTTTGAATGATCCATTCTGTGTAGTGACGGCATGCTTGTACTGAGTATTGGTTGAGTAATCCATCTGTAACAATTCACAGAAGGGTTACTTTCCTGTCACCTCCTCCCTGTTTTGAGGCAATGAGCCACCTGCATCTTTCTACTTTCAACTGTTGGAACCCAATGTTGGGATATCAGATTCGTCTCACTGTGCCTTCGATAGTCGTCGACGATGCAAAGATGCCATGACCGCCTTTCTCTCTGGTGCCACCATTGCCTCCCCTTTCTCTCCTCTCCTCCCCTGTCACTGGAGTAATCGTCACCTCACCTTCGCCTCTGGCGATGTGGAAGGAATCGGCGGCTTCGGCAATTCGGAAGGACAAGGAGGAGGGGAAGGTGGGGTATGGGATGGGCCGACGGGGTAAGCATGGAGGTGGGGTATGGGGTAAGGAGCGGTAAGTGGAGGGCATATTTGTCATCGAGAATATTTATGGTCAATGTGGATGAATAAAATTAAATAATTAACGAAGATTAGTGATCACACAACCACAATAGGGCTTCAAGCGCTTAACAAAGCTTTTGACTGAAGCCAAACTCCAATCATCAAAGGCTATTTAGGTCCTGTTTGGATAGGATTCTGATTCTGGGATTTTAGGAGCCCGGAATTTCAAAATCCCAAAAAAGGGCTTTGGAGCCTGGAGTCTCGATTTTGGGCTCCAGAAAAAGAGAGATGCTATTCAGCTCGAAGGTTATCCCGATTTTGTCGGCTCGATTGACATGGCTGCGTGCAACTGGTGGTTGAAACCCACTAGCGACATTCAAGTCTTTTACACCACCAGTTGCACGCTGCCATGTCAATCGGGCTGAGCGGAATCGGGAAAACCTTTGGGCTGAATAGCATTGCTCCCAGAAAAATGAAATGGTTCTCAGAAGTATTTTTTGGGCTTTCCGCGAAACACTTTTTGGGATTGGGTTGTATCCAAACAAACTGTCTTTTTTAGGGATTTCGGGTTTTCAGAATCCTAGAATCCTGAAATTGGAGCGTATCCAAACAGGCTCTTAAAGGCTGAGATTGTGATTTTTTTTTTTTGTTGGGTATTTCGAAGGGCGGGGGGAGGTCAACAGACCTCCAGGTGACGCCACAATCCCGTGCAAGCAAGGACTACCGCACATTGGCGAAGAAATCAGCACAAGGCCATACAACCAACACCATCACCACCTAGGGTGGGAACAACACCACAAACCGCCTCACATCGGCGGAGCCTACATAGTACTCCGTGCGAGGGTGGCCCAAAACCCCACATCAATATATATATATATATATATATATATATATAAAACTTTCAAAGAAGTCCAACTCTCTCTCTCTCTCTCTCCCATTCTTGGTGTTTTGTATCATTGACCAATCAGTAATCAAAATGGTCCCGAGGAAGAAAGAACCAAAAAAAAATTAGAAGAGAACCTGATCCCTCAGTGTGAACATGGACAAGAGTAGGCATGATCCCTTCCTCCAAAAGACAGATTCCATCTAAAATCAGTAATTAATTGATTGAATTGGGGAGGAAGTTTAATTTTTTTTTTTTTTGGGTTCATTCAAGGGAGAGGTCACAAGCGGATAGGGCTGGCAATTTCGGACCCGACACGAAGTTAGCGGGTCTGGGTTAGGGCTAAACGGGTTCGGGTCGTAAACGGGTCTGGTCCGGGTTTAGGGTCTGGACACGGTAGACCCGGGAAGACCAGTTTAAAATTCAACGGGTCGTGTCGGGTCGGGTTTACCCGCAATCCGACACTGTAATATATAGTATCAGCGGGTCTATCGGGTTAGGTCGGGTTGAGTCGGATTGGGTCGGATCGGGTCAACTGTATAAACCCATGTGGTAAACGGGTCTAACGGGTCTTCTCGGGTCTACCCTTTTATAAACGGGTTGGGTATAGGTTTAAGATCTAGACATGGTTAGTTAAACAGGTCAGGTCCGGGTCTAGGGGTATTGGACACGGCCCGAAACTAGACACGACACGAACCCGACCCATTGCCACCCCTACAAGCGGACCTCCAGAAGACGCCACAGACTGGCACAAATCCATAGCTGTGCCACTGACTAGGAGAACAAGGAGGCACAAAGGTACAAACCCAGAGTCGACCACCAGGCCAAAACACTGCCCCACGACGGGACAGGGAGGGAGTATACTTGGAAATAAAGAGAAACCACATAAGAGCAAATGACACGTGAAAGGATTCCCATGGCCCCCTCATTCTCACGCGTACCCCACCTTCGGGCATTCTTTTCCGTGAGCCTCACCCTCTCTCTCTCTCTCTCTCTCTCTCTCTCTCTCTCTCTCTCTCTCTCTCTACCCCCGGAGATAATTATTACTCTCTCATGGATTCTCTCATCCGTCACATCTATTTCACTCCTAATCTCTCTCATGTTACTATTTTGGCCCTAAAGACTAATGATATGTAGCTCTCTTCACCCTCTTTTATTTCTCATTTAGTACTAAAATTGGTGTGTATAGTTATTAACGAAAAAAAAATATATGACCACTATTTCTCAAGTTTATTTTTCAAAAAAAAAAAACATTCCTCAAGTTTTGTTTATTTTTGTAGAAGTTAGTCATCCCTACTCCCTAACCAATTCAATAACCGATAAAATGTGGCT
Source organism: Chamaelirium japonicum (assembly GCA_947650365.1). NCBI lineage: Eukaryota > Viridiplantae > Streptophyta > Magnoliopsida > Liliales > Melanthiaceae > Chamaelirium > Chamaelirium japonicum. The sequence continues at coordinate 83,163,749 of OX393550.1, read as the reverse complement.
TTGTTTTTAAGCATTTTTTTGACTTACATCTCCATTACTATATGGTATTTGGAAATACCCCTCCTTCCGGGAAAAAAAAATGTCATAATTTAGATATGTCCACTTTAAAAAAAAGTATTTAGGAATAACCCCCGCCCCCAAACCCAAAAAAAGAAGAAAAAAAAAGAGACTTGCATCACCATAACTATATTGTATTTAGGCATACCCCTCCATTCCATCTAAATATCATATAGGGATTTTTTGGGGGGTTATGTCGAATTACAATATCTATATCTATATACTAAAATAGAAGCCTCTCTCCCGTGTTGTGACATGTGGACGTCTATTAAAGAGCTATAATTCTTCTTTCGTGTGTGAACACGACTCTCTTTTAAATCCATTTAAAAATCTACCATAAAGATGATAAGTTTTCATTCAATGATATTTAATAGTCATTTGATGTTAATCTCTCTCTCTCTCTCGCCCTCTCTCTAACAAGTAAATCACACTCACTTCAGATTTCACATTTCTTCGAACAGTTGCAATGTCGTCTTTGCCAAATGGTGTGCATCAAGCACATTTGGGCATTGCCCGGGTTTCTTACTAGTTTATTCTAAAATAGAAACCTCTCTCCCGTGTTGTGACACGTGGACGTCTTTTAAAGAGCTAGAATTATTTCTTTTGGGTGTGAACGTGACTCTCTTTTAAATCCATTTAAAAACCTATCATAAAGATAATAAATTTTTATTCAATAGCATTTAATGGTCATTTAATGTTAATCTCTCTCTTTCTCTTTCTCTCTAACAAGTGAATCACACTCACTTCATATTTCACACTTCTTCGAACGATTACGATGTTGTTTGTTCAAAATGGCGTACATCATGATCATCCGGGCATTCTTAGGTTTCTTACTAGTATCTATACTAAAATGGAATCCTCTCTCCCATGTTGTGGCACGTGAACGTCTTTTAAAGAGCTAGAATTTTTCTTCCGTGTGTGAACGTGGCTCTCTTTTAAATCTATTTAAAAACCAACCATAAAGATGATAAATTTTCGTTCAATGACATTTAATAGTCATTTGATGTTAATCTCTCTCTCTCTCTCTCTCTCTCTCTCTCTCTCTCTCTCTCTCTAACAAGTGAATCACACTCCTTCAGATTTCACACTTCTTCGAACAGTTGAGATGTCGTCTTTGCCAAATGGCATGCATCAAGCACATTCGGGCATTGCCCGGGTTTCTTACTAGTTAAAATTAATTTGGGAGGGTATATCCAAATAGAATATAGTAATGGGGGTGTAAGTAAAAAAAATCATCTTTTTTAAAGAAGAGCCGATTGGCCTTCTAGCCTATGTTTCCTCTCTCTTCTCGTTTTGTGGATGTTCACTTGAAGTAGCTATATGAATTGGTACTTTCCTTGGCATTATTTGGATCAGAGCGAGGCATTCTTCGTGTCCTATCATGAAGACGGTCCTAATTACATGCTAAAAGAGCCTAATATAAGAAGATGGCGAAAGCATATCGAGCATTTGACGCTGGAGGTTCAATATGTGGAACCCCAAATTCAACTATATTATGTCCATTGAGAGATCCAGAAGATGAAGCGTGAAAGGGCAGAAGGACGAACAATCACATCTGATACCCAACGCCAACACAAATCATCAAATTTTTCAGAAGGGAATTTTGAGGAAGGCAAATGATCTCTCTCCATATAAGACTTGTCAATTGGAGTTCACCTCCCTTATTCGACTTAGACTCCACAAGATGCCTGCGAATGATTTTGGAAAAGATTCTGCGGAGGAAGACGGATTACCCTACTCCATATGTTATGACATGAAGGGGACTTAATCTTTGATTGAAATTCGCCTCCCCTCTTCAATGATTATTCCTAAGAGAAACCCACGTAGGAGTCCGAGCCCATGGAGGAAGCCGATATGGTGATAATGGGAAAGCACAAGAAGGAGCCAATGATGAAGATAGCATATGTGGATCCACCAATTGGAGGACGTTCCGTACTCTGAGGAGTTCCCAATACATGATTTATCATTCAAGAAGAGCTTGTCATCCCTGAATCTTTGAGCTGACAAATTCCAATGGTTGAGCCTAGGACGGAGATTACAACATTCAATGAAGACATGCTCGTAAAGTCTATGATTTGATGAATCATCAATATGAGGTCATCCTTTAAGTTATTTAGAATTGTTGACAAATAGTCCCACATCGGTGAGGGAGGCACCTATCACCCGCTTAATATATCCCCTGTGGACCTCCCCTTACAACCTGGGTTTTGAGGTGTGACGGTATCTAACAAGAATATTGACTAGAAAGATTCTGATGTAGATGCCCGACGAAAATTGTCTATTCTCCTACATCAACAAAAGTAGAATTCGAGAGGATTTTTGTCATTGTCGTCCATCATTAGTTACTCTGAAACTACAATCTGCATCCAAAACATCTTGAAGGAAGTTGGCATGTTTCCGATAGAGGAATTGATAAAAAATCATCCCCAAGTGAATTAAGTGCCAAGTTTTGTGCTAATTTAGCCAACTGGTGTGTAATAGGTGTCGTTTGGTATTTTAGCGGGTCAAATTGGCTATTCTAGTGCCCATTAGTCATTTTGATCATGTCATCTAGTTAATTTAATGGGTTATAAGTGTTTTTTTTTTCTATCCTTTTAGATTTTTGTGCTCTTTCCCCCCCCCCCCCCAAGATTTGCAGCAATTTATTATATGGGTCAAGTTTTGGTTCTTGCGAGCTCGTTTTCGCTCGAAGCTTCTTTTGGAAGTGTCCAAGGGCGAGTGTGCCAAGGATATGATTCATCCCTCAAACACTATGGTGTCAAGGACTTAGCGTAAGATCTTGGGTCGAGAAATAGAAGTCTATTACTCGATGCAAGATCTTTGTGTCGATCTTGCGTTGGCCTCACTATTTATTTTGGTGAAGCAATAAGACCAACGCAAGCGTCGCACATGGTTATTTTGTTGATGGAAGGTTGCTGCAAGATTTTTGCATCGACCTTGCGTTGGTCTTTCGTTTGCTTGCGGAGGTCGTGGGACTTTGCTTACTCATTGCTTTGCCGGACGTTATCAGGAACCCTACCACTTGTGTTCCTGCTTACAGTGGAAACCTTGTTGGAGGTCGCAGGGAGTTTGCATTGCATAGAAGTCTCTGGGAACCCCTGTCCCCCCCCACTTGTGTTCCTCTTTGCCTTGTGACACTCACCAGAGGTCGCTGGAAGTTTACTTTTTTTTATTGGATTGCTGAATGTCGTCGAAAATCCTACCACTTGCTTCCTTTTTGCAGTGGAACCTTCTACTAGAACTCACAGGGAGTTTGTTTTCCGTATTACTTTAGTTGAGGTCGGGAATGTAACAGGTTGTACATATGAAGAAGCTAGACATGTTATATTTAGGGTATTTTTGTCCCCAAAAGTATAAGTGGCTAGAAAAATGATGTTAAAAGCAACTAGGGCCACTTTGAGCAAATCACAGGAGTTAGAGGTCATTTTGGGAAAAAAAAAAAAAATCAATTTTTATCCTTTTTGTTTGCGAGCTTGTTGGAGTTATTAGACTCCAAGCTATGGTTTCCACATTACCGGATGGCTAGTCAACATCCCGGCCACTATACAACATTCATATGATTTCCTCTTGGATTAGGTTAAATATAAATGATCGATGTTGTGGGTGTTGATAAAATAAGAGTGGATTTTATCTTAAGTACAATATAAATGAGAGGTATAGCTTTAACCAGTATGTCTCATATGTATTTTGTATTTTTCATTTGAAAACTTGTTTTGAAAACTTTTTATCAAAACCTTTTGGTCAAAATAAAATTGTGTTTTCATCCTCTTTTCTTGTAAAAGCTCTTTTTAGATGATGCGAACTTTAGTTCCACATTGTTTGTAGAAAAAGAGTGAGAGATGTATATAAAGAAGAAGCTCCTCTACTAGTTTGTTTAGAATGAGAAAGGGAATATTTTGTTGTGCATTTTAACCACATACGATAGTGCATCACATTGTATCGTTCTCGTGCACACGCAAGCACAATGTAGGCATTGGGTTGTAGGGTGCTAGTGGTGCTTGTAGGCGCACTTAGTAGGTTTGAATAGTTGCCCTTTGGGTTGCCTTTGGCACCTGTTGGGTTGGGCGATTGATTCAAAAGTCGTCGTAGGCACCCATTGGACTAGATAGTTGGGTCCATTTGGGGTGCCTGTAAAAAGTGGTCAAAGCCTGCCCATTCAGATACGATTCAAAATTGAGTCTTCCTCTCACTTTTCCTACGAACAACTCTCTGTCCGAATTTTTTTAAGTGTGTATAAATTCAAAGAGTGGTTTCTTTATTTTACAGAGTGCATAACTAAAAAAGCATTTCGAAGCGGTTTGTCGGCATCCCTTCAACAATCTCACTTTGTTAGTGGCGGTGAATAATGCTTTAAAGGAAGTGATCTCAATGAGAAGGTTTATATGGAAAAATCATAAGCGTTTAGGCTTAGGGGTCAAGAACAAATTAAGTCTGTAGGTTTGTTAAGTCCTTATATGGACTAAAGCAAGTACCAAAACAATGACATGATAAGTTTGATTCTATAGTTATTGTAAATGGATTTATTCATAATAATGCAAATAAGTGTCTATATTTTAGGATTTACAAAGATTATATAGTCATAATATGTCTATATGTTGATGGTATTATTTGTGACCGAAACAATGAGGTCTCTGTCTTTGACATTTAAGTTGAAGGACCTTGGATATGTGGATACCATTTTAGGTATAATGGTTATGAGAAATAATAGGATTATGTGTTGTGCTAGTCTTATTATATTGAAAAGGGACAAAAATAAGTTTAGCCATTTAATTCAAGGAGGCAAATATCCTGTATAATCCAAATATAAACTAGAACCTAATAGTCGAAGAGTCATAATACACCTTGAGTATACGAGTGCTATAGGAAGTCTTATATGTGCTATGCATTGCATGAGACCAAATAAAGTTTTTATAGTAAATAAACTAATTAGGGTTACTAGTAACCCCAATGTGGAATACTGAATGCCATCAATAGATTTCTAGGTTACCTTAAAGGATCCAAGAATTAGGCCTACACTACTCAGAGTTTTCTATCATATTGAGGTGAGTTGGATATCGAGTGCGAGGGACAACAAGTCCACTACAGTATGAGTTTTTATCCTAAGAGGTGCAACAATTTCTTAGGGATCCAAGGAATAAACTCGCATAACGCATTTGACTATGGAGTATGAGTTTATTGTCTTAGGTTTAACATGCAAGGAGGCTATGTGGTTTTGGAATCTTCTAAAATAAATCCCATATTTAGTAAAGCCTTTAGCATCTTTATCACTTCATTGTGATACTGAAGCCACATTAGCTCGAGCTTATATATAGTGGAGCATATAATGGCAAATCCCGACACATTAGTCCGAGACATTAATATGTGAGGTAATTAATTAGAGATGGAATCATTTCTATCAGCTATGTAAAGTCAAATCAGAACTTGACTGATCCTTTCATCAAGCCTCTAACAAGAGATGTGACAATGGCAAAATCCATAGGGATGTGCTTGAAACTCCTAAGCTAAAGATCTACCAATGTGACAACCCAACTGATAGTAGTAAATGAATAGTTCTCAGGTTCAATAGGTAAGAATAAGTTATTGATACATGATGAATTTTAAATACAAAATTGAGTGAAGAAACTCCATCAAGGATAAATAGTGTTGACCATTATAATTGGAGGGTTGAGTTTTAGACCTTTAATGAGGTTTAGTATTTTGGACAATTGTCTACAATATAATGGTGAAACTAGAAAAACTTTACCTATGTGAGTGTAGAGGTGGTATCGTCTTTTATGAGAGTTGAAGTTACTTTCAAGAACACCCATGAAAATAGAATAAGCACATATCCATTAATAGTACTAAGTGAGAATAATTTGGAATATTATAGACATATTAATGTTTATGGGTGTGATGTCACCGGTTCTGTCATATAGGAATAACTGATTCAAATCTTCTGTTACTATGTAGTTTGATAGAACTTTGAGCTATTTACACTAAGAAAAGATTGAAATATAAAGATACATTTCTTTATGTATAAACATTTTTTTTTTCAAGTAGAGTTCCCCATCAATATATTTAACGAAGTAGTGGATTATTGGATATGTTAAATATAAGTGACCTTGTGGATTTATAAAACATAAGACTTTTATCTTCCATAGAACACAAATGACAAGCTGTAGCTTATGTGTTTTGAACATTTCATTCAAAAGTTTCTTTTCAAAACTTCTTGCAAAAACCTTTTTGCCAAAATAAAAAAAAGATATAGAAGTTCGATTTAGATGATGAGAATTTTAATCCCACATTACTTGTAGGAAACGAACGAGAGAGGTATATAAAGAAGAAACTCCTTCGCCTCATTGTTTGAAATGAGAAAATGGAGGTTTTATTGTGCATTCATTTGAGCCACATATGATGCGGTGCATCGCACCGCATTGTGAACACGTGTCTTGGGCAGTGGGCTATAGTGGAGCTTGTAGGCTCACTTAGCACAACACATCGGCGCGAGTCGCTTGAGAAGCCTTTCTTTTTGACAAACATTCAACATGTTTTTTAAAAAGACCAATTCTACAACCCTTTCAAAAAAAGAAAGAAAGAAAAACCAATACTGAAATCTGTCCCCCATTTTCTTATGCTATCAACTAAAGAAAACGTCGTAACTTATAGATTCCTAGGGCCTCTTTGGCTTGAGGCATGTGTTGCTTCTTAGAGCATGTACAACGGCCTCCTCAAATCAGCCGGCCCCACCATAATCGAGGAGAATTCTGAAAAAAACCTTTCCAGTGGATTCCTCAATGGTGGGGTCACCCGGTGGCCCCCACCCCAACGCCTCAACCTCCTCTGCAACGTTGGTGAGGAGAAATCCTCCTCAATGTCAAATTATGCACACGAGAGTGACTTTGCTATGGTAAATCGCAGCCGTACGGTGATGATTGTGTGGTCCAAATGAATTCGATTGTCACTGTTCCGAAATTGACCAATTCTTGTGGTTACAAAAATTATACCGGACCGGACAAGACCCATATGGGCCCGCGCTACGGCTCAAATAGGCAAGCCCAGGTCCATGGACCTACTCTATAGGGCCCACGAATCAAACCCTTCTTTATTGGGCTTGGACAATGGCCCAATGAGACCCAACGAGGAGGCCAAGGATTAGTGCCACCTCCGCACAGCCACGTCATCACCGCCATATCAGGCACATACCTCATCTATGAATGAACCCCTATGACCTACAGAAAAGAGGTTGATGGGTTGGTCATTCAAGCAGAGGAGGAGAGGATTTCAGAGCCAGAGCCCTTTTTTCTTCTTCTTGCTCTTTTCTAGTTGCTCCGTGCAATCCTATTGTAAGAAGTTTCTCTCGTCCTGTCGAGAGAACGCTCACCTCATCTTTTACATCCATTATAGTACAAACCAGGTGGCACCTCTTGCCTGGAGACGTAGGTCGTAAGACCAAACTTCGGCAACAACTCAATGCGCCATCTCTCTCTCTCTCTCTCTCTCTCTGCAAACCGTCCACATTCAATCAAGAATTGTGAGACGAAGTCTCTGATTAAGATGGCACGAAAATTTCCCCCACAATTCTAACTAGTTGGAGATTCCCATCTACCTCCCCTCCTCAAAGATCGTGTGGTCCAAATTAATTTGATTGTCATTTTTAAACTATGAAGGACAAATTTGAGGAGACCGCTGGAGACTACCATCTACCTCCCCTTCTCAGAGATGATGTGGCATACAATTCCTTCTCAACCATTCTTTTGAGGAGGCCCATTTTGAAGAGCCTGCTGTACATGCTCTTAGTTTCTTACTAGAAACAGGTGCCTCAAGTTTAGTGTGCCCGCACGGTCTTACATAAGAATAGTGTTTGGCATAAGGCACAAAAATTGTGACCAACCTGTTTCTAAGGCACAGAACAAGAAGTTGTGGATATGAATGCCGTCGGTGACAGGCAGTAGTTGATGGCGATAGGGGGGAGCTGATGGTGATGTTGACGGCAGGCGACGGTGCTAGGCCGGTTGTGGTACCGCCGTACTGGCGGTGGGCGCGGTGATTGGCGGTGGGCGCGGGCAGCGATGGCGGGCCGGTGGTAGTGCATGGAGGCGGTGACCGAGGAGGGTCGCCGCAGTAGCGGTGGTGGGCCGGTGGTCGGGGTGGTGGTGGGTCCCAAGGATAGCGAGTTGTTACTCGTCTAAGGTGGGTCCCACAAAAGAGAGCTGGTCTGATCATAATCAATAAGCCTGCAAAACATCTCCAGCAACTTGGTTGGAGAGAAGGCTGCGTTGGCGTCGACCAAGCCAGCCAATATTTAGTGGCAGCCATGGTCTACCACTCACTCTAATTAATTAAGTTGAGAGGTCGTTGGCTACTTGCTACATTTATTAGGACCTTGACCCGTCGTGTGGCTTTAATTATAGGAGAGTTAAGTGCTACATGTAGTTGACCCTCCATTGAAAGCTATACAAGAAAAAAAAAAATGTTGTCCACCAATTTATGATGGGGAAATTTTATCCTAACCCCAAAAATACTTCACATGCCCCGTTTTATTTGGAAGACTTAGTGAACAGTCCAAAACATAAGTTCCGATTAAGTCTAAGAAACGAAAATATCCTTCCATACATTTAAAATTTTTATTTGTATACCATCACCTCTAAACGAAACCTAAAACGTTTCATAAAGCTAATCCTAAAATCTAAGATCTACAGACCATGGGAAGAACCCTAGACCTAATCCTAACCCTAAAACCTAATTTAAGCCCTAAAACCTAATCTACAGGCCATGGGGATAAACCCTAGACATAATCCTGAAATCTAAATCCAACTTGCCGCTGCCGACGGCTGCTCGCCTTGCCACAGCTCCCCACCCCGCCCACTGTTGCTCCTCTGAGCCGCCCACCTGCTTCCTTCCTACCTACCACACCGTCGGTGATGCCATCGTCGGAGACATACGCCACGACTTCCCCTTCTCCATCATCGACTGTTACACTCGTTGAGTCTGCCGTCGAAGACACCTCCCCCCTCGTCCATCTTCTCCATCGTCACTGAAGCCCTAATCCACACTAGAGCTACTAGAGATGTCTCCATCTCCGGTGGCTCTAGGATGGGTTAGGGCTACGATGACGGTGGGGAAGATGGAGGAGGGGGGAGGTGCATGGCTACAACAGCGGCCTCAACGAGTGCATGTGGCTGCTCAGACAACGATGGGGAAGGAGGAGGAGGGAACGTCGTGGCAGCTCCGAGGTAGCACCTCTGATGGTGCGGAAGAGAATGAAAGAAGCAGATGGGCCTAGTGGGGGGTATGAAGCGGGAATCGAATTTTGAGAGGAAATGGGATATATGAAGTACTTTCGGGGTACGAATAAAATTTCCTTTGTGAGGTCATGCTGATACCATTGCTACGAAATGATGAATCTCCTACTGATTTACAGGAGATTGCTCCCATTACACCCTAGTCTGAAGTATTAATATAATCGTAGGGTACAACTATAAAAAAAAAATGTCACCTAATGTTTGGATTCAACTCGGCTGTCCCAATTCAGGTAGAATATAGATTAATAGACAAATATATACTATCTGCAATAAATGGAAAATGCTAGGTAACCAACTAGTTTGCCAACTTTCGGTTGCCAACTCCACGTGGCATCTAGTTAGGGCCGGTTCATCTCATGGCCTATAGAAAAATGGTCCCGCCAATTAGAAGCTGCCAACCCTCCACTTCACGTGGAGTTGGCAACCAAAAATTGGCAAATGATCGAGTTGGCTATATATAGAATTAACCCTTGGTTACTTCAACGCATCATCAACTTCGAGGAAGTCGATGGGTTCGTACCGTCTGATAGGGGTTTGATCACGGTGTTAGGGTGTGATATATACCGTATTGGTGGGGCCTGAGAAACTTATAATGCATCCTAATACAAGATGCGTGGTGTAGCAGAGATTAAAGTTCTGATACGATGATGCTGTGGTTATAATCTAATTGTGTACACTAACAATCTACGAATAGCATTGGTACCACTAGTTTTTTTTTTTGGAGAAATAGCATTAAGACACCACTAGTTACACTCATTTTTCTTAGGAATTAATCCTCCAAAAGAGACCAACGGTGATCACACCTCTAACTCAACAAATTGGTCGATCTGGAGCATTCATCGAGTAGACTGTTAAACAGTTTGTGCTAGCTTTCGCAATCAAAGCAACACCTATTTCTTAAAATCTCTCTCTTTGAATCACACGATATCTATGCACAACAAACATTTATGCAAAAAGATCTAATCTACATGTGATGCAAAGGTTTTAGCTAAGTAAGGCGCGCATTAAACGACCGCGGCAATCTACCTCCCTACAATCTCCTCTTCTGTTACTTCTCCATACTCGCGTCCACGAATGTCTCCTCCATACGATTGATGTGCTTCGGATCATCATAACGACTCCAAAAATTTGACTGCTTTATGTAGGAATGCTTGAGTAGCACATTGAATTCACAAAAGATATTCTTCCCTTAGGAAGATGCAATGAAAATAAAAAAGAAGAAGAGAAAGGTTTCTTCATTGACAAGCCACACAATATAGATCAAGGTATGGTTGTGATCACCAATGAAGGAAGAAAGATGGACTTTTAAGAAAGAGAGCCACCATATATGATGATACAAACTAAGGTTTTGAGAGATGAAAGCTATATATCTCATGGAGTAATGAATATTTCAAATCTCTATTCTTTACATATATACCCTTGAGTACAACATGGCCTTATAAAGTATTTTGTAGTTGTATATGACTTGTTTGGGTCGGATCGGAACAAACACAGAATAAGCCAGAAATAAAAAACCACCAAATAATCGCAAAACGCATGTGGTGCGTTCCCAGGTGCGCACTCAACAAACATAGAGTTATGGCTTGCACCATGAGCCAAAACCATCTCAAAAAATAAGCTAGGAGGTGGTGGTGTGCACCTAGGTGCGCCCCCTTAAGATCATCTCGAGGGAAGGTGACCGTATTTTTTGGCACCTCTCCCCGTGGGTGTAATTTTTCAAGAAATGGCACCCCAACCAAAGTATGCTATTTCACCTTTGGAGTAGCGACCCGGAACGTCGTACTACTCCTTCCCTTGTTTGATTTGAGCTGGTGAGTCGAGCGTCGATGGGTGGAATATCAAGGACTATCACTCCTTGTGGAGTTCGAGTACCCGATAAACACCTTTTATCTTTGGTTGGGATTACAGAAAGATATGAGCTAGGTTCCTTTAGTTAGGGGTGCACCGGATCCAAACCAAACCGATTTTGATTGGTTTCAACACATTTAATGGAACGAATTGGATTGGGTTTTTTAAAAACCTACTTGATTGGATTGGTTGATGGGTTTGTAAAAGTACATTATTGACCTAAACCGAACCAAACCGATATATGTATAAACATATAATATTTTATTAAATATACCATGTGGATATCAACAACCTTTGGAATGCTGTAAGTTGACTCAGAATCAGGTAAATATCTTATTTAGACCTAATGAGACAATAATTATCATTTATAAAGTTGAAACTAGATCCTAATAAAAGAGAAAAACCCCGAATAAGCATTTGTGTTGAAGCCCAAACCAACCATTCGATCCAATCCAAACCGAATTTAATTGGATTGGATTCCAATCTCAGTTCGATTTGGATCAGATAGAAAATCCTCAAAACCGATCAAGATTGGATCGGTTTGGGTTTTACCTAGGTAGCTTGGTTTCGAACCGATGCACACCACTATATATCTGGAGTGGGTGCGACCAGATTGTTCTTCATGTTCTTGATGAGAGAGAGTTAATAATCTCTGGCATCACCCGATCCAAAACGAGAGAGAGAGAGAGAGAGAGAGAGAGAGAGAGAGAGAGAGAGAGAGAGAGAGAGAGAGAGAGAGAGAGAGAGTTAATCATATGCACATCAGCAAAAATGTGTACAATCAGTGGCACAAATTAGCAACAAAATCCTTCTCAGTCGCATTTCTCTCCCTAATGAACATCTCCTAACCGAATTTAATTGGATTGGATTCCAATCTCAGTTCGATTTGGATCAGATAGAAAATCCTCAAAACCGATCAAGATTGGATCGGTTTGGGTTTTACCTAGGTAGCTTGGTTTCGAACCGATGCACACCACTATATATCTGGAGTGGGTGCGACCAAATTGTTCTTCATGTTCTTGATGAGAGAGAGTTAATAATCTCTGGCATCACCCGATCCAAAACGAGAGAGAGAGAGAGAGAGAGAGAGAGAGAGAGAGAGAGAGAGAGAGAGAGAGAGAGAGAGAGAGAGAGAGAGAGAGAGAGAGAGAGAGAGAGAGAGAGAGAGAGAGAGAGAGAGAGAGAGAGAGAGAGAGAGAGAGAGAGAGAGAGAGTTAATCATCTGCACATCAGCAAAAATGTGTACAATCAGTGGCACAAATTAGCAACAAAATCCTTCTCAGTCGCATTTCTCTCCCTAATGAACATCTCCTAACCTAAAATATACAGACAGACAGAGAGAAATGAGAAAGAAAAAGAAAGAGAAGACAACCTAAATGCCAAATCGAAAAAGAATCGTTATCATCGATCTTCGCTACCGCCGTCACCGTTAACATCCTCCTCGCCGTCATCATCTACTCGGACACCTCCGGTATGCTCCCCAGCGCCGGCCGCCAGTGCCGGCCGCGATCCCGGGGGTCGGCGCGGCCGAGGCTCATGAGGTCGGCGAGAACCAGCTGGATCGGCAAGCCCGTGAGGTCGGCCTGCAGTAGCAGCTCCTCCAACTGCTTCTTGCTTATCTTGACCTTCACCACCGTCGAAGGGACGTCCCCTCCCTTGGCCCCTAACAACACCTTCTCATCTCCGGCCACCTCCCGGGCTTTGTCCCTCCGGTTGCAGTGCCGGGGGCTCTCGGCCTCCGCCGACTCCCAGTCGTCGTCCTCTTCGGCCCATGACCCCCCCCGTTGGTGATCCATACAATTCCCCATCCCCTCCCTCCCTCTCTTCTCTCTCTTAAAATAGACAAGTCTCCCTCTCTCTCTCTCTCTACCTTCTCTCTCTACCAGCTTCCTCCTTGGGTTTCCTCTCTCTCTCTCTACCTTCTCTCTCTACCAGCTTCCTCCTTGGGTTTCCTGTATGATGCCTTAGAAGTTGGAAGAGAGATCAGGATCTAGTGGCTCCTTGCGTTGGATTAATACATATATATAGAAAGAGAGAGAGAGAGAGAGAGAGAGAGAGAGAGAGAGAGAGAGAGTTGAGAAGAGAGAGAGAGAGAGGAAGTTGCATTAATAGTTTAATTATGGATAAATACCGGGAGGTGGTGAGGAGATTACTGGAGACCAGACGGGGTCAGAGCTGTCTGCATGCCACGTAGGATTTCCAGTCGCTTTCCTACGTGGCACCCCGACGGGGAAGGAGGAACCAGTCCATCATCGCCACATGCTACTGGATTGAGGCAAATCTACCAGCAATTCGTGACGTCACTCCTTCAAAATCGAGTTCACTGTAGTCGACAGGTGGTTTGGCAACAGTGGTTTGAGTCTGTCGGGTGGGGAGTGTCGGATTTTCAGAGTGGAAGTAGTGTTGTGGTTTTTTATCGGAGATCAACGGATTGGAGACCGATGAAGCGCGGGGCCCAACCGGGGTCTGACGTGGTGTGAACGGGAGACGGTGGAAGGAATCTCTTGGGTGCTCACGGTGTGAACGCAGCAGCTTCCGGGGAATCTTTTTCCCTCCGAGTCCGGATGCGTTAACCTTTACACATGCTACCCTCTAAACCCTTGATAGTTAATCAACTCTCTCTCTCTCTCTCTCTCTCTCTCTCTCTCTCTCCCCAGTCCATGATAGTTAAGCCCTGGATCGAGTTGTGAGTACCGAGAGGAGAAAATGAGCTGCGGTCATTTTGATGCCCATAGAAGTTTTGAAATTTGTTAAACTTTGGTGAGAGTGTTGTCTAGGGTAAGATGATCATCCTTATCAATTTTTTAACAAATTTTAAAGCTTATAGGATCATCAAATGGTAGAAGCTTTATCTATAGTTCGCAGTAACCGTTAATTTTACTTAGTATATGTTTGATGATTCTAGAAGTTTTGGAATTCATTTAAAATTGATGAGGATAATTATCTTACTCTAGATAACATTCTCACCAAATTTCAATAGATTTTGAAACTTCTAGAGGCATCAAAATGATCGCAACTCATTTTTTTCTCGTAATTCATAACTCAGTACTGTAACATTCCTCATATATATATGGGGGCGGGGAGCATGCACTCGAGGTGTAGCATCGTTGCTGCACCTCTCGCTTGTTTACCTCCCTAGATGTTTTGGAATTTTATGAAATTTGGTGAGGGTGTTGTCTAGGGTAAGTCGACGATCATCCTCATCAATTTTCTTCAAATTCCAAAACTTCTATGAAGGTCAAATGATCGAAACAAGATATGCAGATTTTAACGGTAACTGTGGACGACTGATTTTGCTTCGACCATTTGACCCCCCTAGAAGTTTTAGAATTTACTGATTTTTTTATGAAGATGATCACCTTATCCTAGAGAACAACTCCAAATCTTGAAATTCTAAAACTTCTAGGATGGCAAACAATGCCTGAGGTGTAGCATCGTTGCTGCACCTCTCGCTTGTTTACCTCCCTAGATGTTTTGGAATTTTATGAAATTTGGTGAGGGTGTTGTCTAGGGTAAGTCGACGATCATCCTCATCAATTTTCTTCAAATTCCAAAACTTCTATGAAGGTCAAATGATCGAAACAAGATATGCAGATTTTAACGGTAACTGTGGACGACTGATTTTGCTTCGACCATTTGACCCCCCTAGAAGTTTTAGAATTTACTGATTTTTTTTATGAAGATGATCACCTTATCCTAGAGAACACCTCCAAATCTTGAAATTCTAAAACTTCTAGGATGACAAACAATGCCTGAGGTGCAGCAATGATGCTGCACCTCAAGTGCAGGCTCCCTTCTCTCTCTCTCTCTCTCTCTCTCTCTCTCTCTCTCTCTATATATATATATATATATATATATATATATATATATATATATATATATATATATATATATATATATATATATATATATATATATATATAGACAAGTTTATCAAATCTCTCTCTCTCTCTCTCTTTTTCTCTCTGTGTGTGTGTGTGGTGTGTGTGTGTGGAGAGTGGATGGAGGAGAGAAAGAGGGGGTATACTTAAAATAAAAGAAGAAAAGAACTCCATCACATAAACAATGAGAGGGTAACATGGAAGGCCCATGTTACTCCTGTTCCTGCTTATTTATGGTCCAACTACCTTCACATGACAAGCGTTTGGACAGTGCAAAAAGGCCGGCTAATGGAGGGTGGGGAGTTTTTTCTTTTCGTGTGTTGGGGGGGGGGGGGGGGGGGGGGACATCACAATCAGCCCATTGTCTGTTAGTGCTTAGAACAAAAGGTAGACCAAAGGCCAAATCTTATCTTTGCCTAGGGTAAATTGGGCCGGATCGGTCTGGACCGATGACACACATGTATGACTGTTTAGATCCATTGGGCTAGCCGGGTTGGACCACAGACCAGGGCTCTGAATCTGGGTCCGGCTCATATGTTTAGCACGAATCACGAGACCGATCGGACTGGGTTCGTGCCAATTTGGAATGGATCAGATTTAGTTATTTTGGTTACCAATGAAGTAAAGTTATAGTTATTTATTTAAACCAAATTTAAATAATTTAGTTTTTTTTACTAGACTGACCAGACGGCCAGAGGACAGGGTGCTTGAGAGAGATGGAAATGGAGGGAGGTAACATGGTTGACGTTTTTATTAAATTCCATATTCTCGTGGACATGACATCAACGACCAGAATTCGCAGTACAAACATGGCACGCCGGTTTTGGATGCATAAAATATCCACCCCCTCTCTCGGCACCAAGTCAAAAACTTTCAGGAGATATGACACCGAGGAGTAAGGCAAGGGAAGTCGATAGGTGTGACTCGACTCTTCCAGACCCAACCATAGCCATCCTGGAGTCACCCAGATAACTAATGAGAGGATAAACCAGGAGGGAAAGCAACCCTACCACGACCAAAATCCGTCTCACAACTGGCGAACCAGCTATGACTCGGAAGCAGCCCAACTCATCTCAAAGGTTGAGGCATGTCTGACCGAACCAAACCATCGACCCACTAGAAGGCTTCTTCATGAAGCTTCCCCAACATAGTCTGTGATCTAAGTGGAAGGAGAACCATGGTAGCCTTATCTACAGGGAAACAAATCCACTCTAGATGACTCATAGGACGACACATGGATGGATATGTGATTTTGTTTTTGAAAATGAAAACAATTATTGCCCAGTTCAAACATTTTGAAAAAGTTTTTGAAGAGTGTCCCTTGCTAGGCTCGTCCCTTGCCTGCAAGTCTAGTCCTACGATCAAGAGGTGCTAAACACACCCCAGACCCCGGAGAGGGATTCAGCCTTTGCAAAGAAGACTTTTTTTTTGGTAGTCTGGACGATGGCCATTACATTATAACCTGTAGGTCCTCTCTAACAAGGACCGACAAATTCTGGGGAAACGAAGAGGTCCAAAAACCTCAACCCCTCCAAGACGAGCCTCCCTCGCCAACCAGTAAGCAGCACTATTAGCCGTCCGGCAGACCCACCGCACAAAAACCCCTAGGAGCTGTTGCCACTGTCGCATATAGTGCAGGATGAGAGGATATATATCTACAATAATCCCTCGCCCAAGAACTAATGCATACCTGGCCCTTATCGCGCGCATGGATGAGGATTACGACATTGCCACAATGACTTCAAGCTAGTTCTCCAAAGGCCTCCCATAACGGCCACAGTTCAGCTTGAATGGCCAAAATCACATGGCACCGAAAAGCAGCAACCGCTCGCACCTGTCTAGTAGTGGATGCCAACACCCAAGCTTCACTAGAGATATCCTCCGGTACTGTAAAGGAACCATCGGTCAACAAAAACAAAAAACTCTCCCCCTCCACTCTCCCAACAGCCTACCTCAATGTCCACTAGACACGCCTTAACAAATTAGTGGCACACTACAGTACCCTGCCTCACACTATCCTGAATAGCAAGATCCTTGTTCTGGAACAGTTTAACACATCAATCTTTCCAAATTTGCCGAAGGGACACCGCCACCATCTCACTCGGAGCTGGAATCCTTCGCCCCTGCACCTCCTTAGAGATCGATCACAACAACTCGACCCCTTGGCCTCGAATACCCGTAATCTCATTGAACGTCTGCCAAAACATACATGCTTGGAGGCAGGTCCAAAAGATATGCGCAATATCCTCATCTGATATCCCACACCATGGGCAAGAACCAAAACCCCACTCAACCCGTTGACAAAGCAAGGACACAATTGGGATTGCCCCATGTAGTTGTTGTAGCTCTTATGTTCTGAGTATAGATTTTCTTTATTAACATTAATAAAGATGGCTTTGGTTATTGCTTTAATTAGAATACTACTTTGGTGTATGATAATTCATATATAATAAAGGACCCTAGGAAACACAGTAGGCCACTGAGGTGCATGGTGGGTCCATACTTGGGAAACCCAATGAACTAGTTCTGTGTAGACCTAGAACTAGTTCACAGCTTTGGTGGTGCCGGTCGCTTCACCGGGAATAAGCTATTAGCAGGCAGAGGATGTGGTGAAGTCTACACCACGAAAACATGGAATTCCCATTCACCTGACCAAGAATGGTGATCGTGTTGAACATGAACCAAGACGGTGCTCAGATCAGTAATTCAGACACTAGTGCATAAACCACCTTACTACTATAGATAATCCGTCCTCAACCCTGAGGGACCATGCACACTGAGCCAACCAGTTGTGTGGTGCTTTGATATGCCAATGTGTGTGGACCTTCCATAGTCCAATACCACTATATGTTAAGTTATCCAGCTGATGCTAGAGTGGCATGCAATCCCTACAGGTTATTCGACGTCCAGTGTTGGATGAGTGCATTTGATGAGTCAATCTATCCACACAATTAATCCAGTCTTGGTGGTTGTCAGTATGACTAACAACGTTCCGGATCTTAGGCATATCACAGGAAAGTATGTGGTGTTATAGATGACAAGTCATCAAATCTTAGTCAGATAATCGATCCGGGTTCTGACAATGCTCCCCACCGCCCGAGTCAAATCATGGCACCAGTAATTGGAGGGACTAAAGATTATCAGAGAATAGTAGAGAATAGGGTTACGAGGGAGTAACACAAGTTTTGGATTACTAGAGTTCAACTCGTGTCGCACTCTAGGTGGCTACACAGGTTAATCAGATTAGAACTGATTAGCGAAACTTTCGGTGTGTTATCGGAATAGTTAATCAGAGATCTGGTTGGAGCTAGAGATCCTGAACCCTAAGGTTCCATCATGTCGTTGCATATATAAATTGTTTTCTGACCTGGTTGGACACGTTAGATGTGAAGTAGCACGATGGAGCGCAAGCTCGAAGCCCAAGAACCTAATTCACATATGTTAAGGGACCATAGGGGTATTTTGGTAAATACTAAAATATGGCTAAGAATATATTGAATATGGATCTTAAAATGTGTAGAATAATTCCAGGAGCATATAGGCATTGATGGAACTCGATTCCGACAAGCGTACCTCACTCTATCTCTTTATTAGTGGTATCCCGATATAAGGGCATTTTTGTCCGAAGTGTTAAAGGGATAAGGGAAACCCTAACCGACCTGCCCTATACCTCCCCCCTCATTCCTATCTTTAGAGGGCCAACCCTAACTTACGTAAGCAAGTAGGGGGTCAACCCTATAAGTAGAAAGGTAGGGGGGAAGGCAGGTAGCCTCTCCCCTCTCTTGGAAATCCAGCCCCCCTCTCCTCTCTCCCCCTTTGTGGTTTCGGCTAAGAAGAAGAGGAAGAAGAAAGAGGAAGAAAAGAGGAAAGGAAGGAGAAGGACGAAGAAGAGAGAAAGAGAAGAGAATGCTTTGAAGCGTCATTGTCTTCGTTATGTGATCGTCCTTCGACTTGTGGTCCTTGCACTTAGAGGTAGGACTTCGAGAATTCCTCCCTTCACAAAGGACAAGGTGTTATCCGATAGCTTCCCTCTCAATTCATGTGCGGCTCATCATCAACCATCGTTCCGTTCTCTTTGGATCTAAGATCCTCAATGTATGATGATTCTAAACACCTAACTAGATGTATGCATATCTTTCGTAGATCGTAGTAAGCCTCTAGGGTGTCCGCACATATGCTAGGATCATAGATTTGCATGTAGATTATTTTGTGGAATTAATTGTACTAAAACATACACCATGAGATCCTCAGATCTAGCTTTTACTTCTGCTGCAACTCTGATAATAGGATTTAATTCCAATAGTAGTAGCTTCCAAAAGAATACCTAACTTTAGGAGGCACTCGTAGTAACCACATGTTCGCACCCCACCAGACCATGGGAGCATTGTTCTCCTCACTCTCCATCCCCCTCAACCCTTGCAGTAACTTGAGATATTTAGGTGTCAGTCGGTTATCCGAGGATTGCACATCACGAACCCGCTTCAAAGCTCTCGCTAGCCAGTCGGACAATCGACTTCCATGCCATTCCATCCAATTATTTACAGTCAGCAGATACTCTGCCCGTATCCACCTAGCACCTTCATGGGATGAATGCAGAATATAATGTAAGGTTCCCCACATCCTATTGTAGTTGACGAGCAACAACACTAGGAATATGAAGTTCCTCAATATGTCTCTCCCTCGTGACCACATCCTAAGACATGAGATGCAGATGGTGTCCCCCTCTTTGTGACCCTAGAAAAAACCTCGACAGAGACGATCAGTTTTGTTGGATTTTAGATCCTATTATCAAAGTCGCAGCGAAAGTAAAAAATAGATCCGAAGATCTTACGGTGTATGTTTCATTATAATTAATTCTACAAAACAATCTACATGCAAATATATGATCTTAGCATATATGCAGACACACTAGAGACATACTACGATCTACGGAAGGCATGCATGCATCTAGTTAGGTGTTTAGAACCATCATACCTTATGGATCTATGATCCGAAGAGAACGAAACGATGATGAACCGCACGTGAATCGCAAGGGAAGCTGTCGGATGACACTTTGTCCTTTACGAAGGGAGGAATCCTCGAAGTCCTATCTCTGAGTGCAAGGACTACTAGCCGACGGAGGAATTCGTTGCGAAGACGACGGCGAGCCGTGAGATATCCTCCTTCTCTTTCTCTCTTCTTCATTCTCTTTCCTTCCTCCTTCTTCTTCCTCTTTCTTTCTTGGCCGAAACCTCAAAGAGGGAGAGAGGAGAGGGGGGTCGGGTTTTCTGAGAGGGAAAGCTCTTAGGCTGGCCCTCTTTCTAATCCTCATACAGGGCTGGCCCTAAGTGCTCTATGCAAGCTAGGGTCGGCCCTATAGAGATAGGGATAAGGGGGGGGGTAATTTTTAGAGTTTCTCCTTGTCTATCGTGAAGCTTGGACGAAAATGCCATTACAAAAAGTGAAAGACTGTAAGAGAGATTGAGTGAGGTGCGCTACTTGGAATCGAGTTCCGCCAATGCCTATGAGCTATTGTAATTATTCTGCTCATTTTAAGATCCATATTCAATATATTCTGAGCTATATGTTAGTATTTACCAAAATACCCCTACGACCTTTAACACATATGAATTAGGTTCTTAGGCTTCGGGCTTGCGCTCTATCGTGCTACTTCACATCCAACGTGTCCAACCAGGTTGGGGAATAATTTCTATACACAACAACATGGTGGAAACTTTAGGGTTCAAGATCTCTAGCTCCAACCGGATCCCTTATTAACTGTTCTAGTGACATACCGAAAGTTTCGCTAATCAACCTTGATCCGATTAACCCTTGTAGCCACCCAGAGTGCGACGCGAGTTGAACTCTAGTGATCCTAAACTTATGTTACTCCCTCGTAACCCTGTTCCCTACTATACTCTGATAATCCTTAGTCCCTCCTATTACTGGTGCCATGATTCGACTCGGGCAGTGGGGAGCACCGTCAGATCCCGATCGATCTTCTGATTAAGATTTGATGACTTATTATCTATAATACCATACACCTTCCGGTGCTATGCCTAACATCCAGAGCATCGTCAGTCATACTAACAACCACCAGGCCTGGGTTAATTATGTGGACAAATTGACTCATCAAAATGCACCCATCCAACACTGAACGTCGGATAACCTGTAGGGATTGCATGCCACTCAAGCACCAGTCGGGTAACCCAACGTACCATGATATTGGACTATGGAAGGTCTGCACACATTGGTACATCAAAGCACCACTCAATTAGTTGGCTTAATATACATAGTCCCTAAGAGTTAAGGACATATTACTATAGTAAGTAAGAAGGTTTATGCACCAGTGTCTGAATCACTGAACTGTGCATCGTCTTGGTCCTATTCAACACGATGATCATGCTTGGTCAGGTGAATGGGAATCCCACGTTTCCGTGGTGGAGACTTCACCACATCCTCTACCTGCCAACAGCTTATTCTCGGTGAAGCGACCGACATCACCAAAGCCGTGAACTAGATCTAGGTTTACACAGAACCGGTCCACTGGGTCTCCTAAGCATGAATCCACCATACGCCTTAGTGGCCTACTGTGTTCCATAGGGTTCTTTATTATATATATGAATTAACATACACCAAAATAGTATTCTAATTAAAGCAATAACCAAAGTCATCTTTATTAATATTAATACAGAAAATCCACGCTCATAACACACGAGCTACAACAAAATTTTTCTCAGAATGCCCATCGGTAGACCCCCTGCCATCATCAGATGGTCATCACATATTGCAACAACACCACCCGTTCAACATGTGATAACAACTTAGATTTCCATCTAGCCAACCTGGCCTCCAACCGGCTGAGCAAAAACTGAAAGTGAGTAGCTCGGACGCAGGTTCCATGGATGGGAACTCCTAGGTGATTCCATGGACTTGTTTTTTCCTCTATCCGCAACGCAAGAAGGATGTGTCGTCGCATAACCACCGATACGCTAGTTGAGAATTTACACTGGATTTACTTGGATTAATGCTCAACCCTGTGCTTCGCTCCACCCTTGCAAACACTACCCACAATCCTCTTGCATCCAAAAGGGTAGCTCGCGTAAAGAAAAGAAAATCATCAGCATCTTATCGTTTAAAACTCTTAGAGGTGAAAAAAAAAAAGCAAAGAAAAACTCGACTTGGTAGGTCACCACTCTTAGGGGATAAAGCTTAGCTCCACATTTCCCTAGTAGTAATGCTCCACCAGAAGCACACGCTGGGTCAAGTATATGGTGATCTCATATTCACTCGTTTGGTTCAGAGGCCCCACACTCAGAGTTATATTATCAATTGTAAGAGAGCAACCGATATCAAATGTCTCAGTTCATTTCCCCTAAAAGAGTACAATTGAAATTTCTAAGATTTACCTTTACAACTGTTACATCATGTACAAGATCATCCTTTACAACTACATATGACTTATACAAATCTTGACTTCCACATGAGTGGAGTGAGTGATCCAACTTTCGTTACTATTTAGGCACGCAAGCCGAATTCCACGACTGCTTTAACCGATAGGGTACATCGTTGCTCCATTGCAACATGCCAGTCTCTCGCTCCTACTCCATGCTCACGAACATTGATACCCGAGTTTGGCATAAAGAAATTCACAAACCCCGAGTAACTTAGAAAAACTAATTGACTCAGCGAGAACGACCAAAATACAATGGATTCTTGTTAATGAAAATATTGTCAATTATTCAAGCACATATGATCACTATGACCATCCGTGGCCATAGTGTTTAACGTAAATATCTCATTAACCATGACAATTTCTTGTTTAACATGGTATGGTCATTACCATACGGTACAACTCTTAACCATAATATACACCTCTGTTCATCAACATCCAATATCTTTTTAACATCTAACCAATCATTTACCAATGGTTATAATTCACAACTGATGCAACCACGTGTGTGCTAGTGGTGTCCAAAGACTTCTTGGCTGATTTAATAGATTTAAAAAAAAGAGTTGACTATCAAGATTATGCACAACTCCTTTATAATAAAATCCAACGAATGCCTTTTAGAACTAGGGTTTAACAAGTTCTCTTTAAACGGATTATATCAAATAAAGAAGCATACAATTGCTAAAACTAAAATTAAATATTAAATCACAACAATAGACATCCAGAGAACACATAAAAATAAAGAGGATCCACAATGGAAGCAACCACGGATGAAACTAAAAAGAACCAACAATATAAGATCAAGACCAAATAAATATATGGCTAAGACGAGGGACGATTACTATCTAAGAGAAACGATGATCCGCTACAAATGTGTCTCGGTCAATGCAAATGTAGTCTCCGGTGTCCTTGAAAGATGAAGATCGACATCCAGGATGAAACGATGAAGAATAGAAGGTGACTCGAAAAACTGGGATAAGAAGATAGATGAATCCGTTGAAAAAGGGGTAGATCAAGTGCAAAATCGATCTGCACTTGATTGTGGGAGAGGGAATGGCGGAGGGATTAGAAGGTGTTTTGGAAAGAATCTAGGCTAGAAGATATATAGATAAAACTTGGAGAAGAAGCAAAGAGGCAACAAGCCTTTGCTTGAAGAGTTCTTCAATCAAAACATAGCATCCCCACGTTTGGTTTTTTAGTTTTCCCCTTTATAAGATTAGGGTTTCATTAGGAAAACATGAGGACCATTACATCTCGATGCGGAGGCATGAGATTTGAGCAGAAATCGAATGAGACAAAGGGGAGAGAGAGGAGGACGTGCAAAAGAGGGAACCATATCCTAGGAGGCTGTGAAACATGAAATCCTACACCCCGGGATGCATGTTCGTGTGGTAAAGGTGGTCAGCGGCTCCCCTAAGGTGTGGGATCCATTGGATTTATCCTCACATGCGATCTTGGCCATTGATGACTCCTTAGGGTCTCTTTTTATCCCCTCCATTGGTTGCTTCCTTAATGATCCTATGGCTAATAATAAAAACATCTTTAAATGATTTAATGAATTCGGTTAGCCCAAACATTAAACCGGGTGCAAACATCCCTTGCACCATAGGCAACCTGAAATAAAACCAATAATAACTCATGATCTACTTGTCCGATTATAATGAAGTAAAACGAAAAGAGAAATATCAAGAAATCATTCGATTGTCGATCAGACGATTGTTTCATTATCGGCGTGCGAATATCTAACGTACTGTTATGAAAATCTGCACGCGCTTACATCAACAACTCATGATCATTGATCATCAAATACGACTTATATCACTATGTCTTGCTTTTAGTCAACAATATATGATCCATAATCAGTCATAGCCAACGTTATCAGGACTTGCTACACTAACGTACTTAAGGTAAGGGATTACCGAAGCCAGCAAGGAAAGTGAGGGGGAACAACCTCTGCTCATTGGGTCTGTCAACCCAGTAATTACGACCGTTCACACTCCTGAGCACCCGCCTCATACTAAAAGTCCAAATTAGCGGTGTCACACAGACCAACCCCACTCCCAATGGCTCGTCGGACTACTGCTCCTTGCAAAATGCCTATGCAAGGCATTCACTATCATTGGACTTCTTGTGTCCAAAAAAGCATGCATCTCAGGTAAAACCACTAACCTTCCTCGAGTACCATATGCTTAGGACTCGAAGGTTCGAAGACTCAGTACCACAACACTGGTCTAATTGTGTCAAGGACACTCTGCGTTGGCTTCATAACACTTATCTTAAAGAAAGAGCGGGATCCTGACTTAGTATTAGATGACCTACTGTCACCTAAGCGACATTGGGATTCTAGCGACACAGTACATACAAGCAAGGTAAGCTAGGTGACCTACCGTCACCTAGGAAGTGTTGGTATTCCTAGCAGGCACAACACAAACATATAAGGGGCCAAATTCATACATACACGGATACATGCATACATACAAGGGTAAAATACATAAATACAAGGGTGTAACACGCACAAGTCATAACATGTACTAATCTACCGTTAAGCATTGATCAACTTATCATTTCATCTCTAAGATTCATGCCTCCTCTAGGCAATCTTTCAAAAATTTAGTATGTCTCTTCAAATCTATGCCTATCCCTTTCTAGTGGCGACCTACAGTCCATGACAAGAGAATTGTCCTAACTTATTTTCGACAATCATCTTGATATGGATTTGACATAACTCTATGTCAATTCAACCAGGCCTGCAGGGCTGACAAATCAAACACGACAGCTGAAAAGTTCAACCTTTTGTATGCGGTTACGTGACCATCATCTACATACGATATGGGGTCAGCCCCTATCCTCACACATGATGGTCATGCAACATCTCACATGCATGAGTTGAAACAGTGCTACGTGGTAGGTTCAACCATCTGTATGCGACTACATGACCATTATCTGCGTACGATATGGGGTTACCCCCACCTCCCCATAGGATGATCATGCAACATCCCGCATGCATTGATTGAACCGACCATGTACTTCACATTCTTACGCATATGGAGATGTGGTTTAATTTTTTCTAGTCTAGGAACAAATGCTTATAGATCAATCCTAGCAGAAGCCATGCTAATTAGCCTAAACGATTGTAGACTAGTTCAATTAGCACATTAATTATGATAATCCACTTTAAATCAAACATAGGGTCATTACCCTCTCGTTAAGTATAACATCTTTTATCGCTCAAGTTATCATAGGGTTGTTAACCCTCTTATAGGGTAGGGTTACCAACCCTCAAATTAGCATAGGGTTCCTAAGTTTGGCATCGGGTCCTTGACCCTCAAATTGACCTAAGGTTATTGACTTTCGAATCATCATAGGGCCCTGTACCCTCCCATTAATATAAGGTCGTAGACCCGCAAATTAGCGTAGGGCCATTAGCCCATTAATTTGACATAGGATTATAGACCATTAATTCAATCATAGGCCCATTGCCCTAAATAGATCATGGCATTATATTAGACCCTAAGTAGCATGAGTTCAAAACCCTAATTAAGTATGGGTCTTCAGACCCAAACCAGGCATGGGTCCTCAGACCCTAATTAAGTGTGGGTGTTCAGACCCTAGGTAAGCATGAGTCTTCAAACCCTAATTAGCGTGGATTCTCAAATCCTAATCAAGCATGGGTTCTCGAACCTTAATTAGGCATGGGTTCTTAAACCCTAATTAAACATGGATTCAAACCCTAATTGGGCATGGTTCCAAAAACCCTAACTAAAGCATGGATCTTTAGACCCTAATCACAAATGGTTCACAACCCTAATTACACAAACTAATAAGAACGTGTGTAAGAACAACCAAAATCTAGGGATGAATAGATCAACACGCCACCATGACGCAACTGGGGTTTTACACCTAAATAGTTAGGTCACCCTCCACAAGGGACCAACTGGCAGGTAACTATGGTCATTATTACTGAATCGCCCTCGATAGGGGATTCGGCAGGCGGTTGGCGCTATAGTTATAGCTAGGTCACCCTCCCTAGAGGACCGATATTGAACCAATGACACAAGAGTTACTGCAATGGTTAGGTCCAATGCGTGGGGACTAGTCCCCAAAAAGTGGGTCTGGCTCCTTGGAAGGGTATGACCTAAGTGTCCAAGTGGGACCCCTGAATCTCAAAGAGTAACCCATTGAATTTCTAGTGGCACGGTTAGGTAGGTCTTAAAATTCAGGATCCGATGCAGCTAGTTTTGCGGCAATCGGAGTCCGGACCGAAAAGTTACGGCTAAACCAAGATCGGCTAAACTGGGTCCAATGCAAGAGCATTTTGGTAATTATGCATTTTTGAGGTCATCTTAATGTCAACAGGTAGGATTTGCAATTACGGTTTTGTTTCCTCCGGTTTCATTGAGTTCTGACTCCGGACGAAGAAATGATGGTCGAACCAAATCCTTCACCGAAACCAACAAACGTGTGTGTGTGTAAGGCGTCGGGGGGAGGGTGGGGGGATTGTGCCTCCTCGGCGCTGCCCAAGTAGTTGGCCAGCCTCCCCTGCACCACCAGCGAGTGGAGCACTAGAGGTGCAAGAGGAGAGTGCCGGGGTCGGGTTTCATGAAGTCCCGGGGCTTTGTTCATGGGTGGCCGCATTCGACTCTTGAATTGACCAGAGTAAGGTAAAATATCTTAGGTTACTGCAAATATCTCAAGTTACTGGAAGGGTTGAGGGGGATGGAGAGTGAGAAGAATAATGCTCCCCTGATCTGGCGAGGTTCGAACATGTGGCTACTACGAGTGTCTCCTAAAGTTCATAATGGGAAAAGACCTCGATCTTCCCTCTATGTGTGGAAATAGAACAACACCTTGTGTGCGAGTGTGAGCACGAGAAAGAAACACAAACCAAGCAAGCACAAAAGAGAAAGAGAGACACACCGATTTATGTGGTTCACCCCAAATTGGGCTACGTCCATGTGCACGATGAGCCTAAGCTCGGGTTTCACTATTAATGATGGAAAGACATCATGGATTACACCCAACACCTTATCTTCTCCTCCTTGCTTGAAACCCTCACCTCCTTAGGATTCCAAGAACCCTAGAAATCCCTCTCTTCAACTAGAAAAGGATCTCAAGAACCATCTCTATCAATGGAGGGAAAATGATAGATCTGATCTTACCTTTTTCTCTTCTTTCAGCTGCAACAACGAATGCTTCTTTGCTCTCATTAGTTTTCTCTCCAAGAGAAAACCCCTCTTTTGTGCTATGCTGAATTTCACTCAAGCCCCAAATGCTCTCTATGGCCCCCAAGGACCCATAGGTTGATTAAATCTAGCATATGAAGCAAGTAGACCGTTGGATTAAGAGATTGATCCAACGGCTCTAAACACATAACTAAAATCTGAACTTAGAAACAGCAGTGCAGAAAGTAGGCACAAGGTTGACTTCATATCTTTGTATCTTCCACAATACTCATCAGAATTCAGCGATTCCAGATCCGTTGGAAAGCTTGACAACTCCTCTACAACTTCTATGTAGACACCTGAAACAAACTCCAACTCTATCAACTACTACATATGTTCAAATATCAGCCCCTGCAGAGCCGGTTCCACGCAGTGGCCGGTTGTAAGAATAATCCGAGAACAAATGTGATGCCGAACTTGGGTCTTGTCCTTATGGGCATGGATACCCAACAAACTCCCCCTCCAGACCTATGAGGAGGGATATCTCTATATCTCGTTTCCTCGGCTAACAAAGAGAAGTCACCATACCCGCCGCACTAGTGCAAACTTTGTGCTTCTTCTTGGATAGTGACTTCATCATTACATCTGATCCATTATCATCGGTATGTATCTTTTCAACTTACAATTTTGTGTGGTCCACCACATCTTGGATCCAACGATACCGCAAGTCAATGTGCTTGGTCCTTGAGTGAAAACTCGAGTTCTTAATCAAATGTATTGCGCTTTGGCTATCACAATATAGAACATACCGCTCTTGCTTGTGACCAAGTTTATGTAGAAATCTTTTAATCCACAATAGCTCTTTTCCAGCTTCCGTCGCCGCAATGAACTTGGCCTCGGTAGTCGACAATGCCACACACTTTTGCAACTTTGATTTCCAAGCAACTGCTCCTCCCGCAAATGTCATCAAGTAGCCAGTTGTGGACTTTCGTGTGTCAACATCTCCTGCCATATCAGCATCCGTGTAGCCTTGTAATGATGGCTCTCCATGACCAAAGCACAAGCACGCTTTCGAAGAGCCCCTAAGATACCGTAGGATCCACTTCACGGCCAACCAATGTTCTTGACTCGGATTCGAGAGGAACCGACTCACAACTCCGACCGAATAGGCTAGGTCGGGTTTCGTGCAAACCATTGCATACATCAAAGAGCCGACCATCGATGCGTAAGGAATTTTCTTCATATCATTCTTCTCTTTCTCACTTGTAGGACTTTGCTTGGAGCTAAGCTTGAAGTGACTACCAAGTGGAGTACCAACCGGCTTTGCCTTATCCATATGTAATCTCTCAAGTACCTTCTCAATGTACCACTCTTGAGATAACCAAATCTTGCATTCCTTTCGATTTCGAGATATTCTCATGCCGAGAATTTGCTTTGTCGGTTCCAAGTCTTTCATAGCAAAGGACTTGCCAAGCTTCTTCTTCAAACTTACAATTTTGCTCGCATCCTTTCCAACGACTAACATATCGTTAACATAAAGTAAAAGAATGATAAAATCACCACTAGCAAACCTCTTCATGAAGACGCAATGATCTGATGCCGTCCTCGTGTAGCCTTGTTCGATCATAAATGTATCAAGCTTCTTATACCATTAGCGTAGAGCTTGCTTTAGGCCGTACAAGCTCTTCCTCAACTTACACACAAGATGTTCCTTGCCTTTGACTTTGCACCTTTTCGGTTGCTCGATGTAGATTTCTTCCTCCAAGTCACCATGGAGAAAGGCCGTCTTTACATCTAGTTGCTCGATCTCCAAATCCATGCTTACCGCAATGCTTAGAACAACCCGGATTGAAGACATCTTTATTACCGGAGAATAAATTTCTTCAAAGTCAATTCTCTTCTTTTGCCCGAAGCCTTTTACAGCCAACCGTGCCTTGTACCTTGGATGTGAGCAATTTTCTTCGGTCTTCAACTTGTACACCCACTTATTCTTGAGTACTATTTTACCCTTTGGCAAAACCACCAAGTCATACGTGTGGTTCTCATGTAGGGATTTGAACTGCTCCTTCATGGCTTTTAACCACTCACCTTTGTGCTCATGTGTTAAGGTCTCCTGGTAGCTTTCTGGTTCTCTTCTGTCGGTGAGTAACACATACTCATTTGAAGAATACCTTCTTGAAGGTTGATGCTCCCTAGTGGACCACCTCACTTGAGGCTCAACATATGGCTCTTGCTTCACATGGTCTTCTTGTTCACCATCACTAGTAGGCTCTTGTTCATCAACTGCATCACTAGAAGTAGCTTGCTCATCTCCATCATCATCATTATGAACCATGGGTAAAGGCTCCAACCCCATGTCCATAACATCATCAACAAAGGCTTCTTGTTTTTTACCCATTCTCAAGGTTTTTAATAGTTT
This sequence comes from Chamaelirium japonicum, assembly GCA_947650365.1. Classification (NCBI taxonomy): domain Eukaryota; kingdom Viridiplantae; phylum Streptophyta; class Magnoliopsida; order Liliales; family Melanthiaceae; genus Chamaelirium; species Chamaelirium japonicum. The sequence continues at coordinate 83,133,669 of OX393550.1, read as the reverse complement.
GATCTTCAAGAAAAATGACATCCCGACTTCTAATCACTTTTTTGTTGACTGAATCCCAAAACCTATAGCCAAACTTTTCATGTGCATAGCCGATGAAGATGAATTGCCGTCCCTTGTCGTCAAGCTTTGACCTCTCATCTTTGGGAATGTGCATAAAACACCTATAACTGAACATCTTCAAATGCTTATAGAAAATATCCTTCCCTGACCAAACCTTATCCGGAACATCCTCGTTCAATGGAGCCGAAGGAGATAGATTGATCAAATCCACCATCGTCCTATTGCCTCAACCCAAAAGGATCTTGGCAACTTGGAATGTCTGAGCATGCACTGGATCCTTTCCTTGATGATTCTATTCATTCTCTCGGCAGCATCATTTTTTTGAGGTGTCTTAGGAACCATCTTCTTATGCTTGATCCCTTGCTCGACACAATACCTATCAAAGGGACCCAAATATTCTTCGCCGTTGTCGGAGTGAATGTACTTTAACTTTCTTCCGGTCTCTCTTTCAACAATTGCTTGAAGATATCCAACACTTGATCCTTGAACTTTAATACAAATGCCCAAACCTTCCGGGAGTGATCATTTATAAATGTCACAAAATAAAATGTATCTCCAAGTGTTCTAACCTTCATAGGGCCACAGAGGTCAGAGTAAACTACATCTAAAACATTAGACTTTCTAGAATGAGGAGTTCTCTTGAAGGATATTCTATGTTGCTTACCCACTAGGCAATTATCACAAGTGTCAAGAGATGTACCTCCAATGCCGGGTAGAAACTCCTTCCTTGCAAGGTTTTGCATCCCCTTTTCACTCATGTGACCGAGCCTCTTGTGCCATAGCTCGGTAGATTTCTTCCTCTCTACCACATTCATCTCCATCTTGCATAAACTTGCTTGCGTGGTATAGAGAGAACTATCTTTCTTCCCTTTTTCTACAATCAATAAACCCTTTGTGAGCTTCCATTATTCGCCACCAAAATGATTGATATAGCCTTCGTCATCAAGCTTGCCAATGGAGATCAAGTTAAGGCGGATGTCTGAAACATGCCTCACATCTTTGAGTTCCAAGTTGCACCAAATGTTTGTCTTCAAGCACACGTCTCCCTTTCCGATGATTTTGCACATACCTTCATTCCCCATCCTAATATGGCCGAAGTCACCAGATGTGTATGATGCAAAGAAATCTGCTCGTGGAGTAACATAGAATGATGCACTCGAATCAACAAGCCAACTAGTGTTGTCGCATGCTAGACCAACAAAGTTGTCATCACACACAATGATGATATCATTATTTGATGAAGTTATATTTGCGGACTTCTCCTCTTTCTTCTCTTCTTCATGGTTCTTCTTTTGCTCTTTTTTGAATTGGCGACACTCTCTCTTCATGTGGTGCCCCTTGCCACAATGATAGCATTTGATGCCCTTCCTTGACTTTGATCTCCCCTTTGATCCATCTTGATGGTAAGGCTTCCTACTCTTGCTTCTCCCCCGCTTTTTCATAACAAGTGCTTCCGAGTGCGAATTTTTCAAAGATCTTCTTCTTATCTCTTTATTCAACAAACTACCGGTCACTTGACTCATAGTGACAATCCCATTCGGAGCCGAGTTGCTAAGCGACCCCACAAGCGTCTTCTAACTATCCGGCAACGAGCTAAGTAGCAATAGTGCTTGCAACTCGTCATCAAGCACAATCTTCATAGAGGAAAGTTGATTCACCACACTTTGCATTTCGTTCAAATGTTCGGCTATGGAGCATCCCTCCTTGTACTTCAAGTTCACTAGCTTACGAATCAAAAATGCTTTATTTCCAGCTGTCTTTCTTTCATAAAGACTTTAACTTCTTCCAAAGAGCATATGCGGACGTCTCGGTGGATACATGATGGAACACGATATCATGCAACCATTGCCGAATGAAGCCCACGTCTTTACGATATAGCTTTTTCCAATCAACATCACTTGTACCCTCTGGCTTTGCTTCGTTGCCTTTAACCGGACCATGGAGATCCTTGCAATACAAGAGGTCTTCCATCTTTGCCTTCCATATCATCCAATTATTCCCATTCAAGCTCACCATCCAACTCCCACTAGCCTCCATTTCTCACACACGACTTTCGTCGAATACCTTGTAGGCAAAACTTTAGCTCTGATACCACTTGATGGGAAAAGACCTCAATCCTCTCTCTGTGTGTGGAAATAGAACAAAAATCTTGTGTGCGAGTGTGAGCACGAGAAAGAAACACAAACCAAGCAAGCACAAAAGAGAGAGAGACACCAATTTATGTGATTCATCCCAAATTGGGCTACGTTCACGTGCACGATGAGCCTAAGCTCGGGTTTCACTAGCAATGATGGAAAGACATCATGGATTACACCCAACACCTTGTCTTCTCCTCCTTGCTTGAAACCCCCATCTCCTTAGGATTCCAAGAACCCTAGAAATCTGTCTTTTCAACTAGAAGAGGATCTCAAGAACCATCTCCATCAATGGAGAGAAAATGATAGATATGATCTTACCTTTTTCTCTTCTTTCATCTGCAACAACGAATGCTTCTTTGCTCTCACTAGTTTTCTCTCCAAGAGAAAACTCCTCTTTTGTGCTCTCCCGAGACTCAAGCCCCAAATGCTCTTTATGGCCCCCAAGGACCTATAGGTTGATTAAATCTAGCAGATGAAGTAAGTGGACCGTTGGATTAAGAGATTGACCCAATGGCTCTAAACACATAACTGAAATCTGCACTAAGAAACAACAGTGCAAAAAGTAGTCACAGGGCAGACTTCAGATCTCTGTATCTTTCACAATACTCATCAGAATTCAACGAATCTAGATCCGTTGGAAAGCTTGACAACTCCTCTACAACTTCTATGTAGAGACCTGAACCAAAATTCAACTCTATCAACTACTGCAGATATTCAAAGATCAGCCCCTGCAGAGCCGGTTTCACGCAGTGGCCGGTTGCAAGAATGATCCGAGAACAAATGCGATGCCAGACTTGGGTCTTGTCCTTATGGGGATGGATACCCAACAGTTCAGGTATTCTTATGGAAGCTACAACATGGGGCAATTCCAACTACGTCCTTGCCTTGTCAACGGGTCGGGTGGGGTTTTGGTTCTTGCCCATGGTGTGGGATATCGGATGAGGATATTGAGCATATCTTTTGGACCTGCCCTCGAGCATGTATGTTTTGGCAGACGTTTAGTGAGATTACGGGTATTCGGGGCCAAGGGGTCGGGTTGTTGCGATCGATCTCTAAGGAGGTGCGGGGATGAAGGATTCTAGCTCTAAGTGAGATGGTGGTGGTGGCTCTTTGGCAAATTTGGAAAGATCGCTGTGTTAAATTGTTCCAGAACAAGACTCCTGCTATTTAGGATAGTGTGAGGCAGGGTATTTTAGTGTGCCACCAATTGGTTAGGGCGTGTCTAGCGGACGTTGAGGTGGGCTATTGGGAGAGTGGTGGGGGAGATTTTGTGGACGGATGATTCCTTTGCAGCATCGAAGGTTATCTCTAGTGGAGCTTGTGTGCTGGCACCATTATTGGACAGGTGCGAGTGACTGCTGCTTTTGGTGCCAAGTGATTTCGGCCATTTAAGCTGAATTGTGGGCGTTATGAGAGACTTTTGGGGAACTGGCTCGAAGTTATTGTGGCAATGTCGTAATCCTCACCGATCCGATGAGGGCCAGGGATGCATTAGTTATGGGGCGAAGGATTACTGTAGATATATGTCCTCTCATCCTTGATTGTATACGACAATGGCAACAGCTCCAAGGGGTTTCTGTGCGGTGGGTCTCCTGGATGGCTAATAGTGTTGCTCACTGGTTGGCGAGGGAGACTCGTCTTGGAGGGGTCGAGAGTTTTTGGACCTCTTCGATTCCCCAGGTTTTGTCGGTCTTTGTTACAGAGGACCTACATGTCATGATGTAATGGCCACCGTCCAGATTACCAAAAAAAAAAAAGTAAGGTAAAATGGCTTACAATATCGCCATGAAATGGAAGCTCATTTGTGCTATTGCTACAGACTACTTACAATTGGTAAAATTAGAATCAAAAGTATAATTCCAAGACTTCCAAACATATTTATTGGTCAGCCATGACAATGAGAATGCTTGATTCATTAGGATTATCACACTAACAGGACTGGTTATTAGCTTAGTTGTAGATAGGGGTGGCAATCCTTGACCTGACCCGCCAACCCGACTCGAAGTTAGCAGGTTTGTGTTTGGCCTAAAGGGGTTCGGATCATAAACAGGTTGATCTGATTGACCTGTTTATTTAATGGGTCGGGTTTGGGTTTGTACTTATAACCTGACTTGACCCGTTTACCAAATGTATCGTGTCAATCCAACTCGACCCAACCCAACCCGATCAAACCCAACCTAACCCGATAAACCCGACCCAACCCGATCAAACCTGACCGGTTTATTTGGGTTCTATTGACCCAACCCGACCCGACCCATTTATTAAATGGGTCTGGTTAGGTCAACCCGTTTATTAGACGGGTCGGGTTTGGATTTAAGTTTTTGATCCATTTATTAAACGGATCGGGTTCGGATTGGGTGTTTTACCCTTGTACCAATGTCTCAACCCGAACCGATCTGGCCCGACCCAACCCATTGCCGCCCCTAGTTGTGGAGCATGCCTCTTATAATTGTGTCAATGTGATTGGGCTATGAGGTTCTCAATAGTTTAATGTGCTCATTAGTGCTTGACCAGGAGATATTAGTGCTTGACCAGGAGATGTAGATCATCCAAGGCATATTAGCATGGCATAGGGGTGCAAGTTGGAACAGAAATTTCGATTCAGTTGAAACCGATCAAAAAATTTTGATTTTGGCATATTATAATTAAATTTGAAATTCTAAAATTTTGATTTTCAAAAATTTAAAAAAAATCAGATCGGAATTGAAAGGGTGCCGAGTATTCCGAAAATTCAAATTTCCGATCCGAAAATTCCAAAAACATCTGATCTGAAAAAATCAGAAAATTTTTGATGTTTTATTCCGACCCGATCCAGACCCATATCCATCCAAAGCAGTATGTGTTGTGCATTGTTGGCCCTTGGACAAAGCCAGTAAAGCCATTGCTTTTAGGGGTGGCAATTCTTGACCCGACCCGCCAACCCGAACCGAACCCGACCCGAAGTTAGCGGGTTTGGGCTTGGCCTAAACGGGTTCGGGTCATAAACGGGTCGACCCGATTGACCCGTTTATTTAATGGGTCGGGTTCGGGTTTGTACTTATAACCCGATTGACCCGACTTGACCCGTTTAACAAATGGGTCGTGTCAACCCGACCCTACCCGACCCGAGCCAACCCGAGCCAACCCGACCCAACCCGATCAAACCCGGCCCAATCCGACTGGTCTTTGCCCAACCCGACAGGTTTATATGGGTTCTGTTGACCCAACCCGAGCCAACCCGACCCGACACGACCCGACCCGTTTAGTAAACGGGTTAAACGGGTCAGGTCGGGTCAACCCGTTTATTAGGCGGGTCGGGTTTGGGTTTAAGTTTTTGACCCGTTTATTAAACGGGTCGGGTTCGGGTTGGGTGTTTTGCCCTTATACATATGTCTCAACCCGACCCGACCCGACCCATTGCCACCCCTAATTGCTTTAGGTCTCATCTATGGACATAGCACCATATATATATATATATATATATAGGGGCATGCTATAATGCGGCATGCGGTAAGTGTGGCACTGTATCGTAGCTGTCTGATGCACGCAGCGGTGCATGCAATGCACGCAACACTTGCATCAGACGGCTACGGTACAGTGCCGCACGTACCGCATGCCACATTATAGTATGTCTCTCTCTCTCTCTCTCTCTCTCTCGCTATATATATATATATATATATATATATATATATATATATATATATATATATATATATATATATATATATATATATATATATATATATATATATATATATATATATATATATATATATATATATATAGGGGCATGCTATGCTGCGGCATGCGGTGCGTGCGGCATCGCACCGCAGCCGTGTGATGCACGCGCTGCGTGCATCAGCGCGTGCATCACACGGCTGCGGTGCGATGCCGCACGCACCGCATGCCGCATTCAAGCATTTCTCTCTCTCTCTCTCTCTCTCTCTCTCTCTATATATATATATATATATATATATATATATATATATATATATATATATATATATATATATATATATATATATATATATTTAAAATGGATTCAACCCAACACCAGCAGGCAAAAATCCGTGATGCACCACATATAAAACTTAAAAACCCTAAATCCCAACCAAATCCTATTCTATCGTCTCCACCTTTTGCTCGACTCGACCCGACCAAGATTCATCCGAAGCAGTATGTGCTGTGCAATTCCTAAAATTCTAAAATTCTGCCAAAATTGGGAATTCCAAAAAAATCCAAAAATCTACCAAAATTAGAATTCCAAATTTTTTTTAAAATGTAACATTCCGAAAAATTCCAAAAATTACAATATTTCGAATCGAAATTGGATTTTGAAATTCCAAAACTTTGGAATCGGGATACCATTTGAGATTCCGAAAATTTATAAAAATTTTATGAACACCTCCATTCCGATCTGATCGATCCGAAAATCTGCCCTAGCATGGCATATTCCTCTTATTTCTATCGGAGTTTGATAACAAACCAGAATTTACCTAAGAACTTCCTCATAAAATAGTTCTCCAAACATTAAGCCAATAGGACATACGCCAATATAAAATTCAGTATCAATAGTAACCCATACTAGAATCACAATTAGGTTCAATAGGTTGAGCATGCTGGCTGGCTAATGGGCTGTTTGGTATCATGTACGATTCTGTCCAGGATTCTGTACCCGTGACACAAGAACCTGTTTGGTTGGTGTAATACGTTGAGCATGTTCCGCGTGCCCAAGAATCAACATGCCGCAGATCGAGGAATCTCGGAACAAATTTTTATCGCTCCCCGGGTTGTGATAGCGGAACCTGAGCAGACGTCGCGTTTATCCGTGCCCCCCAAACCCAATATATGTCCGATTTTTGTGCCACATATCGAACGCAATTTCTGCACTGGATTGTGCCGTCACATTCTGCCTGAGGCACAAGCCTAAGGCAAGAAACAGAGAACTGGCATGTGCACTATGCCAAACAACCCTTAAGTGACTAAAATGGCTACTAATCCTAGATAGTCTTTCTTCCTTGTAACTATCTCACTAATTTTCCTCAAATACATGATAAATGGAGGTGTAACCTCTCTAAATGAGTTCTAGGTAGGGCTGCAACTCGCGCGGGTTGAGGGGCCACCCAGGCCTAAATCAAGGGGTTGAACCCTTTGCCCAAGTCCAACGCAACCCGAGGACGGCTTGTAGTGCACTAGCCCAAGCCCAACTTGAGTTAGGGAGGGTCGAGTTGCGTGACATATTTCAGGGAAGGACAAATCAATATAAAATACTAATGCAAATAGACCATCAAAAAGTTCAATAAATTTCTTCTAATTGACATGAATTGTACTACAAGCTTTAGAGGAAAAAGCTCACACAAATACACAACATCTCAAATGCCGCTTGCAATTAATGGAAAAGAATGGATCAATTGCTCCTGTCCGGCCCTCCTTTAGGTTCGAGTCAATGTGGTCGCTGGAGGAAGGTTTCAAGGACCTGCTGGCTGGTTGGTGGATAGAAGCAGGTAGGGTTGAGAACTCGGCCTTGAATATGGCAAGGAAACTCAGGTACATCAAGAAGAAGCTCCAGTGCTGGAGCAAGGCCCATTTCGGCAATGTTCTGAGGCAGAAGGCCTCAACCTTGGCTGGGATTCAGGTTCTGGAGGTGAAGGGAGAATCTGCTGCCCTTACATTGCCGGAGTCCGCGAGGTTGAAGGAGCTGAATGAGAGCCTAGTGCTGATCTTGAGGAAGGAGGAGGAGATGTGGAGGCAGCGTTCAAAGGATTAGTGGGTGAAGTTGGGGGATGCGAACACCACCTACTTCCACAGGGTAGCTAACGCTCGGAGGAGGAAGAACTTTCTGACATCTCTGTGGCACGAGGAACGAGAGTTGACGACTACGGCGGACATCTTGGGGGCAGCCACTTCCTTTTTCAAGACTTCGTTCTTGGAGTCGGAGGCTCCGACGGGGATTTCCTTTGATTGGAGTGGTGCAGATTTTCCAAGGCTACCAGGAGGCTCAGGCATTGATGCGGAATTTACAGACAAGGATTTCCGGAGGGCTGTCTTTCAATCCAAAGGAGATGGGGCCCCGGGTCCAGATGGGTTCCCAATGTCCTTCTACCAGGAGTACTGGGACATGTTGGAGAGCGACCTTTGCCGGCTGCTTCGTGACTTCTTCTCGGGCAAGGTGCGTCTTCATTGCCTGAACCACTCGTGGATTATCCTCCTCCCTAAAAAATCTTCTGCAGAGACCATTCGGGACTACAGGCCGATCTCCCTTTCAAACTGTCTCTACAAGATCATTGCGAAGGTCCTAGCCAATAGGCTTGCAGACAACATCTCTCTGCTTGTCTCTCCCTCCCAGACCGCTTTCATTAAGGGGCGATTAATCCTGGATAGTGTAGCGGCGGCTCATGAGACGATCTTCCACCTTCGTGAGTCTGGTGAAGAAGGAGTTTTGCTGAAGATTGACTTTGAGAGGGCTTTCGATCAGATCAGGTGGGAGTTCTTGCTTGATCTGTTGCAGGCCAAAGGCTTCTCTAATGGATGGCTGGGGTGGATTAGAGAGATTTTGGTTTCCTCGAAGATATCTTATCTTATCAATGGGGAGCAAGGCAAGGACTTCAAGGTGTACAAGGGACTAAAACAAGGGTGCCCGTTATCCCCCTATCTGTTCATTCTGGTGGTGGATGCCTTTGATGCCGCAGTCCGTAAGGCGAATGCAGAGGGGCTGGTTAAGGGAGTGGGCGGTCACGGTTGGACTACCTCTAATCTGCACTATGCTGATGACTCTCTCTTATTCACAGCGGCTTGTCCATTCCAGATGGTCTCACTCAAGATCCTCCTCTACGAGTTGGAGCTGACTTCGGGCCTGAGGAGCAATTTCCAGAAAAGCAGCCTCTACTACATAGGTCCAGGGGATGCAGGGAGCGGGTTGGCCAGGCTTTTGAACTGTAAGGTAGCGTCCCTGCCAATGAAGTATTTAGGGCTGCCTATCAGTGACAGAGCACTGCGGCGAGAGGATTGGGAGCAGCTGATTCTTAAGATCGAGAGGAGATTGGAGGGCTGGAAAGGTAGATTTCTATCTTCGGGGGGAAGGCTAGTGCTGGTAAACTCGGTTCTTTCCTCTATTCCCTGCTACTATCTTTCCTTCTACTACCTGCCGTCTTGGGTGATTGACCGGATTGACAAGATTCGGATATCCTTCCTTTGGCATGGGGTGGGTGCTAGCATAGGTGGGTACAACCTGATAAGATGGGACCAGGTCTGCCTGCCGAAGAAGATGGGCGGTCTGGGAGTCCTTGACCTGCGTAGATTCAATATCTCCATGTTGGGGAAATGGTGGTGGAGACTGCAGCAGGGAACAGGCGGATCCTGGCGGGACGTCATTCTGGCAAAGTATTTTAGGAGGTTCTCTCCTCTGCAAGCACGGGGTCGAGTGTCCGGCCGGATATCTCATTTTTGGAGGGGCATCCTCAGGGTCAAGGATCTCTACAGGGAGGCTACTACGCTGGTGTTAGGTGATGGGAGAGATATTAGTTTCTGGAGGGATACTTGGCTAGGGGACAGACCTCTGGAGCAACTCTTCCCAACACTTTTCTCTTTGGCCCGGAACAAGGGAGCTTCAGTCCGTTCCCAGGCTAGCAGGAGGCAAGGGTCGATCGGGTGGCGTTTGAGGTTCGTTACTCCCTTGAATCATGATGGTCAGCAAGAGTTGTAGGACCTCCACGTGATTCTTCAGGCGGCTTCGTTCGGGCCAGTCCGGAATGAGGTCCGGTGGAGCGGCACATCCTCAGGAGTTTTCACAGTTAGATCTTTCTATGATCATCTCCTGCCTCGAATGCAGCGGCACGGGCCGTCTAAGGCTATCTGGAAGTCGAAGGCTCCATCGAAGGTCCAAATCTTTTCCTTGTTGGCTTCGAGGAATAAGATTCTGACAAAGGCGAATCTGATGCGGCGTCATCACCCCCAGGCATTGGATGCTTCCTGCACCTTCTGCGCCTCGGAAGAGGAGACGTCCTCGCATCTTCTGCTCGGATGCCCTTTTGCCCGGGTCCTGTGGGATCACTTCGAGAGTAAAGCAGGACTATCTTCGCACCCCAGGACCCTTAGGGGACTTTGGACTTCTTGGAGAAGAAGGAAAATCCCGGTGGAGATCCAGAAGCCGTGGGACATTTTGGTCATGGCAATCGTGTGGGTTATCTAGCTTGAGCGGAATAGCAGAATCTTCAACGGCAAGTCTGCAGGGCAGGATAAGTTGCGGCACTCGGTGATTTTCTTTTTCAGTGCTTGGATTGTGCCTTGGAGAGATAAACTAGGGGCAGAGGCTATCAGTTTTTGTAACAATCTGTTATCTTACGTTTTAATGACTTCTGGTTGGGGTCCGCCAAACCCTCCCTCCTTTAGGAGGGGTTCTCAAAAAAACAAAAAAGTAATAACACCATTCATCGAAGGTTGCTCAATGTATATTATACAAAATTTATACTGAATAATTAGGTTGTCAGTTGGGTCGGGTTGCTCGAAGCTTGCCCAAGCCCAAGCCCAAGCCCAACCTGAATTGTGGTTTTTTTTTTTTGAGAGCCCTCGAGTTGAGAAGGGTTAGGCATGGACCCCAACCAGTTTATTAGAAAATGAAAAAAGATAGTACAACTCACACCATTATAATGCTTCTCCCAAGATCCGCAACCTGTCCCTCAATGCTGCACCACCACCAACACTCCACTCCTGGATAAAAAGTCGGATATCAATGATAATATCCTCCTGAGAGCACATCGTCCCATGAAACATAGTATCATTGCATGCCCTCCTAATCCGCCAAATGGTAGCCAAAGGGAGGATGTCTCAAGCTTGCCTGAGTGCACGGTCCCCACGAATTCTCTTGCTTCTCCACTTGATCCAGAGCGAGAACATAGAGGTTGCTTGACCCAGGACCCCTGTCGCCGCATGCACCCGTCACCACACTACAGCCGCTTGAGGGCAATGAAGTACAAGATGGCTAGTAGATTCTCGGGCACCCGTGTCACAACAAAGTTAGGAGGCGTGAGTCACTCTCGGGTGGTGTCTCTGTTGAAGTTGAACCCGTGTGAGGATCCAATCCTTCAAGACGATCCAAGCAAATGTGCACACCTTTAGCGGGGCTCTAGCTCGCCACAGGTGTTGCGCCAACGGACAGATCAAGCCTCTCCCATTGATGTGTTGAGGATGTTGGCTTAAAACAAGCCCTCAACATGTCCAAAGTTCGTGCGCGAATGATGGCGGAAGACGAAGCGACTACGGAGCGAAAGCGGAGCGAAAAAGGGGCGAAAACGGGCCTAGCGCCCAGGGCGCCAGGCACCGGATAGGCACGCGTGTAACGTGCTTTCGGTTGCGATTTTTCGTGGGATTTCGTGAGAACTTTTAAGGGTTTGTTTCTATCTTCTCTCCTAGGTCTTACACGAACTTGGAGCTATAAAAGGGACCCCTAGGGATGAACAAGAAAAGCAAGGAAGGATCTAAAGGCTCTTGTGAGAAAGATTAGAGAGGGTAGCCATCACCGGGCTAGAATTAGGGTTTCTCTTGTTCTTGAAGTGAGAGGGTTGCAGTATCTCTTCTTGATCCTTGGGGGTTTATCTCATTGTGGGTTGGGAGAGGGATTGGTTGGAGGGAAAATATATGTGTGCTCCTTGTATTTCTTTTTTGAGTAAATCCATTGATCGTCGATGGCTGGATATCATCTTGTGTTTGGTGCTTTGATGTGCATTGATTGTTCGTTATTCTCGTTGATGGTGTTCGTCATCTTCCGGTGGAGTTCTTCGCGCCTTCGAGGTCATTTTCCGTTGTACGGAGCCTCGATGGTGGGATCGATTCCACAACAATTGGCAGGTTTAGTCGGGGGGGGGGGGGGGGGGGGTGGGGGGGGCTGGCGGGCGGGAGGTTCAGCCCTAGCCTCGTGTGAAGTGGGGATTGTTGGGTTAGTCCCACATCGGCTAGGGGCTAGGCAATGATGTGCTTAAATACCTTCTGGTGGATCTCCCCTTACGACCCGGATTTTGGGCAGGAGGGTATCTACACGATGAACTGATAGAATGATCAGACCGAATTATGGTTGGTTTGGGCTTTTCAACCAAAGCCATACCATTTATGTGAAGACCCAACTCATGCCCACTCAAATACAAGTTGGGCTCGGGTTGACCCGCCCAAGTTGCAGCCCTAATTCAAGGCTTAGCTGGGATGGTGTTAAGTCATACATGTGGTCTTGGGGCCACACTCTATGGGATTGAGTCAATTCCCTACAACAAGAAATCCATTGTAATAGGTTCTACTAATCAATACACAATTTTTAAATTCAAGTAGTCTACTAAAAATCTATATGGTTAGTGAATTTTAATCGGAAATAATTTCCCTCCAAATTAAAATCTAGCTTAAATTATACTTTGCCCCCCCTGATATTTAGCTCAAAAACACTTAACCCCTCTTCAATTTATCTTGTTGCAAATCGCATCTTGAAGTTTGAAATGTAAGCACAATACCCCCTTTTGTCAACTACTAAACTTCCTCATTTGGTAACTTTTATCTATCAAAACTGAGTTGAAGGGGACAAAACTGAATTGAATTAGTGTTTTTAAGCTAAACTTCAGGGGGGTAAAGTGAAGTTTACCCTAAAAATTATGTGGGGATGGTTGAAAATATGTATTCTACTAAAATTTTGTGCTGTTTTATATTTGGAGGTTAACTTTTGGATGTTCCCTCCATTGTGTGGAATCATTGGACATAGATTAGTCCCACATTGCCCAAAGAATCTCTATTGAAACATGGTTTCTTATTAAGAATTCACGAACGGCCAAATAAAAGAGACAAAAACTACATAGAAATCCTTCTCTTATTCTTAGCGCTGCGTGCACACATATACACATACAAACGGTTCAAGACTACCAAGAAGATCAGAGAGGCTTGTAGCTTCAAGCGCCAGTGCCGAGACACAGCCACTGACCCACAAAGAGATGATTGCAGTCGACACCAGGGTTGTACGTGTAGAACTCCGTTCCGTCATGTTGTGACTCATCCAAATATCGTAGCACGTGCCACCGGTCCCTTGGAGATGATGAGAATGGTGGAAAGCATGAAGAACACTACTATAAAAGCCTTACCTTTGTATTTTGGCATTCTTATTCGGAATGTCTGGTCCGGTGGTTAATATTGCATATCATGTTATATTTTGGCATTCTTATTTAGAATGATACGGTGTCGAAAACAACACGTCTCTCGTTATTTGTCTAGTATCTATGTATAACGAAGAGCAACTTTGATGGGGAGGCCTCACCGCAAAGCACCGTGGGAACACTAATCTCCATAGTTTGTACTGAGCATTGCGGTGCCCTCTGTAACATCTGCCCCAAACACATAAGATATTGCCCGCTTTACAAGTGCCCGCACGAGGACTTCCCAGGGGAGTCACGCATCTTAGTACTACTCTTGCCCGAGTTTGCTTAACCACAGAGTTTCTACGGAATCCGTAGCGGCACATGGTTTTAAAAAGCGTCTTCTATGTATGAAAGGGGAAGTTATATAAGTAGCTCCAGATTTTCTTCTCTCCAGGCCATGTGAGACTAAATCTTTGGCATTGGACACCTCACCTCACCTCACCTCACCTCATCCATCTTGGTATCACAGCCTCAGGAGTCTTGACTCTTGATCGTTACAATCCACCCCCTTACACGTGTAGGGTTAGACCCCCCCATTGTAAGAAGAACCGGCTCTGATACCATTTTGTAACATTAGTCCCAAACACACAAGATATTGTCAGCTTTGCCCGTTCCAACATGAGGACTTCTCAAGGGGGTCACCCATCCTAGTACTACTCCCGCCCGAGCACACTTAACTATGGAGTTTTTACAGAATCCGTAGCGGCACATGGTTTTAAAATGCGTCTTCTATATATGGGAGGGAAAATTATATAAGTAGCTCAAGATCTCCTTCTTTCTAGGTCATGTGCGACTAAATTGGTGGCCTTGGACACCTCACCTTATCATTCTTGGCATCACGGCCTCAGGAGTTGTGGTTCTTGGCTCTTGGCTATTGGATCTTGGTCGTCACAGCCCCCACAAGATAATGACTAAAGGCCTGTACTATCCCGTGCCATGATAGGCATCACTAGGGGATTATGTAGGAAGACCCCCCAATCAATTTTTTTTCTTTCTGTATTATGAGAAAAGTTTGCATCAGTTGCCATGCCATCAACTTAATTTGTTGAATCATTTTTTTCCAGCTCAGGCTTATCCAATAACTTATGGGGAGCGACAATTTTACTGTCAGCCACATGTTGAATAAGATTATCCATAAAGATCTTTCTAACACAATATAATATGTTGAATAATGAAAAATCAAATTTAGGCTTATTTATTGCGGATTGATCTCCTGCAGGTTCTTTCATGTGGAGAGGGACAAAAATGTTAGATATTAGTCTTTGAAATAAGGATTTCTTTAATAGTTATTTTCAAATCTAAACTTATTATAGAATGAAAATATATACATAAACCTGATAGAAAATTATACTTGAGGAAGGAAAGAAATGGCCTGAGATCGAAGCATGCTACGCTTTTTATCCTAAGAACGGTGGGGGAAAAATACGGATTACGACGGAAAAGTTCGGCATGGTGGTGTGAAAATCTGGTGGACGAAGAAGAAAATCACAGGCACAACAGAAAACTCACAAGTTTCTGTGAGAGTAAAATGAGCCACAGCTTCCCCTCTCCTTATATAGTGGAGAAGCGTGTAGAAAGTGATGAGAGAATATTTATGAGGGGCATCGGCCCCGCCAGAGCAAGAAAGCCATTTACTAGCCAAGCGAATCGAAAAAACCTGGTTAGCCAGAACTGCCAAAGAGGTAGACAAAGGCTGCTTTATGAAGAGAACCTATCAAAGAGGCGAACAAAGCTATCTCTAGGAGTGGAACAACCAAGGTGACGGATAAAAGCTGCCTATAAGAGAGGAACCACCAAAGAGGCAGACAAAAGCTATATTCAGGAGCGAAGCCGTAAAAGAGGTGGTCAAAGCGACATACCTTTAGGAGTGAAACGGCCAAAGAGGCGGACAAAGCAGCCTTTAGTAGTGAAACCGCCAATGAGGTGAACAAAAGCTACATTCAGAAGTGAAACCACTAAAGAGGCAGACAAAACTGCCTTTAGGAGCGACACCGCCAAAGAGGTGGATGAAATTGCCTTTAGGAGTGAAACCACCAATAAAGTGGGAAAAAGCTAACTTTAGAAGCAAAACCACTGCGGTACAGAGTCACGAATAGGGAGGTGGAGCTGCTCCATGGTAGAATTGCCAGTAGTGCAGACCTGCTACCCCTGTGATAGAGCCGCCAGCAAGGCAGACTTGCTACCCTAGGACAGATCCGCCTACAGGGTGGACTCATCGACCCCGGGCGGATCTGCCAATTGGACGGGATTGCTGCCCTAAGGGACTAGTAGCCAGTAGTGCGGATAAACCACTCCGGCGGCAGAGCCGCCAATAGGTGGACTCGCCTTCCCGGTGACAGATCCGCCAATGAGGAAAACAAGTCGCCCCCCTAGGGAAAAGCCACCAAAGCGGACTACCCGCCCCTTGGTCGTAGAGCCACCAAAGGGGCGGGCAACACACCCCTTCAGCAGCAGAGACACCAGTATAGTGGACAACCCACCCTGCCTTCTCATTTGGAAAAATAGTCCGAGGGGTGGTCAGACCCTCTTAGGTGCCCAAGGATCCGCTTAGACTTTCGGCCATGTGGATTAACTCCCCCTCCAGAGGCATGACCCCTCAAGGAGGGAGAAAGACATCCTTCAGGTCCTCGCCTAGGATGCCTCGCTCGAGCTAATCATAAATCACCAAGCCCCTACGTACCTCGACCTACCATGATGGTGGAAATTATTGGTGCATAAGATATCCTTCCCCTCGCTCATCATTGAGACCATGGCTCTCAGAAGAGAAGGCTCAGAAGAATAAGGCAAAGAGGGAAGCAAAGGATAACCCCCCCTTCTCTCTAGGACCGACAACGACTATTCTAGAGTCGCTCTAATGATGAGAGACAAGACCAGAATGCACCCCAATAAGGGTCTAGTTCTCCACGAACACCTCTCGGTCAGACCTCGCTTCTGAGTCAAAGGCTGTATTTGGCTATGTTGCCAGAATAAGGAAGACACCCCGTGGTCGTCACACAGGCCAACATCCGGACATGCCCGAGATATGTGCTCATAAACCGAATTAATAAGGACAGTTGTCTAAAAGAGATAGGTCGAACTTATGACATCCCACATGGGCAACCTGTGTCTTGTAACAATAAACCACCTCCTCTAAGCTTTTTCTATAAAAGAAGGGGTAGGGGCACCAAGAAAATGGCTAATCCTTTCGAAACATTTGGGTAAAGGCTTCAACCTACTTGTGTAAATTTAGTCACCTGTTCTCAGACTTGTTTTGTCTCTCATCCTCCTCCTATGAAGACCCTTCTACTTATAGCGCATTAATTATAGGGGGCCTTAGATCTTTCATCAGTCACTTGCTCAAGATCAAGGCCGCTTGCAGGGCATTCCCATTCGAAGGAATCAAATCCCTCAACATATTTCCCACATCTCGATCCACTCATCCGAAACGAAGGAGAGCTGGAGGAAAAGTAAAAAGTCACCACTTCTGAAGACGAAGATGATCGATATCTCTTGTGGGCAGGTTCATCCAAAAAAACCATACCCACAATGCTCATCATCCCTAGACCAGGAGATGTGGATAATCCAAGATACATAAGCATTATATATTCCTCTCCATCGAATCGGAGTTGATAACAAACCAGAATTCACCTAAGAACTTACTCACAAAATTGTTATGGAAACATCGAGTGAATGGGACATACTGGCTATGTGACTAATATGGTGTGGACGCGGAAAAAAGCGCGGGTCGTCTTTATTGCGAATCACACGAGATTACAAATGTGGCCGGGACCCGGGTTGCTCGGGTGTAGCGAGTCCGGGTTGCGGCGAGTTTTGATCAGGGGATTGTGGGAAAGATCTTCTGGGGGATCCCTTTGATCCGCGTCTCCACGTGGTGTTCGTGCGAGAGCTCTGAAGGGGCTGCCCAGGACAGGGGTTTTACAGGGAGAGGGTTTTGGAGAGGCTAAGGAATATCCACCGTTGCTTTGTCCCTTCCGTGCTTCGCGCTTTCTCGGCTAGGGGGTTTTCGGCTTCGTTCCTCGGTCTTCGCGTCTTCCTCGTTCCTTGCTTGACCTCGGTGTCCTTGATCGTCGGTTCGCGGCGTCGATCGAGCTTTTGGCGTTGGCTTTGGCTTTGGCTTTTTGGCTTTGGCTTGGCTCCGGCGTGGCTCTGGCTTTTGCTTTGCTTCGGCGCTTGCACTTGGACGTAGCTGGGAGAGACTTGCGATGCTTTCGTTCTTCCGGACTTCGCGTCGTATCGGCTAGAACGTGCGGTGCTTTTGCTCATGGCCGGCGTAGTCGCTTGGCTTTGGCACTTGCGTTGCTTTGGCGCGGGCTTTACTGGGGCTTTGCTTTGGCTTCTTGCATTGGCTTTAGCTTTAGCGTCAACTCGATCTTCTTCTTCGAACGACGTGGGCTACTTCTTCGGTGCTTCGACGGTTTGCGTGTCGACGGGACTTCTCTTCTTCTCCGGGCTTCTTTGGCGTGATCGGGGTCGAAGAATGCTTTCGAAGATGGTGGGGGTAGCACCGATATCTGTGCGACGGTTGTGGCGTCGGCTTTTGTTGATGAAGACGACGAGGGTAGCGACGGTCTCCGTGCGACGGTTGTAGCGTCGGCTTTTGTTGATGAAGATGACGAGGGTAGCGACGGTCTCCGTGCGACGGTTGTAGCGTCGGCTTTTGTTGATGAAGACGACGGGGTAGCGACGGTCTCCGTGCGACGGTTGTAGCGTCGGCTTTTGTTGATGAAGACGACGGGGGTAGCGACGCTTCAGGCGATCTGCTCCAGGCTTTCTTCTTCGTGGATGGCGCAGGTGTTAGTCGAAGACGACGGGGTGATGACGCTTCGCTTCTCTCCTCCGGGCTTTGGGGCTTGATCGGGATCGAGGATTTGTTGGAGACGACGGGGTAGTGCCGCTCCTCTTCTTCTCCGGGCTTTTGGGCTTGATCGGAGTCGAAGCTTGTTGGAGACGACGGGGTAGTGCCGCTCCTCTTCTTCTCCGGGCTTTTGGGCTTGATCGGAGTCGAAGCTTGTTGGAGACGACGGGGTAGTGCCGCTCCTCTTCTTCTCCGGCCTTTGCTTCTGGCGTCTTCGGAGTCGAAGGGTTCTTCTTCTCCGAGCTTTCTTCTTCGTGCACGGAGTCGAAGGGATGATTTTCGTGTGCAAGGGTCTTCACATTGATGAGGACTTTCAGTAAGCCGATCCCTCGGGACAGGCTTGACTGTGCCTCGTGAAGCCTTGGGTCGATGAAGAAGCGTCTCCTCTTCTGCAGAGCTCCAGCGTTTCGTCTTCAATTTCCTGACCTATCGACCTTGGTGACGGTTATGGTGTCGGCATCTTCTCCGGGCTTTTGGGCTTGATCGGAGTCAAAGGCCTTGTTGACGACGACGGGTGTAGCGCCGCTTCTCTTCTTCTCCGGGCTTTTGGGCTTGATCGGAGTCGAAGGCTTGTTGGAGACGACGGGGTAGTGCCGCTCCTCTTCTTCTCCGGGCTTTTGGGCTTGATCGGAGTCGAAGTCTTTGTTGAAGGTGACGGGTGTAGCGCCGCTTCTCTTCTTCTCCGAGCTTTTGGGCTTGATCGGAATCGAAGCTTGTTGGAGACGACGGGGTAGTGCCGCTCCTCTTCTTCTTCAGGCTTTTGGGCTCGATCGGAGTCGAAGGCTTGTTGGAGACGACGGGGTAGTGCCGCTCCTCTTCTTCTCCGGGCTTTTGGGCTTGATCGGAGTCGAAGCTTGTTGGAGACGACGGGGTAGTGCCGCTCCTCTTCTTCTCCGGGCTTTTGGGCTTGATCGGAGTCGAAGCTTGTCGGAGACGACGGGGTAGTGCCGCTCCTCTTCTTCTCCGGCCTTTTGGGCTTGATCGGAGTCGAAGCTTGTTGGAGACGACGGGGTAGTGCCGCTCCTCTTCTTCTCCGGCCTTTGCTTCTGGCGTCTTCGGAGTCGAAGGGTTCTTCTTCTCCGAGCTTTCTTCTTCGTGCACGGAGTCGAAGGGATGATCTTCGTGTGCAAGGGTCTTCACATTGATGAGGACTTTCAGTAAGCCGATCCCTCGGGACAGGCTTGACTGTGCCTCGTGAAGCCTTGGGTCGGTGAAGAAGCGTCTCCTCGTTTGCAGAGCTCCCGCGCTTTGTCTTCAATCTTCGACCATTTTTTCATTCCCCCACCCCCTCTATTTATAGGCAAAGGGGTGGGGAGAGAGATATGGGAACTTTTAATTTTGAATCCCTTTTGTATCTCTCTCATAATTGCCCTGGATTTATTCATCCATTGATGAGGGGAATAACGTTTATTTGTTTTCCTTTTCTGGCGGGTGCAATTATGGCTGGATTTCGCACACGAAATCGATGGCGATCGGGCGCTTCGTCTTGTGCGTCGGATCGAGGGATCGGCGCAGATCCGCGTGTGTGCAGACGTCATACGCTACCTCCCCCCGCGCATGGCGGTATTTTTTCCTTTTCTTTCTTTTCTTTCCTTTTCTTTTCTTTCCTTTTTCTTTTCTTTCCTTTCTTTTCTTTCCTTTTTCTTTTCTTTCTTTTTCTCCCCTTTCCTTGCAGGGCCGGCCGGCCCCTCCTTGGGGTTCGGTCCCCACTAGGGCCGGCCCTATAGGGTTCGGACCCTAGTAGGGGCCGGCCCCTCTTGGGGCGGGGTCCGAGTACGTGTCGGCGCGCGCGAGTCGGGTCCGCGTGTCGGGTTTGCATCCGCGTCGGCGCGAGCGAGTTGGGTCCGCGTGTCGGGTTTGCATCCGCGTCGGCACAGCGTAAGTCGGGTTCGGGTCCGACAAAATTCGTGTGTCTACAAATGCCCCCTCAAGGACGAGTGCGTCGGTGGGAGCGTGTCGGGTTTGGATACGTAGGAATCGTAGAGCGCTTGTCCTTGATTCCTTTTGTGGGCGGGGTGGGAGGTCTATTTAAGGACCCCTTCCCCCTTCATCCGTCATTGTGCTCCTTTGCGAAGGTTCTGCCGGCTTCTGAAGACCGTCGTCGGAAGAGAGCTGCCCGGGGTTGCACGCGACTTGCTCCGTCTTCCCGGTGTCGCCTCTTTCGTCGGCGGCGATGGTGCGTGATTTCGCGGTTGTTGCGAAGGCGAGTTCGAAGCGACGATGCGACGAGGCTCGCGGTGGGGAGGATGGAGGAGCGCGGCTGAGGTGCGGGTTGCCTTCGCCGCCTCTCTCTTCCTCCTTCTTCTTCTTCTTCTTCTTCTTCTTTTTCCTTTTCTTTTTCTTTTTTTTCTTTTTCCTTTTCTTTTTTTTTTTTTTCTTTTCTTTTCTTTTTTTTTTCTTTCCTTTTCCTTTTCTTTCTTTCCTTTTCTTTTCTTTCTTTTCTTTCTTTCTTTCCTTTTCTTTTCTTTCCTTTCTTTTCTTTCCTTTCTTTTCTTTCTTTCTTCTCCTTCTTCTGGTTCTGGTATGGTACGCGGAGGCAGCAGCGGCAGTGGCGGCGCGGGCAGCGGCGGCACGGGCGGCGGCGGGCGCGCGGTGGCCGGGGCTGGGTGGTCAGGCGCACGGGGAAGCGGAGGCCAGGTGGTTCGCTGCGGCGCAGGCGGGTGGTCACGCGCGGGGCTGCGGCGCAGGCGACGGCTGGTGGCGGTGCGCGCGGAGCCGAGGCGCGGGCGACGCTCGTGGGGATGCGCGCAAGCGGCATGCGGCGCTCGTGGAGTCCATCGCCGGGGCGCGGGCGGCGGTGGCCTGGCGCAGCGGAAGTCGGGGCCGGCGGCGGTGGCCCCGAACGGGTCGGCTGCGGGCGCGGATCGGACGGTGGCGTCGCCGGTTCAGTCGGGCGTCCCGTCCAGATAGGAGAAGAAGGAGGGGGGGCTGCGGGCCCCCCTCTTCTCTTTGCTGTTGGATGTTGATTGGGGGGGAGGTGTGCCCCCCCCTTTCTCTGGTTACACTCTTTTTTTTTTTTTTTTTTTTGCCGGTCGGGTGCGAAGAACAATATCAGCGAGCGCGCATGGTGCGCAGGCCGTGCCGCACCTTCGCTCGGAGGCCAGCTGGTGCGGCATGGGGCCCGGAGGCCGGGCGCGGACTCCAATGTGCGGGGCGCGGGCGCGGAGCGGCAAGGCGGTGTTAGGCTTGGAGACGAAGGCTTCTTCGATGCTTGGAGACCGTCGGCGGAAGAGTGCTGCTTGGGGTTGCACGAGACTTGCTCCGTCTTCCCGGTGTCGCCTCTTTCGTCGACGGCGGCGGCGATGGTGCGCGTCGCTTGAAGACGAAGGCTTCCGTCGGCTTGGAGACGAAGGCTTCTTCGATGCTTGGAGACCGTCGGCGGAAGAGTGCTGCCTGGGGTTGCACGAGACTTGCTCCGTCTTCCCGGTGTCGCCTCTTTCGTCGACGGCGGCGGCGAAGGTGCGTGGAGCTTGAAGACGAAAGCTTCCGTCGGCTTGGAGACGAAGGCTTCTTCGATGCTTGGAGACCGTTGGCGGAAGAGTGCTGCCCGGGGTTGCACGAGACTTGCTCCGTCTTCCCGGTGTCGCCTCTTTCGTCGACGGCGACGGCAATGGTGCGCGGCGCTCGAAGACGAAGGCTTCCGTCGGCTTGGAGACGAAGGCTTCTTTGATGGCTTGGAGACGAAAGCTCCTTTGGCGGCTTGAAGACGAAGGATTCTTTGACGGCTCGCGAAGACGAAAGCTTCAGTCTTGGCGGCGAAGCATTCTTCGGCGGCTTGGAGCCGAAAGATTCTTCAGCGGAGTGTTATCGTCTTCTTGGTGCGGGAGCATAATGACAACGGCACGGCGAAAAGACGAAGCCGAGTGTGGTGGCGATCGCCTGGTGCGAGGATGAGTCGGAGGCGTTGAAGGCCAGGGAAGGTGGCCTTACCTCTCGATCGGTCTTGCACTTTTCATATCCTTGCAAGATTCGTCCCCCTGAGTACCTTACGAAGGCTGGCTAGATTATTGATGAGGTCAATCGCGGGTTTAGAGTTACTAGCGAGGTTGCACCTTTCTGGTAGCAACGTCAGCTTGAAGGACACCGAGATGGGCGTTCTGAAGAGGATGACGAGGCCACGAGCATCAACAGGGAGTAGACTGCTTTGGCTGTCTTTTGCTTGTCGATCTTGACCTTGATGACAGCTCCAGTGGTTCTTTTGGCTTTGTGGAGGTCACGAAGGCTGCGGTTGTTGTTTATGCGTCCGCTATTCTTCGGGTTGCTGCTTTTGACTTCAGTGGCAGTTTCCATCCTTCAGGTGGGCCTGAGCTTTTGCATGAGCCCGGTGGATTTCAAGGCAATGATTCTTTTTCTGCGGAGCAGATGCGCACCTTCTTTGGAGGGTGGCGAGCTTCATTGCTTACGACGGTCTTCGCTGGAGGACGCTTCCTTGGGCTTAGCTGCTACCGCGGGAGAGAGACGTCAGTTGTCGGGGCATCGCACGCTTGCTACTGCAGACTTGGTTCGGATGCAGAAGGAGGCGGAGGCCATTCGTGCGTCGCTTCAAGAGTCGGAGTCCCGTTTGGGAAAAGCTCAAGCGACCGAGAAGACTTCTGGAGCAGAGTTAGCGAAGCAGCGGAAAGCTGGCGATGCGTCGAGAGTTGACTGCTTCCCTACCCCTGGAATTGCAACGCGTGTAAGCTGCGGAGGGCGAGCCACTTCGGCTCCTTAAGGACTTCGACTTGCTACTCGTGCGTCGCTTTAGAAGCTGGAGTTCCATTTGGGAAAAGCTCGAGCAACCGAGAAGATGTCTGGAGCAGAGCTTGCGAAGCAGCGCGCATAGCTGGCGACGCGTCGGAAGCTGACGATTTTTTCTACCTCTGGAGTTGCAGCGCGTGTAAGCTGCAGAAGGCGAGCTGCTTTGACGCCTCAAGGACGTTGACTTTCTTGTCATCCTTGAGTTTGCTGACTGGATTGATGGTTATGCACTCACTTGCCTCTGGACTGGCCTTCTGGGACGACGTTGGGATGTTTCTTTTTTTGTCTGGACTGAACCTTTGTAGGTTGCCTACGTACCCTACTGAGAGGGATCAAGTCGCACGTACTTCGTTTTTTTTTTTTTTTTTTTTTTTTTTTTTTTTTTTTTTGGGCAAGGGGGGTAACCTTGCGCTAGGCAAAGTACCTTTTGAGGGACTTGCCACTGGTAGGCAAAGTCGCCACTGGTTCGCAGCTATCGCCCGCCTTCTTCGCTTCAATATAGTTGGAAGTGAAGATCTTCTTGACTGGAGTTTGACTGGCGTCGATGCCCCGGCAATTTGGAAGGATTTGTTCGCCGCTTTTGCAGAGAAGAGCTTGAGTCTTTGTCAGGCGATGTGGTATTGCAGCTGAGGGTAGTGAACCCATGTGCGCCATGCTTTCTTTGCTGCGGCTGGATTTGAACATCAACTCGGTGGAGTTTTGCCCCCGAGTGTTTTCTGACTTGATTGCGAGTTGCTCAGAGCTGGTGCACTCGGAAGACTCGGTTGAGCTCGAGACGTGCAACAGACCACGTAACGGTAGTGTCATCTCTTGCAAAGTGCTGAAGTTGGCCCCGAAGAATGATAACGCTGGTTCCTTTGCTGGAGGGGAAGGCGATCGTCCTGGTTTGCGAAGCCATTGAGGTACGAGCCGCAGGACTGAAGCAACTTGAGCAGGCAACGGAATGCATCGCATCGAGCTTGATTTGAAGTTGATGTGAATTTTCCGTCTTGATGCTGGCGCTTCTTTGTCTTTGTGCGCTGTCTGGATGGAGGATGTCACTAGTTTTGCAAGTGGAGAGCTTTTGTCCCTCGCAGCTGCTTTGACTCCCTGAGCTCGTAGAGGTTTTGCTGGATGAGCTTCTGCAACGGGATCTTTCACTTGGTAAAACTCGGCATCAGCAAGGTGTGCTTTAGCCTTGTTGAACAGCTTGCCGTTGGCAGTGATGCTTCTCCCCATACCTTTTATGTTGGAGTCGCTTTCTTCATTGTATTTCCGGAGCACGCGGTGAACTTCCATCATGCAGCAGGAGACCTTGAAGTTTTGATCAGCTTCAAGGAAGCAATTGGGAAAGAACTCCTGGAGTGTCGCCGGCTTTAGAAAGCTTTGCTGGAGGAAATTTTTCAGATTTGCCGGTGGTACTTTGGACGTCTTTTTTCCTGGAGCTTCATTCTTTTCCTTGAAGGACTTTCTTCTGGGGAGTTTTCTTGTCGCCCGGTTTTTCTTATGGTTAGCCAGACGTGCTATCCTGTAGCTTGATCGTCGTGGCCTTCTCCCTCGAGGCGCCACAGCCCGCGTGTTTTCATCAGTAAGATCTTCCTCGCCAAGGTGAAGAACTGGTGCTGCAACTGAAGGCACTTCTTTGATCGGAAGGACTTGCACTTCTAGAGACTGTACCGATTCATCTTCTGATCCCCAGCTGGTTGGCTTGATTTCTTCATTTGGAATTGAAGGAGACCTGGAGTAGAGGACATAATAGTCAATTTTGCCCGATGGTTGGCCTAGCAGGTTGACTTCGGGGCTTCTTTGTTCGTCTCTAGCTTTGAGCAGGTGCCGGGACGTAGCTTCGTTTGGAAGAGGGAGTGCTTGCATGAGAGACGGTTGCCCCCAAGACAGTAAGGATTTGGCCCTAGGCACTGAAGAAGTATGTCCTCGTCGTCTTCTTGGACTGCCCCCTTTCTTTGAGTCATCAACGGTGGACTGCCCCCCTTCTGCGAGGACCGACGGGGCATCTTGCAATTCATCGTCCGAAGTAGAAGTGTCACCGTTGTCGGGATCCGTAATGGAGATATGATTGACGGCAGCCATGGGTGGGTGGGTGGGTGTTGAAACGGAGTCCTCGATCGGCATCCCTAAACGATCGAACGCTGACTTCTTCTTTGATTATTTGACTGGCCCGAGCCTCTCGAATACGGATTTGCGTTTTCGGTTCGACCAGTCTTTACCACCTCTGGTTTGCTGCCGGAGCAAGGCTTGGCATCGAACCCGTTGTCGTCTTCTCTTGCTGTCCGGATGGCTGAGGTAGGTAGAGAGTGCATCGGAGATTGTCGATCCTTCAGCTGCTTCATCTACCATCCTTACCTCGATGTAGTTCGAGGTGAAGGTCTTCTTTGTTGTGGTTCTGATGACCAACGGAGCTTGACTGGAGCCGATGCCTCGGCGGTTCGGGGGAATTTGTTCTCCGTTTTGAAACAGCCGAGCTTGAGTTCTCGTCATCCCATGTGGAGTTGCTGCTGATGGGAGTGTGCCCATGGCGCTTTCTTCGTTGTAGCCAGCTCTGAACAGCAACTGGACAGCATTTTGCCCCCAACTCCCTTCTGGCTTGAATCCGAGTTGCTCGAGGTCTGCTGATTCGACAGGTCTGCTTGGGTTCGGAGCTTGCGTCAGACTAGGCAGTGGCACCGTCATTTCTTGCAGAGTGATGACATTGGCCTGAGATAACGACGGGGCCAGCTTCCTTGTCGGAGTAGAAGGCGATCGCTCGGATTTTCGGAGCCACTGAGGCGCGAGACGCAGGACGGGCGTCGTTTGGATTGGCAACGGGGTATGTTGCATTGCTCTTGACTCGAAGCTGATGCGCATCCTTTGCCCAGGTTTCGGCGTTCCTTGGACCTTGAGTCTTGCCTCGTCAGAGGGTGGCACCGGATTCACGGGAAGAGGAGTCTTGTCCTTCTTTACTTCTTCAATCTTTTGAGCTCGAGGAGCTTTAGCTGGAAGAACTTCCGCAACCAGGCCCTTTGCTTGGTAGAATTTAGCGTCGGCCAGGTGTGCCTCGGCCTCGTTGAATGGCTTGTCGTCCGCAACTATGCACCTCTCCACGCCTTCTTCGTAGTACTTGAGGCACTGGTGCCAGGTGGATACCACGATGCCGTTCTCGTGCAGCCATGGTCTTCCCAACAGGAGACGATATGATGTCTGGCAGTCGATGATGTGGAAGAGGACCGTTGTATCCAGCGGGCCGATGGAAAGCTTCAAACGAATGATTCCGACAGTGGGCTGTCCGCCCTGGTTGAACCCTTGAATGACCAACTGACTTGGCGAGAGCTGGTCGTCGATGATGCCGAGTTGCCGCATCGTCTGGATGGGCATGATGTTGACGGCGGAGCCACAGTCCAACAGGATTCGGTTTACTGGCTTCTCTTTGATGTATCCCGAGACGTAAAGAGGCCGGTTGTGCAATCGTGTCCCGAGTTGCAGGTCCTCATCTGAAAAGGTTATCGTCGCATCACACGAGGCCACAGCTTTGCGCCTTTGATCGTCCTTCCTCTTCCTTTTGTAGCCATCCGGATCAGCCAAGGCCGCCGCCATTGCCAGGCGAGCCTTCTTCGGGAGATGCAAAGCCTCTACGAGAGGCATGTGCAAGATTGCTTCGTCGTGAGAGGCGGTGCCCCTTTCGTCGGAATCGCCTCCCTCGTCTGTGGAGTCGCCTTCTCCAGAAGTTTCGCTTCCGTTCCTTCCTTCCGACGCCTCATGGACTTCGACCATGCAACAAGACACTTTGATGTGTTGGTCCGCTGGGAAGAAGTGATCTGGGAAGAACTCTTGCAAAGTTGTCGGCTCTGAAAGAGTCTGCTGAAGGATATCGTCTCGGCTTGCTGGCGGCACTTTGAACGCCTTCCTCCCTGGAGTCTTGCTTTTCTTCTTGTAGGTCTTCCGCTTGGTGAATCCCCTCCTCACACGGTCTTGCTTGAGCTTCTTTTCTTGCCATGGCTTTCGTCGCCGCGGTAGCATGACCCATGCTTCTTCGTCGGTGGATTCCTCTTCGCCAGGATGATGGTTGACAGCAGCAACTGGTTC
This sequence comes from Chamaelirium japonicum, assembly GCA_947650365.1. Classification (NCBI taxonomy): domain Eukaryota; kingdom Viridiplantae; phylum Streptophyta; class Magnoliopsida; order Liliales; family Melanthiaceae; genus Chamaelirium; species Chamaelirium japonicum. The sequence goes on along the minus strand of OX393550.1, from coordinate 83,106,682 downwards.
CCTCGAAGGCACTTGTTCTTCCTGAGGCTCTATTGGCTCGTCTTCCGATCCCCAGCCGGTGGGCTTGATTTCGTCGATTGGAATAGACGGAGGCCTTGAGTAGAGGACGTAATAGTCGAACTTCCCCGAAGGCTGGCCCAGCAGACCGACTTCCGGATCTCCGTGCTCGTATCTTTCCCGAAGAGCGCGTTGGGTCATAGCTTGACTGGAAGGGACTTGCTCTCCTTGAGGTTCCACTGGCTCGTCTTCCGACCCCCAGCCGGTGGGCTTGATTTCGTCGATTGGAACGGACGGAGGCCTTGAGTAGAGGACGTAGTAGTCGAACTTCCCGGAAGGCTGGCCCAGCAGACCGACTTCTGGATCTCCCTGCTCGTATCTTCTTTGGAGCGCTCGTTGGGATGCAGCATTGCTTGGAAGAGGTGTTTGCTCTTCTTGAGGCTCTACTGGCACGTCTTCCGATTCCCAGCCGGTGGGCTTGATTTCTTCAGCTGAAACCAATGGAGGCTTTGAATAGAGGACGTAATAGTCGAACTTCCCCGAAGGCTGGCCCAGCAGACCGACTTCCGGATCTCCCTGCTCGTATCTCTTCTGGAGAGCGTATTGGGACATAGCATTGCTTGGAAGAGGTACTGGCGTGAGTGATGATTGCCCCCAGGGCAGCGGTGTTTCCTCCTCGATGAGTGCGGGAGTACGTCGACGTCGCTTCGAGACTTTCGGCTGGGAAGTTGACTTAGCGATTGGAGCTTGACGATTGATGCGCAATTTGGGCATGCTTCGCCGAGCAGCGACGAGTACTGGCGAGAAGGAGCCGAAGGTGATGGACGTCATGTTGGCCGTAGCAACCTCCCCGGAGTCGATCTCTATCTTCCCTTGCTTAGCGAGCGCCATGATTCTTTCCTTGAAGACGAAGCATCTTTCGATGGGATGACTCACCACCCGGTGGTATTTGCAGAAGAGAGGGTCGTCGACACGATGCATCTGCTCGGGCCTCTTTGAAGGAGGGAGCTCTATCATCTTCTCTTGCAGCAGCTGGTCGAACATGGAGGAGACTTCCGAGTCTGGGAAAGGGTACTCCTTGGCTTCGAGCTCCTCGAGAGTCATCCTTTGTCTTAGCGGCGGAGGCGGTGGTATGGCGACTCCCTTCTTCTGATCTGGCTTGCCACCGATCTTGAGCGGCTTGGAGGTTGAAGCGACGTCAGCAACATTGACTTGTTTCAGTTTCGTTGCCGGCGGCTTGTCCTTCTTCTCTATCTTCAAGAAGTCCTTGTTCTTCAAGTCCCCGCGGTTTGCTAGGCTGAGTTCCATGTCATGAGCCCGAGTTGCCAGTTCTTCGAAAGACCGAGGCTTGATACCTTTGAGGATGTAGAGCAGACCCCAGTGCATGCCTTGGGTGCACATCTCGATGGCCGAGTCTTCAGACAAGCGGTCTCGTGAATTCAGCGCGAGGTTCCTCCACCTGTCGATGTAGTCGATCACTGGCTCATCTTTCCTTTGCTTGACGGCGGTGAGTTCGGTCATACTGACTGTACGTCTGGTGCTGTAGAAGCGATTGAGGAACTCCCTTTCCATCTGGTCCCAGCTGTCGATGGTCCCTGCAGGAAGATCAACGTACCAGTCGAAAGCGTTGCCTTTGAGGGTGCGAACAAATTGCTTCACCATCTCATCGCCATATGTGCCGGCATTATTGCAGGTCTCGATGAAGTGGGCGACGTGCTGTCTCGGATTTCCCTTTCCGTCGAAGTGCTGAAACTTTGGTGGCTGGAATCCGACTGGGAAGCGTAGCTGCTGGATCCTCGTAGTGTAGGGCTTCGAGTATGCCGCCGTGATCGGAGGAAGGCCACTGCCGTGGGAGCGCATCATGTCGGCTATCAATGCTTGGACTTGCTGAACATTCATCGTTGCCGTTGCCGGAGGTTGAGTGGCCACCGAGGCTGGTGTTGGGGAGATGACTTCCAATGGGACGGGAGCCGAAGAGAGCGCTGGAGTAACTGCTTGAACCGTCGGAGCAACTTCTGCAGGAGCGGGAGTTGAAGACGGAACTGGAGGGGCTACTGGAGAAGCGACGGGTTGGCTGACTGCTGCAGCGTCCTTTGCGCTTAGCTTTTGGAGCAGAGTGTTGATGTGACGATCCTTCTCCTCCATTAGCCGAGTAATTTGCGCCATATGCTCGCTCATCTGCATGACTTGTAGCTGAAGAGCGGACGGAGGGTGGTGACGGAGAACGTCTCGGTGTTGCATGTTCGCATCCTCGCCGTCGTCATCAGAGATGTAGTTACGCCGACTTGCTTCTGGCTGATGATTGATGTTTGCCCCCTGCAGAGGAGGTGCAACGTCTGCTGGAGAACCCGAACGGGTTCGGGGTTGGGGCTGGTCCTCCCCAAACTTCTGGACATGGACTCCAGGATCGAGGCTCGTTTCTTCAAGCACCAGGGCCTCGTCGGCGCTTTGGCGAGCATCTTCGGTAGTAGCTTCCGGCACGAAGACGTCCGCAAGAGTCCGTGTACGCCGAGTGTAGACGCGGACCATTGGAGGAGCATCACCCTCCGGATTTACTGGATCACCATGTCGGAGTAGAGGAGACTCGGCGATTGGTGAGAGGCTTGGAGCAAACACATCGTTGTTTGTTCCGGCCATTGCAAACTTCAAGCAGCTTCTTCAACCGTACGGATGAAAGGAGAAGAGGTCCCCCTGGGCGTGCCAGAAATCTGTGGACGCGGAAAAAAGCGCGGGTCGTCTTTATTGCGAATCACACGAGATTACAAATGTGGCCGGGACCCGGGTTGCTCGGGTGTAGCGAGTCCGGGTTGCGGCGAGTTTTGATCAGGGGATTGTGGGAAAGATCTTCTGGGGGATCCCTTTGATCCGCGTCTCCACGTGGTGTTCGTGCGAGAGCTCTGAAGGGGCTGCCCAGGACAGGGGTTTTACAGGGAGAGGGTTTTGGAGAGGCTAAGGAATATCCACCGTTGCTTTGTCCCTTCCGTGCTTCGCGCTTTCTCGGCTAGGGGGTTTTCGGCTTCGTTCCTCGGTCTTCGCGTCTTCCTCGTTCCTTGCTTGACCTCGGTGTCCTTGATCGTCGGTTCGCGGCGTCGATCGAGCTTTTGGCGTTGGCTTTGGCTTTGGCTTTTTGGCTTTGGCTTGGCTCCGACGTGGCTCTGGCTTTTGCTTTGCTTCGGCGCTTGCACTTGGACGTAGCTGGGAGAGACTTGCGATGCTTTCGTTCTTCCGGACTTCGCGTCGTATCGGCTAGAACGTGCGGTGCTTTTGCTCGTGGCCGGCGTAGTCGCTTGGCTTTGGCACTTGCGTTGCTTTGGCGCGGGCTTTACTGGGGCTTTGCTTTGGCTTCTTGCATTGGCTTTAGCTTTAGCGTCAACTCGATCTTCTTCTTCGAACGACGTGGGCTACTTCTTCGGTGCTTCGACGGTTTGCGTGTCGACGGGACTTCTCTTCTTCTCCGGGCTTCTTTGGCGTGATCGGGGTCGAAGAATGCTTTCGAAGATGGTGGGGGTAGCACCGATATCTGTGCGACGGTTGTGGCGTCGACTTTTATTGATGAAGACGACGAGGGTAGCGACGGTCTCCGTGCGACGGTTGTAGCGTCGGCTTTTGTTGATGAAGATGACGAGGGTAGCGACGGTCTCCATGCGACGGTTGTAGCGTCGGCTTTTGTTGATGAAGACGACGGGGTAGCGACGGTCTCCGTGCGACGGTTGTAGCGTCGGCTTTTGTTGATGAAGACGACGGGGGTAGCGACGCTTCAGGCGATCTGCTCCAGGCTTTCTTCTTCGTGGATGGCGCAGGTGTTAGTCGAAGACGACGGGGTGATGACGCTTCGCTTCTCTCCTCCGGGCTTTGGGGCTTGATCGGGATCGAGGATTTGTTGGAGACGACGGGGTAGTGCCGCTCCTCTTCTTCTCCGGGCTTTTGGGCTTGATCGGAGTCGAAGCTTGTTGGAGACGACGGGGTAGTGCCGCTCCTCTTCTTCTCCGGGCTTTTGGGCTTGATCGGAGTCGAAGCTTGTTGGAGACGACGGGGTAGTGCCGCTCCTCTTCTTCTCCGGCCTTTGCTTCTGGCGTCTTTGGAGTCGAAGGGTTCTTCTTCTCCGAGCTTTCTTCTTCGTGCACGGAGTCGAAGGGATGATTTTCGTGTGCAAGGATCTTCACATTGATGAGGACTTTCAGTAAGCCGATCCCTCGGGACAGGCTTGACTGTGCCTCGTGAAGCCTTGGGTCGATGAAGAAGCGTCTCCTCTTCTGCAGAGCTCCAGCGTTTCGTCTTCAATTTCCCGACCTATCGACCTTGGTGACGGTTATGGTGTCGGCATCTTCTCCGGGCTTTTGGGCTTGATCGGAGTCAAAGGCCTTGTTGACGACGACGGGTGTAGCGCCGCTTCTCTTCTTCTCCGGGCTTTTAGGCTTGATCGGAGTCGAAGGCTTGTTGGAGACGACGGGGTAGTGCCGCTCCTCTTCTTCTCCGGGCTTTTGGGCTTGATCGGAGTCGAAGTCTTTGTTGAAGGTGACGGGTGTAGCGCCGCTTCTCTTCTTCTCCGGGCTTTTGGGCTTGATCGGAGTCGAAGCTTGTTGGAGACGACGGGGTAGTGCCGCTCCTCTTCTTCTCCGGGCTTTTGGGCTCGATCGGAGTCGAAGGCTTGTTGGAGACGACGGGGTAGTGCCGCTCCTCTTCTTCTCCGGGCTTTTGGGCTTGATCGGAGTCGAAGCTTGTTGGAGACGACGGGGTAGTGCCGCTCCTCTTCTTCTCCGGGCTTTTGGGCTTGATCGGAGTCGAAGCTTGTCGGAGACGACGGGGTAGTGCCGCTCCTCTTCTTCTCCGGCCTTTTGGGCTTGATCGGAGTCGAAGCTTGTTGGAGACGACGGGGTAGTGCCGCTCCTCTTCTTCTCCGGCCTTTGCTTCTGGCGTCTTCGGAGTCGAAGGGTTCTTCTTCTCCGAGCTTTCTTCTTTGTGCACGGAGTCGAAGGGATGATCTTCGTGTGCAAGGGTCTTCACATTGATGAGGACTTTCAGTAAGCCGATCCCTCGGGACAGGCTTGACTGTGCCTCGTGAAGCCTTGGGTCGGTGAAGAAGCGTCTCCTCGTTTGCAGAGCTCCCGCGCTTTGTCTTCAATCTTCGACCATTTTTTCATTCCCCCACCCCCTCTATTTATAGGCAAAGGGGTGGGGAGAGAGATATGGGAACTTTTAATTTTGAATCCCTTTTGTATCTCTCTCATAATTGCCCTGGATTTATTCATCCATTGATGAGGGGAATAACGTTTATTTGTTTTCCTTTTCTGGCGGGTGCAATTATGGCTGGATTTCGCACACGAAATCGATGGCGATCGGGCGCTTCGTCTTGTGCGTCGGATCGAGGGATCGGCGCAGATCCGCGTGTGTGCAGACGTCATACGCTACCTCCCCCCGCGCATGGCGGTATTTTTTCCTTTTCTTTCTTTTCTTTCCTTTTCTTTTCTTTCCTTTTTCTTTTCTTTCCTTTCTTTTCTTTCCTTTTTCTTTTCTTTCTTTTTCTCCCCTTTCCTTGCAGGGCCGGCCGGCCCCTCCTTGGGGTTCGGTCCCCACTAGGGCCGGCCCTATAGGGTTCGGACCCTAGTAGGGGCCGGCCCCTCTTGGGGCGGGGTCCGAGTACGTGTCGGCGCGCGCGAGTCGGGTCCGCGTGTCGGGTTTGCATCCGCGTCGGCGCGAGCGAGTTGGGTCCGCGTGTCGGGTTTGCATCCGCGTCGGCACAGCGTAAGTCGGGTTCGGGTCCGACGAAATTCGTGTGTCTACATATGGGTATTATGGTATCAAAAAAAATTGAGGGTTACGCTGTATGTGAACAAACATAGTCCTCTCTCTCTCTCTCTCTCTCTCTCTCTCTCTCTCTCTCTCTCTCTCTCTCTCTCTCTCTCTCTAACTGATATTTCAGCTTGTGTGTTTCTCAAAAACCGAGGAGGATTTTGCCTCAAATGGCTCAAAGCAACCCACAACCCTTACCACTTCTGTTCGGACGAGCAATGCCATTCAGCCCGAAGGTTTTTCTGATTCCGCTCAGCCTGATTGACGTGGAACCGTACAACTAGTGGTGTAAAAGACTAAATGTCGCTGTGGGTTTCAACCACCAGCTGCACGCTAGCTGCCATGTCAATCGGACCGGCGAAATCGGAAAAACCTTCGGCCGAATAGCATTTCTCCTGTCGGGACTACATACAAAAGCTAGAGAGAGAAAGAAAGAAAGATCCCAAGTACTTGCAGCTGACCCCCAATGTATTACCTCACATCCCGCAAAACCTAGTCCAAATAGTGATCATCTCTTGTAGTGAACAGTAAAAAAAAAAGGTTTGAATTTTTTTTGTAGTTCATTAGCCCAATCCCAAATCGGAAAATTACCAGAGTGCAAGAAAAACAAGAGAAATTTATTGAAACATGGTTTCTTATTGAGAGTACACGAAGGACCAAATACACAGACAAACACTACATAGAAATCCTTCTCTTATTCTTAGCATGCGCGCACACACACACAAACGATCCAAGGCTACCAAGATGATGATCAAAGAGGCTTGTGGCTTCAAGGGCCGGTGCCGAGACACAGCCATTGACCTACAAAGAGATGATTGCAGTCGACGCCTGGGTTGTAAGTGTAGAACTCCGTCTCCGTCATGTTGTGACTCGTCCAAATATCGTAGCACGTGCCGCCGGTCCCCACCTGGACCGTGCCCCCGCATGTCTGAGCCAACACCTTGGAGATGATGAGGAGGGTGGAAAGCATGAGGAGTGCTACTATAAAAGCCTTAGCCATTGTAGCTTCCCTCTCTTCACAGGTCGAAGCTTCCTCTCCCTCTTAATTCTTTGATGTTAGATGACTATATGACCTCTCTTATGTATAGGCTTATATATAGTATGATCCCCATATGGGACCAACACACAAGGCAACAAAATCTTTTTTTTTTATAAAGGAGTTGCTCTCTCTTAGCTCCTGATATCAGCTTCAATGACAACACATATAGATCCGGTTCTTCTTGACTGGCTACCACAATGTATTTTGGCAATCTTATTTGGAATGATATGGTGTCGAAAACAACACGCCTCTCCTTATTTGTCTAGTGCCCATGTATATTGAAGAGCAACTTTCATGGGGAGGCCTCACTGTAAAGCGTCACGGGGACATCTATCTTTATTCTCTATACTGAGCATTGTGGATCAGGAACGGATCCATGAATTGAACCTTGGGGGGTGAATGTTAGAAAAATCTTTAGTGGGGCGGGGTCTTAAATTTTGTTAAAAATTCAGGGGCAATGATGATCCATGGATCACTAGTATGGAAAAACCCGAGTACATTTTTGTTTGTCTCTAACAATCCCACCCATAATTAAAGAGATACTCATGTCTTTAGAGAATGTAATTCAGTGGCTGATTGCCTAGGCGATAACCGCAACAATACTGTTTTTGATAGCATACAAGCTCTTCCTAGAGCGTGCAAAGGTTGTCTTGTTTTGGACAAGTCTGGGTAGTTCAACTTAAGAATTAAGCAGTTAAGGAAGAGTCAGCTCCTACGAGACATGGGATAGGTCGTGGCCCTAATTGGAGGTTTCTAGCTTTACCATATGTGTGTTATGTAACTGTAGGAGGCATTGTTTGGCTTTAGGTATTTTGAAGGTTCTTACTGCAGCTACAAGGTTTTCTGGTTTCGTTGTATTTGGTCATGTAGTGGCGAGGAAGAGTCTTTCTCTCACTAGGACTTTTTGTTATACTTATCAGAGGTTTTTTGCCCTAGGGCGGGATGAATAGAACCCCATAGTTATCTAAATAAAAAAGAAAATACCACATGGACATCCCTGCACTGGATGACATCAAGAAATGCCCGACTCAAGACGGACAACTATCTAAAAGAGATAGGTCGGCATATAACATACGACATGGGGGACACTTATTTATAAGGACAAGAGTAATAAAGGAATTTACTAGCTAAGCGGACCAGAAAAACCCCGATGGCCAGAACCATCAAAGAGGCGAACAAAAACTACCTTCATTAGCAAAATGGTCAAAGAGGCGGATAAAACTGTCTTCAGGAGCAAAACCTCCAAAGAGACAGAAAAGGATGCCTTTAGGAGCGAAACACCAAAGAGGTGGGCAAAAGCTAACTTAAGAAGAAAAACTAGCCTCAGGCAGAGCTACGAACGTGGAGGACAAGACGACCCAAGAGCAGAACCGCCAGCAATGCGGACTCTTCTCCCTAGGGATAGAGCCACTAGCATGGCAGAATCACTACCCCGAAGCAAAGATAGCAACATGGTGAACTCATCGACCCAGTGGAGGATCCGCCAACAAGGAGGACTCGCCTCCCCAGGGGCAGGTCCCCTAACAAGGTGAACAAATCGTCCCTGGGGTAAAGCCACCAAAGAGGTAGACACCCGCCTCCTGGACGTAGAGCCGCCAAAGAGGTGGTCAATTTACCCCTTCAGCAGAGTTGCCAGGGGGTAGACAACCAACTTTGTTTGGCTGTCAAGCTTCCAAATGGGCAAAAAACCGACCCCTCATTTGGTAATACTACCCAATTGGTGGACAGACCCCCTCAGGAGCCAAGGTAGCTGCCCGAGGCTTTGGTCAGGAGGATTACCTCCCCCTCCAGAGGTATGACCTTTTCAGGAGGGAGAAAGATATCCCTAGAGCCCTATTCCAGATTGCCTCACTTGATCAACAAGTCATGACTTGCCAAACCACTATGTACATCGACCTACCATGAGCGGACTAATGTGGGAGCATAAAATATCTACCCCCTCACTCGACATTGAGAAAAAGTCACTAAGAATAGAAGGATAAGGAGAATAGGACTAAGGGGGGAAGCGGAGGATAATCCCCCCTCCAGAACTCGACAACCACCATTCCAGAGTCACCATTATGACGAGCGATGGGAGCAGAAGGCACCAAAATAAGTGGCTAGTTCTCTACTAATTAACATCTCTCCATGAGACCCCGCCTCCGAGTCTAAGGTAGCAGGAGGCTATCTTTTGAGAATAAGGAAGATATCCCAAGTAGAGAGAGAGAGAGAGAGAGAGAGAGAGAGAGAGAGAGAGAGAGAGGGAGAGAGAGAGAGGGAGAGAGAGAGAGAGAGAGAGAGAGAGAGAGAGAGAGAGAGAGAGAGAGAGAGAAGTAGAGAGAGAAAGATCAGCCTAAAGAAGAAGGAGCATACACGAACTCAGCTACAAGAAGAAATATTTTTCAAACAGAAGTCTCGAGTGAAGTGGTTGAAAGAAGGAGATCGAAACACTAAATTTTTTCATACGATGATGATCGTGAGAAGGAGAAAACAACAAATAGGCCAAATCAAAGTATTGGATGGGAGTGTGTCTGAGGATGTTGGGTGTATTAGAGAGGATGCTACAAAGTATTTTGCTAACCTCTTAACTTCTGTAGGTTCGAGCTATGACCTATAATTGATTGAAAGTATCCCATGTGTAGTAGGTGAGGCAGATAATGAGAGATTAATCAAAATCTCCAATTTAGAAATGGTGAGGAATGTTATTTTTGAGTTGCCTATTGATAGTGCTCCAGGGCTGAACGGCTTCGCTGGTTATTTCTTCCAAGCTTGCTGGGATATTGTGGGAGCTGATGTTCTGGGTGTAGTACATGATTTTTTTACAGGGGGAGCTCTTCCAACCGCTGCAACCTCATCCCTTCTTGCTCTCATCCCTAAGGTGAAAAGGCCGAGTGATTTTTTAGATTTTAGGCCGATTAGTTTGCTCAATTTCTCTTACAAAATTATAGGCAAGATCATTGCATCGAGACTTTCTTTGGTGCTCCCTAAAGTGATCAGCCTTGAACAAAATACTTTTGTTCCAGGAAGATCAATTACCGATTGCATTGCTCTTGCTAACGAGCTTTGTAATGATTTGGATAAATAATGTAGAGGAGGGAATGTGGTGAAGAAACTTGATGACTAAGGCTTATGACAGAATGGAATGGCACTTTATTAAAGAAGTGTGTCAGAGGTTTGGTTTCAATGATCAATGGTGGAACTTAATTTATAAGTGTATAGCGAATTGTTGGTTCACTATCTCTATGAGCTAATCATGGTTTCTTTAAATCGTCGAGAGGGTTGCATCAAGGGGACCTGTTATTCCCCACCCTTTTTATTATTGGAGAGAAGGCGTTTAGTAGAGGTCTGAGGAAGAAATTTGAAGAAGGAACTACTTACAAGTGTCCTTTCAAGCATACCAATTTTCTTGTTGTCTGCAATCCCAGTTCCTAAGAAAGTTATCTACCGGATTGAGCAGATTTTTGCTAACTTTCTATGGGAGACTAATAACATTAGTGAGCAAAAGAGGCACTGGCTAGCTTGGGATAAGATCTGCTTCCCTAAAGAAGAAGGGGGTCTAGGCCTAAAGTTTATACAGGAAGTAATTAGGAGTTTTCTTCTAAAAATGGCTTGGAGAATGGTTGAAAATCAGGGGCTCTGGGCTAGTTTCATGCAAGGTAAATATTTGACTAGTGATAATTTTTAGAGAGATTCGGTCTTCCGCTTGATAAAAAGGACCTCAACTACTGTGCACGAGTGCAATGGAGCAGAAGACGAAGCATGGGTGTTGTCCTAAATGTGGATGGTGCCTCACGTGGGAGCCCGGGGCACAGTGCTGGTGGGGGAGTTTTTCGGGACAATGAGGGTTCTTTCATCATTGTCTATGCTCATTTCTATGAGGTTAGAACCAATATGATGGCAGAATGCAGAGCTCTTGTTGATGGCCTCAGGTATGCTGATAACATGGGTATGCGTGACCTAGATATTGAGAGTGATTCTAAAGTGCTTGTTGATGCTATAGTGAATGGAGACAAACTTACTTGGCGCACTACGTTCTGGTGGAGAGAGATCTTATCCCGTCTATGAAGAATTAACTTCACTATCACCCATATCTTTAGAGAATGTAATTCAGTGTCTGATTGCCTAGGCGATCACAACAATACTGTTTTTGATAGCACACAAGCTCTTCCTAGAGCGTGCAAAGGTTGTCTTGTTTTGGACAAGTCTGGGCGGTTCAACTTAAGAACTAAGTAGTTAAGGAAGAGTCTCCTACGAGACATGGGATAGGTTGTGGCCCTAATTAGAGGTTTCTAGCTTTACCAGATGTGTGTTATGTAACTGCAGGAAGCATTGTTTGGCTTCAGGTATTTTGAAGGTTCTTACTGCAGCTACAGGGTTTTGTGGTTTCGTTGTATTAGGTCATGTAGTGGCGAGGAAAAGTCTTCCTTTCACTAGGACTTCTTGTTATACTTATCATAGGTTTTTTGCCCTAGGGCGGGATGAATAGAACCCCATAGTTATCTAAAAAAAAAAGAAGCTATCCCATGGACATCCTTGCATTGGATGACATCCAGAAATGCCCGACTCAAGACGGACAACTATCTAAAAGAGATAGGTCGAGCATATAACATACGACATGAGGGACACTTGTTTTGTAACAATAGGTCCCCCTCCTCTAATCTTTTCTTATAAAAGGGGTAGGGGCACTAAGAAAAGTGCTGGTCCTTTGTAAAATTACTGGTAAAGGCTTCAACCTACTTGTGTGAATCTAATCACCTTATTCTCAGACTCATTATGCCTCTCATCATCCTCCTTCGAAGACCCCTCCACCTCTAACATGAAGAATCATTTGGGGGCATCCATTTTAGGAGCCTCAAATCTTGTTGAATCCCTTGCTCGAGATCAATGACGCTTGCATAGGGTCCCCATTCGAAAGGGTTGGAGCCCTCGACTTATCATTTCGATCCATGCATCAGAAGCAAAGGAGAGCAGGGGGAGAGTCCAAAGTCGTATCTTCCGAAGAAGAGGGCATCATCTCTTGTGGGTGGTTTCACCCCAAAAAATCATACCGACATTGCTCATCAGTACTTGCTAGGAGATCTGGATTGTCCAAGGCATATTAGCATGGCATGTTCCTCTTGTTTGAATGGAAGTTTGATAACAAACTAGAATTCTCCTAAGGACTTCCTTGTTAAATAGTTATTGGAACATCAAGCCAATATGACATACGACCATATAAGATTCATTATCACACTTAGGTTCGATAGGTATAAGCATGCTGGCTATGTGACTAATATGATTACTAGACCTTGATTGTATTTCTCCTTGTAACTACCTTATTAATTTTACTCAAATACAAGATAAATGGAAGTGTATCCTCTCTAAATGAGTTCTAGGTAGGGCTACAACTCTGGCAGGTTGAGGGGTCACCCAGGCCCAATTCGAGCAGTCGAACCTAGGGTTGCACAAAAAACCGGTGGAGCTAGAGAACTGAACCGAACCGGTCCAAACCATACGGTTTGGTTCGGTTTCTAGCAGGATCGGTTCAGTTTTCGGTTCTGGGTGACAGTTATCCGAACCGGTTCATGTATATGCATCATTCACAGGTCGGGTAATACAGGTTATGTGGGTCGGGTCATTATGCAACATGCCCTGATGATCTCCACAATATTATCATGTATCTGGCTTTAGGATCGGTGGTGGCGCCCTCCCCTTTTGCTATGAGCTATATTCCATCGCTTAGTGGCAGTCTGTATAGGTGTGCCAGTAGTGCCACTTCTGTCTGTATTCCGTCGGACGACGATCGTTTTTTCCAATCTGGTGGTGATTTTTCTATGCAGCACTGGCATATGGCGCCTCCCGGAGGTCCGTTTGTGACCTCTCCTATGAAATGTATAAAAAAAAAAAAAAACAAGGCACTGGCTCATAGTTGTAATGCATAAATACCTAGAAATAGGTTCTAGTAATCAATACTCAATTTTAAATACAAGATGTGGTTCACTCAGAATCAGTATGTTTCTCTCCAAAATTAAAATTAGGGTAATTTTAACTTTGCCCCCAAAATTTTGCCTTGAATTAGACTTTTCCCCCCATTATTTCATTAATTAGACTTTACCCCCCAAAACTAACGTTCCGTCAGCTTACCAGGGTTAGCTTCCCAACTTTATTTCTTTTCCGTCAGCTAACCCTTTCTCTTAGATGGTAAGCTGACGGAACAGTTAGTTTTGGGGTGTAAAATCTTATTAATGAAAATATGGGGGGTAAAGTCTAATTCAAAGCAAAATTTGGGGGGCAAAGTCAAAATAACCCTTAAAATTATGTGGGGATTGTTATGAAACGGTGGTTGCATCGGATATGGATGCCTACCGGATAAATACCCCTAGATTCATGGGATAGGAGATTTCCCCGTCTCTATCCCAACCTCCAATTATGCCTATATATAGGGGGGTAAATGAATAATACAATACGCTTTTCGCAACACGTTATCAGCACGACCCGGCTCCAGATCTGGTCCTGTGGCCCCAACCCGGTAAACCCCATCGACAGAGAGAGGAGAGAGATCGAAGAGAGAGAAGAGATCACAGAGAGAGAGGAAGAGAAGAAGAGAGAGAGAGACTTTCTCTCACCAGCTTCGACCCCGTCCTCCCCGACTCCGGCTTCGACCCCGTCCTCCCCGACTCCGGCTTCGACCACGTGAACAAGGTATGGCTCGTGACCTTCTTTGTCCGCCGTACCACATCACAATCAGTCGGAGACCCTCCTCCTCCGCGACCACGACCGACGGCACTGCGCGCAACAACCGGCCGCACGACCCGACGGCCGCCACCTACGCATGACCGGCGACGTGGCCGGCACCGCCCGGCGCTGATCCCGGTCGGCCGCCACCTGCGCGTGACCGGCGAAGTGGCCGGCGTTGATCCCGGTCGGCCGCCAACTGTGAGGTGGGTTATCTTCCCCGATGAAATCGGGGATGATAAGGATAAGGTCACTGTTTTGGGTTCTTAAAACCCAACCCGAATGCAGACCCGACCCGACATAATACAGCCCGACCCGATCTGTAGTTACTGCAGACAAACGCGACTGCAGGCCCGTTTACAAACCCGACTGCAGACCCGATTACAAACCCGACTGTGTTAATGCAGACCCGACCCGTCCATCCTTATATGCACTCACATATATATGATTGATTGATTTGATATACACTGTTAATTTCACTTCTGCGTTGTAAGCCCGATCTATAGTCAAACCATTCGATCCATATATGGATCTTGGGTATCCGAACCATTCCGGACGCATCGGTACGGTCAGAATTTGTTATTACATACACATTGTTTATGTATTTAAATATTTAGCCTCTAAGGGACCAATATGCAAAACATGTTTTACAAATAAGGACAAAATTGTCCTTAATTGTAACAGACTCTATATTGTACATATATCCTGTGATTTCTTACCTATTCCATGAAGCATAATATGTCATTTTCTTCATTAATCGCACTTAGGTAATTAATACCTTTTAGAAAAGCTTGGCAAGGCGCATGACGGTTCCATAGAACCCGTTCTACCTTGGCAAGTGGTTTCTAAAAGGACCCTATTAATACTCAATATTAATAGGATTAGTTCATGATACGTCAATTCGTTTTCCATATTGTATCTAGATACTCAAATAATGGATATGATAATCATAATAATTAATGTTAATATTTATTAATCTTCAGATGTCAAATATTACGAAATTAGACTTCCACGCATTGAAAGTCAATGGAAGCAATTTCCTGAATTGGCGAGTAGATAGTTTGCTACACCTGCAAGCAAAGAACTTAGAGAAAGCTCTAGAAGAGAAGAATGAATTGAAACCAGATGAAAAAGCTAAAGCCCTCATCTTCCTTAGGCACCACATACACGAAGATCTAAAGAATGAATATATGAACATAGTAGATCCAGCAGATCTCTGGAAGGCACTCAAGGAACGCTACGATCACCAGAAGATGATCACTTTGCCAGCAGCAAAGAGCGAATGGATCACCCTCAGGTTCCAGGACTTCAAGACTGTGGCTGAGTTCAACTCGAAGTTACTCAACATCGTCAGCAAGCTGAAGCTCTGTGAGGAGAAAATAGATGATGCTCAGATGATCGATAAAACACTCTCTACCTTCCACCCAAATAACATTATTTTACAACAGCAATACAGGGGGATGAAGTATCAGAAGTACTCGGAACTCATAGAGGTTCTCCTGATCGCTGAAGAACATAATACCCTACTGGTAAAGAATCATAATTCTAGACCCACTGGATCATTGGCATTGCCAGAAGCAAATGCCAATGATTTCTACCAAGGTAGAGGTAGAGGTAGAGGCAGAGGAAAGAGAGGTGGAAGACACGGCAGAGGAGGACGCAATAACTACCCTGGAAGAGGTAGAAATCACCCTGGAAGAGGTGGACGTCAGAATCATCCTCGAAGAGATGATTATTATAGTCCTAGGAAGGACACACACTTTAAAAACAAATGGATCGCTCCCAGAATCCAGAAAAGAATAATCCCTCTAAACCTGAAGATAAGAGGGACATATGTTTTGAATGTGGAAAGGAAGGACACTGGTCCAGAAACTACCGTGCTAGTAAACATAAGAAGAATAAGTACAAAAGTACAGGGGTACCTACAAAGACAAATATGAATGAAGATAACAATGAGTGGCCTGAAGATTACCACAAACAGACCGATGCCCTGAAGACATCGTACCTGGACAGTTCAGACTACTTTGATGAGTTAGACGATGGCACATTAAATCCCTGAATCTTGGGATCTCTGAAGACTTTAGTTTTTCTTTTATTTATTCCGTCAAACACTGCTAAGTAGTCTTTATTTTCTGTCAAACATTGTTGAGTAATTTTTATATTCTATTGGATATTATCAATTTATATTATCGTTCTGGTGATTTTACTTAGAAATTGTGTCAGTAAGTTTTATCATTGATACTTCTCTTATGGTATTTATTGACTCATAACTTATCATTTAGGAACGATGACCAACTGCAAAGAGATTTGCCTGATAGATAGTGCAACAACACATACCATACTGAAACACAGAAAATTCTTTACAAATGTTGAATATAATTCACGTATGG
This sequence comes from Chamaelirium japonicum, assembly GCA_947650365.1. NCBI lineage: Eukaryota > Viridiplantae > Streptophyta > Magnoliopsida > Liliales > Melanthiaceae > Chamaelirium > Chamaelirium japonicum. Next base: position 83,090,773 of record OX393550.1, on the reverse strand, counting down.
TTACTACAATGGCTGGCCCTACTGACATAGTTACAGGGTCCAGAAGAGCCCATATACTTTTACCTAATGGTACTCATTTGCTAATTAAGGATGCTCTATACTCAGAAAATTCCATAAGAAATTTACTGAGCTTCAAAGACATCCGAGCAAATGGATATCATTTAGAAACTACAAATGAAGGCAATCTAGAATACCTCTGCATCATATCTAAAAACGGAGAGCATATTTCAATACTAGAAAAATGCTCAACCCTATCTTTAGGGTTATACTTTACCCACATTGGGGTTATGAAGTCCTATGCCACCCACTGGAACCAGAAGTTCCCAAATCCTGAAGATTTGGTCCTTTGGCATGATAGATTAGGTCACCCAGGGTCAGGTATGCTTAGAAAGATCATTTACAATTCCTATGGTCATCCTCTTAACAATCGAAGTTTGATTTTTCCAAATGACCATTTTTGTGACCCTTGTTTCCAAGGGAAGTTAATCACTAGACCTTCTTTTAAGAAAATAGAGACAGAATCACCTACCTTCCAGTAGAGGGCTCAAGGTGATATCTGTGGTCCTATACACCCTCCTAGTGGTCCATTTAGATATTTTATGGTCCTAATAGATGCATCTACTAGATGGTCATACGTGAGCCTACTCTCCACTAGAAATTTAGCATTTGCTAGATTATTATCCCAGATTATCAAACTTAGAGCTAGTTTTCCTGATAACCCTATCAAATCTATCCGATTGGATAATGCAGCTGAATTCTCTTCTAAAATCTTCAATGACTTCTGCACATCTATCGGAATAGAAGTCGAACATTCTGTCCCCCATGTCCACACCCAGAATGGCCTTGCTGAAACTTTTATTAAGCGCTTGCAATTAATAGCTAGACCATTACTCTTACAATCCAGACTTCCAATTTCTGCATGGGGGCATGCTATCTTGCATGCTGCTAATCTTGTTAGACTCAGACCTACTTCATACCATAATTTTTCTCCTGCACAACTTGTGTCAGGTATTCAGCCTAATATTTCTTATCTTAGAAAGTTTGGATGTGCTGTACATGTCCCTATTCCCCCTCCAAATAGAACTAAGATGGGTCCCCAACGTAGATTGGGGATTTATATCGGTTTTGACTCACCTTCAATCATAAGATTCTTAGAACCCTTAACAGGTGATCTATTTACTGCTAGATTTGCAGATTGTCATTTCGATGAGACAATCTTCCCGTCGTTAGGGGGAGATAAAGAAGTTTCTAGGCAACGACCTGTTCCCGAAGAACGACGTGAATTATCGTGGAATACTTCCACTATGTCTCATCTAGATCCTAGATCTCCCCAATGTGAGGTAGAAGTAAAAAGGATTTTGCATTTGCAAGATATTGCAAATCAATTACCTGATGCCTTCAATGATGCAACTAATGTAACTAAGTCGTTTGTTCCAGCCAAGAATGTACCTGCAAGAATTAATATTCCAACTCCCACTAATGAAACTGCTGCACGTCAGAAACGTGGCAGACCTATAGGTTCCAAAGATTCAGTTCCCCGGAAGAGGAAGTTGAATGAGAAATCATGCCCTAAAACTCCAGAAGAAGTTAAGGTTCCAGAAGAACCTGGTCATAATGCTCCAGAAGAGATTATGGACCATATTTTTCCAGAAGAAAATATTTCCCAACGGCAAAATTTCCCTCAAACTCCTGAAGAGATCCCTGCAGTGATTATGGATAAGGTACCGGTACCAAATAATAAGAGCTCAATATTCCATTTGAGGGGTGAAATTTGGGACCGAAAGGAAATAGTCATCGATGACATATTTGCATACAAAGTAGCTACTGAAATAACAAAGGGCGATGATGAAGATAATGAACCACGTAATATATATGAATATCGACATAGAACTGATTGGCCAAAATGGAGAGAAGCTATTCAAGCTGAACTTGAATCTCTCAAGAAACGTGGAGTATTTGGACCTATAGTACAAACACCAAATAACGTAAACCCTGTAGGTTTCAAATAGGTGTTTGTAAGAAAAAGAAATAAAAATAATGAAATCGCTAGATATAAGGCAAGGCTTGTAGCCCAGGGATTCCTGCAGAATCCCGGGATTGATTATGAAGAAACCTATTCCCCTGTTATGGATATAGTTACATTTAGATATCTCATTAGTCTCACAGTTTCTGAAAAACTAGAGATGAGACTAATGGATGTCGTAACGACATACCTATACGGGAACCTAGACACAGATATTTATATGAAAATCCCAGAAGGATTCAAGTTGCTTAAGCAACATTAAAAGTCCCAGAAGGATTCAAGTTGCTTGAAGCAACATCAAAGAGTGCGCACTCGATAAAACTAAGACGAGCATTGTACGGTCTGAAGCAATCCGGAAGGATGTGGTACAATCGCCTTAGTAAATACTTGTCTAGGGAAGGTTATAAGAATGATCCCATATGCCCATGCGTTTTTATAAAGAAATCAGAAAATGGATTTACAATAATTGCAGTTTATGTGGATGACATAAACTTGATTGGGACTCTTGAAGAGCTCAAGAAAACTTCTGATTATCTAAAAAGAGAGTTTGAAATGAAAGAACTTGGTGATACTAAGTTTTGTCTCGGCCTGCAGATCGAGCGTAACTCTAGTGGGATTTTAGTACATCAATCATTATATACTGAAAATTTGTTAAAGAAATTTAATATGGATAAATGTCACCCACTAAGCACTCCCATGGTAGTTAGACCTCTTGATATTCATAAAGATCCATTTAAACCTAAAGAGGAACATGAAACTATTCTTGGTTCTGAAAAATCGTATTTAAGTGCTATTGGTGCTTTATTGTATTTAGCTCAATGTACTAGACCAGATATATGTTTTTCTGTTAATCTATTGGCTAGATACAGTTCAGAACCAACTCTTAGGCATTGGAATGAAATAAAGCAAATATTTAGATATTTGCGAGGAACCATTAATATGGGATTGTTTTATTCTTGTAGTACTCCTCACTTGATTGGTTATGCAGATTCAGGTTTTCTCTCTGACCCCCATAAGGGTCGATCCCAAACAGGGTATGTATTTTTGAATAACAATGCAGCTATTTCTTAGAGATCGATTAAACAAACACTTGTGGCTACATCATCGAACCATGCTGAAATATTAGCCCTGCATGAAGCAAGTAGAGAATGCGTATGGTTGAGGTCACTTGTGCAGCATATCAGAAGCAGTTGCCAGTTGGCATCCGTTACCAAAGAGCCGACAGTTATCCACGAAGATAATGCCGCATGTATTGCTCAAATTCAAGCTGGCTTCATCAAGGGAGATCGAACAAAGCACATCTCACCATAGTTTTTCTACACCCACGAACTTCAGAAGAAAAGGGAGATTGAAGTCAAGCAAGTACGGTCAAACGACAATCTTGCGGATCTCTTCACCAAAGCTTTGCCCAAGTCTACTTTCCAGAAGATGGTGTACGACATCGGACTGCGACGGCTCAATCACCAAACAAATTAATGTAATAAGGAGGAGATATCATCAGGGAGAGATGTAATAATGCAATAAGGAGGAGATATAATCAGGGGGAGAGATGTAATAGTGGTAATGTAATAGTTAGGCGGAGGGCATCCTGAAGATGCAAATTTATGCGCGCTGTACTCTTTTTCCTTTGGTAGGGTTTTTCCCACAGGGTTTTCCCATCAAAGGTTTTAACGAGGCAGCATTATGCACACCCACCATAGTTCCTGAAGAACTTGTTCCTGAAGAACTAAGGTTGTACTCTTTTTCCTTTGATAGGATTTTTCCCACTGGGTTTTTCCATCAAAGGTTTTAATGAGGCAATCATTGATAAATGGTGGTCATCCAAGGGGGAGTGTTATGAAACGGTGGTTGTATCGGATATGGATGCCCACCGGATAAATACCCCTAGATTCATGGGATAGGAGATTTCCCCGTCTCTATCCCAACCTCCAATTATGCCTATATATAGGGGGGTAAATGAATAATACAATACGCTTTTCGCAACAGGGATGACTAAAACTATGTGGCGGTGGGTCTCTGCTGGGCAACTCATACAGTTTGTACATACAACTTTTTGAGATGAGCTCACCCAAAATAGTTTTTTTTTTGGTACTGTCAAAGGGGAGGTCACCACTGGACCTCCGGGAGACACCACATACCGGCACGACAGAAAATGTAGTACATTGGCTGCAAAGAGAAACCCCCACCAAGTGGAGGGGGAGGAGAGGATGCATGAGTCGCCATCGCCGGCGTTACAAGGGAAACCAGCAAACCAGGTGGAGGGAGAAGAAACACCACCAGTCCAACAACCACCATAACAGAGTTGAAACCCGGATCTAACCTTTAGGGATCAAACCACCAGATCCCATAAAAAATCAGAGCTACCACTGATGAGGCCGATGAGAAGAAACATCAGGTCCGCATCGATCCGCCACCTCCAGACGTCGCCCACCGCCAAACTGCCTAGAGACCGCTCCCTGTGCTGAGGAATCACTTTTAAAAGCCACCGATGGAGCACCTCGTGTCTGGGTCGGAAATCGACCTCCCCGTAGCCCCGACGAAAAACTGGTCCGGAACGCCGACAAGGACCAAAGGCCGACCGAAGGGAGGGGGTAGCCGCTTCACCGCCTCGACGAAAACAAAAGCCGCCAGGCCACCGAGATACCCCTAGACACAGGGAGATGGAAGGGGGCAATATCCCACCCCCAGGAGCGAGCGGATCCAAGTCCCGGTCTCGCCGTCGGCGGTCGAGGAGGCCGAGAGATCCACGGAATCGAAAGCCCTAACCCTAGGGGAGCAGAGGGCAGAGGCGGCACTCAGGGCCCTGTAATGTCTAGTTCACTTGTTAACTCTAATAACTTGGAGCTCCACAAGTAAATGGTGCAGTTTAAATTCCTCGTAAAAATTAATGTTTGTTTGGTCGTTGCAACACACATTAACAAACAACGGAGTTTATCCAAAACACATGAGTTGTAACTCATGCAGTTGCAACTCCTCCCAGCCAAACAAGCCGTAAATGCAAGAGTGTGCGGAAGTGTAGGTCGCATCATGGAAACAATATCTCAAGGATTATACATGTATAAAGTGCATAATCTATTGAAACATGATTTCTTATTGAGAGTTCACGAAGGACCAAATACAGAGACAAACACTACATAGAAATCCTTCTCTTATTCTTAGCGCGCGCGCACACACACAAACGATCCAAGGCTACCAAGATGATGATCAAAGAGGCTTGTGGCTTCAAGGGCCGGTGCCGAGACACAGCCATTGACCTACGAAGAGATGATTGCAGTCGACGCCTGGGTTGTAAGTGTAGAACTCCGTCTCCGTCATGTTGTGACTCGTCCAAATATCGTAGCACGTGCCGCCGGTCCCCACCTGGACCATGCCCCCGCATGTCTGAGCCAACACCTTGGAGATGATGAGGAGGGTGGAAAACATGAGGAGTGCTACTATAAAAGCCTTAGCCATTGTAGCTTCTCTCTCTTCACAGGTAGAAGCTCCCTCTCCCTCTTAATTCTTTGATGTTAGATGACTATATGACCTCTCTTATGTATAGGCTTATATATAGTATGATCCCCATATGGGACCAACACACAAGGCAACAAAATCTTTTTTTTTTTTTAAAGGAGTTGCTCTCTCTTAGCTCCTGATATCAGCTTCAATGACAACACATATAGATCCGGTTCTTCTTGACTGGCTACCACAATGTATTTTGGCAATCTTATTTGGAATGATATGGTGTCGAAAACAACACGCCTCTCCTTATTTGTCTAGTGCCCATGTATATTGAAGAGCAACTTTCATGGGGAGGCCTCACTGTAAAGCGTCGTGGGGACACCTATCTTTATTCTCTATACTGAGCATTGTGGATCAGGAACGGATCCATGAATTGAACCTTGGGGGGTGAATGTTAGAAAAATCTTTAGTGGGGCGGGGTCTTAAATTTTGTTAAAAATTCAGGGGCAATGATGATCCATGGATCACTAGTATGGAAAAACCCGAGTACATGTTTGTTTGTCTCTAACAATCCCTTATACACCCATAATTAAAGAGATACTCATGTCTTTAGAGAATGTAATTCAGTGGCTGATTGCCTAGGCGATAACCGCAACAATACTGTTTTTGATAGCATACAAGCTCTTCCTAGAGCGTGCAAAGGTTGTCTTGTTTTGGACAAGTCTGGGTAGTTCAACTTAAGAATTAAGCAGTTAAGGAAGAGTCAGCTCCTACGAGACATGGGATAGGTCGTGGCCCTAATTGGAGGTTTCTAGCTTTACCATATGTGTGTTATGTAACTGTAGGAGGCATTGTTTGGCTTTAGGTTTTTTGAAGGTTCTTACTGCAGCTACAAGGTTTTCTGGTTTCGTTGTATTTGGTCATGTAGTGGCGAGGAAGAGTCTTTCTCTCACTAGGACTTTTTGTTATACTTATCAGAGGTTTTTTGCCCTAGGGCGGGATGAATAGAACCCCATAGTTATCTAAATAAAAAAGAAGATACCACATGGACATCCCTGCACTGGATGACATCAAGAAATGCCCGACTCAAGACGGACAACTATCTAAAAGAGATAGGTCGGCATATAACATACGACATGGGGGACACTTATTTATAAGGACAAGAGTAATAAAGGAATTTACTAGCTAAGCGGACCAGAAAAACCCCGATGGCCAGAACCATCAAAGAGGCGAACAAAAACTACCTTCATTAGCAAAATGGTCAAAGAGGCGGATAAAACTGTCTTCAGGAGCAAAACCTCCAAAGAGACAGAAAAGGATGCCTTTAGGAGCGAAACACCAAAGAGGTGGGCAAAAGCTAACTTAAGAAGAAAAACTGGCCTCAGGCAGAGCTACGAACGTGGAGGACAAGACGACCCAAGAGCAGAACCGCCAGCAATGCGGACTCGTCTCCCTAGGGATAGAGCCACTAGCAAGGCAGAATCACTACCCCGAAGCAAAGATAGCAACATGGTGAACTCATCGACCCAGTGGAGGATCCGCCAACAAGGAGGACTCGCCTCCCTAGGGGCAGGTCCCCTAACAAGGTGAACAAATCGTCCCTGGGGTAAAGCCACCAAAGAGGTAGACACCCGCCTCCTGGACGTAGAGCCGCCAAAGAGGTGGTCAATTTACCCCTTCAGCAGAGTTGCCAGGGGGTAGACAACCAACTTTGTTTGGCTGTCAAGCTTCCAAATGGGCAAAAAACCGACCCCTCATTTGGTAATACTACCCAATTGGTGGACAGACCCCCTCAGGAGCCAAGGTAGCTGCCCGAGGCTTTGGTCAGGAGGATTACCTCCCCCTCCAGAGGTATGACCTTTTCAGGAGGGAGAAAGATATCCCTAGAGCCCTATTCCAGATTGCCTCACTCGATCAACAAGTCATGACTTGCCAAACCACTATGTACATCGACCTACCATGAGCGGACTAATGTGGGAGCATAAAATATCTACCCCCTCACTCGACATTGAGAAAAAGTCACTAAGAATAGAAGGATAAGGAGAATAGGACTAAGGGGGGAAGCGGAGGATAATCCCCCCTCCAGAACTCGACAACCACCATTCCAGAGTCACCATTATGACGAGCGATGGGAGCAGAAGGCACCAAAATAAGTGGCTAGTTCTCTACTAATTAACATCTCTCCATGAGACCCCGCCTCCGAGTCTAAGGTAGCAGGAGGCTATCTTTTGAGAATAAGGAAGATATCCCAAGTAGAGAGAGAGAGAGAGAGAGAGAGAGAGAGAGAGAGAGAAGTAGAGAGAGAAAGATCAGCCTAAAGAAGAAGGAGCATACACGAACTCAGCTACAAGAAGAAATATTTTTCAAACAGAAGCCTCGAGTGAAGTGGTTGAAAGAAGGAGATCGAAACACTAAATTTTTTCATACGATCATGATCGTGAGAAGGAGAAAACAACAAATAGGCCAAATCAAAGTACTGGATGGGAGTGTGTCTGAGGATGTTGGGTGTATTAGAGAGGATGCTACAAAGTATTTTGCTAACCTCTTAACTTATGTAGGTTCGAGCTATGACCTATAATTGATTGAAAGTATCCCATGTGTAGTAGGTGAGGCAGATAATGAGAGATTAATCAAAATCTCCAATTTAGAAATGGTGAGGAATGTTATTTTTGAGTTGCCTATTGATAGTGCTCCAAGGCTGAACGGCTTCGCTGGTTATTTCTTCCAAGCTTGCTGGGATATTGTGGGAGCTGATGTTCTGGGTGTAGTACATGATTTTTTTACAGGGGGAGCTCTTCCAACCGCTGCAACCTCATCCCTTCTTGCTCTCATCCCTAAGGTGAAAAGGCCGAGTGATTTTTTAGATTTTAGGCCGATTAGTTTGTTCAATTTCTCTTACAAAATTATAGGCAAGATCATTGCATCGAGACTTTCTTTGGTGCTCCCTAAAGTGATCAGCCTTGAACAAAATACTTTTGTTCCAGGAAGATCAATTACTGATTGCATTGCTCTTGCTAACGAGCTTTGTAATGATTTGGATAAATAATGTAGAGGAGGGAATGTGGTGATGAAACTTGATGACTAAGGCTTATGACAGAATGGAATGGCACTTTATTAAAGAAGTGTGTCAGAGGTTTGGTTTCAATGATCAATGGTGGAACTTAATTTATAAGTGTATAGCGAATTGTTGGTTCACTATCTCTATGAGCTAATCATGGTTTCTTTAAATCGTCGAGGGGGTTGCATCAAGGGGACCTGTTATTCCCCACCCTTTTTATTATTGGAGAGAAGGCGTTTAGTAGAGGTTTGAGGAAGAAATTTGAAGAAGGAACTACTTACAAGTGTCCTTTCAAGCATACCAATTTTCTTGTTGTCTGCAATCCCAGTTCCTAAGAAAGTTATCTACCGGATTGAGCAGATTTTTGCTAACTTTCTATGGGAGACTAATAACAATAGTGAGCAAAAGAGGCACTGGCTAGCTTGGGATAAGATCTGCTTCCCTAAAGAAGAAGGGGGTCTAGGCCTAAAGTTTATACAGGAAGTAATTAGGAGTTTTCTTCTAAAAATGGCTTGGAGAATGGTTGAAAATCAGGGGATCTGGGCTAGTTTCATGCAAGGTAAATATTTGACTAGTGATAATTTTTAGAGAGATTCGGTCTTCCGCTTGATAAAAAGGACCTCAACTACTGTGCACGAGTGCAATGGAGCAGAAGACGAAGCATGGGTGTTGTCCTAAATGTGGATGGTGCCTCACATGGGAGCCCGGGGCACAGTGCTGGTGGGGGAGTTTTTCGGGACAATGAGGGTTCTTTCATCATTGTCTATGCTCATTTCTATGAGGTTAGAACCAATATGATGGCAGAATGCAGAGCTCTTGTTGATGGCCTCAGGTATGCTGATAACATGGGTATGCGTGACCTAGATATTGAGAGTGATTCTAAAGTGCTTGTTGATGCTATAGTGAATGGAGACAAACTTACTTGGCGCACTACGTTCTGGTGGAGAGAGATCTTATCCCGTCTATGAAGAATTAACTTCACTATCACCCATATCTTTAGAGAATGTAATTCAGTGTCTGATTGCCTAGGCGATCACAACAATACTGTTTTTGATAGCACACAAGCTCTTCCTAGAGCGTGCAAAGGTTGTCTTGTTTTGGACAAGTCTGGGCGGTTCAACTTAAGAACTAAGTAGTTAAGGAAGAGTCTCCTACAAGACATGGGATAGGTTGTGGCCCTAATTGGAGGTTTCTAGCTTTACCAGATGTGTGTTATGTAACTGCAGGAAGCATTGTTTGGCTTCAGGTATTTTGAAGGTGCTTACTGCAGCTACAGGGTTTTGTGGTTTCGTTGTATTAGGTCATGTAGTGGCGAGGAAAAGTCTTCCTTTCACTAGGACTTCTTGTTATACTTATCATAGGTTTTTTGCCCTAGGGCGGGATGAATAGAACCCCATAGTTATCTAAAAAAAAAAGAAGCTATCCCATGGACATCCTTGCATTGGATGACATCCAGAAATGCCCGACTCAAGACGGACAACTATCTAAAAGAGATAGGTCGAGCATATAACATACGACATGAGGGACACTTGTTTTGTAACAATAGGTCCCCCTCCTCTAATCGTTTCTTATAAAAGGGGTAGGGGCACTAAGAAAAGGGCTGGTCCTTTGTAAAATTACTGGTAAAGGCTTCAACCTACTTGTGTGAATCTAATCACCTTATTCTCAGACTCATTATGCCTCTCATCATCGTCCTTAGAAGACCCCTCCACCTCTAACATGAAGAATCATTTGGGGGCATCCATTTTAGGAGCCTCAAATCTTGTTGAATCCCTTGCTCGAGATCAAGGACGCTTGCATAGGGTCCCCATTCGAAAGGGTTGGAGCCCTCGACTTATCATTTCGATCCATGCATCAGAAGCAAAGGAGATAGGGGGAGAGTCCAAAGTCGTATCTTCCGAAGAAGAGGGCATCATCTCTTGTGGGTGGTTTCACCCCAAAAAATCATACCCACATTGCTCATCAGTACTTGCTAGGAGATCTGGATTGTCCAAGGCATATTAGCATGGCATGTTCCTCTTGTTTGAATGGAAGTTTGATAACAAACTAGAATTCTCCTAAGGACTTCCTTGTTAAATAGTTATTGGAACATCGAGCCAATATGACATACGACCATATAAGATTCATTATCACACTTAGGTTCGATAGGTATAAGCATGCTGGCTATGTGACTAATATGATTACTAGACCTTGATTGTATTTCTCCTTGTAACTACCTTATTAATTTTACTCAAATACAAGATAAATGAAAGTGTATCCTCTCTAAATGAGTTCTAGGTAGGGCTACAACTCTGGCAGGTTGAGGGGTCACCCAGGCCCAATTCGAGCAGTCGAACCTAGGGGTGCACAAAAAACCGGTGGAGCTAGAGAACCGAACCGAACCGGTCCAAACCATACGGTTTGGTTCGGTTCCTAGCAGGATCGGTTCAGTTTTCGGTTCTGGGTGACAGTTATCCGAACCGGTTCATGTATATGCATCATTCACAGGTCGGGTAATACAGGTTATGTGGGTCGGGTCATTATGCAACATGCCCTGATGATCTCCACAATATTATCATGTATCTGGCTTTAGGATCGGTGGTGGCGCCCTCCCCTTTTGCTATGAGCTATATTCCATCGCTTAGTGGCAGTCTGTATAGGTGTGCCAGTAGTGCCACTTCTGTCTGTATTCCATCGGACGACGATCGTTTTTTCCAATCTGGTGGTGATTTTTCTATGCAGCACTGGCATATGGCGCCTCCCGGAGGTCCGTTTGTGACCTCTCCTATGAAATGTATAAAAAAAAAAAAGAAACAAGGCACTGGCTCATAGTTGTAATGCATAAATACCTAGAAATAAGTTCTAGTAATCAATACTCAATTTTAAATACAAGATGTGGTTCACTCAGAATCAGTATGTTTCTCTCCAAAATTAAAATTAGGATAATTTTAACTTTGCCCCCCAAATTTTGCCTTGAATTAGACTTTTCCCCCCATTATTTCATTAATTAGACTTTACCCCCCGAAACTAACTGTTCCGTCAGCTTACCAGGGTTAGCTTCCCAACTTTATTTCTTTTCCGTCAGCTAACCCTTTCTCTTAGATGGTAAGCTGACGGAACAGTTAGTTTTGGGGTGTAAAATCTTATTAATGAAAATATGGGGGGTAAAGTCTAATTCAAAGCAAAATTTGGGGGGCAAAATCAAAATAACCCTTAAAATTATGTGGGGATGACTAAAACTATGTGGCGGTGGGTCTCTGCTGGGCAACTCATACAGTTTGTACATACAACTTTTTGAGCTGAGCTCACCCAAAATAGATTTTTTTTTTTTTTTTTGGTACTGTCAAAGGGGAGGTCACCACCGGACCTCCGGGAGACACCACATACCGGCACGACAGAAAATGTAGTACATTGGCTGCAAAGAGAAACCCCCACGAAGTGGAGGGGGAGGAGAGGATGCATGAGTCGCCATCGCCGGCGTTACAAGGGAAACCACCAAACCAGGTGGAGGGAGAAGAAACACCACCAGTCCAACAACCACCATAACAGAGTTGAAACCCGGATCTAACCTTTAGGGATCAAACCACCAGATCCCATAAAAAATCAGAGCTACCACTGATGACGCCGATGAGAAGAAACATCAGGTCCGCATCGATCCGCCACCTCCAGACTTCGCCCACCGCCAAACTGCCTAGAGATCGCTCCCTGTGCTGAGGAATCACTTTTAAAAGCCACCGATGGAGCACCTCGTGTCTGGGTCGGAAATCGACCTCCCCGTAGCCCCGACGGAAAACTGGTCCCGAACGCCGACAAGGACCAAAGGCCGACCGAAGGGAGGGGGTAGCCGCTTCACCGCCTCGACGAAAACAAAAGCCGCCAGGCCACCGGGATACCCCTATACACAGGGAGATGGAAGGGGGCAATATCCCATCCCCAGGAGCGAGCGGATCCAAGTCCCGGTCTCGCCGTCGGCGGTCGAGGAGGCCGAGAGATCCACGGAATCGAAAGCCCTAACCCTAGGGGAGCAGAGGGCAGAGGCGGCACTCAGAGCCCTGTAATGTCTAGTTCACTTGTTAACTCTAATAACTTGGAGCTCCACAAGTAAATGGTGCAGTTTAAATTCCTCGTAAAAATTAATGTTTGTTTGGTCGTTGCAACACACACTAACAAACAACGGAGTTTATCCAAAACACATGAGTTGTAACTCATGCAGTTGCAACTCCTCCCAACCAAACAAGCCGTAAATGCAAGAGTGTGCGGAAGTGTAGGTCGCATCATGGAAACAATATCTCAAGGATTATACATATATAAAGTGCATGATCCCCATGTGGGACCAACACACAAGGCAACAAAATCTTTTTTTTTTTTTAAGGAGTTGCTCTCTCTTAGCTCCTGATATCAGCTTCAATGACAACACATATAGATCCGGTTTTTCTTGACTGGCTACCACAATGTATTTTGGTATTCTTATTTGGAATGATATGGTGTCGAAAACAACACGTATCTCCTTATTTGTCTAGTGCCCATGTACATTGGAGAGCAACTTTCATGGGGAGGCCTCACTGTAAAGCGTCGTGGGGACACCTATCTCCATGCTCTATACTGAGCATTGTGGATCTGGGACGGATCCAGGAATCGAATCTTGGGGGGGTGAATGTTAGAAAAATCTTTAGAGGACCGGGGTCTTAAATTTTTTAAAAATTCAGAGGCAATGATGATCCATGGATTCACTAGTATGGAAATACTCGAGTACATGTTTGTTTGTCTCTAACAATCCCTTATACACCCATAATTAAAGAGATACTCATGTCTTTAGAGAATGTAATTCAGTGGCTGATTGCCTAGGCGATAACCGCAACAATATTGTTTTTAATAGCACACAAGCTCTTCCTAGAGCATGCAAAGGTTGTCTTGTTTTGGACAAGTTGGGGTTGTTCAACTTAAGAACTAAGCAGTTAAGGAAGAGTCTCCTACGAGACATGGGATAGGTTGTGGCCCTAATTGGAGGTTTCTAGCTTTACCAGATGTGTGTTATGTAACTGTAGGAGGCATTGTTTGGCTTTAGGTATTTTGAAGGTTCTTACTGCAGCTACAAGGTTTTCTGGTTTCGTTGTATTTGGTCATGTAGTGGCGAGGAAGAGTCTTTCTCTCACTAGGACTTTTTGTTATACTTATCAGAGGTTTTTTGCCCTAGGGCGGGATGAATAGAACCCCATAATTCTCTAAATAAAAAAGAAGATACCACATGGACATCCCTGCACTGGATGACATCCAGAAATGCCCGACTCAAGACGGACAACTATCTAAAAGAGATAGGTCGGCATATAACATACGACATGGGGGACACTTATTTTGTAACAATAGGTCCCCCTCCTCTAATCATTTCTTATAAAAGGGGTAGGGGCACTAAGAAAAGGGTTGGTCCTTTGTAAACTTACTGGTAAAGGCTTCAACCTACTTGTTTGAATCTAATCACCTTATTCTCAGACTCATTATGCCTCTCATCATCCTCCTTCGAAGACCCTCCACCTCTAACATGAAGAATCATTTGGGGGCATCCATTTTAGGAGCCTCAAATCTTGTTGAATCCCTTGCTCGAGATCAAGGACGCCTGCATTGGGTCCCCATTCGAAAGGGTTGGAGCCCTCGCCTTATCATTTCGATCCATGCATCAGAAGCAAAGGAGAGCAGGGGGAGAGTCCAAAGTCGTATCTTCCGAAAAAGAGGGCATCATCTCTTGTGGGTGGTTTCACCCCAAAAAGTCATACCCACATTGCTCATCAGTACTTGCTAGGAGATCTGGATTGTCCAAGGCATATTAGCATGGGATGTTCCTCTTGTTTGAATGGAAGTTTGATAACAAACTAGAATTCTCCTAAGGACTTCCTTATAAAATAGTAATTGGAACATCGAGTCAATATGATATACGACTATATAAGATTCATTATGACACTTAGGTTCGATAGGTATAAGCATGCTGGCTATGTGACTAATATGTTTAATGGACCTTGATTGTATTTCTCCTTGTAACTACCTTATTAATTTTACTCAAATACAAGATAAATGGAAGTGTATCCTCTCTAAATGTGTTCTAGGTAGGGATACAACTCTGGCAGGTTGAGGAGTCACCCAGGCCCAATTCGAGCAATGGAACCTAGGTGTGCACAAAAAATCGGTGGAGCCGGAGAACCGAACCGAACCGGTCCGAACCATACGGTTTGGTTCGGTTCCTAGCAGGATCGGTTTGGTTTCCGGTTCTTGGTGACAGTTATCCCAACCGGTTCATGTATATCCATCATTCACAGGTCGGGTAATACGGGTTATGTGGGTCAGATCATTATGCAACGTGCCCTGCTGATCTCCACAATATTATCATGTATTTGGCTTTAGGATTACTTGTTGTTTACTCGGTTTTGAAATATTTTCTTTTTATTTCTGTATGCTCTAATGATGGACTTATTGTAACTTCTAGGGGTGCACAAAAAACTAGTGAAACCAGAGAACCAAACCGAACCGACGGTTTTATATGGTTCGGTCCGGTCCGGTTCCTTGCACCCTCAGTCCGGTTCCGGTTCCAAATATTTGAGAACCGTTAGGACCGGTTCAGTTTCTGATTCATCCTGGAACCGATCCAAACCGAACCGTGTGCACCCTCAACCCTCAGTGGAACCCTTTGCTCAATCTCAACCTCAACTCAAGGATGGCTTTTAGTTCACTATCCCAAGCCCAACCCGAGTTAGATAGGGTCGGGTTGGCCAGGTTTGGATGGAAGGTAGGTTGGTTTCAACATTATAGAAGAGAAGAAATTAGCTTAACTGTAAAATAAGCATTTGGAAATGTTTTGAAAAAATACTGATATCTTTCAGAAAAGAAAATTTCAATATGCAATACTGTAGCAACCCGAATTGTCCATAACCATACTCTGGCTATGGGATTCCTGGCAATTCCCTACTACACTTATGAAACAAGGCGGGTCTCTTGGGCTTTTGGTCGATGGGCCATGATATATGTAACGCCGGTGGTGGCGCCCTCCCCTTTTGTTATGAGCTATGTTCCATCGATTAGTGGCGGTCTTTATAGGTGTGCCAGTAGTGGCACTTCTGTTTGTATCCTGTCAGACGATGATCGTTTTTTTTCATCTGGTGGTGATTTTTCTATACAGCGCTGGCATGTGGCACCTCCCGGAGGTCCGTTTGTGACCTCTCCTATGAAATGTACCAAAAAAAAAAAGAAAAAAAAGAAACAAGGCACTGGCTCATAGTTGTAATGCACAAATACCTAGAAATAGGTTCTAGTAATCAATACACAATTTTAAATTCAAGATGTGGTTCACTCAGAATCTATGTTTCTCTCCAAAATTAAAATAAGGGTTATTTTGACTTTGCCCCCAAATTTTGCCTTGAATTAGACTTTACCCGCCATGTTTTCATTAATTAGACTTTAACCCCCAAAACTTTATTTCTTTTCCGTCAGCTAACGCTTTCTCTTAGATGGTGAGCTGACGGAACAGTTAACTTTAGGGGGGTAAAATCTACTTAAAAAAATGGGGGGTAAAGTCTAATTCAAGGCAAAATTCGGGGGGCAAAGTCAAAATAACCCTTAAAATTAGGGAAATTTTATTCATACCCCAAAAATCTGTAATTAGCCCCCGTATCCCTAGCGTTTCTCAATAACTTACTCAACAATTCTTTAATACCAACAATGCCCTTCTTTTTATACCCCAAACCCCAAAGCCCCTGCTCAGCGTCTTTTGTACCCCAACCCAACCCAATGTTCGTTTAAACTTAGCCCACGCCCAACCCGTCGGGTTGTGCGGGGTGGGTTCCGGTTAACCCGCCCAAAGTCGGGTTGGGTTCGGGTTGGCCCGCCCAAGTTGCAGCTAGGGGTGGCAATGAGTCGTTTCGTGTCGGGTTCGTGTCGTGTCTAGTTTCGTGTCGTGTCCAAAACCCCTAGACCCGGACCCGACCCGTTTAACTAATCGTGTCTAGATCCTAAACACGTACCCGACTCGCTAATAAACAGGTAGACACGATAAGACCCGATAAGACCCGTTTACCACCCGGATCTATTCAGTTGACCCGATCCGACCCAATCCGACTTGACCCAACCTGACCCGAAAGACCCACTGGTTTATTATATTATAGTATCGGATTGCTGGTAGACCCGACCCGACCCGACATGACCTATTGAATACTAAACGGGTCTTCGTGGGTCTACCGTGTCCAGACCCTAAACCCGGACCCGACCCGTTTAATAAACGGGTCTATCGTGTCGACCCGTTTACGACCCGAACCCGTTTAGCCTTGACCCAGACCCGCTAACTTCGTGTCGGGTCCTGTCGGGTCAAGGAGAAATGATTCGGGTTGGGCTCGGATTAGCCCGCCCAAATTCGGGTTGGGTTCGGGTTGGACTCGGGTTGGGTTCAGGTTGGCCTGCCCAAGTTGCAGCTCTACTTGTGCCTTCAAGTATCAGCCAACTGCATGGGTTTATTTAAGAGTGGGGTGTATTCAAGAGTGCATATAATTGGGATATATTTAAGGGGGTATGTGTTTGATTGAGGTATAATTAAGTTTGGGCGGGCCATTTAACTGGGGTGTATTGAAGGTGGGGTGTAAGGGGGAAGGGTATTTTTGGGGTAGGAATGGGGTATGAAAAAAAAAAGTGGGGTGTATTCAAGTTTCTTGGAAATGGGGGCTAATTACAGATTTATGGGGTATGAATAATATTTTCCAAAAATTATGTGGGGATGACTTAAACTATGTGGTGGTGGGTTCGGCTGGGCAACTTTTTGAGATGAGTTCACCCACAATAGAATTTTTTTTTTTTTTGGGTACTGTCAAAGGGGAGGTCACCACCGGACCTCCGGGAGATACCACATGCCGGCGCGACAGAAAATAGAGTACATTGGCTGCAAAGAGAACCCCCACCAAATGGAGGGGGAGGAGGGGATGATTCGCCATAGCCGGCGTTACAAGGGAAACCACCAAACCAGGTGGAGGAAGAAGAAGCACCACCAGTCCAACAACCACGGCACACACGGCCGGAAAAATAAAGGAAACTAAAAAACCAAAAAAACAACCACCATAACAGAGTTGAAACCCGGATCTGACATTTAGGGATCAAACCACCAGATCCCATAAAAAATCAGAGCTGCCATTGATGACGCCGACGAGAAGAAACATCAGGTCCGCATCCGCCACCTCCAAACGTCGCCCACCGCCAAACCGCCTAGAGACCGCTCCCTGTGCCGAGGAGTCGCTCTGAAAGCCACCGATGGAGCACCTCTCGTCGAGGTCGGAAATCGACCTCCCCGTAGCCCCGGCGGAAAGCTTGTCCCAGACGCCGACGAGGACCAAAAGCCGACCGAAGGGAGGGGGTAGCCGCTTTACAGCCTCAACGAAAACAAAAGCCGCCAAGTCACAGGGATACCCCTATACACAGGGAGAGGGAAGGGGGCAATATCCCACCCCCGGGAGCGAGCGGATCCAAGTCCCGATCCCGCCGTCGATCGGCGGTCGAGGAGGCCGAGTGATCCACGGAATCGAAAGCCCTAACCCTAGGGGAGCAGAGGGTAGAGGCGGCGCTCAGAGCCCTGTAATGTCTAGTTCACTAGCATGTTAACTTTAATAACTTGGAGCTCCACAAGTAAATGGTGTAGTTGAAATTCCTCGCAAAAATTAATGTTTGTTTGGTTGTAACTCATGCAGTTGCAACTCTTCTCAGCCAAAACAGACGTAAATGCAAGAGTGTGCGGAAGTGTAGGTCGCATCATGGAAACAAGATATCAAGAATTATACGTGCATGAAGGGCATAACCTATTGAAACATGGTTTCTTATTGAGAGTTCACAAAGGACCAAATATAGAGACAAACACTACATATAAATCCTTCTCTTTTTCTTAGCATTGTGGTGGCCCCCACAATGCCATGGCTAAGGGCACGTAGTATCTCGTGCCATGATAGGCATCACTATGTTTGTGATCTGGGCCCTCGCGTAGCGGAAGAAGAGTGGAACACGATACGCGTAGAACCACCACGGACAAAACAAAAGCTCATCATCATCGAGAAGATCGAACAGATGAACAAAGCACAAGCAGTCACACACAATGATATCCGGCAACAACGATTAATGAGTTCAATATTATGGGAAACCCGAGTACACGTTTGTTTGTCTCTAACAATCCCTCATATACCGACAAAGAGATAGCCCCCAAAGAGAATAGATCCCACAGCCCTCTTACTCCGAAGAATAAGAAGAAACCCATCCCGAAACCCTCTAGCCTCCAATGGATTCCCCTCCCTCTTCCTTGATGATGGCTACCCTCTAAACCCTTATAGCGTCCTGATAAAACCTCTCTTGTATTTCTAGGCTCGTCCTAGAATCTCTTATTTATA
The DNA here is from genome assembly GCA_947650365.1 of Chamaelirium japonicum. Lineage (NCBI taxonomy): Eukaryota > Viridiplantae > Streptophyta > Magnoliopsida > Liliales > Melanthiaceae > Chamaelirium > Chamaelirium japonicum. The sequence goes on along the minus strand of OX393550.1, from coordinate 83,071,878 downwards.
GGCACACATTCATATCCGATTTGTAGGAGGAATTCCACACGAAAATGCAGATCGAACGACGTCAATCGCATGCTGCCAAACTAGATTGTGCACACGACCAGGAAAGATGTTGTGCTGGATCAGTCGCTCGCCCAACTTTTCTGCCGATGCAAGTCGTGTGCACGACCTGGGGAGGTCGTGCACACAATTTTCCTAGTAGACTCGTCCTTCACTCTTGTGCTCTGTCTTACACCGTTAATTTCTTCACGCACAAACCTTAGACTTGTATATGGTTTGTTTGGAGCCACATCTTCAACACACTAGGGGCTTATGCGGTAAGACCTCCCCATCAAATTTTTTTCTTGTATTATGAGAAAAGTTTGCATCAATTGCCATTACCTTTGTTGAAATCATGCTGTCCAGCTCATGATTTTCCAATAACTTATGGGAAGGGACACAATTTACTATCATCCGTATGTTGAATAAAATTATCCATAAATATCTTTGTAACACCATATAATATGTTAAATAACAAAATATCTAATTTAGGCTATCTCTTGTGGATTCATCTCCTGCAGGTTCTCTCATGTGAAAAGGGACCAAAATGTTGTATATTATTCTTTGAAATAAGGATATCTTTGATAATTATATTTTGATTTAAAACTATTGCGCTACACCAATACTGTTGAAAAAGGACGGGCAATGACCGTCGTTTATTATATTATTCCATTTCGATCAAGGGCATGTATCTCATTTTGGGGAAAATTTTCTGCACATCCTGCGTACAATAAAACCGTTGCCCAGAGCATATCAGCACGCTCTAAGTGCTGGGGGCCACTACCCCCATGTGCTGGGCCTTGCTACCCCATGTCTCTTGAATTGTAGTGGGCCCAGTGGTTGTAGCGTACACAGGATGTGCAGAAAATTTCCCCCTCATTTTGGGCTATTCATGATGGGGAAATGACCAAAAGCCCTTAAAATGAACCAATTGAAAGAGAGGGTGATGCTCCAACCTCAAGGAGTTGGAACAAAATCATTCGCAAAGGGAACACTCCATTACAAAGCATGCCCAGGTAGGGGTGGTAATTTTTTGTCCAACCCGAAAAAACCATCCTTCAAAAAAAAAAAAGGTTTTTGATAAAGCTTTTTATCCAAAATCCGGTCTGGGTTCACGACCTGGTTCGTCCAGATTTTTCGATTTAAATCCTGGTGCATCTCATGGTTCACCAATTCAGACATGTCGATCTAGTTTTCCCAAATATATATATATTAGAATATATTAAAATATAAATCATTAAGCCACCAATAGAGAGGACAAGCCATTCCAGGGGCAGAACTGTTAGTAGGCAGACTCGTTGCCCCTGGGACAGAGCTGCCAATAAGGCGGACTCGCTACCCCAGGGTAGATCCACCAACATAGTGGACCCATCGACCTAGGGACGGATCCGTTAACAGGGTGGGCTCACCGCCAACAAAGCGAACAAGCCGCCCCGGGGGCAGAGCTGCCAACAAGGTGGACTCACCACCCCGATGGTAGATCGCCAATGCAAAGCCACCAAAGAGGCGGACTGCCTGCCCCTGGCCGTAGAACCACCAAAGGGGCAGGCAACACACCCCTTCAGTAGTTGAGCCATGCCAGGGGAGTGGACAACTTGCCCCTTTGGCTGTCTAGCTGCCAAAGGGGCGTACAACCTACCCCTCATTTGGCAAAACATTCTGAGGGGTGTTCTAACCCCCTTGGGAACCCAAGGATCCGCCAAGAGTTTTGACCAGGAGGATTAACTCCCCCTCCAGGGGAATTACCTCTCAAGGAGAGAGAAATAGATCCTTCAGGCCCTAGTCTAGGATGCCTCACTCGAGCAACAAGTCATGGATCGTCAAGCTCCTACATATCTCGACCTACCATGATGGTGGAAATTGTTGGTGCATAAAATATGCATCCCCTTGCTCAGCATTGAGACCATGGCTCTCAGAAGAGAAGGCTAAATAAAACAAGGAAAAGGGGAGAAGCGGAGGATAATCACCCCCCCCCCCCCCTCTCCAGGACTTGACAACCTCTATTGTAGAGCACTATGATGATGAGTGATATGAGCAGAATGCACCCTAATAAGGGGCTAGTTCTCCATGAACACCTCTCGGCGAGACCCCGCCTTAGAGTCAAAGGCTGCAAGTGACTGTCTTGTCAGAAGAAGGAAGACACCCCATGGACGTCTCACGAGATGACATCCGGACATGCCTGGATATGTGCTCCTAAATAGACTCAAGAAGGATAGCTGTCTAAAAGAGATAGGTCAAACTTATGACATCCCGCATGGCCAACAACTGTCATGTAACAATAGCCCCCCCCCCCCCCCCCCCCCCCCCATCTTTCCTTATAAAAGTAGAGGTAGGGGCACTAAGAAAAGAATTGATCCTTTGTAATCCTATGGGTAAAGGCTTCAACCTACTTGTGTGAATTTAATCACCAAGTTCTTAGACACATTCTGTCTCTCATCTTCCTCCTCTGAAGACCCCTCCACCTACAGCAGGAAGAACCAAGTAGGGGCATCCATTATAGGAGCCACATATTTTTCTCAATCCATTGCTCGAGATCAAGGCCGCTTATAGGGCATCCCCATTTGAAGGAGTCAAACCCTCGATGTATTTCCCACATCTCGATCCATGCATCGATCGGAAGAAAATGAGAGCAGGAAGAAGAGTAAAAATTCACCACTTCTAAGGATCGATGAAGCAACATCTCTTGTGGGTGGGTTCATCCCATAAAACCATACCCATAATGCTCATCAGTCCTTGGCCAGGAGATGTGGATCATCCAAGGCATATTAACATGACATATTCCTCCTCTTGATCGAATCGGAGTTGATAACAAACCATAATTCACCTAAGGACTTCCTCGTCAGGTCCAATTTGAGGGGTTGAACTCTTTGCCTATGCCGAACCCAACCCAAGGACGACTTGTAGTTCACTAGCCCAATCCCAACCCGAGTTAAGGAGGGTCGGATTGGCTGAGTTAGACCGGCATGTTGGTCTGTTTCGACATGAAAGAGGAGAATAAATTAGCGTGACTGTAAAAAAAGCATTTCGAATTATTTTGAAACTACTTACATATTATAAAGAAGAAAAATAAATATTAAATACTATTGTAAATAGACAATCCAACTAGTTATATAAATTTTTTCGGATAGACATGAATTCACAGGCCTCCACGACTTATTGAGTTAAAAGAAACTCCAAACTTTGCGCTTGTGCCTTCTCATACTGGCACTGATCTTCACGCATACTTTTGTGGAATGAGCGTAAGAAAATTGATTGAAACACCTCGAATTTTTGCTCTTAAACAAGAGAAATTTAGGTTGATGAATTTACATTATCTAATTTTTATTGATCCACCCTAGGAGTGTGTGTGTGTGTGTGTGTGTGTGTGTGTGTGTGTGTGTGAGAGAGAGAGAGAGAGAGAGAGAGAGCTTTGAGTAAGTGTGGGTCGTATCATGCAGGGATGGATCCAGGAATCGAACCTTGGGGGGGCGAATGTTAGAAAAATCTTTAGGGGGACCGGGTGTTAAATTTTGTTAAAAATTCAGTGGGGGCCGAACTTATATAATTTTAAAATAATCATAACTAACACGACCATAAAAAGGGTTCGCTTTCGAATCTAGGGGGGGCGGTCGCCCCCACACGCCCCCCCACGATCCATCCCTGGTATCATGGAGGAGTCTATATGCATGATGGGCATCATCTCTTGCAACATGGTTTCTTATTGAGAATTCACAAAGGACCAAATACAGAGACAAACACTATATAGATCAATCCTTCTCTTATTCTTAGCGCACACACACACAAACGGTCCAAAGCTACCAAGAATCCAAGATGATCAGAGAGGCCTGTGGCTTCAAGTGCCGGTACCGAGACGTAGCCATTGACCCACAAACAGATGATTGCAGTCGACACCAGGGTTGTAAGTGTAGAACTCCGTCTCTGTCATGTTGTGACTCATCCAAATATCGTAGCAGTGCCACCGGTCCCCACCTGGACCATGCCTCTGCATGTTTGAGCCAACACCTTGGAGATGATGAGAGGGTGGAAAGCATGAAGAGCACTACTATAAAAGACTTAACCATTGTAGTTTCCCTCTCTTCACAGGTAGTAGCTCCCTCTTAATTCTTTGATGTTAGATGTTCATAGGACCTCTCCTACGCATAGGCACATCTATATAACAAGGGACATCGGTTTTGTACTGACTAGACAAAACAGAAGCTGACTAAGAAAAAACAAACACTGAATAGACACCCCCCCCCCTCTCTCTCTCTCTCTCTCCATATCTCTCTCTCCTTTACCGCCTCGGATTCAAGCGGCTGGCCCCTCCCAAATCTAGAAGCTCGATTGGGACGTCCTCAACCTCAATATCCAGTCCTGGGTATGCACCGCTTAGGTCGCCATCAGGACCCTTTTCTCTAGGGAGCGGATCCTCTGCGACTACGTCTTCACCGGCAGAGACTCCATCAGGGACCCTGCTTCGCCGACATCGTCCGGGACGCCACCGTCCAGTTCCTCGGCATCCCGGAGTCCGTGACGAGATCGAAGCAGTCGCCGGAGAAGCTATTCCGGATCTTGGATCTATACGAAGCGTTCAAGGACCTCTAGCCCGAGATCGAGTCCGTATTCTCCTTCGAGTCCACCTCCACCGTCCGATCCCAGGCCTTTACTTCTCTCCTCAATCCCGCTGAGACCGCCCTCTCCACGCTCGCCGACTTCGAGGACGAGATCCAGAAGGACGCCTCCAACGCGCCCAACGCTGGCGGTAGGGTCCACCCCTTGACTCGCTACTTGATTAACTACATCATCTTCCTCACGAACTACGAGATCTCCCCCGTCGACATATTCACCGACTTCCTGTTTCAAGTACCGGCCCCTCGTGGAGTCATTCTTCGATTCGCCGGTGATCACGACGTCGGTCGCCTCGGCCCTGTCGCCGTCGTCATCCCGCTCCTTCAAGGGGAGCCCCCTAGGTGGCTCGATCTCCGTGTGGATCGCGTGGCTGGTGCTCCTCTGCAAGATGGACGACATGGTGGAGTCGTACCGGGAGGTGGCACTGCCCTACCACTTCCTCGCCAACAACCTCCAGTATGTGGTGAACAAAGTCCGGTAGAGCCAACTGCGGCTGCTTCTCAGCGATGAGTGGGTGGCACGACACCGAGCGAAGGTGAGGCAGTACGCGTTGAGCTATGAACCCCTGACATGAGCCAAGGTGGCGGCCGCGGTCCCGGTGAAGGAGGTTATGGCTCTAGAGGCGTGGGAACGAATGAGGGGTTTCAGCTCGGTGCTCGAGGAGGCGTGCTAGGTACAGGCGGAGTAAGTGGTGGCGGACGAAAGGTTGAGGGAGGACGTCAAGGAGTCGATCTCCGGCATGATCGACGAGAGGTTCTAGGCGGTGCTAAGGGACATGACGACCGTGAGGTTCACGCCGGAGGATGTGATGAACCGATTGTTAGATCTCTTAAACGGTTCGACCGGTTCCGGTTTAATCGGTTCAAGTTTGACCGATTCCGGTTCATCTGGTTCGAGTTAGGCAAAGGCTTCGTCTGGGACTCTCTCTCTCTCCACCTCTCTCTCTCTCTCTCCGATCTCTCTTCCCTTGATCTCTCTCTCTCTCTCTCTCTCTCTCTCTCTCTCTTTGTCTCTCTTTCTTTTCCCCGCGATCTTGGGGTGCTGCTAGGTGAGGAAAGAGAGATCGAGAGAGAAAGAGGAGAAGAGATAATTAAGAGAGAGAAAAGGGAAGAGGAGAAAATTGGGTAGGAGAGAATTCCGAGGGGGATCTGTATGCACGCAAGGGACGGCTGGGATCGCACTGTAGTCTGAGAGAGAGAGAGAGGGGGGGAGGATTGAATGAGAGAGAATCGGAGTACAACTGGAGTCAGTTAGAGATAGAGAGAGAGAAGTTTGTGAGAGAGGGAGGAACGGATGAGAGAGAGAGTGAGAGCTTAGAGACGACTGTGATCTTTCTCTCTCTCTCTCTCTCTCTCTCGCGTGCGCGCGCGCGCGCGCAAGAACATAGGCATCTAGATCCAGTAGCACCAAATCCGTTGCACCCAGCCCACCCAACGGGCGATTAAAATCCTCTCAAAATTCCATCGCCCACAGTTGCTCCACTCTTTCTCGCGCACCGTATCACAACCGTCCAGATCGCCCACCCAATCCAGTCGCCTCTCTCTCATTTCCCTCAAAATCCCGCCACCCATATCGAGCCCCCTTTCACGACCCCGCTGCAGTGCCCAGGGGTGTCTTCATGCCGAAGGTGGCTCGTTTGCAGTGCCGACAGGTGTGTTGTTGCCGAAGGCAGCCCACTACTTTGTCGACAGGTGTGTTGCCGCCGAAGACAGCCCGCTGCAGTGCTGACAAGCACGAGCATGCACTAATATATAGTATAATCCTCATATTGGACCAACGCACAATGCTTATGGTCTTTTGGCATTCTTATTTGGAATGATATGGTGTCGAAAGCAACACGTCTCACCTTATTTTTCTAGTGTCCATGTACATTGGAGAGCAACTTTCATGGGGAGGCCTCACCATAAAGCTCCGTGGGGACACCTATCTCCATGCTCTGTACTGAGCATTATGGCAACCCTCTCAAGACAATGGATAAGGGCCCTAGTATTCGGTGTCTTGATAAGCATCACTAGGGGGTTATACGGTAAGACCTACCCATCAGATTTTTTTTCTCTATTGTGAGAAAATTTTGCATCAATTTCTATCAACTTTGTAGAATCATGCTTTCCAGCTCAGATTTATCCAATGATTTATGGGGAGAGGCACATTTTACTGTCAGCCGTATGGTGAATAGGATTATCCATAAAGATCTTTCTAACACCATATAATATGTTAAATAACAACAAATCAAATTTAGACGTATCTCTTGTGGATTCATCTCTTGCAGGCTCTCTTATGTGAAAATGGGACCAAAATGTTCGATATTATTATTTGAAACAAGTATTTCTATAATAATTATTTTCAGATCAAAAACTATTTATATAACACACCCACAAAAAATAGCACATTATAAAACTTTTAGGAGCATCAAATGCTATATTTCAGATTAACGATTACAACAAACATTCGATAAAACTTCTAACATTTGATGTCCCTAGGAGTTTTAGAATGTGCTGATTTTTTGTGGATGTTCTATCTAAGGTAAGGTGCTATGCTCACAAAAAAAACAACACATTTTAAAACTTCTAAGGGTTTCAAATGGGTGGCTGCCCATTTCACCAAAATAGGCTGGCAGCTCATTTTCCGTTTCTTCTCTCTCTCTCTCTCTCTCTCTCTCTCTCTCTCTCTCTCTTTATATATATATATATATATATATATATATATATATATATATATATATATATATATATATATATATATATATATATATATATATATATATATATATATATATATATATATATATGTTAAGATGTATTAGTGTATATACATATACTCGGCGTATATATGACTCACATGTATTCACCTTATATTGGCGATTGGCCTAATAAGAGATTCATTCCATTCTCTTTCCAAACCCTAGCTCTCCTTCTCTCTCTCTCCTTCTCTTCCTCTCTTCCTCTAGGGTTTGTCACATGGTATCAGAGCAAGGTTGATCGCCGGCGTCGTCAACGGCTCCCTTGTCTCCTCGCGCCCAGATCTTCCTCGCATCTTCCCTACGACCAGATCCTGATCCAGATCTGATCAGATCTGCTCGCATCTTCCCCGCGATCGATCATCCTCGCATCTTCCCTACGACCAGATCCTGATCCAGATCTGATCAGATCTGCTCGCATCTTCCCTGCGATCGATCAGATCTTGATCCAGATCTGATCAGATCCTGATCTGATCAGATCCAGATCTGCTCGCGCCAGCTAGCGCTTCAGCAGCCCGCTCACCCCGTGCAATCCGATCGATCCGCTCACCCCGCGCGATCCGATCCGATCCGCTCCAGCCTCTCACCTCGCGCGATCCGCTCCGCTCTAGTTCTGCCTCGCGCTTCAGCAGCCGCTCACCCCGCGCGATCCGCTCCTCTCCGCTCCAGCTCTGCTTCGCTCCAGCTGGCCCAGCCGGCCCAGCCGGCCCTGCTCCAGCCGGCCTGCCCTGCTCCAGCCAGTCCCGCACGCTCCACTCGCCACCTCTCCGCGTGGTCTCCTTGTCTCTCCGATCAGCTCACTCTTCGAGCAAGCTGATTTGATCCGGGGGGGGGGGGGTGTCCTCGAGCTCTTGGAGCCTTCCCTCTCTCTCCGGACATGACCTCGACTTCTTCGATGACGACTCCGCCTTCTCATCCGGTGACACCCTATGAGATTCCACGGGATTTCCTCCCGCTCGCCACCGACTTCCTTCTCCAAGAGGCCTCCGATTGGCCGGCATGGTCAGCCACGGTGGAATCCACCCTTGAGGGTCGCAATCTTCGAGGACACCTTGATGGCTCTTCCATGTTTTCTGCTTCCGATACAGAATACGGTCCCTGGCGCCTTCGCGATCAGCGCATCAAGGCCTATCTTATTGCATCTGTGGATCGTTCTCTTCGCCGAGACATGGTTGGGCTTGCCACTTCTGCAACGATTTGGGGTCATCTCACTGCTCGCTTTGTTGAGAAGAGTGGAGCACGTGAGTATCAGCTTCTCACACAGGCCCAGTCGGCACAGCAGGGGGAGTTGACGATCCAACAGTTTTATTGTCAGATGCGCTCCTATTGGCGTGATCTTCAGGATCTCGCTCCCGTTCCTGACCCGTCCCGTGCTGTCGAGTATCAGCTCTACCGAGAGCGCCTTCAGCTCTATCAGCTATTTGCTGCCCTACGACCTGAGTTCAGTGCTCTAGCCGGTCAGCTTCTTCACCGGGACAGCCTTCCTCGTCTTGATGAGGCTGTAGCTGAGCTGGTCGCTGAAGAGACTCGTCTGCGTACTCTTGCCTCTAGGCCCTTACCTCTTCAGGGCATCCTTGATGCTGCTCCGCCACCAGTCTCAGGCCCACCAGTGTCTTTTGTCTCAGCTACTGCCTCCCATGGTAGACCGTTTTGCACTCATTGTCAGACACCGGGTCACTTCGTGGACACTTACTTCTCACTTCATCCAGAGAAGCGTCCTACCTACAGAGATCGAGGTCGAGGACGAGCTCGAGGTCGTGGTCGTCCTGCTCCTACTGCTGCTGCTGCCTCTTCCGTCTCAGCTGGCGAGCTACAGTCTATTCGTGAGGAACTAGCTCAGCTTAGACTCTCTCAGCAGTCTGCCGCTACTCCTAGATCTTCCAGCGCCTCAGCCTTCTCTGCCTCTCTTGGTAGTCCCAGTGTTTGGATACTAGATTAAGGCGCCTCACACCACATGACTCCGGATGCCTCCCTGCTCACTGCTTGTCAGCCTGCGACGCACCTGCCACCGATCCACACTGCAGATGGTTCTCGCCTAGCCATCTCACAGTCTGGATCCATTACTCTAGCCTCCGCCCCTGCTTGCCATCTCTCCTTATCCTCTGTGCTTCATGCTTCTACACTCTACATGCACCTAATTTCTGTTAGTGCTTTGTGTGACTCTGGTTGCTCGGTGACATTTACCCCTTCCTCTTGTTCTGTGCAGGATCTGCGTACTGGCCAACCGATTGGAGCAGGTCGTAGAGCTGGCGGACTCTACCAGATGGAGTTTCTTCACTCTTTGGATCCGTCATCATCTGGGTTTTGTGGAGTTGTCTCTCCTAATGCCGACCTGTGGCATAGGAGACTAAGTCATGTGTCGGAATCACGACTTAAGAGATTACTCCATTCTGGAGCTCTAGGTCGTGGTTCTTTTTCATCTTTATCTACTTGTACTGGCTGCAAGTTTGAAAAAGCTGCTGCCCTTCCTTTTTCATCAAGTACTTCTCAGAGCTCTGCTCCTTTTGATCTTGTTCACTCTGATATCTGGGGCCCCTCTCCTCTCCCCTCTATGACTGTGTATTTATATTATGTCTCGTTGGTGGATGATTACAATCGCTACACGTGGGTCTACCTTCTTCGTCGTCGATCGGATATCCTCCAAGTCTATAAGGACTTCACTTCCATGATTCACACGCAGTTTAGTCGGCGCATCAAGATCTTTCGATCTGATTGTGCCCTTGAGTATCTATCTACCGCTATGCGCAGCCTTATTCAGTCCCATGGGACTATTTTCCAGCACTCGTGTCCTCACATCTATAAGTAGAATGGTGTTGCTGAGCGCAAGCATCGCCATATTCTTGCGACTACTCGTGCTTTCCTTCTTTCTGGTTCTGTTCCTCGGCGATTCTGGGCTGAGGCTCTCCTCACCTCAGTCCAGCTCATTAACATCACTCCTTCGTCAGTTCTTCCGGACGACTTATCTCCTCATGAGCGTCTCCTTTCTACCACTCCTGACTACAGCCCTCTTCGTACGTTTGGGTGCACCTGTTTTGTTCTTCTTCCTCTCCATGAGCGCACAAAGCTGTCTGCTCAGGAAGCTAAGTGCATTCTTCTTGGGATCAGCACTGAGCACAAGGGGTACCGCTGCTATGACCCTGTTGCTCGTCGCTTGCGTATTTCTCGACACATCTCATTTGTCGAGGATACGCCCTACTACTCTCCTGAAGCTCAGGATCTCACCTTCCTCGAGGTCTCTTCTCCTCCATCATCGACACCTATGCCTCCCTCGTCGGCCTCTCTAGTTCCCCCGACTCCGTTGGCCCCTTCCCCACCACCAGCTCCCTCGGCACCACGGGCTCCTTTGCCAGTTGTTTCCCCAGCATCTCCAGGGGACTCCTCCGAGGCTTCCTCCTCTATGCCCGTGCCTCTCTCTCCTCCCCGGGTTGTCTCCCCATTTCCTCAGGTCTACTCTCATCGGCCTACCCCTGTGTCTCCGTGTCCTTCATTCTCAGCGGATGCCGATTCCCCTGCTGTTGAGGTTACTCCTAGTTTTTCGCCTCCTGTGCCTGCTCCGTCATTGCCAGTCGTGGATCCAGGCCCGCCTCGCTACCCTCAGTGTCAGCATCACCCGCCTGACCGTTTTAGCCACGACACTGGGCCTCCTGATCGTTTTTGTTTTGCCTCTGTCTGCAGTTACTCGCCTCAGTTTACTGCCTTTCTTACTGCTGTGCACGCAGATCAGGAGCCCCGATCCTACTCTGAGGTAGTTCAGTTTTCTCAGTGGCGTCAGGCTATGGATGAGAAGTTTCAGGCCTTTCAGCAGACTCAGACCTGGGATGTTGACCCTCTGCCCTCTGGCGTTGAGCCTGTCAGCTGCAAGTGGATTTATAAGGTCAAGCACCGTCCTGATGGATCCATTGAGCGTCACAAGGCTCGGGTGGTGGCTCGTGGCTTTACTCAAGAGTATGGCGTTGACTACGAGGAGACCTTTGCTTCGGTGGCTCAGATAACCACCGTTCGCACTCTTCTGGTGGTTGCAGCTGTTCATCGATGGGCCCTACTTCAGATGGACGTGAAAAATGCCTTCCTTCACGGTGACCTGTCTGAGACTGTCTACATGGATCCTCCTCCTGGTCTCCGTGTTCCTTCTCAGCACGTGTGTCATCTTCGTCGGGCCATTTATGGGCTCAAGCAAGCTCCTCGTGCCTGGTTTGAGCGGTTCCGTCGTGTTGTCCGGCTACTTGGTTACTCAGAGAGCAGTCATGATCACTCTCTATTTGTCAAGTCGTCCCCGCAGGGCCGGGCGATTCTACTGTTATACATGGACGACATGATCATCCACTACAACAAAGAGGGTCTTTACCGACGGACATTTTTATCACCGTCGGTAATAATACACTTTTTACCGACGGTGACAATAATATCCGTCGGTATTATAACTTCAATTTTTTAAATTTTTTTTGCATATTTATTACCGACGGTCAAATATTATTCGTCGGTACAATTATTTATACCGACGGTACATATATGTACCGTCGGTAATATACTTTATACCGACGGCTTCATAAAGACCGTCGGTAAAATGTCATGACGGAACTCAGCGTAAAAACCAAGTCTCTGGAAAAAATAGAACCCTGAGTTTCGTCGGAGATTATTACCGACGGACTTTATATTTCCGTCGGTATAAATATTTATACCGACGGAGATTATATGGCCGTCGGTACGATACCGACGGTAATTAAATATCGGTCGGTAAAATTGTCCCGACGAAACTCAGGGTAAAAACCGAGCCTCTGGAAAAAAATGGAACCCTGAGTTTCGTCGGCGGTTTTTACCGACGGACTAAATATTTCCGTCGGAATAACTAATTATACCGACGGAAATTATATGTCCGTCGGTACAATACCGACGGTAATTAAATATCCGTCGGTAAAATTGTCCCGACGAAACTCAGGGTGAAAACCCGAGCCTCTGGAAAAAATGGAACCTTGAGTTTCGTCGCTGATTTGTACCGACGGACATTATTATACCGTCGGTATAAAGTAATTATACCGACGGAAATTATAGTTCCGTCGGTAAAAACTCCTTACTTATCCACCACAGCCTGCACCCTTTTCTTTTTGTGTTTCGACTCCGGCGCGCGCCCCTCTCTCAATCTCTCTCTCTCTCTCATCGACCCGACCCCCCGGCGACCCCGTCCCCCTCCGGCAGCCCCGCGATCCCCTCCGGCCACCCATCCCCCTCCCGGCCACCCATCCCCCTCCCGACCTCCGCCCCTCCCCGGCCTCCCGGCCCTCTCTCTCTCTCCCCGGCCTCCTCCCCCCCTCCCCGGCCTCCCTAGCAGCCTTCCCTCTCTCTCTCTCTCTCTCTCTCTCTCTCTCTCTACTTCACCTGTCTCTCTCTCTCTCGATCTAAACCCCCCCTCCGGCCGGCCACCCATCCCCTCCCTTGCACCTCCGGCCACCCCTCCGCTTTCTCGCGCCACCGACTACGACACCCATCCTCCTCCTTCTCGAGGCCTGCCGACCATCGCTGGTGAGCTCCTCCTCCTCCTCCCTTTCCCCCTTCGGTTAATTTGTGGTAATATATTGTGGTAATTTTTATTTAGGTAAAATCACAGGAATTAAATATAGTGTGGTATTGTGGTAATATATTGTGGTAATTTATTTAGGTAATATATTGTGGTAATTTTTATTAGGTAATTTATTGTGGTAATTTTTATCTTGTGGTAATATATTATGATTTACAACAATACCATAATTTGTGGTAATATATTTGTGGTAATATATTGTGGTTAATTCCCTCATTTGGTAATTTTTACACTGTTTTAAAACTCGCCGAGTCGACTCGAAACTCGGCCGAGTTAACTCGACTCGGCTGAGTTTCGATCCGACTCGGTCCAAAACTCGAGTTTCGATCCGACTCGGCTGAGTTTCGATCCGACTCGAGTTTTGTCGGGTTTTAGCCGAGTTGTCGTGTCTACTCGACTCATTAAGGTTTCGAGTCGAGTCGAGTTTTCATGTTTTAAAACATTGATTTTTATCCTATCAAAACTGAATTGAATGGGGGGCAAAATGTAGTTTTTAGACTAGGGTGAGCGTCGGTTTTGTCGGTCGGTTTCGGTGTGGGTTTTGTCGGTTATATTTTTTCGGTTTACGAAAAATCAAGATCGAAACCGAAACCGAAATGGTCGGTTTTTGTCGGTTCGGTGTGATATGAGGTATGCTAAAGCCATAAATCTACTCGAGCGATAGAGAGAACCGTCAGACCCCAAGTGTTTACTTGATGAGGCTCCCTGACTTGTTGACTTACTGTCGCATAACTTTGGTGCTATGCCTAGCATTCGAACTATCAGCAGTTCAAATGCTGGCCAGCAACCCTAGGTTTACTATGTGACTAGTCTACTCATCATAATACACTCATCCATTAGGGATGTGGATGGCCTGTAGAAGTTTTGGTTCGGTGTTCCATACCCGGGAACCGAAACCGAAATTGTGCGGAGTCTTATAACATTGTTTGAAATTATATGTCAGGTGTTGTATAGCCAGATAGACGAAGATGTCTTCGATCGATAAGAGTTGGATGCGTAATTCGAATCGCATGAGCCAAGAGTACAAAGAAGGAGTCAGGAAATTTCTGGATTTTGCATTTGAGCGTCTTGCACCGCTTGATGGAAAAATTGTGTGTCCCTGTATAGACTGCGGAAGGGTGATTAGGAAGGTTCGAGAGGAATATGAGGTTGATCTGGTAATGCGTGGCATTGACGTTACCTATACCCGTTGGTTCTCGCACGGTGAGGAGCTAGATGCAGTCCCCATGGCAGCTCACGGTGAAACTTCAAACACAGTGATCGCTGATGATAATATTAATATAGACGATGACGATGACATGCAGGGTATGATACATGATTTGCAAGGTGGAATAGGCACGGAAACACCGTCAGGTGATCAGCCCAATATCGAAGCGGACAAGTTCTACAGATTGCTTAAAGATGCCGAACAACCTCTATACCCGGGGTGTGAGAAGTTTTCAAAACTCTCTTTCACTGTAAAGCTTCTTCATTTGAAGTGCCTCAATGGTTGGAGTAATAAGTCATTTAATATGTTGGTAGAGTTGCTGAAAGAGGCTTTTCCTATGGGTGAGACAGTACCGAAATCATTTTACGAGGCGAAGAAGACAATTAAAGATCTCGGTCTGGGTTATGAGAAAATTGATGCATGCGTGAACGATTGTATGTTGTACCGGAAAGAGTACGAACATGCGCGGTCATGCCACATATGCGGAGCAACGAGATATAAAGAGACGGATGCCGAGTCTAGTACCAGTCGAAGGAAGAAAAATGTATCTGCAAAGGTTCTCCTATACTTCCCGCTCAGGGACAGGCTTCAGAGGTTGTTTATGTCATCGAAGACTGCTGAGCACATGAGGTGGCATGCACGAGAACGTACAGATGACGGGATTATGAGACATCCGGCCGACTCTCTGACGTGGAAAGATTTTGATCATACATATCCTGAATTCGCATGTGAAGTTCGCAACGTCAGGTTAGGGCTTGCTAGCGATGGCTTCAATCCCTTTGGGAATATGAGTGTGTCGTACAGCATTTGGCCAGTTGTCCTAGTTCCATACAATTTGCCTCCCTGGATGTGCTTAAAAAAGCCATACACAATGCTCTCCTTGCTCATTCCCGGACCCAGGTCGCCTGGTAATGATATTGACGTTTACTTGCAGCCGTTGATTGAGGAGTTGAACGAGTTATGGGAAGTTGGGGCCGATACGTATGATGCCTCGTTGCGCCAGAATTTTCGGATGCATGCGGCACTTCTATGGACCATCAACGATTTTCCTGCATATGCCAACTTATCCGGGTGGAGTACTAAAGGAAAATTGGCGTGCCCTACATGCAATAAGGAGACAGATTCATTACGATTGAAGAACGGAGGCAAGTTCTGTTATATGGGCCATCGAAGATTCCTTGTTGACGGCCATAAGTGGAGGCAGAACAAAAGAGCTTTCAACGGCAAGAAGGAACTTGCAAAGGCCCCGGAGCAGCTTTCGGGGGTAGAAGTCTTGTGCGAATTGGATCAGCTTGATGCCGTGGCACTTGGAAAAGGTAAAAAGAAGAGAACGCATGAAGATTCTACGCGTGAGCATAACTGGAAGAAGAAGAGTATTTTCTTTAAACTACCGTACTGGAGCAGCCTACTCTTGCGGCATAACTTGGATGTCATGCATATTGAGAAAAATGTGTGTGACAACATTATAGGAACACTGCTGAATCTCGACGGTAAGACGAAGGATAATCTTAAATCTCGTCTCGATCTTAAGGAGTTGGGCATCCGAAAATCACTTCATCCCCAAGAGATTGGGGATAAGTATGTGTTGCCAGTTGCATGCTACACCATGAGCTCACAGCAAAAGGCAGCCTTATGTGCATTCCTACGGTCTGTGAAAACGCCAGACGGTTATTCTTCGAATATCGCACGATGCGTGCAAGAGAACGGCCGGAAGTTGTCTGGATTAAAGAGCCACGATTGTCATGTTCTTATGCAGCGATTGTTATCTCTTGCTATACGTGGGAATTTAACCGAAGAGGTGTCCGGTCCGTTAATTGAGCTCAGCACTTTTTTCAGACAGTTGTGCTCGAAGGTACTTAGAGTGGACCAACTTGAACAGATGGAGAGGGATATTGCGCTCATATTGTGCAAGTTAGAGATGATATTTCCACCTTCATTCTTTGATGTCATGGTGCATTTGACCGTTCACTTGGCAAATGAGGCCAAACTCGGCGGCCCAGTTCATTACCGGTGGATGTATTTTATCGAGAGGTAATCATCTCGTCTCATTCGCACAATGTATTTGATCGTTCTTGATATATTCATACAAATATTTTTTTCTCAAATTAGGTACTTGCGAACATTGAAATCATATGTTCGTAATAAAAGTCGTCCGGAGGGATCAATTGCTGAAGGATACCTAGCAGAAGAATGTCTAACATTCTGCTCAAGATACCTACATGGTATAGACACGCGATTCAATCAACTTGAGCGGAACTATGACGGTGGTCCAATAGACTTCGATGGGGGTCTGTCTATATTTGCCGAAATGGGTAGACCTGTAGGAGGAGGCAAAACCCGTCGATTGTCTGTAGATGAGATTCAACAGGCACATATGTATGTGTTGCGCCAATGTGATGAAGTGTGGCCATTCATTGAGTAAGCATTTTACGATCATTTACTCATTCTTTCAGTCCATTCATTAAGTATATGTGCTAATTATAATCTAATTCATAACCGGTAAAACAGGAAGCATAAAGCCATCATTAATAATCGGGGTATTCGAAATGCTCCCCAAATTCATGATCGTGAATTCCCATCGTGGTTCGAGAAACACGTAAGTATTCACATCATTACTGAATTTCATTGACATCCATTACCGAACAATAATTATGTGTTCATATCATGAATGTCGTGTGGTTATTATAGGCACAGGAGCTGCACGACAACCACGATCCGCTGATGAATGAGGATCTCTAGCGCTTATCTTGTAGTCCTTTGCAAGACGCAATATCGTACGATGGTTATATCGTGAACGGTTATAGATTTCGGACGAAAGATAGTGAAAAATCACGAAGAACCCAAAATAGTGGGGTTGTCGTCAACGGTGAGCAAGAAGAATTAGAAAATATCGACTTCTACGGCGTCCTCAACGAGATTCTCGAGATTAAATTCCTTGGCCAAAATCGGATCGTATTATTCAAATGCGATTGGTATGATGTTAATAATCGCGGGACTGGTTATAATGTCGACAAATACGGTTTTATCAGCATCAACACTGCCAAGAGATTGAATACCCAATATGAAGATCCATTCATTCTTGCCTCTCAAGCGCAACAGATATTTTATGCACCGGATAATACCTCTCCAGGTTGGCAAATTGTAGTCAGGTCACCACCCAGAGATTTTTACGACATGGGAGACAAGGATGCGGGGGTCGTCGATGATGATTTGGATGCATACCAGAATGATGAGATAATCATTGTCGACGCAGTGCACGACGAAAATGAAGATGTCGACAATATAAACTGGACAGCGAATGCAGATCAAATAATAGAAGAGGGAAGCGATGAGAGTGACAGAGATGAGACAGAAAATGACTAGACCGTATGTAAATCAAATTGTTTCATATTTAAATCATACTGTTTCACCGATTCATATGTAAATCATACCGTTTCATATGTAAATCATACCGTTTCACCGATTTACGATCCGACCGATTCACCGATTTAGAGTCTAAGAGTTGGAAAATCATAAGTTAGCGTGTTTCGGATATGAAATAGGTTTCGATTCGATCGGATCGTCATCGGATCGGCATCCGATAATTCGAAGTTGGAATTATTCCGTATTTCGGACTTGCGAGCGGGTTCTAATTGGATATTTGACCAATTTACGCTCCGATTCACCGATTTAGAGTCTAAGTGTTGGAAAATCATAAGTTAGCGTGTTTCGGATATGAAATAGGTTTGGATTCGATCCGATCGTCATCGGATCGGCATCCGATAATTCGAAGTTGGATTTATTCCGTATTTCGGACTTGCGAGCGGGTTCTAATTGGATATTTGACCAATTTACGCTCCGATTCACCGGTTTAGAGTCTAAGTGTTGGAAAATCATAAGTTAGCGTGTTTCGGATATGAAATAGGTTTGGATTCGATCCGATCGTCATCGGATCGGCATCCGGTAATTCGAAGTTGGAATTATTCCGTATTTCGGACTTGCGAGCGGGTTCTAATTGGATATTTGACCAATTTACGCTCCGATTCACCGATTTAGAGTCTAAGTGTTGGAAAATCATAAGTTAGCGTGTTTCGGATATGAAATAGGTTTGGATTCGATCCGATCGTCATCGGATCGGCATCCGATAATTCGAAGTTGGATTTATTCCGTATTTCGGACTTGCGAGTGGGTTCTAATTGGATATTTGACCAATTTACGCTCCGATTCACCGGTTTAGAGTCTAAGTGTTGGAAAATCATAAGTTAGCGTGTTTCGGATATGAAATAGGTTTGGATTCGATCCGATCGTCATCGGATCGGCATCCGGTAATTCGAAGTTGGAATTATTCCGTATTTCGAACTTGCGAGCGGGTTCTAATTGGATATTTGACCAATTTACGCTCCGATTCACCGATTTAGAGTCTAAGTGTTGGAAAATCATAAGTTAGCGTGTTTCGGATATGAAATAGGTTTGGATTCGATCCGATCGTCATCGGATCGGCATCCGATAATTCGAAGTTGGATTTATTCTGTATTTCGGACTTGCGAGCGGGTTCTAATTGGATATTTGACCAATTTACGCTCCGATTCACCGGTTTAGAGTCTAAGTGTTGGAAAATCATAAGTTAGCGTGTTTCGGATATGAAATAGGTTTGGATTCGATCCGATCGTCATCGGATCGGCATCCGATAATTCGAAGTTGGAATTATTCCGTATTTCGGACTTGCGAGCGGGTTCTAATTGGATATTTGACCAATTTACGCTCCGATTCACCGGTTTAGAGTCTAAGTGTTGGAAAATCATAAGTTAGCGTGTTTCGGATATGAAATAGGTTTGGATTCGATCCGATCGTCATCGGATCGGCATCCGGTAATTCGATGTTGGAATTATTCCGTATTTCGGACTTGCGAGCGGGTTCTAATTGGATATTTGACCAATTTACGCTCCGATTCACCGATTTAGAGTCTAAGTGTTGGAAAATCATAAGTTAGCGTGTTTCGGATATAAAATAGGTTTGGATTCGATCCGATCATCATCGGATCGGCATCCGATAATTCGAACTTGGAATTATATTCCGTATTTTGGACTTCCGAGCGGGTTCTAATTGGATATTTGACCACTTTACGATCCGATTAACCGATTTAGAGTCTAACTGTTTCATATTGTTTCATATTGTTTCATATTGCGAGCGGATTCATATTGTTTTATATTGTTTCATATGTAAATCATACTGTTTCATATATAAATCAAACTGTTTCATATTGTTTCATATGTAAATCTTAAATCTTACTGTTTCATATGTAAATTAAATTGTTTCAGATGGCATCACGGTCATATGTTCGTAGAGGCAGAGGCAGAGGCAGGGGTGGGGTAGCTCAGAGCGCTCCGGCTGCCACCCCAGGGTCCGAGGCTGAGCCGTCCGGATCTGGTAGTGCTGTTCCTCTCTCCACACCAGCTCCTGCTGTGGTCACAGCCTCTGGAGCTTCGAGCAGTGCTCAGCACTCGGCTGCAGCGTCTACGCCCACAGGTAATGTTTAGATCTAAAGTTTTATACATGTTGTAAATACTTCTTCAGTACTGATGTATATTTTATTTGCAGGGTCGACCAGGTACGTAGGCGACCGGGGCGTGACGACGGCCCGGCGCTTGTTGGCCTTACGCGAGCCGCTGTCCCTACAGTGGAGCGGCCATACCTTTGTGGGCGAGCACGCTTCTGACGCCGCCACGTGGGTCGGCATGATAGTACGGGAGGAGAGGAATGCCCCGATTGTGGGGTTAAGGGGGTGGAAGAACATTGATGCATCCTATAAGGAGAGGATGTATCAGCAGTTTTTGGTACGTTAGTTTCATTAAAGCATTTTAGAATAATATCGTACTTCTTTATAATTTGATTTGATAAAATGACTTGTTTCTAAATTGATTTTACAGGAGAAATTTAAATGGGAGAACATGGAAACCGACACCCATCGGGAGGACTTGTGGAAGACGATGGGTGAGCGGTACAGGGATTACCGTCACGAGCTCTACAAGCTCTACGGTTACTTGGTCGGCCAGCCGACTGAGGAGGTACAGGCTGCGGCTGGGACGAGAGACGCGCCACCGCTACACATTCTACAGTTTTTGGTCGCTCACTGGGCCACCCCTAACTTTCAGGTATAATTATAATTTTGTTGATTCGTACTTGTTTTAATGTTATACTAAAAATTTGTATTGATGTTTCAAAATTTAATCGATTGCACAGAATAAATCTGCTATAGGCAAGCAGAATAGAAGTGCCTCGACGACACCTGCTCCAGTGAAGGGGAGGACCTCCATGCCCCAGCTTGCCCAGCAGCTGGTAAATGATACAAACATTGTTATTATTTAAAGCTCTATACATGTTATATTAACTCGTCTATTTATTTTATATGTCCAACAGACACAGTCCTTGGGCCACGAGCCTAATAGGATTGACCTTTTTGAGACCTCTAGGAGGCGGCGTATCGATGGGGCATTTCTGGACGACAGGGTTGCCTCGCAAGTGGTAAGTAATTAAATTACTGTTAATATATTCTTATACATATGCCATAAAATATCATTGAATATCATTGGTTGTTTTTATATAGGAGAGGATGCGACTTATGGTGACCCCGTCGGGCGAGGCCGGCTCCTCCTCCAGCTCAGTATCTGTCGACTCAGCGATGGATACTGTGCTGAGACCTGCCACGCACGGCCGTGTCCTCTGTACGGGCCTTGGAGTCACGCCCTCCTCCTACTTTGGACGAGAGGGTATGCGCTCGAGGGCACGGGACACCCAGACCGGTGCTATCACTCAGCTGCAGTCTGCGCTAGACGCGGAGCGAGAGCAGAGGCAGGCCCTCGAGCAGAGGATGGAGGCGGAGCGAGAGCAGAGGCAGGCCCTCGAGCAGAGGGTTGAGGCGGAGAAGAAGGCCCTCGATGAGGAAAGAGAAGCTCGCAGGGAACTGGAGCGTAAATTTAATGAATTCATAAGCCGGTCTAGCGGTGGCTCATCCTCATGATCAGGTACTTACTAATCTTTATAATATTAGCAAAAAATATGAATCTTACTAATTTGAGTTTTGATCATATTATCACACTTATGATTTTCCAACACTTAGACTATAAATCGGTAAATCGAATCGTAAATGGTCACTCTCTCTCTCATGGTAATGATGTAGCCTCTGTTTTTCTTTTAAATACGGAATAATTCCAAGTTCGAATTACCGGATGCCGATCCGATGACGATCGGATCGAATCCAAACCTATTTCATATCCGAAACACGCTAACTTATGATTTTCCAACACTTAGACTCTAAACCGGTAAATCGGAGCGTAAATTGGTCAAATATCCAATTAGAACCCGCTCGCAAGTCCGAAATACGGAATAATTCCAACTTCGAATTACCGGATGCCGATCCGATGACGATCGGATCGAATCCAAACCTATTTCATATCCGAAACACGCTAACTTATGATTTTCCAACACTTAGACTCTAAATCGGTGAATCGGAGCGTAAATTGGTCAAATATCCAATTAGAACCCGCTCGCAAGTCCGAAATACGGAATAATTCCAAGTTCGAATTATCGGATGCCGAGCCGATGACGATCCAATCGAATCCAAACCTATTTTATATCCGAAACACGCTAACTTATGATTTTCCAACACTTAGACTCTAAATCGGTGAATCGGAGCGTAAATTGGTCAAATATCCAATTAGAACCCGCTCGCAAGTCCGAAATACGGAATAATTCCAAGTTCGAATTATCGGATGCCGAGCCGATGACGATCCGATCGAATCCAAACCTATTTTATATCCGAAACACGCTAACTTATGATTTTCCAACACTTAGACTCTAAATCGGTGAATCGGAGCGTAAATTGGTCAAATATCGAATTAGAACCCGCTCGCAAGTCTGAAATACGGAATAATTCCAACTTCGAATTACCGGATGCCGATCCGATGACGATCGGATCGAATCCAAACCTATTTCATATCCGAAACACGCTAACTTATGATTTTCCAACACTTAAACTCTAAATCGGTGAATCGGAGCGTAAATTGGTCAAATATCCAATTAGAACCCGCTCGCCAGTCCGAAATACGGAATAATTCCAAGTTCGAATTATCGGATGCCGATCCGATGACGATCCGATCGAATCCAAACCTATTTTATATCCGAAACACGCTAACTTATGATTTTCCAACACTTAGACTCTAAATCGGTGAATCGGAGCGTAAATTGGTCAAATATCCAATTAGAACCCGCTCGCAAGTCCGAAATACGGAATAATTCCAACTTCGAATTACCGGATGCCGATCCGATGACGATCGGATCGAATCCAAACCTATTTCATATCCGAAACACGCTAACTTATGATTTTCCAACACTTAAACTCTAAATCGGTGAATCGGAGCGTAAATTGGTCAAATATCCAATTAGAACCCGCTCGCAAGTCCGAAATACGGAATAATTCCAAGTTCGAATTATCGGATGCCGAGCCGATGACGATCCGATCGAATCCAAACCTATTTTATATCCGAAACACGCTAACTTATGATTTTCCAACACTTAGACTCTAAATCGGTGAATCGGAGCGTAAATTGGTCAAATATCCAATTAGAACCCGCTCGCAAGTCCGAAATACGGAATAATTCCAAGTTCGAATTATCGGATGCCGAGCCGATGACGATCCGATCGAATCCAAACCTATTTTATATCCGAAACACGCTAACTTATGATTTTCCAACACTTAGACTCTAAATCGGTGAATCGGAGCGTAAATTGGTCAAATATCCAATTAGAACCCGCTCGCAAGTCCGAAATACGGAATAATTCCAAGTTCGAATTATCGGATGCCAAGCCGATGACGATCCAATCGAATCCAAACCTATTTTATATCCGAAACACGCTAACTTATGATTTTCCAACACTTAGACTCTAAATCGGTGAATCGGAGCGTAAATTGGTCAAATATCCAATTAGAACCCGCTCGCAAGTCCGAAATACGGAATAATTCCAAGTTCGAATTATCGGATGCCGAGCCGATGACGATCCGATCGAATCCAAACCTATTTTATATCCGAAACACGCTAACTTATGATTTTTCAACACTTAGACTCTAAATCGGTGAATCGGAGCGTAAATTGGTCAAATATCCAATTAGAACCCGCTCGCAAGTCCGAAATACGGAATAATTCCAACTTCGAATTACCGGATGCCGATCCGATGACGATCGGATCGAATCCAAACCTATTTCATATCCGAAACACGCTAACTTATGATTTTCCAACACTTAAACTCTAAATCGGTGAATCGGAGCGTAAATTGGTCAAATATCCAATTAGAACCCGCTCGCAAGTCCGAAATACGGAATAATTCCAAGTTCGAATTATCGGATGCCGATCCGATGACGATCCGATCGAATCCAAACCTATTTTATATCCGAAACACGCTAACTTATGATTTTCCAACACTTAGACTCTAAATCGGTGAATCGGAGCGTAAATTGGTCAAATATCCAATTAGAACCCGCTCGCAAGTCCGAAATACGGAATAATTCCAACTTCGAATTACCGGATGCCGATCCGATGACGATCGGATCGAATCCAAACCTATTTCATATCCGAAACACGCTAACTTATGATTTTCCAACACTTAAACTCTAAATCGGTGAATCGGAGCGTAAATTGGTCAAATATCCAATTAGAACCCGCTCGCAAGTCCGAAATACGGAATAATTCCAAGTTCGAATTACCGGATGCCGAGCCGATGACGATCCGATCAAATCCAAACCTATTTTATATCCGAAACACGTTAACTTATGATTTTCCAACACTTAGACTCTAAATCGGTGAATCGGAGCGTAAATTGGTCAAATATCCAATTAGAACCCGCTCGCAAGTCCGAAATACGGAATAATTCCAAGTTCGAATTATCGGATGCCGAGCCGATGACGATCCGATCGAATCCAAACCTATTTTATATCCGAAACACGCTAACTTATGATTTTCCAACACTTAGACTCTAAATCGGTGAATCGGAGCGTAAATTGGTCAAATATCCAATTAGAACCCGCTCGCAAGTCCGAAATACGGAATAATTCCAAGTTCGAATTATCGGATGCCGAGCCGATGACGATCGGATCGAATCCAATCCTATTTTATATCCGAAACACGCTAACTTATGATTTTCCAACACTTAGACTCTAAATCGGTGAATCGGAGCGTAAATTGGTCAAATATCCAATTAGAACCCGCTCGCAAGTCCGAAATACAGAATAATTCCAAGTTCGAATTATCGGATGCCGAGCCGATGACGATCCGATCGAATCCAAACCTATTTTATATCCGAAACACGCTAACTTATGATTTTCCAACACTTAGACTCTAAATCGGTGAATCGGAGCGTAAATTGGTCAAATATCCAATTAGAACCCGCTCGCAAGTCCGAAATACGGAATAATTCCAACTTCGAATTACCGGATGCCGATCCGATGACGATCGGATCGAATCCAAACCTATTTCATATCCGAAACACGCTAACTTATGATTTTCCAACACTTAAACTCTAAATCGGTGAATCGGAGCGTAAATTGGTCAAATATCCAATTAGAACCCGCTCGCAAGTCCGAAATACGGAATAATTCCAAGTTCGAATTATCGGATGCCGATCCGATGACGATCCGATCGAATCCAAACCTATTTTATATCCGAAACACGCTAACTTATGATTTTCCAACACTTAGACTCTAAATCGGTGAATCGGAGCGTAAATTGGTCAAATATCCAATTAGAACCCGCTCGCAAGTCCGAAATACGGAATAATTCCAAGTTCGAATTATCGGATGCCGAGCCGATGACGATCCGATCGAATCCTAACCTATTTTATATCCGAAACACGCTAACTTATGATTTTCCAACACTTAGACTCTAAATCGGTGAATCGGAGCGTAAATTAGTCAAATATCCAATTAGAACCCGCTCGCAAGTCCGAAATACGGAATAATTCCAACTTCGAATTACCGGATGCCGATCCGATGACGATCGGATCGAATCCAAACCTATTTCATATCCGAAACACGCTAACTTATGATTTTCCAACACTTAAACTCTAAATCGGTGAATCGGAGCGTAAATTGGTCAAATATCCAATTAGAACCCGCTCGCAAGTCCGAAATACGGAATAATTCCAAGTTCGAATTATCGGATGCCGATCCGATGACGATCCGATCGAATCCAAACCTATTTTATATCCGAAACACGCTAACTTATGATTTTCCAACACTTAGACTCTAAATCGGTGAATCGGAGCGTAAATTGGTCAAATATCCAATTAGAACCCGCTCGCAAGTCCGAAATACGGAATAATTCCAACTTCGAATTACCGGATGCCGATCCGATGACGATCGGATCGAATCCAAACCTATTTCATATCCGAAACACGCTAACTTATGATTTTCCAACACTTAAACTCTAAATCGGTGAATCGGAGCGTAAATTGGTCAAATATCCAATTAGAACCCGCTCGCAAGTCCGAAATACGGAATAATTCCAAGTTCGAATTACCGGATGCCGAGCCGATGACGATCCGATCGAATCCAAACCTATTTTATATCCGAAACACGCTAACTTATGATTTTCCAACACTTAGACTCTAAATCGGTGAATCGGAGCGTAAATTGGTCAAATATCCAATTAGAACCCGCTCGCAAGTCCGAAATACGGAATAATTCCAAGTTCGAATTATCGGATGCCGAGCCGATGACGATCCGATCGAATCCAAACCTATTTTATATCCGAAACACGCTAACTTATGATTTTCCAACACTTAGACTCTAAATCGGTGAATCGGAGCGTAAATTGGTCAAATATCCAATTAGAACCCGCTCGCAAGTCCGAAATACGGAATAATTCCAAGTTCGAATTATCGGATGCCGAGCCGATGACGATCCAATCGAATCCAAACCTATTTTATATCAGAAACACGCTAACTTATGATTTTCCAACACTTAGACTCTAAATCGGTGAATCGGAGCGTAAATTGGTCAAATATCCAATTAGAACCCGCTCGCAAGTCCGAAATACGGAATAATTCCAAGTTCGAATTATCGGATGCCGAGCCGATGACGATCCGATCGAATCCAAACCTATTTTATATCCGAAACACGCTAACTTATGATTTTCCAACACTTAGACTCTAAATCGGTGAATCGGAGCGTAAATTGGTCAAATATCCAATTAGAACCCGCTCGCAAGTCCGAAATACGGAATAATTCCAACTTCGAATTACCGGATGCCGATCCGATGACGATCGGATCGAATCCAAACCTATTTCATATCCGAAACACGCTAACTTATGATTTTCCAACACTTAAACTCTAAATCGGTGAATCGGAGCGTAAATTGGTCAAATATCCAATTAGAACCCGCTCGCAAGTCCGAAATACGGAATAATTCCAAGTTCGAATTATCGGATGCCGATCCGATGACGATCCGATCGAATCCAAACCTATTTTATATCCGAAACACGCTAACTTATGATTTTCCAACACTTAAACTCTAAATCGGTGAATCGGAGCGTAAATTGGTCAAATATCCAATTAGAACCCGCTCGCAAGTCCGAAATACGGAATAATTCCAAGTTCGAATTATCGGATGCCGAGCCGATGACGATCCGATCGAATCCAAACCTATTTTATATCCGAAACACGCTAACTTATGATTTTCCAACACTTAGACTCTAAATCGGTGAATCGGAGCGTAAATTGGTCAAATATCCAATTAGAACCCGCTCGCAAGTCCGAAATACGGAATAATTCCAAGTTCGAATTATCGGATGCCAAGCCGATGACGATCCGATCGAATCCAAACCTATTTTATATCCGAAACACGCTAACTTATGATTTTCCAACACTTAGACTCTAAATCGGTGAATCGGAGCGTAAATTGGTCAAATATCCAATTAGAACCCGCTCGCAAGTCCGAAATACGGAATAATTCCAAGTTCGAATTATCGGATGCCGAGCCGATGACGATCCGATCGAATCCAAACCTATTTTATATCCGAAACACGCTAACTTATGATTTTCCAACACTTAGACTCTAAATCGGTGAATCGGAGCGTAAATTGGTCAAATATCCAATTAGAACCCGCTCGCAAGTCCGAAATACGGAATAATTCCAACTTCGAATTACCGGATGCCGATCCGATGACGATCGGATCGAATCCAAACCTATTTCATATCCGAAACACGCTAACTTATGATTTTCCAACACTTAGACTCTAAATCGGTGAATCGGAGCGTAAATTGGTCAAATATCCAATTAGAACCCGCTCGCAAGTCCGAAATACGGAATAATTCCAAGTTCGAATTATCGGATGCCGAGCCGATGACGATCCGATCGAATCCAAACCTATTTTATATCCGAAACACGCTAACTTATGATTTTCCAACACTTAGACTCTAAATCGGTGAATCGGAGCGTAAATTGGTCAAATATCCAATTAGAACCCGCTCGCAAGTCCGAAATACGGAATAATTCCAACTTCGAATTACCGGATGCCGATCCGATGACGATCGGATCGAATCCAAACCTATTTCATATCCGAAACACGCTAACTTATGATTTTCCAACACTTAGACTCTAAATCGGTGAATCGGAGCGTAAATTGGTCAAATATCCAATTAGAACCCACTCGCAAGTCCGAAATACGGAATAATTCCAAGTTCGAATTATCGGATGCCGAGCCGATGACGATCCGATCGAATCCAAACCTATTTTATATCCGAAACACGCTAACTTATGATTTTCCAACACTTAGACTCTAAATCGGTGAATCGGAGCGTAAATTGGTCAAATATCCAATTAGAACCCGCTCGCAAGTCCGAAATACGGAATAATTCCAAGTTCGAATTATCGGATGCCGAGCCGATGACGATCCGATCGAATCCAAACCTATTTTATATCCGAAACACGCTAACTTATGATTTTCCAACACTTAGACTCTAAATCGGTGAATCGGAGCGTAAATTGGTCAAATATCCAATTAGAACCCGCTCGCAAGTCCGAAATACGGAATAATTCCAAGTTCGAATTATCGGATGCCAAGCCGATGACGATCCAATCGAATCCAAACCTATTTTATATCCGAAACACGCTAACTTATGATTTTCCAACACTTAGACTCTAAATCGGTGAATCGGAGCGTAAATTGGTCAAATATCCAATTAGAACCCGCTCGCAAGTCCGAAATACGGAATAATTCCAAGTTCGAATTATCGGATGCCGAGCCGATGACGATCCGATCGAATCCAAACCTATTTTATATCCGAAACACGCTAACTTATGATTTTTCAACACTTAGACTCTAAATCGGTGAATCGGAGCGTAAATTGGTCAAATATCCAATTAGAACCCGCTCGCAAGTCCGAAATACGGAATAATTCCAACTTCGAATTACCGGATGCCGATCCGATGACGATCGGATCGAATCCAAACCTATTTCATATCCGAAACACGCTAACTTATGATTTTCCAACACTTAAACTCTAAATCGGTGAATCGGAGCGTAAATTGGTCAAATATCCAATTAGAACCCGCTCGCAAGTCCGAAATACGGAATAATTCCAAGTTCGAATTATCGGATGCCGATCCGATGACGATCCGATCGAATCCAAACCTATTTTATATCCGAAACACGCTAACTTATGATTTTCCAACACTTAGACTCTAAATCGGTGAATCGGAGCGTAAATTGGTCAAATATCCAATTAGAACCCGCTCGCAAGTCCGAAATACGGAATAATTCCAACTTCGAATTACCGGATGCCGATCCGATGACGATCGGATCGAATCCAAACCTATTTCATATCCGAAACACGCTAACTTATGATTTTCCAACACTTAAACTCTAAATCGGTGAATCGGAGCGTAAATTGGTCAAATATCCAATTAGAACCCGCTCGCAAGTCCGAAATACGGAATAATTCCAAGTTCGAATTACCGGATGCCGAGCCGATGACGATCCGATCGAATCCAAACCTATTTTATATCCGAAACACGCTAACTTATGATTTTCCAACACTTAGACTCTAAATCGGTGAATCGGAGCGTAAATTGGTCAAATATCCAATTAGAACCCGCTCGCAAGTCCGAAATACGGAATAATTCCAAGTTCGAATTATCGGATGCCGAGCCGATGACGATCCGATCGAATCCAAACCTATTTTATATCCGAAACACGCTAACTTATGATTTTCCAACACTTAGACTCTAAATCGGTGAATCGGAGCGTAAATTGGTCAAATATCCAATTAGAACCCGCTCGCAAGTCCGAAATACGGAATAATTCCAAGTTCGAATTATCGGATGCCGAGCCGATGACGATCGGATCGAATCCAATCCTATTTTATATCCGAAACACGCTAACTTATGATTTTCCAACACTTAGACTCTAAATCGGTGAATCGGAGCGTAAATTGGTCAAATATCCAATTAGAACCCGCTCGCAAGTCCGAAATACAGAATAATTCCAAGTTCGAATTATCGGATGCCGAGCCGATGACGATCCGATCGAATCCAAACCTATTTTATATCCGAAACACGCTAACTTATGATTTTCCAACACTTAGACTCTAAATCGGTGAATCGGAGCGTAAATTGGTCAAATATCCAATTAGAACCCGCTCGCAAGTCCGAAATACGGAATAATTCCAACTTCGAATTACCGGATGCCGATCCGATGACGATCGGATCGAATCCAAACCTATTTCATATCCGAAACACGCTAACTTATGATTTTCCAACACTTAAACTCTAAATCGGTGAATCGGAGCGTAAATTGGTCAAATATCCAATTAGAACCCGCTCGCAAGTCCGAAATACGGAATAATTCCAAGTTCGAATTATCGGATGCCGATCCGATGACGATCCGATCGAATCCAAACCTATTTTATATCCGAAACACGCTAACTTATGATTTTCCAACACTTAGACTCTAAATCGGTGAATCGGAGCGTAAATTGGTCAAATATCCAATTAGAACCCGCTCGCAAGTCCGAAATACGGAATAATTCCAAGTTCGAATTATCGGATGCCGAGCCGATGACGATCCGATCGAATCCTAACCTATTTTATATCCGAAACACGCTAACTTATGATTTTCCAACACTTAGACTCTAAATCGGTGAATCGGAGCGTAAATTAGTCAAATATCCAATTAGAACCCGCTCGCAAGTCCGAAATACGGAATAATTCCAACTTCGAATTACCGGATGCCGATCCGATGACGATCGGATCGAATCCAAACCTATTTCATATCCGAAACACGCTAACTTATGATTTTCCAACACTTAAACTCTAAATCGGTGAATCGGAGCGTAAATTGGTCAAATATCCAATTAGAACCCGCTCGCAAGTCCGAAATACGGAATAATTCCAAGTTCGAATTATCGGATGCCGATCCGATGACGATCCGATCGAATCCAAACCTATTTTATATCCGAAACACGCTAACTTATGATTTTCCAACACTTAGACTCTAAATCGGTGAATCGGAGCGTAAATTGGTCAAATATCCAATTAGAACCCGCTCGCAAGTCCGAAATACGGAATAATTCCAACTTCGAATTACCGGATGCCGATCCGATGACGATCGGATCGAATCCAAACCTATTTCATATCCGAAACACGCTAACTTATGATTTTCCAACACTTAAACTCTAAATCGGTGAATCGGAGCGTAAATTGGTCAAATATCCAATTAGAACCCGCTCGCAAGTCCGAAATACGGAATAATTCCAAGTTCGAATTACCGGATGCCGAGCCGATGACGATCCGATCGAATCCAAACCTATTTTATATCCGAAACACGCTAACTTATGATTTTCCAACACTTAGACTCTAAATCGGTGAATCGGAGCGTAAATTGGTCAAATATCCAATTAGAACCCGCTCGCAAGTCCGAAATACGGAATAATTCCAAGTTCGAATTATCGGATGCCGAGCCGATGACGATCCGATCGAATCCAAACCTATTTTATATCCGAAACACGCTAACTTATGATTTTCCAACACTTAGACTCTAAATCGGTGAATCGGAGCGTAAATTGGTCAAATATCCAATTAGAACCCGCTCGCAAGTCCGAAATACGGAATAATTCCAAGTTCGAATTATCGGATGCCGAGCCGATGACGATCCAATCGAATCCAAACCTATTTTATATCAGAAACACGCTAACTTATGATTTTCCAACACTTAGACTCTAAATCGGTGAATCGGAGCGTAAATTGGTCAAATATCCAATTAGAACCCGCTCGCAAGTCCGAAATACGGAATAATTCCAAGTTCGAATTATCGGATGCCGAGCCGATGACGATCCGATCGAATCCAAACCTATTTTATATCCGAAACACGCTAACTTATGATTTTCCAACACTTAGACTCTAAATCGGTGAATCGGAGCGTAAATTGGTCAAATATCCAATTAGAACCCGCTCGCAAGTCCGAAATACGGAATAATTCCAACTTCGAATTACCGGATGCCGATCCGATGACGATCGGATCGAATCCAAACCTATTTCATATCCGAAACACGCTAACTTATGATTTTCCAACACTTAAACTCTAAATCGGTGAATCGGAGCGTAAATTGGTCAAATATCCAATTAGAACCCGCTCGCAAGTCCGAAATACGGAATAATTCCAAGTTCGAATTATCGGATGCCGATCCGATGACGATCCGATCGAATCCAAACCTATTTTATATCCGAAACACGCTAACTTATGATTTTCCAACACTTAAACTCTAAATCGGTGAATCGGAGCGTAAATTGGTCAAATATCCAATTAGAACCCGCTCGCAAGTCCGAAATACGGAATAATTCCAAGTTCGAATTATCGGATGCCGAGCCGATGACGATCCGATCGAATCCAAACCTATTTTATATCCGAAACACGCTAACTTATGATTTTCCAACACTTAGACTCTAAATCGGTGAATCGGAGCGTAAATTGGTCAAATATCCAATTAGAACCCGCTCGCAAGTCCGAAATACGGAATAATTCCAAGTTCGAATTATCGGATGCCAAGCCGATGACGATCCGATCGAATCCAAACCTATTTTATATCCGAAACACGCTAACTTATGATTTTCCAACACTTAGACTCTAAATCGGTGAATCGGAGCGTAAATTGGTCAAATATCCAATTAGAACCCGCTCGCAAGTCCGAAATACGGAATAATTCCAAGTTCGAATTATCGGATGCCGAGCCGATGACGATCCGATCGAATCCAAACCTATTTTATATCCGAAACACGCTAACTTATGATTTTCCAACACTTAGACTCTAAATCGGTGAATCGGAGCGTAAATTGGTCAAATATCCAATTAGAACCCGCTCGCAAGTCCGAAATACGGAATAATTCCAACTTCGAATTACCGGATGCCGATCCGATGACGATCGGATCGAATCCAAACCTATTTCATATCCGAAACACGCTAACTTATGATTTTCCAACACTTAGACTCTAAATCGGTGAATCGGAGCGTAAATTGGTCAAATATCCAATTAGAACCCGCTCGCAAGTCCGAAATACGGAATAATTCCAAGTTCGAATTATCGGATGCCGAGCCGATGACGATCCGATCGAATCCAAACCTATTTTATATCCGAAACACGCTAACTTATGATTTTCCAACACTTAGACTCTAAATCGGTGAATCGGAGCGTAAATTGGTCAAATATCCAATTAGAACCCGCTCGCAAGTCCGAAATACGGAATAATTCCAACTTCGAATTACCGGATGCCGATCCGATGACGATCGGATCGAATCCAAACCTATTTCATATCCGAAACACGCTAACTTATGATTTTCCAACACTTAGACTCTAAATCGGTGAATCGGAGCGTAAATTGGTCAAATATCCAATTAGAACCCACTCGCAAGTCCGAAATACGGAATAATTCCAAGTTCGAATTATCGGATGCCGAGCCGATGACGATCCGATCGAATCCAAACCTATTTTATATCCGAAACACGCTAACTTATGATTTTCCAACACTTAGACTCTAAATCGGTGAATCGGAGCGTAAATTGGTCAAATATCCAATTAGAACCCGCTCGCAAGTCCGAAATACGGAATAATTCCAAGTTCGAATTATCGGATGCCGAGCCGATGACGATCCGATCGAATCCAAACCTATTTTATATCCGAAACACGCTAACTTATGATTTTCCAACACTTAGACTCTAAATCGGTGAATCGGAGCGTAAATTGGTCAAATATCCAATTAGAACCCGCTCGCAAGTCCGAAATACGGAATAATTCCAAGTTCGAATTATCGGATGCCAAGCCGATGACGATCCAATCGAATCCAAACCTATTTTATATCCGAAACACGCTAACTTATGATTTTCCAACACTTAGACTCTAAATCGGTGAATCGGAGCGTAAATTGGTCAAATATCCAATTAGAACCCGCTCGCAAGTCCGAAATACGGAATAATTCCAAGTTCGAATTATCGGATGCCGAGCCGATGACGATCCGATCGAATCCAAACCTATTTTATATCCGAAACACGCTAACTTATGATTTTTCAACACTTAGACTCTAAATCGGTGAATCGGAGCGTAAATTGGTCAAATATCCAATTAGAACCCGCTCGCAAGTCCGAAATACGGAATAATTCCAACTTCGAATTACCGGATGCCGATCCGATGACGATCGGATCGAATCCAAACCTATTTCATATCCGAAACACGCTAACTTATGATTTTCCAACACTTAAACTCTAAATCGGTGAATCGGAGCGTAAATTGGTCAAATATCCAATTAGAACCCGCTCGCAAGTCCGAAATACGGAATAATTCCAAGTTCGAATTATCGGATGCCGATCCGATGACGATCCGATCGAATCCAAACCTATTTTATATCCGAAACACGCTAACTTATGATTTTCCAACACTTAGACTCTAAATCGGTGAATCGGAGCGTAAATTGGTCAAATATCCAATTAGAACCCGCTCGCAAGTCCGAAATACGGAATAATTCCAACTTCGAATTACCGGATGCCGATCCGATGACGATCGGATCGAATCCAAACCTATTTCATATCCGAAACACGCTAACTTATGATTTTCCAACACTTAAACTCTAAATCGGTGAATCGGAGCGTAAATTGGTCAAATATCCAATTAGAACCCGCTCGCAAGTCCGAAATACGGAATAATTCCAAGTTCGAATTACCGGATGCCGAGCCGATGACGATCCGATCGAATCCAAACCTATTTTATATCCGAAACACGCTAACTTATGATTTTCCAACACTTAGACTCTAAATCGGTGAATCGGAGCGTAAATTGGTCAAATATCCAATTAGAACCCGCTCGCAAGTCCGAAATACGGAATAATTCCAAGTTCGAATTATCGGATGCCGAGCCGATGACGATCCGATCGAATCCAAACCTATTTTATATCCGAAACACGCTAACTTATGATTTTCCAACACTTAGACTCTAAATCGGTGAATCGGAGCGTAAATTGGTCAAATATCCAATTAGAACCCGCTCGCAAGTCCGAAATACGGAATAATTCCAAGTTCGAATTATCGGATGCCGAGCCGATGACGATCGGATCGAATCCAATCCTATTTTATATCCGAAACACGCTAACTTATGATTTTCCAACACTTAGACTCTAAATCGGTGAATCGGAGCGTAAATTGGTCAAATATCCAATTAGAACCCGCTCGCAAGTCCGAAATACAGAATAATTCCAAGTTCGAATTATCGGATGCCGAGCCGATGACGATCCGATCGAATCCAAACCTATTTTATATCCGAAACACGCTAACTTATGATTTTCCAACACTTAGACTCTAAATCGGTGAATCGGAGCGTAAATTGGTCAAATATCCAATTAGAACCCGCTCGCAAGTCCGAAATACGGAATAATTCCAACTTCGAATTACCGGATGCCGATCCGATGACGATCGGATCGAATCCAAACCTATTTCATATCCGAAACACGCTAACTTATGATTTTCCAACACTTAAACTCTAAATCGGTGAATCGGAGCGTAAATTGGTCAAATATCCAATTAGAACCCGCTCGCAAGTCCGAAATACGGAATAATTCCAAGTTCGAATTATCGGATGCCGATCCGATGACGATCCGATCGAATCCAAACCTATTTTATATCCGAAACACGCTAACTTATGATTTTCCAACACTTAGACTCTAAATCGGTGAATCGGAGCGTAAATTGGTCAAATATCCAATTAGAACCCGCTCGCAAGTCCGAAATACGGAATAATTCCAAGTTCGAATTATCGGATGCCGAGCCGATGACGATCCGATCGAATCCTAACCTATTTTATATCCGAAACACGCTAACTTATGATTTTCCAACACTTAGACTCTAAATCGGTGAATCGGAGCGTAAATTAGTCAAATATCCAATTAGAACCCGCTCGCAAGTCCGAAATACGGAATAATTCCAACTTCGAATTACCGGATGCCGATCCGATGACGATCGGATCGAATCCAAACCTATTTCATATCCGAAACACGCTAACTTATGATTTTCCAACACTTAAACTCTAAATCGGTGAATCGGAGCGTAAATTGGTCAAATATCCAATTAGAACCCGCTCGCAAGTCCGAAATACGGAATAATTCCAAGTTCGAATTATCGGATGCCGATCCGATGACGATCCGATCGAATCCAAACCTATTTTATATCCGAAACACGCTAACTTATGATTTTCCAACACTTAGACTCTAAATCGGTGAATCGGAGCGTAAATTGGTCAAATATCCAATTAGAACCCGCTCGCAAGTCCGAAATACGGAATAATTCCAACTTCGAATTACCGGATGCCGATCCGATGACGATCGGATCGAATCCAAACCTATTTCATATCCGAAACACGCTAACTTATGATTTTCCAACACTTAAACTCTAAATCGGTGAATCGGAGCGTAAATTGGTCAAATATCCAATTAGAACCCGCTCGCAAGTCCGAAATACGGAATAATTCCAAGTTCGAATTACCGGATGCCGAGCCGATGACGATCCGATCGAATCCAAACCTATTTTATATCCGAAACACGCTAACTTATGATTTTCCAACACTTAGACTCTAAATCGGTGAATCGGAGCGTAAATTGGTCAAATATCCAATTAGAACCCGCTCGCAAGTCCGAAATACGGAATAATTCCAAGTTCGAATTATCGGATGCCGAGCCGATGACGATCCGATCGAATCCAAACCTATTTTATATCCGAAACACGCTAACTTATGATTTTCCAACACTTAGACTCTAAATCGGTGAATCGGAGCGTAAATTGGTCAAATATCCAATTAGAACCCGCTCGCAAGTCCGAAATACGGAATAATTCCAAGTTCGAATTATCGGATGCCGAGCCGATGACGATCCAATCGAATCCAAACCTATTTTATATCAGAAACACGCTAACTTATGATTTTCCAACACTTAGACTCTAAATCGGTGAATCGGAGCGTAAATTGGTCAAATATCCAATTAGAACCCGCTCGCAAGTCCGAAATACGGAATAATTCCAAGTTCGAATTATCGGATGCCGAGCCGATGACGATCCGATCGAATCCAAACCTATTTTATATCCGAAACACGCTAACTTATGATTTTCCAACACTTAGACTCTAAATCGGTGAATCGGAGCGTAAATTGGTCAAATATCCAATTAGAACCCGCTCGCAAGTCCGAAATACGGAATAATTCCAACTTCGAATTACCGGATGCCGATCCGATGACGATCGGATCGAATCCAAACCTATTTCATATCCGAAACACGCTAACTTATGATTTTCCAACACTTAAACTCTAAATCGGTGAATCGGAGCGTAAATTGGTCAAATATCCAATTAGAACCCGCTCGCAAGTCCGAAATACGGAATAATTCCAAGTTCGAATTATCGGATGCCGATCCGATGACGATCCGATCGAATCCAAACCTATTTTATATCCGAAACACGCTAACTTATGATTTTCCAACACTTAAACTCTAAATCGGTGAATCGGAGCGTAAATTGGTCAAATATCCAATTAGAACCCGCTCGCAAGTCCGAAATACGGAATAATTCCAAGTTCGAATTATCGGATGCCGAGCCGATGACGATCCGATCGAATCCAAACCTATTTTATATCCGAAACACGCTAACTTATGATTTTCCAACACTTAGACTCTAAATCGGTGAATCGGAGCGTAAATTGGTCAAATATCCAATTAGAACCCGCTCGCAAGTCCGAAATACGGAATAATTCCAAGTTCGAATTATCGGATGCCAAGCCGATGACGATCCGATCGAATCCAAACCTATTTTATATCCGAAACACGCTAACTTATGATTTTCCAACACTTAGACTCTAAATCGGTGAATCGGAGCGTAAATTGGTCAAATATCCAATTAGAACCCGCTCGCAAGTCCGAAATACGGAATAATTCCAAGTTCGAATTATCGGATGCCGAGCCGATGACGATCCGATCGAATCCAAACCTATTTTATATCCGAAACACGCTAACTTATGATTTTCCAACACTTAGACTCTAAATCGGTGAATCGGAGCGTAAATTGGTCAAATATCCAATTAGAACCCGCTCGCAAGTCCGAAATACGGAATAATTCCAACTTCGAATTACCGGATGCCGATCCGATGACGATCGGATCGAATCCAAACCTATTTCATATCCGAAACACGCTAACTTATGATTTTCCAACACTTAGACTCTAAATCGGTGAATCGGAGCGTAAATTGGTCAAATATCCAATTAGAACCCGCTCGCAAGTCCGAAATACGGAATAATTCCAAGTTCGAATTATCGGATGCCGAGCCGATGACGATCCGATCGAATCCAAACCTATTTTATATCCGAAACACGCTAACTTATGATTTTCCAACACTTAGACTCTAAATCGGTGAATCGGAGCGTAAATTGGTCAAATATCCAATTAGAACCCGCTCGCAAGTCCGAAATACGGAATAATTCCAACTTCGAATTACCGGATGCCGATCCGATGACGATCGGATCGAATCCAAACCTATTTCATATCCGAAACACGCTAACTTATGATTTTCCAACACTTAGACTCTAAATCGGTGAATCGGAGCGTAAATTGGTCAAATATCCAATTAGAACCCACTCGCAAGTCCGAAATACGGAATAATTCCAAGTTCGAATTATCGGATGCCGAGCCGATGACGATCCGATCGAATCCAAACCTATTTTATATCCGAAAACTTATGATTTTCCAACACTTAGACTCTAAATCGGTGAATCGGAGCGTAAATTGGTCAAATATCCAATTAGAACCCACTCGCAAGTCCGAAATTCGGAATAATTCCAAGTTCGAATTATCGAATGCCGATCCGATGACGATCCGATCGAATCCAAACCTATTTTATATCCGAAACACGCTAACTTATGATTTTCCAACACTTAGACTCTAAATCGGTGAATCGGAGCGTAAATTGGTCAAATATCCAATTAGAACCCGCTCGCAAGTCCGAAATACGGAATAATTCCAAGTTCGAATTATCGGATGCCGAGCCGATGACGATCCGATCGAATCCAAACCTATTTTATATCCGAAACACGCTAACTTATGATTTTCCAACACTTAGACTCTAAATCGGTGAATCGGAGCGTAAATTGGTCAAATATCCAATTAGAACCCGCTCGCAAGTCCGAAATACGGAATAATTCCAAGTTCGAATTATCGGATGCCGAGCCGATGACGATCCAATCGAATCCAAACCTATTTTATATCCGAAACACGCTAACTTATGATTTTCCAACACTTAGACTCTAAATCGGTGAATCGGAGCGTAAATTGGTCAAATATCCAATTAGAACCCGCTCGCAAGTCCGAAATACGGAATAATTCCAAGTTCGAATTATCGGATGCCGAGCCGATGACGATCCGATCGAATCCAAACCTATTTTATATCCGAAACACGCTAACTTATGATTTTCCAACACTTAGACTCTAAATCGGTGAATCGGAGCGTAAATTGGTCAAATATCCAATTAGAACCCGCTCGCAAGTCCGAAATACGGAATAATTCCAAGTTCGAATTATCGGATGCCGAGCCGATGACGATCCGATCGAATCCAAACCTATTTTATATCCGAAACACGCTAACTTATGATTTTCCAACACTTAGACTCTAAATCGGTGAATCGGAGCGTAAATTGGTCAAATATCCAATTAGATCCCGCTCGCAAGTCCGAAATACGGAATAATTCCAAGTTCGAATTATCGGATGCCGAGCCGATGACGATCCAATCGAATCCAAACCTATTTTATATCCGAAACACGCTAACTTATGATTTTCCAACACTTAGACTCTAAATCGGTGAATCGGAGCGTAAATTGGTCAAATATCCAATTAGAACCCGCTCGCAAGTCCGAAATACGGAATAATTCCAAGTTCGAATTATCGGATGCCGAGCCGATGACGATCCGATCGAATCCAAACCTATTTTATATCCGAAACACGCTAACTTATGATTTTCCAACACTTAGACTCTAAATCGGTGAATCGGAGCGTAAATTGGTCAAATATCCAATTAGAACCCGCTCGCAAGTCCGAAATACGGAATAATTCCAACTTCGAATTACCGGATGCCGATCCGATGACGATCGGATCGAATCCAAACCTATTTCATATCCGAAACACGCTAACTTATGATTTTCCAACACTTAAACTCTAAATCGGTGAATCGGAGCGTAAATTGGTCAAATATCCAATTAGAACCCGCTCGCAAGTCCGAAATACGGAATAATTCCAAGTTCGAATTATCGGATGCCGAGCCGATGACGATCCGATCGAATCCAAACCTATTTTATATCCGAAACACGCTAACTTATGATTTTCCAACACTTAGACTCTAAATCGGTGAATCGGAGCGTAAATTGGTCAAATATCTAATTAGAACCCGCTCGCAAGTCCGAAATACGGAATAATTCCAAGTTCGAATTATCGGATGCCGAGCCGATGATGATCCGATCGAATCCAAACCTATTTTATATCCGAAACACGCTAACTTATGATTTTCCAACACTTAGACTCTAAATCGGTGAATCGGAGCGTAAATTAGTCAAATATCCAATTAGAACCCGCTCGCAAGTCCAAAATTCGGAATAATTCCAAGTTCGAATTATCGAATGCCGATCCGATGACGATCCGATCGAATCCAAACCTAGCTATTTGATATCCGAAACACGCTAAGTTATGATTTTTCAACACTTAGACTCTAAATCGGTGAATCGGAGCGTAAATTGGTCAAATATCCAATTAGAACCCGCTCGCAAGTCTGAAATACGGAATAATTCCAAGTTCGAATTATCGGATGCCGATAATTCTACGATCGGATCGAATCCAAACCTATTTCAAAATCGAAACACGCTAACTTATCATTTTTTAACGCTTAGACTCAGTTATAGATATAAACCATTTTTTTAACAAATACATGTTAATTGCAGGAGCAGGGCGGCGTCAGGGGATCGATGAGAGCACTAGCGTTGGTGGTGGGCGGGCGTGGTTGAGATAGGGCGGCGTCAGGGGATCGATGAGAGCACCGGCGTTGGTGGCGGGCGGGGGTGGTTGAGATAGGACATGTATCATCTCTCAGTTCTGGATTGTGTAAATATTATTTTGTAATATATGGTTATTTTTTGTTCTTGTCTATAATTGTCGGCCGAGAACTGTGGTAATATTTGATAATTTGCTGTAATTTTTTATCAATTTAGGTAATATTTTATAAATTGTGGTAATATTTGATAAATTGTGGTAATATATTGTGGTATTGAATCACAGGAATTAAATAACATTATTTAGGTAAATTTATTAAAAAAAAAAAAATACTTATTACCGACGGAAATTAATTATTCCGTCGGTAATAATATTTTTATTTTTTTAAAATTATTAATGATTTGCCGACGGCATATAATGTCCGTCGGTAATATATATAGTATTACCGACGGTTATATGAATTTGGTCGGTAATATATATATTATTACCGACGGGTAATATATATATGTGTCGGTAATATATATATTATTACCGACAGTATGAAATATACCCGTCGGTAAAATGGTTATATATTACCGACGGATTCTTATATTTCGTCGGCAATACTAAATTATATTAGTTTTAAATTGATTAAATATTACCGACGGCGTTAATATTACCGTCGGTATTAATTATTATTACCGACGGTAATATTTGGTCCGTCGTATTGTTTTCCCCGACGCCTTCTTTCCCGACAGCAAGCGACGGAAATACCTTCCGTCGCTATAGAATATTACCGACGAAATTTAAATATTACCGACGGATAGTGTCCGTCGGTAATAACTGTTTTTTTTGTAGTGATCACTGGAGATGACTCTACTGCGATTGCTAGTCTTCAGCAGCACTTGAGGAACCAATTTCAGATGAAGGATTTGGGTACGCTTCGTCACTTTCTTGGTCTTGAGGTAGCATACAGTGCAGATAGCATCCTGCTCTCTCAGCAGAAGTACCTTTCAGACATCCTTAGTCGTGCTGCCCTCACAGATA
Organism: Chamaelirium japonicum; assembly: GCA_947650365.1. Taxonomy (NCBI): domain Eukaryota; kingdom Viridiplantae; phylum Streptophyta; class Magnoliopsida; order Liliales; family Melanthiaceae; genus Chamaelirium; species Chamaelirium japonicum. The sequence goes on along the minus strand of OX393550.1, from coordinate 83,030,122 downwards.
ACCGCACAGTAGACACTCCTCTTGAGCTTCACTCGAAGCTACGTCCTACAGATGGAGTTCCTCTTTCAGATCCCACTCGGTACAGGCAGATTGTGGGACAGCTTGTCTATCTCTGCATCACTCGGCCTGACATTGCACACGCTGTCAGCATTGTCAGTCAGTTTGTTGCAGCTCCACACTCAGACCACTACGGTGCTCTTCTTCGGATCCTCCGGTACCTCAGAGGGACAGTTACTCGCTCTTTGTTTCTATCGTCGTCCTCCTCTCTTAGACTTCGAGCCTACTCAGATGCAGACTGGGCTGGAGATCCGACTACACGCCACTCCACCACTGGTTACTGTTTGTTTCTCGACGACTCTTTGATATCCTGGCGCAGCAAGAAGCAAAAAGTGGTGTCTCTCTCTAGCACTGAGGCTGAGTACAGGGCCATGGCCTCTACGACTAAGGAGATAGTTCACCTTCGACGTCTCCTCAATGATCTCGGTGTTGCTTTCTCCGAGCCTACTCCACTTTACTGTGATAACCGGAGTGTCATTCAGATTGCTAGCAACCCGGTTTTTCATGAAAGGATAAAGCACATCGAGATTGACTGTCACTTCGTCCGACAGGAGTATGAGGCCATGACAATCTCACTACCGTTCATTCCCTCAACAGAGCAGATCGCAGACTTCTTCACGAAGTCACATCCTACACCTCGTTTTCGGTCTTTGATTGCCAAACTCTTGGTGCATGATCAACCCTGAGTTTGAGGGGGGGTGTTAAGATATGTTAGTGTATATACATATACTCAGCGTATATATGACTCACATGTATTCACCTTATATTGGCGATTGGCCTAATGAGAGATTCATTTCATTCTCTCCCCAAACCCTAGCTCTCCTTCTCTCTCTCTCCTTCTCTTCCTCTCTTCCTCTAGGGTTTGTCACAATATATATATATATATATATATATATATATATATATATATATATATATATATATATATATATATATATATATATATATATATATATATATATATGTGTGTGTGTGTGTGTGTGTGTGTGTGTGTGTGTGTGTGTGTGTGTGTGTGTGAACATGATAGAAAATTATATTTAGGGAAGGAAAAAAATGGCATGAGATCGAAGCGCGCAAGGAGCTATCCTAAGAACAACGAAGGAAAATACGGACTACGGTGAAAAAGTTCAGCGTGGCTGTGCAAAAATTCTAGTGGGTGGAGAATAAGGGAGAAGCGCATATAAATAAAGGAGGTAATATTTATGAGGGCCAGAGTAATAAAGGCATTTACTAGCTAAGCAGACTAGGAAAACCCTGATGGCTAGAACCATCAAAGAGGCAGACAAAAGCTAACTTCATTAGCAAAATGGTCAAGGACGCTTGCATTGGATCCCCATTCGAAAGGGTTGGAGCCCTCGACGTATCATTTCGATCCAAGCATCAGAAGCAAAGGAGAATAGGAGGAAGAGTCCAAAGTGCAACTTCCGAAGAAGAAGGCATCATCTCTTGTGGGTGGGTTCACCCCAAAAAACCATACCCACATTGCTCATCAGTACTTGCTAGGAGATCTGGATTGTCCAAGGCATATTAGCATGGCATGTTCCTCTTGTTTGTATGGAAGTTTGATAACAAACCAGAATTCTCCTAAGGATTTTCTTATAAAATAGTTATGGGAACATCGAGCCAATATGACATACGACCATATAAGATTCATTATCACACTTAGGTTCGATAAGTATAAGCATGCTGGCTATGTGACTAATATGATTACTAGACCTTGATTGTATTTCTCCTTGTAACTAGCTTAATAATTTTACTCAAATGCAAGATAAATGGAAGTTTATCCTCGGTAGGGCTACAACTCTAGAGGGTTGAGGGGTCACCTAGGCCTAATTCGAGCGGTTGAACCCTTTGCCCAAGCCCAATCCCAACTCAAGGATGGCTTTTAGTTCACTATCCCAAGCCCAACCCGAGTTAGATAGGTCGGGTTGGAAAGGTTTGGATGGAAGGTAGGCTGATCTCAACATTATAGAATAGAATAAAATAGCGTAACTGTAAAATAAGCATTTGGAATTGTTTTGAAAATACTGATATCTTTCAGAAAAGAAAATGCCCTGTAAGAAGAAACCCATCCCGAAACTCTCTAGCCTCCAATGGATTCCCCTCCCTCTTCCTTGATGATGGCTACCCTCTAAACCCTTATAGCATCCTGATAAAACCTCTCTTGTATTTCTAGGCTCGTCCTAGAACCTCTTATTTATAGGCACACATTTATATCCGACTTGTAGGAGGAATTCCACACGAAAATGCCGATCGAATGACGTCAATCGCATGCCAAACTAGATTGTGCACACGACCAGAGAAGAACTTGTGCAGGATCGGTCGCTCGCCCAACTTTTCTGCCGATGCAAGTCGTGTGCATGACCTGGGGAGGTCGTGCACATGATTTTCATGGTAGACTCATCCTTCACTCTTGTGCTCTGTCTTACACCGTTAATTTCTTCGCGCACAAACCTTAGACTTGTATATGGTTTGTTTGGAGCCACATCTTCAACACACTAGGGGCTTATGCGGTAATTAAGACCTCCCCATCAAATTTTTTTCTTGTATTATGAGAAAAGTTTGCATCAATTGCCATCACCTTTGTTGAATCATGTTGTCCAGCTCAGGATTTTCCAATAACTTATGGGAAGAGACACAATATACTATCAGCCGTATGTTGAATAAAATTATCCATAAAGATCTTTGTAACACCATATAATATGTTAAATAACAAAATATCTAATTTAGGCTATCTCTTGTGGATTCATCTCCTGCAGGTTCTCTCATGTGAAAAGGGACCAAAATGTTGTATATTATTCTTTGAAATAAGGATATCTTTGATAATTATATTTAGATCTAAAACTATTGCGCTACACCAATACTGTTGAAAAAGGACGGGCAATGACCGTCGTTTATTATATTATTCCATTTCGGTCAAGGGCATGTATCTCATTTTGGGGAAAATTTTCAGCACATCCTGTGTATATTAAAACATTTGCCCAGAGCATATCAGCACGCTCTAAGTGCTAGGGGCCACTACCCCCATGTGCTGGGCCTTGCTATCCATGTCTCTTGAATTGTAGTGGGCCCAGTGGTTGTAGCGTACACAGGATGTGCTGAAAATTTTTCGCTCATTTTGGGCTATTTATTATGGTGAAATGACCAAAAGCCCTTAAAATGAACCAATTGAGAGAGAGGGTGATGCTCCAACCTCTTTAAGGAGTTGGAACAAAATCATTCGCAAAGGGAACACTCCATTACAAAGCATGCCCAGGTAGGGGTGGTAATTTTTTGTCCAACCCGAAAAAACCATCCTTCCAAAAAAAAAAGATTTTTGATAAAGCTTTTTATCCAAAATCCGATCTGGGTCCAGGTCCTGGTTCGTCCAGATTTTTCGATTTAAATCCTGGTGCGTCTCATGGTTCACCAATTCAGACATGTCGACCTGGTTGTCCCAAATATATATATTAGAATATATTAAAATATAAATCATTAAGCCACCAATAGGGAGGACAAGCCATTCCAGGGGCAGAACTGTCAGTAGGCAGACTCGTTGCCCCTGGGATAGAGCTGCCAATAAGGCGGACTCGCTACCCTAGGGTAGATCCACTAACAGAGTGGACCCATCGACCTAGGGATGGATCCGCTAACAGGGTGGGCTCACCGCCAGCAAAGCGAACAAGCCGCCCCGGGGGCAGAGCTGCCAACAAGGTGGACTCACAAACCCGGTGGTAGATCGCCAAGGCAAAGCCACCAAAGAGGCGGACTGCCTGCCCCCGGGCCGTAGAACCACCAAAGGGGCAGGCAACACACCCCTTCAGTAGTTGAGCCACCAGGGGAGTGGACAACTTGCCCCTTTGGCTGTCTAGCTGCCAAAGGGGCATACAACCTGCCCCTCATTTGGCAAAACATTCTGAGGGGTGTTCTAACCCCCTTGGGAACCCAAGGATCCGCCAAGAGTTTTGACCAGGAGGATTAACTCCCCCTCCAGGGGAATTACCTCTCAAGGAGAGAGAAATAGATCCTTCAGGCCCTAGTCTAGAATGCCTCACTCGAGCAACAAGTCATGGATCGTCAAGCTCCTACGTATCTCGACCTACCATGATGGTGGAAATTGTTGGTGCATAAAATATGCATCCCCTTGCTCAGCATTGAGCCCATGGCTCTCAGAAGAGAAGGCTAAATAAAACAAGGAAAAGGGGAGAAGCGGAGGATAATCAACCCCCCCCCCCCCCCCCCCCCCCCTCTCCAGGACTTGACAACCTCTATTGTAGAGCACTATGATGATGAGTGATATGAGCAGAATGCACCCTAATAAGGGGCTAGTTCTCCATGAACACCTCTCGGCGAGACCCCGCCTTAGTGTCAAAGGCTGCAGGTGACTGTCTTGTCAGAAGAAGGAAGACACCCCATGGACGTCTCACGAGATGACATCCGGACATGCCTGGATATGTGCTCCTAAACAGACTCAAGAAGGATAGCTGTCCGAAAGAGATAGGTCAAACTTATGACATCCCACATGGGCAACAACTGTCATGTAACAATAGCCGCCGCCCCCCCCCCCCCCCCCCCCATCTTTCCTTATAAAAGTAGAGGTAGGGGCACTAAGAAAAGAATTGATCCTTTGTAATCCTATGGGTAAAGGCTTCAACCTACTTGTGTGAATTTAATCACCAAGTTCTTAGACACATTCTGTCTCTCATCTTCCTCCTCTGAAGACCCCTCCACCTACAGCAGGAAGAACCAAGTAGGGGCATCCATTATAGGAGCCACATATTTTTCTCAATCCATTGCTCGAGATCAAGGCCGCTTATAGGGCATCCCCATTTGAAGGAGTCGAAGCCCTCGATGTATTTCCCACATCTCGATCCATGCATCGATGGGAAGAAAATGAGAGCAGGAAGAAGAGTAAAAATTCACCACTTCTGAGGATCGATGAAGGCAACATCTCTTGTGGGCGGGTTCATCCCATAAAACCATACCCATAATGCTCATCAGTCCTTGACCAGGAGATGTGGATCATCCAAGGCATATTAACATGACATATTCCTCCTCTTGATCGAATCGGAGTTGATAACAAACCATAATTCACCTAAGGACTTCCTCGTCAGGTCCAATTTGAGGGGTTGAACTCTTTGCCTATGCCGAACTCAACCCAAGGACGACCTGTAGTTCACTAGCCCAATCCCAACCCGAGTTAAGGAGGGTCGGATTGGCTGAGTTAGACCGACATGTTGGTCTGTTTCGACATGAAAGAGGAGAATAAATTAGCGTGACTGTAAAATAAGCATTTGGAATTATTTTGAAACTACTGACATATTTTAAAGAAGAAAAATAAATATTAAATACTATTGTAAATAGACAATCCAACTAGTTATATAAATTTTTTCGGATAGACATGAATTCACAGGCCTCCACGACTTATTGAGTTAAAAGAAACTCCAAACTTTGCGCTTGTGCCTTCTCATACTGGCACTGATCTTCACGCATACTTTTGTGGAATGAGCGTAAGAAAATTGATTGAAACACCTCGAATTTTTGCTCTTAAACAAGAGAAATTTAGGTTGATGAATTTACATTATCTAATTTTTATTGATCCACCCTAGGAGTGTGTGTGTGTGTGTGTGTGTGAGAGAGAGAGAGAGAGAGAGAGAGAGAGAGAGAGAGAGAGAGAGAGAGAGCTTTGAGTAAGTGTGGGTCGTATCATGCAGGGATGGATCCAGGAATCGAACCTTGGGGGGGCGAATGTTAGAAAAATCTTTAGGGGGACCGGGTGTTAAATTTTGTTAAAAATTCAGCGGGGGCCGAACTTATATAATTTTAAAATAATCATAACTAACACGACTATAAAAAGGGTTCTCTTTCGAATCTAGGGGGGGACGGTCGCCCCCACACGCCCCCCCTCGATCCATCCCTGGTATCATGGAGGAGTCTATGCATGATGGGCATCATCTCTTGCAACATGGTTTCTTATTGAGAATTCATGAGGTACCAAATACAGAGACAAACACTATATAGATCAATCCTTCTCTTATTCTTAGCGCACACACACACACAAACGGTCCAAAGCTACCAAGAATCCAAGATGATCAGAGAGGCCTGTGGCTTTAAGTGCTGGTACAGAGACACATCCATTGACCCACAAACAGATGATTGCAGTCGACACCAGGGTTGTAAGTGTAGAACTCCGTCTCTGTCATGTTGTGACTCATCCAAATATCGTAGCACGTGCCACCGGTCCCCACCTGGACCATGCCTCTGCATGTTTGAGCCAACACCTTGGAGATGATGAGAGGGTGGAAAGCATGAAGAGCACTACTATAAAAGACTTAACCATTGTAGTTTCCCTCTCTTCACAGGTAGTAGCTCCCTCTTAATTCTTTGATGTTAGATGTTTATATGACCTCTCCTACGCATAGGCACATCTATATAACAAGGGACATCGGTTTTGTGCAGACTAGACAAAACGGAAGCTGACTAAGAAAAAACAAACACTGAATAGACAACCCCCCCCCCCCCCCCCCCTTTCTCTTCATATCTCTCTCTCCTTTACCGCCTCGGATTCGAGCGGGCTGGCCCCTCCCAAATCCAGAAGCTCGATTGGGAGGTCCTCGACCTCAATATCCAGTCCTGGCTATGCGCCGCTCAGGTCACCGTCAGGACCCTTTTCTCTAGGGAGCGGATCCTCTGCGACTACGTCTTCACCGGTAGAGACTCCATCAGGGACCCTGCTTCGCCGACATCGTCCGGGACGCCGCCGTCCAGTTCCTCGGCATCCCGGAGTCTGTGACGAGATCGAAGCAGTCGCCGGAGAAGCTATTCCGGATCTTGGATCTCTACGAAGCGTTCAAGGACCTCTGGCCCGAGATCGAGTCCGTATTCTCCTTCGAGTCCACCTCCGCCGTCCGATCCCAGGCCCTTACTTCTCTCCTCAATCCCGCTGAGGCCGCCCTCTTCACGCTCGCCGACTTCGAGGACGAGATCCAGAAGGACGCCTCCAAAGCGCCCAACGCTGACGGTGGGGTCCACCCCTTGACCTGCTAATTGATGAACTTCCTCACGAACTACGAGATCTCCCTCGTCGACATATTCACCGACTTCCCACTTCAAGTACCGGCCCCCCTCGCGGAGTCATTCTTCGATTCGCCGGTGGTCACGATGCCGGCCGCCTCGGCCCTGTCGTCGTCGTCATCCCCCTCCTTCAAGGGGAGCCCCCGAGGCGGCTCGATCTCCGTGTGGATCGCGTGGCTAGTGATCCTCTACAAGATGGACGACATGGTGGAGTCGTACCGGGAGGTGGCACTGCCCTACCACTTCCTCACCAACAACCTCCAGTATGTGGTGAACAAAGTCCGGTAGAGCCAACTGCGGCTGCTTCTCGGCGACGAGTGGGTGGCACGACATCGGGCGAAGGTGAGGCAGTACGCGTTGAGCTATGAACACCTGACATGAGCCAAGGTGGCGGCCGCGGTCCTGGTGAAGGAGGTTACGGCTCTAGAGGCGTGGGAGCGAATGAGGGGTTTCAGCTTGGTGTTCGAGGAGGCGTGCTGGGTACAGGAGGAGTGAGTGGTGGCGGACGAAAGGTTGAGGGAGGAAGTCAAGGAGTTGATCTCCGGCATGATCGACGAGAGGTTCTAGGCGGTGCTAAGGGACATGACGACCGTGAGGTTCGTGCCGGAGGATGTGATGAACCGATTGTCAGATCTCATAAGAGGTTCGACCTGTTCCGGTTTAATCGGTTCAAGTTTGATCGATTCCGGTTCAACCGGTTCGAGTTAGGCAAAGGCTTCGTCTGGGACTCTCTCTCTCTCCACCTCTCTCTCTCTCTCTCTCTCTCTCTCTCTCTCTCTCTCTCTCTCTCTCTCTCTCTCCGATCTCTCTTCCCCCGATCTTTCTCTCTCTTTCCCCTCTCTCTCTCTCTCTCTCTCTCTCTCTCTCTCTCTTTGTCTCTCTTTCTTTTTCCCGCGATCTTGGGGTGCTGCTAGGTGAGGAAAGAGAGATCAAGAGAGAAAGAGGAGAAGAGATAAATAAGAGAGAGAAAAGGGAAGAGGAGAAAATTGGGTAGGAGAGAATTCTGAGGGGAATCTGTATGCATGCAAAGGACGGCTGGGATTGCACTGTAGTCCGAGAGAGATAGGGGGGGAGGATTGAATGAGAGAGAATCGGAGTACAACCGGAGTCAGTTAGAGATAGAGAGAGAGAAGTTTGCAAGAGAGGGAGGAACGGATGAGAGAGAGAGAGAGTGAGAGCTTAGGGACGACTGCGATCGTTCACTCTCTCTCTCTCTCTCTCTCACTCTCTCTCTCTCGTGCGCGCGCGCGCAAGAACATAGTCATCTAGATCTAGTCGCACCAAATCCGTTGCACCCAACCCACCCAACGCGCGATTACAATCCTCTCAAAATTCCATCGCCCACAGTTGTTCCACTCTTTCTCGCGCACCGTATTACAGCCGTCCAGATCGCCCACCCAATCCAGTCACCTCTCTCTCATTTCCCTTAAAATCTCGCCACCCATATCGAGCCCCCTTTCACGACCCCGCTGCAGTGCCCAGGAGTGTCTTCATGCCGAAGGTGGCTCGTTTGCAGTGCCGACAGGTGTGTTGTTGCCGAAGGCAGCCCGCTACTTTACCGACAGGTGTGTTGCCGCCGAAGGCAACCCGCTGCAGTGCTGACAAGCACGGGCATGCACTAATATATAGTATAATCCTCATATTGGACCAACACACAATTCTTATGGTCTTTTGGCATTCTTATTTGGAATGATAATGTGTCGAAAACAACACGTCTCACCCTATTTTTCTAGTGTCCATGTACATTGGAGAGCAACTTTCATGGGGAGGCCTCACCGTAAAGCTCCGTGGGGACACCTATCTCCATGCTCTGTACTGAGCATTATGGTAACCCTCACAAGACAATGGATAAGGGCCCTAGTATCCGGTGTCTTGATAGGCATCACAAGCGGGTTATACGGTAAGACCTACCCATCAAATTTTTTTTCTCTATTGTGAGAAAATTTTGAATCAATTTCTATCAACTTTGTAGAATCATGCTTTCCAGCTCAGATTTATCCAATCATTTATGGGGAGAGGCACATTTTACTGTCAGCCGCATGGTGAGTAGGATTATCCATAAAGATCTTTCTAACACCATATAATATGTTAAAAAACAATAAATCAAATTTAGGCGTATCTCTTGTGGATTCATCTCTTGCAAGTTCTCTTAGGTGAAAATGGGACCAAAATGTTCGATATTATTATTTGAAATAAGTATTTCTATGATATTATTTTCAGATCAAAAACTATTTATATATAACACACACACACACACACACACACACACACACACACACACACATGTGGGGGAAAATCTTCGTGCCGACCCGAAGACCTTCGCAGCACCAGTCAATTGGAGTCGAAGTTAATGTCGAAGATCGTTGGTCGATCGGTTGGTTGAAGTCGTTGCTTCTTTGATATGTAAACAGAAAAGCAATCAGAGAGAGAGAGATTTTGACACAAGAGAAGTGATCTCGGAGTTCAGCCGAAGCCTACGTCTCCGTGCTATAGGGAGCAACCCGAATTTACTAACACTTATGTTGAAGTGATCTCGACAGGCCGAGTATCACTGTAAACACTGATCTTTCTGAAAGAAGATCAAAGGGAGATGGTAGATCGGAAAGTTTGAAATCCCAGAGCTCTGGTTCTGAAAGTCAGATCTCAGAGTGAAAATCAGATTTTTGGATCGGATCCCTTTTACATTCGAAGGCTCTGCTATTTATAGGCATTCCGGGTGGCGAATGGCGGTTTCCGCTGCAGTATCTGGGGATCCTCCAGGTAAAGTTGCGGGCCCTGCGGTTGTCTTCGGGGGTCCACCAGGCAGGGCTGGTGGGTCCCGCTGTAGTCCTCGTGGGCCCACCAGGCAGGGCCGGTGGGTCCCGCTGTAGCCCTCGTGGGCCCACCAGGCAGGGCCGGTGGGTCCCGTGGTAGTCTTCGTGGGGCCACCAGGCAGGGCCGGTGGGTCCCGCTGTAGTCCTCGTTGGCCCACCAGGTAGGGCCGGTGGATCCCGCTGTAGCCCTCGTGGGCCCACCAGGCAGGGCCGGTGGGTCCCGCTGTAGTCCTCGTGGGCCCACCAGGCAGGGCCGGTGGGTCCCGTGGTAGATTTATGCCAAAATTTGCACCCACAACACACACACACACACACACACACACACACACACACACACACACACACACACACACACACACACACACACACACACACACACACACACACACACACACACACACACACACACACACACACACACACACACACACACACACACACACACATATATATATATATATATATATATATATATATATATATATATATATATATATATATGGGGGCGGGGAGTCTGCACCCGAGGTGCAGCAACAACGTTGCACCGCTCACTTGTTTACCTACCTAGAAGTTTTGGAATTTGATGAAATTTAGTGAGGGTGTTGTCTAGGGTAAGATGATCATCCTCACCAATTTTCATCAAATTCCAAAACTTCTAGGGGGGTTAAATGGTCGAAGCAAAATCTGCTGATTTTAACGGTGACTGCGGACGGCTGATTTTGCTTCGACCATTTGACCCCCCTAGAAGTTTTGGAATTTGATAAAAATTGGTGAGGATGATCATCTTACCCTAGACAACACCCTCACCAAATTTTATCAAATTCCAAAACTTCTAGGTTGGTCAAACAATGCCTGAGGTGCAGCAATGACGCTGCACCTCAGGTCCAGCATCCCTTTTCCCTATGTATATATATATATATATATATATATATATATATATATATATATATATATATATATATATATATATATATATATATATATATATATATATAGGATACGAGGTATAGGCTAGCGGCCTAATCAAAATAGGCAGCCACCAATTTAACACCCCTAAGAGTCTTAAAATGTGCTGATTTTTTGTGAGAATAAGCACCTTAACTTAGATAGAACACCCACAAAAAATCATCACATTATAAAACTTTTAGGAGCATCAAATGCTATATTTCAGATTAGCGATTACAACGGATATTCGATAAAACTTCTAACATTTGATGTCCCTAGGAGTTTTAGAATGTGTTGATTTTTAGTGGATGTTCTATCTAAGGTAATGTGCTTATACTCACAAAAAAAACAACACATTCTAAAACTTTTAAGGGTTTCAAATTGGTGGCTGCCCATTTCACCGAAATAGGCTAGCAGCTCATTTTCCGTTTCCTCTCTCTCTCTCTCTCTCTCTACATATATATATATATATATATATATATATATATGTGTGTGTGTGTGTGTGTGTGTGTGTGTGTGTGTGTGTGTGTGTGTGTGTGTGTGTGTGTGTGTGTGTGTGTGTGTGTGAACATGATAGAAAATTATATTTAGGGAAGGAAAAAAATGGCATGAGATCGAAGCGCACAAGGAGCTGTCCTAAGAACAACGAAGGAAAAATGCGGACTATGGTGAAAAAGTTCAGCGTGGCGGTGCAAAAATTCTAGTGGGTGGAGAATAAGGGAGAAGCACGTATAAATAAAGGATGTAATATTTATGAGGGCCAGAGTAATAAAGGTATTTACTAGCTAAGCGGACCAAGAAAACCCCAATGGCCAGAACCATCAAAGAGGCAGACAAAAGCTACCTTCATTAACAAAATGGTCAAGAACGCTTGCATTGGATCCCCATTTGAAAGGGTTCGAGCCCTCGACGTATCATTTCGATCCATGCATCAGAAGCAAAGGAGGACAGGAGGAAGAGTCCAAAGTGTAACTTTCGAAGAAGAAAGCATCATCTCTTGTGGGTGGGTTCACCCCAAAAACCCATACCCACATTGTTCATCAGTGCTTGCCAGAAGATCTGGATTGTCCAAGGCATATTCGCATGGCATGTTCCTCTTGTTTGAATCGAAGTTTGATAACAAACCAGAATTCTCCCAAGGACTTCCTTATAAAATAGTCAAGGAAACATCGAGCGAATATGACATACGAATATGATTACTAGACCTTGATTGTATTTCTCCTTGTAACTAGCTTAATAATTTCACTCAAATACAAGATAAATGGAAGTTTATCCTCGGTAGGGCTACAACTCTGGCGGGTTGAGGGGTCATCCAGGCCTAATTCAAGCGGTTGAACCCTTTGCCCAAGCCCAAGCCCAATCCCAACTCAAGGATGGCTTTAGTTCACTATCCCAAGCCCAACCCGAGTTAGATAGGTCGGGTTGGCCAGGTATGGATGGAAGGTTGGCTGGTTTCAACATTATAGAAGAGAAGAAATTAGCGTAACTGTAAAATAAGCGTTTGGAATTGTTTTGAAAATATTGATATCTTTCAGAGAAGACAATGTCCTGTAATGTCTAGTTCACTTGTTAACTTTAAAATAGGCGAGCGGATCCAAGTCCCGGCCCCACCGTCGGCGGTCGAGGAGGCTGAGAGATCCACGAAATCGAAAGTCCTAACCTATTTGAGTAGAGGGCAGAGGCGGTGCTCAGAGCCCTGTAATGTATAGTTCACTTGTTAACTTTAATAACTTGGTGCTCCACAATAGAACTTTGAGTAAATGGTTTAGTTGAAATTCCTCGCAAAAATTAATGTTTGTTTGGTTGTTGCAACACACACTGACGAACAACGGGGTTTATCCAAAACACATGAGTTGTAACTCATGCAGTTGCAACTCCTCCCAGCCAAACAAGACGTAAATGCTAGAGTGAGCGGAAGTGTAGGTCGCATCATGGAAACAAGATCTCAAGAATTATACATGCATGAAGGGCATAATCTATTGAAACATGGTTTCTTATTGAGATTTCAGAAAGGACCAAATACAGAGACAAACACTACATAAAAATCCTTTCTCTTATTCGTAGCGTGCGCGCGCACACACACAAACGGTCCAAGGCTACCAAAGATGATGATCAAAGACGCTTGTGGCTTCAAGGGCCGGTGCCGAGACACAGCCATTGACCCACAAAGAGATGATTGCAGTCGACCCCAGGGTTGTAAGTGTAGAACTCCGTCTCCGTCATGTTGTGACTCGTCCAAATATCGTAGCACGTGCCGCCGGTCCCCACCTGGACCGTGCCCCCGCATGTCTGAGCCAACACCTTGGAGATGATGAGAAGGGTGGAAAGCAAGAGGAGTGCTACTATAAAAGCCTTAGCCATTGTAGCTTCCCTCTCTTCAGAGGTAGAAGCTCCCGCTCCCTAGCCTTTTAATTCTTTGATGTTAGATGCCTATATGACCTCTCCTATGTATAGGCATATATATAGTATGATCCCTATATGGGACCAACACACAAGGCAACAAAATCTTTTTCTTTTAAGGAGTTGTGCTCTCTCTTAGCTTCTGATATCCGGTTCTTCTTGACTGGCTACCACAATGTATTTTGGCATTCTTATTTGGAATGATACGGTGTCGAAAACAACACGTCTCTCCTTATTTGTCTAGTGCCCATGTATATTGGAGAGCAACTTTGATGGGGAGGCGTCACCGCAAAGTGCCGTGGGGACGCCTATCTCCATGCTCTATATTGAGCATTGTGGTGGCCCCCACAAGACAATGGGTAAGGGCCAGTAGTATCCCGTGCCATGATAGGCATCACTATGTTGTGATCCGAGACCATCGGCCAACGGAAGGAGCGTGGAACATGTTGCGCGAAGAACTACAAGGGAGAAGACAAAGGCTTACCGCCACCGAGAAGATATCGAACATATAAACAAAGCACAAGCAGTCACACATGATGATATCTGGCAAGGACAATCAATGGATTCACTAGTATGGGAAAACCCGAGTGCATGTTTATTTGTCTCTAACAATCTCTTATACACCCATGAAGAGATACCCTCCGAAGAGAATAGATCCCGCAACCCTCTCACTCCAAGAAATGCAGGACGAATCGCCTTAATCGCGTGCTGCCAGATTAAATCGTGCGGACGATCTCCCCGCGCATGATCTGGGGAGATCGTACGTGTGCACGATCAGTCGCTAGCCCGACTTTTCTACCGATGCAAGTCGTGCGCATGACCTGGGGAAGTTGTGCGCACTATCTTCCTGGAAAATACATACAAATGGGGCTAAACATGTTGTCGTCAGTGACTCTCGTGCCATCGAGGTGCTACCCCTCAATTCAGGCACCGCATGTAACGACCGTGAAATTTAAAATATTATAAATTATAATTTTACCTTCGGTATGAGATAATATTTAATATTGACATCTTAGTGTTTGCACCATCGACAGGATTCTAACGGATCTTGTTACACTCGAATCCAACTTCCGGATCAATAGTTATGATCACTTGAATTTTCTCAATAAAAATGACGAGATCCAAAATTCTTACTGATTTGAGTCGTATATGAACATTCTCACTGGACACCCGGGTGCGAGTCATAACAACTGTTTCATTTTTTTTTGGATTTTTAGAAAGAAAAATAATATTTTTCGGATAACTAATTCACAATGGATTTATTAGTATTTAGTATAGATTAATAGATTAATATATATAAATAATAAGTAATAAAATAATAATAAAAGAGAGGACAAGATCAGGTGTTGAAATAGGAAGCTTCGTGGAAGAAGCTACGGCTCCATCCTTTCAATCACAGCCATCCATTTAACCCCGATCCGACGGTCCAAACTCCTCTCCCAATCTTTAAATACCCATCAGCCCCCCACTTCTCCACTCACTCCGAGCTCTCTCTCTCTTCCCTGTCTTTATTCTCCCCTTTCTTTCCCAAAACTCTCCTAACGAACCGCAGTTCGGTCCGGCTCGGAGGCGGTTTCCTGGGCGGTCCAAAATGCTGGGGCGTTACACTGCACATATCTGTGCCTGGCAGCCACCATCCATCGTACCAAGGAGGAGGTGCCTAGACCGGACCCTCCTCCCGGTCTCGCATCCGATGTGTCAAACTGCCCTAAGGGACGAGGTGCTAGACCGCAACCTCCTTCTTGTAGTGTTCATTGATTTCTTTGCTATCGAACTAGCGCCTCCGGATCACTAACACCGAGTCATGTCTCTGATACAAGTTTATTAGTATCATATCAAACCTTAACTCTGATATTAGTTTGTTGTGATCTGAGGCCCTTGTGTAGTGGAAGGAGCATGAAACACGACACGCGAAGAACCACCTCGGAGAAAACAAAGGCTCACCACCACTGAGAAGATCGAACATATAATTAAAGCACAAGCAATCACACACGATGATATCTAGTAACGACAATCAATGGATTAATTCACTAGTATGGGGAAACCCGAGTACATATTTGTTTATCATCAATAATTCCTCATACACCCACGAAAAGATACCCCTCAAAGAGAATAGATCCCGTCGCCCTTGATCCCGAATAACAAGAAGAAACCCTTCCCAAAACTCTCTAGTCTTCAATGGATTCCCCTCCCACTTCCTTGATGATGGCTAGCGTCTAAACCTTTATAGAGTCTTAATAAAACCTCTCTTGTGTTTCTAGGTTCAGCTTAGAACCTCTTATTTATAGACACATATTCGTATCCGACTTGTAGAAGGAATCCCACGTGAAAACACTGGCCGAACCGCCTCAATCACGTGTTGCCAGACTAGATCGTGCGCACAACCTGGGGAGATCAGGTGCATGATTAGTTGCTCGCCTGACTTTTCTATCGATACAAGTCGTGCGCACAACCTGGGGAGGTCATGCGCACGATCTTCTAAGCAGACTCGTCCTTCGCTCCTATGTTCTGTCTTCCATTGTTTCTTCACGCACGAATCTTGCACTTGTATGTGGCTTGTTTGGAGCCACATCTTCAACACAGTAGGGGCTTATGCAATAAGACCTCCCAATCAAAAACTTTTTCTATATTATGAGAAAAGCTTGCATCAATTGCCATCAACTTTGTTGAATCATGTTATCCAAGTTAGGTTTATCCAAAACTAATGGGGAGAGGCATATTTTATTGTCAGTCGTATGTTGAATAGGATTATCCATAAAGACCTTTGTAACACCATAAAATATGTTAAATAATAACAAATCAAATTTAGGCCATCTTTTGTGGATTCATCTCTTACATATTCTCTCATGTGAAAAGGGACCAAAATATTGGATATTATTTTTTGAAACAAGGATTACTCTGATAAATATTTTTAGATATAAAACTATTGTAGCATGAAAACATATATATAAACATAATAGAAAATTATATTTAGGGAAGGAAGGAACTTGCCTTGGATTGAATCGTACAAGAAGCTGTGCTAAGAACAGCGGAGGAAAAATGCGGACTATAGTGAAAAAGTTTGGCGTGGCGGTGCGAAAATTCTAGTGGGTGTAGAATAAAATCGCAACCACAACAGAAAACTCGCAAGTTTCTGCAGGTGTGAAATGAGCAAAACCTTCCACTCCCTTTATATAAAGGATAAGTGCGTAGAAATAGAGGAAAATATTTATGTGGGCCATCGGCCCCACCAGAGCAGTAATAACATTTACTAGCCAAGCCGATCAGGGAAATCCCAATGGACAGACCCGTCAAAGAGGTGGACAAAAGCTACTTTCAAGAGCAAAATCACCTAAGAGGCAGACAAAGCTTCCTTCAAGAGCGAAACCACCAAAGAGGTAGAAAAATATGTCGTTAGGATCAAAACAACCAAAGAGGTATGCAAAAGCTAATTTCAGGAGAAAAATAGCCTTGGGGGCAGAGCTGGCAACATAGAGGACACGCTGACCCGGGGGTAGTACATGCAGTAGTGCGAACTCGCTGCCTTGGGGATAGAGCTACTAGCAAGGTGGAATCGCTACCTCGAAGCAAAGCCGCCAACATGGTGAACTCATCGACCCAGGGGAAGATCCACCAACAAGGTGGACTTGCCTCCTCGGGGGTAGATCAACTAACGAGGTGGACAAGTTGCCCCTGGGGCAAACCACCAAAGAGGTAAACACTCGCTCCTTGGACGCAGAGCCACCAAAGAGGCAAACACTCGCTCCATAGAAGCAGAGTTACCAAAGAGGTAGTCATCATATCCCTTTAGCAGCAGGGCCATCAGGGAACAAACAATCCACCCTCTTTGGCTACCAAGCTTCCAAAGGGGCGAATAGCCCACCCCTTGTTTGGCAAAACTACCCAAGGGGTGGTAAGACCCCCTCAGGAGCCCAAGCAGCCACCCGAGGCTTCAGTCAGGAGGATTATCTTCCCCTCCAGGAACATGACCCCTCAAGGAGGGAGAAAGACATCCCCTGGGCCCTAGTCCAGATTGCCTCACTCGAGCAACAAGTCATGACTCGCCGAACCACTACGTATATCAACCTACCATGAGGGGACAATTGCGGGTGCATAAAATATCCACCCCCTCACTCAGCATTGAGACCAAGGCTCTAAGAAGAGGGGGTTTAGGAGAACAGGAAAAAGGGGGAATTAAGCAGAGGATAACCCCCCCCTCCAGAACCCGACTGCCACCATTCCAGAGTCATCCATATGGCGAGTGATAGGAGCAAAAGGCACCGAAATAATGGGCTAGTTCTCTACGAACACCTCTCCATGAGACCCCGCCTCCGAGTCAAAGGCTGTAGGAGGCTATCTTGTGAGAAGAAGGATATGGACATCCCACAGGACGACATCCGGAAATGCCCGAGATATGTGCTCCTAAACCGACTCAAGAAGGACAACCGTCTAAAAAAGATAGGTCGAGCTTATAACATACCACATACGGGACACTTTTCTTGTAACAATTATGGGTGCACAGAAAACCGGTGGAACCGGATATCGAACCAAACCGGTTTGGACTGTACGGTTTGGTTCGGTTTCATACAGGATCGGTTTGGTTTTGGTTCCCAAAGCGCAGAGCCGTTAGGGACCAGTTCGTTTCCCGGTTCAGGGTGTTGGTTATCTGAACCGAACCAGAACCGTTATTATATATTATGCATAATGCATTCACAGGTTGGGTCCATTGGTTCAATATGGATGATGGATTGTATATGCATAATGCATTCACGGGTCGGGTCTATTTTTATCAAAGCAAATTAGTGAATGTGCTTGTGAACTATACTATTCGGTTTGGCATCATGAAGTCGTTGTTGCAAAGTATTAATTGCCAAGAGAACCCAATGCACACGTGCGCATCTCTTCAAACTTTAGAACCGTAGGAACCAAACCGCTTTTGTAAGGTTCGGTCCGGTCTGGTTCCATGCTCCTAACAATCCGGTTCCGGTTCCAAATTTACAAGAGCCGTTGGGGCCGGTTTGGTCCCTGGTTCATCCCGGAACCGGACCGAACTAAACTGTGTGCATCCCTAGTAACAATAGGTCCCTCTCCTCTAATCTTTTTCTTATAAAAGAAAGGGTAGGGGCACTAAGAAAAGGGCTGATCCTTTTTAAACATACAAGTAAAGGCTTCATCCTACTTGTGTGAATCTAATCTCCTTTTCTCAGACTTATTATGTCTCTCATCCTCCTCCTCCGAAGACCCTTCCACCTATAACAGGAAGAACCAATCGGGGGCATCCATTCTAGGAGCCTCAGATCTTCCTGAATCCCTCGCTCGATATCAAGAACGTTGCAACACATTCACATTTGAAAGGGTTGGAGCCCTCAACGCATTGCCCTCGTCTTGATCCATGCATCAGAAGCAAAGGAGGGCAGGGGGAGAGTCCAAAGTTGTATCTTCCGAAGAAGAGGGCATCATCTCTTGTGGGTGGGTTCACCCCAAAAAACCATACCCACATTGCTCATCAGTACTTGCTAGGAGATCTGGATTGTCCAAGGCATATTAGCATGCCATATTCCTCTTATTTGAATCGAAGTTTGATAATAAACCAGAATTCGTCTAAGGACTTATAAAATAGTTATGGAAACATCGAGTGAATATGACATACGATCATATAAGTTTCATTATCACACTTAGGTTTAATAGGTATGAGCATGCTGGTTATGTGACTAATATGGGTACTAATCTTAGATTAACTACCTTAATAATTTTACTCAAATACAAGATAAATGGAAGTGTATCCTCTCTAAATAAGTTCTAGGTAGGGCTACAACTCTGGCGGGTTGAGGGATCACCCAGGCCTAATTCGAGCAGTTGAATCCTTTGTCCAAGTCCAACCCGAACTCAAGGTTGTCTTTTAGTTCACTATCCCAAGCCCAACCCGAGTTAGGTAGGGTTGAGTTGGCCGGGTTTAGATGGTGGGTTGGTTGGTTTCAACATTATAGAAGAGAAGAAATTAGCGTTAACTGTAAAATAAGCATTAGGAATTGTTTTGAAAATATTGACATCTTTTAGAGAAGGAAATTTTAATATAAAATCTTATAGCAAATAGACCATCCAACAAGTTATACAACCTTCCTCAAATGGACATGATATGTACTACAAGCTTTAGAGATGAAAGCTGACACACATACTCAACATCTCAAATGTTGCTTGCATTTTATGAAAAAGTATGGATCAACTAACAATATAACAATGAACATTAAAAATATGTAAAGAGCATCTTCTCAAATACGGGAAGTGGCCAGTGACTATTTCTCCCTAGGGTTAGGGTTTCGTCGCTCGAGATCTTGGCCTCCTCGGCCGTTGACAGCAACTCCGGGGAGGCTGGGACTTGGTTCCGAGATGTTTGAGGGGTGGGATTTGGCCCCCTTCCATCCCTAGGTACATAGGGACTTTCTCCGGCTGCCGGCATTTTGTGCTCGTCTTGCCGGAGTCGCGCAGCTCTCCTTTTGCTCATTGGCAGTCATCGCTCAGCGTCGGGGTCGGTTCTCTTGCCAAGGGCAGATGGATGGTCGGATCTGGCCCCGGTGTCGAGGTTTTCTCCGTCGATGGATGTCTAGTCACCTCCTCTGACCGGTGAGCAGCTCCCGATGGGTTACGGCAACGGCGACCGTTCGACAATAGTTCGGTGGCCAAGTGGCGGCTCCTCCTTGTTAGCTGGCACGTTGGAGATGTTGGTGGTCGCAAGGTTTCTGGTTTTGTTTTGGGTTTGGTTGTTATGTTTTCTCCACTTTGTCCAGGGGCTCCCCGTCGAGTCTGGCGTCGTCCGTCTTCACCGGAGTGTGACTCTATTTTTTCATTTTTTAGGGTTTGTATGGTTGACACTTGTGACGTCTTGGTGGTACATCGATGGCCCTTTCCCCCACCCGGTGGCGGCTTGTATTGCTTCTTCGGCATATGATGACTCGTTGTGGATCCAATGGTGATCCCCCTTCAATCTACCAAAAAAAAAAAACCGGAAAGTATAGTTCAAATAATAATGCTCTTTATTGAAGGTCTCTCAATGTATGTTACATAAAATATATATTGAATTATCGAGTTGGGAGTTGGTACAAGTTCCTCGAAGCTTCTGCCCAAGCCCAACCCGAATTGTCCCTAACCATACATGTGGAAAGCCAAGTCATGGCCTACTACACTTATGATTGTAGACGACGCCAGGGTTGCAAGTGTAGAACTCCGTCTCCGTCATGTTGTGACTCGTCAAAATATCGTAGCACGTGCCACCGGTCCCCACCTGAATCGTGCCCCCGCATATCCAACACCTTAGAGATGATGAGAAGAGTAGAAAGTATGAGGAGTGATACTGTAAAAGCCTTAACCATTGTAGCTTCCCTCTCTTCACAGATAGAAGCTCCCTCCCTCTTAATTCTTTGATGTTAGATGCCTATATGACCTCTCCTTCGAATAGGTGCATTTATAGTATGATCCCCATATGGGCCCAACACACAAGGCATATGGTCTTTTGGCATTCTTATTTGGAATGATATGGTGTCGAAAACAACAACACGTCGATCGCTCGCTATTTGTCTAGTGTCCAGGTATATCGAAGAGCAACTTTGATAGGGAGGCCTCACCGCAAAGTGCCGTGAGGACACCTATCTCTGCGCTTTATACTTAGCATTGTGGTGGCCCCCACAAGAAAATGGTTAAGGGCCCATAGTTTCTCGTGCTGTAATAGGCATTACTAGGGGGGCTTATGTGGTAAGACATCCCCATCAAAAGAATTTTGAGTGTAGTGAGAAAGTTTGTTTGAAAATTTTGCGTCAATTGCCATTAGCTTTGTCGATTCTTGCTTTCTAGTGTAGGCTTATCCAATAAATTATGGGGAGAAGCTTATTTTACTGGCAGCCACAGTTGGGTTTGATATGGCCTTCATCTTGTAAAACTCTGGTTTGTCTATAAATGATTGATAGTTTAATTAGAATTGAATTCTGGTATGTATGTTAGTTCGTGCTCTGATTATAGAACAAGGAGCCTAGGTAACATAGTAATCCACTTGAGTGGGAGGTTTAGTGGACTTGTCCTATGTAAACATAAATTGTTCATAGTTCTGATTAGGTTGGTCGCCTCATCAGGATAAGCTGTTGGGATGACAGATTGTGGGTGTCTCTACCATGACCATTACCAGGTACAGTGGCTATGGTCGAATGGAACCAATAAGATGCCAGATCGGTGAGCATACATCGATGCATTAAGCTGTGTTATGCTTAGGGTAGTCGGTTCTTAAGCCCGAGGAACCATGTCCGGTGGACTAATCAGTTGTGTGGTACTTTGTGCACCAACCTGTGAGAGATCCACTCGTGACCCAATACCATGGCACACTGGGTTACCTGGCTAACATTGCATCTGCATGCCACTTCTGTAGGCCATCCGCATCCCTACTAGGAAGTGCATTCATTCGCTTGGCCTGCATCGCATTAAACCCAGGCCTAGTTGTCAACAATTTGACTATTGATCATATTTGGTTGCTTTGTCAAAGAAATCTGGAGATGCGATGTAATAAGTCAAGTTAGACGGGATTTAGTCAGATGATCACTCGAGTCTGATGAAGATCTCCACAGCTCGAGTTGATTCATGGAACCATGTGGCGTAACAACGTATTACCAAAGCTAAGCAAAGGACAGGGGTATGTGAGAAAGTATATTAAGTCTGGGTGAATTGAAGTGCAGTCTGTGTTGCACTCTAGGTGGCTACACAGGTTAATCAGGCTCAGATGACTAATGGTACACTTGGAAAAGTGTATTAGTCAAGTCTGATTGGAAGCCATAAACTCCAGTCCCTAAAGATTCCACCTTATCCATACTTCATTCAGATTTATTACTTTTTTCTATCTCACTAGAAAGGAAGTTGGTTTCCTAAAACCCTAATGATCCTCCACTCCATTTGTGCATAGGACTAGAGCATGGGAGATGTGGTCGTTTAGTATATATACTAGGGAACCCCAGAGTAGTAGAATATATACTAGGTACACCCCCCTTCCCATGTGGACCTCACTTTGTGTGTGCATAACAGTAGAGCATGTTAGAAGTGAGCTAGTACATTTTACTATAGAAACCCCATATTTTTACTAAGAGCATCTAATGAATAGTAAATTTACTAGAGGCACCCACTTGTGTTTTCCATATATTAGGGTTTGTGTGTGAGGTCCCTAGTTGAACTAGGGTTTCCTCCATACTAAGGGGCGGCCACATGTGGCTTTTATGCATGCAAAGGGGGCCGCCCACAATACGCTTGCAGAAGCTATAGTGGCTGGTCACAACTTGTATACGCAAGTCCTTTATGGCCGGCCACATTAAGTATTGAAAATAATTCCATGGTAGAGGCCCGTAGCGGAAGCAAAGTGTAGGTCCGAAGATCGAGAGCGGTGTGCGTTACATATCAAAAATTTTCATCGAAACGATCTATATATGCGTGTATGAATCTAGCATGACAACTACGCAAACCCCTAACATCGATCTAATGCGAGAGAACAATCTAGCATGTATGCATGTTCTATCTATGCTAGATCTACATGCTAGATATCATACCTGCGTGCGGATTCTTTCACCGCGACAAGTTTCTTCTTTGTCGATGGAGACGGGCTCGGATCTGCTCGACATACCTTCGGTGCAACGGCCATAACGTTCTGATCCGAACTTCGATTGGACTAAAGTTTGGACTGCAGGTAGAAAACTTTGAGATGCAACTTTTTCAACAAGTTTCATCTCGTTTGGACTTCTATAGCTCCCGGAATCACAGAAACATTGTTGATTTTATGTGCAGATTCTGGACAGCAAAAGTTTACGGGAGATGCCTTCTAGTTCACCTGATCTCACACGATGCACGGCACTTCGTCGATGGATCTCTGAGTGCTTCCATCCGACGAGCCTTCTCCTTCTATGAAACCCTACGCTAAGAAGACGAGTCACCATCCAATGGTGAAAGCATAGGGGAGAGACACAAGAGAGGAGAAGAGAAGAGAGGAGAGGGGGCGGCTAGGGTTTCCCCATGGCATCATCCATGGCCGACCCCCCCTCTCCCCTTTTCCCGTATATAGGGCTGGCCTATCCTTATGGATGAGGCTAGTATGGATAAGGTTCAATCAATTCAAACCTCTCCCTATATATCTCTCATTTATTTCTATCTCTTCATTAGTTTTGAAAACGGTCAAAATCAGCCCATTTTCTATGCCTCATGACCGGCCCATTCATTGGAGGCAACAACCTCCTAAAACCAATGGGGCCGGCCTTGACCAGTCTCCTAACACTTAGGGCCAGCCCCCTTAGTGCATAGTGGCGCATGGTATGACCAAAACGCCCTTATGTCACTAGTTGGTCGTTCCTCGTGTACGAGACTTTGCAAGGCACACATAAGTGAAGTGCACCAGTGATTTCATTATTTTATGAGGTTCCCATAGGGTGCCCCTAGTGAATTCAACTAGTCAACTCGCAACATGTCCTGGTGCATCGCACTCATGTGGCAAAGTCTACTTATGGCAAGGAATTGCTACATGCGTCTCTGCACTAACCTAGGGTTTCCCCTTAGTGCACACACGTAGCTACACATCTACCATGTACTAGTGCGAAGCACTCACAGAGCATAGGCTTGGACTTCTCGCTTCCTCTAACTGTGTTCTGTGTTTCAAGGAGATGGTACAAGGACCGTACATAATATGGATAAGGTGAAACCTTCAGGGACCAGGGTTCATGGCTTCCAACTTAGACTCGATCGACACACGACCCGAGTGTACCATCGATCCTCTAAGTTCGAGTTAACCTGCGTGGCTACCCAGAGTGCGACGCAGGCTGCACTCCAATCCCCCCGGACTTACTATGTTCTCCGGCATACCCCTGCTCTCCGCTTAGTATGGTAATGCCACTGTCCCTCCATCTGGTGCCATGATGCAACTCGAGCAGTGGAGAATACCGTCAAACTCGAGTGCTCATATGACTCGATTTTTTCCAGGTTGACCATATACATTGTACCTCCGATTACTCTACCGAGCAACCGGATCCGTCACCAGTCCAACTGAAGACCACCTGGCCAGGATTTAATATGACGTAGGTCAGACCAAGGAACGCACCTCCCTTTAAGGGTGTGGATGGCCTGCAGGAGTGACATGCTGATGCAACGCTAGCCGGGTACGTGCCCTAAGAAATGTGCACTAAGAAACCAACTTTTAGAAGCTCTTATGAATAGATTGCTAAACAATGTGCACTAAGAAACCAACTAGTCGAAGCTAGTTGGTGTACGTGCCCCATAACAGGCAGATGTAAGCATGTATTAAGTTGCTCAATATATGCAGAAAACATAGCTATGATTACATAAATAACACAAAAAAGCACACACAGTAATTACCAAGGTGGAAATCCCTAACCAGGGAGAAAACCACCCTCCAATCAAAGCCAGGGCCTAAACTCCTCACACAAGAGCGGTCTAATCTTTATAAATGAAGTCGAACAACAAGTATACAAGCAAGCTAAGTGACAACCCCAAAATTACCACAAAGCCCCCTAGGTCCGCGACTCGTCCCTTTGGTGAAGTAGAGATATTGCTCCTACTTCATTGGTGTTACTGGTACCTTCCTTGCATTGAGGCTTAGCTCCTCTTATTGTTCGCCTTCACCTCAAGTAGAGGCCCCGAACATGAGCGTCATTGTTGTTGGGTGCTTACGTGAACATCGTCACAGTGCACTTCCACAAGAGCCTTCCATAAGTAGTAAGAAAAGGTGTGTGTGGACGAATAAAGAAAGAAAAGGGGGAAAAACAAAATGACTTGATCTTATGTAGTGACAAGGGTAGATGATGATCTTGATCTCCTAAGAGATCTTAGATCAACTTCTATGAAACCCTAGCACAGTACAAGAGATCAAATATATACAAAACAACCTTCAAGAACTAGTACGAGAACTAGGTGCTGGATGACACACCAGTACTCAAGCTAGCCTTGCCCTCTCTTGCTATGGGTGGTCTTAAGATATTGGAAGACACTCAAGAGATCACCTCATACAATAAAAACACCCTCCATGGATTTGAAGCTAAGGAAGTAGAGAGGGTGAGAACGGAAGAGATGAAACTATGGAATCCTAAAAGGCCTTAATTAGGGATATCTAGTAGTTCTAGGGTTTATATCTCTATTTCTCATCACCAAAAAGAGCTAAAAGGGGGTCTATTTATGGCCCCCTATACATCCAAAGGAGACCAATGGTGGAAAAAGATAAGAGCTAGCAAGAGATAGCTCTTAGTGAGCTGGAACACAGTCAGCACGTGCGCATGAGGATCTATGTGTGCGTAGGGCTGTGTAGTCAGCCACTGATTGATTGGCCCAATGAAGACCAGTCGACTGTTATCTTCTAGTACATTCTAAGTGGTAACTCATATACGCACGAGGATCTACGTGCACACGTAGGTCTTATGTGCATATATAGACCATACTTAGACACTCAAAAAATATTAAGTTTTTGTCCTAAGTTCTGATAATGTGACATGATGTTCCACACATGCAGTGAGAACATATTTATGCAAAGGATCGATCGAAACTAGGTGAGAGTGTGTGTGCTAGCAACCTGGCTTTCCTACGCACTCAAGGGAGGAAAAGTCGTTTATCCCGAAAATTAAGAATTTATACCTGAGCATGCTAAGCATGTGTGAATGGATAGGTAGGCGAGTCTTGGTCGTAACATGATGTTTTTCAAGGTACGAAGGTCAATCCTAGACTCTACCCTCCCAACTATATCTCACTCAAAAACATCGATAAAATTAGGGGTTCGTTACTAAAAACTTATAGTAACACAAGGAAACCTAGCATAACCAGATGTCCACTATCGGAGTAGGACAAGAGGAATCCTATAGAACAAGGAGAACTTGGAGGAGAGCTTACACAATGAAGACAACTACGTTAGCCAATAGATCATGCATAGATGCTTAATCGGGATCTAGAATGCTTGTGGAGGAAAAACAAAGATGCAATTGCTTTGTGTTCAAGTTCAGGTGTCGAATCCTGATTTTGATTACGTGGTTGCATGTTTTTCTTACTAATTTATATTTACTTTGTTATGCCCCAGATTTCACTCTGCAACGCAAAACCCTGGGCGTGAGATTTCACTGCCATTTTTTTTTTAAAAGAAAGTTTAGTTTAATCTTCCTTGCTCTAACCAATCCAATGTCTGAAGATATTGGAACACTCGTCCTTGCAAGAAAGATAAAAAAATTATTTTGTGAAGGAGAAATATTGTTTGACTGTTAGAGGACCTCACTCTTGGAAGGAGAGAAAGAACTCCCTAAACTCTTCTAAGAGTTTTGCACTCGTAGGAGCATGAGGCTCGAGCCCATAAGGCGAGTTATTCCTTATGTCACTCTAAATTAGTCTTAAGAGGCTTCTCATACAGATTATTTTATAATTAAGATTTACAAAAGCAGTTGGAATCCCAAGCTAGAATAACACACCACTAGAAGCAAACTTTCTATAAATTGATCAATGATCTTTACATCTCATTTTTGGAATATATGATTACAACTATCTATTAGTTTAAATAAGATCGGCTTTGAGATCTAAGTTTTTTGCTCCAGCTCTAGTTTCTCAACAGCTGCTCCATAGCTACTCTATAGCTCCTAGCTCTAACTACTTTATCAGCTACATACATCTATCTGATCTATGAACTCAAATCTCTTTTATACCTTGTGCCCAACAAAGAAAAAACATACAAATTCTTAGTCAGTTAAAAGACTAAGTGACTCAGTGAAAGCCACACTAAATCTATCAAAATAAACTGATAAAAAATATAAATGGTGGTTTAATCGATGTCATCTTCCGTTGTTCAACCTAAATCAAATCATTCCTCTCTTGCACTGTATCTCTAGTTATATTATATCTCTTGTTATTTTTGATATAAATTATATTGTTTCGACTAATATCAATTCTCAATTCTATCTCGGTTAATATCATTACCTCTAGTATTTTTAATATTATAAAAATATCATTATTCGAATAATATCGAATCTCATGAAATATCATCTCTCGAAGAATATCGAGTCTTGATTTATCATAAGACCTTTATCAATAATGCTAACATTATCATGCTCTTAATGATCTATCATAGACTTCTATAACCGAAGTCTATCATAGAATCAATTTCATGACATTAGCTAGTCTAAGGACACTCGAAAGAGACCACCTCCAACAAAAATACTCATCCGATATATGGGTCAGATTTGTATACAAGTCAACCACACTGACCAAAATGGTCCAATGCCTTAATATCAATCTCAACTCTATACCCACAGGGCAATATCACGAGTTAAATGACTGTTAATCTCAACTTTACACTCACATGGCAACATCACGAGTTAGATAATATCCTGGTGTTTGTTTCTCTTAATCTAGGGCTATCATAATAACTCTAATAGCTATTCTAGAGTACTGATACCATAACTCAAACAACTAGTTTAGGGTACTCAAAAAGGACTACCACCAACCAAAGTCTAATTCCATGACTTATGGGCCAGAACTTCTCGAGTCAAAAATCGCCAACCAAATCAGTCTGACATTGCTTGTGTACATCTCAACCCCACACCAAGACAATGTTAAGAGTTAGACGATGATTGCGGTGTCACCATTTCCCCTAAACCAGGGCCCAAACCTAGAACACAAATCTAAGTGCCACTCGTGTGAGCCTACCTTAATATATTC
Source organism: Chamaelirium japonicum (assembly GCA_947650365.1). NCBI lineage: Eukaryota > Viridiplantae > Streptophyta > Magnoliopsida > Liliales > Melanthiaceae > Chamaelirium > Chamaelirium japonicum. Next base: position 83,002,163 of record OX393550.1, on the reverse strand, counting down.
CTAGTTTTATGTGGTAGGTTTTGCCGTCATATGTGATAATGTGATCACCTACTGCATATGATCTGGGTCTAATCCCGTCCATACGCGATCATTACCTCGCTTTCTGCATGTAAGACTAGAACCTACCTTGAATTAAAATAACTCCTACCTTGCTAACACAAGTCATAGACTCAAGACTAATACCAAACCCGAAGGTCTAGTCACCTACCGTGGCATAGCCACTCAAGGCAAATTCAATCACACTTACAATACAAGACTACAATTATTTATCGCATAACATCGCATTACCTTTGGTGGATAAATGATGTGTTCTCCCAAACAAATCCGGACATGAGACACACTCCCTAATTATGTCAGGTACTGCACTAACCTTGCTAAGTAATTTTTATCATACCTTAATATCGATTCTACTCATCACACGCTCTTGTAATCATGTAATATATTCCCTATTCGAATCCCTAACCTACCTATGTGATCATGCATCGCTATCAGTGAGAAAAAGAGGCACCCCTTAACCAAACGAGGATCGAAATATGGCTCTACAGTACGATAGCAGTACAATCATCATGCCAAATATTTTCTTACTTGTACCTTCTAACTATCTTAAACTTCCTATATGACTATGCATCATTGTCAATAAGCAATAGAAGCATCTCCCCAACCAAATAAGAAAAGAGAAAATAACTCCTATAATATGATAACAATACAGTTATCATGCAAGGTTTTTCCTATGCTATATGCAAACTTTGACTATCATAGATCACTTGTGTAATCGTGCATCGCCATCAGTAAGCAGGAGACACATTTTCAACTCAAACGAGGATAAGGTACACGACTCCTACACTATGATAGCGGTACAATTGGCATGCTAGGCATTACTTAGACTACTTTCTGATCCGTCTATCCTAACTTAATCACTAGATAATATATCCGTCTATCCTAACTTAATCACTAGATAATATATCGCTCACAGCGAGTGGGTGACACAATATCCTTTAACCAAAACATAGTCTATGATGCATTCTCTACAGGCTGTAGAGATGCCTTAATTCTTATTATTTATTTTATAAGAAAATATATTTAAGATGCTAAGCACAGCTAGTCTAGGACACTTGTAAAGAATCACCACTACCTATAAGACTCGTCCTTGTCCAAAAGGGCCACGAGGACTTTCTGAGTCAAATGCACTAACCGTGCAAGTCCAATGTAACCAAGTCCACCCTTATACTACGTGACAAGCGATATTATGAGTTGGACTTAACTAGACTAATATAAGGTCATTGCTTTTCCTAAATTAGGGCTAACATCCAGATCATTTACATAGGTGTCCTGAGAGGTCTAAATGATAATTATGAATTAACCCTAACTTTTGTGAACCTAGATGGTCCAGGGGATTAGCTCAATATAAACTGAAAAACTTCCGCCCATTTTCTAATATATTAAAATATTCCCTAACCCGAAGGTCAATATTAGGCTATGAAAAAGCCACACCTTTTCTTATGATCTATAAGGTGTCACACTCTCCTAAGAGAGTGGGATATAGACCTAGGTGGACTAAAGACTCGACTCAATACAAAGTGGAAAAACATACAGAGCTTTTCGCCCCCTTTTCTGGATATTAAAGTGGTCCTCAGTCCGAAGGTCATTCCTCAGCTGTGGTCAAGCTACACATGTCCTTAGAATCTATAGGGCCTCCTTAATGTTAGGGTTACGTGGTGGGTTCAACCGTTGCAAGTGACAGTATGGTCATCTACTCTAATGTCTATTAGTCCAATCACTTATTTTCTCCCAAGCTCGAATAGATGGCCTAACTAAACCATATTATCATTCTAACTGAAAATTCTCAACCTATCCCAAACCCGATCCATTGCTATCCCTAAACTCAACCCAACCTAACCTTGGGTTGAGAATTCTCAACCCAACTCAACCCAAGTTGGTTGGTCGAGTCAAGATCTCTTTATAATATTAGCTTATTATATTTTAATGCATTAATATATTTTTTTCTAATAATAGCTATATGTGTAGCTATTTCTGGAAAGAATTTAACTATTTCTCAAAAAAAAAGGAAAGGTTATGTGTTGGTCAAATACTCGATTAATATTCAATCGTATCAAATTTCACAAAAAAAAAAATTATACCAAGAACTAACTTATAATGTAAAAAAATATCTATACTAATAGAAAAGAGAGTGTACGATGTCCACTACTATATCAAACATATAGAACTTGTGATTTGGAATATATTTGATAAAACTAATACCAAGGTACAAAAAATCGATATATTTCACGAAATATCATGAAATATATCAGAAAAATAAAAATCCGATATAAAATCTCGCCTGCAGTCTCGAGCAGAACTAAAAATATCAAAATATCGAGTGGTTTCGCGACATACACAATATCAGTACCAACACAAAGGAATTTTGTCAAAATTTTGTAAAAAATTTAAAATTTTTTACGAAATATATCCGAAATTATGGGACTGATTAGGTATAAAAGGGAGCTCGTGGCCTGGTTCTCAGCAGCTTAATTTTTATTTTCTCTATTTACTTTAAGTTATTATATGTAAATTAGCAAATACCCCTATTTGATTTCAATAAAAATATCAAAAAAATCAAAAAGTAAAGGAATCAAAAAATATACTTTCAGTTTTAGTAAGAGAAAACAGTTTTTACGGTTTTTTTTTATAAAATCCATATAGTAAGAAAAATGATTAAATTAACTATTTTTTATCTCAAAAAATTCTACAAGATGTAGAAGTACAAGTGCATGTAGAAAACCATGGTCCGTCTTAAAAAAATTTGAATGTATAAAAACTTTCCTATATAAAAACTTTTTTTTCCAAACTTAGTAAAAAAAATAGTATTTCATATTTCAACATAATTTTTGCACAATTTCAAACTTGTATAAATTTCTTGTTTAAAATCCTATTTCAAAATCGTTTGTAACATTATTTTAACAATCAACTAATCTTTATTTTAAAAATATTTTTATTCCAAAAAAAGATTAAAAAATACTTAAAAATTATATATTAAAACCAGACCAAATAAGATTGCATAAGACTCAATGCATTGAATACATACTATGTGAAGCTCTACACCCCTAAATAGGGTACAAGTATTATTTGAGTGTTCCAAAATGTGTATCTATACTTGGTTTATGATTATCCATAATTTCACTAAAATATTATATCAAAAAATGAATATTTTACTATTTCTATAAAATTATAATATTTTCACACTGTCAAAATATTTTCATGAAATATTTCCATATCCAGAAAGTCAAGTGGAGAGAAAGAGAGAGATCGGGTGGAGAGAGAGAAAAAAAATCAGGGGAGAGAGAGAATTAAAGGAAGAGAGAGAAAGAGATCATAGGGAAGAGAGAGAGATCAAGGGAAGAGGGAGAGATAGAGATCGGGGGAAGAGAGAGATTTGGAGAGAGAGAGAGATACGGGGGGAGAGAGAGAGAGATCAGGAGAAAAGAGAGCGAACAGCTGTGATCGCGTGCGCGGGAGAGTTTTGTCTAGTAAGCTTTTGGTTCCATTTTATCCTAGTCAGTACAAAACCGATGTCCCTTGCTATATAGATATCTATACTAATATAAAAGAGAGTGTACACTGTACACTACCATATCAAACATATAGAACTTATGATTTGGAATATATTTGACGAAACTAATATATAAGAAAGAAAATATAGAATTAAGATTGAAGAAACATATATATATATATATATATATATATATATATATATATATATATATATATATATATATATATATATATATATATATATATATATATATATATATATATATATATATATATATATTTAATCGTGTTCGGGTTGGGTCGGTCACTTCGGACTCTCAACCCAAGTCCGTCCAATTATTAATCGAGTTGGTCTTTTCTCAACCCATCCCATCCTACGACTGTTCAAACCCAACCCAATATCGGGTTGAGCATGAGTCGGTCGGGTTCAACTCATCCAAGTTTTAGTCCTACTCTTAGCACTAACCGGCAATTATTGACCTTGAGGTCTGTCTAAAGGAAAGAAAAAAAAAATCTAAGATATGTTTCGAACCCTGGACGGGGATTGGTACCTGTGTGGTTCTACCAGTAGATTGTAACTTGACTTTAAGGGTCCATTCTTTTCGCGAGTAAAAGATTACCTAGGAAAATTAATTTCCTAGGCAAAGGATTACGCATGCAATTGATTTTTCAGGGAAATTTTTTTTGTTGTTCTTTTGAACTGGAGAAATTCAACAATTTTTTTCTGGGATATTAATTTCAACTGTTCTTTTTGACCCTGGCAAAATTAAAATCTAAAAATTTTGTTTTGCTCTCGCAAAAAATAGACTTTTTGTGATCCAATCTTATTTCTTTAAGATCCAACTTCAAATATGGAGTTGTTGCATATTGCCAACACGGTTTTCAAGCAACATCAATGATTAATAAACCCAACAAGAAAACATTCTACAATCATCAAAACACTATACTGCTCATCCAAGACTAATTTAGAATATTAGGATCATATTAATCAATCAAAACCAAAATCCAACTTACATCATACATCAGTACTAAAAATACGTAAATCAATCCAGAGAAGTACTTAATTAATTATTAAATAAAAATTTCAAATCATAAAAAAGTCGATTAGGATGAAAGACGTTTTACCAGCCATACCCTTCAGTCCTCAACAGAGCCCAACGTTTCTTTATCAATCTAAATGCGCATTCGATGATGCTGCGACGTGATGAATGACGATAATTAACTCTCGCGTATTTGTTGGGGCATGTTCTCTACGCTTAAACCTATGATATTTAACTCTATGATATGGAGCAAAAAATCCTGGATAATACCCATAACCAGCTTCTATTAGGTAGTATTTACCTATATTAATAGAAAAATATCATGATAATACACAATATAATTAATATTCATGAATGCTAAAGTTGCATATATATATTTACCTGCAGGGATTGCCAATTTCGTTGAGTTATATCTGATAGCATGTTTTAATACTTTTGAATCTCTTACCGATCATTTCCATCCAGCCAAAACGTATATAAACCTTATATCAAACCCTACTGTTGTCATGACATTTTGTAAAATTCTTTCTTTTCTTGTTTGATATTTAGGTTGATCTTTTGGATATACCATCGTAAGGATATAAGTACCATCAATGGCCCCGATATAATTCTATGGATAAAAAACATTCATGTTAAGTTAAAATATATTTAAATTTAATAGAATATACAGTATAATAAAGTAATTTTAAAAGATTATTTTAATACCTCAAAGTAATGGTGCCATACCCTAGGAGGTCCAGGTACCACTATTGCAGTTGTTGGACCAGGTTGCTTGACAACATCTTTATATAACTTTATAATTGCCCGTAAAACCAGAGTAAATTGATGATGGACTGTGGACACAGATATACAAAAATCGAATTTAACAACCCGCATCCTCTTATTATGTCCAAGAATATATAAGAACATGTCAACTTGTTCCTCTACGTCAACATATCGTGAATCCTTAAGGCCTTTTCTTTTTAATGCATCAATAAGATGAAAGAATGTTCTCTGGTTTAAGCGCAATTGGTCGTGTGTAGTTTCGTTATCTTTGTATAGTAAACTTTTGATAAAACTACGTCATCGCTCATATATTGGCCTTCGAGGTTGTCTATCTTTATTGTTATACGTGTCAATCTTTTAGAAAGTGTATGCACCAGAATGATAACTAGTAAAGTTGCAGTTTATATATAAAGTTTGACTTGTCTCTCAAGATCATTCATTGTCTATTTTCTCAAGATAAGTCAAAAACCTTGAATAAGAGAGAAAGATATATTATTAGATTCATATATGATAGTCTATAGACCTAATATATATCAATAGTAATCAAGATTATGATTGCAAGCCTTGTATAGTACATTATCAGGTGTAATATATAGAACATAATCAATGCATTACGATAATACACTCAAATTGATGAAACACAAAAAAAAAATTTATAATTAGGGATATGTTTCTACAAGTGTACATCATAATTTGGTAAAAATAAAGAGTAATGATATTCGGACAAACTAAATAATGTGCTAAAAACAAAGAGTAATGCTATTCAGACAATCTAAAAAAAAACTAGATAGAGTATATATTCATATTCATAAAGAGTATTCGTTTCAGAAGGAGTATACTGTATACATTCGTACAAAAAAAAAGTATATCTTCATCGGGAGGGACTTGAGCTATATTTTCAAATTAATGCGTCCTACAACTAAAAATCATCTCTCAAACATGACTTATGTCAAACATTTCCAAATTTATAGGGACCTTATCCTTATAGGGACCTTATACCTGTAGGGACCTTAGCTAATATAGCAAATTATGGACCTTACCTTATATTTGGAGGGACCTTAGCTAATATAGCAAATTATGGACCTTACCTTATACTTGTAGGGACCTTAGCTTGTAGGGATAACTTTAGGGACGTTAATTTGTAGGCACCTTATACTTGTAGGGACCTTATACCTATAGGGACCTTATACCTATAAGAACCTTAGTTTGAGAAACATTAGCTAATATAAAATATTAGGGCTTTTTTTTTTTAAATATTATTATAGTGCTCTGAACGCCACGTGGCAGGTCAGCACCGTAAAGTGCGCCATGATTTTTTTTTTTCTGAGTCAAGGTAGAACCCTGTTTCTAGATTACCGGATTTAAACCCGGTATTATGGATACCGGGTTTATCCGAAGTCCAACAAGAAAACGGCTTAGTGTGAGAACATTGTATAAGGGGGCTTCGGTTAAACCCGGTATCCATAATTAATACCGGGTTTAAACCCGGTAATTCAAAAACCGAGTTCTACCTTGACTCAGAAAAAAAAAAAATCGCGGCGCGCTTTATAATGCTAACATGCCATGTGGCGATCAGAGCGCTTGAATGGTAAATAGTTTTGATCAACCACTATTTAGTTAAATATTTTATTTTTTAATAATATTTTCAAAAAAAGCCATAACATATTATAGTGTCCTGCATCTAATATTGCAAAATAGTTAGTATTTAATATTTAATAATGGTGTCTTATGATTCCCCCCCCCCCCCCCCCCCCCCCCCCACACACACACACACACACACACACTTAAAATAGTTAGCAAAAGAGTAATATTATTCAGCCCGGAGGTTTGTCCCGAATTCGGTGGCCTGAAAGATGTGGCAGCGTGCAACTAGTGGCTGAAACCCACTAGCGATTTTAAAATCTTTAACAGTACCATTTGCACGCTGGCATGTCTTTCAGGCCGCCAAATTCGGTACAAACCTTCGGACTGAATAGTATTACTTTTTGCAATATTGCTAACCAAATTAGTTAAGCAGTATGTAATATTATAAATCAAAATTATGCAGTATGTAATATTATAAACCAAAATTATGCAGGACACCATAATTTGGTAGAGAGAGAGAGAGAGAGAGAGAGAGAGAGAGAGAGAGAGAGAGAGAGAGAGAGAGAGAGAGAGAGAGAGAGAGCACTTCAAAACCAGAGATGGCCCACTTCCAAACCAGAGATTTCCTGTTCAAAACCCGTGACCCCCCCGCCCCCCCCCCCCCCCCCCCCCCACTCCGGTTCAGAACCTGTGACTCCCCCCCTTCGGTTTAAAAACCTTTGAACAATGAAGAAGGCTCCCCTCAGCAGAGGAATAGGGAGAGAGAACAGAGATGAGGTGAGGGGGAGGATCGGCGCATAGGTGGCCTGTCGGCGACCTAGCGAGTGGGAGGCGCGGCGCACCGGCGGCCCGACGATGACTCAGTGAATGGAAGGCGCGGCGCACCGGCGGCCTGACGCGCGACCCGACCCAGCAAGTGGGAGACGCGACGACTGCGACCCGACCAGGTCGGTGGTCGTCGGCGGGCGGCACCGGTCGCAGAAGGAAGATCAGCAGAGGTATAGGGAGAGAGAATGGAGATGAGGTGAGGGGGAGGATTGGCGCACAGGTGGCCCGACGGCAACCCAGCGAGTGGGAGGCGTGTCACACCTGTGGCCCGACGGCGACCCAGTGAATGGGAGGCGCAGCGCACCGGCGGCCTGACGGCGACCCGACCCAGCAAGTGGGAGGCGCGGCGACTGCGACCTGACCCGGTCGGTGGTCGCCGGCGGGCGGCGCCGGTCGCAGAGGGAAGATCAGCGGGCGACGCTGATCGCACAAGTGACAAAGAGAGAGAGAGAGAGAGAGAGAGAGAGAGAGAGAGACAGGGACGATCAGCGGTCGCTGGTCGCGCAGGCCAGGCCGAAGACTCCGCCCAATCCGTCGGGGGGGGGGGGGGGAGAGAGAGAGAGAGAGAGAGAGGGAGTGAGGGTGGTAGTGAGGGTTACCTGATGGTTGATGCGAACCTTAACGGTTGCGTGGGAGAAGGAGGGAAGGAGAGAACCAGGGCTCCGTGAGACGAACGAACGAGGCCTCCCGATTTTTTTTTTAGTTTCCCGAATGATGCATCACTTTAAATTGACATTTTTTTGGTTGGGAAATTTTTTTTCCGTAAAATAGGATAATTTGATTTCTTATGAAATAGATTTCTTATTTAAAAAAAATAAAATAAAAATTAAAAGAAGGGTGGGAAAAAAATATTTTTTCCGGGAAATGTATATCCTAACAGTGGGACCCCGAGGGTCCGGATTCAGCACGATCCGCGTGAGGGTGGGACGTGTGTGATCGAGGGTGAGAGACTCAGTTGCTCTCGCCAACAAAGACAGCTCTGCTCCTTGAGCTGCTTTTGTCCCCACAGAGGCACAGAACGCATTCATGGCGTTCCCAACTCTACCCTGCTCTCTCTCTCTCTCTCTCTCTCTCACTACCTCTCACTACCTCCACACATCCTCTGTATTTATGAGTGAATGAAGAACTCCCGAACCTTCAATTCTCCCCGTTGCGCCAATAAATGCACCTCCGCCCTCATCCTCCTCACCCCCACCTCTGCTTAACCGGGATGCTGTTCCTGTCTAACCTCGCGGCCACGGCTCCCCTGTTCTGAGGCCGAAAGGGTCGAGATGGGGGGCCAAGCTCTGCCGCCTCCCAATCTGAGGCTCTTCGACGCGCTCCTCTTCCTCCTATGTGAGTACTCGCTCGTCCTCCTTCATGGGTTTCGCGAATTTTGGTGCTTTGTGCTCATGGGTTCTCCCTTGGCTCCTCTTTTTTCGGGTTTTTAATCAAATTTTGACGAGGGGTAGTGGGCATTTTGGTACCGTTTGTTTGATTTGGCTTTTGGGTCGTGATATCAACTGGGGTTTCTCTACTCCTCGTGCACTGTTTGCATTTCTTTTGTTTCTGTAATGGGAGTCTAGACTCTCATGAAAAGAAGCCGAGCAACCTGTATAGAAATACGGGCAATGACATCGTAGTGTAGCGTCTATCCATACCATTGAATCTGATACTTTTGAAGGGTGGTATGCATCCGAACCCTTCTGGCGAACAATCCGCACCAAGCGGTGTCAAAGCTCGATTGCTTCCGCAACAAGTGGTCTCAGATTGCAAGGATAGAAATTTGGGAAGGCTTCTAAGTTTGCAAAGGTGTCGAAGGCCAAGTTCGTGGTGGAGAAATTTAATGGAAAATTTAATTCCGGTTACGCAAGGCACCGAAGGTCGGGAGGGTAAACCTGCAGACATGTCGGATGAATATTGGAAAGAGTATGATCTCCAGGCATGTAGTACTATTTAGTTATGTTTGCCAAAGGAGATGAAGTATACTGTAATGTATGAGAACTTGGTTACTATAGCTTGATCAAATATTATTGGCTAATATATGATGAAGTCTCTGACAAACTGATTGTACTTGAAACAACTCTACACGTTCCACATAAAGGAAGGTACACTAGTGCATGATCATCTTAGGGAGTTCAATAGAATTGTCTCGATGCTATTGAATATTGAAGTGAAGCTGAATGAGGTCTTATTCTTTTGCCGTCGCTTATGAATAACTGTGAGCATTTGTTCGATACTTTGCTCAATGGGAAGGATATTATAGTATGCTACAACGACGCTTCCCTCCAATGAATATATAGGAAGAAGGCTCTTAGTACTGATTCACAAGAGGATGGCCTGGTTTCAATGGAGGACAGAGAATAGAAAACCAGCTGTTAGGAGAAGATCCATATCAAAAATCTAAAAATAAGAAGGATATCAAATGTCATTATTATCGTCAGAAGGGACACTGTTAAGACAGACTGTCCAAAGCTGAAAGCTAAGGAATATAGAAATAAGGGTAAAAGCTTTGACAGACAATGTGGGACAGAGTGATTCAAATGATATTGGAAACATTATGTTAGTAACATCTCACTGTACAATTGGTTGGGTTCTTTGTTTGGGTCATTCTTATCATATCTGTTCCAATAGGAATTGGTTTGGTTCCTACAAAAGTAATGATGACACTATTGACAATGTGGCCTGTACGACAATTGACATAGGGTCAATTGACATCAAGGTTCATGGATGAGACCAACAACCTCAAGACTCAACTCAGTTGACAGTTTGAGATGAAGGCTTGGGTGCAATCAAGAAGATTTTATGGTATGGAGATGATATTGAAAAAGGAAGAGGGGATATCTTTGTCTATATCTTGAGAAGGTACTTTCTTGGTTTGGTATGGAGAACTCAAAGTCAGTAAGTACTCCCATAGCTGCTCATTTCAGACTTGGCAACTATGTTTATAATCACAGAGGAGGACTGGGAGTATATGTCCCGTGTTCCTTGTACAAGTCCAATTGGTAGTTTGATGCATGCTATTGTGTGCACTTAGCCAGATATTTCATATGCAGGAGGTACATGCTAAATTCGGGTAAAGAGCATTGGTAGGTAGTGAAATGATTAGTGAGGTATCTACAAAGTACGTTGGATATAGGATTAGTGTTTCAAAAGGAAAACAATTCAGATTCTCATGTCGTTGGTTATGTGGATTTTGATAATGCTGGTGACTTGATTGGCAACGATCCAATCATGGTTCTAAAGCTCAACCAACCCGAGGTGACTCGGTATCATCCGAGACCAATAATGTGGGTATATATGCATGGCATAGTAAGGGCGGTTGTGTCAACCTAACTGACTAGTCTAAGTACAAAATTAACCTAGGGGCGGAGGGGGGAGTGAATAAAATTTCTAGCAAATTCAAATTGGCTTTGCTCAAACTCACGCTCTCAGATTATACAATTAGTAGATCACAATATCAACCAATCACAGAGTAATTCATGGTATTTTTAACTTGATTTGGATCCACACAGGTTCCTATATCTACAGGTCTATATCCGAGTGTTTGCACTATCAAGATAGTAATGAGGTACAAGATAGACTATACCATCACATGGTTTGGTCGTATTGGCTCTACCTATGTTGACATCCTTGTCTTCACGTCTTGTAATCCATACGTCTTCACACCACGTCCTCTATCTTTGTGTCTACGGTACTGACACATGACGATCATCTTCTCTACAATTGATGTTTTCGGTAACCAACCAGAAGAAATGCCTCGAAATCAACACACGACTCGGCCCAATATCACAACGATGAAGATCAATCTTTGGATGATATAGGGATGAGGGATTCTAGCCTTCTTATGTGATACTCATGGGCAAGGACGAGCTAGGCTTTTGTTCTATTAATCTTTTGATGAAGAAGATCAACGAACAATTCTCTCAATGGGTTCAAGCATGAAGCAGGGATGAAAATACCCCTAGAACCTCACAATCTTCTCTAAAATTCAAGACGTATCATCCATAATTCGTGTTGAATAAAAGAGTTTTATAATGCCCAATAACCTCAAGAGTCATAAACCTACGCCCTCTAGTAATCCAAATTGGAATGGACAAGAAAAACCATGTCTGATAGGTCGGATGATGCAAAAACCTGACACTTTCGTAAAACAATTACTCCAATTGGTCGGTTGTTGAGTTATGGCATGTTTCAAGTTGGATTTCCTGAAGCCATATGTATGGAGAGCTTGTATTATGAAACTTGTAAAAATTCAGAGCCTACTGGCCGGTCGATCGGTGCTAATTCCGACCGGTCTTCTAGTGAGTTATCTTTTTTGCTCAAAAGACCTAAACTGATCTGTTGGTCTGTTGACTCCGATCGGTCGAACACACAATACTCTGATTCCCAAGTCCCAACATAAGTCGTATTCAACCTGTTATCTAGGGTTTCCGATCGGTCGGCCAAGCTAGTTCGATCGGTCAGTTTCCCAACTCTCCTTTTTTTTCCAACTTTATGAAAATTCTTTTGATAAGCTTTTTAAAGCTTTCCAAAACAGAATTAGAATTTTCAAAACATTTTTGAATTTTGTTACAAATTTTTTATCATAAAAAAGCATGCTCTCATCTATTCAAGCAAATATCCAACATATGAATGTGTGTGCTCTATAGGTCAACTAGGTAACTAATGCACATTACCTATACCTAATGAGATTGTTCTGCCATGCTTGTTGTCGCTTGTGGTATTCCGTATTTAGTACATTATGTTCCTGAGCTTGTCAATCATGTGATAATATTGCACAACTCATACTCTACCTCTTATTACGGAATTTGGAAATCATAAATTCCTCACACTTAAGACCTACGATATTAGATTGGCCTCTGTATCGGCCGAGTCCAAGTCGCATCGGTCTGTATCGGTCAAGATATCCGAGCCACCACTGATAAGACCGAGTCGTACCAACCTAGTAGTAGTTGAAATAAAAACTTCATTATTGGCTAATATCGAATCGTATTGATCTGTATCAGTCGAATCACAACTGATACGGCCTTGTTGTAATAGCCTAGTCACAATAGCTAGAAAAAAGACAATAACCTATAGCAACCCAAATCGTGTGATATCGAGTAAACTCAGTCGAGTTGAACCGACTTTCGACCGACCAATAATGGGTCCGATAGTGGTTTTAAAACTCTAGATCCAATACAGTCTATGTGTTCACCCTAGCCCATGGTATATGATCAATTGAAGGTCAATGTTACAACTCACAATTGCTTTGTACATGGCTGAGGAAAAGTATGTCACTGGGATTGAGGCCGTAATGGAGGCACTATGACGCTGTGGTTGGATTGGTGACATAGGGATCTCGCAAGAGATGTTAGAATCAAGTTTGTCATGCCAGAACCAAGCACATCGATGTTCGGTTTCACTTTGTTCAGGATATCATTGATGATGGTGCAATTGTTCCGATGAAAGTTGGCACTACGGATAATCCGACAAATATGAAAGTTTCTTCTTGGTGACTTGAAGGCAGCAATGTCTCAAATTCTTTCCAAAGTAGATATATGTTGGTTGTTGACTCTAATTAGAGCCCATCCTAGATCAACCCATGGCCATCGTTTTTTTTTTTTTGTGGGTTTCCTTCAATATACAGGTCTCCTCACATCCTGTTTGCGTTCTTTTGTTTCATTACGGTAGTTGAACTCTCATGACAAGAAGCTGAGCACCCTATATATAAATGTCTGCAACAACGACATAGTATAGCATCCATCCGAACCTTTGAATCTAGTTCAACAACATGGTGCAATATCCGTCTGAACCTTTGCGTCTTGTTCTTTTGAAAAGGCTGATATCCATTGATTTGCTTAAAGTGCCTACTGGTTCGTGATGGGGACCAGCCCAATGACTTCACTATCTCCACCTACGATCGGCCCAAGTGGCTCATATCTTATTTTTATTGCATTTATTAATTAATTTTGGAGTATTAAAATTGGAAAGCATTAGACTTGCTGCTCAAGTCACTTTTTTATGTTTTTTTTAGTCGCATATCGCTTGTGGACACTTATGCATGTGAGCCGATCTATTATATAAAGACTTGACCTCTTTCCTTATGAAGGACAATGATGAATTATATGAAAAGAAAGAAGTTGCTGGTTAGCATCTAGGGTTACGTAGATTTGAATCCATTAGAGACTGATTCCACGAATTTGGTAGACCCGAGATCTTTCCCCCTTCTTCTATTCTCCCCCCTTTCTTCATCTCTATTAAAACCCTAATTTGTATCATATGATCATCATCGACGGTTGCCCCCCCTCTTTGTTTCCCCGCGAAGAACAAGAAGAATAGAAGAAGACAACAAAGAGAGCAAGAAGAAATGGAAGAACTGAGCAAGGGGAAGAACAGAAGCGTAGACTTTCTCTTTCTCCCTGCTTGTGTGAAGCCGACCTCACCTCTTGCTTCTGTCTGCGAAGAAGGCAGTGCCCCCATCTCCTGCTCACGTACATCGCATGAAAAGGGGGACAATACGTGATTAATCCCGTGTCATCTCTCCTCTGGGCACCCCCAAGGCCAATTATTTTGAAAATGATACTGTTCCGGTGCGAAACTCTAGCGCACGACAGAACACCGGCTAATACAAAAACTACATGGATGCCTTTGGCCGGAAGGCACCAAACATGGCTCACGGTAGATTAAAAAATTATCTTCGCTTATGTTCACTCCTCACAATCGTATTATTATGAATTTATGCAAGGGGGATTAATATCAGTTGGTTCTCTCTTTCTCTCCCCACTCTTAGCAAAGCAGATCAATACATGGTTTCTGTGTAGTATAGGGCAAAAGCATACAAGGCTTGCATGACAAATTTGACTACAACACACACATATATATTTTATGAGAAAAACCCTTCAAAGAAAAAACCTCGCCGGCTGAGCCGATTGGTGAGTGCAATCCACGAAGCTTAAAAAGTCTAGTACAACAATGGAGACAAGGTCACGCAGGCCCTATTAGGAGTTCACTTCCACATATCGATGATATCCACTTCCCACCCGTTGTCTGATCGCAGAGAAAAGAGGGGACAACATCGCAATGTGTATGGGTCCCAAGAAAGAGAGAGAAAAGAGGTTCAGTTGGGCCACTTTAACTGGACCTCTTTTGAGCAAGGCCACGTAACATGCCACATCAAGCCTATGACTAAAATTGTGCCATGTTTACCGTCGAATGGAGTCTAATTTTGTTGGTTGCCCGTGCTACCCCTATCGGCCTATTTCTTTATTGTTAATCAAATAAACACATCTGGGTTAGCCCAATCAACAAAAAGCTCTCAAACATGGGCGTTGACATCCCCTCGGAACAAGGCCTTAACTGATATTGTCCCAAATAACCTGATACATCAATAAAAGCAAAAATAACAACAATAGCTATAAGTATAGCTAAAGAAAAATAAATAAACATCAAAACTAGCAGCTGCTAGTAACTGGTTCCATCAAAAAAGTTTGGCATGATTGATATCTATGCTCCACTATGAGCTGGTGTGTTATTGTGAGAAGTATTGATGAGGACATCGAACAACGCTCCTTGCGCGTGTACCGGCTCAGGAGGCACCACCTGAGTATCTGGGTCTGATCGGCTGGCAGAGCCGTCACTTTATTTTCTTTTATTTTATTTCAGCAGGATCTGTTGAGTCGAGTGTTTAGTCCCACCAGATTTTTGGGATATTTTTACTCTTTCTGCCTATATATAGGCCCCTTGGTTTTTTTTGATGGCACTGAAGATGAATAAATTTATTTTCCCTTTACATTGTGTTGAGAGAAACCAGGGTGAGGTGTGTGAAAACCCAAACCTAAACCCTAGGTGTGTGAAACCCTAGTTCCAGACTAGTGTGTGAAACCATAGTAGGGCCCCACTATTTTTCCCTCTTCCAGTCTGTACGGCCACCATCCAGCGCCCCCCTTCCCCCCCCCTTTCTCTCTCTTGTGATTTCTCTCTCTCGCGCGACTCCCCTCCCCTCTGTCCTGCGATCCCCCTTTCTTCCGACCCTACAGCCCCGCGCCTCCACCTCCCCTGCCTCCCTGCTCTATCACTGTCGGCCCCGCCCTCCTCCTCTGTTTGCCCGCAGCCAAACCCCCCCCCCCCCCCCCCCCCTCTCAACTGCCTGTCGCATACGTCACCCCAACCCCTCCCCTCCTGGCTCACAGCCCTAGCCCCAACCCCTCCCCTCCCCTCCCGGCTTGCAGCCCTGCCCCTTGCCCTCCAGCCCGCAACCACCCCAAGTCCCCACCTTCCTTTCTTCTCCCGGCCTACACCCGAACCAACCCCACCCCCTCCGCCTCCCTGTGATTCCTTGGCCATCCCCACACCTGCGGAATGAACCGCCACCCCCCTCCCCCTTTGCCTGATCTTACCCCATCGGTCCGATCTATGCCCCGCAGCCAACTTGGATCCCCTTTATGCTGCTACGCCACCCGGTCTTACCCTCTCGGAGTACTATGCTCTCATGGCTGACCCTGAAGCGGATCATGACCTGATCAAGGACGTCGAGGGTTTCTTGG
This sequence comes from Chamaelirium japonicum, assembly GCA_947650365.1. Taxonomy (NCBI): domain Eukaryota; kingdom Viridiplantae; phylum Streptophyta; class Magnoliopsida; order Liliales; family Melanthiaceae; genus Chamaelirium; species Chamaelirium japonicum. The sequence goes on along the minus strand of OX393550.1, from coordinate 82,985,890 downwards.
ACATCCGATCACCTTTTCTTGATTTCCAGTTCAACCTGGGGGAGAACGTCCAAGAGTACATAGATTGCATCGCTTATATTGTCAGCCGGGACGCAGAAGCTCGCCTCAGTATCAACGATTGGCATCGTCGTTGGCATCCGAATACACCAGTACATCCGAACATCGTGGTTCTTCAGGCCCTCGCACCCACCCCCTCTCCTCCAGAGGCTCCTGCATCGACTCCGGCACCACCAGAGGTTTCTAAGGACAAACTTTCTCCTCAGTAGGTAAGTTTCTTTCCCGAATCACGATCTGCGAGTACGCCCTGAATCGAATCTCCTTTATGTTATCAGTGCTGCCTGTTGGCCACCTTCTTGTGAGTAGAGTGCTCCACCTACCCTGTAGTTCATTAATCCTGATATTGTATTTGGGACTATTACCATATAATTTAAGCTCTGTCAGTTAAATTCCTTGAGTCGAGATTGTCCTGTGCTCTTGCAAGTAGTCTTTTGTTTAAACCCATTATCCCACATTGCAAGTTTGAATTAAATTTCCTGTCTGAAGCTCAGAATGAATAGCGAAACTTTGCTGGAATAATTAAGTTACTGGTCTCCTGTTTGCACGCATCGTATTGCATCAAGTATTTTCATCATAAACATATATCACCTTATATAAAGGATCCGGCCCTAGATTTGTGTGCTCCCCTAGCCTCGTGTGCTTGCTCGGTTTCTTCTTGTTATATCTCTCTCTATATATAACTGACATAAGGAGTAGTTGATTGCCCTTTTCCTTTGTTAGGTTGGATTTTATAGCTGTTCATCTTGAACTGGTTTCCATGTTTGGGAAGAACTTATGGCAGGCCCTCCTAATATTTTTAACTCGCTAGTGGATTTTCATTTTCAAGTTTCTTAGACGTGTGCCAAATTGTTTATTTTGCTGTTCCCAATGGGAAGGATGTTACCTCTCAAAGATGCTTCAATGTGAGGAGAGAGGCTGATGTGGATCGTCCACATTGACCTAGAGAGTGAGATGGATAAACTTGAAATGTTGCTCGTACTCTTGAAATCAACCCCTCCTTTGACCACAAGCCAAAGGAGGTTTCCCATAAAATCCTACACTTTTCTAAGCTATGGTGTGCCCCTTTGCGTATTTAATAACATAAGGAATTTCCTAGACAATCTTTTGTTCTTTTGTTGTTTCGTTTGCAACCTAGTGAAAAGTCAACTTGTGACAACATTTGTAAGATGGGGCAGAGCTGCGAAGCTTTGGTGGCAAATGTGCCCCTGTAATGTTGTGACTTGTGACCCACTTATGTTTTCTCTAACGAGTTGTGGAGTAGGTTTGAGGATAGTAGGGAGATTTTTGGCATCCATACAATGCACCCATTGGACCCTGTGCAACTCTTTGTTCCTTTCTTGATAAAATTTATATCAACTGGTTGTAACAGGAAAATCCTATGTATTCAATGCGTGGTAATCACTTACCACTTATTTGACATGCTATTGTTAAACATTGCTTGACTTATGCCAAAAACGATTGATATTGAGTTTTCTTAAAGAATTCTATACTTGTCATTTAGGTTTACAAGAAATCTTTTGCAAATTGGAAAATGTTATTGTTCATAGCTTCCCGGTAGTGCATCAGATGGGCTCCACACTAGCAGAAGAGAAGGTGAACATTCTTTTGCCCGATACTTCTCCAAGCAGTGCCCCTCAACCATTAATTCCTCTTCTTGCACCTTCGCCGATGGTGCCAATTTTCAACAATAGCATACCAAAACTATCTGGTATGGCTAGCTTCATATTAAATTATATCTTACAAAGCTGTATCCTTTAATTAGTAAATATACACAAATTTTATTCACTGGTGCTTTCTCTTGTAGGACGATGTACATTGAACTTTTCCGCTGTTGACTCTTTGATTAGCACAACTGCTGTTGATTGCTGGGCCTCTTTTGCTCCCTTTTTGGCCAATGTAATTTGTTGTCCCCAGTTTGAGGCTACTCTTGCCATTCTTATAGGACAATCAAGTAAAGACACTGGGTTGCTTGCTTTGGATTCTACTCATGCAAACTATTGCTTATCAGATGTTCAACAGATTATAGGAAGTCAGGGTGCTAATAATGACCTTCAGCAAGTTTGTTCGTTCCATCCAGTGAACCTCAGCGCAGGCTCCTGCCCTGTCAATGACGTCAATGGGTTCGAAAGTGCTGTTGACTCTTCTAAACTCCTGGCTGCCTGCAAGAAAGTCGATCCAGTGAACGAGTGCTGTAGCCAAATATGTCAAAATGCCATTCTTGAAGCTGCTAGGATGATTTCCCTGAGAGATGGTGGTTTTGTGAGTGTGGATATTACTAGTGCCTTGCCAGAGAACTCATCAAGAATTGATGATTGTCGAAATATTGTCCTCAGATGGCTGTCGAGTAGACTTGATCCATCATCTGCGAAGAATGTACTTAGACGGATATCCAACTGCAATGTTAATGGAGGTTGGTTTAAGATAAATTCATAGATTCTTTGTCTGTCTGGCTAAAGATATACCTCTTGAGAATCCCGGTTATGTTTTAGCATTAGTAGCAAAAAATTTACATCATTCCCCTTAGTTCCCCATAGGTTGTTATGTTGTTCCTGCCTATGCAATTATTGGTAAAACGTATAGCTGGAACATCAGAGTGATCGTGGGGAATGATGCCAAATATCCCATTGATGCCTTTTATGATGCACATTATTTCTGTTTTCCTTTATTGCTATTGTTATTCTAAATCCTTCTTGTTGAGGCAGTTAAATGCTTCTTCATAGGCAACAACAGATGGTCACATGGTTTGTTCTATGTTTGCTTGAAGCTATTCTTCAAAACTCCCCTTTAGCATAGCTTCATCATAAATTGGACAATGAATGTTAATTGATAAAATTCATGCATATTAATTAAGTACACAAGTGCCATACCGTTGCATGACTTATTTGTCATGGACTTCCATGTAGAATCTAGTAGTATCATGGATAATACTAGGTCATGAAGACTAAGTGTGCTTTTCCCTACCTTGATCGATACACCCTTGTTTTGGGATATGCAAGTTCAGCATATGACAAGCAAGGTTTTAAATGTCCTTTTCGGTGACCATGTCGGTCGGCCAAAAAAAGGAAATTTTTCGTTTTTCGGTAATTTGTCGGTGGAAAAATTGTAAAATGGAAAGACAAATTTCGGTAGAAATATTTCGTTTTTCGGTCTAATTTCGGTGTTTTTCAATGGAAATTTATTGTTTTTCGGTCAGATTTTGATTTTGTTCGTTTGATATGAAAAAAATGGAATATTTCAGGATAAAGATGACAGTAAAATATTATCTATTATGAAAAAAAAAATCAAAATTGAGGAAAAATATAATTTCTTACTGATAAAGATGAGCTTTGTTTTGTTAAAAAAGATAAAAACTTTCAGTGAAATTGTCTGGAAAAAAGGCATAATTTCGGATTTCGGTCAAATGTCGGTCATTTCGGTCAAATGTAGGTCATTTTGGCCAACATTTCGTTATGTCGCAAGGAAATTTGATATTATTAAAAATTCGGTTAATTTTTATGTCGGAACCTTGAAAAAAAGACATATTTCGTTGATTTCGTAGGAAATTTGTCGACATTTGATTCCATGATGGCAAGATCATCCTTAACAAGCATGCAATTTAATTTGACCAAGACCAAGAGGCATATGTCCCCTAACGGAGATCTACCTGCTGTGCTCCCTATTACAGAAACCCAAACTCCTCCCATAGTCAAAACCTCTCCTCCCTTCAGTACTGTAGTGGAACTAGCCTGAGTGCTTTTCTAGAAGCCTTATATCATTTAACTAATGAAAGAAATTCGGAAAGCATCTAACTACGGATCTTATCTTCATCAAGGTTCTAAAAAGCGCTAGGCGCTAGTCGGGCGGTGGGGGGCCGCCTAGCGCCTAGGCGTTTTGCCTTTTTTTTAATTATTTTAATTATTATTTTGATATTATATAATATATATATGTTTAAAAATTAATATAAGTTCAAGATTATCCTAAACCATTATTTTAAAGAATAAGTATATAACCATAATTCAAGATTGAGTGATTAAAAAGAACAAAGAAAACATGGTCCACCTAGCTAGCCTCAGCCCGCCTGGCCAGCCTAGCTCCGCCTAGACTGCCTAGGCGGCCACCTTGCCCCGCCTAGCTTCGCCAGGGAGCTTGGCCGTTTTTCTGGAGTGCATAGGGCCTAGGCGAGGCGGTGGGGGGCCGTCTAGCGCCTAGGCGGCCGCCTGGGCCGCTTTTTAGAACACTGATCTTCATTAGTAGTTTGGATTTATTAGATTATGTTGCCTTCCATTTTATTTTTTGATTTTTTTTTAGAAAAATTGAGAATTTCTACCAATGAAGTGAATCAGATTCCAATGAAATGAATCTGATTTACTAGGCCGAAACATTTCTTTTGCAATCTTCTCAGCCCAACCCCAATGTTTCCTGTGTTATTTTCACAGCCCTAATGAAAAGCAATTTTGCTTTGGGCTAGCATGTAGTTCATTGATAAGGTTCCTTTAGCTGATGGAACTTTATGGAACTCAAAATATTACATGATATTATTAAGTCCAAACCTAAATGGATAAATATAAAACTATAAGTGCTAAAAGAGCGATTTTTGGATACAAATGCAGTTTAGGATGGAATATTTGTTCAAGTAGTCATGAAGAATCAACTCTCTGCCCAACTAATTTGTAATTTTTTTCCTTCAGATCATTAGTCCTAAAATTTTTACTTTTAGTCCTACAAGTACTGACTTTTAATTGCCATGTGGATGGGTGAGTTAGGTAGCATTAAGGTTGATGATTGAACAAAGTACATACTGAATGCAGTAAACGACACATTCTTGTTTTCAACATGCAAGAAATCACTCAAATGCTTAGCTATAAATGTCTATTGAGTTTTTAGCTGTATGTGATGGTTGATTGTGCCAACTGTTATCTTCCCTGAACGGTGTTTCTTTTATATATTTCTCTAAGATTATTCCATTATTTTATTTTAGAACATTTTCGAATTAACCCCATTCTCTCATCGTTTATGTTTGTATACATTCCATTGAGCTTTTAATAACTTGCACTGTTCTTTTATGTTTCCTTTGGTGCAGCTTGTCCATTGGTGTTTCCAGATACAAAAAGGGTTGTAAAACATTGTAAGAATACGATCAAGAACCATACTGCTTGCTGCAGTGCTATGGGCAGTTATGTGGCTCATTTGCAAAAGCAAAGTTTCATAACCAATTTACAAGCATTGGATTGTGCAGCATTGCTTGGCCTTCAGCTGCAACAAATGAATGTTAGCACAAATGTATATAGTTTCTGTCATATAACTTTAAAAGATTTTTCGGTCCAAGGTTAGTTGTTTTAAACCTTCCTCCATTCACACATTGCTTGGCCTTTAGTTTGAATTCTTTTATTGAGAGCTAGACACTCTAGGAACAATCTGTTATGATATTGCTTTGGTTATTTAACTGACGTACTGATACAAGTTCATGTTTCTTTTTATCCTTTTGTTTGGCCGATCGTTCAAATGGCAAACCAGTCGGATCTCAAGGTAATATTTAAGACTCAAGCTTAATGATCTTGGATTACTTTCCAAAAAGGTCTTTATAATTGATGTTGTCATCATATGGTTGAAAACTTGAAATCAAAGATAATTCTAAATTTGTAATTATGATTCAATGATAACTTGTGAGAATGCAATATCCATACATGATTTTGCTAACACAAACAAATTATTAGAGAACATTTAATACACATATCTTTATGTTGCCTTCTCGTTCTAATCAAATCTAGTTAAGATTGCTTACTTTGCCAATTTGTGATGATTTTGCACTGGAAGAACTGTCAAATATACATGAAATGTATGTTTATTTGAATATTTTCTGATGTTTTGAATTAATCAACAATCATTTCATGTTTCCTATGTCTGACACCGCTTCATCAAGCACTTAACCTCTGTGCCCATGTTCAAGCAACCTAAAGTTCTTGAAAGGTGCTAGGTATGAAAGATGATTAATTGTTGGAATGCAGAAGCTGAAACTAAAATTAGTGAATGTTGAAGATAACACTTCTTTAATTTTTATTTTCAAGTGTAATGTAAAAAATAACTTGTTATAGAAAATTGTAGGTGAATTCGTTCCCAAGACTTGAATACATCTCCCGTTAAATTATCGAAATGGACATGCCCAAATTCATTACAACAACTGTAGAGAGAAGTGGTAGCGAAGGCAAGGCTTGTGGCTGGACTAAAGTCATAACCAGGTAGTTGTACCGGAAGATGCGGCTAGAGCAACATTCTTTATCTGTTAAGGTATCATTTGTTGCACCCTCTGCTCCACCATAGGGGTCAAGAACTTCATCCCTGCCTCCTATAGGAGGGGATCCATCGATAGTGCAAGCTGGAAATCAGGGGAACACTACCATGATCAGTAAGAGCAGAAGCGTCTAAAGTCAAATGGTGAGTGGCTCTCGAGTGCAGGATCCACATGACAGAGGCGGTACTAGTGGAGGCCGACATGGCTAAAGTGTTGCTCGATATAGTCTGGAGTATCTGCTGAAGTTGTCGTAGCTGAGCAACTAGTTGTAAGAGCTCGGGAGTAGGAGTAGAAGTAGTGGCTGTAGTAGATTGTTGAGGTCGACCAGGCCTCCCGATGAGTTTGTACAAATATCCTGTAGGGAGCAAGAGAGATGAGTAGTGGAACCACCAACCTAGCGCCTGTCTTCTGTAGAGTGCCTGTATGATCGATCCACTGTTGCCTCTAGAAGGAGTCTGGCTGACAGGACAAGAGGTGGTAGTAAGAATAGAGTTGGAGGCGTGAGCGCGGTGTGGTGCTAAAGTGCCTAAGCATGTCTCCTGTGCAAGTAACTTAGAGAGAGCAACATCCAAACTCGGAACCGGATCTTGGTGGAGCAGCTATTCATAGATCTACTCGAACTCAGACCGAAGACGCATCAGAAACTGGTACAGGTGCTGACGTTGCCTGTAACGTCGGTGAGCAGCAACTGACTCAGGGGAGTAAGAAGGTAGAAGATGTGCTTTAATACAACATCTAATATCCTTGTGAGTAAGAACCCTAATTAAGAGGGTAAGGAAAACCGTATAAAACAAATGGAGAAGCTAAACGAATCGACCGATCGCTTGGTCACAAACTCCTGGGCCATGGACATTGGAAGGGGACGAGATGAGGAGAGTAACAAAGGGGAGACTTCGAACTATTAGACATAAAAGGAAAGAGACAAAATAGAATTTGGGAGTAAAAGCATCATTTTACTCATTGGGGCAATGGCCCATATATAACAATACAAAATATGAGGTCACCAAAGGGTGAGCATACCCGAAATAGACTAAAAGACCTACACAAGGACTAAAAGTATATCTACATACTCACACCCCCCCTCAAACTCAAGGTGGATCATACACCGAGAGCTTGTTAAGGAGATATCTTTTTTTTTTTTTGAGGAATTCCTCTCCGAGAAGGAGAGGATGGGGTTAAGCCATACCCCAAGCTATTTTATTAATAAAGGAAAGAGAGCTACAGATTACAAAGGAGGGGAAGAATCTCTCCCGACTGCTTAGAAGAGAAAGCGGTGGACCAGCTAAGAATCATTCCCTTGTACTTCTCCCAGACCTTCTCTAAAGGAAGTTCTGATCTGGAGAAAACTCGAGCATTCCTTTCTCTCCAAACGCACCAACAAAGCCCAATAACTAGAAGGTCCCAAGCTGATATGAGGTTACGGTTGATCTTTTTCGTACGCCAAATAGCCCACAAAGAACGAATAGATCCTGGATGACCCTTAATCAGGAACCTATGCTTCAGCATTCTCCACAGCTTCCTGGAATAGGAGCAACGAAGAAATAAATGGTCTACATCCTCCCGATGCGAATGGCAGAGGGTGCAAGTGATAAATTTTTTTTATTAACATGGGGGGTTAGTTTACAACACAAGGTTTGGTATTCTCTGTCGCTGTTGGAGGAAGCACAGCAATTGGAGCCGGCCACGTGGAACACCTTCGCCCGAACCACGAACCACTCACGTCCACAGAGCAACATAACGCCCCCGCCCACACTCTTGGGCTCGCCTGTTAAGGAGATATCAAAAACGTTGAATAGTGTGTCTTCGTAAAGAAATTTGCAAGTTGCTCTGTAAAAAATACATGTGGAAGTGAGAGCATGCCGTTCTTGTAGCGATGGTGAACATAATGACAATCCAACTCAATATGCTTCGTGCGCACGTGAAATACCGGATTTCTAGTAATTTGAATAGCACTCTAGTTGTCACAGTGGTGGGGAGCTGACGAGGCCAGCTAAACTCCCATATCCTCGAGTAGACAACGCCCAAACAACCTTATACAAAGTGCGTGCCGTAGCACGATACTTGGCCTCGATACTAGAGAGTAAAACCATCTCATACTTCTTGCTCTTCCATGAGATGAGTGAATCACCTAGGAAAATACAGAAGCTAGTGGTGGATCGATCAATGGAATCGCTCGCCCAATTTGCATCGAAAAAGAAGCGAAGCTTAAGGGAGGAAGAGGACGAAAACAACAAGGAATGAGTCACCGTGTCTCGAAGATAGGAATCCTCAGTAGTGCTAAGTTGAGCGAGGAGCACTGACAAACTGACTAAGAACTCGAACGACATGTGTAATTTCCGGGCGAGTGATCGTCAGATAGACAAGAGCACCAACAAGATGGCGGTAGCACGTGGGATCCTAAAGCAGCTTGTCATCAGTGGGACGGAGCTTCACATTAAGGTCCATTGGTGTATCCATAGTTACCAAGTCGGAAAACGGGAATAAAACGGCAAGGGAAAAAAACGGAAAAATACGATGAAAACGGGAAAAACGGGAAAAAAACGGGAAAACATCGGGAAAAAATAAAAAAAAACTTAAAAATTATACCAAGTGTATATGTCATTGTCTAACATTAAATAATCAAAACATATAGCATATGAGTTTTCTAAGAAAGAACAAATAGATCATAATATTGAGCTTTTCATTGTTTTCGATAGTAAGCTACATAATATTGAGCTTTTCATTGTTTTCGATAGTAAGCTACATAACACATACGAATCAGCCTAATCCCAGGGAACCCAATTAGCTCATACAATGTGAGTTGAATCAGAAATGAATTATCACATAATCGAGCACCCAAGATGATGGAAACATCAAAGAACAATACCCAAACATTATTATTATTCAATTATGATAGAGAGTTCTTTTTTTAAAAAAAAATTGAAGATGAAGATTCCTTATCAGGGAGAGGGGAAGGGGAGGGATCGAACCTGGCGGAGGTGGGAGGAGGAGTAGACGGCGCCGCAGGGGTTGTTAGGGTTGATGAGGACGAGGGCGGCAGTGTCGGGGTCAGCGAGGGCCCGGATCTGGTCGAGGTCGATCTGCCATCCGCGGCGGGGGAGGAGGTCGTAGTAGCGGATCTCGACGCCGTTGAGCTCGCAGGCGGAGTCGTAAGGCGGGAACCCGGGGCTCAGTCGCCGTCGCCGTCGCCGATCTCAGTCGCAGTCGCCGTCGCCGTCTCCATCGCCGATCTCAGTCGCCATCGCAATCGCCATCGGGGATCGAGGGTGAGGGTTTGGGGATCGCAGGCCGGTGAGGGTTTGGGGATCGCAGGACGGGGCCTCGGGGGTCTTTTATAACCCCCGAACCCTGACCCGAACCCTGACCCGAACCCTGACTCCGAACCCTGACCCGAACCCTGACCCCGAACCCTGACCCGAACCCTGACTCGCTCCTGAACCCTGACCCCGAACCCTGAGTCCCTGACCCCGAACCCTGACCCGAACCCATTTTGCTGACCCGAACCCTGAAAAAATGCGTAGCCACGTTTTTTTGAAAAAAACGAGTAGCCACGTTTTAAACGCGTAGCCACGTTTTAAACGCGTATAAAACGCGTAGCCACGTTTTTTTGAAAAAAACGCGTTTTTTTCGCGTTTGCTACGAATCTGGATTAGTACGCGTTCTATACGCGTTTTTTTCAAAAAAACGGGCGTTTTGGTAACTATGGGTGTATCCACGGTCCGTGAATCAGTAAGTGCAGCACGACTCGATAAATCAGAAGTAAACTTCTGCTGAGAGACCAAGTATCCCCGGGGAGATGAAGCAACCTCAAGGTCGAGGAAGTAGCGAAGCGGACCAAGGTCTTTCATCTCGAGCTACTGCTAAAGGTGCCTCTTTAGAGAATCGGTAGTAGCAGTATCATCACCAATGATGATCATGTCATCAACATATAGAAGCAATATCGCACGACCATAAGCAGAGGTGTGAGTGAACATAGCATAGTCATTCATACTCTCTGTAAAGCTGGCTGCAATCACTGAGGACCTGAAGTTCTCAAACAAAGCCCGAGGAGCTTGCTTGAGCCCATAAATGATTGAATGTGGATGATTCAGCTTCTTCACCGAGAATGATTGGATTGAAGGCAGCTCGAGGGCCATGAGGAAGATCTCATGGCTCTGATACCATATTAGACAAAAAAGGTAAGAGAGAAAAGAGAATTTGAGAGTAAAACATCATCTTACTCATTGGGGCAATGACCCATATATAACAATACAAAAGATGAGGCCACCAAAGGGTGAGCATACCCAAAATAGACTGAAAGACCTATACAAGGACTAAAAGTATATCTACATACTCTAACACGAACATTGACCCTGAAGAAGGAGACAAGGTGGGAGGTGAAGGGTGTTGGGTTTAGTCCCACATCGGCTAGGGGCTGGGCAATGGTGTGCTTAAATACCCTCTGGTGGACCTCTCCTTACGACACATGTTTTGAGCCGAGAGGGTATCTACAAATGGTATCAGCGCTAGGTTCTGCCCAGCCAGGTTTAGTTGGGTGTGGGCTGGTTGTACCCATGGGTGTCTCGTCCCCTGGTGCCGCACGAGAGGAGGGGGGACTGGCGGGTGGTTCAGCCCTAGCCTCGTGTGAGGGGGGGATTGTTGGGTTTAGTCCCACATCGGCTAGGGGATGGGCAATGGTGTGCTTAAATATCCTCTGGTGGACCTCCCCTTACGACCTGGGTTTTGAGGCAAGAGGGTATCTAGAAAGGGAATGCTTTATACCATTAGAAAATGCATGCATTTTGGGAACATAGCATCGTGGAGAAGCTACTATAGATACTCACTACTATCATCTTATGCTTTGACATTGTTAATGTACATATAGATGGGTCGGGTTTACTGTACAGTCGGGTCGGATCGTATAGTGATACATGTACATATATTGGGCTTGAGTCCCTCAATGGAATGCATTCTATTCCTCTCCAAACCCTAGCCGTCATCTCCTAACATGGTATCAGAGCTCTAGGGTTTCTCGCGCGACGACGGCGACGACGGTAGCACCTCCGGCTTCTCCTTCACCCCGGCAGCACCCCGGCAGCAACTCCGGCTTCTCCTTCCCCCCGGCAGCACCTCTGCCCACTCCAGCCCCCTTCCTTAGCCACGACAGCACCCTCCGCCCCCCTCCCTCTGCCCCGACAGCCCAACCCGCCCCCTCCCTCTGCCCCGACATCCCCATCCGCCCCCTTCCTCTATTCCGCCAGCCCCACCCGCCCCTCCCTCTGCCCCGACCGCCCCCCTCCGCCCCCTTTCCTCTGTCCCGACAGCCCCGACAGCCCCCTCATCTGCCCCGACAGCCCCCTCCGCCCCCTTCCTCTGCCCCGCCAGCCCCACCCGCCCCCTCCCTCTGCCCCGACAGCCCCCTCCGCCCCGACAGCCCCCTCCGACCCTTCCTCTGCCCCGACAGCCCCCTCCGACCCGACGTCCCCATCACCCGCACACCTACTCCCGGTTCCCCTCTCCTTTGAGCCTCCTCCATGGCTTCTCCTGCCGTGCCGTCCGTCGTTGCGATCTCTCCACCGTTGAAGGCGGTCACCTTTCAGCTGGCATCGGCCAGCGACTGGCCTGATTGGTCACTCACCGTCGAGGCTGCGCTCTCCAGTCGTGATCTGTGGGGTCACATCACCGGCGATGATCCTCCTCCAGCTGACTACTCCGGTTCCTCCTCTGTCACCAGTAGTGTCGCGTCTTCTGCTGCGACTGCTACCACGGCGACCACGGTTGCTGCTCTTACGTGGCGCCGCCATGATCAGGCCATCAGGGCTTACCTTCTGGACTCTGTTGCTCGTCCGCTCCTTGCTCCCATCGGCCGCCTTCCTACAGCGCGCGCGATGTGGGAGTATCTCCGGGACCGATTTCTCCCGCGCGGCGGCGCACGCCGGCATCAGCTCATCTGTGACTCGCAGTCTGCCCGTCAGGGGGAGCGCACTATTCAGTACTTTTTCAGTCAGATGAGTGCCTACTGGCATGAGCTGGACTCACTGATCCCAGAGCGGTGTGCCTGCCCCCGCTCTCGGGATTTCCAGCGCTACCTCGATGAGGGCCACCTGCACCAGTTCCTGGCAGCGCTTCGGCCGGACTTTGCTCTCATAGCTGCCCAGCTCCTGCACCGTGAGCCACTCCCTCGGCTAGAGGATGCTCTACTAGCCTTGGTCGACGAGGAGACCCGCTTTCAGACTCAGGGCGCTCGTCCTCCTCTACTTGCTCCTAGCTCCGACACTGTCCTGGCAGCCGGGTTCTCCGATGAGGCTGTCTTCTGTCACTACTGCATGGAGCCCGGCCACATGAAGCGCGAATGCCCTACACGTCCTCCACGCCCCCGCTGGGGTCCGGATGAGAGAGCTCCACGCTGGGCTTCGACTTCCCGCGACGATCGACGCGGCGGTCGAGGTGGACGGAGCCGTGGACGTGGTTCGTCTTCCTTCCGCCACTTTGGTGGTACAGCGGCTACTGTAGAGGCCTCGACGCTCCCCACTGCTACTACAGCACCTTCTCAGCCTGAGCCGGACCGTCTTCAGCGCCTCGAGGAGCTCCTTCTTCGCCACCTAGCCTCCACCGGCTCCGCGACTGCGCACGGCTTGTCTGCCACCTCTGGTACTACTGCTCCATGGATCTTTGATTCGGGTGCCTCCTGTCACCTTACCTTTGACTCTACTGTCCTCACGGACTGTTCTCCCACTACCACCCACCAGGAGGTTCGCACTGCGGATGGGACTCTCGTCCCTATTCCGCAATGTGGCTCCATCACTACCACCTCTGATCCTTCTGGTCGCCTGACCCTACCCCATGTCCATCATGCCCCCCGTCTTAATATTAATCTGATCTCTATCAGTTCTCTTTGCGACTCTGGCCTGACTGTCACCTTCACCCCTTCTGTTTGTGTTGTGCAGGATTCGCGGACGGGTCAGAGGATTGGGCTGGGTCGTAGGGCAGGAGGACTCTACCAGTTGGACCATCTCTATGTGTCTTCCGTTGCGTCTGTCATGTCTGTCACCTCTGATGCCGACCTGTGGCACAGAAGGTTAGGTCATATATCGAGTGATCGACTCAAAAGCGTATTCCATTCGGGCGTTTTGGGTCGAGCGTCTTTCTCCCCCCTCTCTGTTTGTACGGGTTGTAGACTGGCAATGTAACACCTGAGGTGTTAAATTAGAGAATAATAAAAATCCTCCCAGGGCTCTTTTCGTCTTTTTACCGTCAGACTTTCTTGCTGGGCTTTTTCCAGAATAATGGGTCGTAAACCCATGAGATGTTTTACGTTCACTTTTTCTATATTTTCGAGCACGTTGTATTGGTGCGTCCCATGCAAGGATCGGGTGTATGCGCAGCCTGTTTCGGCAGCCCGGTAGTTAAAACCCTAGAATTTCGATAATCAGCCCACTGTCGGTATTGTTTGGTTTACCACAGGATATTGGGTGATCGGATCGTAGCAAGGCTGGATACGTTGGGTGAGGCTCTGAAAGAGCTTTCCAACGAGCCTGAGCGGGGGTCGATCCGACACCCGGACAATAAGTTATTGCTATTTTAAAGTTCAGAGTATTTCCTTTATTGTGGGAGATCTACAAGTCAGAAAAATATATACCAAACGCAGTTGTGTTCGCGTCGATGAGAGCTTTCCAACGGGTCCTTTCGTGCCCACTTCTGACCTACGGTTTGTAACTTACGGCTGGTTATTCTTTTCAGCCACGTAAGTAGACGGATTGCACCCGGATTCCAACCAAACCCAGTTCATGGCCCGGGATCGAGCCCAAGCAGCCATAGGACCTTTCTTTCAACCTTTTATCTGGGTTTAGACCCCCTCGATCGCCCTCCCCGGTATTTAAAATTTGAATTTCGGATGGGGAGGATATGGCAGGATTCGGGATGATAACAACCGGGTCTTCCTGCCATAACCACCCCTCCTTGTTAGGAAGGCCCTAACCAACCCAATCCCCCCAGCCGATTTGCCATAACCGCAGCCCCCTCTCCCTTTTTACGTGAACCGGGAGAGAGAGGCTGGGAGAGGATGAGAGAGAAATAAGAGAACGGGAGGAAAAGAGAGAGAGAGAAACAGAGAGAGAGAGAGACTAGAGAGAGAAAGGAGGGAGAGAAGAAGAAAGAGGTCAAGGGAGAAGAGAGAAGAGCAACTGCAGCCCCCTTCGATTACCTCTTCCGACCCTGGCGAGCCACCCAGGTCAGCCCTCCTCCCTTCCCACCTCCTCTCTTCCGTCTGAACAAACCGAACCCGCGGCCTCCCTTCCTCCTCCCTTACCCACGAACCGACACCCCATCCTCCTCCCTTGCCGCGGCCCACTTGGGCCAGGGACACCACTGCGACCCCACCTCCGATTCTCTTCGGGCGGACTAAACTCCAAGCTTCGTCGGCGATCGCCGGAGAAAAACCAAACCCAAGCCACCGGAGCCGCACCCTCCGCCACGAACCCCTCCGACCAAGGTCGTTTCGGGCTCCGACGGCACACCGGCTACCTCCTCCCGCGCCTCCCTTGCGGGGGTGATGTGGGGGAGACCGGCCGGGCACCACCAGCGCACCGAAACCCGACTCCCCGCCGCCGTGTCATCGGGCAAAAACCAGAGAATTGGTTTTACGTTGAGAATAAACAGGGCAGGGACCAATCTGCAATTAAATATATGTCCCAGGTTTATTTTAGAAATTGTTAATACTGCAACCCGACCCGACTGCACTGCAACCCGACCCGCTTAAGTGCACAGCAGACCCGGCCAACAGTGAACCGGTCTGGTTCACCTGAACCAGACCCGTAAACTAACCAGAAATTGGTTCAGCCGCCATTTCTTCGTCCGATCTCGGAATCGAACGAAACCAGCGGCATTTCGACCGGCTCGAAGAGACCCACTTGTTGAGCTAGAATTTGTACAGTAATTTTACTATCTAAGATCCCTTTTTAGCCATGGACCCGATCTAGTCGGTGCACCGTGGTTTGACCGCCAATTCTCCGTCCGATCTCGGAATTGGACGAAACCAGTGGCATCGTGCTCAGATCATCGATGCCGATGTATGAAACCTATTTTAGGACCCTAGAGACCCCTTTTCCCTATTGAACCGATCATAGACCGGTTTTCACCGGTTCGACCCTAAAACCTCCGACCGAAGTCGGACTCGAGCGAGACCGGATCCCATGGGTCCCTCATCCCTAAACCAACTGTTTTAGAACCCTGGTTTGAGTAATTTATAGATGTGACAACTTATACATTTTAAACCATGATGGTCAGTTTCTCCTTCGACGGTACACCGGACCGATAGGCGTGAGGAGCGTGGACCACCGAGCCATTCTCCAGGTGAACATGATTAATTCTATTCTAGTTAGAGTAGATTGTAGTTGTATCTATAAAATAATAAATAAAACCGTATGTGACATAGTATGTCCAATGCATGCAGGCGGGAAACCGGTACTGCATGTGGGAGGTGGGCATACTATCCCTTGCCTCTGAATAATCATGCATACAATATTTTGATAGCTGTAACGGTGATTGACTCAACCTAGATTCACACTAGGATGCATGCAAACAAGTAGATACTTGCACTGCTTATTTATTATATTCTGTTGAATGACTGTGTTTGGTGACCATGGGTCGCATAGTGCAGTCTAGTTGCTATTGAGCAACAAAGACGGGTGGTCTCAGTAGAGAGATCGGTTGTTGTACTTCCTCAGTCGAGGTTCTCTTCCCAGAGGGAAGACTCACTACTCACGGGCATGGGTAGGGGACCCGAGTGCACAGGATGGGAGGTGAACCACCGCCTGTGCATAATCCGAATCAAGTAGGTAGGGTCACAGGGTTGGGCAGGCGGTAAAGCCCCTAGTGGCCTAGTAGTCCACCCCTGGGTAATGACCCCTAAAAGCAAGGTGGGTGGGAGTGCCCCGTGGTGAAAGACCAAGCCCCCTTATGGCCATATGGGTATTTCTGGCTCTCCAGGTACACTTGGACCCAGGTTCTGTTGGCAGACCCAGTTAGAAAACTGCCGGTTCACTTTAGGAGTAGGTAGAACTAACCTTCGGTGATTAGTTGCATACTTTTAGTCTGGATGCTTATTTGTCTTACATTTACTAGTTGTAGTTGTACCTTAGTAGAATTGTCATATTAGCTAGCTGAACTATCTTATTTACAATATATGTATGTATATGTTGTCGCCCTCGTAGACTTCTAGAAGGGCAGGGTATGACTATGGTTTACCCTAGCTAGTTTAGGGTTAACGGTTCACTGAGTTTACCTAGTAAACTCACCCCGTTGTTGCACACTCTTTTCAGGTACCATAGATCCTTCTCAGGCGCTTCCTAGAGGAGCTTGATTAGCTATCGAGGGAGGATATTAGAGGTGTTAACTAGTTTTATTATTTTCAGTTGATTATGTAATTACTGCAGAACCATGTTTTAGATGCTCTGAATAATGCCAGGATCAGTAATATTTCTTTGGTAAGCTTCTCCTCAAAGCTTTATGCCTAGTAGCCTTTCCTCAAGGCCAAGTTTTATTGGTAGGCTTCTCCTCAAAGCCGTCCCTCATCAGCTAGTAAGTAGTTAATGATAAATTAGTAATAAATGACTAAATAATAAAATCAATCTCGAAACCTTATAACATTGACTTACCCTTAAAACCCCATCACCCCCGGGTTTGACTGGTTTACCCTTGTAGTCGGATCCGGGGCTTGACAGCTGGTATCAGAGCCAGGTTATGATCCTAAGGGATTTAGTTGTAGGCTAGTTTCGTCTAGTTGGGTGTCTGATAGATTTGCTTATTGCAGATGGTTGGCACTAGGGGTAGACCCTCTTCTCCCGAGACGTCTGATCCGGTACTGGCTCCTAATCCCATGGAGATGTTCCGTACTATGACTCAGATGATGCAGCAACAACAAGCTATGCTGCAGCAACAGCAAGCCATGGTTGCCCAGCAGCAAGCGGCTGCCCAAGAGCAGGCTGCAGCAGCTCAGGCCGCCTTGGCCCAGGCTCAGGCCCAACAAGCAGCCCAGGAGGGGCTGAGGGCAGATGGAGACAGGATGGGAAAGCTCCTGAAGGACTTTCAGACACTGAAGCCGCCAACCTTCAGGGGTGATCCTAATCCAGTGGAGGCCGACAGGTGGTTGAAGCAGATCGTCAAGGCGCTGGATGCTCTAGAGGTAGTCGGAGAGAGGAGAGTCACACTGGCCTCTTATCAGCTAGAGGCAGAGGCAGATTTCTGGTGGGACCATGTCCAAAGGTCCCGAGGAGAGAACCAGACAGCCATGACCTGGGCAGAGTTCGAAGAGGTCTTCCGGGAGAAGTACTTCCCGGAAAGTGTTAGAGACCAGATGGAGCAGAAATTCTTAGACCTGTACCAGGGCAACGAAAGTGTTGCCCAGTACGAGGCCAAGTTTGACGAGCTTTCTCGCTACGCTCCATACCTTGTGGCCACTGAGGAGCGCAAGGCGAGGAGATTTGAGCGAGGTCTGAAGCCCGGATTGAAGAGCAGGATTGAAGTATTGAGACTGAAGACCTACCGCGAGGTGGTGGACCGAGCTTTAGTGGCAGAGCGAGGCCAGGAGGAGACCAGGACGTTTTATGAGAAACGGGGAGGTGGTAGTAGTAGCAGGAGCGATCATGGGTTTCATTCTAAGAAGCCCAGAGTTCAGGAGGCTCCTCCTCGTCAGCAGCAACACCACTCCCAGGGTCCCCCAGCTTCTCAGGGTCCCAAGTGCTTTAGATGTGGCACGTATGGCCATGTCAGGCGTGACTGCACTCGTCGTCCTTCGCAGCAGCAGCAGCAACAGCCAGCCCTACCTGCCCTGCCATATCACCCTCGCCCAGCTTTGACGTACCATCCCCAGCCCCAGCATAAGGTGCCTCAGCATCAACAGGGTTCCCGACCTTACCACCCTCCCCAGCCGCAGCCACTTCAGCAGAGGCCTCAGGCTCGTCAGGGAGGAGGTGGCCAGCAGACGCATGGTCGAGCCTATGCACTCATCAGCCAGGATGCTAGAGCTTCTGGGTCTACCATAGAAGGTAAGCCTATAACCCCTTTTAGTGTAGATTTACTTTCGCTTAGTTAGTAGTTTGCCTTCTTTTGCTTGCATATCTAGGATGAGTAGATTCTTATAACGTGCACTACCGCTTAGGTGTCCTTCCTGTTTTCACCACTCTGGCACGAGTCATGTTCGACACTGGATCGACACACTCCTACATAGTCCCTAGCTTTGTGGCTACCTTGGGGCTAGAGTCAGAACCACTCGGTTATGCTCTTTCGGTGGTCTCACCACTAGGGGCTAGCACAGATGCGGACCGAATATGCAGGAAGTGTGTGCTTTCTGTGGGCGATAACGAGCTTGTGGCCGACTTGATCATCCTTGACCTAGAAGGGTTGGATGTCCTGCTCGGGATGGACTGGATGGCGGCTTACCATGCGACTCTAGATTGCTTCTCCAAGAAGATCACTTTTCGTCCACCCGGTAGCCCAGAGATTGTATTCACGGGAGCGAGACTGGCTATTCTATACCCGATGCCTCGGTGGAGGACTTGCCTTAGTCTTCTAGCTCAGTTGGTTAGTGAGACCGAAGGTGTGAGTTCCTTGGAGCGCTCCCCGGTGGTTCGAGATTTTCCTGACGTGTTTCCAGACCAGCTCCCCGGTCTTCCTCCAGTGCGAGAGGTGGAGTTCAGTATCAAATTGCTTCCAGGAACGGCACCGATCTCTGTGGCCCCATATCGGATGGCACCGGCGGAGTTACGAGAGTTGAGTACGCAGTTAGAGGAGTTAAGGAGCCTTGGGTACATTCGCCCCAGTGTCTCTCCATGGGGTGCCCCTGTTCTGTTTGCTCAGAAGAAGGATGGCTCAAAGCGACTCTGCATTGACTACAGGAAACTGAATGCGGTCACGGTGAAGAACAGGTATCCTCTCCCGAGGATCGAGGATCTGTTTGACCAGCTGAAGGGTGCTCGGTTCTTCTCAAAGATTGATCTGAGGACCGGGTACCACCAGCTCAGGGTGAAGGATGAGGATATCTCAAAGACGGCGTTCCGGACGCGGTACGGGCACTATGAGTTTCTAGTGATGCCGTTCGGTCTGACGAATGCCCCGGCAGCCTTTATGGACTTGATGAACCGGGTATTCAGGCCTTATCTTGACCGGTTCATCGTGGTCTTCGTCGACGACGTGTTGATCTTCTCGAAGTCAGAAGAGGAGCATGCAGAGCATCTGAGGATTGCCCTACAGACGTTGCGAGATCACCAGCTCTATGCCAAGCTCAGCAAGTGTGAGTTTTGGATGAGGGAAGTGAAGTTCTTAGGGCACGTGGTTTCAGAAGGAGGTATCTCGGTGGACCCAGCGAAGATCGAGGCAGTACTGAGTTGGGAGGCACCGAGGAATGTTTTTGAGATCCGGAGTTTCCTGGGTCTAGCAGGATACTACCGGAGGTTTGTAGAGGGATTCTCGAGACTGGCTTTGCCCCTGACTCAGTTGACAAAGAAGGGGGTGAAGTTCGAGTGGTCGGATGCTTGCGAGCAGTCCTTCCAGGAACTAAAGCGACTACTCACCACTGCCCCTGTTCTTACAGTGCCAGTTAGTGGAAAGGGATACGTGGTCTATACAGATGCGTCTCAGTCTGGACTTGGAGGTGTGTTGATGCAAGATGGCAAAGTAGTAGCTTATGCATCGAGACAGTTGAAGCCTCATGAGCAGAACTACCCGACCTATGACCTGGAGCTTGCAGCGGTGGTGTTCGTGCTCAAGATTTGGCGGCACTACCTGTACGGAGAAGACTTTGAGATGTACTGTGATCATAAGAGTCTGAGGTATATCTGTACCCAAAAAGACCTGAATCTCCGACAGAGGAGGTGGATTGAGGTCTTGAAGGACTTCAACTACAACTTCTTCTATCACCCTGGGAAGGCTAATGTGGTGGCAGATGCACTCAGCAGAAGGTTCAGGAGCAAACTATCGCGGCTGATAGCTGACAGGCATGAGTTTCTTATAGCTGTGGAAGGGTATGACCTGATATTGAGAGGAGAGCCCTCATGTAACCGATTGCTCAGTATCCGGGCTCAGCCTACCCTGATCAAGCAAGTGATAGACTCTCAGGTTGAGGATGAGGAGTTGGAAGAGATGCGCTCTCGGCTGATTGGAGGAGAGGCAGTGGAGGATTGGTCGCTCGACTCTGAAGGTGGGCTGAGGTACAAAAGGAGGTTGTGTCTACCGAAGAACCAGGAGGTTCGAGATAAAGTCCTCGCAGAGGCACATCGCTCTCGATACATGGTACACCCTGGAAGTACCAAGATGTATCGGGACTTGAAGAATCAGTTCTGGTGGAATGGGATGAAGAAAGACGTAGCTGAGTTTGTAGCGAAGTGTCTAACCTGTCAGCAGGTTAAGGCAGAACACCAGAAGCCCGCAGGACCCCTTCATCCACTTCCAGTGGCTGAGTGGAAGTGGGAGCACATCACGATGGATTTCGTTTCAGGGTTACCACTGACCAGGAGGAGGCATGATTCAGTATGGGTGATTGTGGACAGACTGACCAAGTCTGCCCACTTTCTTCCAGTCAGGATTACCTTTTCCCTACCTGAGTTGAGCAGACTCTACATAGCAGAGATAGTCCGGTTGCACGGGATTCCAGTGAGCATAGTCTCAGATCGAGACCCCAGGTTTGTCTCAGGATTCTGGAGGAGCTTACAGACTGCATTAGGGACCCAGCTCAATTTTAGCACGGCCTTTCATCCTCAGACGGACGGTCAGTCAGAGAGGACCATCCAGATCTTGGAGGACATGCTTCGGGCATGCTCTATAGACTTTGCCGGTAATTGGGATGAGCACTTGCCACTAGTGGAGTTCTCATACAACAACAGCTTTCAGGCGAGCATTGGCATGGCTCCTTACGAGGCTCTATATGGGAGGCCTTGTCGTTCCCCTATCTGTTGGGCAGAAGTTGGAGAGCGTAGTCTTCTGGGACCAGAGTTGGTGCAGGAGACAACGGAGAAGATACAACTGATCAGGGAAAGGCTTCGTACAGCTCAGAGCAGGCAGAAGAGCTATGCAGACGTTCGTAGGCGACCTCTGGAGTTCGAGGTTGGAGACCATGTTTTCCTACGGGTTTCTCCTAAGCGTGGTGTCTTTCGGTTCGGAAAGAGGGGGAAGCTAGCGCCGAGGTTTACGGGACCGTTCGAGATATTGGATCGAGTGGGCGAGGTGGCATATCGCCTGGCCCTGCCACCACGCCTCTCAGCAGTCCACCCGGTGTTCCATGTGTCGATGCTTCGGAGATACATGCCGGACTCGTCACACGTGCTGGATTGGCAGGACTTGGAGCTCAGTGCAGATGCCACATTTGAGGAGCGTCCGGTCCGTGTTTTGGCTTCTGAGGATAGGGTGCTTCGCACTAAGACCATCAGGATGGTCAAGATCCTTTGGAGTCATCGAGGCGAGGACGAGGCCACATGGGAGGTGGAGTCTGATATGTTGCACTTGTACCCTTATCTTTTCGATGCTTGATTATATTTTCTGTCTAATTTTCGAGGACGAAAATTTCTTTAAGGTGTGTAGGTTGTAACACCTGAGGTGTTAAATTAGAGAATAATAAAAATCCTCCCAGGGCTCTTTTCGTCTTTTTACCGTCAGACTTTCTTGCTGGGCTTTTTCCAGAATAATGGGTCGTAAACCCATGAGATGTTTTACGTTCACTTTTTCTATATTTTCGAGCACGTTGTATTGGTGCGTCCCATGCAAGGATCGGGTGTATGCGCAGCCTGTTTCGGCAGCCCGGTAGTTAAAACCCTAGAATTTCGATAATCAGCCCACTGTCGGTATTGTTTGGTTTACCACAGGATATTGGGTGATCGGATCGTAGCAAGGCTGGATACGTTGGGTGAGGCTCTGAAAGAGCTTTCCAACGAGCCTGAGCGGGGGTCGATCCGACACCCGGACAATAAGTTATTGCTATTTTAAAGTTCAGAGTATTTCCTTTATTGTGGGAGATCTACAAGTCAGAAAAATATATACCAAACGCAGTTGTGTTCGCGTCGATGAGAGCTTTCCAACGGGTCCTTTCGTGCCCACTTCTGACCTACGGTTTGTAACTTACGGCTGGTTATTCTTTTCAGCCACGTAAGTAGACGGATTGCACCCGGATTCCAACCAAACCCAGTTCATGGCCCGGGATCGAGCCCAAGCAGCCATAGGACCTTTCTTTCAACCTTTTATCTGGGTTTAGACCCCCTCGATCGCCCTCCCCGGTATTTAAAATTTGAATTTCGGATGGGGAGGATATGGCAGGATTCGGGATGATAACAACCGGGTCTTCCTGCCATAACCACCCCTCCTTGTTAGGAAGGCCCTAACCAACCCAATCCCCCCAGCCGATTTGCCATAACCGCAGCCCCCTCTCCCTTTTTACGTGAACCGGGAGAGAGAGGCTGGGAGAGGATGAGAGAGAAATAAGAGAACGGGAGGAAAAGAGAGAGAGAGAAACAGAGAGAGAGAGAGACTAGAGAGAGAAAGGAGGGAGAGAAGAAGAAAGAGGTCAAGGGAGAAGAGAGAAGAGCAACTGCAGCCCCCTTCGATTACCTCTTCCGACCCTGGCGAGCCACCCAGGTCAGCCCTCCTCCCTTCCCACCTCCTCTCTTCCGTCTGAACAAACCGAACCCGCGGCCTCCCTTCCTCCTCCCTTACCCACGAACCGACACCCCATCCTCCTCCCTTGCCGCGGCCCACTTGGGCCAGGGACACCACTGCGACCCCACCTCCGATTCTCTTCGGGCGGACTAAACTCCAAGCTTCGTCGGCGATCGCCGGAGAAAAACCAAACCCAAGCCACCGGAGCCGCACCCTCCGCCACGAACCCCTCCGACCAAGGTCGTTTCGGGCTCCGACGGCACACCGGCCACCTCCTCCCGCGCCTCCCTTGCGGGGGTGATGTGGGGGAGACCGGCCGGGCACCACCAGCGCACCGAAACCCGACTCCCCGCCGCCGTGTCATCGGGCAAAAACCAGAGAATTGGTTTTACGTTGAGAATAAACAGGGCAGGGACCAATCTGCAATTAAATATATGTCCCAGGTTTATTTTAGAAATTGTTAATACTGCAACCCGACCCGACTGCACTGCAACCCGACCCGCTTAAGTGCACAGCAGACCCGGCCAACAGTGAACCGGTCTGGTTCACCTGAACCAGACCCGTAAACTAACCAGAAATTGGTTCAGCCGCCATTTCTTCGTCCGATCTCGGAATCGAACGAAACCAGCGGCATTTCGACCGGCTCGAAGAGACCCACTTGTTGAGCTAGAATTTGTACAGTAATTTTACTATCTAAGATCCCTTTTTAGCCATGGACCCGATCTAGTCGGTGCACCGTGGTTTGACCGCCAATTCTCCGTCCGATCTCGGAATTGGACGAAACCAGTGGCATCGTGCTCAGATCATCGATGCCGATGTATGAAACCTATTTTAGGACCCTAGAGACCCCTTTTCCCTATTGAACCGATCATAGACCGGTTTTCACCGGTTCGACCCTAAAACCTCCGACCGAAGTCGGACTCGAGCGAGACCGGATCCCATGGGTCCCTCATCCCTAAACCAACTGTTTTAGAACCCTGGTTTGAGTAATTTATAGATGTGACAACTTATACATTTTAAACCATGATGGTCAGTTTCTCCTTCGACGGTACACCGGACCGATAGGCGTGAGGAGCGTGGACCACCGAGCCATTCTCCAGGTGAACATGATTAATTCTATTCTAGTTAGAGTAGATTGTAGTTGTATCTATAAAATAATAAATAAAACCGTATGTGACATAGTATGTCCAATGCATGCAGGCGGGAAACCGGTACTGCATGTGGGAGGTGGGCATACTATCCCTTGCCTCTGAATAATCATGCATACAATATTTTGATAGCTGTAACGGTGATTGACTCAACCTAGATTCACACTAGGATGCATGCAAACAAGTAGATACTTGCACTGCTTATTTATTATATTCTGTTGAATGACTGTGTTTGGTGACCATGGGTCGCATAGTGCAGTCTAGTTGCTATTGAGCAACAAAGACGGGTGGTCTCAGTAGAGAGATCGGTTGTTGTACTTCCTCAGTCGAGGTTCTCTTCCCAGAGGGAAGACTCACTACTCACGGGCATGGGTAGGGGACCCGAGTGCACAGGATGGGAGGTGAACCACCGCCTGTGCATAATCCGAATCAAGTAGGTAGGGTCACAGGGTTGGGCAGGCGGTAAAGCCCCTAGTGGCCTAGTAGTCCACCCCTGGGTAATGACCCCTAAAAGCAAGGTGGGTGGGAGTGCCCCGTGGTGAAAGACCAAGCCCCCTTATGGCCATATGGGTATTTCTGGCTCTCCAGGTACACTTGGACCCAGGTTCTGTTGGCAGACCCAGTTAGAAAACTGCCGGTTCACTTTAGGAGTAGGTAGAACTAACCTTCGGTGATTAGTTGCATACTTTTAGTCTGGATGCTTATTTGTCTTACATTTACTAGTTGTAGTTGTACCTTAGTAGAATTGTCATATTAGCTAGCTGAACTATCTTATTTACAATATATGTATGTATATGTTGTCGCCCTCGTAGACTTCTAGAAGGGCAGGGTATGACTATGGTTTACCCTAGCTAGTTTAGGGTTAACGGTTCACTGAGTTTACCTAGTAAACTCACCCCGTTGTTGCACACTCTTTTCAGGTACCATAGATCCTTCTCAGGCGCTTCCTAGAGGAGCTTGATTAGCTATCGAGGGAGGATATTAGAGGTGTTAACTAGTTTTATTATTTTCAGTTGATTATGTAATTACTGCAGAACCATGTTTTAGATGCTCTGAATAATGCCAGGATCAGTAATATTTCTTTGGTAAGCTTCTCCTCAAAGCTTTATGCCTAGTAGCCTTTCCTCAAGGCCAAGTTTTATTGGTAGGCTTCTCCTCAAAGCCGTCCCTCATCAGCTAGTAAGTAGTTAATGATAAATTAGTAATAAATGACTAAATAATAAAATCAATCTCGAAACCTTATAACATTGACTTACCCTTAAAACCCCATCACCCCCGGGTTTGACTGGTTTACCCTTGTAGTCGGATCCGGGGCTTGACAGGCAAAGCATCTAGCTCTTCCTTTTTCTGCTAGTGCTTTCCAGTCTGATGCTTTATTTGAGTTAGTCCATTCGGACATTTGGGGTCCTGCTCCTGTTGCATCTCTATCGGGTTACATGTATTATGTGTGCTTTATCGATGACTATTCTAGGTGCACCTGGGTTTATCTTATGCGTCATCGATCTGAAGTACCTCACATCTTTAGGAGATTCACCACTATGATACACTCAGTTTGGTCGGCGCATCAAGACCTTTCGGTCTGATTGTGCCAAGGAGTATCTCTCCTCTGAGATGCGTGAGATTCTTCAGTCTCACGGCACTCTTCACCAGCAGTCCTGTCCCCACACGCATGAGCAAAACGGCGTTGCCGAACGCAAGCATCGTCATGTCCTTGAGACTGCACGAGCCTTTCTTCTCTCTGCGTCTGTTCCTCACTACTACTGGGCTGAAGCTGTCATGACGGCTGTCCACCTCATCAATATCACTCCGTCGTCTACTCTGTCCGGTGCCACCCCATACGAGCGCCTTCACTCCAGCCCACCTGACTACTCTCTTCTTCGCACGTTTGGCTGCACGTGCTTCGTTCTTCTTCCTCCCCATGAGCGCACCAAACTCTCTGCGAGGTCTGTTAGGTGTGTTCACTTGGGGCTCAGTCGGGAGCACAAGGGGTATCGGTGCTACGATCCCTTGGCTCGTCGGATCCGTGTCTCCCGTCACGTCTCCTTTGTTGAGGACGTCCCGTACTTTTCACCTGAGTCTCGGGATCTTTCCTTGCCTCCTGCGTCATCCTCCTCGCCTTCCTCACATCTCCACATCCCTGTTCTACCCCCGCTTTCTGTTGTCCCATCCACGCCTACTCCTTCTCCATCTTTCCCGCCACCTCCACCGCCACCATCACCACCCCCTCCGTCTTCCTCGACACCTCCACCACCACCTGTTACTCGTGTTTATGTTCGTCGGTCTGCAGCTCCTCCTCCAGAGTCGGCTCACACTGGTACTCCCTCGCCTGATGCTGATGCCCCCTCCTCCCCGGTCGTGGATCCTGCTCCTGTTCGGCGCTACCCAGCGCGCGAACATCATCCTCCTGATAGATATGACTACTCTCTTGACAGGTTTGGCTACTCTGCTTTTTCCTCTGACTCTTCTGGCTACTCTGTCAGTGTCTCCTATTCACCCTCCTTTCAGGCTTTTCTTACTGCTATCCACACCCATCGGGAGCCCCAATCGTATCGTGAGGCAGCGTTACATCCAGAGTGGCGGCAGGCCATGTCAGTTGAGCTTGAGGCTTTTCAGCGGACCCAGACCTGGGAGTTGGT
Organism: Chamaelirium japonicum; assembly: GCA_947650365.1. Lineage (NCBI taxonomy): Eukaryota > Viridiplantae > Streptophyta > Magnoliopsida > Liliales > Melanthiaceae > Chamaelirium > Chamaelirium japonicum. Next base: position 82,959,164 of record OX393550.1, on the reverse strand, counting down.
GCCTTGTCCCTCCGGGGTGGTGCCTGTTAGCTGCAAGTGGATATTCAAGGTCAAGACTCGACCTGACGGATCCATTGAGCGGCACAAGGCTCGCCTCGTTGCTCGTGGCTTCTCCCAGAAGTATGAGATTGACTACGAGGAGACGTTTGCTCCAGTTGCTCGGATGACTACTGTGCGCACCCTCTTTGCTATGGCAGCTGCTCGAGGGTGGCCTCTCCATCAGATGGATGTCACCAATGCGTTTCTCCACGGTGATCTCTCCGAGGAAGTCTACATGGCTCCTCCTCCGGGCGTTTCAGTTCCTCCAGGGCACGTGTGTCGTTTGCGCCGAGCCATCTATGGTCTCAAGCAGGCCCCTCGTGCCTGGTTTGAGCGATTTCGCAGTGCAGTTCTGGCCGCCGGGTTTGTTGAGCGTCACTCCGACTATGCCTTGTTCACTCGCTCCTCCAGTCAGGGCATTGCAGTTCTTCTCCTCTATGTGGATGATATGATCATCACTGGGGATGACAGTGCCACCATCGCCTCCCTCCAGCGACACCTCCAGAGTCAGTTTGAGATGAAAGATCTGGGCTCTCTTCGCTACTTTTTGGGCCTTGAGATTGCCCGGTCAGCTCGTGGTCTGTTGGTCTCCCAGCAGAAGTACATCTCCGACATCCTTGCTGATGCTGCTCTTACTGACACACGCACTGCTGATACACCCATGGAGCTCAATTTGAAGCTTCTCGCTACAGATGGTGAGCCGCTCCAGGATGTCTCCCGCTACCAAAGGCTGGTTGGGATGCTCGTATATCTCACCATGACCCGGCCAGACATTGCCCATGCTGTTGGCATTGTCAGTCAGTTTGTTCAGGCTCCACGGTCAGTACACTATGCGGCTGTTCTTCGGATTATTCGCTACCTCCGGGGCACCATCACCCGTTCACTACTGTTTCCCTCCACCTCTCCGTTGGTGCTGCGTGCCTACTCCGATGCATATTGGGCAGGAGATGCAGCCACTCGTCGATCTACTACAGGATACTGTGTGTTTCTGGGTGATTCATTGATTTCGTGGCGCAGCAAGAAGCAGGAGTCTGTTGCTCGCTCCAGCACCGAAGCCGAATACAGGGCTATGGCTTCCACCACCGCTGAGATTGTCTGGCTTCGCCGCCTTCTGCTCGACTTGGGAGTGGTGATATCCGGGCCCACCCCTCTCTTCTGTGACAACCGGAGTGCTATTCAGATTGCTAGCAACCCGGTCTTCCATGAGCGAACAAAACATATTGAAGTTGATTGTCATTATGTTCGCCAGGCGTTACTCGACCACACCATCTCCCTGCCTTTCATTTCCTCATCGGAGCAGACTGTTGATTTTCTGACGAAGCCCCTGACGATTGCTCGCTTTCGGCATTTTCTAGGCAAACTCTCGGTTCATGATCCACCGTGAGTTTGAGGGGGAGTGTTAATGTACATATAGATGGGTCGGGTTTACTGTACAGTCGGGTCGGATCGTATAGTGATACATGTACATATATTGGGCTTGAGTCCCTCAATGGAATGCATTCTATTCCTCTCCAAACCCTAGCCGTCATCTCCTAACAGACATGATTGTACAATCAATGTATCTCGCCTACTCCATCCATCAGAACCAAATGCTAACCCTAGTTCTCTCTTCCTCTGAGAGATATTTCCCCAAGGAATGTAGAAAGTTTAGTGTAATTCATAAGCTATTGTAGGAAAAGCATGAAGAATGTAATATAAAACTTGAAGAATTCTTCAGATTTATTTTTCGAGGTTTAGAAATTTTTTTTTCTGTCAGTGAGAATAGCAGAGTATTGAGACTATCCATGCATAGATATGAGATCCACCTGTAATATAAGATAATAGACTTATTCATGCAGCATACTATTTAGTTTCATAAATTGAGTTAAGAGACGAACATTGCTTACTTTAAAATCATTAGATGTTTGTTCTTAAGATACTTTTTTCCTGTATCTATGCCATACAATATATTTAAATCAAATAATGTATCTTTCATCGATTCATGCATTGAAATCATTTCCCTACATGTCCCTTTTGACATCCTTTGCCCACTATTTAAAAGCATGTGATATAACCATAAAAAAATTCAGCGCTAGGCCAGAGTGGATGCATCCATTTTCCTTAGAAACCTGATTCAGTATGTTCTTGTTTCTTTAGACCTTTTCTTTCAATACAATCAATATTTCATTTACGAGGTAGGCAAACAAATAACTTCGAAAAAATCATATTAAGAAAGAGCACTTCAATTGATCTCTCATCTGCGGTAACACATATAAATGTTTATAGTGATAGTTAGCTTATCCTTTTGAGGAAAGTCTTTATTGGTCCTTGAATAAGGTGATAGTTTACACTAAAGAGAGGAAAAATGAAAAAAATAAATATCCCATGGCTTTCTCTTTGTTGTTTGCATCCAAGTTTTATCGGATCACAATATGTAAAACGTTCATGATGGTTCGATACTAACAAAAAATATCTTGATATTTGTGAAAGCTCTTTGGGAAACCCATGAAGTAGTCATGCATGTAAAAACTGCAGTTTTTGGGCAAACATTTATTTTTTTATATCAATCACCAGTTATGTACTCTCATTGAGATCATGTAATTGGAAGCATACAGACATTTTCATATGCATAGACATGATACTCTGCATAATCTGTGAATATTTGCAAAATCAGGCAGTACTGAATTTTCCCCTTATTTTTTGCTCTAGAGTCTGGATGCCTTCTGCCAAGCTTGCCTTCAGATGCAACATTCGACCCTTCTTCGGGGATCAGCTTCACTTGTGATCTGAATGACAATATTGCAGCTCCTTGGCCCTCTGCATCCCAAGCACCATCATCTTCCTGCAATAAGAGTATGTCCATGATCCATGTGAATGTTTGCTTTGTCTGTTCAAATTATTTGTGTTTCATCTACATCTTTGTTCATAAAAGAATAATGTAGTTGTTATGTCCGAAAGAGTAGATAATATCATGACTATATACTCTTGTCAGTTCAGATGAATAGAATTACAATATCTAGCAATGGTATTGTTATTTTCAAAATAATAGAATTTTTGAAGTTATTGATCAATGGCCTTTACCCAAGAGGAGGAATCATAACTAATTGTGCAGCATTTGATTTTCTTCATAGGTCTACCTGGTATTGTATCGGGTCGGGTTGTATGGTCATACATGTACATATATATTGGGCTTGAGTCCCTCAATAGAGACAATTCCATTCTCTCCAAACCCTAGTCTTCATCTCCTAACATGGTATCAGAGCTCTAGGGTTCTCTCGTGCGACGACGGCGACGACGGCAGCCCCCCTCCGGCCTCCTTCCACTCGGCAGCCCCTCCTCCGGCCTCCCTCCACCCGGCAGCCCTCCCCTCCGGCCTTTCCTCCTCCCGGCAGCCCCTCCCCTTCACCCGGCAGTCACCTCCGGCCACTCCTTCACCCGGCAGCCCCCCCTCCGACCCATCTACACCCCGCAGGCCCCCCCTCTGCCTCCCTCCACCCGGCAGCCCCCCCCCTCCGGCCCCATCTGCACCCCGCAGGCCCCCCCTCCGCCTCCCTCCACCTGGCAGCCCCCCCCTCCGACCCGACTGTACAAGTAACCCGACCCATCTATATACATTAACAGTAATTATCCATGAGGTTATTATTTACATCTACATTTCAAGAAATTTGTCGCTACAGCTTTACCCTTATATTGATTATCTATTAGATGTTGGTTTATGCTCTAGTGAGATACTTACAGTTTTAAAATTTCTAATTTTGAAAATCTCAACTAATATTTTGTACCCCTTGTACTTAAGCTTCCCATCTAGAAAGACTTTTTGAGCCCATTTCCATTTGGAAATTGTTTACTTTATGTGAGTTTTGTAGTTCCATAGAAATAACCTAACAATCAACCCTTTGGGTAAATTAATTAAAGTAATATGTAACATATTATATGATATTTAATTAAGACACTGCAATACAAGTTACATATATGCCCCAAAGTATCGCTTATTAATACCATCAACTGATAAACTTTGTCAACATATCTATCTTCAATTTGTACGTCGTTTGTTCATATAAAAGAAGAGGTAGTGTTGCAGAAAAGGACTTCAGTGGATTTAGGGTTTGGGTGTGATTTTGGGCAATATCAGGATTGAGAAAGTATGGTCAGATCTTAAATTGTTATGAAATTATCTTATAAAGTCGTCAAATGTAAAAGTTGACCAGGAGGGGCCTAATATCAAAGCAGGTGCAGATATTAAAAGGTTTTGTGATTGGAAAATAATTGATGAAGGAATTTGACAAATATTCACTGTTGGACTGTATACTTTGTAGTAGTATTCCACAATCTGGTAAGGATACTGAAAGCTTTATGGATGGATCTGGCTTTAGGATGGACAGATATATGAACTGGAAGATAAAGTGGTGCATAAATTTGTTAATGTATATAGATGGGTCGGTTTTACATGTACAGTTGGGTCGGGTTGTATGGTCATACATGTACATATATATGGGCTCGAGTCTCTCAATAGAGAGCATTGCATTCCTCTCCAAACCCTAGCCGTCATCTCCTAACATGGTATCAGAGCTCTAGGGTTCTCCGACGCGCGGCGACGACGACGGTCTTCTCCCTTCGGCAACACCTCTCCTCCGGCCTCTCCTCACCTGTCCGACCCCCCTCCTCCTCCTGACCACCCCGCCAGGCCCCCCTTTCCGCCGCCCAACACCCCGCCCGGCCCGACCCCCCCTTTTTGCCGCCCGACAGCCCCGGCCCCCCCTTCCGCCACACGCCCGGCCCCCCCCTCTATCCCCCGGCCCCCCGACCCCCTCCGCCTCCCGACCCCCCTACGCCGTCCGACAGCCCCCCGATTCCCCCCCCCTTCCGCCGCCCGACGACCCCCCGGCCCCCTCCTCCACCCCCCGACCCCCCTTCCACCGTCCAACAGCCCCGGCCCCCCTTCCTCCACCTCCCGACCCCCCTTCCTCCCCGACCCTCTCACCCCTTCCCTCAGCCCACCCGGCCCCTCTGTTGAGCCTTCTCCATGGCTTCTCCTGCCGTACCGTCCGTCGTTGCGATCTCTCCACCGCTAAAGGCGGTCGCCTTTCAGTTGTCATCGGCCAGCGACTGGCCTGATTGGTCACTCACCGTCGAGGCCGCGCTCTCCAGTCGTGATATGTGGGGTCGCATCACCGGCGATGATCCTCCTCCCACTGACTACTCCGGTTCCTCCTCTGTCACCAGCAGTGCCGCGTCTTCTGCTGCGACTGCTACCACGGTAACCACAGTTGCTGCTCTTACGTGGCGCCGCCACGATTAGGCCATCCGGGCGTACCTTCTGGACTCTGTTGCTCGTCCGCTCCTTGCTCCCATCGGCCGTCTTTCGACAGCGCGCGCGATGTGGGAGTATCTCCGGGACCGTTTTCTCCCGCGCGGAGGCGCACTGTGACTCGCAGTCTGCCCGTCAGGGAGAGCGCACCATTCAGGACTTCTTCAGTCAGATGAGTGCCTACTGGCATAGAGCTTATTGGTAGGATGTCAATCCTATCCCCGACTGTGAAACTTACCAGGTATAAATTGTATAATAGTTTGGTAAAATTAGACCTCCTATATGTGAATCTCATCCACATGCCTAAGGTACCTCAGTTATACCCGGTGGACTTATGTGCATCCTATGCTTCAATTGTACATTAATAACATTGTATAATACATCAAATATAATATTATCTCATCAACAAATTATTTATTGATCCTAATGTCAAAACTATATGGAATTGATATGTAGAACTTTACCATTCCCAACAAGATCTAGCAAATTAGGTTAGTTAAGTAGGTTGAGTTAGGGATGGCAACGGTGCAGTTTAAAATCGCAAACCGCACCGCATGGTGCGGTTTTGGTTTGCCAAAATATAAAACCGTCAGGTGCGGTGCGGTTTCGGTTTGCGGTTTCGGTGTTGCAGTGCGGTTTCGGTTTTACCCAAAACCGCAAAAAGCCGCACCGTTTAGACCATTATAATGTAAAACCGCGGTGCACAGCACCGCACCGCACCGCATGGTGCGGTTTTGGTTTTACATATGGTACACCGTCGCGGTGCGGTGCGGTTTCGGTGTTGCGGTGCGGTTTCGGTTTTGCCCAAAACCGCACCGAAACCGCACCGTTGCCATCCCTAGGTTGAGTCCATAGTTACCAAGTCGTAAAACGGGAAAAAAAACGGCAAAGGAAAAAATCGGAAAGATACGATAAAAACGGAAAAAACAGGAAAAAAGCGTGAAAACATCGGAAAAAACAAAAAAAATCTTAAAAATTATACCAAGTATGTATATATGTCATTTTCCAACATTAAGTAATCAAAAGTTCAAAACATATAGCATATGCGTTTATTAAGCACAAACAAAATAAAACCCGAACCCAATTTAAACCCGGACCAAACCCGACATGTTTTATACGTGTTTTTCCCGTTTTAAACGCGTATAAAACGTGTACGGATGTTTTTTTCAAAAAAACGAGTTTTTTTCCTGTGTGCTACGACTTCGGATCGATACGCGTTGTATACGCGTTTTTTTTTCAAAAAAACACCCGATTTGGTAATTATGGTTGAGTCGGGTTTATAGATTTCAAGTTTAATGGGTTAAAGGTTTTTGATTATTGGTATTAAGGATCACAGGTTTAGGCATTGCTGGGTAAGTTTAAGAAAGCTGCTAAACTTAAATAGCCTCCGACCATGGCTTAGGGCTTCGAAGGAAGGGAAAAACAGGTCGGGTAGTGACTATTACGAGCATAAGGGACGGGAAGCAAGCTTGACGGTCATATCATAAAAGTTGGCAGTGGAGCAACAGTGGAGAATGGTGATGATGGCGACTGATGAAGGGTATCGACGATGGCTTCAGTGGCGGTAACTAATAACACTTTTCTGGCATGCGTCGGTAACCGCAACAGCACTCGAAAAGGGAACCAAGTGTGACACCAGGACGCTCTATTAGGAGTCTTGGTGGCTATGGCTATGCTTATGTCAATGGTCAAAGCATTTACCACTAGCCATAGGTAGGCGATTGGCGACTGTCGACTATAGCATTTTGGTTGCATGGCTACTCTGCGGCCTATACCGTATGCCTAGATTGACATGCGCATTATCAGTGATCCTCAAATTAGTTGTGATGAGGCCAGAATGGGGCATAGTGAGGCCATTGAATCTTTGGTGTCAAGCCACGTGAGCTGGACGGGTTGGTAGATCCGAGGAAGGGAGTGAGAGCAACATGGTTGTTGGCAGTGGATGCGCAAGAACATGAACACAAAGGTTGATGGAGCTTAGGGTAATAAATGTTTGAGAGAGAGAGAGAGAGAGAGAGAGAGAAGATGGACGATGCATCTCACATCAGGGCCTCATGCCCAAACCCTTACGGATAGATCCTCACGGATGACAAGGCATTTTTATTGGATCTAGGAGCTACTTAAATAGGAGCCTAGCAACAGCCTGAAAGCACATTTATAATATAATGCCCTACAACAAACTCTCAAACCAAACTATCTTAAAGTTTAACATCAGACTACCTTAGTTGTGGATCCTATCAGCAGATCCCAATTTTGATAACAAAAAACCCTGTAAAATAACTATGGGGCCCCCTGAGGAGCTAAAATAACATAATAATTGTGTAAATAAAATAGGATAGATTCTCGGTCCCTATCCCTACCTGTAAAGGTGACATGTCTCAGTTATTTCTCCTTTCCAGAGTATGAAATAGTTTCTTTGTATATGAATTACCAAGGGGGTTTGATGGACGTCCCATGTACATTGAAGAAGATATGAAGACAACTATGTACTATCATTCTTGACTTTAACTTATTGGTTACTGGCTTGAGTTAGTTATCTTGCTTTATGTAGCATTTTATTGTGTTTTCATGTACATAACCTTTGCCATATTCTCCTTTTTCTGCAGCTGTTAAATTACCTGCAATTCCAGCAGCCACATCTGCACAGATTGGTAAGAAATCTATTTGTTGTTTTACCTTCATGTGACTTTCTTTCCATCTATTTCTCCACACAGTTTCTCATAGAGATTCTGTTGTTACATAAATTCTTTAAACTTAACACTAAGAATAGTTGAAATAAAAACGATTGATTTTACTGGACTTTTTCTTTACCAAAGGTTGATGTATCGGTCACTTGCGACACCTAGCAACTGCCAAGTTTCTAGTCAACCTTTATGACCAGTTGGCTCTAGTTGACTTGTCTTGATTGACCATTTGGTTGTTTGACCCGAAAAAAATTAGTCACAATAAAAAAATCATTAAGTATATAAAAAATTATGAATGAAACAACTGAGACATACTCCACTCATGTGCTTATGCATGCTAATTTGGCCTCTAATTGAGTTGGATATGTTTTTGTCCACGTAATGTCCCATATGCAATGGGTTATGAGGAAACTAAATGTTTGCACTATGGATTTCCAGTTCAACCAAATTTGACTTCTAGAAGATGTGGTAATGAAACTACATGATGAAACTGGAAGATAAATCTAGAAGATGTGTTAATAATTTCACTTTCACACATGTTTTCTTGGTATGAACTAACAATTTTGATAGAAAAGTGCATGACTTGATTGAAGACTTGCATGTTTGTACATTAAAGCTTAATTTAGAGCATTCTTGCATGCACCATATATCATGGCTTGTCTTTGTTACGTAATCAATGTTGATCTGAATAAATTCCTTATATATGTGCCTTGTCACTTGCATAACCTATTTATAAAAAGGAACCTTTTTTTTTGCATGTTTCATATAGTGCGTTGGTTGACATGTTTGAAAATAAAAAATAATGATTTCCATTTCCGATCGATTGGTATGCATATTTTGATTGATTGTGTTAGGAGATGACGGCTAGGGTTTGGAGAGAATGGAATGGTTCTCATTGAGGGACTGAAGCCCAATATATAAGTACATGTATACACACACAACCCGACCTGACTGTACATAGAACCCGACCTGGTATATACATTAACAGATTGGAAGCCCTAAAATTGATTTCAGCTTTCAATAACCTTCTGGCCTATCGGCAGTCCTAATTTTGACTGATTGGAAGTAGAATGATCAGCGGATAGTTTACATATCGATCCGTCATAATGGAAATAATAAAAAAGTTACTGAGTTGTATAAGTTACTCTGCCATACCTTAAACCAACCGATCGGAATTGTTGTCTGACTGATCAGTTTGTCGAACTCTAGATCTATAAATTGAGAATGAGAGTTACGTTTTTTCATTCAAACTTTTCCCAACTCTCCAGAGTTCTTGTGATATTGTACGATATGATGGCATTGTCTCTCTTTTCTTGGTGTTTTCCACGATGATGGTTGGAGGTTACACGTGACACTCCAAGCATGGACGTGGCGACGCCACACTTCTTCCTCTGCCCTTGTTCGTGACACGAATCTCTTCCGAGATACTGATCGAGTGATGTCTGGGTGTGACATCAATGTCAAGAGGCGGATCCAGCTTGCCGACATCCAACCTGCTGAAGGCAATTCTTGTTCATCGCCAAGAAGGTACAAGCATCTCAGGTCCCTTTGAGCCTTACTGGTGGTACTCTAAGAAGCATGGACACGGACACAGGACACGGACACGACATGACACGACACGGACACGCCGACACGATATTTTTCAAAAAACCAGGACACGGACACGTTAGGGGACACGCTGAATTATATATATATATATATATATATATATATATATATATATATATATATATATATATCAGTGTTTTAAAAAACTCGCCCCAGGGTACGCCCGGGGCTCGCCCCGGGGCGGGGCGGTCCTAAAACGCCCGGGGCGGCTCCAGCTGGGGCTTTTTTCCCATGGGGCTTACGCCTAAACCACTGTGGCGTACGCCCTGAACGCCCGGGCACGCCTTTTACGCCCCAATGGCCCGGGCTTACGCTCCATTGGAGTTTGTTTGCATTGTTGAAAAAAAATGATTTGATTACTACCGTGTGATCTTTTATATGTGTCTTAATCTCTTAGATGACGATTATGAAATTTTGGGAACTAAAGTTGCTTTAAATTGGTTCCATATCATGTATGGAATGGTAGAATCTATGGAATATAAACATTGATAGTTTGAATTTTGGTTAAAAACTTATAATTAGATCTTAAATGATATTGAAAGACAATGACAAGTTCATTTTTATTATCATTTTTTATATATTTGTGATTTATCAACCATGTTTGTAGGCTTAAATGCTTTGTTTAATAACTTTGCTCATAGTTTTTTTTTAATTTTGTTTGTTTTTAATCTATTTTTACTTTTTTATCTAATATTATTTATTTCTATATATATTTTTAAATTAAAAAAATAAAAATTCATGGGGCTTACGCCCCGCCCCACAGCAAGCAAAACGCCCCGCCATACGCCCCCGCCTCTAAAAACACTGATATATATATATATATATATATATATATATATATATATATATATATATATATATATATATATATATATATATATATATATATATATATATATATATATATATATATATAACAAGTCTTATATTATGATTTATAATCAAACATAATGCTAATAGTTAATTAAAAAAGTCTCCAACAAACATCATAAATGATTCAAGTGTATAGTTTTAAACTTTCAAAACACAAAAAAACAAATAGAACACACATAAAATCATCATCCATCAAGGCCAACGTCACGTGTTACCACATCATCACCATCGGCGTGAAGACCACGGTCTCCATATCCGGCTCATTGATGGAAAGATTCGCAATCTCAAGAACCTCAATATCTTCAAATAAGAAAAAAAAACCCTCTCCGGTAATATCCGACACGCTCCAACACGCATCCGACACGCTCCGACACGTGTCGAACAGCCTTTCTTCATAGAAGACATGTTTTTTGGTGTGTCCGACACGTGTCGGAGAGTATCGGATGAGTGTCGGTGTCTGACACGTGTCGGACACGGACACGTTGAGGTCCCGAGAGTGTCGGTGCTTCATAGGTGGTACTAACCATTCTGGTTCCTCAAAGACATTTTCACAAACGTTCTGATAATCCATCTCTCATAGTCTCATGAATCATGTAATTTCTCAAATTGTCCTTGAAAGGAGAGACTTATTGACCAATATAGGACACCTTGATAATAACCCAAATTTTCCTCGAAAGGAGAGACTTATTGACCATGATGGTATTCCAATTTTGGACTTCTTTTTTTTGGGGGTCATTAGCTATTAGCAGTCCACGAAATTATTTCAAATTAAAAGACAATCCCTGTATAACAGTTGTAGGCTTAAGGGATCCTTTGCTAAACTTTTTTTTTTCTTTTTTAAAAATACCGAATATGTTCATGAGATACTCTCCCACATAAATCACCGCAGTAACTTTCGTTACAGTTGCTACAGTGTTTTTGGACTGATGTAGTGATTTGGGTTAGGGTTAGGGTTCACTGGTAGGGGTATAGAATTAGGGTTAGGGTTTCATAACACTACAAAAATGTTTCGGAAGGTGGTTCTTTTTTGTTATATTAGTTGCGTCGGAACCAACAATTAATACTGTTATTAACTTTTTTTCCTCGGGTGATGCATTTTGGAAGTGCTCAATGTGTAAACAAGCTAATATTCTGTTTTGCTTGTCGAAGATGTGAATCAATCAGTCTCTTGTTTCTTTTGCAGGTGAAAATGGAAATGCGAAGCTTCCTCTGCTCCTTGCTTCAATACTGGTTCTTGCCATGGTATTGTGACCTGGCATTTGTTACTGTACATCTGCAAAGGAATGTGGCGAACAACGCATGATCAAATCTCGGCCCTTGTTTTGCTGTACTCGAAGGATCCACGCACGGCTCAATCAGCATTATTCGGTCAACGGGTATTCATCGGAATTCTTATAGGGATATATCTGAACCATTAAAAGATACATCTGTAGGAGTTTAATCTCTATGCTATCCAATGTAAATTTTGACCAATCAATATGTTATTCATTTCATCTCTCTAAATTTCAACCTGAATGACGTGGCATCCAATCACTACGTCCTGCTTGCGTGTCGGGGCTGAGTACGGTTCACCAATCGGGGCTGGGTGCGGCAGAGGGCTGTGATCCGAACACATCATTCTGGTTGACCATTCGGGATAGACACATCGGGACAAATAGTATTTTTTTCCAGTCTCTAAATTATCCAGTGGGATGGGGTTATATGCTGATGTGGTGAACAAGTCACTTGCCAACGGAAGCATGTGGGACCCACCGTGTCTCTCAGTTGCGGTCACAAAACTGAGTGGTGTACTGCCAGCATCGGAGGGATGTTGCGACTCAAGGGTGGGTCCTGCCGCATGCATCGGTTGGCTGTGAGTGACTTGCTCACCACATCAGCAATGGCAAATGTCTGACAATAATGATCAAACTCATTCGGCTGAGTATAATCTTTGTTTTGTTCTCTTTTGTTGCTTCACACATGGTTAGTTTCAGCTCCAAAAGCACTCAAACTCGAACTGTGTGCGCGAGCGCGTTTACATTACCTTTACTGAGACCAAATGCTTCATCGTCATGACGCCCACTGTTACAGCTTATGTTGAATATTTTTTTCTTAAAGAATTCGTGATCGCAAATCGACTATGTGAGCTTTGTGTAATCTATGAGTTAGGGCATCGTGTGTAATCAAAATACATTGAAGATTTCAAAATTGACGCATCGTACCAAGATAAGATTTTTCGTTTCGTGATTGTATGTGAAATTATTTTCTTCAATTTGCATCTGGTTTATCGATTTGACCCTTCCCCATGCTTTTCAAAACCTAGGATCATATTTAAAATATTTTTATTCAAAACCCTAGTTTGATGAACTTTAGATTTCCAGAGTTGCGAAAAACATCTTTGCCCAATTTAAGTTTGGCCCTTGGTAGTATCCACAATTCTGATTGTGCCTCGCTCCGCGTGCTTCGCTTGAGAGGGGGTGTTGAGGAAGTCCACTGGTTAGTCCCACATTGGTAAAAGGGGCACCTAACACCCGCTTAATATATCCTCTGTGGACCTCCCCTTACGACCCGGGTTTTGGAGCGTGAGGGTATCTAACATGGTATGAGAGCTGGGACCGTCTCCCTCGGGTGCAGCCCCTTCCGATTGTGCCTCGTTCCGCGTGCTCCGCTAGAGAGGGGGTGTTGAGGAAGTCCACCGGTTAGTCCCACATCGGTAAAGGGGGCACCTAACACCCGCTTAATATACCCTCTGTGGATCTCCCCTTACGACCCGGGTTTTGGGGCGTGAGGGTATCTAACAAGAAGCATAGGAGCTTGGTAAATTTGAGAGTACCAAGATCGGGCCGCTTCCATTTGGGCTGGAGTTGAGGATGTGGCCTGTTCTGATGAGATTCAATGTACATATCGGTGGTGTTGTATGCTTGGTCAGAAGCCAAGATCATGGAACTAATCCTCTTAATAGTGCAGGTTGGTGGGATAAGCTTCTTATCAAAAACTATTGGGCTCCGGACCCCCTATGAATAGGGTGCCTCCTCTTGAGTCTAGGGTCTTGACTAGGGTAGAGACCCCTTCACTTAAAGGTAGGGCTGGCAATTTCGGACCCGACACGAAGTTAGCGGGTTTGGATCAGGGCTAAACGGGTTCGGGTCGTAAACGGGTCGACATGATAGACCCGTTTAATAAACGGGTCGGGTCCAGGATTAGGGTCTGGACACAGTAGACCTGGGAAGACCCGTTTAAAATTCAACGGTCGTGTCGGGTCGGGTCAGGTCATGTCGGATCTACCCGCAATCCGATACTGTAATATATAGTACCAACGGGTCTATCGGTTCAGGTCGGGTCGAGTTGGATTGGGTTGGATCGGGTCAATTGAATAGACCCGTGTGGTAAACGGGTCTTACCAGGTCTTATCGGGTCTACCCGTTTATTAGAAGGTCGGGTACGGGTTTAGGATCTAGACACGATTAGTTAAACTGGTCGGGTTCAGGTCTAAGGGTTTTGGACACGACCGAAACTAGACACGACACGATCCGTCGACACCCCTACTTAAAGGGTCTAGCGTCCTCTTGTTGAAGCTGAAAATATGCTTTTTGTTTTTTTTTTGTTCGTTGGATGTCCAGATCTGATCAATTTTACTTGGGTGAGACATCTATGTAAATCCTATCTTCTAATATTAGAGTAAGATTGAGGAGCAACTTTGTAAGTTAAATTTGTCACAAAAGAAAAAACCTATAACTAGAAAGAGCAATTTCTTAAAAAAAAACATAAAAAATAATGTATTTATAAAAATCTATACAAAACTTCATAAATTGTTAAAAAATGTCTTATCCGTCTATTATATATGTGATCCTTTAGTTTTTTTATTTTAACCCCGCCTATTGTGTAGGCGGGTAGCTTGTTTTTTAAAATTTTTTTTTACCCCATCTATTGTACAAACGGGTAGCCCTCTTAAAAAAATAAAATCTGACTGGTTGTATAGGCGAAAATATTAAACTTAACCCCCCCCCCCCCTAATTGGCTCAAAAAGTGTAAATTATACTTTGCCCCCCTGAAAATTGGCTCAAAAACATTTAACCCCCTTATAGTTTAAAAACTACGTTTTGCCCCTTCAATCCAGTTTTTATCAGATAAAAATTACCAAATGAGGAAATTAAGTAGTTGACAAAAAGAGGTATTGTGCTAACATTTCAAATTTTAGGATGCAATTTGGAACAAAATAAATTACAAAAGGGTTAGGTGTTTTTGAGCTAAACTTCAAGGAAGAAAACTGTAATTTATTCTTTGAAACCTTTATCCGTTTGTATAATATGTGAGGTAATTTTTTTAAATAAGTTATCCATCTGTACAAAAGATGGGGTTAAAAAAATAAAAAAATAATAAAACATCTATATAATAGATGGATAAGATAATTTTCAACAATTTAAAAAAATTTATACCGTTTTCATAAATACATTATTTTTATGCTTTTTCTAAAAGAATCGGTGAAGTAGAAATTTCTATCTCCCCTCCTCTTGAATCAAGGAATTCACCTCTCATGCAAGGGTAACATCACCTCCCATGTGCACATACTAGTCATAAGATGCTCCATGATTAAAAGAAAAATGCGTTGTAACACACAATATTAGCACGAATCTCCAAGCAAAACACATGCGCCTCCTGCGACTTTAGCCCGCTCACACTTCAAAACTCACGTAGGGCCAAAACACAGGTGCGTCAGACCCCTCCATACAACGTGACAGATATTTGGTCCCCCGGGCCCACCAACAGTCCCCCCGTGGTGTGGGCCACGCACCACTGCCTCCCCCCTTCCAATGCTGCCCTCGCACCCATTCGACCGTTGTGCCAATCCTTATCTCCTCAATATGGGCAATATCGTAATTTCATCAATGGACCAGTTTTGGTGTATTTTGGGCTATATTCTCCATTCTCTCTCCTCCTCCTCCTCTCTCTCTCTCTTGCCATGGCGTCGGAGTCGCTCCGCGGAAAATAGGCGATGAGGAGATCCACTGTCCGGAGTCATCTTCCGGCGAGAGAACCGGCAGTACACCCCACCAAAACGCCAACCCTGTCCCCGGACTCCGATCTGCCTCGGATCCGGAAGCACCGGAACAGTCGGCGGAGGAGCCCCGCTTTTCCCGTCTCCGCCTCCGGCGCGCGCGCGAGTAAGTACCGAGCCGCCTCCATTCGGAGGCCGAGCAACCCCGCCACTCCCCTCCTTCGGTGGAAGTTCGACGACCCGGATCGATCCCGCCAGCCGCCGCCGGAACCAGGCGGCGAGACCCGCCGGAAGAATGCCAGGGGAGAGGAGGCTCCGTTGGTCTCAGCCAGGAAGCTGGCCGCCGGGATCTGGCACCTGCAGCTCCCCGTGGTTGGCGGAGGCGGAGGGGAAGGCACCCGTGCTCGGCTAGGTTTTGAGGTTGGTCCCCAAAGATCTGTGCCCCTGGACCATTTTGTCTCTTATTCTTTCTAGGGTTTTGGATGATTGAATCTGTTCGATCTTAACAAAAGTTGCGTTTTTCATGATTTTGACAACATGTTAGTTTAAAGATCGTTTCTTTTTCCCCGTTTAATATTTGTGAAGATGATGCGTGCGAATTCTCACAATTTAGGGTTTGTTTCTAAATGTGTTGAATCTCTTTTGATTTAACCCCTTTGATGTTGGAGTCTCTTGGAAGTTTGGATTCTCTTGCAATTTGTATATTCGACTGAATTAATCGTAGCCCTCGAATGGCCAGGGATCTATAATCCTTATGAAAAGTTCTGTGATCGACGCAGTCATTATCACCATATATAGCCGTTGGCCGCCTTCTGTGGTGGTTGTGATGTTGATGTTGGTGGCCCAATGTGATGCCCATTTTATTCTTTCTTGGTGATCTTGCTCGTGCTCATTGTTTCCCCGTTCCGCTTCTTTGCAGCCGAATCCCGGGCATTTACACATCCCGTATGCCTGTGATCACAATAGCTCAGACCGCCATACTGACGCAAAGCATGAGTTCTCGAGAGCCATTTCAGCCCATAATCCCAACAATGGCATTCTGCACAAGGTTATATCTCGATTCCCTCTTGGTCTTTCAACGAGATATCGGTCTTCTACTCCTAACATGGATTTGTTTGTTCAATCAGCTCGAAGCGTCTGCTGCGGTACCAAATCCTGCCATGGAGAGGGCGACAAAATGGGACCCTGGGTGCACAAAGGCCTCCGATGAGGTGTACCGAATTTATGGCCACCTCAAGCTTCTCGAAGACCAGCAGGTGACGTCCGTCTCCATCGTTTCTTCTCTCCAGACGGAGCTCAAGGTTGCCCGCACCCGGATCTGTGAGCTTGAGGCTGAGCGGCTGTCAGAAAAGAGAAAGCATGATCACTTATTGAGGAAACTCGCGGAGGAGAAGGCGTCATGGCGGACCAGAGAGCATGCGAAGATCCGTTCTGTAATAGATGCCATGAAGGATGACCTGGGAAGAGAGCGGAAGAACCAGCGGAGGACGGAGATCATCAATTCGAAGCTGATCAATGAACTTGCCGAGGCAAAATTATCTGCGAAGCGGTTCTTGCAAGACTATGAGAAGGAACGGAAGGCCCGTGAGCTTATGGAGGAGGTTTGTGATGAGCTAGCAAAGGAGATCGCAGAAGACAAAGCTGAGGTTGAAGCATTGAAGAGTGAATCAATGAAAATCCAAGATGAAGTTGAGGAGGAGAGGAGGATGTTGCAGATGGCGGAGGTCTGGCGTGAGGAGAGGGTGCAGATGAAGTTGATTGATGCAAAGCTGATGCTCGAAGAGAAGTATTCACAGCTAAGCAATCTACAAGCTGATATAGAGGCGTATTTGAGAACACGACACAGCACTAATCCCAGCGTGCTAGAGATCAAAGAAACAGATTTGCTCAGAGAGGCGGCGACGGCGGCAGGCTCGGTTAATGTTGTAGAGATCAAGGAGTTCTCTTACCAGCCTCCACCTGCTTCGGATGACATTTTCTCCTTCTTTCAGGAACTCCAACCAAGAGAAGAGACCAATGACAGAGAGGTCGAACAATGCTACAGATACAGCCCTACAAGCCGCTCCTCTAAAGTTCAAATATCAAGCCCCGACATCAATGGCTTCTTGGATAAACCCACTAAGACTCATGCATATGGATCGATTGGTCGAAATAGGCATAAAGAAGGCGATACTGGCTGGGTTTCTACAAACCATGGGGAGGAGCAGGGCTCTAATAATTCCCCGGAAGACAGCGACCCATCTGTCAATGGGATATGTGAAGAAAGTAATGCATCAGTGAGCGGGACAGATTGGGAGGAGAATGGCGATAGTGGACAATCAAATAGCAAATTAAGCGAGGTTTATTCTTCTACTACAAAACAGTCCCGCAAGAAGATATCCTCCATTGTTAGGCTTTGGAGGTCATCGTCCCGAAATAGCACTGAAAATTACAAGAAATATTCAGTTGAGGCGATGAATGGAAGGTTATCTAATGGCACTCTATCTCCTGCCGATAAATCTGGTGAAGTGGATCTAAGCTCATCAAGTGTAGGGCAGTGGAGCTCCCCTGACTCGTTGAACCCTCATATAACTCGAGGAGTGAAAGGATTTATTGAACGGCGAAAGGGCACGCAGAAGCAGAGCTTGAAGGCAAAGCTTTTGGAGGCACGGCTGGAGAGCCAGAGGATTCAGCTGCGCCATGTCCTTCAACAAAAAATTTAGCAACGATCATAAATTTGTATTCAGGATATTCAATCTTAATCACACTGGACTGTCGTTGACTGAATTGAAGCACCCAACATGAATATTTTTGACTCCCTTGCCTTGTCTATTTATAGAACCAGAGGATCCGAAGTGTTGCATGTTCATGCAGAGGGCAACAAGGTAGACGGGAAATCTTGAGAGAGACTCAACGGTTACCTTTGAATCGGCTTGATCACGGAACTGACTTTCTTGGAGATTGGGTAAGAATCCTCAACCGAATGCTAGGTAATCCTTCGATGGTTGATACTTTCTCATATTGTCAATATCTCAGTAGCACTACCGTAGAATTTGTTTAATTCGTATTGTGTTGAACACGCATCTCAACTAAGTATAGTAAATGAAGGTTCTTTTGTCGATGTGAGATCATACTATACATGTCCCGTTAGATCTACTGTACTTAACTAGGTCTTGGAATGCTTTCTATTAAACTTCTTTATTGCTATCAAATTGTAAAATCAGAGAAAATTCTGCATTGAATCGGCTCAATCACTTCATATCTCATTCTTGCCCCTTCACTGCAATTTTTCCATGGTTGTGGGTTAATTCTAGCTTCTGAAATACCTTCAATGGTAATGTTTAATTCTCTTGTCTGACATCATCAGAAGCATTAGCACCATAGGAGTCCAGTTCCTTTCTAACTGATAGACCCTTGTTCAACTATTCCCGTCCCCGACAAAGTTGATGTATATCTAGATATTGGATGATGTGGATCAATCAACTTTCTGTCGCTGACTCTGTTCGGCGTGCAGTTCGTTGGCTTCTTTCCTGGGACTTGCAACATTCCTGTCTCCATGATAGGGCTTATGTGTTTGCTTGTTACCTAGGAAATGGAAGCCCACCTTAAAGGTGGGCTTTCATTTCTCAACCAAGGTATATTGTTAAAAATCCCACTGGACCTCCCCTGTCCTCATGGTGAAAGCCTGAACATAACCAGATGTGGGATGATTTTGTAAATTGGATTGTAAGTGGTGGTTTGATGGAAAGAATATGGGAATATGCCCAATTCTTGGGAGTTTCAAGTCTCAGGAAAAGAACACAGCTTAATGAATTCAGAACTCAAACGACATTGTTCAGTCATGATTTTTTTTTTTGCAACTCCTGTTGGGAATGAAAAATCAACATGAAGCTCTTGAATGACTGAGGGTGCGTTTGGCATTGGTTTTGAAATTTTAGGTTTTGATTTTGGAATACCAAGAACTAGTTTTGTGCAAAACCAGTTTTAGCTTATCGAAAATCAGTTCTAGAATTATCAACATTTGAGCATTTTACAATAAAACCAGTTTTGAGCCTAAAACTAGTTTTGCAGTTATTTTTCTAAAATGTTCTCTCCAATATTTTCTCTCTACGATATTTTCTCGTTCTACAATATTTTCTCTCCAACATTACATCTATGATATTTTCTCTCTATAATATTTTCTCTTTTCACTACGTCATTTTCTATCTAAAATACTCTCATTCTACAATATTCTCTCTACAATATTTTCTCTCTAAAATATACTCATTCTATAATATTTTCTCTCTCTAAAATATTTTCTTGCTACAAGGTATTCTCTCTAAAAATATTCTCTCTATAACATTTTCTTTAATATTTTCTCTCTACAATATTATTTCTCCTCTCTCTACCCCATTTTTTCTCTCTATGATATATTCTCTCTATAATATTTTTTCTCATTCAGTTTCTTTTTAAATATTTGCTCTTTAAAATATTTTATCTTTATAATATTTTCTCTCTCTAAAATATTTTTTTTTGTACAATATTTTTTCTCTCTATAATATTTTCTTTCTACAATATTTTCTTTTTACAATATTTTTTCTTTATACAATATTATCTTTCTATAACATTTTTTCTATCTGTAATATCTTTGATTTCTTTCAATAATATTTTTTTTCTATCCCATTTTTTCTCTATGATATTTCTTCTATATAATATTTTTTCCTCTTTATGTCATTTTCTCTCACTATAATATTTTATTTTTCTAAAATAATCTCTCTATAATATTCTCTTTCTAAAATATTCTCTTTCTATAAAATTTTCTCTCTAAAATATCATATTCTATAATATTTTCTCTTTACAACATTTCTCTCTCTAAAATAATCTCTTTGTATAATATTTTCTCTCTCTAAAATATCTTATTTCTATAAAGTTTTTACTCTATAATATTTCTATCTCTAAAATATTATCTTTTTATAATATTTTCTCTCTCTAAAATATTCTATTTCTATTATATTTTCTCTCTATGATATCTTTTCTCTCTATTATTAATATTTTTCTTCTCTCTATGTTTTTTTCTCTCTATAATATTTTCTATCTAAACCACTCTCTATAACATATTTTTTCTCTAAAATATTATCTTTTTATAATATTTTCTCTCTCTAAAATATTCTCTTTCTATAAAATTTTCTCTCTAAAATATCATATTCTATAATGTTTTCTCTCTACAATATTTCTCTCTCTAAAATATTCTCTTTGTAAACTATTTTCTCTCACTAAAATATTCTTTCTATAATATTTTCTGTCTTAAACATTTTCTCTCTCTATGATATCTTCTCACTCTATAATTAATATTTTTTTCCTGTCTATGTTATTTTCTCTCTCTATAATATTTCTTTTCTAAATTTCTCTCTATAATATATTCTCTCTCTAAAATATTCTCTTTCTATAATATTTTATCTCTATAAAATATTCTCTTTCTACAATATTTTCTCTCTCTACAATATTTTTTTTTCTAAAATATTCTCTTTCTATAATATTTTCTCTCTCGAAAATATCCTATTTCTATAAAGTTTCCGCTCTATAACATTTCTCTCTCTAAAATATTCTCTTTTTATAGTATTTTTTATCTCTAAAATATTCTATTTTTATTATATTTTCTCTCTCTATTATTAATATTTTTCTCCACTCTATGTTTTTTTTTTCTCTCTACAATATTTTCTATCTAAATTACTCTCTATAACATATTCTTTCTCTAAAATATTATCTTTCTATAATATTTTTTCTCTAAAATATTCACTTTCTATAACATTTTCTCTCTCTACAATATTTTTTTTTTACAATATTTTCTCTCTTTATAATATTTATTCTCTATAATATTTTTTATCTTCAATATTTTCTCTCACTACATATTTATTTATTTAATACTCTCTATCTATATTCTTCTCTTTAGAATTTTCTCTCTATAATATTATTATATCTATCATATATTTTTTCTAAAGTATTCTCTCTATAAGAATTTTTTCTCTCTACAATATGATATGTATATAGTCTTCCGGTTTTAATTTTTTCTCTTTACAATAGTTTCTCTCTACAACATATATGTTATTCATAATAATTTTTTTTTAATTATTGTTTTGCCCTCTTGCCTCAAGAACCCAAAAGAAGAATCCAAAAGCAGAAAATTTCTGCTTTTGGGTTTTGATGATTTTCTGGTTTTGGTTTTGGAAAACCAATTTTCTAATCGAATCCCAAACGCACTAAAATCTTATACCAAAATCAGTTTGGCAAGCGGAACTAGTTTTGACGCAAAACTAGGCCTCCAAAACCAATACCAAACACACCCTGAATTTCTTACAAGCTTTTGGATTTTTCTCGGAAATTGGTTCAACTCCCGTGTTGTTTCCATAAAACCGGCTATGCTTCATCTATGCAGAAATTACTTTTACCGTCTTTCATCATATGCTTTCACCATGAGGTGGAGGGAATCACAAATCTTGTGTTCATGGTTCTACCTGATCCGCATTGGTATCATAGATTTTATTTTATTTACAGATTTAAAATTATAATAAAGTTTTTTTTTTTGTATTTTTAGGTTTTATTTTCAGATTTTGACTAATTTCATGCTATGTTCGTTATTTTCTACATTATTATTAGTTTTGATCATTATTTAAATTGTAGGGGATGTCCGAAGTCGTATTTTGGTTGCTTTTAAATCATTCCGAGCTAATTTGGATATGTTTCTAGCTTTAATAAATCAACTAAAGGCTTGATCCGACAGTCCAATGAGCACTCGCTGTCTTTTCGAGGGCAGGTGGGCCGTGCCGGAACGAGTTGCTAGTACTCGCTGTCTTTTTGAAAGATATTCCTTGGTTTATCGTGGGACGCAAATTAAAAGTTATTGAGCGTGGAGCGAGGGGATTTTTTTTTGTATTCGCGAAACAACGACCACGGTCATGAACAAAAGCTAACGACAAGATCGAACGCAGAAGCAGCCTATGCTCAGCTAGTAAAAGCAAAGCGTCAAAGTGACATAAAATTGAAAACAAAGCATACGCTCAAGGCTTAAATCCAATCGTTCTCTCGTAAAAACATGAATTGAACACTAGGTGCTTCCAAAGCGTAGTAAACTCGACTCATCCTTACACGACGGTTTTACCGGGCTAAAGCATATTAACAATGAAAAGTAAAGCACATAAAGAATTTGTACAAGGAAACACAAACAGAAAAAACCTCATTGAGCCAAGTTTAGGGTGTCATCCAAATCCACTATAGCATATTGCGAATCATACAAATACCAGGAACATACCTCGACACGCACAGACCTAAGCAACCGTCGAATCAACAGTGGATTTGATGGCGAACTCCCCTGGTCACCTCCTATCACCCGGCACTTTCTTTCACTCTTTCTATGATGGTTCCACCTAGTCTGATCTCCACTGCAGACATCTCTAGCGGATTCAATGGATCAAGCCAGTCTCCTTGATCGCCGAAAATCCCTCTTTTGATGAGGAAAAACAAACCTCACCAATCGGTGACGTCACCGATTGCGAGAATCCCAAACAAAAAAAGTTTGGTAGGGATGGAGAGAGAAAGGACTTCAACTCGAAGTATCGGTGATGGAGGCTCTTATCCTCAAACAGATGAATCGATGCAAGGATGCATTCCCATTGAAGACGGATTTAGATTTTATAAGAAAATCATCGCTTCATGCAAGGAGGGATGAAAGATACGAGCTCCAAACCCTAATCCATTGTCTATTTATCTTCTCCTTAATGAGACAGAGGCAGCATGAGGACTTATATAGGTTAGAAAATCATTGGAAAACGTTTAAAACCCTAACCCAAACATTGGGGGCGGATTGGACCCGATTCAGGAAAGAAAAATTCCATCTAGGTTTGTCCATGCACATAGGCCATGCGCATGGAGCCAACCCGAGAGTTCGGATGAAATCCTCTTGATCGATTCTAGCTCACACCGAGATTTCACCCCGGCCACGACCCGGCATCCCACCTCCCCTTACTCCCATTTTATCGGCCACATCTTGCCTTACCGAAGCTGCACACCAATACCACCACCACATCCTCCGACAATTCCGCCAACAGAAACCACCATCACCGTCCGTTTTCCCTTCGCCCATGACCACCGTGACCATCACCACCAGCTGCCATGGAAGCTCAGGCGTGCTCGCCATCCGCTGATGGTTCTACCCAAGCCTGCGCCCCCCCTCACATCGGCAAATCCTTATCAAAACCACGAGCCCTTCCCTCCTTTTGTTTCATCGTTCGCGAGCAGGGAAGGAATGGGCACACATGTTCTTTCTTCAAATGTCTTGTGTGGAATACTGTAAGAGATAACTATTAGTTGCAAGCTCGCTAGTCGCTATATCGACTAATCTCACAAAATCCTTTGGGGACTGCCTATCCAAACGGGCAGACTCGTTCTCAGGTTGCTAGTGTCCAATGGCATAGGTGGGAGAAGCCAACTCTACTATTGTGGTTAGGTCAGAGTTTTCTTTTTAGTGTATCGTGTAATCAAGCTATAACCATTGAGAGTAAGATATAGGTGCTTATGTTTCTTTAGTTAGTTGTAGTATGTTCTAGTTGTTACCATCTGATATTTTGGATAGCCTTTTCCTCAAGGCCTCGACCACTAGTTGTAGTCAATGATGTGGGTGCAAAATCTAGCTAACGCCCTATAGTAGGACTCGTAGCCCTGCTTGGAGCCCACAAAGATGACAGTGGATCCGCAACCTTTTCTGAGGTCCACGAAGATGACAGTGGGACCCGCAACCCTGCCTAGGGTCCACACATGCCATCCGGAGACTGGTAAATCTCCCGGATAATTGCTTAAACTCCTGATATTTCAGAGAATATTCCTAGAAATTCCCAAACCCTTATATATAGTAAATCTTGTAAATAATCCAGATCGGAATTTCATTATTTCACTTTCCACTTTCTGTTTTCCAGAGCTATCTGAGCCTTCTGGTTTTCAAACTTCTAAACCCTCTCTATCCTCCGACTACTTGTAAGAAGCACTTCTCGGCCTGTCAAAAGTAGCTTTACATTTTCAGTGATAGTGGATTCAAAGGTTGCATCTTACCGCATGGAGACGTAGCCTTCGGTCGAATTTTATTATGACATCTTGTGTCAATTCTTTGTCTCCCTCTTTTTCTATCTCAACAGTGACTGTGTGACAGCTCAGCATTTGACCCCTTAGCGCTTCACAGCGCACCACGTCCCGAATGGTCAAACCTTCAATCGACTGTTGGAGGGGGGTTACGAACGACGGCCGAAATCGTCCCCCACAAATGACAAGTAGCGAAATATAAAACAGAGTAGTACAGTAGGTGGTGACCCCTTACCCCAGACCCGTGATCAGGTGAGAGGTGTGAGTTCTTTAGCTCACATCTTTGGCTAGAGCCTGCATGCTCCCTCAAGAATGGTCCCCTAGGTACATATATAGTTCATAAATATTTTAAAAATAATAAAATATTTTCTAAGAATCAATACCTTCTTTCGGTGATCCAGTTAGATCGTACATGTGGTTGTCTCGAGCAGCTGCTGAGTGGTAATGCTTCTGAGTTACTTCGGCCATTGGTCGTCTATCCCCTTCTTTAAAAATAGTTTTTTCTCTTGACCCACATGTTTCAAAATGAAAAACAGAGTTTTAATGATTTCTCAAAGTTTGAAAAGAATTTTCCTCAAAATGATTTTTTAAATGACTAAATCCAATCCTTTAACCTCCCTCACCCCCTCCAACAGCCTCCCTATTATTTTCCAACTTTTAGACTGTAACAATTTATTTGGTAATTTTTAAATTTAATAAAAACAAAAGATTTCGAACGCCAACCGACGTTTTCCATGTGGGGGCCGGAAGATAGTTAAGCGAGCAGATTGGCGAACAGGTAAAATGGCGACCCATTAAGAAAGCCGATTGGGGTCGGCTATTCGGTGCTTGCCTCCCTACTTTGGCGAAGGGAGCTGAATAGGGAGCCAGTTGGGGATGCTTTGCCGGTGCCCAAGGAAAATCCTCAACCCTGAAGCACTAATTGACCCGACATCGTGGCCCACCAGCCCTAGGAACATCATAGTACGAACTTGCAGCTTGCAATTCGTCACCGAATAAACTACTACCAGCTTTCACCATGTGTCCATTTGAAAAATACGAAGCCAACATGGACCACACCAAATCCCCTTGCATGTATGATCATGGAGTATATTCTTACAAGCCAATCATGCAAGCCCTAAAACTAAACAATTCCACCTCCCCTTGTGGCAAAATATAAAAGGTTGGTGTGCTGAGTTCATTTAAAATTGGATAAATTATTATGGATAGGTCCTTCAAAATAGATGCTTTAACGTTAGGTCCTCCTGTTCGAAAAATATTCATTTTATCCCTACTTGTACTTGTACAAGAAGTAATAATTCGATTTTTGACACAAATCACTGTTGCAATGCAAAGAGTGACAATCTGTGCAGATTGTTACAATTCGCTACAGTGAAATCGTTGTAGCAACAACGCTGCTTTGGACAGTTGGTAGTAGTATCGCTCCTAGTGAGCATTAATCCAGGTTCGATACCGGATACCGGTTTTCTGCTTGGTGTGGCGCTCCGGCTCGTTAGGATGACGACTTTTCGGGGTCAGGAGGGCCTGGTCCCTTCGCTCGGTGTGGTGCTTCCGCTCGCTGGTGCAGCGGTTTCCTTTGGGCCAGGTGGACCTTTCTCCTACGGTTGTGTAGCGCTACGTCTGTGTGGTGACTCTTGGGTCTAGCTGGGGCCCAACTATGCACAAAAATAAAAAAACGATGTTGCATTTAAAAAAAAAATCTTAAAAAAAATTACTACAGTGAAACCACTGCAACAAAAATCTGGATTTTCTTTTAAAATTTTGTTTTAAAAAATCACTACAGTAAAATTACTATGGCAAAGAGTAACAATTTACAAAATATTATAACTAAAAAGTAACAATTGTATATTGTTACTCTTTGCTGAACAAAGAGAAATATTTATGATTTTAGTATTAAGGATAATTGTCATTTAAATTAAAGAAAAAGTCAACAAAATGACTTATTGCAAATATAACTTTGAGGAGGGTCCCGATACAAAACCATCTTGTTGTCAAATCCTTTTCACCAAACAGATCTATTACCAAGGACCTAACCCTAGGTCCCTTTAAAAATTAAAGATTAATCCTCCCCACCCCCCCCCCCCCCCCCCCCCTCCCCCCCGAATTAACAATTCAATTAGGACAAGCGACAGCCTTCGAGTTGAGTAATGCCCTCTCATGAGATTTGAAAATAATGGAGAGCAAAGCAGCTGGTGAGATTCTGATTCCACCAACGTAAACATCCGATCACGCACACCTCCGGCCACTGCCGCCAGCACCCCCGTCCTATCTCCCGTAGGCCCCACCATCCGATCTAGGTGAAACAACGGTGGTGGGACCCCGCAACGCGTCCAGAGTCCGGAAAAAAATTTCAGCACTCACGACTGCTGTACTCAATTGTGCTGTGCACGTCAATCAGCGGGCCAAACTCTGCAGCCAACCAACGGGCTGCACTCCGCACAACATGCTGGGTCCCACTCCGACTAGTGCCGAGTGCGGCTCATTGATTGACATGCACAGTGCACGAGTACAGCGGGCCGTAAGTGATGGGTCCCCCGTTATTTTATTTAATTTATTTTTGCGATCAAAACACCAGCCAAACCACTACTCTCAAATTTTAGCAGTGGTTCTCTTCGGGGCTGGATGGGTGGGCCCGAGGATGGCGGTGGGGCCAGGGGTGGAGCTCCCACACTCGTGGGAGGGGGACCCAGTGGGGGGTGCCCGATTGTATCCCGCCACCACCACCAGTAGCTGCGGGACCAGCTCGCATCACTGGTGCCGACGGCAGTGTCACAGCCACCGGCGGTCGCGGTCACCAAAAAGATGTGTGTTCTGCTGCCACGCGGGGCACGTACGGAGCTTTGTGCTCCCGCCAGCTACTTTGCCTTGTCGGATTGAGCAAGCAAAGATCGAAACGAACACTACTTAGTCTGTCTTCAATCTGAGGCCTATATGAATGGGAATTTTTTCATCCAATTAAATATAAAAACAATCAATTGTAGACGAATTTTCCGTCCAAACTATTTACCAAATCAATACTTTCTTTTGGCACCACCAAGATTTTTCGTCAAAACCGCCGATTGCATCCGCATTTTAACGGAGTTTATTTTTTTTTTGTCCAGCGAAAAGAAAGTGGTTGTGGGTAAGAAAAAACCGTTGGTCGTTGAGTACCGAACAAAAATCCATCCTCTGCCAGAAATATTGTACTGACAATACTTTAAAGAAAATCGATATTTGTAACAATTAGTCACTAGAGACTAGTGAAGAATTTATTTTGGACTAGACTGAAGCTAAACAATTTTTTTTATACTTTCTACTGGGCCTTCGATCATCACGTCCGCCCACGATCACTTACTCAGCAGGTTACTCCACATCCGTGTGCAGCCATCCACTTGTCAGTTGATCCATGGGTGCCTAGGCACCATGACAAAGTGGAAAAAATCTTGCACCTGTAGGGGGGGCGTATCTGGACAATTTCGTAATGAGTACGGAGAAAAAGGAGTAGTCATGATTGTATGTAAAAAGAATATGGGTGGATGTTTTAAGTATATATCGGACGGCTCTCTATTCTTCTGTGAACGGTCCAGATACGTCATTAAGCATTTAGAGCGTCCCTTGGAGATAATAATAGTTAAAAAAAAGCTGAGTGCATCAACAAATGAGGAGCAAAGTAGGGTTAGGATGTGCCGCGAGGCAGCAAACATGACTCCATAATGAAGACAGGCTTGGAAGGGGAGGATATAGGGAATAGACTGTGATGAGAGCTGTTGTTTAGTTCAAAGACGACAACACGAAGTGGGGCTGCCCCTTCCCTCCAAAAAATAAAAATTAAAAAATAAAGGAGTGGGGCAGCCCCTGGTGTGGGGGCTGCCTTTAGTGGTCTTTGGCTGCTCTCTCTCCTCAACCGTCCAATGTGCCCCCTCTCTACGCTTTCCCTCTCAATTAAAACTAACAACTTAGATCACACATCCTAATCACTGGATTATTTAACCCTTAATCCTGCACCACAGATTCACAGCGACATTAACATGGACCGACGAATCTGACCCACCCACTGGAGGGAACTACTTCCCAGTTCGTAACGAGTACCGTCTTGTTCGGGTTGCTATCTGAGTCCTTTTTTAGGTCTCCCGAGCATTATGTGTTTTATATTTATTATGTCATAATTGCCGCGCCACAAATAATTGACCCGGACGGGCAGTGCACCCATCACCAGCTTCTATCTACGCTTGGGCTGTGGCCATCCGTCCGCCACGTGGCACCAATACCGTCTAGGCCAACGGGGTCCGACGCCTCCCATGTGTCGACGGTCGAAAGGCGGACGAACCGGGAAAGCTTCAGTGGGGAGGCCCTACAGCGCAGAGCCGTGGGGATGGATAGCGCCGCGCTGCTATGCGGTAAGGCCTACCCACTGAAGTTGCCCTAAGCGGAGTGGGGTCCACTTGCGGTGTTTTTCTGCAGTTGCCCACGTGTATGTGGGACCGGCCGCTTGGAACCATCTTGGCGAGCGGTCAACCGACGCCCGGTGGCGGTGGGGCCCGCGGTTCCTGTGAGCGGGGTCCGACGTGGAGCCCGTGCTTTACAGGGCTCTTTTGGCCCCCTACGCCAAACAGTGCGATGAAATGCAAGCGAAATGGAAATGAAATGAAACTCAAAGGAAATAATGGTGGGCGGAGGCGTCGTGTAACACTATAAATCGAGCCGGCAATCCTCCGAGGGTCATGTGATTTTCAACGGCCCAAAGACATGGGCGGCGACCCACGAACCTCAGAGCCGCCTTCGCCACCGCAGAGCGGGTGCCGCACGCAACTCCGTCCGACCGCCGCCGCCCTCTAACGCCGCCTTCGTCGGTCTTTTGTTCCCCATGGCGAAAGGCCGGAAGCACCGCACCGATCGCTACGAGCGGCTCCTGGGCACGTACGGCTACGGCCAGAGGCACGTGTCGGGTGCGGACCTTCCGGACCTGCGAGAGGAGGACGTGTGGTCGGCGGCGGCGGCCGACGATCACACCTCCGAGCGGGAGGACGTCTGGTCGGCTTCAGGACCGGAGCGGTCGGACGAGGACCGCTCGAGCCGGGACCGGGGGTGGGCCGACCGGCAGGTGGGTGGCCTCTCGCTGGCGTTCGACCAGGCCCGGCCCACGGTGCTGCACCAGTACCGCAGCGCCGAGAACCCGGCGCCCCGCGGGGGCCACCGCGCGGCCGCGTCGGCGCCCGTGAACGTCCCGGACTGGGGGAGGATCCTTCGAGTCAACTGTGCCGAGTCGATGCAGGCGTCCGGTGAGGTGGAGGGGGATGACGGCGAGTGGGTCCCGCCGCACGAGTACCTGGCGAGGGAGCACGGTAAGATGGTGACGACGTCGGTGTTCGAGGGTGTCGGCCGGACCCTCAAGGGGCGGGACATGAGCCGGGTTCGGGACGCGGTGTGGAGCCAGACCGGGTTCTTCGGCTAGCGGTTCGAACGGATTCGAGGAGGGTTCGAAATTCTTGGTTTGTATAGCTGTGTTTTTTGCCCACCTGGCGGGCCAATTATGCTGAATCCACAGTCCATGTGGGTGGCCTATTGGCCCTCTCTCCTTTTTCTCTATTAATTCCTACCTCATCCTTGATTTGTTACTTATTCTCTCCCCCAACATTCAAAATATGTTTGTAATTAATGATGTTTACAAGATCCATGGCGGCGATCATCTGGTCGGGCTAACGACATTAATGGATGTTCGGTTGCTGCGTTTTAGTCCTGTCCTTTGAAAACACATGTGCAAACAGATTAGATATATTTTGGTTTAATTTTTTTTTTTGGTAGGATCTATGGAGGTCTTTTTGTTGGCTTTGTGGCTCATTAGCAGCTGTCGAAGGCATACAAAACACACGGCTGCCCAGGCGAAATCTAACGCGTCGAGAAGGGGGGTGTTGGATAATTTGTGGACCGGGATCATGGAGACAGAGAAAACAATATGAATCAAAGACTGAAGCGTGTAAACCCGCTTTCCTTAAAGCGTTATTCGCACCCACTTGTTGATGTCGGGTAACTTGCGAATCGCTCCCAGGATACGTCAGTCTTTGTAAGACTGCATCCAGCAATGGTGAATAACTCACTATTAGGAATCTGCGACACAGGTTTCTCTAGCAGAGAACAAAGAAGAAAAAAAGAAGTGGATTCGGAGTTCGCACGTCTTAATCGGGCTGAAATGGGCCAGATTATATAGGGCTCGAGAAACCACTAGGTAGCCAATGGATGCATCGATTCATGGGCCAATGGATGCTAATCCGCCCGGGCCGATGGTTGCAACCGCTCGAGCGGGTGCCTCGTCCGTTCGGATCTTCGCATCCGTTCGGGCGGACGGTTCACAACCACCAACCCGAACAGGTGTTTCTGGCAACCTTTTAGACTAACCATTATCCCTGGCACCCTTTGGGTCTAACCACCCAAACCGACACCCTTTAGAGCCAATTGCTCTAGATTGTAACCGTCATACCAATTCGGCCTGGATCCGAGTTAGCCCAACTGGACAAATCCCATTCTAAAAGAAAGGCTCTTCAAGCGACTCGCGTCGATGCGTCATGCTAAGTGCAAAGTGCACCTCTAAACGTCCAATCGCACACGCACCGCGCGCTCAGTGCGATGCACCTTGCCGCGTAGACACTAGTTTTATTATTTGTCCAAAATTAGCCTATCATCCGGTTTGAACCCATGATCTCCCTCGTTGTTAGTTACTCACTAACCAAGAAGTCTCAACAACTTTTTTGAAAGAATCCCAACTAAATAGTTAAATATCAAACTGTTTTTGAAAATCTCCAATATTCCTCCTGTGGGGGGTTCTAAATCGAACCGGGCGGTTCGGGTGGCAAGCACAATCCAACAAGCCAAAGAGAAGAGTGAAGACGGTAGTTACGTGGAAAAACCCCTTCGCAACGTCGAAGGAGAAAAAAACCACGGGTGGGGTGAGAATGCACTAAACCAATTACTTCGTTTACAATCTCTCACCTTAACCCCAATTACACATCCCGAGGACCGGTCTCCCAAACTACCGACCTCTGCAGTTTCACTCAGACTACCGGTCGCTGCAGACAGTATCTGACTACCGGTCACTACAAACAGTATCTGACTACCGACCAACCTCCGCAGACAGTCTCTGGCTACCGACCGACCTCCGCAGATAGTCTCTGGCTACCGACCGACCGACCTCTGCAGCTCTGCAAATTCCGGGACGAAACAGGCAGCGTTTCCTCCAGAATTCTTCCTCCTCTTGCTGAAGGGGTAGGTCCCCTTTTATAGTAGTGGGGTGACGGTTACGGCGCTCCGTGAAAGACGGGTTGTCGACATGTCCCCGCAATGAGCTCAACCGCCACGGTAGTGATGACGTGGCGCGCGGTCGACTCCCAGTCACATTGGGCCGGAAATCTCAGAGCGTAGTCAGCACCGCGTAGCCTCCGAAATTTCCGGGTTCGACTGCCACATCGCGCCTCGGCTCGTTGCACGGCCTAACGAGAGAAAGAAAAGGGGGGGCTGTTGCATGGCCGACCCCCCCTGCTGTCTGATGACATGCCGACCGAGGCAAGGAGGGGAGGGGGCTGTTGCCCCCCTCTGTCTGATAACCGGCCGACCGAGGCACAATGGGGGGGGGGGCTGTTGCCCCCCTCTGTCTGATGACCGGCGGACCGAGGCACAATGCGGGGGGCTGTTGCCCCCCTCTGTCTGATGACCGGCCGACCGAGGCACAAGGGGGGGTTGTTGCCCCCCTCTGTCTGATGATCGGCCAACCGAGGCGCAAGGGGGGGGGGGGGGCTGTTGCCCCCCTTTGTCTGATGATCGGCCGACCGAAGGGAGGTGGGGGGGGTCTGTTGCGCGGCCGGCTCCGAGAGAGAAGGGTACACACAATACCCCCTCCTGACCGGACGGTCTTCAGTCCCGTCTGGTCGGGATCACTTTGCCTCGATTTACGTGCCCGCCTCAGTCTGCCTGCCCGCCTCGGTTTGCCTGCCCACCTTAATTTGCGTGCCCGCCTCGATTTGCCTACCCACCTCGGTTTGCCTACCTACCTCGATTTGTGTGTCTACCTCGGTTTGCGTGCCAGCCTCGTTCCGATGCTGTAGGGACTCTAAGTAACTGTCTGGGCTTTTCCCGGTTTTTCGCCACATGGCATCACCAGGCGTTGCCACCTCATCACCTATTTTTCTCAAAATCCGAACCAACTCCCACAGCTCCAACTTTCTCTATAAATAGGACCCCGAGGGTTCATTTCTTTCCTTTGCTTCAGACTTCTCCTCTGTGGCTGAAGGTTCGTTTGAGTTGACAACTCGCTGCATGTAGCTTCCTTTTGATACACGCCGAGGAGTCGCGTGGTGGAAGGAAGTTTGCTTGGATAC
The DNA here is from genome assembly GCA_947650365.1 of Chamaelirium japonicum. NCBI lineage: Eukaryota > Viridiplantae > Streptophyta > Magnoliopsida > Liliales > Melanthiaceae > Chamaelirium > Chamaelirium japonicum. The sequence goes on along the minus strand of OX393550.1, from coordinate 82,926,269 downwards.
ACGCCGAGAGCCATCGTCGAAGATGTCTTTCACCTGGTTCATCGTGACGAAGAAGTTTCCGCTGATGGAGGAGGTCCGGGCGGCTTACGGCATTCCGGATACGATGTCACTCTCCTTCGCTACTGGTCCTTTGGACCCTGACGACGGCGACCATACCATCATCACCCTCAGGCAGCTACGTTGCGGCCTGAGACTTCCCCTTGCAAGCTTCTCTGGTCGCCAGTTGGAGTACATGAAAGTGTCTCCAGGCCAGATAGCTTGCAACGGGTGGAGGATCCTTCGCTGCATGGAAGCAATAGAAGAACTGGCGGGGCAGCAGCTCTGCGTCGCGTATCTTTTGAAGAAGTATTTCATCAAGGACTACAAGATGATACCAGGCAGCTTATTTTCCTACTTCAGCCTGCAGGCACGCGCAGACAGACACCCTCCCATCGGAGGCTTATCTGACTCCGTGAGGAGTTGGAAGGATTGCCCCATTGTGGTCAGAGGACCTTAGAGGGGTCGCTTCAAAATTTCCGATCAAGTCTCCAACCTCGCCGCGACCATCAAGGACTTCTACCCCTTTAGGCAGCTTCAGTACCCTGGGGCTGTTGAGGAGGAGTTGGACCAACTGATTAGGAGGGTGACGCGTAACGACGACGACTGGCGACAGCTGTTTCCGAAGCTCCCGGTCGTCAGGTCTTATAGTACTACTCCCAAGAAGGGCAAGCAGCCAGCAGCGTCCGGTAGGGAAGAAGAGCCCTCTGCTTACTCTTCGGAGCTCCCTGACAGGTACGTCAGCTCCGTCCGACGCTTCAACCCAAACACAGCCGCATCTAAACTTTGCGTGATCTTCAGGCGCCGCACAAGGTCGACTGTAGCTGCAGGCGACTGCAGACAACCAGCTGCGCGCAACATAGCTGCACCCGCGGGGAAGGCAAAGAGGTGCGTCTTTCTAAATGAGTCCTTCAGCGACAATGATGAAGGTCGCTCTCCTCCCGCTCCCGCCATGCGACGAGCTGCTTGCGATGATCTTCGTTCCCTCCCTGACGACTGGTCAGAAGACGTGCCGTCGACGGGTAGACATTACGTGGAGATAGAAGAATCCGAGAGGTCATCCAGTTACAGTCTCTCTCTCTCGGGCGGGGTAAGCAAGACATGCCGTCTAGCTCTGCGGGGTCACGTGGGCGAGCTTCACCCCACGCCCCTACTGCTGCACCTACTGCTGCCCCTACTGCTGCACCTACCGCTAGACTCTTCGATCACGCGGAGGTCCGGCACTTCATGGCTTCGCCTTCTTCCTCTGCTTCCGGGGGCGTCGCCGGGCCACCTCCCCGTTCTCCCCTTGGTGCCACCAAAGCTACATCTCACCGTCGTTCCCCTGGGCTTTCTTCCCGTCAGGTGGAGGAGGAGGATACTGGGGTGGACAGTTCCAGCTGGCGGAGCCAGCTCGGCGACCTTCATGAGGTAAGTTTTCGAGTCGTTGTAGGCTTGACTGTAGTAGTAGTTTTCACTCCTGACTCTTTGGTACATCTCTTCCACTTTTGTCAGATGAGCGGTCGCGTAGCTACGATTGCCGGCCATGTCGCCGAGGGGGTGCTCGAAGGATGGCACAGCTTGAGGCCTCCCTGCGAGCTGCTCGGTAGGAACTGAGAGAGACACGCGCTCAGTTAGCGGAAGCCCGACGGGTTCATGCTGAAGAGTTAGCTGCAGTCCAGGCTCAGCTCGAAGTCGTGCAGGCGAACGCTGCTGACCCTTTCGAGCTTCAAGAAGCATTGGATACCGCTCAGACAGAAATTGACAGGCTGTGGGATCGGTTCAGGGACCAGGCCTCAATGATCAGGAGGCAGCGAATAGATGCCGAGGCCACCAAGGCAGCTCATGAAGCCGAAATCACCGTGTTGAAGTCCACTATCGACCAGGCCAAAGTATCGCATAAGGCTGCGCTTGCTCAGCATCATGCAGACTTCTCCATAGAGTGCAAGTTGCTTCTTGAAGAATAGGCGGCAGGATGGCGTAAGAAGGTGGCGAATCTACGCAGCAAGCTCCCGCCGGGGCCGTGGAAAGCCGGCGCAGACGACTGACCGCTTCCGTTTGCTGTCTGGCTTTGTGATGTAATAAAACAGTACTCTTGTTTGTATTGGGACCCTTTAACGTGGTTCATCTGAATGCTATGATTGTTGTCTTTCTCTTATCGATTTTGCACCTTAAGTACACGTCGACGACGTGTCATTGAAATTTGGCTCTCGTATTTTGACTACACGTCGACGACGCGCATAACTATACGTCGACGACATGCATAACTACACGTCGACGACGTGCGACCAAAATCTGGCCCTTATATAAGCGGGAGGTGATATACCCTACCTTGCTTGCGTTGGTCGATCGATCGTACCCCTGAGGGGTTTGTCGACCGATCCTCCCGGGTGTTCACTGGCCGATCATGCCTTTCGCAGGGACCTATCGACCGGTCGGCCAAGTGGTAGAATTCGCTCGGAGCGTTATGTACCACTTGGTTTAGGTTGGTCAACCGGTCGTACCTCGGCGGGGTCTGTCGACCGATCTTCCCAGGTGTTCACCGGCCGGTCATGCCCTTTGCAGGGACCTGTCGACCGGTCGGCCAAGTGGTAGAACTCGCTCGGAGTGTTATGTACCACTTGGTTTTGTTTGGTCAATCGGTCATACCCCGGCGGGGTCTGTCGACCGATCTTCCCAGGTGTTCACCGGCCGGTCATGCCCTTCGCAGGGACCTGTCGACCGGTCGGCCAAGTGGTAGAACTCGCTCGGAGTGTTATGTACCACTTGGTTTAGGTTGGTTGACCGGTCGTACCACGGCGGGGTCTGTCGACCGATCTTCCCAGGTGTTCACCGACCGGTCATGCCCTTCGCAGGGACCTGTCGATCGGTCGGCCAAGTGGTAGAACTCACTCGGAGTGTTATATACCACTTGGTTTAGGTTGCCTTAGTTAATCATTATTCTCACGCATGAACAAGAACGCTGAGCAAATGCATCTTTATTGAATAGATCCGGAATTACAAAACGGTTACAAGCGTCTCGCCCATTTAGCTACCCTGGTAGAACTTGCGCAGATTGGTGGCATTCCATGGCCTTGCTAGTGCATCGTCGTCTTGAGTCTTCAAGCGGTAGGCTCCATTCTTTCCCATACCATCGATGATGTATGGTCCTTCCCAGGTAGCTCCCAGCTTGCCACTTCCCAGCTCCTTGGTATTATCGAAGACCTTCCGCATGACTAGGTCCCCTTGTTTGAATACCCGCCTTCTAACCTTGCGGTCATACGCCCTCTTGATGGCCTGATGATAATTGGCTAGGCACGCTCTCGCTCTCTCCCACTTCTCTTCCAGTAGGTCTAGACCATCGAGCAGGAGTTCGTCATTCAGCTCTGGGTCGGCAGCTACGACTGTTCACTGTGTTGGGACCAGGGTTTCCGTTGGCAGGACGGCTTCGGAGCCGTAGGTAAGGCTGAACGGGGACTCTCCTGTCGGACGCTTCGGTGTCGTCCGGTAGGCCCATAGAACTCCGGGTAGAGCCTCTTCCCACAAACCCTTCTTCTGCTCCAGCTTCTTCTTCAGTATGTCCAGAATGGCGTGATTTGTCGATTCTGCCTGCCCGTTGCTCTGAGGGTACCGCGGTGTAGAGAAGAACAACTTGATATTGTTATCGGCACAGAACTTCTTAATTGACTTCGCATCGAATTGTCGTCCGTTGTCTGCAACAAAAGCCCGCGGCAGTCCGAATCGACAGATGATGCTGCTCCATTGGAACTTTCCTACTTGAACTTCTCCAATTTTCAGCAACGGAATTACCTCCACCCACTTGGTGAAGTAGTCGGTGGCGACGAGGAGAAACTTCTTTCGATTGGGAGACGTCGGGAAGGGACCCAAAATATCTAACCCCCACTGTTGGAAGGGCCAAGGGCTGGATATCGGGTGTAGCTCTTCTGCCGGCTGGTGTATGGAGGGTGCATGCTTTTGACATTGCAAGCACCTCTTCACATACCCCCCTGCATCTGCTTCCATGGTGGACCAGTAGTAGCCCTGCAGCTTTATCTTCCTCGCTAGGGCTCTCCCTCTGGAATGATTTCCGCATCCTCCTTTATGTATCTCCCTCATGATTTCTGCTGCTTGTTCCTTCGTGAGGCACTTGAGGTACGGTCCGCCAAACGAGCGCTTATACAACTCGTCGTCGATGAGGGTATATCTTGGAGCATGCGCTTTGGTTCTTCGGGTATCATCGACAACTTCCGGTAGTATCCCATCAAGTAGGTACTTCTTTATGTTGGCCACCCAATCAGCTTCGGCCGCAATAGTATGGGCCACCTCAATGGCTTGTGTCCTCCTTGTCAGGCAATTATCTTTTACGGGGCCGACTGTTCGGGGGTCAGTTTGCACCTCGATGAAGACCATTTTCTCTCTATCTTCTCCGAGTACCGATGCTAGATTAGCAAGGGCATCCGCCTGCTTGTTTTCCGCTCTGGGGAACTGGTGGAAGCTTATGTCTTTGAACTTGGCGATCAACTCCTGGGCTATCTTCAGGTAAGCTTGCATTCTTGCGTCACGGGCTTTGTATCTATCGGTAATCTGATTGATCACCAGTTGGGAGTCGCCGTAGACCTGTAATCTGGTCACTCCCAGCGTTGTTGCCATCTCCAGTCATGTCAGCATCGCCTCGTACTCAGCTTCGTTGTTCGTTGTCGGAAAAAGTAGCCACACTGACTTTTCAAGCTTCGTGTGGTCGGGGGTTACTAGGACTACTCCCACACCACTCCCGATTGCGCATGACGAGCCGTCCACGAACAATCTCCAGTCTTCTTCTTCATCCTCCTATCCTGCTGCCGCACCGACTACCACGGGTCGACCGGCAGCTACCGACAGGTCTTCTAACGTCTCTGGCACCGGTGCAGTGTCCTCCGCCGGGAAATCGCTAAGGAAGTCTGCAAGTGCTTGGCCCTTGATTGCTTTCCGAGGTACGTACCGAGGGCCAAACTCTTGTAGTTCTGCAGCCCACTTGCTCAGCCGACCTGCCCGAGTAGAGTTATCCAGTACTTCCTTCAGGGGGTGCTCGGTGATGACCTCGATGGGGTGAGCGACGAAGTATGGGTGAAGTCTCCTTGACACGTACACTAATGCTAGGGCCACTTGCTCGATCCGTGCATATCTTGTTTCCGCTGATGTCATGATACGGCTGACGTAGTAGACATGCTTCTCCGCTCCTTCACATTCGCATATCAGTACAGCACTGATTGCTGCCTTCGATACCGAAAGATACACCCCCAGCGTTGCACCTAGCTGGGGGGCTGTCAAGATAGGGGGTCGGCCAAGGTACGTCTTCAGCTCCTGAAATGCTTCTTCACAGCGTTGGTCCCAATCAAAAGGTGCAAGCTTACTCAGCCTTTCGAACAAGGACCGACACCGGTCTGAGGACTTGGATATGAAGCGGTTGAGGGCGTTGATCCGTCCGGTCAGCTTCTGGACTTCCTTTCGTGACTTGGGCGACGGCATCTCCTCCAAAGCTTGGATTTGCTCTGGGTTGGCCTCGATCCCTCGTCAGGTAACCAAGTAACCTAGAAATTTTCCCGACGTCACACCGAAGGCGCACTTGGCCAGGTTCAACTTCATGTTGTACCTCCGCAGGGTCACGAAGGCTTCCTCCAGGTCTTGCATATGTGCCTCCTCCACCTGGCTCTTCACAAGTAAGTCATTGACGTAGACCTCCACGTTCCTTCCGATTTGGTCGACGAACATCTTGTTCACCAGCCTTTGGTACGTCGCCCCCGCGTTCTTCAGCCCGAATGGCATCATCTTATAGCAGTAGAGCCCTCGACCCGTGATGAAGGTCGTGTGCTCCTGGTCCTCTGGATTCATGGGGATCTGGTGATAGCCCGAGTACCCGTCCATGAACGAGAACCTCTCGTGTCCCGCCGTGGAATCCACCAGGGTATCGATGCGCGGTAGCGGGTAGCTGTCCTTTGGGCATGCCTGGTTGAGATTTGTGAAATCGATGCAGACCCGTATGGCTCCGGACTTCTTGGGGACGGTGACCACGTTAGCGATCCACTTCGGGTACCGAGCCTCTCTGATGATGCCCGCTCATAGCAGCTTCTCTACCTCTATATTGACAGCTGCTGCCTTTTCCGGTGCTAGCGACCGGGGCTTCTGGCATACGGGTGCAGCTCCTTCTCGAATATTGAGATGGTGACAGGCTACCTCGGGGTGGATGCCTGGCATGTCTTCAACTGACCATGCGAACACATCCAGGTTTGCCTTGAGAAATGTCGTCATAGCTTCGGCATGATGCTTTGGCAACTGCGACCCAAGAAAAGTTATCCTCGGGTGACCCACTTCTCCTAAGTCCATAGGCAGAATTGGCTCGACAGCGGGTGACTCCTCCTACTCCGTGTTCAGGTCTGTCACTGACCTCTTCGACTCGTCCGGTTCTTTAGATTCAATCGATCGGTCGGTCTTCTGCGGGTGCGTCGTCCTATTCAGCTCTTTACCTTCGGCTGATAGATCAGTCTCCATCGGGTCGCTCAGGTCAGTTAGCTCTTTAAGTTCAGCTAACTGACCGGCCTTCTTCAAGCTTCTCGACGCAGCCAGCTCTTTACGTTCAACTGACTGGTCGGTCTTCAACAGGTCCACCGACGCTGTCAGTTCTTTACCTTCAACTGACAGGTCGGTATTCAGCAGGTCCCCCGACACTGTCAGCTCTTTACGTTCAGCTGGCAGGCCGGTCTTCAGCAGGTCCCTCGACACTGTCAGCTCTTCAAGTTCAGCTGACAGGTCGGTCTTCCAAAGGGCTTGGCTTTCTCGTGCTCCTACGCTTGATCGGGCGTGGTGCTGAAGCATTGGAGCTTCTTGACTCCACTTCGTAGTCCAGAGATTGAGGATGCCCAACTCAGTGCCGCCTTCACCAGGTTCTCCCCCCTCGATTTGGCACGTTGTCTTCAGATGTATGGCGCTAAGCTAGCACTTGGCTGCCGAGGACTGGTCACCTCGAATGCTCATCACGCCCTTGTCAGTCCAAAACTTCACTACCTAGTGGGCCGACGAGGGGACCGCATCCAAGTGGTGGAGCCACGGCCTTCCAAGGATGATGTTGTACGCCGAGTGGGCCTCAATCACAATGAACCGGGTAAGATTGGTGAGATATCCTGTTGTGATCGGGAGGGTGATCTCACAACCACCCTTGCAGCCTCTCTCGTGAAGCCCGTTATCGTCGATGATGACTCAGTCATATGCCCGCGATCCAGCTGCATGGCGTCGAAGGCGCTGAGGAAGAACACGTCTACCGAACTCCCGGCATCAACCAGAATTCTCTTCACCAGGCAATTCGCTATCTGCAGCCGTATGACCAGAGGATGGTTGTGAGGCCTTTCTATTCCGACCAGATCTGCCGCCAAAAACTGTACTGCCGCTTCCACTCTTGGCTCGGGGCGAATGACGGGGTTGAGCACCACATGGTGAACTTGCCTTGCTTATTCAATACGCCGCACCTATCGATCGACGGCATTTGATGACGATACAGGGCCATGGTACCTGTAGACTACGTCTACCTCTCGGAACAGACGTCTTTCTGGCGGAGGACCCGGTAAGCGCTGTGCCGTCGCTCCTCGCTGGACTTCTCCTACAGCCTTAGTCTCCTTACGTTGAGGGAGGTCAATGAAGCAGCCAAGATGGCTGGCCTCAATGAGATCCTCGATATGATGTTTGAGTGCCCGGCACTGCAAGGTAGTATGGCCTTGGCCCTGGTGGTACTCGCAGTACCTTGATGCATCTCTAGCTCCCCTCTCTCCGGGTTCAAGCGGTTGCGCCCACTTGAAGTACGGTTCGCCCTTGATAGCCTCCAAGATCTGGTCTATGGGGGCGTTCAGTACTGTGAACTCCCTATTCCATTGCGGCCTCGCTGGCCTGTCTTTCCTCTGCCGCTTTGCGTCGTGCCGTGTCCCCTCGCCCTACTGCTTGTTGACGTTCTTCACGGCAGCTGGCTTGGCGTAGCCTTGGTGCGGGACCCTGGTTTCCATCGCCTTCCTCTTGCGGTCTGCGTCTTCAATCTTGATGTACTTCTCAACACGCCGAGATAGCTCGTCGATCGTCTCCAGGATTCGCTTGATGAGCGATGCGTTGACGAGCTGGGTAGGCTGAATGGCGTTCTTGAAGGCCGCGATCACCATGCGATCCTACCCGTCTGCGTCCACCAAGCTCAGGTATTCGGACCTGAACCTATGGTAGAATTGCTTGAGCGTCTCCTTCTGGGTCATACTCATCCCGAAGAGTGACTCCAGAGTCTTCAGCTCCCGACGATTGCATCGGTACTGATCGATGAACCGCGTGCTCAGCTCCGAGAAAGAGGAGATGGACGAGGGCCTGATCTTGTGGAACCATTCGAGGGGTGTTCCCGATAAGCTGTTGGCGAAAGTACGGCAGAGAATATGATCATCCTCATGGGGGACCAGAGCATCCCGGAAAGCCAGTACGTGCTTCACCGGGTCTTTCAATCCATCAAACTTGGGAAGGCATGGAGGATTCCATCCTCGAGGGAATGGCTCCCGGAGTAGCTTCTCGACAAGCGGTGACCATGCGACTCCTCGAATGGCGACCTCCTCCAGCCGGTCGGGAGCTCGGACCCCCGGTCAGTCTCGCTAGATTCCTTCTTGATCCTCGAGTCGCTCTGACGCATGTACCCGAATGCGCTCATGTACGCTCCTCCGATCAGCAGTGTGGGCCGGTTACCGACTGGCCGACGTCATCCGAGTGTGATGACTATCACTCGGTTGACGATGATGCTCTCTGTCTCGCTTCAGGCGATGCACTTATGTCGAGTCCGTCTTCGAGTGATGCTTGGAGGCGGGCGGCTATCGGGGGTGCACCCCGAGCCGGGACCAGACATCCAAGCGTGCGGACGCCGCTCGGGCGTGCTTGTTTCTTTCCGCTGGTTCCGGGCTACTCGAGTCCCACCCGTCGGGATTCACACTTTGGACCTCCACCGAGCGATTAACCCTGACCTCCACCTGAGGTACTGGTTGCGGCTGCATTTGCACTGGTGGGGCAACTTGAGTAGGAAGGCTCTGTCCCGCTTGGGCTAACATGCCCTGGTTGAGTAGACCACCCGTCGGTGCGGCCCGCACAAAGTCACACAACGCCTCGTAGTTACGTTGCATTATTTGGAGTTGGGCGGTAAGAGCTTGCTGGGTCATCATCATAGTGGCCAGGAAAGCTTCCGATAGACCCCCTGTTAGTGGAGCCAGGGTTGCTACCGGAGCTTGACTGGACTCTCCGACCCCCAGTACAGGGTTCGCCAACGGGACTACGCGCTCCATGTCCGTTGGTGGTTGAACAAGACGCCCGACATCATTGGCATCTCCGAGTGGCGCAGCTTCTGATGAGAGCTGCGACGTCGAGCGGGTACGATACGGTCCACCGGCCATCGTTCTTCAACCGTGTAGTCGTGGATTGCTGGTTGCAGGTAGCCTCGGACTGGTCGACACCCATGGGTCAACAGTCGAAAGCTCTAGTAGGAAGTCTCGAAGATTATCCCACAGACAGCGCCAAGATTGTGGGGGGTTCTAAATCGAACCGGGCGGTTCGGGTGGCAAGCATAATCCAACAAGTCAAAGAGAAGAGTGAAGACGGTAGTTACGTGAAAAAACCCCTTCACAACGTCGAAGGAGAAAAAAACCACGGGTGGGGCGAGAATGCACTAAGCCAATTACTTCGTTTACAATCTCTCACCTTAACCCCAATTACACACCCCAAGGACCGGTCTCCCAAACTACCGACCTCTGCAGTTTCACTCAGACTACCGGTCGCTGCAAACAGTATCTGACTACCGATCACTGCAGACAGTATCTGACTACCGACTGACCTCCGCAGACAGTCTCTGGCTACTGACCGACCTCTGCAGACAGTCTCTGGCTACCGACCGACCGACCTCCGTAGCTCCACAAATTCCGGGACGAAACGGGCAGCGTTTTCTCCAGAATTCTTCCTCCTCTTGCTGAAGGGGTAGGTCCCCTTTTATAGTAGTGGGGTGACGGTTACGGCGCTCCGCGAAAGACGGGTTGTCGACGTGTCCCCGCAATGAGCTCAACCGCCACGGTAGTGATGACGTGGTGCACGGTCGACTCCTAGTCACATTGGGCCGAAAATCACGGAGCGTAGTCAGTACCGCGTAGCCTCCGAGATTTCCGGGTTCGACTGCCACATCGTGCCTCGGCTCGTTGCACGGCCTAACGAGAGAAAGAGAAGGGGGGCTGTTGCATGGCTGACCCCCCCTACTGTCTGATGACATGCCGACCGAGGCAAGGAGGGGGGGGGGGGCTTTTGCCCCCCTCTGATGACATGCCGACCGAGAACAAGGAGGGGGGGGGGGCTGTTGCCCCCCTCTGATGACCGGCCGACCGAGACCAAAAAAAGGGGGGGTGCTGTTGCCCCCCTCTGTCTGATGACCGGCCGATAGAGGCACAAGGGGGGGGGGCCGTTGCCCCCCCTCTGTCTGATGACCGGCCGACCGAGACACAATGGGGGGGGCTGTTGCCCCCCTCTGTCTGATGACCGACCGACCGAGGCACAATGGGGGGGGGGGGGGCTGTTGCCCCCCTCTGTCTGATGATCGGCCGACCGAGGCACAAGGGGGGGGGGGCTATTGCCCCTCTCTGTCTGATGATCGGCCGACCGAGGCACAAGGGGGAGGGGGGGCTGTTGCCCTCCTTTGTCTGATGACCGGCCGACCGAAGGGAGGTGGGGGGGGTCTGTTGTGCGGCCGGCTCCAAAAGAGAAGGGTACACACACCTCCACCATTTTTAAAATACACTGAAAGAAAATAAACAAAATTTTGTTTTTAAAAACATAGGCTGCACCGCAAAGTGGTTGCCTACGTACCCCTCTCGGGATCAAGCTTTCGTAGTTCTTAAAACAAGATTCTCTGCCAAGATATTATACATAAAGATAGGTATCTCTCGATTTGAACATATCTTTAGTGTAAGTATCTCAAAGTTCTATCAGAATTCTAGTAAACGCAGCTTTGAACCAGCTATACCTATGTGATAGTACCAGAAACACTACACGTATAATCACGACCATGTCAATGATTTACATTAACATATCTCGCTTAGCATCGTTAATAGCCATGTGCTTATCCTGGTTTCATGAATGCTCCCTGAGAGAATTCCAAACTCCATAAGAAGCGGCACTACCTCTATGTTCATATAGGTGAAGTTTTTCCAGTATTTCTGTACATTTATGAACACTAGTCTATATTTAAGACTGAACCTTATTAAGAGTTTGAAAACTCAACATCAAAATCTGTAACAGCCAGCATTATTCATCCTAGATGAGGTTCTCAAAATAAATTAGTGCTGATAACTATCCACTTATCAGTGACTTATTTTTACCCTGTGAACCTAAGATCTAGTGGTCTACTAGAGTTAGGTTGGATTCTCATCATCGATGGATCTTTATTAAAGGAATTTCAACCACATCCCTCTGGATATTAACCTTACTAGCTCTCTTGTAAGAGGCTTGGTTAAAGGATTAGCTAAGATCTTACTTGACTTCACATATGTGACTGCAATGATTTCTTCACGAATCAAATATCTTATATAATCATGTCTTAGACTTATATGTCTAGACTTTCTATTATATTCTCCATTATAAGCTCTTGTCAAAGTAGCTTGACTATCATAGTGTATAGATATAGCAGATAAAGGCTTAGGTAAAAAAAGAAATTCTATTAGAAGATTTCTAAGCCACTCAGCCTCTTTACCGATAGATGCCAAAGCAATAAATTTAGATTCCATAGTAGAGTGCGATATACAAGTCTGTTTCTTGGATTTTCAAGATACAATTGCACCTCCTAGGATAAATACCTATCCAGTAGTAGACTTATTGTCCCCTGTACTTGATATCCAACTTGTGTCAGTGTATCCTTCCAATACGGATAGAAAATCTGAATAATACAGACTTAGTCCTATGTTCCTTTCAAGGTAACTTAGAACTATGACAATGACCTTGCAATGTTTTGAGCTTTGGTTGCTAGTGAATCTACTCAATTTATTCACTGCATATGCTATATCAGGTCTTATACATTGCATAACATATATAAGACTTCCTATAGCACTTGCATACTCAAGTTGAGTTATTGCTCTTCCACTAATAGAATCAAGTTTGATACTTGGATCAAATGGGATGTTTGCTTCTTTAATAATTAAGTGGCTAAATTTTTTTAGCACTTTCTCTATGTAATAAGATTGACTCAAAACATAACCCCCATTATTTCTTTTAATTTTGATACATAGGATGGTATCTACAATTCCAAGATCTTTCATTTTAAAGCGAAACTTAGAAACCTCTTCGTGTCTATAATAGCATCTAAGCTATTGTTGATAATCAACATATAAATAAATGATCACTATATGGTCTTGATCACCTTTAGAATACAGGCATTTATCTAAGGTATTATGGCTTAAACCATAAGAAAGTACTGCATTATCAAATTTGATATATCACTGCTTTGGTGCTTATTTCAGTCCGTAAAGAGATTTAACAAGTTTATATACCTTATTCTGTTGGTCAGTCAAAACAAACCCGTTGGATTGTTCTATATATACCTCCTCCTCGAGGTTGCTATTAAGAAAGGATGTCTTCACATCCATTTGATAGACATTAAGATAGTGAATCGATGATAGGGCAAATAAGAGTCGAATTGAAGTCATCCTAGCCACTGGCGTATAAGTGTCAAAATAATTGATTCCTTCTTTTTGACGAAATCCCTTCACTACCAACCTGGCCTTAAAGGTTTAGAAAGTACCATCTGTATGATACTTCCTTTTGAACACCAATTTGCACCCTATATGTTTAGACCCAGGAGGTAAATCTACTAGTTTCCAGGTTTGGTTGCTCATAAGTGAGTCTATTTCATTATTTACTGCTTCCTTTCAAAAGGCAGCATCTCTAGATGACATGGCTTCACTAAAATTCTGAGGGTCATCCTTCACCAGAAAGACAAAAGAAATTTTTTTAACTATTTAATTTCTCCTCATTCTACAAGATAGAAAGAGATCCACTGGGAATCTATCTGATCTGAGCCTAAAGATTTCTATTTTTTTGTCCTTTGTCATCTACGAGGCTCATCAATATGATCAGATATAACAGGTAGATTCACATGAGATGGTTCAATCACTAACTCATCTCTAAAAATCTGAATATCAGATTCTTTAAACTTAGATGTTAATGAGATCTCAAAAAACTCCACATCTCTGGATTTCATAATGGTATTAGACTCCAGATTCAATACTCTAGATGCCTTGCTATTTTGTGCATATCCAATAAATACACATATAATAGCTTTAGGACCTAATTTGGCCTTCTTAGGTTCTGAAACCCTGCAATAGGCTAAACAGCCCACACTCTAAGATAACTTAGATTAGGTTTCCTTCCTTTCTATATCTCATATGGAGAGACCTTAGTCTTCTTAGAATGTATCATGTTAAGGATATGGCATGTAGTCAAAAGAGCTTCACCCCAAAGACTTAAAGATAGTTTGTAGCCAACTAACATGGCATTAACCATTTCCACAAGTGTTCGATTTTTTCCTTTCGACTAAACTGCTTTGTTGTGATATGTACGGTGCAGCACACTAATGAATAATACCATGCTCTTCACAGAAAATAAAGAAATATTCTCCTCCTCTATCACCACGCACCATCTTAATCTTGCAATTAATTTGACTTTTCTACTTTTGATTAAAATAATATAAACATATTAAAAACTTCATCTTTATGTCTCAGCAGATAGACATAAGTGAATATCGAGCAATCATCAATAAAAGTAATGAAATAGCGCTTTTCACTTCTAGTAATAACACCATTAAGTCCACAAATGTCATTGTGTATTAAGTCTAACAAATTTGAAGTTCTCTCAATTTTAGGGAATAGTTTTTTAACCATTTTAGACTTTATACATACTTCATATTTATCAAAATAAGAAACATCACAATCAATTAAATCATATTTAACCATATTCTTAATGGTGCTAATACCAATATGTGCAAGCTTATTATACCACAAAGATAAAGAACACAAAATATAAGTAGAAAATGAGATTTTATTGATATCAGTCTTAGTACAAAGCTTGATCATCCCATCGCAGGAATATCCCTTCTCAACAAAAACACCATTCTTGGTTAGGATTAATTTTCCTGCCTCATACACAGTTTTGATTTCAGGTTTACTCAAGAAGTCTCCACTCGCCATGTTCCTCATCATATCAGGAACGTGAAGAACATTGTTGAGGGCCACTTTCTTGCCAGAAGTGAATAATAGATCTACTATTTCATTTCCAATTATCTTGGAACGCCCCTCATTGCCCATTTATATCTCATGTCTATCTATTACTTCATAAGAATTGAATTCAGCCTTATCAAAGCAAACATGGATTGTCGCGCAGTATCATACCACCAGCCTTGTACTGTGTTGATCTCGCTCACCATAGCAATGCTCGTTTCCTTTTTAACTGCATTGATCTCGTTCTTTTCTTTGGCACGATTCCAGTAGTCGTGGGCATAATGCCCCTTTTTACCGCTGACAAAAGAAGTTCCTTTGGGCTTTTTTTTTTTTTTTTTTCTTTGAATTTTGCATGGTTCTTCTTGAACTTTCCTTGATTCTTCTTAGGACCCAAGGAATTGTTCTTACATTTATTTATAGGATGATACTGCTTTGTCACTGTATTAGCTTTGGAGTAATCTTCTTTATGATATCTAGATCAAGATTCTTTTTCTATACGAAAATGCTTCTGGATTTGCTCCAAAGTAAAATCCTTTGTTTTATATAGTATTTTCTTCATGTAGTCTTTCCAACTCGGTGGTAATTTGGCAATGATTGCTCCTACTTGGAATGACTTAGGTATCTCAATCTTTACTGTTTTTATTTTGTTAACTAGAATTTGAAATTCATACACTTGAGGAAGAATCGGCTTACTATCTTCCATATGGAAGTCAAAGTAGCGGGAGATGAGAAATTTCTTCATGCCTTCTTCTTTCGCCTTGTATTTAAATTTCAGTGCCTTCCATATCTCCTTTGCAGATGGATTATCGGTGTAGAGATCGTACAGATGATCAGTGAGAGTATTAAGGATATGTCCTTGGCACATGAGTTCATCCTTTTATCTCTTCTTTCTTTCGGCAGCACGTTCTTCGGGTTTTCCTTCTTTATATCCCGGAATAGCCAGAAGATCAGGATCGAGTATGTAGAAGAGCTTCAATGTCGTAAGAAGAAACTTCAACTTGTGTTGCCAACGAGTGAAGTTTATCCCATCGAATCGGTCGAGACGAATGAGGTCTTGGTTCATAACTTTGATGGTGGCAGCAGTAGTCTTGGTCTCCATTAGAGATAACGCTTTAAGATTGTTGGACAATTTATGGACCGAGATCATGGAGATAGAGAAAACAATATGAATCAAAGACTGAAGCGCGTAAATCTGTTTTCCTTAAAGCGTTACTCGTGCCCATTTGTTATTGTCGGGTCTCTCGCGAATCACTCCTAGGATACATCAACCTTTGTGAGATTGCACCTAGCAATGGTGAAGAACTTACTATCAGGAATCTGAGACACAGGTTTCTCTGGCAAAGAACAAAGAAGAAAAAAGAAGTGAATTCGGAGTTCGCACGTCTCAATAGATCTGAAATGGGCCTGATTATATAGTGCTTGAGGCACCCCTAGGTAGCCAACGGATGCATCGGTTCGCAGGCCAACGGCTGCTAATCCGCCCGGGCGGATGGTTGCAACCGCTCGAGTGGGTGCCTCGTCTGTTCGGATCTTTGCATTTGTTCGGACGGACGGTTCACAACCACCAACTCGAACAAGTGTTTTTGGCACCCTTTCAGACCTAACCATTATCCCTGGCACCCTTTGGATCTAACCACCCAAACTGACACCCTTTGGAGCCAACCGCTCCAGGTTGTAACCATCATACGTACCAATTTGACTTGGATCCGAGTTAGCCCAACTGGACAAAGCCCATTCTAAAAGAAAGGCTAGGCTCCTCAAGCGACTCGCACCGATGCATCATGCTAAGTGCAAAGTGCACCTCTAAACGCCCAATCGCACACGCACCGCATCGCCAATCGCACATCTCACTGCACCTCGTGTTCAGTGTGATGCACCTTACTGCGTAGGCACTAGTTTTATTATTTATCCAAAATTAGTCTATCATCCGGTTTGAACCCATGATCTCCCTCCTTGTTAGTCACTCACTAACCAAAAAGTCTCAACAACTTTGTTGAAAGAATCTCAACTAAATAGTTAAATATTAAACTGTTTTTGAAAATCTCTAACAGGGGGGGGGGGGGGGGGCGCTCGGGTGAACTCCAAGGTTGAACTCAGTGCGAGCTCCAAGTATTGGGCTCCCGGGCGAACCGAACAAACTGTGTATGTTTGGGAGTGCAAGTTAGGGTTTCTTGTGGGGGTTTTCTGGAGACGAAAATCATAACCCTTATTCTTGTGCCTTGTGGAGATTGGCTTGGGATTGGATCATCGCTTGTTCGGAGGAGGATCAGAGGGATTGAAGAACTTCAGATCTAGTGGAGGAAGGGTATGGCACTCTACCTTGATTCTTATGCCAGTTTTCTTAGTGAATCATCTCGTCACCCTTGGTTCTTTGTGAAACCTTTCTAATCCATTTATGCATATTCCTGTTTGGTGTTAATAGAAGATATTTCATACTCCCCCATTTGTGGATTAAACCTAATTTGGGTGAACCAAGTTATATATATGTGCTATTTGTGCATTTCTTTTCACTTGTTATTTTTGTCGTATCGTTATTTGGTCTGTGACGCAATTGATCTTCTGCAATAATCCTTTGGCTTTCAATCTGCTTTCATTGTGGGTGTGGGTATGGATGCAAAATCTAGCTAACGCCTGACAGCGGGACCCGCAGCCCTACATAGGGCCCACAAAGACAACCGTGGGACCCACAACCCTGCCTAAGACCCACAGAGACGACAGTGGAACCAACAACCTTGCCTGGGGTCCACGGAGAGGATGACAAGACCTACAACCTTGTTTGGGACCCACGGAGATGACTGTGGGACCCGTAGCTCTGCCTTGCGCCCACGGGTACTATTCGGGGTCTGGTAAATCCCCCCGGATATTTGCCAAAACCCATGATATTCCCAAACCTTTATAAATAACAAACCCGACAAATGATTCGAGATCGAGAAATAGGTCCGAGAATCCAGATCAAAAATTCCAGACCAGATTTCCACTTTCTGTTTTCCAGAGCTCCTCAAGCCTTCTGGTGATCAGACTCGAGTTAAGCCTGCTCCACCCTCTGTCTACTTGTATAAGTACTCCTCAGCCTGTTGAAAGTAGCTCTACATCTTCAAAGATAGTGGATTCAAAGGTTGCGCCTTATTGCATGGAGACATAGGCTTCGATCGAACTTTATCACCACCTCTTGTGTCAACTCTTCTTCTTCTTCTTCTCTCTCTCTACTCTACAGCGTTAGCACAACAACTTAGCATGTGACAGCTCAAGTGCTCAACACTCCACTGTGCACCACACATCGAAGCTCTACCCTTTAATCGACTATTGAAAGGGGACTGTATGACTGATGTGATCCTCCCCCACAGTTTGGCACCGTCTTTGGGATCCTTCCCTATCGACTAGCGACCTCTAGACTTCCCAGCTCCTTCGGTCAAGAAGCAACCACCGAAGGGAAGAAATGTCCATCCTATATATAGTAGTGATACATTGCGACCGCTTAACGTACAGCCGCTCCCTTCAGAAGTATTTTTGGGAATTTTTTTTTTTGAGGTTGATCACCTGCCCTTGGATAGCACACACAAAAAATTTCAATTTGATTCAAGACCTATAGGCCGTTAAAATGTGATAAACTTTTATCGGTCTTTCATTTTTATTGTCATTTTGATCAGCACATTTGGACAGCCTACAGGTCTTGGATCGGACTGAAATTTTTTGTGTGTGCTATCCAAGGGTAGATGATCAATCCAAAAAATAAAAAAATTAAAAAACCACCCAGAACTGGGTGCCGCACGTTACCGCCCACAAAATATCACTACTATATACATATGGAAATATGGTGCACCGTCCTCCCGACTAGCTAATACACTAGTCCTCCCATAAATTCAAGTGACATGTGGTAATTTTTAACCGGGGTTAGGGGTTGGTCAAGGTAGGTTCACCCTTCCTAACAATGATTATGAAAAAAAATTGAAAAATAATATGCTATGTGGCATTTTTAGATTAACCATAGTAAGGGGTATTTGTGCATTACAGTTTACCGTTAAACTTGTCGGTCGTTGATCGAGTTGTTTTAAGTTTTTTTTTTTTTAATCATGATCCAAGTAGAGTGGATTGACCATCCATTAAAAAAAAAAGTTAAAAAAGTACCACATGACACCTAAATATAAGGGAGGACTAGCGTGTTGGTTAGTCGGGAGGACCATATTCCATATTCCATATATATATATATATATATATATATATATATATATATATATATATATATATATATATATATATATATATATATATATATATATATAACGATCCAGTGAGATAACTCTTTTATGAGATAACTTTGAGAAACCTATCTAAAGGTTTTAGAATTTGATGAAAATTCGTGAGCATGCTCTTTATGGCAAGTTGATCATCCTCACAAAAAATCATCAAATTCTAAAATCTCTAGAGGCATCAAATACACAATTCAAATTATTGGTTTTAATGGACGGTTGATAAATCTTCTAACGTTTGATGTCCTTAGAGGTTTTAGAATTTGATGATTTTTTGTGAGGATGTTCAACTTGCCATAGAGAGAATGCCCACCAATTTTCATCAAATTCTAAAATCTCTAGATAGATTTCTCAAAGTTATCTCATATATCTCATATCTCACTTGATCGCTACCCATATATATATATATATATATATATAGAGAGAGAGAGAGAGAGAGAGAGAGAGAGAGAGGATAACGATCCAGTGAGATAACTCTTCTATGAGATAACTTTGAGAAACCTATCTATAAGTTTTAAAATTTGATAAAAATTGGTGAGCATGCTCTCTATGGCAAGTTGATCATCCTCACAAAAAATCATCAAATTTTAAAACCTCTAGAGGCATCAAATACATAATTCAAATTACTGGTTTTAATGGACGGTCGATAAATCTTCTAATATTTGATGCTCTTAGAGGTTTTAGAATTTGATAATTTTTTGTATAGAGAGCATTGCCCACTAATTTTCATCAAATTCTAAAACCTCTAGATAGGTTTCTCAAAGTTATCTCATATATCTCATATCTCACTGGATCGCTACCCTATATATATATATATATATATATATATATATATATATATATATATATATATATATATATATATATATATATATATATATATATATATATATATATATATATATAGTTGAGGTCAACGGGTCTTCATCCCGTGCCTTCAACAATATGCCTTCAAATGGGACGTCAACTTATGATGGTTGATTTTATCCAGTTCATTCCTCCCATTTACCCATTTAGACCTCCCAAACATGTGAGCGGTAACATGTGAGCAGTCTTTTAATTTTTTTGTTTGTTTGACAGGATAGATGTGAGCTGTCATAGCCCAACTTCTCCATTGACGAGCAACCATCGACGCTGGAGAGTTGCTCAGGACGCCCGATCTTCTCCGTCGACGAGCAGCCCTCGACACCAGAGATTAGCTCCGGACGCCCGACCTATTCGACTCTAGAGAGCGGGCGGGCGTGGAGCAAAATCCTCGCCGGAGCACTGACCTATTCGACGTTGAAGCATCATGCCTCGACACCGAATCTAGGCCTTCGACGCCGAAGCATCGTGACTCGACACCGAATCTGGGCCCTCAACGCCGGATCTGGGTCTCGAAGCTGGAGCATCGTGAGCCAACGCCGGATCTCGTGCCCTCGATGCCAGATCCCATGCACTCGACTCCTCGATGCATATTCGATTGCAGCTTCAATTACCCTTTGTATTGCCATCGGATCCTAGGTGAGTTCGCTTACTTTTGCCTATATATGAGGGCAATTGAACTAACTTTGATCCATTCAGATAAATGGGGTTTGACTTTGATCCATTCAGATATAAGCTACTGAGAGGAAGCGTCAAGGCCCTCAACTGGTGTAGATGATGATCATCCCTTAATTAGCAGAGAAAGGATCAACAGATCCTATGACAATGGTTTTTGAAATATGCCACAGGGTCACTAGTTAAGTCACCACTTTCAATCTAGGAGAGTGATGCCTTAAAGAGGTGTGAGCGGAATTAAGTAGCAGCAGTCTTCTTTGATCTATTCAGACGAAGGGGATGATTCACTAATATTGGCATGACCTTTGATACATTCAAACCAAGGGGGACTGACAGATTGCAGTCCATTCTATATCTTAATTGGCATAAAATTTTTTTAATCATGTTTATTGTTCTTTAATCATGTTCTGTAATAATGTTCTGTAATAAAAGATAATTTTTGATTTGCTCCTTATTTTCTGGTATCCAAGTTTTTAATCTTGTTCAGTAATAAAAGATAATTTTTTGGTTTGCTCCACATTTTCTGGTATCTATAATCATAATTTGATTTCTGTAATCTTAATTGTGAAATTGCAGAATGTCTGAACAAGTTATTAATAATGAGGGTGATACTTCGGCTCCAAACATGGATGTTCTGCAGAATACTGACAGTTATGGGATTTCAATTACGTTCGAGGATATTTTGCAAAATGAAAGTGCTGATATTGGTGATACTTTGGCTCCAAACAAGGATGTTGGCAATATTGAGGCACCATATTTGGGGATGTTATTTCATTCATCTGAAGAAGCGAGGCAATATTATACAGAGTACGGTCGATAAAGAGGTTTTACAGTACGGATTCGATCAAGTAATAAAACTCGATTTCGTTTAAATGAAGTGACAGGACTTCATTTGGTATGCTCACGCGAAGGGCTTATAAAAAAGAAAGATGGAATAGATGGAATAGATGAAACGAATAGAAGTGTTTCAACTGTCAAACGTGGATGCAAGGTACATATGCAGGTTCTTTATAATAAAGAACTTAATAAATGGAGGGTAACCAGTTTTAAAGATGATCATAACCATAAATTTGTGACTCCAATGAAAAGGATACGAATGAGGTCCAATAGACTCCAATGAAAAGGATTTGACAGAGGCATTTA
Source organism: Chamaelirium japonicum (assembly GCA_947650365.1). NCBI lineage: Eukaryota > Viridiplantae > Streptophyta > Magnoliopsida > Liliales > Melanthiaceae > Chamaelirium > Chamaelirium japonicum. The sequence goes on along the minus strand of OX393550.1, from coordinate 82,905,064 downwards.
ACAGGGAGAATCTACAAGTATAAAAAGTTTCATCAATATTTTGTGGTGCAACGATAGGATTTAATCGGAGAGATTGTTGGAATCACTTACGCTCAATCAGACATAAAGAGTTGGAAATCGGAGATGCTCAGGTTGTGATTAACTTTTTTCAAATAAGACAGAGAGAAAATCCCCAGTTCTTTTATGCAGTCCAAGTTGATGAAGACGGCAAAGCAATAAATTTTTTTTGGGTGAATGCTAGATCACGTATGGCCTATGAGCACTTTGGGGATGTGGTTACTTTTGGCACTATGTACAGAACCAACAAATATGGAATGCCATTTGCATCATTTACTGGGGTAAATCATTATTATCAATCTATACAATTTGGATGTGCACTTCTAGAAGATGAAACCGAATCTACCTTCTTTTGGTTGTTCAATATTTGGCTTCAGGCCATGGGGGGGAGACATCCATCATCGATCATCACTGATCAAGATTTATCCATGGATTCAGCTGTTAAAAAGGTGTTCACCAATACACGTCACTGTCTATGCTTGTGGCATATAAAAAAAAAATTTGGTGAGAAGTTAGCTCATGTATATTACAAGAAGTCGAAATTCAAAAGTGCAATGAAAAAATGCATCCATTGTACATACAAAATACAAGATTTTGAAAATATGTGTAATAACTTGATTGTAGAGTTTGACTTGAATAGTAATGAATGGCTCAAACATTTATACGATATTCGAGAGTCTTGGGTACCGGTATACCATCGGGGTACATTTTATGTTGGGATGAACACAACAGGTCACAGTGAGGGTGTCAATGCTTTCTTTAATGAATTCATCTCATCAAAAACTAATCTAAGAGAATTTGTGGTTATGTATGAGCAAACTTTGACGAAGATTATTGAAAGAGAAAATAATGAAGACTATATATCAGAGGACAAAAATCGACTTATTGATGAAAATAATTTGATATTGAAACATGCAGCAAACATTTACACAAGAAATATTTTTAACAAGTTCCGTGAACAATTGGTTGATTCAATTCGCTTCAAGTCTGATGAGGAAGATAGAGATGGTGATTTCAAAACTTATCTAATTACATCTAAGGTTGGTTGGCCTGAGCAATTTATTTTGAAGTTAAAGATGGAAACATATGAGGGCTATTGTGGATGCCAATATTTTGAGTTCACAGGTTTACCTTGTAGACATGTGTTGACAATTTTTAACAAACTTGAAGTAGATAAAATTCCATTATTTTTCATCATAAAAAGATGGATGAAAGGAGCTAACTTATTTAGGGTATTTGATTAAATGATCACAGGTGATAACTATGAGTGTTCTAAAACACTTAGACTTAGTCATTTATATCGAAGATCAACACAAGTATGGTGTGTTGCTTCCAATCAGACAAGTTATACAAAATAGCAATAGGAGGCATCGAAGGGCTATTCACATAGATCTTGGAAGAACGTAATAAGATTATTGAATGCAATGATGAGAATGACGTTTTGATTTCAAAAACTCAAGTAACAGATAAATCGAGTCAAGTATTTATTGAAGATTTATATATATATATCACAAACAAAGAGCAAACCAAAGGATAATAATGGGAAAAAAAATGTTAGCAACATTAGTAGAATGAAGAGTTCCATTGAGGTGTCATCAAGCAAAAAAAAAAATACAGTGTGCAAAGTCCATGGGCACGACAAACAAAATTGCCCACAAACTTTGATAAATAGACAACAATCAAATATCATTAGACAATATAAGTGACTATTGTTTTATATTGATCATTAATGACCATATTTGTTCACACTAATGATTGTGATACTTTTATTTTTTTTAATGCAGTTTATAGTGGCGAGGAAGTTGTGAACTTGGGATGTGAGTAAATTTGATAATTGTTTCTTACATCCACCCACTGTAAGTATTTTTTATTTATTTTTTCCCATGTAATATTTTATATGCTATTCGCTTAATCTGATGTATTTGGTGCTTTTCATGTTTGAAAATAGTTTCTATAGCTCCATATATTTTAATAAAAACTCTTAAAGATACTTGAGATCCTTTACACATGCCTTAATGGGTTATATAAGTATGTATATATTTTATGTTTCAAGTTACTGTCCCTATGAATAGAAGGAATTCTAGATATTTACTCTTGATTTTTGTCCCAGCTTTCACTGTTGGTGTTGCTGACGAAGGGGGCTAAATATGTTGGTTAGTCCTATAAAGGTTAAACTGAAGAAAATTATATTGTTTCGCCAACAAAGATCCTAAGTCTTTATTAGTTGGATTGCAGGTCCATGGCCATTTTGGTGAAGAGATGTTGGTGTGAAGATGAAGAGATATGTTGAGGATGGCAGAGGGGGAAGTTGAGATTATTGGAGCTTAGATTGCTATTTAAACATAGCTACTTGGTAGCAGACATGGAGATGGTGAGGTTTTGGTAGGTTTATTGATGGAAAGCGATGTGGGATAGTCTTATGGTAGTTATAATTTTTGGCAGTTGATAAGGTGCTTCATGTTGCTATCTATGTACCTATTTTGATTCTTGTGCAAATGGAAAAATCAAACCAAATCGATCTTTTGTGGTTTTGATTTCAATTCAAGATGTTCTCTATGGATTCAGTTGACAAGCTCTATAGAACCAATGTGAGGCGCTTCCTGTATCTCATGTGTACTTCACTAGTCTGTGCTACTTCTTTCTTATTTTATTTTTAGCGCCTTCTCTTACCTAAGATATGTAATTTAATTTATGTTTTTTCTACAGATAATAGCTTTATCATATTCACCTTTTCTTGCTATCATCATATGAGAGGTGAACTTTGTAAACTCCCATTGAGATAGTTTATATGAGTTCATCACCATTGGGGTGGGATCAAACTGTGGTGTGCACTTACAGTGCTCTGTGGCTAGCTGTTCTATGATCAAGTTGTATCCACATGGCATATAACTTTACTTTATTACTTATTTTGTTTCATTAGCTAGGAAAAGAAATGACAATCACAGAATTTCAGTCCTCCCTATGGGATAGGGGCGGCGGGGAATCAGTCAATATAGTTAGTTGGTGGTTTATTCATAATTGAAGATGTCTGCTGGGAATAGTTATCTCAATACAATTTTTTTGAGGCTCAGAGAATGGGGAGGTCCCAACCGGGACCTCCAAAATGCGCAACAGAAAAGCCACCATGTGGGCTTAACAGGCGGAGCCACCACCGGCGAATCCTAACACTAATAGGAGACAACGCCACACCGGGCTGACACGGGTATCTCAAGCCCCAGAAAAAACAAACAAATAAACAAACATTGTACCAAATAAAAATAACAAAAATCAAAACCTACTGGCTCCAGGAAAGACCATGACCAGTTATCTCGACACTAATGATGATAGGATTGTAAAATCCAAATCACAAAAGCTAACATGGACTCAGTCTCATCGATAGGTTGGCACTAATCAAAGGTCAGAAAGATGCCGACTGCAAGTCCTAAACCTCCTCCCCCACAACATCTTAATCGAGCTGTGCTTTCAACTTATACAAAAAATTTATTACTCCAGGAATCCCAAACCCAAAGAATAAAAATTGATCAAACTCACAAGAGGAAGCAAAGCTGATTGATTAGTCTCGGTTTGCTGGGCGTCAATAGAGAAGATTAGGCATTAGATAAAGAAGATGGGTATGTCGGAGATCTGATCTATAGTTGAGGGAGCAGATCCAGCGTCGAGTGCTGCTCTCCGGCAGTCCGAGCAGATTGGATGTCCCCACCGACGTCGAGGGCTGCTCTCCGACAGTCAATAGAGAAGATCGGGTGTCCGTAGTTGCTTTCTGACGTCAAGGGAGCAGATCCGGCGTTGAGGACTGCTCATTGCATCGAGTGCTAATCTCCAATAGTCCATGGAGCTGATTGGATGTTCCAAAGCTGCTCTCCGGCGTCGAGGGAGCAGATTCGGCATTGAGGGCTGCTTTCCGATTTTTCTTTGGGGTCGAGGGAGCAAACACGGTGGTTGAGGGCTCCTCTCCGGCGTCAGGGGCTGCTCGCTGATGGAGAAGATCGGGCATCCGGAGCTACCCTCCGGCGTTGAGGGTAGATCCCTTCTTTTTCCCCATGGTTTGTGACAATCCCTAGCATAGAGAGGATGGAGAGGGAAAGAGAGAGAGAGAGAGGCTAGGGTTTTGGGAGAATGGATTGAATCCTATCATTAGGCCAAGGGCCAAATATATATGTGTATCATACAAGGAAAGAAGCAAGGGGTGTCCTATACAGGCTATCTACGGGTATCTGTATCTCAATGCTATACACTATCACTAACAGCCCCCCTCAAACTCAAGGTGGGTCATGCACCATGAGTTTGCTAAGTAGAAACTGAAAACGTGGAGCAGGATGTGACTTCATGAAAAAGTCAGCAATCTATTCTCTAGAGGAAACAAATGGGAGAGAGATAGTCCCGGCCTCATACTCCTGACGAGAGTAGTAGCAATCAAGCTCGATGTGTTTCGTCCTCTCGTGGAAGACCGGGTTTGTGACAATCTGTATAGCACTCCGATTGTCACAATGAAGGGCAGTAGGTTCAGAGATCTCAACCCCTAGATCGCCAAGAAGCCATCGCAAGTGAACGATCTCTTTGGTAGTAGAGGCCATGGCTCGAAACTCTGCTTTAGTACTGGAGAGAGAGACAACGCTCTGCTTCTTGCTGCGCCATGAGATAAGAGAATCTCCAAGAAATAAGCAATAGCCGGTAGTTGATCGACGAGTGGTCGGGTCACCAGCCCAGTCGGCATCCGAGTAGGCACATAGGACCAGAGGAGACGTCGATGATAGGAAGAGCGACCGGGTGATGGTGCCTCGGAGATAACGGAGAAGCCGAAGAAGGGCAGCATAGTGAGCAGAGCAAGGGGCTTCGACAAACTGGTTGATGATGCTAACAGCGTGAGCAATGTCGGACCTGGTGATGTAGAGATAAACCAACTGGCCAACGATCTGTCGGTACCGAGTAGGATCTGAGAGAGGCTCACCATCGGTGGGACGAAGCTTCACGTGAAGCTCGAGAGGGGTGACGGTAGAGTGATTATCGGAAAGGGCAGCTCGGCTAAGGATGTCAGCCGTGTATTTATGCTGGGATAGCAGAATCCCTCGTTCACTGTGGGCAATCTCTAGCCCAAGGAAGTAGCGAAGAGGACCTAAATCCTTTATCTGGAACCGACGCCGAAGATGCTGCTGAAGGGAAGTGATGGCAACGGAGTCATCACCTGTGATGATCATGTCGTCGACATATAATAGAAGAATTGCTCTGCCTTGAGGAGATGACCGCACAAAGAGTGAGTGGTCCTGCGAGCTCTCAATGTAGCCGATCTCGGTGATGGCTCGTCGGAAATACTCAAACCAAGCTCGAGAGGCTTGCTTGAGTCCGTAGATAGCTCGACGGAGGCGACAGACATGCTGGGGAGGGGAATGCAAACCAGGGGGTGGCTGCATATAGACGACCTCTGAAAGATCACCATGGAGAAAGGCATTCTTCACGTCCATCTGGAGAAGAGGCCATCGGCGGACTGCTGCAACTGCCAGGAGTGCACGAACGGAGGTCATCTGAGCTACGGGTGCGAAAGTCTCCTCGTAGTATATTCTGTATGCCTGAGTGAAACCACGGGCCACCAACCGAGACTTGTGCCACTCGATGGAACCATCAAGTCACCGCTTGACCTTGTAGACCCACCGGCAATTGACAGGCTCAATGCCAGCAGGAAGGGGGACGATATCCCAAGTCTGAGTCTGCTCAAACGCCTGAAATTCCTTGCTCATAGCCTACCTCCACTGAGGGGACTAGACGGTCTCCCGGTACGATTGAGGCTCCTGGTCTGTGTGAAGGGCTGTAAAAAAGGCTGTAAAGTGAGGCGAGTAAGAGGTGACCGTGGCAAAGCCAAAACGGTCAGGTGGGCCATAGCTAAAGCTGAAGCGATCAGGTGGGTGGTGCTCGCGTTGAGGATAGCGGGGCGGCGGGCGAGGATCCACGATCGGAGACGTCTGACTAGGCGTAGCAGGCGGAGTACCATGGGTATCGGGAGCATGAGGAAGACCGACGGAATCAAACGGTGACGGAGGAGAGGAGGGGACGGAGGAAGACTCCGTGGAAGAATCACTAGGAGCAGGGGGAGTAGTAGAGCTGGACGAAAGGGGTGATGGAAGGGGCTCGAGAGTCGGAGACAGGGTGGTAGGAGTCTCCAAGAAGGTGAGGTCCTGAGCTGCAGCGGAGTAGTAAGGGGCATCCTCGACGAAGGAGACGTGTCGAGAGATGCGAAGGCGACGAGTCAAGGGATCATAGCAACGATAACCCTTGTACTCGGCACTGATTCCTAGGAAGATACATTTAACTGCACGTTCGGACAACTTCGTGCGCTCATGGGGTGGAAGGAGAACGAAGCAGGTGCACCCGAAGGTGCGAAGCAGACGTTAGTCAGGAGGGGAAGAGAAAAGACACTCGTGGGGAGATATATCACCGGGAAGAACAGAAGAAGGGGTGATATTGATTAGGTTGACTAAGGTCAAGACAGCCTCAGCCCAGAAAGTGCGTAGAACGGAAGCAGAGAGAAGAAGAGCACGCGTTGTCTCAAGGATATGATGGTGCTTCCTCTCGGCTACGCCGTTTTGCTCGTGTGTGTGGGATATGAGTGCTGGAATAGGGTCCCATGGGACTGAAGAAGTGTCCGCATAGCAGTGGAGAGGTACTCGAGGGCGCAATCAGATCGAAAGGTCTTAATGCGACAACCAAACTGTGTGTGGACCATCGAGGTAAAAATCTGGTAGACCTGAGGAACCTTAGAGCGGTGCTGACGAAGGTAGACCCAAGTGTATCGGCTGAAGTCATCGATGAAAAAGATATAGTAGCGATAGCCACACATCGAAGGAAGAGGTGCAGGGCCCCAGATATCGGAGTGTACTAAGTCAAAGGGAGCAAAACTCTGAGAGATACTAGAAGGAAAAGGTAAGGTTGTAGATTTGGCAAGCTTACAACCGGTATATGTAGATAAAGAAGAAAAAGAGCAATGACCTAGAGCTCCAGTCTGGAGTAAGCTCTTAAGTCAAGACTCAGAAATGTGGCCTAGTCTTCGGTGCCACAAGTCGGCATCGGAAGAAGCTAAACTACAGACGCAAGAAGGGGGAATGAGGGGAAGATGGAGATGCTCGAGGTGGTACAGCCCGCCTTACCTACGACCAGCGCCAATCACCCGTCCGGTACATGGATCCTGCACAACACAAGAAGAAGGGGAGAAAGTCACAACACAGCCAGAGTCACAAAGGCTGCTAATGGAGATGAGCTGCATGCGAAGCTGGGGTACATGCAACATAGTGGGTAAAGAGAGACGACCGCTCGGTTCTGTAGTGGTGGTAATCGATCCACACTGTGAGATGGCTAAAGAAGAGCCATCTGCAGTGTGTATCGATGGAATGTGCGGTGCTGGTCGGCAATCGGTAAGCAAGAAAGCATTGGAAGTCATGTGATGGGAGGCCCCAGAGTCCAGAATCTAAGTGGCAAAGGTACCGGGAGTGGCTGAGTGAGTATAGGAACTGGAGGCACTGGAAGCCTCGGTGGAGTTGAAGCTGGCCTGCTGGTCTAGGCGAAACTGAAGCTGTGCAAGCTGCTGCTGAAGGAGCTGAGTAGCGTCTGGGACGTCCAAGGAACCCCGGGGTGATGATGGAACCGTACGAGGCGAGGACGGAGCAGTAGCAGCAGCAGCAGCAGTAGAGCGAACGGGTCGACCACGTCCTCGGGGTCCCTGCCTCTTCTCGGGATGCAGCTTTCAACATGTGGCGACGACATGGCCTGGTTTGTGGTAGTGAGTGCACACAAACCCGATCACGACCAGAAGCAGAGGTAAGAAAGGCAGCTAGGGCTGCAGCAAGGACGCCCGTATGGCTGGAGGGGGGCGGAGGAGCCCTGGTGGCTATGGTATGCAGCCTGGTCTCTTCGGCGACGAACTCAGTAATGGCAGCATCCAAGCGTGGAAGTGGGTCTCGGTGAATCAGGGCGCCAGCAAGTGGGCCAAACTCTGGTCGAAGGGCCATCAGGAACTGGTAAAGCTGACGGCGCTCCCAGAAGGCTTGGTGGGCGGCACGGCACTCGGAAGAGATGGGAGGCACCAGTGACTGAAGCTCCCGCCAGTAACCACGCATCTGCGCATGGAATTGCTGGATCCTACGATCACTCTACTATTCGGACTGGACCTGGGAGAGAGGAGCATACTCGCAGGCGCCTCTAGACTCCACGAAACGCTCAACTAAGGAGCGCCATATAGCTGCGGATGCTCCAAGAGCGGCGAGGTCGGCACGCATCGTCCGATCGACCGAAGCGACAAGGTAGGCGATGACCCGTGTATCACGAAGACGCCACGCTTGAAGAGCGGTGGGGAAAGCTTGACTCGGTGCCGTGGTGGTACCGTCGAGTAATCCAAGAAGGCCACGTCCGAGAAGCGTGGTCTGAACGGTGGCTGCCCATGCTTCACAGTCGGCGGAGGAGGCGAGAGGGAAATCCGTCGAGCTCGGTAGGAAATCACGAGTGTACTCGAACGGGAGGCTCTCATAGTGTAGTGGCACAGGTGGAGGAGCATCTACAGAGGAGGAGTCGGCCATGGCGGCTCATCGACCGAATCTACGGCTTCACTCAGTGCCAAGAGAACGAAAATGCAAATCTAGGGTTCGTCGGCGCAAGATCTGGATCTGGTCGAGATGGCGCAAGAGAGGGCCTCTGGATCTGATCTCGGCGCAAGATCTGGATCTGGTCGAGATGGCGCAAGAGATCTTGGAGGAGCAGATCTGAGGTCAGATCTCAGAACTGGATCTGCTTCTGGATCTGATCTGGCCAGAACAGATCTGAGAACTAAGGCTGCTGGCCGGAGGAGCAGATCGGAGTTGAGGTTGCTGGCCGGAGGAGAGCAGATCGGAGCTGAAATCGTTGAGCAGATCTCGGAGCTCAGATCGAAACTGATGCTGCTGGCAGGAGGGGCAGATCGGAGCTGAGGCTGCTAGCCGGAGGGGCAGATCGGAGCTGAGATCGGATCGGAGGTGAGTCTGCTGGTCGGAGGGGCAGATCGGAGCTGAGATCGGTGAGCAGATCTCGGAGACCGGTGAGCAGATCTGAGATCAGATCGGAGCTGATATCAGATCGAAGACCGGTGAGCAGATCTCAGAACTGAGGTTGCTGGCCGGAGCAGAGCAGAGCTGATCTCGGAGGAGAAGGCCGTCCGATCTGAGGAGGAGCAGTCCGGTGCTGGGAAAGGAGCCGCCGGGAAAGGGACCACCGGATCTGAGGCCGGGGAAGGAGCCGATGACCAGATCTGTGTCAGATCTGGGACAGATCTGAGTCGGATCGGCCGGATCTGAGCACGAGATCTGCGGATCTCGTCGGAGGGTCAGATCTCGTTGGAGAACCTCAGGATCATGGGCTCTGATACCATGTGACAATCCCTAGCATGGAGAGGATGGAGAGGGAAAGAGAGAGAGAGAGAGAGAGAGAGGCTAGGGTTTTGGGAGAATGGATTGAATCCTCTCATTAGGCCAAGGGCCAAATATATATATGTATCATACAAGGAAAAAAGCAAGGGGTGTCCTATACAGGCTATCTACGGGTATCTGTATCTCAATGCTATACACTATCACTAACATGGTTTTTCTCCGATGTCTGCCAGAACCCAGATCCGACGTCGAATAGGTTGGTGCTTCGGCGAGAGTTTTTCTCCACGCCCACCCGCTCTCCGGCGTCGAATAGGTCGGTGCTCCAGGGAGGGCTTTTCTCCATGCCCGTCCGCTCTCCGGTGTCGAATAGGTTGGGTGTCGGAGCTACTCTTTGGCTTCGAGGGTTGCTCGTCAATGGGGAAGATCGGGTGTTCGGAGCTAGTCTCCGGCGTCGAGGGATGCTCGTCGATGGAGAAAATTGGACGTCCGGAGCTACTCTCCTGCTTCGAGGGCTATCGTCGATGGAGAAATTGGGTTATGACAGCTCATATCTGTCCTACCAAACAAACAAAAAAATTAAAAGATAGCTCACATGTTCGGGAGGTCTAAATGGGTAAATGGGAGGAGCGAATCTGGACCGTCTGTGCTGGATAAAATCAACGATCATAAGTTGACGTCCCATTTGAAGGCATATTGTTGAAGGCACTGGATCCCAACCCATATATATAATGCGGCATACTATAATGCGGCATGCGGTAAGTGCGGCAGCACATAGTAGCTGTCTGATGCACTGCTGCACATGCACGCAACGCGTACATCAGACGACTACGGTGCAGTGCCGCACGTACTGCATGCCGCATTATAGCATGCCCCATATATATATATAGTTAAAAGGATGCATAAATATTACAATACCATGTTGGTGAGGTTGGTGAAGGAAAGCTTGGGAGTACTTACTGGATCTCCTCTTGGTGTATCTCAGTTGTGGGAGAGATGGGATCGAACTCCCATGGGCTTCTTTGTGTGGGGATTGTATGTACTCTCCTCAGAGTCAGGTGGGCCCCTCCCTCCGCTCGGTGATGACGACTTATCGGCGCACGTTATTGTGGTGGTTTCTCATAGAGCCCAATGGGCCTCTCTTGTATGTAGTGGGCTCCGGTACAGCCTCCTGATGGTCCAGTAAGTATTCCTATGCAACAAAATTAAAAAAAAAAAAAAAAAAACATGATTCTCGTTCCACTTTGGTTCTACTCTCCACTAACGAGTACTGTGGGCCCCACAGCCTTCCTCCAACTTTTGGAAGGCACGTATCCCGTGTCTGCCTCTAGATGCTTGGGTGAGGAGGTTGTGGGTTCAACTCCTCCCTCCCCTAGATTTACCCAAGAGTGAAGTGGGACTTGCCGAGTGGGTCGGGCTTCACCCCCAAAGAGGTTAGTCCTAGTCTGAAGTGGGGCATTGCTCGAATGGTTTTGGGTCACCCGCCGATCTATAAAAAAAAAGTCTCATTAGTCGTAGTTTTTTTTTGGGCGGGATAGCATGCAGTTCTTTTTTGTAGTATCATTTAAGGATGGGTCCCGACAACTTTCTTCCCTTAGTCTGAGTCCATAGTTCGGCATATAAATATATTGCAATTGCTCAATGGGTCTCTAACTAACTAATATGGCCATGGGTACTTACCATATTTACTAAAACTTACCACTACCTATATAGCCACCCCCGATCCCTATGGAACGATCAATTTTGAAACCGAGTGGAATCACTATGGTTGCTACATTGATTTCACTGTAGCAGCTACAGTTATTTTTGTAAAATCACTGTAGCAATGATACTCAATTTTATAACAATGATATTCAATTCCCTACAATGAAACCACTGTAGTATTGAGTATCATTTCATATAATTGAGTGAGTTTACTGTAGCTGCTACATTTATTTAAAATGATACTCAATTATATGAAAATGATATTCGATTCCCTATAGTGAAATCATTGTAGCACTGAGTATCATTTTCATATAATTAATTATCAATTTAAATGGTACTCTGTACATTCGAAAACGTAATTGAGACTCAAATACGCAAAATGATATTCAATTCCCTACAGTGAAATCATTGTAGCACTGAGTATCATTTTCATATAATTAATTATTAATTTAAATGGTACTCTGTACATTCGAAAACGTAATTGAGACTCAAATACGCAAAATGATACTCAATTCAATTGAGTAACATTGCTATGCAGATTTCACTGTAGCAAAGCTGGTTTTAGCCGCCACGACGAGACCACTATAGCTACTACAGTGATTTCACTATAGCAACCTATGCCACTGTTTCGTCCAAAAAAAAATGGTATCACCATATCATATGTTGCTATTTAATAAAGGAGTGAGTATCTTATGAGTATTTTGGGTATTTTAGAAAACCAACTCATCCAAAATAGTTCGTAAAGATTCTCCTACGTGCATAAACCGCTGGAGAGGGGATCACCTTTAAAACTGACCTGGCTCCGTGAAACTATGCTTAGCCGAAACTATTTGCTTTTCTGCACCTCCTCATGATGTTATATAGTGGATCTATACTTAATTTTTTTGTTTTTTTTTTGCAGGATTGTCAATAGGGCTTCGCAAGAATATAAAGTCAAGATAATTAAACCAATCAAAATAGTTCAAAGATAGAAGGTCACCTTTGAGGATGCCCCACAAGTAACTAAAAGGTGCATGCATGTGGTTGCCGTGGTTTAAAAGAGTACGTTGTAGGGATTGAGACCTTCCACTCCGAGGGGGGGGGTTAGTGGTTGGCCCACGTGGCATGCAATTTGGTTCTGAGGGGGACTTAAAGGGGACGAATCGTCTTTTGAATGTATAATAGAAAGAATGCCGGTTTTCCATACTTACTATATAGAGGGAGTTTAGGTCGTGTAAGATTGATAAAGTTGAGTTTTGTGGTTAGGAAGGAGGGAAGAAGTGCTTCATCCAACAATGAGTGAAGGGTATATTTTCTTTCCAAGAGACTTTCTTTTCTTCAGACAAAATGTGCATACGTGTGATGCACCTTTGCGAAAAGGGGTGGGTCAAGTGTGTGTATGTGTGAGAGAGACAGATAGAGAGAGAGAAGATGACGACGATGACAATGACAATAAAGACTGAAAGATTACAGAGTAGAGATAAAGAGGGTCATGGAAAAAGATTGCGGGGCGTTTTCTCTGTTTACGAGGTAATCGCTATTTTTGGCCGTGAACATTTAAGCTGACAATCGAAATTAACTATCCTAGAAAAGGCTAAAAAACGACCAATATTGATTTTAGGGTTATTTTGACTTTACCCCCCAGATTTTACCTTGAATTAGATTTTAGCCCCCATATTTTCATTAATTAGAGTTTACCTACCAAAACTAATTGTTCCGTCAGCTCACCATCTAAGAGAAAGGGTGAGCTGGCGAAAAAGAAAAAAAGTTTTGGGGGGTGAGTTTAGTTTTGGGGGGTAAAGTCTAATTAATGAAAGAATGAGGGGTAAAGGCTAATTCAAGGCAAAATTTGGGGGGCAAAGGCAAAATAACCCTTGATTTTAGGGAAATTTTAGGGAAATTTTATTCATACCCCATAAATCTGTAATTAGCCCCCATTTCCAACAAACTTGAACACACCCCATTTTTTTTTTTCATACCCCATTCCTATCCCAAAAATACCCTTCCCCCTTACACCCCACCTTCAATACACCCCAGTTAAATGGCCCGCCCCAACTTGATTATACTCCAATCAAACACATAGCCCCTTAAATATACCCCAATTATATGCACTCTTGAATACACCCCACTCTTAAATAAACCCCATACAGTTGGCTGATACTTGAAGGCACAAGTAGAGCTGCAACTTGGGCGGGCCAACCTAAACCCAACCCGAACCCAACCCGAATTTGGGCGGGCTAATCCGAGCCCAACCCGAATTATTTCTCCTTGACCCGACAGGACCCGACACGAAATTAGCGGGTCTGGGACAAGGCTAAACGGGTTCGAGTCGTAAACGGGTCGACACGATAGACCCGTTTAATAAACGGGTCGGGTCCGGTCCGGGTTTAGGGTCTGGACACGGTAGACCCGGAAAGACCCGTTTAGTATTCAACGGGTCGTGTCGTGTCGTGTCGGGTCGGGTCTACCTGCAATCCAATACTATAATATATAATACCAGTGGGTCTTTCAGGTCAGGTCGGGTCAAGTCGGATTGGGTCGGATCGGGTCAACTAAATAGATCCGGGTGGTAAACGGGTCTTATCGTGTCTGCCTATTTATTAGTGAGTCAGGTACGGGTTTAGGATCTAGACACAATTAGTTAAACGGGTCGGGTCCGGGTCTAGGGGTTTTGGACACAACACGAAACTAGACACGACACGAACCCGACACGGCACGACTCATTGCCACCCCTAGCTGCAACTTGGGCGGGCCAACCCAAACCCAACCCGACTTTGGGCGGGTTAACCCAAATCCACCCCGCACAACCCGGACAACCCGACGGGTTGGGCTTGGGCTAAGTTTAAACAAACATTGGGTTGGGTTGGGGGTACAAAAGACGCTGAACAGCGGCTCTGGGGTTTGGGGTACAAAAAAAAGGGCATTGTTGGTATTAAAGGATTGTTGAGTAAGTTATTGAGAAACGCTAGGGATACGGGGGCTAATTACAGATTTTTGGGGTATGAATAATATTTCCCAAATTTTATTCATACCCCAAAAATCTGTAACTAGCCCCCGTCTCCCTATCGTTTCTCAATAACTTACTCAACGACCCTTTAATACCAACATTGCCGTCGGGTTGGCCGGTTGATCAGGTTGTTCGGGATGGGTTGATCGGCTTCAATATGGTATAGGAGAAATAATTCGGGTTGGGCTCGGGTTGGGTTCAGGTAAGCCCGCCCAAATTAGAGTTGGGTTCGGATTCAGCTCAGGTTGGGTTCCGGTTGGCCCGCCCAAGTTGCAGCCCTACGTCTGCCTTCAAGTAGGGGTGGCAGTGGGTCGGGTCGGGTTGGGTTGAGACATAGGTATAAGGGCAAAACACCCAACCCAAACCCGACCCGTTTAATAAACGGGTCAAAAACTTAAACCCAAACCCGACCCGACCCGACCCGTGTAACCCATTTACTAAATGGGTCGGGTCGTGTCGGGTCGGGTTGGCTCAACAAAACCCATGTAAACCTACCAGGTTGGGTCAAGGCAAGTCAAATTGGGCTGGATTTGATCGGATTGGGTTGGGTTGGCTTGGGTCGGGTCGGGTTGACATGACCCATTTGGTAAACTGGTCAAGTCGGGTCAATCAGGTTATAAGTACAAATCCAAACCCGACCCATTAAATAAATGGGTCAATCGGGTTGACCCTTATACGACCCGAACCCGTTTAGGCCAAATCTAAACCCGCTGACTTCGGGTCCGGTTCGGGTCGGGTCAAGGATTGCCACCCCTACCTTCAAGTACCAGCCAACTGCATGGGGTTTATTTAAGAGTGGGGTGTATTCAAGAGTGCATATAATTAGTGTATATTTAAGGGGGTATGTGTTTGATTGGGGTGGGGTATAATCAAGTTGGGGCGGGCCATTTAACTGGGGCGTATTGAAGGTGGGGTGTAAGGGGGAAGGGTATTTTTGGGATAAGAATGGGGTATGAAAAAAAGAAAAATAGGGTGTTCAAGTTTTCTGGAAATAGAGGCTAATTACAGATTTTTGGGGTATAAATAAAATTTCCCTGATTTTATGTCATTTTTTTCCGGTAAGCTATGGGTGCCATAGGTATTACTTTGGTTTGTGTCATGAGGCCTCTCTTTTTATAAAGTTGTGATGTTGTTGCATTATATTTTATTTAAATGACGTCAAAATTAGACATGTAAATAGACTAGATTCTGATTCGAATTTGATCTAGTAAGTCCGATATGGATGGGTTTTTATTTTTAATCCAATGTTCTAATAACGGCCCGAATCGGCGAATCTGATAGCCTATCTATAATACATGATAGTTCGGGTTATTTACAACTCTGTCATTCCTAAAATAACGCAAAACAAGTTTCGGTGACAAGTTGTCCATCCGATCTAATTCTACGTATCTAACAAACTCAATCTTCCCTCAAATCAAACGAAAAAAAAACCTCTCAAATTCATCAAAACTAAAACTCACGGTTACAACCCCCCCCTAAATCCCCTCAAAACCGATTGCACCTCTCTCTCTCTCTCTCTCTCTCTCTCTCTCTCTCTCTCTCTCTCTCTCTCTCTCTCTCTCTCTCTCTCTCTCTCTCTCTCTCTCTCTCTCTCTCTCTCTCTCTCTCTCGGTTGGTTGGGTGGGTGTGTGTGGGGGGGGGGAGGTGTTGGTCCGCTTCGTGCCAATCGGCATAGGCATGCACTATTTAATTAACAAATCAGATTTGGACGTAGGCCAGTCCAGTCCACTATAAACCTAGTTTACATGTTACTTCAAAAATACATTGCTTTAGAGATAATTTCCTAATGGTTAATATTAAAAGAAAAAAACTCATGATCGAAAACACTTCGGGGAAAGTGAAAAGGGGAGATGGCGAGAGGAAAATCCCGAGGGCGATCTCGAGGACGATCTCCAAGGTCCCTAGGGCTCCACCGCCGCTCGTTCGGCGCTCGCTCCCGAGACGCCTCGGGAGCCAAATCTGAGACCTTCGAGGAGGGAGGATCGGCGAGGGGGGAAGAGAGACGTCGTTCCCGGGATAGGCGTCTCGGGGGCGTCTCTCGACCGTCCTCGTCGGCCAACCCAGGGTCTCGTTCGCCGACGTGGTGCGTCGTCCAGCCCCGCCACCGGCTCCTAGCGCCAAGCGGTCTACGGTCCGGTCCACTCATCGTCGGTGGGATCCTAGACGCCGCTGTCACCGGTGCGGCGAGAGAGACCACACGGTTGCGACCTGCCGGAACCCTTTGGTCTGTTTCGCCTGCGGGAAAGTAGGGCATACCTCTCATAAGTGCGGGATGGTCCGATCCTCGGATTCAACCGGTTCATCCACCGCAGGGGTAGGAGCATCGGTAGATCTACCGGATGATCCTCGGAGGAAGGAGATGATGGAAGTCCTCAACAGATCTGGGGTATGCCGCATCTTTCGGAGGTCTGTGTCTGCGGCTGAGCTCTCCGGGCATCTCCGGCACGCTTGGTAGGGGTCCTGGGCCTGGCCGGCTCAAGAAATCGGCAATGGGGAATTCCTTATTGAATTCCCATTCCGACAGTTCCTGGAGATCGAGATCGGCCGTGGAGTGCGAGATCTGGGAGCCATCTCAGTTTCCTTTTGTCCCTGGGAGGAGTTGGGAGGGGCGGTTGTGTCACGCCCCAGAAATCCGGAACCGATCCCTGGGGTGTCAATTGAGAAAAACCAAGGGATTTAGGGTTTGGTCAACTAACTACACCAATTAGGGTTTCTCACAGGGTTGCGATTCTCTCTTAACTGAAGAAGAATGATGAGGGAGAAAACAGAGTAATTTTTTTTTATTTGATTTTTAAAAAAATTTTATTAAAAGGAAACCGAGAGCTAATTTTTTTTTTTTTTGATAAAGATGACCACGCTCGACCTTCAACCGGGCTATCCTCTCAGCATGTGCGGCCTGCTAGTGCCCCACATGCTGACAGAAGTCCCTCCTAAGGGAGCACGAGACTCAGCCTCTAATGGCGAGCCGAGTAGCCTCGCCCACTCTCTAGCGCTCGGGCACTGGTTTAGAGATCCTATCTATAGGACTAGTCAATTAAGTCACTTTAAGATTTATATTTTATTGTGAGCTATCCTAGGCTTGGAGCCTTGAGGAGAGGCTTACCCAAAAATTCAGCTGGCACATTACTACTAACAAACTCAGAGCACTAGACTAAAGAACTTATAAACTCTATTTCCAATCCAGGTCAATTACATCGAATGAAAGAGTTGACATACTAAAAAAAAGACAAGCTAAGACTCCAACTCTGCCTCTGGACTACCACCGCTACTCCTGTCCTGAGCCTCTAAAACCTGCATAAGAGCATACTCGTGGGAAAGAGTAGCCCCCAATATGAAATTGGGAGATTAGCCAAATTAATGGCTAGTGACATCCTAGTAGCCTTTAATACTATGAGACAACTGAGCTAATTGAATTAAATTTAGCAGTACTATTACATAATATAATATAATATTTACAGATTAATACCCTAATCCTACCAGCAGTCTATATTCTCATGCAATACCTACTGTCACTAGATTGTCTAACATAAAGTTCACTCAATATTAACAAGCTATTTAAACAAAAAAAAGACCATCTAAAAGTTATCAGATTTGTCAATGCTCTAGAATTCCACAATCCAACATTAAGATTCCATACTTGTTAACTAGTAATCATATAAAATATCTATCCTAATGTGAACCCCGGATATTTTGTTCATCCTGGCCCCGGTCGGGCATTACTATAGGGCCTTTTATTTCGATGTAGAGGGCCAACTCTCTTGCCACGCATACTCCGACACCATGCGCAAAGTCACCCATATGATCATAAGGGGTTTCCCGTCTTTCGCGGTGGAGCTCTACCGCCCAACTTGCTTTCCTTGGGGGCTTCAACTACCCCGGGATAGGATTGTTAGGCCAATCCCTCTTCGAGGGCACCACCTATTGGCTTTACCACAATCCCTGCCCGTGACCCCCTAGCCTACTGATCTTCGGCTGTGCGCGCAGGGTGGTTCACGGCCCTTGCGCGCACGGGGTCCAATCTTTCCACAATATAGATTATCACATTCTATTATTTTAACAAAATACCAAAAGCTCAACACAGTGAACAACTACCTTTAAATATATACCAAGACAGATAAAAAAAATACATGCGTTAATTAGTGATTAGCAACGTTTTAACCCTGATCTCGCACTGCTCTCGAACCCATGCATCACAATAAGTCTAAATTACTCTCACCCGTATTCCCGTGTGCCCGGGTCTCCACACTCCACTCAGGAGGGTGGGCCCCGATAATTATTATTTAATCAAATTACATTTTAATTTGAGGGAAATAACTAATTACGGTGTCCATGCAACAATTATGATTATTTTATTAATATTATAAAGCATGATTATTTTATTAATATTTTAAAGCATACTTATTTTAATAATATTTTAAAACATGCATCGCCGGACTCGCGACTTCGCATGCAAAGAGGGGTCCACGTGACCACATGCGGGGATGCCCGGCGGGACCCGCATGCAGTATCGAGGACACCTACCCTAGTTGTTCTCATTTCCCACTATCAAAGACCACGGACAAGGGAGTAGATGTCACCTAGTTGTTGATCACATAAAAACTCCCGTTAATTGCTCCTGATCCATCTTTGCTCCATCTACGGCTGGATCGTCCCAGTTACGCACTTAGATTTTGTAGTAAGCTCATCTTCTGCTCGGGGTTAAACTTCTATTGATCGAACTCCACATGGGAGCCTGGTAAACCAATATTCCAAGTAGGTGTGTCAGAACAATAGAAATCTAGGGTGGCTATGTCAAGGCGTCATTATGACGCAACTAGGGTTTTACGCCTAAATAGTCGGTTCACCCTCCGCAGGGGATCGACATTGAATCAAGAGCATGGGGATTTGTGCGATAATTAGGTTTGGTGTGCGGGGATTCATCCCCGAAAAATAGGTCCGGCCTATTTGGAAGGGTATGACTTAAGGGTCAAGTGGGATCGCTGAGTCTCTGAGGGTCCTCCAATAGATTCCAGTGATACAGATAGGTGGGCATCAGGATTCGAAACTCGATGCCGCAAATTTTTGCAGGATTCGAAGTTTGAATTGCAAAGTTAAGGCCGATTCAAAAATCGACTGAACTAAGGCCCACTACAAGGTATTTTGGTAATTTTGCATTCTTGAGGTTAACCTACAGTCAGCGGGTAGATCTCGGAAAACCGATTCCATTGACGCCGGTTTTGTAGAATTTCGACATCGGATAACGAAATGGCGACTGAATTAGTTTTGGTTACTAGGTATTGCATATTGGTGGACCCCACACACTTATGTTGGGCCCACCCACTTAAGTGGGGTCCACCACCTAAGTGGGCCAACAGGATTTGACCATTTAAAGTAACCCCTTAGTTACCAATATAAATATTTGATTATTTAGATATATATTAAAATTACCCAAAGATTATTATTATTCATTTAATTTACTATTAGTGTCATTCATCTTTCTTACCGTTAGAGAGCTCGGCAAAGGTTTTGACCCGCTCCCGTGCAACCACAGGTGGTCTGCCCACCTCCCCGTTGACGTCGATCCGAAGAGGACGCGAAGGAGATCATTGGGGAGGCGCCCATTTGTGCCAATGTGGCCCCGTTCCGAGCCGGCGAACTCTTGAGTTCGGCTCGGAAATTGGGTTGGGTTTCCTAAACAGAGGATGAGAAAGGAGGTGGTTTGCTCCGGCCGACTTGTAGCGGGCCGTGAAGCACCTGACAGTGCAAGGGGGGCGGCAGGTGTGTCGCATGGCTGGGACGGGTCGTGGTGGTGATGGGTTTGGCGATGTTCGCCGGTCGGGTCGCCGGGTTACCCGCATGGAAGGAAACGGAAAAGGAGGGAGAGAGAAGCTCACCGTGGGAGGGGATTGGCTCGGGGAGATCGTTGGCGCACGAACGCACGGGAGGGGAGGGGCTGCAGGCGGCGGTGTTGCGCCTCCAACTGCGCACTCCTTCTCTCTCTCTCTTCCTTTCTCTTCTTTTCTTTCTCTCTGGTTTTTCTCTTTCTTTTCCTCTCCTCTCTCTTCTCTGGTTTCTCTCTTTCTTTTCTTCAGTTTACTGCAAGCGGGGGGGGGGGGGGGAATGGGATTGGGTTTTCAACAAGGTAAGAGAGGAGATGATGGTCTGATGGGAGAGGGCCGGAATTGGTGATTTAAAGGAGGAAGGGGCGTCGGCCGGCGGAATTCGGGGCGGGATCCGGGGCGGCGGCGGCGGCGGGATTTGGGGCGGCGGCGGCGGCGCGATTCGGGGCGGGATTTGGGGAGCGATGGGATGGGTAGGGCGGCGGTCGGATTTGGGGCGAGGTCGGGGTAGGTGGGGAGAGATCCGAGAGAGAGAGAGAGATTGAGATCCGGGAGAGAGATCAGAGTGAGAGGGATCGGGTAAGAAAGGGTCGGGTGAGTGGGGAGATCCGAGAGATGGGGTGGGTTTGTTGGGGGAGATAGAGGAGAGAGAGAGAGGGCGGTTGGGTGGGTTTGGTGAGGGATTTAAAGAGGGGGTGGAAGTTGGGTCGATGGATCACATGGAGGGTGGAGTGGATGGCTACGATTTAGGCAAAGTTTGACATAAGTCCTTCTTGAGAGATGACTTTTAGTTGTAGGACATGTAAATTTCAGAATATAACTCTAAGTCCCTCTCGACGAATATATTTTCTTTCTAAAGTAGAAAATCTACTTGTAGTGACCAACGCTAATGTAGCCATTATGATGTCTTGCAGCTAATATTGCAAAATAGTTAAGGATCTATACTTAATTTGCTATTTTATTTGGTCATCCTAATAAATCATAAAAGTTCATTTCGCAACCGAAAAATATTATTTTTCTTTCTAAAAAATCCAGAAAAATTAAATGGTTCTAATGAGTCGCACTCGATTGTTTTGCGTGTAGGTTCGTATTGCAGAATCACGTTTGATTCAAATCGAAAAAATTTGGATCCCGTTATTTATTTATTTATTTGTTTTTTTTTTATCGAGAATATTTAAGTGGCCATAACTACTGATAAGAAAGTTGGATTCGAGTGAAACAAGATTCGTTGGAATCCTGTCGACAATGAAAACACTAAAGTACTGATATTAAGTATTATATCCTCACAAGGGTAAAATTATAATTTTTAATAATTTTAAAATTCATGGTCGTTACAGGTTGCGAGGAGGAGGAGGACGGCGCTGAGGGTCACCATCTTCGGCCTCCCTTTCGATGCATGGGCGGAGGGCTCCATCCGATCGCTGCTGGAACCTTATGACATAGTTCAGGAATGCTTCAACACCTTCCCGACAATTTCCCACAGGCGGTTCTGCCAGGCCACAGTCCTGTGCTACGAGCCCTTGCTGATCCCCCCCTCGGTGCAATTCTTCCATGGATGTGGGGTATTTAGGGTTCGCCTTACCACCCAGGTACTAGGTGATTGTACCTTACTCCCACCTCCTCCCCTAGGCCATATCCCCCCCCTGGAGCATGGGACTGGGGATAGAATGCCCTTCGGAGAGCCTGTCATTCCTCCAGGGTTTGGTCCTCCGGTGGCAGCTGGTCCACAGCCTACGAGGTTCCGGCAGGCGTGTGTCAGACCACCCACGTTCCCTGCTCCAACTCGGGCCAGCGACGCTGCACCACCGGGAGATGATGCTGTTAGCCAGGATCCAGGTACGCCATCCCTCCAACAAATCACCCGGGATGCAGGTATGAATTGCCTTTCGGGGGGGCGCCTCCCTAGCCCTTTATTGTGCTGCGGTTTCGAACTTTGATTTGGGTGCGAATGGAGGTGATTCTTCTATTTCTTTTGAGGGTGCCAGAGGAGCTTGTGTGGCACCCCACGTCAACCCTTTTGCCGACGAGCATGAGGGCGTCCCTATCGGGTTGGATGGGCAGGGGCCCACCATAGGATCCCAGGGGGACCATGCGCCGATTGCTGAAGACAGCTCCCTTTTCGGGGGAGCTCATGTTCCTAACCTTGGTGTCAACAGGAGTGTCGTGACAGAGCAGGGGAGGCAGGAGGCCATGCCTGATCGGAGCGCAGAGCAGGGGAGGCAGGAGGTCACGGTGGAAGGGGGAGATGTCCAGCTTCAGTCCGCAAGGAGGAGCTTCAGGCAGATTTTGCAGCGCTCTTTGGAGGACCCAATGCTAGCCCAAGCTCTGGTCCGGTCGAAGATGCGCCTTTTGGAGTTAGATCAGGCCGACCCTTCTGTCTCTCTGCCTCTTTTCCTTTTGGAAGATGATGTAGTTCTTGACATTGCTAGAAAATGTGGTTTTATTACTGCTCCAGAGCTGGATGGTGTCCGTTTTTTCCTTGACTCTATTAGGGCCATGGAAGAAAAGTGAGCGAAGCTGGCTTCGTCCTGAGGAAGATGTTGTGGCAGAGTTTTTTGATAGAGAATTGTGATGGAGTCTTTGTTGTTTTCTGATGAAGATTTTGTCTTGGAATGTTAGGGGGTTGGGGAAGTCGGAGAAGAGGAGAGCAGTCAGTTCTTTTGCTTCTATTCATGATGTTGACATCATTTGCATCCAGGAATCGAAACAGGAGAATCCTACTAGCCACTTTTTTCGCTCTCTTAGTACGAAGAAGATTGCTAAATGGAAAGCGAAAGACGCTACAGGAGCTTCAGGGGGTATTCTGGTAGAGTATAGTGATGACCTCTTCATACTGCAGAGCACGAACGTTGGAGTCTTCTCCCTCTCTCTTATTTTATAGAACAGACTAGACGGTGAGGAGTGGATGATATCCTCTATCTATGGCCCACCAGATCACAACAGAGGTGATGACTTCCGGACTGAACTGTCCTCACTCCGGGTGAACTTTGCTGGCCCGTGATGAGAGCTTTCTCCCATTTCATCCGGCAGCAGGAGCTAATAGATCTTCCTTTATCAGGCCGCACTTTCACCTGGAGTAACAAGAGGGAAGACCCTATTTTGGTCAGGCTTGATCGGTTCCTGATATCCGCGAACTGGGACTCTCGCTTTCCGGGTTTGATTCAATCAGGTCTGGCTTCCTGCATGTCCGATCATGCCCCAATTCTCCTCTCAACCGATTCTATTTCTCCAGCGCGGCCTCCCATTAGGTTTGAGCTCATGTGGTCGGTGGAGGAGGGATTAGGAGATCTGCTGGCTGGATGGTGGGAGGAAGCGGGCAGGCTAGATAACTCGGCTTTGAATATGACCCACAAGCTCAGATTTCTTAAGAGGAAGCTTTTATGTTGGAGCAGAGACCATTTCGGTAATGTATTGAGGCAGAAGTCCTCTACCTTGGCAGCGATTCAGTCCCTTGAAGTTCGGGGAGAATCTGCCAACCTGACGCAGCTGGAGACTGCGGAGTTGAAGAAGCTAAATGAGAATCTGGTCCTTCTCTTGCGGAAGGAGGAAGAGATGTGGAGGCAGCGATCAAAGGAACAGTGGGTCAAGCTGGGTGATGCGAACACCGCTTATTTCCACAAGGTGGCCAATGCTCGTCGAAAGAAGAACTTTCTGACTTCTCTGTGGCACGAGGGGAGATCTTTGACTGCCACTTTCGATATTCTGGAGGCAGCTACTTCCTTCTTCAAGAGTTCCTTCCGGGAGACAGAAGGGGTCACAGGGGTCTCGCTTGACTGGATCGGTTTGGATTTCCAGAGACTGCATGGAGGCACGAGCATAGACGCGGAATTCACCGACGATGAATTCTGGAGAGCGGTTTTTCAGTCCAAAGGAAACGGAGCTTCAGGGCCGGATGGGTTCCCAATGGCCTTCTACCAGAAGTACTGGGAAATGCTGAAGGGCGACCTCTGCCATTTTTTACGAGACTTCTTCTCAGGCAAGGTACGTCTTCACTACTTGAACCACTCCTGGATAATCCTTCTTCCTAAGAAATCTGGTGCAGAAGTTATTCAGGATTTCAGGCTGATATCTCTTTCGAATTGCCTCTATAAGATTGTCTCAAAGGTCCTAGCCAATCGGCTAGTGGACAATATCTCTTCCCTGGTCTCCCCCTCCCAGACAGCCTTTATCAAGGGGAGATTAATTCTGGATAGTGTGGCAGCAGCTCACGAAATAATTTTTCACCTGCGCGAATCTAGAGAAGAGGGGGTGCTGCTGAAGCTGGACTTCGAGAGAGCTTTCGACCAAATTAAATGGGAGTTTTTGCTAGATCTGCTGAAGGCTAAGGGCTTCTCTAATAATTGGGTGAGCTGGATCAGAGAGATATTAGTCTCCTCGAAGCTATCTTGCCTTATCAATGGGGAACAAGGTAGGGACTTCAAGGTTTACAAAGGCCTGAAGCAAGGATGTCCCCTATCACCGTATCTTTTTATTCTGGTAGTTGATGCTTTTGATGCCGCGATTCGTAAGGCAGATGCTGAGGGTCTTGTGAAGGGAGTGGGCGGGCACGGCTAGACCACTTCAAATTTGCACTATACAGATGACTCACTCCTATTCACCATGGCTTGCCCTTTCCAGATGGTTTCGCTCAAGATACTTCTGTATGGACTGGAATTGACGTCAGGCCTGAAGATAAACTTCCTGAAGAGCAATCTGTATTATATTGGCCCGGGGGATGCAGGAAAGGGGTTAGCTAAGCTTTTGAACTGTAAGGAAGCTACTTTGCCAATGAAATACTTGGGATTGCCTATCGGTGATAAGGCGCTAAGGCGGGAGGATTGGAAGCAGTTGATTCTGAAAATCGAGAGGAGATTGGAGGGATGGAAGGGACGATTTCTATCCTCGGGTGGCAGACTCGTGCTGGTAAATTCAGTGCTCTCGTCAATTCCGTCTTACTACCTTTCCTTCTTCTACCTGCCTTCATGGGTGATAGACAGGATCGATAAAATCCGAAGATCCTTCCTTTGGCGTGGTGTGGGTGTCAATACGGGAGGCTACAATTTGTTGTGATGGGACCAAGTTTGTCTGCCAAAGAAGCTAGGA
This sequence comes from Chamaelirium japonicum, assembly GCA_947650365.1. Lineage (NCBI taxonomy): Eukaryota > Viridiplantae > Streptophyta > Magnoliopsida > Liliales > Melanthiaceae > Chamaelirium > Chamaelirium japonicum. Next base: position 82,880,039 of record OX393550.1, on the reverse strand, counting down.
TGGCTGGGAGTTTTAGACCTGCGCAGGTTCAATATTTCTATGCTGGGGAAATGGTGGTGGAGGCTACAACAAGGATCGGGTGGATCTTGGAGAGATGTTCTTCTGGAAAAATATTTCAAGAGGTTCTCTCCATTGCACGCGAGAGGTAGGGTCTCGGGGAGAATTTCTCATTTCTGGAGGGGCATTCTGAGGGTCAGAGACTTCTACAAGGAGGCAACCACCCTTTCTTTAGGCAATGGTAGGAATATCAGATTTTGGAAGGATACTTGGCTTGGGACCAGGCCGTTAGAGCAGCTCTATCCATCGCTTTTCTCCTTGGCCAGGAATAAGGGCGCTTCCGTCCGCTCTCAAGCTTGTAGAAGGCATGGCTCAACGGGTTAGAGCATAAAGCTTGGCACTCCGCTGGACCGGGAGAGTCGGTGGGAATTGCAGGATCTTACCAGTATTCTGCAGGCGGCATCTTTCAGGCCGTCGCGTGATGAAGTTCGGTGGAACTGCACTTCTTCAGGAGTTTTCTCCGTTAGATCGTTCTATGAGCATCTGCTTCCTCGGCTGCAACGTCATAAACCGTCGAAGACAATTTGGAGGACGAAGGCCCCCTCAAAGATTCAGATCTTTTCCCTGCTAGCCTCGAGGAACAAGATTCTTACGAAGGCTAATTTGTTGAAGCGGAATCACCCCCAAATTTCGGACGCTTCTTGTACTTTCTGCACCTCGGGGGAGGAGACGGCGTCGCACCTGCTGCTCGGGTGCCCATTTGCTAGGCAAATATGGGACCACTTCGAAGGGAAGGCCGGGATCTCCTCCCATTCCCGAACACTCCGTGGCCTTTGGAGTTCATGGAGAAGGAGAAGGATTCCAGAGGCAATCAGGAAGCCGTGGAATCTGCTGGTCATGGCTATCGTTTGGGTCATCTGGCTTGAGAGGAATAACCGAATTTTCAATGGCAAATCTTCAGGACCGGAGCAGCTTCGGCATTCGGTGTACGTCTTTTTCAAAACTTGGATAATCCCTTGGTATGATAAACTAGGGGAGGAGGCACTGCATTTTTGTAATAGTATTCTGGCTTAGTTTTTAATGATTTCTGGTCGGGGTCCGCCAAACCCTCCCTCCGTTGAGGAGGGGTTCTCAAAAAAAAAAAAACTCATGATCCCCCGACCGAGTTTCAGATAGGGCTGGCAATTTTGGATCCGACACGACCCGACACGAAATTAACGGGTCTAGGTTTTGGTTAAACAGGTTCGGGTCGTAAACGGGTCAACATGACTAACCCGTTTAATAAATAGGTCGGGCTGGGTTTAGGGTCTATACACGGCAGACCCGGGAAGATACGTTTAAAATTCAAGGGGTCGTGTCAGGTTGGGTCGTGTTTGCCCACAATCCGATACTGTAGTATGTAGCCTAATATTGTAGTATGTAGAATGTATTATATAGGCTAATACTGAAGTCTTGTTTCCAATGAGTCTTAGTGGATCAGATCAGGTCGGGGATCAACTGAATACGACCCATGTGGTCAACGGATCTAATAGGTCTTATCGGGTCTACCCGTTTATAAGCGGGTCGGGTATGATTAGTTAGCGGGTTGGGTCCAGGTTTAGGGATTATGAACACGACCTGAAATTAGACATGACACGAACAAGACCCGACACGACCATTGCCAGCCCTAGTTGCAGATATTATCTTACCCCTCCCGAGTTCCGACCCATTGCGAGCCCTAGTCTCTTCATTCTAAGGAAAAGGACCTAGAGAAGTGGATGAGTCGGATCAATTGGTTTTGATCAGCTAGCTAGTCAGGATGATGGTTCTTTGGAGGCCATCCATTCCCTTATTCTGGATATTCATTGCCCACAGCTTGACCTTCACTCTCATCTCTCTTGTTGACAGCCCACGAGAAAATGAGATGGAGCTGCCACGAGAAGACGTGAGCATGGGAGGGCTTGTGATGTTGGAGGGTGACGACCAGTAAGGAAAGGCAGTGTGACGAAGGAGTTTACAATTCACTTGGTTCGTGCAAAAAACAATTTTACTTAGTCAATAAGTGCTCAGCTCCTGTCGGGGGAAAATTTTACTGGTGAGGCCGCTCAATCTGTAAGGCAAGAAAAACGTGAGAACGACTGACTTCCTGAGGAGCGCAGACCCTCCGACACTCAAGTCAGTTAAGGTTCGAAAGCGAGGGGCTTAGTAATCGAAAAATGTCTGGGTTTTAGAATTTCAAACATCTACTTTGGAGCCGGAGATCGTACCTTTATAGACCTTTTATAGACTGCCAGAGTTCGACACATGGCCGCTCTTTCCCGCACCTTCTACACCTTCACGTGCCAACCCACATGGGCCCTTGTTATTTAGCCTGCCAGACGGTGGTGGTCTAGGCCAGGTGGTGTTTTGGAAGGCTCTAGTCGGGGGTAATCCAGACCGACTTTGGCCGGCGAACAGAGATCACAACCATCCAAGTAGTTCCATGGGGGTGGTGACATTTGTCATCCCATTACCGCCTTACTGTAGGCGACACCCGCGAGCAGATATGCGAACTCTTCTGCGTTCACGTAATTTGGCGAGCTCCTGAGCGAGCTAACCGAGGGTGAATCGGGTGAGCTCCTAGGCGACTGATCGCAGCGAGCTCATGGTGGATCTCACCTCAAACAGTGGATCAAAAGACAGGATTCCTCCGTGGGCAAGCGAACCAAGTGTGGCACAACGAGCTTCTGTGGGCGAGCTGAGAACGAAGACTATCCGTTGTTAAGCTGATCTCACGCGTAATAAACAAGCTCCCGGGCAAGCTGATGGAGTTCGTGGATATCCATCTAAGCTTCCAGTTGGCAAGGGGCGATCTCTCCGCGTGCTAGCTAATCGAGATTGCGGGTAAGCCAGGAATAGGGTTAACCACAGGCGAGCTGATCGCGTGCGGATTAAGTGAGCTCCTGAGCAAACTGGGGGTGCTGAATCTTTTGAAGTGTTCTTTGAATCCCAATCAGGTAATGACCTCTCCCGTGGGCGAGCTGATCGTGTGTGGTCTCGGTGATCTCTCTGCGAGTGAGTTATTAGGCGGCCATCACCGTCGGGCTTTTTCAGAACCTTTCCATATCCATCCCGTTGCTCTTCTAAAAGACGGCTCCTTTGCGGGCGAAAAGGTTAGCGCGGCAGCTCGGTGACCCCACTGGTGCCGTTGCTTCGCCTTCTTCTTCCTATTGTCAATAGGCGAACTCTTCCGTAGGCGAGCTGATTGCGTGCGGACTAGAGGTGGGGTTTCGTCGGGCTGCTGACGGTAACGTGGATACTCTTTCTAAGTTTCTTATAGGTGGAAGGCGGTGTCTTTCTTGGGCGGGTTGGTCGCGTGCGAGCTATCCGCACGCGGACTCATCATCTAAGTAGGTGGAATCTTCTCAAGTATTCCTTGGTCCTTCAAAGGGGGCGCCTCGCATGCGAACTGAATGCGTGCGAAATGGTTGTGTCGATAGAGGCTGGCTTCTTTTGGAAATGTTCTTTAAACTCCAAGACCTATTTTGGTCACAATGTTACTTACCCAAAAATCGAGGTTGGCTTTGAATCTCGAGCTCATCGCTGGCCACACGAGGTCGCCCAGGGTGTGCCCATGCAGAGACCAGGGTGATCTCTTTGAGGACTGTTGTCGTCCCATCGTGTTTTTCCCTGCTACTGCTGCCACGTAGACGACGAGCTGGTGCTGATTTTTCGGGCACCATCAGCTCCTATTCTAGCTCGCCTAGATCGTTTCTTGATCTCCTCAAATTTGGGAGCCACTTTTTTTCTCTATCATTCGTTATGGGGTTGACTTCATGTTTCTCTGATCATGCACCCATTCTGCTCTCGATGCAACTATGTTGAGACCTTAATTTCGTTTTGAGTGAATGTAGCCTCTTGAGAAGGGTTTCGACGACTTTGTTACCTCTTTGTCATTGCATTTTTTACTTCAAAACATTATTACCATCCGTATTTTTGCCTCCTTAAGTCAAGGTGGGTAGAGTCAGATATAAAACGACCAAGATTCAAAGTCAAGCGTGTTCACCCACAAAGCTACCACAAGATTCAAAGCTAAGTTCTAAACCTATGGTGGTTAGCTTTGGGCTAATGGATGGGGCTTGGCCTATGTACTTTTGAAAACCTAGGGTCACTTGCATGCTTTCAATTGTATATCGAACTCGATCTTGTGCGTGATCATATAAACTGTTTTAGATCATTAAAACTTGCACAGTTTCATTGCATGATCATGTGGGTAAGTCCCCACACACTCATAGGTTTGATCTGATTGCATTTGGATAAAGATACATCTGATAAGCACATTGCTTATTTAGTGATATCATCAGCACGTTTCTATGTTTATCATGCGGATGACTCAGGCAGATATGATACTTCGGATTTTTTTGATCGTATCTTAATAACCAGCGTTAATAGGATTTGAGATATGCTCTGTCAGCAATGTGCGCACGACTTTCATCGTGCGCACAATGCGACAAACATAAGCACGACTTGGAGATGTCTGTGCATAAGCTGGAGGGATTTCTTTATAGTTTTCCTCTAGATCGTGCGTATGATCACACCGTCATGCGCACAATGGATTTAAACCGATTTTACTTTGTTTTAAGCTGAAATTTTTGGCTCTAATCACTAGGGTTAACAAAATGTTGTAAATAGACTAACTCTCATCCATTTAGGCATCTCTCTCACACATCTTAGAATCCTTCTTTCTTCTTTCAGGGTTCCTTGAGCTAGAATTTGGCTAGGAGAGAGGGAAAAATAGAGGAAGGGAGTACTCTTTCTCATCATGAGCAAAGCCATGATCGATCTCAAGAAATACCCAACCCTTAACGATATGGACCATTTGCGATTAGCACGGTCCGTCCTTTATAAACACGGACCGTCTTTCCTAGACATGTCCCATCTTAAGCATTGTATCCGAGGCGGAGGGGAAGCGCCGACGGATACGGATTGCCGACAAAGACGGTCGCTGCAGAGCCAATGATGTGTTGCCACCGAAGACGGACGACCGATTGCCGACTATATATTTATATATGGATAGATATGGAGGGATTTCCAAATGATTTTACTTTTACTCTCCAACGTACTGACGCTTTTCAAATCGAGTCATATACGCAGCAGTTGGATATGTTATTCGAGGAAAGAGAATCGATGGAGTCAGAGATGCGCGTCTCGCGCGCAGTCCTCGGGAGCGAACGACAGCACTTCGTTGTTGAGGTCATACATGATGCGCACGTCGTACTGCTGGTGCGCACCGATGGCGGTAAAATTGCCAAAATTGTGGAAACCAAAGAAACTGCCGAAACCGCTGAAATTGTCGAAACTGTCGAAACCGTCGAAACCACTGAAATTGCCGAAACTGCGAAAACCACCGAAACTGCCGAAACTGACCGAAACTGCCCGAAACTACCGAAACCAAAGAAATCGACCGAAACCATCAAAGCTTTATTAAAGCATATATATTTGGATTGGGTCAAAGTTAAAGACCTTGCCTGTGCGCACCCTCCCTCGAGTGGGCGTATATTGAATCTAAGGCTTGCGCACCTGGCAACTTAGCCCATTGGATAGAAGTTTGTAGAAGAGAGGATATATGATGCAGTTTTCAGGCTTAGGAGTTAGCAGGTCAGGAATATCTGGCTTACAAAATTGCAAATGTTCATTTATGAACTGAAGCAAGTATCTAGGAGAAGCAATATCTATCTTGATCAAGTATGATCTATTCATACAGATTTGTTCAAAATAAGCCAAGTGTGTATAAGAGGAGCGATGGAACTATAGGGGTGTACTTAGTACTTTACATATATGATGCTCTACTGATTGAAAATGAAGTAGGAATATTGCCTAAGTTAAATGTTTGGTTATTATCTTAATTCGACTGAAAGACCTTCGTGAGGCGAGTTATGTTCTAAAGATCATGGTAACTCGAGATCGTCAAAACATGATTCTCATGCTATCACAGACTATGCATAGAGATATGGTTCTAGCCAGAATCAATATACAAGACTCCAATAGGGCTTTCTTGCTAAAGCTTGAAACTGTCGAATAATATAAATCATATGACACCTAAGGAGATGACAGAAATATAGAAGGTGCCCTATGTTTATGCAAATGGTGGTCTTATGTATGCCATGATTGTATAAGATGCTAGTTATCTGTTACGTAGCAGGAATGGTGGGTCAATTTTAGTCGAATCAGGGTCCAGTTAACTGGACTGATGTGAAGAGAAAGGAGGGGGATTGGAGAGAGAGAAGATCAAAGGCTCTGTGCGATCTCAGGCGAGGAAGAAGGGTAAGAGCCAACGGCCGGATGGCGGGCACGAGACGGAGATGCAGGGTCGGGCGGGCACAGGGAACGGCGAGCGCGGCGGGCCGGCGGGTGTGAGCTCGGGGCCGGTGGTAGCGGGCCGAAGCTCGGGTTGACGGACGACAGGCGCAGCGCAGATCCGAGCTCGGACGACGAACAGCGACAGGAGGAGGCCGGCGGTGGTCGGATCTGGAGGTGGTCGACCGGACGGCACGGTAGAGCATGCAGCAAGGGAGGCCGTCCGGTGAACAAAGGATCCGGCTAGGGAGGAGGTCGGCCGGGCCGGATCCGATTAGGGTCCATTCTAGGACACCTCTGGTTTGTAGGTTTCTGATCAAGCCATGGTCGGAGAGAAGAGCAAGATCCTGATCATCGGAGGGATGGGCTACATCATGGAGGTGAGCGGACGGTCGGGGCACCCGACATTCACCCTGGTGCGGGCGAGCACCGCCTCCGATCCGGCCAAGGCACAAATCCTCGACAGCTTCAAGAGCTCCGGTGTCACCTTCATGATGTAGAGACCAGGGTGATCTCTTTGAGGACTGTTGTCGTCCCATCGTGTTTTTCCCTGCTGCTACTGCCACGTAGACGACGAGTTGGTGCTGATTTTTCGGGCACCATCAGCTCCTATTCTAGCTCGCCTAGATCGTTTCTTGATCTCCTCAAATTTGGGAGCCACTTTTTTTCTCTATCATTCGTTATGGGGTTGACTTCATGTTTCTCTGATCATGCACCCATTCTGCTCTCGATGCAACTATGTTGAGACCTTAATTTCGTTTTGAGTGAATGTGGCCTCTTGAGAAGGGTTTCGACGACTTTGTTACCTCTTTGTCATTGCATTTTTTACTTCAAAACATTATTACCATCCGTTGTTTTGCCTCCTTAAGTCAAGGTGGGTAGAGTCAGATATAAAACGACCAAGATTCAAAGTCAAGCATGTTCACCCACAAAGCTACCACAAGATTCAAAGCTAAGTTCTAAACCTATGGTGGTTAGCTTTGGGCTAATGTATGGGGCTTGGCCTATGTACTTTTGAAAACCTAGGGTCACTTGCACGCTTTCAATTGTATATCGAACTCGATCTTGTGCGTGATCATATAAACTGTTTTAGATCATTAAAGCTTGCACAGTTTCATTGCATGATCATGTGGGTAAGTCCCCACACACTCATAGGTTTGATCTGATTGCATTTGGATAAAGATCCGACAAGCACATTGCTTAATTATTTAGTGACATCATGAGCGCGTTATAGAAAATCATACACACGATCCTTATCATGCAGATGACTCAGGCATATATGATACTTTGGATTTTTTGGATTGTATCTTAACAGCCAGTGTTAATAGGATCTGAGATGCTCTGTCAGCAATGTGCGCACGACTTTCATTGTGCGCACAATGCGACAAACATAAGCAGGACTAGGAGATGTCTGTGCATGGCCTGGAGGGATTTCTACATAGTTTTCCTCTAGATCGTGCGTATGATCACACCGTCGTGCGCACGATAGATTTAGCCTTTGGATTTTAACCGGTTTTACTTTGTTTTAAGCTAAATTTTTTGGCTCCAATCACTAGGGTTAACAAAATGTTGTAAATAGACTAACTCCCATCCATTTAGGCATCTCTCTCACACATCTTAGAATCCTTCTTTCTTCTTTCAGGGTTCCTTGAGCTAGAATTTGGCTAGGTGAGAGGGAAAAATAGAGGAAGGGAGTACTCTTTCTCATCATGAGCAAAGCCATGATCGATCTCAAGAAATACCCAACCCTTAACGATATGGACCATTTGCGATTAGCACGGTCCGTCCTTTATAAACACGGACCGTCTTTCCTAGACATGTCCCATCTTAAACACTGTATCCGAGGCGGAGGGGAAGCGCAGACGGATACGGATTGCCGACAAAGACGGTCGCTGCAGAGCCAATGATGTGTTGCCACCGAAGACGGACGACCGATTGCCGACTATATATTTATATATGGATAGATATGGAGGGATTTCCAAATGATTTTACTTTTACTCTCCAACGTACTGACGCTTTTCAAATCGAGTCACATACGCAGCAGTTGGAGATGTTATTCGAAGAAAGAGAATCGATGGAGTACTCAGAGATGCGCGTCTCGCGCGCAGTCCTCGGGAGCGAACGACAGCATTTCGTTGTTGAGGTCATACACGATGCGCACGTCGTACTGCTGGTGCGCACCGATGACGGTAAACTTGTCGCTGGACTCCATCGCCCAGCAGAAGAACTCCCTGTTTGGGCCGAACACGAACATCGCCTCGCCTCGGATGGGATAGTCGGCCTTGCGGAAGTGGAATGTCATGTGGGGCAGCACACGCTGGTAGTCCCTCGGGGTTCTGTAGCAGACCTCCAGGCCATACCCTTCCGGTTTCCCGTCGAACCGACGGACGTACCGGTACTTCTTGAAGTGTTCGATAACCAGCATCTTCACTTGATCATAGGCCGGCTTGATCAGAAAAGTGAAGGTGGTTCCGGTGTCGATGAAGCAACCGGCGCGGTCGCCGGAGCGCCCAAAGGTCCCCACCGGGAAGTCAAGGCGGCGGCCATTGAAGCTGAGAAACTGCAAGGCGAGGTAGTACTGGTCGACTCCCGGGTACGTGGTGATCGGCATCGATTGGACCTTCCACCCCGGCTCCACGCCATGCCCGAACCGTAGGAAGCCGGCCTTCCCGGATCTCGGCTCGACCAGGCAGTAGCTGAAGCGGCCGCTGATGTGATGGCGCAGCTGCATGGGGATGGAGACCGGCATGCTGCCCATGCCCATGACCCCGTCCATGCGGCCGTCGGAGTTGTCCACGGTGGCGGAGCGCGCGCAGCCGAAGACCACCCGGGTGAAGACCTCCGGGTGGCCTTGGCGATCCGACTCGAAGAAGAAGTCGTCAAGCGAGAGGACGCCTTTGGCGGAGAACCCTGCCATGTAGCGGACCTCGAAGACGCAGTCGCCGCGCCGGTCGCGCTTGTATGGTTCGGCGCAGTGGCGGTCGCCGGGCGGGAGGAGGTGGTAGGTGGGTGATTTGTTGGGCTCGAATTGCTCGCCGAACTGTCTGAAGCAGTGCTCGCAAGGCTTGCACGGGGTCCAAGTGAGGCTACTACCGGTGTCGAAAGAGAAGTGGTAATGCTTCATGCCGTCGCCGGTGCCGATGCTCAGAGACACCACGTAGAGGTGCTCGCTCTCTGACAGCGGAGGGCGTAGTGTGGTGATGTTGGCGCCATGATTGATGGTGGACTCCAGCCATTGGACCCGAGATCTGGATTGGTGGACGAGCCTCTGTAGGAGCTGGGAGTCGGTGAGGTTTTTCCCATTGTAGAAAGGGGAGAGCTCGGAGTATCGGTGGATGAGCTTCATGGTGAAACCCTTGTCGGTGATCGGCGGTGCGGCGGTGCTTGTGTGCAGGAGGAGGAGGAGGAGGACGAGGAGGAAGATGGGGAGACAGGGGTGGAGGTGGTGGCAGGTGGTGTGGGCCATGCTGTGGTGAAGATGAGTGTGACTAGTTTGGATGGGACGTTGGAGAGTTAGTCCGTTGCACGTTTATTTAAACAAGAAAGAGAGACAAGATCTAGTGAGAGCATGCCATTTAATCTTGAAGAGAGACAAGATCTAGTGAGTGAGGGCATGCTATTTAAACTTGAAGAGAGACAAGATATAGTGAGGGCATGCTATTTAAACTTGAAAAGAGACAAGATCTAGTGAGGGCATGCTATTTAAACTTGGGGTGCAACTTAGGTTACATGAGAACCGAGTCATCCTATCTAAATAGGTTGTGTTGATTTGGATATTTTATAAAATTGGGTTGGATCGGTTTTTATTTTTTATAATCCAGATTAGTTCAGGATTAAGATTTGGTTAAATCCGAACCAACCCAAGAACCAAACCCATATCAAAATATAATATACATTCCTCAACCGGATTCAAAATATATTATTCATTCCTGTGACGAGATGAGAGACGGCTAGGGTTTGAAGAATAACAGGCAATTCTCATTAGGTACATGGCCAACAAATATATAGACTTACATGTGTATACCCGTGGAAAATCCTGCATGTGGCGGTGGGAGACTATAATACAGACACATATATATCTAACACCCCCCTCAAACTCACGGTGGGTCAAGCACCGAGAGTTTGCTAAGTACAAACCGAAAACGAGGAGAGGGATGAGATTTTGTGAAGAAATCGGCAATCTGCTCCGTCGAAGAGACATAGGGCAAAGAAATAGTCCCAGTCTCATACTGTTCTCGAGAGAAGTAGTAATCAAGCTCAATGTGCTTTGTCCGCTCATGAAATACAGGATTATTAACAATCTGAATAAGACTCATGTTGTCGCAATGAAGAGTAGTGGGACCTGAAGTAGTTTCGGTGGTTTCGGTAGTTTCGATAGTTTCGGCAGTTTCGGTGGTTTCGACGATTTAGGCAGTTTCGGCCGTTTCGGCAGTTTCGGCAGGTTCGGCGGTTTCGACAGTTTTGGTGGTTTCGGTGGTTTTGGCAGTTTCGGTAGTTTCGACGATTTCAACAGTTTCGGTAGTTTCGACGATTTCTGCAGTTTCGACGGTTTCGCCAAAACTTCGGCTAAATCCGACCGAAACCGCCAAAATCGACCGAAACCGCCAAAAAACAGAAACACCGGCCGAAACTAACCGAAACTATCGAAACTCCAGCTGAAATCGCCGAAATTACCAAAACTACGATCGAAACTGCCGAAACCGACCGAAACCGCCAAAACTGGTGGAACCACGAGGATCGGTTTAGGCAGTTTCAGCCGGAGTTTCGATAATTTCGATCGGAGTTTCGGCGGTTTTGGTAGTTTCGGTCGGTTTCAGCGGTTTTGGCAGTTTTGACAATTTCTGCAGTTTCGATGGTTTCAACAGTTTCGGTCGTTTTTGTGGTTTCGGCGATTTCGGCAGTTTCGGCCATTTCGGCAGTTTCGATGGTTTCTGCGATTTCGACCATTTTCGCAGTTTCGGCGGTTTCGGCCTTTTCCACGATTTCGGCGATTTCGACGGTTTCGGCAGTTTCTGAGGTTTAGGCGGTTTCGGCAGTTTCAGCCGATTCGGTCGTTTCCGCGCGCTGTTTCGACAGTTTCGGCAGTTTCGACGGTTTTGACAGTTGTAGACACACGAATTTCGTCGGACCCGAACCCGACTTACGTGTGCCGACGCGGATGCAGACCCGACACGCTGACCCGACTCGCGCGCGCAGACGTGGATGCAAACCCGACACGCGGACCCGACTCGCGCGCGCCGACACGGACTCGGACCCCGCCTCAAGAGGGGCCAGCCCCTACTAGGGTCCGAACCCTATAGGGCCGGCCCTAGTGGGGACCGAACCCCATGGAGAGGCCGGCCGGCCCTGCAAGGAAAGGGAAGAAAAAAGAAAGAAAAGAAAAAAGAAAGAAAAGAAAAAGGAAAGAAAAGAAAGGAAAGAAAAAAAAAAAGGAAAGAAAAGAAAAGAAAAGGAAAGAAAAGAAAGAAAAGGAAAAAAATACCGCCATGCGCGGGGGGAGGTAGCGTATGACGTCTGCACACACGCGGATCTGCGCCGATCCCTCGATCCGACGCACAAGACGAAGCGCCCGATCGCCATCGATTTTGTGCGCAAAATCCAGCCATAATTGCACCCGCCAGAAAAGGAAAACAACTAAATGTTATTCCCTTCATCAATGGATGAATAAAATCCGGGTAATTATGAGAGAGATACAAAAGGGATTTAAAATTAAAAAGTTCCCATATCTCTCTCCCCACCTCTTTGCCTATAAATAGAGGGGGTGGGGGAAGGAAAAAATGGTCGAAAATTGAAGACGAAACGCCGGAGCTCTGCAGAAGAGGAGACGCTTCTTCATCGACCCAAGGCTTCACGAGGCACAGTCAAGCCTGTCCCGAGGGATCGGCTTACTGAAAGTCCTCATCAACGTGAAGACCCTTGCACACGAAGATCATCCCGTCGACTCCGTGCACGAAGAAGAAAGCTCGGAGAAGAAGAACCCTTCGACTCCGAAGACGCCAGAAGCAAAGGCCGGAGAAGAAGATCGGAGCGGCACTACCCCGTCGTCTCCAACAAGCCTTCGACTCCGATCAAGCCCAAAAGCCCGGAGAAGAAGAGGAGCGGCACCACCCCGTCGGCTCCAACAAGCCTTCGACTCCGATCAAGCCCAAAAGCCCGGAGAAGAAGAGGAGCGGCACCACCCCGTCGGCTCCAACAAATCCTCGATCCCGATCAAGCCCCAAAGCCCGGAGGAGAGAAGCGAAGCGTCATCACCCCGTCGTCTTCGACTAACGCCTGCGCCATCCACGAAGAAGAAAGCCTGGAGCAGATCGGAGCGGCACTACCCCGTCGTCTCCAACAAGCCTTCGACTCCGATCAAGCCCAAAAGCCCGAAGAAGAAGAGGAGCGGCACTACCCCGTCGTCTCCAACAAGCCTTCGACTCCGATCAAGCCCAAAAGCCCGGAGAAGAAGAGAAGCAGCGCTACACCCGTCACCTTCAACAAAGCCTTCGACTCCGATCAAGCCCAAAAGCCCGGAGAAGAAGAGAAGCGGCGCTACACCCGTCGTCGTCAACAAGGCCTTTGACTCCGATCAAGCCCAAAAGCCCGGAGAAGATGCCGACACCATAACCGTCACCAAGGTCGAAGGTCGAAGATTGAATACAAAGCACGGGAGCTCTGCAGACGAGGAGACGCTTCTTCACCGACCCAAGGCTTCACGAGGCACAGTCAAGCCTGTCCCGAGGGATCGGCTTACTGAAAGTCCTCATCAACGTGAAGACCCTTGCACACGAAGATCATCCCTTCGACTCCGTGCACGAAGAAGAAAGCTCGGAGAAGAAGAACCCTTCGACTCCGAAGACGCCAGAAGCAAAGGCCGGAGAAGAAGAGGAGCGGCACTACCCCGTCGTCTCCAACAAGCTTCGACTCCGATCAAGCCCAAAAGCCCGGAGAAGAAGAGGAGCGGCACTACCCCGTCGTCTCCAACAAGCTTCGACTCCGATCAAGCCTAAAAGCCCGGAGAAGAAGAGGAGCGGCACTACCCCGTCGTCTCCAACAAGCCTTCGACTCCGATCAAGCCCAAAAGCCCGGAGAAGAAGAGGAGCGGCACTACCCCGTCGTCTCCAACAAATCCTCGATCCCGATCAAGCCCCAAAGCCCGGAGGAGAGAAGCGAAGCGTCATCACCCCAGCGTCTTCGACAAACGCCTGCCCCATCCACGCAGAAGAAAGCCTGGAGCAGATCGTCTGAAGCGTCGCTACCCCGTCGTCTTCATAAACAAAAGCCGACGCTACAACCGTCGCACAGAGACCATCGCTACCCTCGTCGTCTTCATCAACAAAAGCCGACGCCACAACCGTCGCACGGAGATCGGTGCTACCCCCACCATCTTCGAAAGCATTCTTCGACTCCGATCACGCCAAAGAAGCCCGGAGAAGAAGAGAAGTCCAGTCGACACGTAAACCGTCGAAGCACCGGAGAAGTAGCCCACGTCGTTCGAAGAAGAAGATCGAGTTGACGTTGAAGCTAAAGCCGACGCAAGAAGCCAAAGCAAAAGCCCCAGTAAAGCCCGCGCCAAAGCAACGCAAGTGCCAAAGCCAAGCGACTACGCCGGCCACGAGCAAAAGCACCGCACGTTCTAGCCGATACGACGCGAAGTCCGGAAGAACGAAAGCATCGCAAGTCTCTCCCAGCTACGTCCAAGTGCAAGCGCCAAAGCAAAGCAAAAGCCAGAGCCACGCCGGAGCCAAGCCAAAGCCGAAAAGCCAAAGCCAAAGCCAACGCCAAAAACTAGATCGACGCCGCGAACCGACGATCAAGGACGCCGAGGTCAAGCAAGGAACAAGGAAGACGCGAAGACCGAGGAACGAAGCCGAAAACCCCCTAGCCGAGAAAGCGCGAAGCACGGAAGGGACAAAGCAACGGTGGACATTCCTTAGCCTCTCCAAAACCCTCTCCCTGTAAAACCCCTGTCCTGGGCAGCCCCTTCAGAGCTCTCGCACGAACACCACGTGGAGACGCGGATCAAAGGGATCCCCCAGAAGATCTTTCCCACAATCCCCTGATCAAAACTCGCCGCAACCCGGACTCGCTACACCCGAGCCACCCGGGTCCCGGCCACAATTGTAATCTCGTGTGATTCGCAATAAAGACGACCCGCGCTTTTTTCGGCTCCACAGATTTCTGGCACGCCCGGTGGGACCTCTTCTCCTTTCATCCGTACGGTTGAAGAAGCTGCTTGAAGTTTGCAATGGCCAGAACAAACAACGATGCGTTTGCTCCAAGCCTCTCACCAATCGCCGAGTCTCCTCTACTCCGACACGGTGATCCAGTAAATCCGGAGGGTGATGCTACTCCAATGGTCCGCGTCTACACTCGGCGTACACGGACTCTCGCGGACGTCTTCGTGCCAGAAGCTACTACCGAAGATGCTCGCCAAAGCGCCGACGAGGCCCTGGTGCTTGAAGAAACGAGCCTCGATCCTGGAGTCCATGTCCAGAAGTTTGGGGAGGACCAGCCCCAACCCCGAACCCGTTCGGGTTCTCCGGCAGACGTTGCACCTCCTCTGCAGGGGGCAAACGTCAATCATCAGCCAGAAGCAAGTCGGCGTAACTACATCTCTGATGATGACAGCGAGGATGCGAACATGCAACACAGAGATGTTCTCAGTCACCACCCTCCGTCCGCTCTTCAGCTACAAGTCATGCAGATGAGCGAGCATATGGCGCAAATTACTCGGCTAATGGAGGAGAAGGATCGTCACATCAACACTCTGCTCCAAAAGCTAAGCGCAAAGGATGCTTCACCAGTCGGCCAACCCGTCGCTTCTCCAGTAGCCGCTCAAGTTCCGTCTTCAACTCCCGCTCCACAAGAGGTTGTTCCGACGATTCAAGCAGTTACTCCAGCGCTCTCCTCGGCTCCCGTCCCAGTGGAAGTCGTCTCCCCGACGCCAGCCTCGGTGGCCACTCAACCTCCGGCAACGGCAACGATGAATGCTCAGCAAGTCCAAGCGTTGATAGCCGACATGATGCGTTCCCACGGCAGTAGCCTTCCTCCGATCACGGCAGCATACTCGAAGCCCTACACCGCGAGGATCCAGCAGCTACGCTTCCCAGTCGGGTTCCAGCCACCCAAGTTCTAGCACTTCGACGGAAAGGGAAATCCAAGACAGCACGTCGCCCACTTCATCGAGACCTGCAATAATGTCGGCACATATGGCGACGAGATGGTGAAGCAATTCGTTCGCACCCTCAAAGGCAACGCGTTCGACTGGTACGTTGATCTTCCTGCAGGGACCATCGACAGCTGGGATCAGATGGAGAGAGAGTTCCTCAATCGCTTCTACAGCACCAGACGAACCGTCAGTATGACCGAACTCACTGCCGTCAAGCAAAGGAAGGATGAGCCAGTGATCGACTACATCGACAGGTGGAGGAACCTCGCGCTGAATTCACGAGACCGCTTGTCTGAAGACTCGGCCATCGAGATGTGCACCCAAGGCATGCACTGGGGCCTGCTCTACATCCTCAAAGGTATCAAGCCTCGGTCTTTCGAAGAACTCGCAACTCGGGCTCATGACATGGAACTCAGCCTAGCAAACCGCGGGGACTTGAAGAACAAGGATTTCTTGAAGATAGAGAAGAAAGACAAGCTACCGGCAACGAAACTGAAACAAGTCAATGTTGCTGACGTCGCTTCAACCTCCAAGCCGCTCAAGATCGGTGGCAAGCCAGATCAGAAGAAGGGAGTCGCCATACCACCGCCTCCGCCGCTAAGACAAAGGATGACTCTCGAGGAGCTCGAAGCCAAGGAGTACCCTTTCCCAGACTCGGAAGTCTCCTCCATGTTCGACCAGCTGCTGCAAGAGAAGATGATAGAGCTCCCTCCTTCGAAGAGGCCTGAGCAGATGCATCGTGTCGACGACCCTCTCTTCTGCAAATACCACAGGGTGGTAAGTCATCCCATCGAAAGATGCTTCGTCTTCAAGGAAAGAATTATGGCGCTCGCAAAGCAAGGAAAGATAGAAATCGACTCCGGGGAGGTTGCTACGGCCAACATGACGTCCATCACCTTCGGCTCCTTCTCGCCGGTACTCGTTGCTGCTCGGCGAAGCATGCCCAAATGGCGCATCAACCGTCAAGCTCCAATCGCTAAGTCAACTTCCTAGCCGAAAGGCTCGAAGCGACGTCAATATACTCCTGCGCTCACCGAGGAGGAAACACCGTTGCCCTGGGGGCAATCATCGCTCACGCCAGCACCTCTTCCAAGCAATGCTGCATCCCAACGGGCGCTCCAAAGGAGATACGATCAAGGAGATCCGGAAGTCGGTCTGCTGGGCCAACCTTCGGGGAAGTTCGACTATTACGTCCTCTACTCAAGACCTCCGTCCGTTTCAATCAACAAAATCAAGCCCACCGGTTGGGAATCGGAAGACGTGCCAGTAGAGCCTCAAGAAGTACCAGCACCTCTTCCAAGCAATGCTACGTCCCAATACGCTCTCCAGAAAAGATACGAGCAAGGAGATCCAGAAGTCGGTCTGCTAGGCCAGCCTTCAGGGAAGTTCGACTATTACGTCCTCTATTCAAAGCCTCCATTGGTTTCAGCTGAAGAAATCAAGCCCACCGACTGGGGATCGGAAGACGAGTCAGTAGAGCCTCCAGAAGAACA
Source organism: Chamaelirium japonicum (assembly GCA_947650365.1). Lineage (NCBI taxonomy): Eukaryota > Viridiplantae > Streptophyta > Magnoliopsida > Liliales > Melanthiaceae > Chamaelirium > Chamaelirium japonicum. Next base: position 82,863,080 of record OX393550.1, on the reverse strand, counting down.
AGTACCTCCGAGGGAACCAGTTGCTGCTGTCGACCATCATCCTAGCGGAGGGGAATCCACCGACGAAGAAGCATGGGTCATGCTACCGCGGCGGCGAAAGCCATGGCAAGAAAAGAAGCTCAAGCAAGACCGTGTGATGAGGGGATTCACCAAGCAGAAGACCTACAAGAAGAAAAGCAAGACTCCGGGAAGGAAGGCGTTCAAATTGCCGCCAGCAAGCCAAGATGATATCCTTCAGCAGAGTCTTCCAGAGCCAACAACTTTGCAAGAGTTCTTCCCAGATCACTTCCTCCCAGCGGACCAACACATCAAGGTGTCTTGTTGCATGGTCGAAGTCCATGAGGCGTCGGAAGGAAGGAACGAAAGCGAAACTTCTGGAGAAGGCGACTCCACAGACGAGGGAGGCGATTCCGACGAAAGGGGCACCGCCTCTCACGACGAAGCAGTCTTGCACATGCCTCTCATAGAGGCTTTGCATCTCCCGAAGAAGGCTCGCCTGGCAATGGCGGCGGCCTTGGCCGATCCAGATAGCTACAAAAGGAAGAGGAAGGACGATCAAAGGCGCAAAGCTGTGGCCTCGTGTGATGCGACGATAACCTTTTCAGATGAGGACCTGCAACTCGGGACGCGATTGCACAACCGGTCTCTTTACGTCTCGGGATACATCAAAGAGAAGCCAGTAAACCGAATCCTGTTGGACTGTGGCTCCGCCATCAACATCATGCCCATCCAGACGATGCGGCAACTCGGCATCACCGACGACCAGCTCTCACCAAGTCAGTTAGTCATTCAAGGGTTCAACCAGGGTGGACAATCCACCGTCGGAATCATTCGTTTGAAGCTTTCCATCGGCCCGCTGGATGCAACGGTCCTCTTCCACATCATCGACTGCCAGACATCATATCGTCTCCTATTAGGAAGACCATGGCTGCACGAGAACGGCATCGTGGTATCCACCTGGCACCAGTGCCTCAAGTACTACGAAGAAGGCGTGGAGAGGTGCATAGTTGCGGACGACAAGCCATTCAACGAGGCCGAGGCACACCTGGCCGATGCTAAGTTCTACCAAGCAAAGGGCCTGGTTGCGGAAGTTCTGCCAGCTAAAGCTCCTCGAGCCCAAAAGATTGAAGAAGTAAAGAAGGACAAGACTCCTCTTCCCGTGAATCCGGTGCCACCCTCTGACGAGGCAAGACTCAAGGTCCAAGGAACGCCGAAACCTAGGCAAAGGATGTGCATCAGCTTCGAGCCAAGAGCAATGCAACATACCCCTTTGCCGGTCCAAACGGCACCTATCCTGCGTCTCGCGCCGCAGTGGCTCCGTAAATCCGAGCGATCGCCTTCTACTCCGACAAGGAAGCTGGCCCCGTCGTTATCTCAGGCCAACGTCATCACTCTGCAAGAAATGACGGTGCCATTACCTAGCCTGACAGAAGCTCCGAACCCAAGCAGACCCGTCGAATCAGCAGACCTCGAGCAACTCGGATTCAAGCCGAAAGGGAGTTGGGGGCAAAACGCTGCCAAGTTGCTGTTTAGAGCTGGCTACAACGAGGAAAGCGCCATGGGCACACTCCCACCAGCAGCAACTCTGCATGGGATGACGAGAACTCAAGCTCGGCTATTTCAAAACGGAGAGCAAATTCCCCCGAACCGCCGAGGCATCGGCTCCAGTCAAAATCTGTTGGTCATCAGAACCGCAGCGAAGAAGACCTTCACCTCGAACTACATCGAGGCGAGGATGGCAGATGAAGCAGCCGAAGGATCGACAATCTCCGATACACTCTCTACCTACCTCAGCCATCCAGACAGCAGGAGAAGACGACGACGGGCTCGATGCCAAGCCTTGTTCCGGAAGCAAACTAGAGGTGGTAAAGACTGGTCGAATCGAAAACGCACATCCGTGTTCGAGAGGCTCGGGCCAGTCAAACAATCAAAGAAGAAGTCGGCGTTCGATCGTCTGGGGATGCCAATCGAGGACTTCGTCTCAACACCCACCCACCCACCCATGGCTGCCGTCAATCATATCTCCATTACGGATCCCGACAACGGTAACACTTCTACTTCGGACGACGAGTTGCCCAACGCCCCGCCAGTCCTCGAAGAAGGGGGGCAGTCCACCGTTGATGACTCAAAGAAGGGGGGCAGTCCAAGAAGACGACAACGGCATGCTTCTTCAGTACCTAGGGCCAAATCCTTACTGTCTTGGGGGCAACCGTCTCTCATGCAAGCACTCCCTCTTCCAAACAAAACTACGTCCCGGCACCTGCTCAAAGCTAGAGACGAACAAAGAAGCCCCGAAGTCAACCTGCTAGGCCAACCATCGGGCAAAATTGACTATTATGTCTTCTACTCCAGGTCTCCTTCGATTCCAAATAAAGAAATCAAGCCAACCAGCTGGGGATCAGAAGATGAATCGGTACAGTCTCTAGAAGTGCAAGTCCTTCTGATCAAGGAAGAGCCTTCAGTCGCAACACCAGTTCTTCACCTTGGCGAGGAAGATCTTAACACATGGGCTATGGCGCCTCGAAGGAGAAGGCCATGACGATCAAGCTACAGGATAGCACGCCTAGCTAACCATGAGAAAGATCGGGCGACAAGAAAACTCCTCAGAAGAAAGTCCTTCAAGGAAAAGAATAAAGCTCCAGGAAGAAAGACGTCCAAAGTACCACCAGCAAATCTGAAAAATCTCCTCCAGCAAAGCTTTCTAGAGCCAGTGACACTCCAGAAGTTCTTTCCTATTTGCTTCCTTGAAGCTGGTCAAAACTTCAAGATCTCCTGCTGCATAATGGAAGTTCACCAAGTGCTCTGGAAAGACGATGAAGAAAGCAGCATTAACATCGAAAGCATGGGGAGAAGCATCGCCGCCAACGGCAAGCTGTTCAACAAGGCTAAAGCACACCTTGCTGATGCCAAGTTTTACGAGGCCAAAGACTTCGTTGCAGAAGCTCCTCCAGCAAAAGCTCCACAAGTCCAGGAAGTCAAAACAGCTGCGATGGACAAAAGCTCTCCACTTGCAAAACTAGTGACATCCTCCATCCAGACAGCGCACAAAGACAAAGAAGCGCCAGCACCAAGACAGAAAATTCACATCAACTTCAAATCAAGCTCGATGCGATGCATTCCGTTGCCTGCTCAAGTTGCTTCAGTCCTGCGGCTCGTACCTCAATGGCTTCGCAAACCAGGACGATCGCCTTCCCCTCCAGCAAAGGAACCAGCGTTATCATTCTTCGGGGCCAACTTCAGCACTTTGCAAGACATGACACTACCGTTACGTGCTCTGTTGCACGTCTCGAGCTCAACCGAGTCTTCCGAGTGCACCAGCTCTGAGCAACTCGCAATCAAGTCAGAAAACACTCGGGGGCAAAACTCCACCGAGTCGATGTTCAAATCCAGTCGCAGCAAAGAAAGCATGGTGCACATGGGTTCACTACCCTCAGCTGCAATACCACATCGCCTGACAAAGACTCAAGCTCGTCTCTGCAAAAGCGGCGAACAAATCCTTCCAAATTGTCGGGGCATCGACTCCAGTCAAACTCCAGCAATCATCAAAACTCCAGTCAAGAAGATCTTCACTTCCAACTATATTGAAGCGAAGAAGGCGGGCGATAGCTACGAACCAGTGGCGACTTTGCCTACCAGTGGCAAGTCCCTCAAAAGGTACTTTGCCTAGCGCAAGGTTACCCCCCTTGCCAAAAAAAAAAAAAAAAGGGAATAAACGAACTACGTGCGACTTGATCCCTCTCAGTAGGGTACGTAGGCAACCTACAAAGGTTCAGTCCAGACAAAAAAAAAAAAAAAAGGGAAACATCCCAACGTCGTCCCAGGAGGCCAGTCCAAAGGCAAGTGAGTGCATAACCATCAATCCGGTCAGCAAACTAAAGGATGACAAGAAAGTCAAAGTCCTTGAGGCGTCAAAGCAGCTCGCCTTCCGCAGCTTACACACGCCGCAACTCTAGGGGTAAAGAAGCCGTCAACTTCCGACGCGTCGCCAGCTATGCACGCTGCTTCACAAACTCTGCTCCAGAAGTCTTCTTGGTCGCTCGGGCATTCTCCACCTTCTGAAGCGATGCTTGACGTCTCTCCCCCTCAGTCGCAGCTAAGCCCAAGGAAGCGTCCTCCAGCGAAGACCGTCGTAAGCAATGAAGCTCGCCACCTTCCAAAGAAGGTGTGCATCTGCTCCGCAGAAAAAAAAGTCGTTGCCTTGAAATCCACCGGGCTCATGCAAAAGCTCAGGCCCACCTGAAGGATGGAAACTGCCACTGAAGTCAAAAGCAGCAACCCGAAGAATGGTGGACGCATAAACAACAACCGCAGCCTTCGTGACCTCCACAAAGCCAAAAGAACCACTGGAGCTGTCATCAAGGTCAAGATCGACAAGCAAAAGACAATCAAAGCAGTCTACTCCTTGTTGATGCTCGTGGCCTCGTCATCCTCTTCAGAACGCCCATCTCGGTGTCCTTCAAGCTGACATTGCTACCAGAAAGGTGCAACCTCGCTAGTAACTCTAAACCCGCGGTTGACCTCATCAATAATCTAGCCAGCCTTCGGAAGGTACTCAGGGGGACGAATCTTGCAAGGATATGAAAAGTGCAAGACCGATCGAGAGGTAAAGTCAATTCCGGAAAAAAAAAAAAACAAAAAAAAAAGGGAGCCACCTTCCCCGGCTTTCAACGCCTCCGACTCATCCTCGCACCAGGCGATCGCCACCACACTCGGCTTCGTCTTTTCGCCGTGCCGTTGTCATTATGCTCCCGCACCAAGAAGACGATAACACTCCGCTGAAGAATCTTTCGGCTCCAAGCCGCCGAAGAATGCTTCGCCGCCAAGACTGAAGCTTTCGTCTTCGCGAGCCGTCGAAGAATCCTTCGTCTTCAAGCCGCCACCGTCGACGAAAGAGGCGACACCGGGAAGACGGAGCAAGTCTCGTGCAACCCCAGGCAGCACTCTTCCGCCAACGGTCTCCAAGCATCGAAGAATCCTTCGTCTCCAAGCCGATGGAAGGCTTCGTCTTCAAGCGTCGCGCACCATCGCCGCCGCCGTCGACGAGGCGACACCGAGAAGACGGAGCAAGTCTCGTGCAACTCCAGGTAGCACTCTTCCGCCGACGGTCTCCAAGCATCGAAGAAGCCTTCGTCTCCAAGCCGACGGAAGCCTTCGTCTTCAAGCGACGCGCACCATCGCCGCCGCCGTCGACGAAAGAGGCGACACCGGGAAGACGGAGCAAGTCTCGTGCAACCCCAGGCAGCACTCTTCCGCCGACGGTCTCCAAGCATCGAAGAAGCCTTCGTCTCCAAGCCGACGGAAGCCTTCGTCTTCAAGCGCCGCACACCACTCGCGCAGCTTGAAGCCTGGCCGCCGCCCGCCTATGCCGCGCCGGCGCCGCTCCACACACCCATCATCTGCGCCACGTACCCATGCCGCCTGCACTCAACCCCGCGCGCCGAGCCGCAGCTGCGCCCCACGCCCGGCCAACCCGGAGACGCCGCCGTTACCACCACGTCCCTTCTCCAACACGATCGGGGCCCGCCCGACTCGGAGTCGCACCGCTATTGCCACTGCGTTCCACCTCCGACCCAATCGGGGCCCGCCCGACTCAGAGTCGCACCGGCGGCCGCCCTCGTTGCTTCTGCGACCGCGCCGGGCCTCCGCGCCACTCGCTCCCGGCCCCCGTGCCGCGCATACTGCAGCCAGCGCTGTGGGCCGTCGTCGTCGCTGCCTGCTCCGACAGCCGCGCCGCCTGCTGCCTTCGCGGACGAGAAAAAAAAAAGAGAGGAAAGAAAGAAAGGACGAAAAAAAAAAAAAAAAAAGAGGGACAGCAGCAGCCCCTTCTCTCCAATCCGAGCCCGACACCAAAGGAAAGGGGGGGGCCCGCAGCCCCCTCCTTCCCCGCCTACACGTCCGGAAGGGGGGGGGGGCGCCCGAGTCCGGGACGCCGCAACGCCGCGCCCGGCTGCGCTGGCCCCCGCGCCGCAGCGCCCGCGCGCCCTCCGCCCGGCCTCCGCGCTGCAGCGCCCGCGCGCCCTCCGCCCGGCCACCGCGCCTCAGCACCCGCGCCCGCCGCCCGGCCTCCGCGTCGCTGCGGCCCGCACCCGAGGCCACCACAGCCGCTGCCCGCTCCCGCCTGAGCCGCTGCGACCGGCGTCGTGCCCCGCGCCCGAGGACGGAGCCCGCGCTCCTGCACACCGCTGCACCCCGAACCACCCGCGCCGCGCGCTGCCGGCACGCACCGCCCGCGCCCGAAGTTGCCACCCGCTGTCCCGGCCGCCGACCGCTCGCCGCTACCTCGCGTCGCCCAGCCGCAGCCCGCGCCCCGCTGACACGACCCAGCACCGCGTACCAGAACCAGAAGAAGAAAAAAGAAAAGAAAAGAAAGAAAAAGAAAAGAAAGGAAGAGAAAAGGAAAGAAAAGAAAAAAAAAGAAAAGAAAAGAAAAAAAGAAAGAAAGAAAGAAGAAGGAGTTAGAGTCGCCATACCTGACCCGCGATGACTCCACCTCCTCTCTTTGCGCCGTCGTCATCGCTTTCGGCCACGACGACTCCGCCTCCTTCTCTCGTTACGCCTGCGTCATCGACCTCGGCTGCGACAATCGGCCTCGCCATTGCACTCCCACACCGAAGAAGGGGCAATAGTCCTCCGCCGAGATGCATCGTGGCCATCCTCGCACTCTAGCCGCCTTCATGCCACACTCGAACTCCGTACAGCGGCCGCCTTCGACGTCCGTGCAATCTTTGGAGCAAAAAGAGGTCCGCAACGAAGAAGATGATCGAAACCATAGCGAAGGTCTTCTCTACAAGCAAGAGCCACAGCCAACTGCTCGCACCGGCACCCAGCTCTGCGCGCCGCGCGCCGCTGACCTCGTACCCAGCCGCCGCAGCCTCGGCCGACCCTACCACTGCCGCCGCTGCTCCCGTGGTCCAAAAAAAAAAAAAAAAAAAAAAAAAAAAAAAAGGAAGAAGAAGAAGAAGAAAGAGGAAGAGAGAGGCGGCGAAGGCAACTCGCACCTCAGCCGCGCTCCTCCATCCTCCTCACCTCGGTCCTCGCCGCATCATCGCTTCAAGCCCGCCTTCGCAACGACCGCCAAATCGCGCACCATCGCCGCCGACGAAAGAGGCGACACCGGGAATACGGAGCAAGTCGCGTGCAACCCCAGGCAGCTCTCTTCCGACGGCGGTCTCCAGAAGCCGGCGGAACCTTCGCAAAGAAGCAGAATGGCGGATGAAGGGGGTAGGGGTCCTTAAACAGACACCCGACCCCGCCCACAAAAGGAATCAAGGACAAGTGCTCTACGATTCCTACGTGTCCAAACCCGACACGCTCTCACCGACGCACTCGTCCTTGAGGGGGCATTTGTAGACACACGAATTTCGTCGGACCCGAACCCGACTTACGTGTGCCGACGCGGATGCAGACCCGACACGCGGACCCGACTCGCGCGCGCAGACGTGGATGCAAACCCGACACGCGGACCCGACTCGCGCGCGCCGACACGGACTCGGACCCCGCCTCAAGAGGGGCCGGCCCCTACTAGGGTCCGAACCCTATAGGGCCGGCCCTAGTGGGGACCGAACCCCATGGAGAGGCCGGCCGGCCCTGCAAGGAAAGGGAAGAAAAAAGAAAGAAAAGAAAAAAGAAAGGAAAGAAAAAGGAAAGAAAAGAAAGGAAAGAAAAAAAAAAGGAAAGAAAAGAAAAGAAAAGGAAAGAAAAGAAAGAAAAGGAAAAAAATACCGCCATGCGCGGGGGGAGGTAGCGTATGACGTCTGCACACACGCGGATCTGCGCCGATCCCTCGATCCGACGCACAAGACGAAGCGCCCGATCGCCATCGATTTCGTGCGCAAAATCCAGCCATAATTGCACCCGCCAGAAAAGGAAAACAACTAAATGTTATTCCCTTCATCAATGGATGAATAAAATCCGGGTAATTATGAGAGAGATACAAAAGGGATTTAAAATTAAAAAGTTCCCATATCTCTCTCCCCACCTCTTTGCCTATAAATAGAGGGGGTGGGGGAAGGAAAAAATGGTCGAAAATTGAAGACGAAACGCCGGAGCTCTGCAGAAGAGGAGACGCTTCTTCATCGACCCAAGGCTTCACGAGGCACAGTCAAGCCTGTCCCAAGGGATCGGCTTACTGAAAGTCCTCATCAACGTGAAGACCCTTGCACACGAAGATCATCCCGTCGACTCCGTGCACGAAGAAGAAAGCTCGGAGAAGAAGAACCCTTCAACTCCGAAGACGCCAGAAGCAAAGGCCGGAGAAGAAGATCGGAGCGGCACTACCCCGTCGTCTCCAACAAGCCTTCGACTCCGATCAAGCCCAAAAGCCCGGAGAAGAAGAGGAGCGGCACCACCCCGTCGGCTCCAACAAGCCTTCGACTCCGATCAAGCCCAAAAGCCCGGAGAAGAAGAGGAGCGGCACCACCCCGTCGGCTCCAACAAATCCTCGATCCCGATCAAGCCCTAAACCCCGGAGGAGAGAAGCGAAGCGTCATCACCCCGTCGTCTTCGACTAACGCCTGCGCCATCCACGAAGAAGAAAGCCTAGAGCAGATCGGAGCGGCACTACCCCGTCGTCTCCAACAAGCCTTCGACTCCGATCAAGCCCAAAAGCCCGGAGAAGAAGAGGAGCGGCACTACCCCGTCGTCTCCAACAAGCCTTCGACTCCGATCAAGCCCAAAAGCCCGGAGAAGAAGAGAAGCGGCGCTACACCCGTCACCTTCAACAAAGCCTTCGACTCCGATCAAGCCCAAAAGCCCGGAGAAGAAGAGAAGCGGCGCTACACCCGTCGTCGTCAACAAGGCCTTTGACTCCGATCAAGCCCAAAAGCCCGGAGAAGATGCCGACACCATAACCGTCACCAAGGTCGAAGGTCGAAAATTGAAGACGAAACGCCGAAGCTCTGCAGAAGAGGAGACGCTTCTTCATCGACCCAAGGCTTCACGAGGCACAGTCAAGCCTGTCCCGAGGGATCGGCTTACTGAAAGTCCTCATCAACGTGAAGACCCTTGCACATGAAGATCATCCCTTCGACTCCGTGCACGAAGAAGAAAGCTCGGAGAAGAAGAACCCTTCGACTCCGAAGATGCCAGAAGCAAAGGCCGGAGATGAAGATCGGAGCGGCACTACCCCGTCGTCTCCAACAAGCCTTCGACTCCGATCAAGCCCAAAAGCCCGGAGAAGAAGAGGAGCGGCACCACCCCGTCGGCTCCAACAAGCCTTCGACTCCGATCAAGCCCAAAAGCCCGGAGAAGAAGAGGAGCGGCACCACCCCGTCGGCTCCAACAAATCCTCGATCCCGATCAAGCCCCAAAGCCCGGAGGAGAGAAGCGAAGCGTCATCACCCCGTCGTCTTCGACTAACGCCTGCGCCATCCACGAAGAAGAAAGCCTGGAGCAGATCGGAGCGGCACTACCCCGTCGTCTCCAACAAGCCTTCGACTCCGATCAAGCCCAAAAGCCCGAAGAAGAAGAGGAGCGGCACTACCCCGTCGTCTCCAACAAGCCTTCGACTCCGATCAAGCCCAAAAGCCCGGAGAAGAAGAGAAGCAGCGCTACACCCGTCACCTTCAACAAAGCCTTCGACTCCGATCAAGCCCAAAAGCCCGGAGAAGAAGAGAAGCGGCGCTACACCCGTCGTCGTCAACAAGGCCTTTGACTCCGATCAAGCCCAAAAGCCCGGAGAAGATGCCGACACCATAACCGTCACCAAGGTCGAAGGTCGAAGATTGAAGACAAGGCGCGGGAGCTCTGCAGACGAGGAGACACTTCTTCACCGACCCAAGGCTTCACGAGGCACAGTCAAGCCTGTCCCGAGGGATCGGCTTACTGAAAGTCCTCATCAATGTGAAGACCCTTGCACACGAAGATCATCCCTTCGACTCCGTGCACGAAGAAGAAAGCTCGGAGAAGAAGAACCCTTCGACTCCGAAGACGCCAGAAGCAAAGGCCGGAGAAGAAGAGGAGCGGCACTACCCCGTCGTCTCCAACAAGCTTCGACTCCGATCAAGCCCAAAAGCCCGGAGAAGAAGAGGAGCGGCACTACCCCGTCGTCTCCAACAAGCTTCGACTCCGATCAAGCCTAAAAGCCCGGAGAAGAAGAGGAGCGGCACTACCCCGTCGTCTCCAACAAGCCTTCGACTCCGATCAAGCCTAAAAGCCCGGAGAAGAAGAGGAGCGGCACTACCCCGTCGTCTCCAACAAATCCTCGATCCCGATCAAGCCCCAAAGCCCGGAGGAGAGAAGCGAAGCGTCATCACCCCAGCGTCTTCGACAAACGCCTGCCCCATCCACGCAGAAGAAAGCCTGGAGCAGATCGTCTGAAGCGTCGCTACCCCGTCGTCTTCATAAACAAAAGCCGACGCTACAACCGTCGCACGGAGACCGTCGCTACCCTCGTCGTCTTCATCAACAAAAGCCGACGCCACAACCGTCGCACGGAGATCGGTGCTACCCCCACCATCGTCGAAAGCATTCTTCGACTCCGATCACGCCAAAGAAGCCCGGAGAAGAAGAGAAGTCCAGTCGACACGTAAACCGTCGAAGCACCGGAGAAGTAGCCCACGTCGTTCGAAGAAGAAGATCGAGTTGACGCTGAAGCTAAAGCCGATGCAAGAAGCCAAAGCAAAAGCCCCAGTAAAGCCCGCGCCAAAGCAACGCAAGTGCCAAAGCCAAGCGACTACGCCGGCCACGAGCAAAAGCACCGCACGTTCTAGCCGATACGACGCGAAGTCCGGAAGAACGAAAGCATCGCAAGTCTCTCCCAGCTACGTCCAAGTGCAAGCGCCAAAGCAAAGCAAAAGCCAGAGCCACGCCGGAGCCAAGCCAAAGCCGAAAAGCCAAAGCCAAAGCCAACGCCAAAAACTAGATCGACGCCGCGAACCGACGATCAAGGACGCCGAGGTCAAGCAAGGAACAAGGAAGACGCGAAGACCGAGGAACGAAGCCGAAAACCCCCTAGCCGAGAAAGCGCGAAGCACGGAAGGGACAAAGCAACGGTGGACATTCCTTAGCCTCTCCAAAACCCTCTCCCTGTAAAACCCCTGTCCTGGGCAGCCCCTTCAGAGCTCTCGCACGAACACCACGTGGAGACGCGGATCAAAGGGATCCCCCAGAAGATCTTTCCCACAATCCCCTGATCAAAACTCGCCGCAACCCGGACTCGCTACACCCGAGCCACCCGGGTCCCGGCCACAATTGTAATCTCGTGTGATTCGCAATAAAGACGACCCGCGCTTTTTTCGGCTCCACAACAGTTTCGGCCGTTTCTGCAGTTTTGGCAGTTTCAGCAGTTTTGGCGGTTTCGATAGTTTCGACGGTTTCGGACATTTCAACCGTTTCGACGGTTTTGGCGGTTTCGGCCGAAACTGCCGAAACTTCGGTCGAAACCGATTGAAACCCCGGCCGAAACCGACCAAAACCGCCGAAACCGGTCGAAACTCCAACCGAAACCGCTGAAACTTCCAAAACCGCCGAAACTCTGGCCGAACTGCTGAAACTCCGGCAGAAACTGCCGATACTCTGGCCGAAACTGACCGAAACTGCCGAAACCGCCGAAACTCCGGCTAAAACATCCGTAACTCCGGCCAAAACAGACCAAAATTAACCGCCAAAACCGATCGAAACTGTCGAAACCGTTGAAACTCCGACCAAAACTGCCAAAACTTCTGCCAAAACTACCAAAACTCTGGCTGAAACTGCCGAAACTCCGGCCGAATCCGACTAAAACTTCCGAAACCAACCAAAACTGTCGAAACCGATCGAAACTGCCGAAGCCACCGAAACTGCCAAAACCGACTGAAACTGTCAAAACCAACCGAAGCGGACTGAAATTGCCGAAACCGTAGAAACTACCAAAATCGGCCAAAATTGCCGAAACTGCCGAAACTGTTGAAACAGCCGAAACCGCTGAAACTGCAGAAATCGGCCGAAACCGTCGAAACTGTCAGAACTCTGAGGATCGGTTTAGGCAGTTTCGGCCGGAGTTTCGACAGTTTCGACCAGAGTTTCGGGCGATTTCGGCAGTTTCAACAGTTTCAGTAGTTTTGGCGGTTTCAGCGATTTCGGCAGTTTCGACGGTTTCGACAGTTTCGACGATTTCGACCGTTTAGATGGATTTGGCGGTTTCGGCCGTTTCGGTGGTTTCGACCGAAACTGCTGGAAAACCGAAACTCCTACCGATACTCCGGCCGAAACTGGTGAAACTGCCAAAACCGACCGAAACTGCTGAAACCGACGAAACTCCGGCAGAAACCGCCGGAACTACGGCCGAAACCGACCGAAACTGCAAAAATTGCCAAAATTGCGGAAACCAAAGAAACTGCCGAAATCGCTGAAATTGTCGAAACTGTCAAAACCGTCGAAACCACTGAAATTGCCGAAACTGCAGAAACCACCAAAACTGTCGAAACTGACCGAAACTGCAGAAACTGCCCGAAACTGCCGAAACCAAAGAAATCGACCGAAACCATTAAAGCTTTATTAAAGCATATTTGGATTGGGTCAAAGTTAAAGACCTTCCCTGTGCGCACCCTCCCTCGAGTGGGCGTATATTGAATCTAAGGCTTGCGCACCTGGCAACTTAGCCCATTGGATAGAAGTTTGTAGAAGAGAGGATATATGATGCAGTTTTCAGGCTTAGGAGTTAGAAGGTCAGGAATACCTGGCTTACAGAATTGCAAATGTTCATTTATGAACTGAAGCAAGTATCTAGGAGAAGCAATATCTATCTTGATCAAGTATGATCTATTCATACATATTTGTTCAAAATAAGCCAAGTGTGTACAAGAGAAGCGATGGAACTATAGGGGTGTACTTAGTACTTTACATATATGATGTTCTACTGATTGAAAATGAAGTAGGAACGTTGCCTAAGTTAAATGTTTGGTTATTATCTTAATTCGATTGAAAGACCTTCGTGAGGCGAGTTATGTTCTAGAGATCATGGTAACTCGAGATCGTCGAAACATGATTCTCACGCTATCACAGGCTATGCATAGAGATATGGTTCTAGCCAGAATCAATATACAAGACTCCAATTGGGCTTTCTTGCTAAAGCTTGAAACTGTCGAATAAATAAATCATATGACACCTAAGGAGATGACAGAAATATAGAAGGTGCCCTATGTTTATGCAAAGGGTAGTCTTATGTATGCCATGATTGTATAAGATGCTAGTTATCTGTTACGTAGCAGGAATGGTGGGTCAATTTTAGTCGAATCAGGGTTCAGTTAACTGGACTGATGTGAAGAGAAAGGAGGGGGATCGGAGAGAGAGAAGATCGGAGGCTCTGCGCGATCTCAGGCGAGGAAGAAGGGTAAGAGCCAACGGCCGGACGGCGGGCACGAGACAGAGATGCAGGGTCGGGCGGGCACAGGGAACGGCGAGCGCGGCGGGCCGGCGGGTGTGAGCTCGGGGCCGGTGGTAGCGGGCCGAAGCTCGGGTTGACGGACGACGGGCGCAGCGCAGATCCGAGCTCGGACGGCGAACAGCAACATGAGGAGGCCGGCGGTGGTCGGATCTGGAGGTGGTCGATCGGACGGCACGACAGAGCATGCAGCAAGGGAGGCCGTCCGGTGAGCAAAGGATCCGGCTAGGGAGGAGGTCGGCCGGGCCGGATCCGATGAGGGTCCATTCTAGGACACCCCTGGTTTGTAGGTTTCTGATCAAGCCATGGTCGGAGAGAAGAGCAAGATCCTGATCATCGGAGGGATGGGCTACATCGTGGAGGTGAGCGGACGGTCGGGGCACCCGACATTCACCCTGGTGCGGTCGAGCACCGCCTCCGATCCGGCCAAGGCACAAATCCTCGACGGCTTCAAGAGCTCCGGTGTCACCTTCGTCCATGGGGATTTGCATGATCACGAGAGCTTCGTGAAGGCAATCAAGCAAGTGGATGTGGTGATCTCCACCGTTGGGGCGGTGCAGTGTGGAGCCAGCGAAGTCGGTATTTGCGGTCAAGGTTCAGATCAGGCAAGCAGGAGTGGTCGGCCGGTGAGCACGACGGAGGTGATACGGGCTCGACGGCGGGCTGCGACCGCAGGGAGGAGGCCGGCGCGGTGAGGGAGAAGGTCGGTGTTGCCTGCGGGCTGCGCTCTAGGAAGGAGGCACACCTAGCGGGACTGGTCGTGCGGCAGGGCTCACACATGTGAGGGCTGTGTTGCGGGCTCGCATAAGGGAATGGGAAAAATATTTTACTATGTTTGGCCACCCCGAGGTCGTCGGCGGCGACCGAGGAGGCCGAGGTTAGAGAAGGATTTCCGAAACCCTATGCCAAGAAGGTTGGCTTTGATACCATGTTACGAAGAGAGAGAGAATCGGTTTGGGGAGAAAAACTCCTTGTATTATCTCATTAATCTCATTGTTAGTACATAAGACTACCTCTCCTTATATATAGAGAGAGAACGCACAACTTTACATTACCACAACCGAGGTAGGACTAATAGAATACTAACACACAACATCTAATACTCTGTAATCTACAGATGCTCAACAAACATATTAGACCCCTCATCTTTCCTACAAAACATATGATAATAAAATACTTATTGTGTAGGAAATTTAGCTCAAGATTTCCGCTCGCACACCGGCCTCTTCTTGAAAACACAAACAAGCAAACAAAGTAAAGGGAGGAGGGGAGAGAGTTGAGAGTCAGAATCTGGAGACAGAGGGGGTTTTTACGTAAAAAAATCGTTCACAAATCTGAAGGGAAAAAAACCATCGGGCAAGGTCGGAGATGGGTTTCACTATAAGTCATAAGCGTTACAGTCACTCTTCTTCCATCTCTTTGTTACAAAGTGACGAATCGGGGACGAAGGATTTGAAGACTTCTCCTTCTCCAGTTTACAAACCCTTTCTCTTTTGGATAAGGTGTGTTTATATAGGCTAGTTGTAAGCCATTTCTCCAGTTCTCTCTATCGGCGGTATAGTCTCAACGAGCGAGCGATCAAGATCTTCCTTGCTGGGGGAACCTTCTGACCATCCTTCGCCTGCTACACTGTGGCCGCCGACATCCTTCCAATGCCTCCACCACTTCTTGCAGTTGTTGTCGAGGAAGGACATGTCGGGCAGCTGGCAACAGATGGGGATGTGGTTTCCCAACGATCTCTTGCAGCCGTTGCGCCTGGCCTGATGCTCCATTCTTTCTGTCACCGCACTCGTGTAGAGCCACGTTGGAAAGCCTGTCATAGGTACCGGGGACACCCACCGATAAACATCGTGCACACGGGCGGTCCGAGATTCGTGAGAAGAGCACGAGTCCAAGACCCTGGAACTTGTTGATCCACTCCAGGCTTGCCCCGGTCCTGGATCGGGTCATGGTGGAACGGTATTTCTAGCTAGGCACTCTTGGCCCAGGAGCCTAAGATCCATGATCCTATTGATGGCCTTGTGTTTTCAAATTATCAAGAAGAAAAGAAAAAAAAAAAACCAACTTTATGTATTGCTCTTTTGCAAAGGAACCTTGGATTGGGCATGGGCTAGGGAAGTTCAACCCGACCTTGGATTGGGTTGGTCTTAGGCAGAGGGTTTAACCCCTCGGGTTAGGCCTACATTGACCCCTCAACCCGCCCGAGTTGAATCCCTAGATGCGGACAAAACGTACCCCACCTGAAAAATTGGCAGTGATCCATTCATCAAGTTAAGAAATTAACCTTATTCGGAAAAAAAAAATAATACATTAAAACATCTGATTCATTTTTAAGGCACATGTAGCAGTGCAGAGAGAGACACTTTGGATGCAACATGATCTGACCAGGTCGAACAGAAAATGCCCCAACCAGTATTATTCAACCTGATTTTCAGGTTTTGAACTTGATCACATTGGAGATGGAGGCCCCAACCCTAGAGAGCCGCGATGCACTCAATTTCAACCCTCGCATTCATCGGTAACGCCGCTACCTGATACGTTGAACGCGCAGGGGCGGGAGACGGAAAGTCTGCACAAAACAAATGAGCCTATCAAACAAAACCAACATTATCAACAGACACCCATATACAGAAGATCAATGATCAAAAAATTGGGAAAAAAAAATCTTCCTACTTGGAGGAATAGTGATGATCATTCAAGCCTGATCTTATCAGGATGAGGTTGACTATATAGAAGATCGACAAGAAATCTCCTGACCGGTGGTCAATCTGACATCAACCTTCCAAGATTGGTGCCAAAAACCGGCCCTAGGCAATGTCATCTGACCGAGGCAATTTACCGGCATGCCGATAAATCTAAAACGCCGATTGGCGGGTAGGGAGCCCTACTATGTTTGCTAGGCGGTTTACGCTATGCAACAGGAGAGCGACTCTCTAGGGTTCCCCTCTACTATGAAACACTATAGATGAAGAGGGTATAAGACAAGATTTGATATAGGGAATTGCATCCATCTCTGTGACTACATATATTTTTGGGTTAGCCATAATCTACATGTTCGATGAATTGGTTAAGGAAATTTCAAAAATTAGGGAAGAATGTGGAGAGGTCACCAAAAGTTGGGGACAGATAAAGAAAACTTTATTATCGGAATAATGTAAAATAAGAAATTGAAAGAAATTTATATCTATAAATCAGTGCATATGGTATAACCAGTAATAAATTCGATGCATGCGGGAATCGATCCCAGGTCTCAGGTACCAACCCCCCCAAGACTTTACCAACTCACCTAGGTGTTACTTACAGAAAGATTTTATCAAAGCAAAGATTACCAAATCTCCAAAACAGTTGCAAACTCGATGTGGATTCTACCTTGGGAACCAACTTCCAATGGATAAAACCTTTCAAAACAGATCATGCTTAAAAATGAATGAATAAATAAATAGAACTCACATTTTGAGTATATCTCATTTACTTTCTTGAAGTCCTGCAAGTCTGCTAACCTGTCAAAGAAAAAAATCCTGATGAAGTCAGCAAGAAATCTAGTACTCAAGTTTCAAGCCCGACGGTGGCAGAAAAGAATTATGTGATACATGATCGTCGTCTTCACGACCGACGAGTAGCTGGCACCACTTGCTTTCAGTATTTCCCCCATATTCTTCAGAACCTGAAATTTGCAGACATCAATGTGCCAAGCATTAATGACTAGCTAGCACATGTAATACTCCAAACTAATAAAATGGTACGCTAATTACGAATCTACCCCTCAAATACTCAAGGTAAGCCTAACTGAGTATAAACTCCTCAAATAAAACTATTAGCATATTGACTCATGCAAACATATTAAGTTGTGCAAATCTACCTCTCTCGTTAACCGACATCCATATTGGAGGAATACTCCCATAGGCGGTGGTGGTGGGTGGGTAGTAGTAATAGGGATGGTGGTGGGCAGTGGATGGTGGTGGTGATCGTGGCGATGGTGGGGGAGGTGGTGCACGATGATGGTGTTACAGGTGGCCGATGGATGGATGGATGGATGGTGGGGAGTGGTGACTCCGGTGGTTGTGGTGGTAGCATGGTTTTAAATATCGGCCGATACCGGTACGTACCGGTTTTGGCCGGTTCAAGACCGATACTGCATCCGATCCCGATACCCGGCCCGTACCGGCCGGTACCGGTCCGTATCGGTCGGTTCAGGCCGGTGCCGACCGGTACGGCCGGTACGGACCGGTACCGACAGGTTAAAAGTTTTTTTTTTTTTTTGGTTTTTCGGTTTTTTTCGGGTTTTTTTTCTCAACCGGTATCGGTCCATATCGGCCGGTACCGGTACGTACCGGCCGGTACATACCAGTTCGGGGCCGACCGATACCACGACCGATACCGTGATTTTAAACCTTGGGTGGTAGGTGGTGACGCTGGTGGTTGTGGCGGTGGTGGATGGTGCAAGTGGGCGATGGATGGATGGCGGTAGTGATGGTGGGTGATGACACCCGTGGTTGTGGTGGTGGTGTGACATCGGTGGTTGTGGACCTGTGGTGGTGGTGATGGGCAGCGACAGTGGCAATGGTGGTGCATAGTGCGCAGTGGTGGCGGTTGGTGTAGTTGGGCTATGGATCGATGGTAGTGGTGGTGGGTCGTGACGCTGGTGGTTGTGATGGATGGTGGACGATAGAGGCGGTAATGGTGGTGGGTAGTGGTGGGTAGTTGTGGTGGCTGGTGATGGTGGTCTATGGTAGTGGTGGTGCATGGTGGTTGATGGTGGTGGGTGGCGGTAGTAGCGGATGGTGGGTGACAACGGTGATGATGGGTGTTGAGGGGGTGAGAGAGAGAGAGAGAGAGAGAGAGAGAGAGAGAGAGAGAGAGAGAGAGAGAAATGGGCCAGTTAGGTTACAGAGGGGCAACTGGCAACATAGTCATTTACCTCTTAGGTCAAGTGTGAATCAGTCAAGTGACGAGAATGTGACAGATTGTAATGGATGGGATAACGTGCACATCTTAATATGTTTGCAAAGGCCGATATGCAAATAGTCTAGTTCTAGGGGTTTATATGCAATTAGCCCAAATGTAAGGCCCGTAAGGGGTTGATTTGTAATTATCCCTAAAATGTATTGTATAAATCATTGGAATCAAAGAGAACTCACGTATAGAATCATTTCATTATAATATGATTGATGCATATGAAAAGCCTTAGGTGGTGCAGGATTCATAAGTTCGTGTGTGAATCTAATTTTCACCCCCATACTTACAATACTCTCTCTCTCTCTCTCTCTCTCTCTCTCTCTCTCTCTCTCTCTCTCTCTCTCTTACTTAAGATCTGCATCCTCATACTTACACTACTCTCTCTTACTTAAGATATGGCATCCTCTATTCAGTTGCCTCATGTCTCTATTACAGATGCTTCTTCCTCGGCTTTTTGGAAATTTGCCAAGGCAGTTTATCCCTGTAAACATCAACAAAAGAAGCTCCGTGATAGTGGAACCTTATGATGAGTAGTTCGTTACGATCCACCTGTCAAAAGGCTATATGAGGAGAAATCGAGATTACTTCTTTCACGTCACCAACCTGGTAGAATACATAAACTTTGGTGTTTTCGTTCAAGAAATCTCCAATCTAGCAAAAAAAAATAGTAGTAGCTTAATTCTTTCAGGTAGTAATGTATCCCTTAAGATGTCTTCTGGCTATTTCCGCTCTGAAACCACTTATCATCGAATTCCAGCTATATATGCTTTATATATATCATGAATGGGCACAAAGCCTCACACATGCTTCGGTATAAAACCAAGGGGATAAGCAAGTTATCCTCCAGGTATCACGAGGTGTTAGGACCTCTTCCTGATATCAAAAGGCAACACAGAGATATCTATTGGCATAAGCTTCTATAACTAAATATCCCAACGTTTGACGTTCTAATATCCAATTTGGGCACGCACCTAGATATCCAAATACTTCAGTACTTCATAAACTAAAACTGTAGGAGACATCTTTAATTCACCTATCATGTATGTTTTCCTTTGGATCTCTATAGGTCTCCTATCGTTTCTTTCTAAAGTGCCCGACACATGGCATCGTCTCCCTTTACTGCGTATCATGTTATTTTTACGTACGCACACCTCATTTTCACGATTTCAGTAAAGAAATCAGTTAACCAAACTAACCCATTTACTCCTAAGATTTTCCAAATTTCCATAGGTATCCCATCAGGGCCAAGTTCCGTAACCTTTTGCATATTTTCAAAGCTGCCATTCCGTGAGTTATTCTGGTTGAGCCAAGGAAAACATGTCAACTCCTTGATTGTTGATCTTTCGAATGAATTTCATGGCAGGGTTCTCATTCAGTAATTTTTTAAAATAGCATTTCCTCTCTTTGATTTCATTATCCTTCACTAAAATAGTATTGTCCTCACAGTTAATGCACCTAAGCCTGCCTATATCCTAAGTTTTTCTATCTAACATCCTATCTAATCTGTATATTTTTTCTCCACCGACTTTGTGGCCTAGCTCATCAAAGTCATTAAAACCTGCAAATTTTGCCTTACTAACTAGCATTTTAGGAACCTTCTTAGTTTTTTTTATGCATTCCTAACCCTCGATGTCATTTGTTTTATGCCATTCCTTGAAACATGATTGCTTTTCGTTTATTACGAGATATATATATATATATATAGAGAGAGAGAGAGAGAGAATTGCTCACCTACGAGACGTCCCGCACCGGCGATTTGCGGGACAGTGTCTGAACCGTCCGATCGGGATGGATCCAACGGATGAGATTCACCCAAACCAACTCAAATCGCTATTACTGTAGCGGCTACAGTAACATCAAATTGAGTTGGTCTGGATGAATCCCATCCGCTGGATCGATCCCGATCGAACGGCACAAATCCATCCCGCACCGGCGTGTAGCCGTCCGATCGGATGATCCAACGGATGGGATCCCGTGAGAAACTATTGAATAAAGAGAAAAAAAAATCGCAGTTACTGTAGCGCTACAGTATTGCGATTTTTTTTGTTCCCTATTCGGTTGTTTCCCACGGGGATCCCATCCATTGGATCATCCGATCGGATGGGTACACTTTTGAGCCGGTGCGGGATGGATTTGTGCCGTTCGATTCCCATTGATCCAACAGATGGGATTCACCCGGACCAACTCAATTCGTTGTTACTGTAGCGGCTACAGTAACAGCGATTTGAGTTGGTTTGGGTGAATCTCATCCGTTGGATCCAACCGGATCGGATGGTTCAGACACTGTCCTGCAAATCGCCGGTGCGGGACGTCCCGTAGGTGAGCAATTTTCGCTCTTTCTCACTCTCTCTCTCTCTCTCTCTCTCTCTCTCTCTCTCTCTCTATATATATATATATATATATATATATATATATATATATATATATATATATATATAGAGAGAGAGAGAGAGAGAGGGTTGGGTTCCTATGACATGTCATAGGGAGTACCCTATGACATACGGTGAATTAGTAATGCTAGAATGTTTAGAATGTACTGAATTTTTTTGAGGATGATCACATCACCTTAGATAGAATGTAAAAAAAAAATCAAATCATTCTAATACTTGTTGGGGCATCAAATGATAGAAGCTTTATCGACCATCCATTTTAACCGTTAAATTGAAAAGCATATTTGATGCCCTTAGAAGTTTTAGAATGTACCGATTTTTTGTGGATGTCCTATCTAAGATTGGTTGATCATCCTCATAAAAAAGAACATTCTAAATATTCTAGGGTTTCTAATTCACCATGTCATAGGGTACTCCCTATGACATATCATAGGAACCCATTTTCCATATATATATATATATATATATATATATATATATATATATATATATAGAGAGAGAGAGAGAGAGAGAGAGAGAGAGAGAGAGATTTGATCACCTGCGGGACGTCCAGGACGAGAGAAATGCGGGACACACATGGGCCATCCGATCGGATTGAATCGTACAAATGAGATTCGTTCGGACCAAAACCGCGTTGTTACTGTGGCGGCCACAGTAACAACGAATTTTGGGTCCGGATGAATCCCATCCGTTGGATCATACCGATCGAACGAATGAGATTCATTTCGCTGTTACTGTTGCCGCTACAGTAACAGTGAAATTGTCCTGCGCCGTCCGATCGGATGAATCCAATGGATGGGATTCACCTGGACGGCTAAATGAATCCCATCCGTTGGATTCATCCGATCGGACGGCGCAGGACAATTTCACTGTTACTGTAGCGGCAACAGTAACAGCGAAATGAATCTCATTTGTTCGATCGGTATGATCTAACGGATGGGATTCATCCAGACCTAAAATTCGATGTTACTGTGGCCGCCACAGTAACAGCGCGGTTTTGGTCCGAATGAATCTCATTCGTACGATTCAATTGATCGAACAGCCCACGTTGTGTCCCGCATTTCTCCTGCCCGGGACGTCTCGCAGGTGATCAAATCTCTCTCTCTCTCTCTCTCTCTCTCTCTCTCTCTCTCTCTCTCTCTCTCTATATATATATATATATATATATATATATATATATATATATATATATATATATATATATATATATATATATATATATATATATATATATATAAAGAGAGAGTAGTGATACATTACGGCCGGTAACATGCGGCACCCCCTTCAGGGGTATTTTTGGTTTTTTTTTTTGGGGGGGGGGATTGATCACCCACCCTTGGATAGCACACACAAAAAATTTCAACTCGATCCAAGATCTGTAGGCCGTCCAAATGTTTTGATCAAAATGGCGATAAAAATGAATAACCGATAAAAGTCGATCACATTTGGACGGCCTACAGGTCTTGGATCGAGCTGAAATTTTTTGTGTGCTATCCAAGGGTGGGTGATCAATCCCCCCAAAAAAAAAAAAACCAAATATACCCCCGAATGGGGTGGCCGCATGTTACCGGCCGCAATGTATCACTACTATATATATATATATATATATATATATATATATATATATATATATATATATATGAGAAACGGGATGCTGCCTATCAAAGCAGCGTTTTTGCTGCTTTGAGACATTATTTGACCATCCTAGAAGTTTTGGAATTTGATGAAATTTGGTGAGGGTGTTGTCTAGGGTAAGATGATCATCCTCACAAATTTTCATCAAATTCCAAAACTTCTAAGAGGGTCAAATGGTCGAAGCAAAATGCTGCAGATTTTAACGGTGACTGCAGACGACTGATTTTGCTTCGACCATTTGAACCCCCTAGAAGTTTTGGAATTTGATGAAAATTTGTGAGGATGATCATCTTACCCTAGACAACACCCTCACCAAATTTCATCAAATTCCAAAACTTCTAGGATGGTCAAACAATGTTTCAAAGCAGCAAAAAATGCTGCTTTGATAGGCAGCATCCCATTCCTCTATATATATATATATATATATATATATATAGGGGCATGCTATAATGCGGCATGCGGTACGTGCGGCATCGCACCGCAGCCGTCTGATGCATGCGATGCACGAAGTGGTGCATCAGACGGCTACGGTGCGGTGCCGCACTTACCGCATGGCGCATTATAGCATTTCCCTACACACACACACACACACACACACGTAAAACTAAAACATCTTCTGTTTAGGCTTGTAGCACTAAAAGACAACACAAAACATGACTTACAAATGCAAAAGAGACCTTCATAGGGTCTGTATCTCCACTTAGCCCATAATCAAACAGATATATTCAACTTACAGTTCATAGAAGATTTTCTGGGTTGACATTAGCATAGCAGCTTTTCTAAAGAAATTGAAGCATCAAAATTTATATATAAATAGCAGTTCATAAGCTTCATCAAGTACCTGCTCTGTTTGTTCTTCTACATTCTCGGAGATAAATTTCCCTGTCTGCATATGAATACAAAAATAATAATAAAAGTTGTAAACAAGAATACAGAATGCTCAAAGGTGGTGCAGGAGTACTCTGAACAAAGTTAAGATACCAAACCTCAGGAATAAGACCCAGAACACCAGAGACAAAAACAAGGTTATTGGCTTTGATGGCCTGAGAATATGGTCCCAATGCAGCTGGAGCCTTTTCAGTTAGAACAGCCTCTTTTTTATCTAAAGATAAAGATAGAGACAATGAGTCACCTTTAGTGCTTTTAAAAGATTAGTCTAAGCTTATTCGCATGCATGTGATGACAATTAGCAAATTTACACGCAAAACATTACTGAACTAAAAAAAAGAGAAAGAAACAGACTTGTAATTCATTCTACAGCACAATCTCGGATACTTCTGATTCAAGTATTTGAGGACAAATTTGAATCAGTCTTCATTTCAGTCATTGTTGAATTCCAATAATTGAATTTTCATTTGTTAGATAACTATATCACCCAAAACCTTAAGATGTTAGCAACACCCCCCACCCCACGTGCGGTCATCTCCCGCACATGGAGAATTAAACAGATGGATCAATACTGGAATAAACAAATGGAGTTAACAAGATTTGAACTCAGGACCTCTCAGATACTAGAGCCCTGATACCATGTTAGATAACCATTCACACCTCTCTGGACTCACTCTGGTTCAACGCAGTCACTCTGAGGGTTCTTCAAATCACACGAAGAAGAAACAATTACCGAAACAAAAAATTTATTAATCAAAACATTATTTAATATGAGAGGTGTTAGGGCCCTTTTATAAGCCCCAATCAATACAATAACACGTAGGACTTGTAGTCCCCAAAAGTAAAGGACTACGACTCCTAAAACACTCATACAACCCTTATAAGTTGGATTTTAACATGTGCATAATTTAGGCTAATTAAAAGGATAAAAATACTAAATAAATTCCCAAATAAATAAAAATAAAGAAGGGACACTTCTTTAGGTAAATACATTGCTTTGAATCTATTGGGGGCCTCAGAAATCAGATCTGACCACTCCTTTGATGCAAAGTCTTCATCCGCCAAATCTGATGATAGATAGTCATCATGGGAAAGATCCAACGATGGAAACAAACGATCTGGATGATCCAACGGTGAAAAATCATCATTTGTGCTATGTGTGAACTCGGATCCCCATCATACGCTTTCGCTATGTGGAACTCGCTCTCGAGTACTAAGCGGTAGAAATGACAAGAAATAGAGCAACTGACAATCAGAAGCTGATGGTAGAGACCCAAAGAGGAAACGCGAGTTGTGAAGTCAACTCCTGGGTCCCACACAAAGTAACTAAAGTGGTAAATCTGACAGCACCAACTAGAAGTAGAACTCTATAAAAGTATGAAGGTACACTATAGAAAACTAACAACTGAATCTGATATAGCAAGTCGTAGAAAAAGCTCAAGCGAAAGTACGCCCAAGTGATACAGGATAATCATCTGGTCCACTAACAAAGAGTCTAGCCCGATGAAATCAATATGTTGTAACTCTCGGCTAGAGGGACTAGCCCAACGGTGTCATCTGTAGGTAGCAACTAGAATGGCAACGGTTGCTCCAATGAAGGCGATGTAATGTC
Organism: Chamaelirium japonicum; assembly: GCA_947650365.1. Classification (NCBI taxonomy): domain Eukaryota; kingdom Viridiplantae; phylum Streptophyta; class Magnoliopsida; order Liliales; family Melanthiaceae; genus Chamaelirium; species Chamaelirium japonicum. The sequence continues at coordinate 82,838,239 of OX393550.1, read as the reverse complement.
CACTGATAGCTCTACCTAGGGTAGAGGCTCTGCTGGAAGTGTCGCTGTGGGTAAAAGCTCCCCTAGAAGAATAAAATCCTTGGGTAGCAGAGGGTCCACTAGTAGTGGAGTCTCCACGACTGATGGAAGATCCACTAGTCGCACTACTGGAGGTGGAACCTCATCGGGAGGGGAAAGCACTACTGGAAGTGACTTGCGATGCCTAGCGTGTTTTCTGATCTACCTCATGCACTACAACAAATATTCGATATCATCCATCATTATCTGAATGTCCTCAAGGTGTTCTTTGCGTGGTCGATCAGGGACATAACATAGGATCCGGTGAAGAAATGGTTCAGTTGGGAGATTCATATCATAAGCTTCTCTTTTTGTATAACTTTATCAAAGGAATGATGCCTTTTGAACACTCCATCTCCTGGGACGCATTTAAAACGCTCAGTCTTCATGAGTTCAAGTAGGTTGGAGTATGATTTTGCCCTGTATGGAACATCTTGATTATAGTCTTTGCCATAGGGTGGATGTCGTTCTAGATATTCGGGAGAATAAAGAAGACTACAGAACAAAGGCAAAAAACAAATGTCATAGGCTGTGCAGTCAAACGCGCACTAGGCTTCCTAAGGCGCCAGGGCAATGCCTCGCCTAAGCTCCTCATGATCCCCCCTTGGCGTAGGTGCACCTAGGCGCGCGCCTAGGGAGCTTTTTGCTAGGCGCGCATGAGACACCCACGAGACTAGCTCACACAGCCTCTTAAGTGTTTCTTTTTTGTTTCACTTTTTCTCCCCCAAACTTGTTCCCTAAAGCCCTAAGCGCTCCCCTACACATCCCAACTTGGTTTCTTGGCCAAAAAATCTTCCAGAAACCTAGATTTAGTGAAAAGGTAGGTTCTTCCCCAAACCTATGTTTGTTCAAATCTTCTTTAATCTCCTTCCCTAACTTTATCTGTACTTTTTAGGGTTTGATTAGAGCTATTGTGTAACACTACCAACAAGAATAGGATCATTTCATCAAAGATCAAGCAAATCCAAGTAAGTATTTATGAGTTCTTCTCTTTAAGAATTTTTTTTTCAAAAGTCTCATGATCTCATCTCATCCGATCTTTGTTGTTTTACTTTCTTTAATGCCATATTTTGTGACTATACTAACTTGCTTTCTTGCTCTTTTTTTGTTGTTTTACTTTGTTTTTTGTCTTTTGACATATGTCATCCGCCGCATCAAATGCACCTCTAAGTGGTAGTAGTATGGAAAAACCACTTGATCCGGGATGGGAACACGGTCAATTGGGTCAAATTAAAGACCCCAATGATAAGAATACAGTGTGGTGCAAGCTATGCGGCAAGAGACATCCGGTGGTATTTACCAATTTAAACAACATCTTGTTGGAGGCTTCCGAAATGCAACCAAGTGTTCCAAGGATTCGGATGATATAACAAAAAAGATCAAGGCACACATAGATGAACAAAAGAGTAAGAAGGTGGAAAACACTCGAGTTGTTAGGGAGATCGAACATAGGGATAACCTATTTGGGCTTGAAGATGAAGATGATGAGGATGTACAAGTGATGGCAAGTGGTGAAGCCGGGGGAAGTCGAAGTACTCAAATGATGGGTGTAGCGATTGGAAAAAAGAGGCTTAGACTAAAAGGGCCAATCAATGTGCTATTTCCTCCGATAAGTGGAAAAGGGAAGGTTGTGCAGATATAGGCTAAAACCAACTTTATATGCAATCATGGTTCAAAATCGCGGTATCGATCGCGATATCAATCGGCCCCGAACAGGTATGTACTGGCCGGTATGTACCGGTACCAGCCAATACAGACCGATACCGGTTGAGGAAAAAACCCAAAAAAAAATATGTAACCCGTCGGTACCGGCCTGAACCGGCCGATACGTACCGGTACCGGGTGGTACAGGCCATGTATCGGGATCGGCTGTAGTACCGGTCTCGAACCGGGCAAAACCGGTACGTACCGACCGGTATGTACCGGTATCGGCCGAGATTTCAAACTCTGTATGCAATATGTCTCCAACTGATACTTACACCAGAATGCGACTTCGAATATAACAAAAAACGAACTGATTTGGTCGGTTCAAGTTCATGTTAAGACCGATTCGAAAAAAATATTAAAAAAAAAACATAATACTAGGTATTCATGTCTTAATTTTCTAATTTGGGTCTGATTCTACTGAATCGGGTTTGATACGACCAATTTTGGCTTTGACCTATTCAGACCCGATTCAAGTTTGGTTCGCCCAAATCAGGTTTGATTCAGTATGTTTTGTACCCAATCCAACTGATTTGGAGAACCGGATCCCAATCATGAAATTTCGGTTTGTGGATGTGTTTTGGTAAAGATCAGCTAAAATCCAAACAGCTTCGGGTAGGAGTCTTTGGGATACCATGTAATGTTATACTAATGATTCCCCTCAAAAATGCATTTGTAGTTTGTTAAGTACATATGAAAGGAGATGAACTTACAACAACTAAGAACACCTAACCCCTTAGTAGCAAAAGAAAACATTATGTGAGAGATAAATTATTACAAAAATATAGTTTCAAAATGTTTGCTTGATAAGTACCAATCATACCTATTTCTATTTGTGTCACTTTGTATCGTTGTCTATTTGAGTGTCAGTCTTCCAATATCAATGTGGTTCTTATAAACATTAGGTTAATAAATATCCTCAAGCCAGGGAGGTGCGGATTATGTCAACGAGGCATTATTTGGTATAGTGCTGGTCTTTTAACATCAATACTGTACGAATAAATATTAGGTAAATCAATATTTATAAGGTAGGGAGGGGCACATTGTGTCAATGAGGCCTTGTATCATAAGTATCTTGCAATAATACTACACACACATTTGTTGGGAATCCACAAGTCCCACATACCTCGCATTAGATTCCTTGAAAACTCAAGAAAAATAAGAGGGGCAATTTCGTAATACAAGAATATCTCAATGGGCTTACTTTTCCATGTTTGGATGGGACCTTTTTTTCATTTTTTGTTATTCTTTTTGGCGGAGATGTTGTATGGTGAATGTGGTACCTCCCCCCCCCCCCCCTTTCCCTTCTCTTCTTTCCCCATCCCCCCATATCTCAGTGATTTGGGCACATCGTGGAATATATATATATAGGGAAGTGCTAGAATGCGGCATGCGGTGCGTGCGGCATCGCACCGCAGCCGTCTGATGCACTGCTGCGTGCATCGCATGCACGCAGCGCGTGCATCAGACGGCTGCGGTGCGATGCCGCACGCACCGCATGCCGCATTTTAGCATACCCCTATATATATATATATATATATATATATATATATATATATATATATATATATATATATATATATGGGGACTGGCACCTTGGACTACTAGTCTAGTAAATTTGTTGGACTAGTGGCCCAGATGACAACCCTTCAAGTTTCAGAATTTGTTAAAACTTGGTGAATGTGTTATGTAGGGTAAGGTGATCATCCTCACCAAAAATCAACAAGTTCTAAAACTTCTAACATTTGATGACCCTAGAAGTTTTAAAATTTGCAAATTTTTGGTGAGAATGATCACCTCACCCTAGATAACTCACCCATCAAGTTTTAAAAAATTCTAAAACTTGTAGGGTGATCATATGGGCTAGTTGTCTAGCAAATTCACTAACATGATACAGTGTGGCCGCTTAACGTGAGGCTTAACGTGCGGCAACCCTCTAGGGGGGGAGGGGGGGGGGGTTAAAAAAAAAACAATTGGAGGTTGATCACCTCCCCTTTGATAGCACACACAATAAATTTCAGCTCATTCTTAAGACCTATAGGTCTATCAAATGTGTCCATCAAATTGACGGTAAAAATGAACGACCGATAAAAGTCGAGCACACTTGATAGACCTATAGGTCTTAGAATGAGCTAAAAAATGTTGTGCTATCAAAGGGGAGGTCATCATCCTCCAAATAAAATATTAAAAAAACCCCTAGGGGGTGGCCACAAGTTAAGCGGCCGCAATATATATATATATATATATATATATATATATATATATATATATATATAGAGAGAGAGAGAGAGAGAGAGGAAGGTTACAGTGAGCTGTGAGCTACCGGTTTAGAAAGTGAGCTGAGGGTATTTTGATCCCCCTAGGAGTTTTGGAATTTGATGAAATTTGGTGAGGTGTTGCCTAGGGTAAAATGATCATCCTCACCAATTTTCATCAAATTCCAAAACTTCTAGGGGGTCAAATGGTCGAGGCAAGATCTATCGTCCGCAATCATCGTTAAAATCTGCATATTTTGCTTCGACCATTTGACCCCCCTAGAAGTTTTGGAATTTGATAAAAATTGGTGAGGATGATCATCTTACCCTAGACAACACCCTCACCAAATTTCATTAAATTGCAAAACTTCTAAGGGGGTCAAAATATCCGCAGCTCATTTTCTCCTACCGCAGCTCACAACTCAACGTAACAGCCCTCTCTCTCTCTCTCTCTCTCTCTCTCTCTCTCTCTCTCTCTATATATATATATATATATATATATATATATATATATATATATATATATATATATATATATATATATATATATATATATATATATATATATATATATATATATATATATATATATATATATATATATATATATATATATATATATATATATAGGGAACATGGTCCTCCTAAACACCCAACACGCTAGTCCTCCCTTCAATTTGGGTGCCACATGGCACATTTTAACCGGGGTTAGGGGTTGGTCAAGGTGGGTACATTCCTCCTAACAATGATCATGAAAAAAAATTTGAAAAAAAAATATGCCAAGTGGCATTTTTAAATTAACCATAGCAAGGGCTATTTGCACGCTACAGTTTACCGTTAAATTTGTCGACCGTTGATCGGGTTGTTTTAAGTTTTTTTTTTATAATTTTTTTTTAAAATCTTGATCATAGTAGAGTGGATTGACCATCCATAAAAAGAAATATGGTTAAAACGTGCCATGTGGCACCCAAATTGAAGGGAGAACTAGCGTGTTAGGTGGTCGGGAGGATCATGTTCCCTATTCCTATATATATATATATATATATATATATATATATATATATATATATATATATATATATATATATATATATATATATATATATATATATATAGAGAGAGAGAGAGAGAGAGAGAGAGAGGGTTGGGTTCCTATGACATGTCATAGGGAGTACCCTATGACATATGGTGAATTAGTAATGCTAGAATGTTTAGAATGTGCTGATTTTTTTTTTAGGGTGATCACCTTACCTTAGATAGAATATCCACAAAAAATCAAAGCATTCTAAAACTTGTTTGGGCATCAAATGCTAGAAACTTTATCGGCCATCCATTTTAACCGTTAAATTGAAAATCATATTTGATGCCTCTAGAAGTTTTAGAATGAGCCGATTTTTTGCGGGGGTCCTATCTAAGATAGGGTGATCATCCTCATAAAAATTCAGAACATTCTAAATATTCTAGGGTTACTAACTCACCATATGTCATAGGGTACTCCCTATGACATGTCATAGGAACTCATTTCCCATATATATATATATATATATAATATATATATATATATATATATATATATATATATATATATATATATATATATATATATATATATATATATATATATATATATATATGGGCTCGGATCCGTTGACAATCCGTTTCCTTGACAACCCATCATTTGATGGAGCTAGAGGTTTTAAAATTTACTGATTTTTTGTGAGGATGATCTTCTTACTATAGATAGAACACCTACAAAAAATCAACTAATTCTAAAACCTCTAGCCCCATCAAATGTATTCTTCAAAATAAATGTTAAAATGGATGGTCTATATTTGAGGAGGACATTTGATGGGGCTAGAGGTTTTGGATTTTTCTGATTTTTTGTAAGGATGATCTTATTGCTATGGATAGCATCCTCACAAAAAATCAGCAAATTCTAAAACCTATATAGCCCCATCAAATTATGGGTTGTCAAGGGATCCCAGCCCTATTCAAAGAGGTTTCAGAAGTTGTTGACTTTTTGTGAGAATACTCACATTTTCTTAGATAGCACATCAACAAAAAATCAGCACATTCTAAAAGCCTCTAGACTTATTAAATGAGCTTTAGATTTGGTGTTCCTAGAGGCTTTAGAATGTGCCAAATTTTTGTGGATGTGCTATCTAAGACAAGGTGATTATGTTCACCAAAAAACAACAACCTCTGAAACCTCTATCTAACAATTTGAAAAACGGCGTATAGTCTTAGATGGAGAGGATTGATCCAACATCAACCACATTTAGGACAATCTACATAGAATTTCCCTCTTAAAATGTAGAGCATTTCCATGTCCTCAAGACAGGCCCTCATGCCAACAATGCCACAGCTGAAAATACTAAGGACCCAAGAAGGAATCGTAACCTAGGGAGTTTGGGATGGCAAGGTCATACCGGCGGCGGCGGCGGCCGCGGAGTGGGTGGAGAAGGCGGCGCTCGTGCAAGCGAAGGGCTTCGAACGGGAGGCAGAGAGAGAGGGAGAGGACCAGAGCCGGGAGCCGGCGAGGGAGACGCAGCAAAGCCCTACGGCGAGCGGGGCCCGCGCCCGGAGCGGTCGAAGGTCGACGGCCGGCGCCACCAGCGATCTCGCAACGCACCACGCCATTTGTTCGCCCGAACTTTACACTGTCGGAAGCCAAAGGCTGAATTTCTCGGCCGCTCGCTAACCTCCTGATGCAACGGACGGCAAAGATGTGGGGTTTATTAAATTTATTTTTACTGTTTATATGTTTTCTAAAGTGAATCCACGTGGCACATCGGCTCAAAGGGCCCGTTTGTTTTTCAGACCGACTCAAATCGATTAGCAAATCTTATTTTCTTTTTGTTGTTTGTATTGGCCAGTAAAGTAAACCATTACTTCGATAGTTTGGGTTGCGAGTAAAGTAAATCCGATTTCCTTCTCGTTCATCAAACTCGGATACTCAAAAAAACAAAGAAGGATCTCGTCAGTAGAAGTAACAGAGATCCGGCATGATTGGTGTGGTGGTAGAGATCCGGTACGATCGGAGGCAGAGATGTACCTACAAATATTGTTAGAGAATCTTGTTGACGGAAGAAATGGAGATCTGGCATGATCGGTGTGGCAGCGAGATCCGACAAGATCTGAGGAGGGAGATCCGGCACGATCGAAGGAGGAGCGGTAAAACCCTTTCTCGTTTCTTGTCATCGTGGCGGTAGAAATGGAGACACATGTTTGAGGGATGAGGAGTATCACTAGCCGGGTTCTCTCGATCATGCAGTTGTTGACATGGCATGGGTCAACGGAGCCTTCTACTTACTAGTAAATCAAAACTTTACTTGGTTTTTTTTTTAGTAAATCTTTTTTGCTACTAGTAAACCTCGTATAATTTACTTTACTACAACTTTTGGATCCAAACAGCAGCAAAGTAAATCTTTCACCCCATTTACTTTACTAGAGCATGTTGACCAAATACAAAAAGGCCCAAAGGGTTTACTAGTGTGAAATTCGATGGGGCCTAGGATGCCACCGCTGACACCATCACCGCTGTCAATCAGCATAGCTACCGTTGCCACCCATCGTCACCACAAACCTTGGCCAATGCCACTACCACCGTGTGCTATTGGCCTACACCACCATTGTGGCCTCCATCGAGAAACGAACAGACTGCACCAAATCCAGCAAAATACCACATAAATTAACGACTGACTGAAACCATAGTTAATACAACGATGGTCTTATTATATAACGACGGCCTAAAACCATCTTACATTATCAATTAAATATTTTTAAAATAGACTCGTTGTCGTATGTTAAACTTTTAATCTGACCTAAATTACAAGAAATCAGATATAACCCCCCCCCCCTCTTTCGTTTCTCCATCTTTCTCTCTCGTTGTGTTTCCCTCCCTTCTCTCCCTCTCTGTGGTTTTTGGCCGGCGTCCAGCGTCTGGAGGGTGCAGTACAATTCAGATCAAAGGTACTCTCTCTCTCTCTCTCTCTCTCTCTCTCTCTCTCTCTCTCTCTCTCTCTCTCTCTCTCTCTCTCTCTCTCTCTCTCTCTCTCATCACCATGCCCACCTCCCTCCACCTATCGCCACCCCCCCTCCCCACCTCCTCCACCTGCCGCCATCCCCACCACCTCCTTCGCCTGCCACCGCCACCTCCCCTGTCAACAATCGCCAACACCTCCTGCACCGGTCGCCACCACCTCCTCCACCTGCGCAACCCCCCCCCCCTCCTCCACCTCCCATGCCGCCGCCACCCCCCCCCCCCCCCCCCCCCGCGCCCTCCTTCACCTCCCCTGCCACCTACCGCCACCACCTCCTTACCTACCGCTTGCCGCCACCACTCTCTCTCTCTCTCTCTCTCTCTCTCTCTCTCTCTCTCTCTCTCTCTCTCTCTCTCTCTCTCTCTCTCTCTCTCTCTCTCTCTCTCTCTCTCTCTCTCGCTCTCTCTCTCTCTTTTCTTATGATATGATCAGTCTTCCATGTCTATCAATCAACAGCAGAGCTCTTCCTTCAATTCTTCGATCAACTTCTCCCCGAGCTCCTCTGGCAAAACCCTAGGTAAGGGCCTCTCTCTGTAATGACATATGTGACGACCTGTGGCCCTAAATTTGGAATTGAATGTTGATTCACCCACCGGGTACTTGTATCCACAACTATAGTAACAAAGTTTAAATTCGGCAGTAATTCGATGGTGAATCAATTCCGTGAATATTTAGAAGAAAAAAAATTATAGAAATTCGATTGTTTTCTTAATATGACTTAGAATTTTCATGATTTATTTGGGGTTTTTTGAAGATTTTAGGATTTTTCGTATGTTTTTATAGAATTATTCATGATTTTTTTTAGATTATTTGGCAATTCAGGATTATTCGGAGAACTGACGAATCAGAAGATTACTCGCTGGTTTATTCGGCTGACACGTTAATGCATGAATATTCAGATATTTTTTGAAAAATTCGAAGAACTTTGTGACTACGTCCGCAGCTAGGTGTGATTCATTCTTCAATTCTGAGTGCAACTAAGGTTGTGAAATGTTTGTTGCACCACGACATTGCCCCTACAACTGTTTTTTTTTTAATCCCTTACAACTGTTAAAATTATAATTTTCTCATAATTCAGAGGGTGAGGTTAGCGTTGAGCTTTGAAATTTAGGCGAGAGCTCTCATGGGATTTGATCTTTCTCTATTAATGACTCTTAATTTTTATGGAAAATACTATTGGCCTCCAAAGCTGTCAGTGAATCTCTCATATCGAATGATGTGTTACCATCATAGCTGCCTGTTTCACCTAGTCCTAATCAGTGAATCGCAGTCAGTTCGGATCCGACCAAACCAGCAGGCAAAGGAGCGATGTAAATGGATGCCACGACATTCGGTGTGAGAGAATCGATAAAAGCTTTAGATATGAATAACAGTACTAGTAAGAAAGTACTTGAGCACAAAATGTCCGAATGAATTTGATGCATGCCAATTGGCATAGACGGCATCACTGTTATCTGAAGGATTAAAATATGTCAAGGCCTATCCCGCAAATTTGCACTTTGTTAAATTTAAAGACATTCTATTTTATATATTTCTTTAAACTTTGAATAAACACATATCTCCTTTAGTGATTTGCTATCCATTAATTAATTTTGATAATTAATAATTATATTATTAAATTTATCAGATATGTTTATAATTATTCCAAACAAATCATAGATGATGGCATGGAAGATGACACTTGAGTATTTAAACGGTATTGCAAATTTTCTCGCGCGCCTTTGCAAATGCAAATTCGGGGGGTATTAATTGATTGATTTTCATATCCGTGTCTGAAGTGTCGAAATGGGTCTAAATGGGCATGGCAAAAAGACTTTAGAAATCGTTAGAGAACATTTAACCTTTAATAGTGTAGACAAGGCATACATCACATGGTTCTTTCATGGAGGGGCATTGCCAATTCATTTACTGGTGCAGCTTCAGATATTCTTACAAAGGTGATAACCAACATATATATCATAATATTGTTAATCATTCTGAATTAGAACATAAATAGTTTTGAATCATTTTAGGGATAAAACGAGTGATTTAAGTATGAATATGTCCAATTCAGACATAATTAGGGTTCATAATTAAATCCAACTATTTTAGAGACAAAATGATCGGTTCGGATATGAATTTAGTTGAATCGGTCGAAAGTAGCAAATAATTATCCTAAATTTGATAATTGAATCATTTTAGGGGCAAAATGAGGGATTTAAGTACTAATCGGCCCAATTTGGACATGATTAGGGTTCATGATTAAATATGATCAATTTAGAGACAAAACAATTAGGGTTCATGATTGGTATTTCAGCACCACTAAAAACCCTTATGATTAGGATCAATTTATAAGCAAGTTCCAGTTTGAACCCTTATATACACCACCGAAATCCCAAAAATCTGATGTAGACAAATTCCAGCAACATCATTTTGTTTTATTTTTTCCAACAAATGTTCAAATTCTTGCGAAACCCTTTTAGATCCCCATCCTCCTTTTAGACCATCTGTGTGGTGCACTTAGCTCACAGAGCCTTAGATTCCAACATTCTTGACATAATATTTTAATTTTTTGTCATTTACTTTTTTCAACCTTTTTAAACCAAATTCATAACCAAAAAAAAAAAAATCAAACATATGTAACTATGTTACTAAATATCTATTATTTACAAAAAAATAGAGGAAGTATTTGGTTATTTTGGGGGCTTATTTAGAGTTACAGGCATCAATATCATTTAGAATATGTGATCACATCACACAAAAGACATTTGCGGGTTTAACAACATTAGTCTCGGAAATCTATTGGGACATGATTGACTTCAAGCATTTATGCGAACACAAGGAATGCAAAATTTTAGAATGCCCTTATGAGATTGAATCTATCAGGCAATGGCTCGCGTAAGACTTTGAAAATTTACTACCAACAAAAATATGAATAAACAAACATAAATGAACACAAAAACCAAAAAGATTAGTAAAGATTAGTGCCCATAGGTCTTACAAATAACAAACGACAATAGGTATACTAGGCAAGATTCGAAAGGCTTCCTTTTAGCTCCAACACATGAAAGCTTAGAAAATAGAAACACAAGAAACATGCAACAAGAATAAAACCAACCAATAAAATTAAAGAGATGAAAAGGAGCAGGAGCATGAGTTATCATATGGCCTAGAGTGGTTATCTCACCAAAATCAATAGTGTATCCGGTGTATTCTCATGGACATTTAGATAGATCCAAAGAGAATAGTCCAAATTTGCCAAAAAAAAAATATGACTTAAAAGGAGTTGTAGTAATAAATGCAAGCAAATATCTAGGAAGAGGGAATTTTACAATGGTTAGGGTTTAAAAAGATGAGGTGTGAAAGTTACAAGAGAACATGATAAATGGGGAAAAGAGAGTAACGGAGAGACACCATTCTTTTTTTTTTTAAGCCTTATACAAATGCACCTCCCCCACTCCCAAAGGAGAGAAAATACGTAGTTAGTTAAAATAGTTCAATCATCCCTCAATTGACTAGGCACTTAACCCGATGGGCTTAGGTGCTTTATAGATCTACTTTGTGGTCATTTTTGTCATGTCTTGCATGGCAATGGTTTAATATCATGGCAATCATTAGACCCCACCCCCCCACCCCCAAGGTAAAAGTTGTCGTCTGAGAAACATAAGCAATGGAACTATATAAAACAAAATGCATTTCTCATATTACACTCGTAAACAAGGATTCTATCTTTTTGAACTAGATTTCTCATATTGCTTAAATTGTCTATATTTCCGAGTTCTTCTCTTGCTTTTAAATAAATGTTTATTTCTCGATATGTATCTAAGTCATAAATATATTTTTTTCTCAAACAGTAGAATCTTACAATCCTCGATCCTGTGATCTGATCAATCTGAGTCAAACCCCCCCCCCCCCCCTTCCCCTTCGCCCGTGCGCGTGCTCGGAATCCTTGGTAGCTAGGATCCCGATCCTGACAACCTTGCTGGAGCAAATCTCTATAAGGTATGAATGTACTTAATATTTGTCTATATATACATCTTAGTACGTCATAACATTTATAATGCCTTGTATTCCGCTTGTGTCACTAAAACAGAAGTTGCCTATTTTGGTGGTCAAAATAGACCGCATGTACCTTAAATCCGCAGTCTGGCTGCCGCAATGACAACTAATCTTTCTATAATTTTCAACTATATATGTATAATTAGCAATCAATTGTCCCCCGGTTTGAAGATATATATTAAATCAATGTTAAATGTTAAATTATAATCCTTTTTTCTTTTTCTTTTTCAAGGATCGGAAGGTGGAAGCAGTTGTGTCAAGGCATATGGCTTTTGTAATATAAGTCGCATAAGGTTATCATATTTCTTTTGTGGTTATGACTATTGTAATCATATATTTCTTTCATATGATAATCATATATTTTATTTGTGATTGAATGTTAGCATATGGTTGAATATGGTTCTATGTGAACATGTCGTTTGTTTTAACATAACATGAAAACCGTAATTGTATTTGTGGTTATTGTGTTTGTGGAAATCGTATTTGTGATTAATATAACTTGGGACTCGTATTTCTTTTTGTGGTTATGGCTCTTTATGGTTGGATGTAATGGTTGCATTTTGTACTATGTGAGCTGGTATATTATGTGGTGTTGTAATTGTATGACATTTGTTGTAATGTGTTAAAATTCTGGCAGCAGCCCACTGGTTTTTTAAAAAAAAAAATTCAAAGTTGACTATCAGTTTTTTTAAAAATAATTACTTCCAGATAAATAATGGTTTACGATTGTCGTTTAGTTTAAAGCCCGTTGTAAAATAAAAAAACTATGCAAATAGATGATGTTTGTACACCGTCATTTATCTGACAATCAATTTTTTAAAAATAATTAATTCCAGATAAAGGACGGCTGAGAATTATCGTTTAGTAATCTCGTCGTTTTAAACGTCGATTACGACGTCGTTAATCAACGACGATATATAACTGTTATTTATAAATAGCGACAAGTTTATAAACGACGGATGTGGTGACAGAATACGATCATTGTTGTTTGAGATAAGTAATGGTCTCTGACCGTCGTTTATAGGCAGTTTTTGTGTAGTGAGGGAGAGGGGGCCGGGTAAAGTGAGTGTTGGGTTATGGTTATGGTGGTTAGGGGGGGCGTGTGTTAGAAAAAGGGGGAAGGAGGGGGGAGGGCCATATGGTACACTTTGAAAGTAAGGCTTCCGTTTTTGTATACATATCTATCACCAACGTGCTCTTGGCCTGCTAGTACTTCCTCTCTCCCATGTTGGAGAGGTTCCCAATTCAACTCCCAGTATGTACATCGTGGAGAGAACTTTCCCTCAAGGCATGTTTGCCTTGTTTGCTCCAAATTCTGGCAGTTGATGTTGTTGTGTGGAAAAAAAAACACAATCATGGAGAGACAGTGCTAGCTAACACAATTTCTTTTACCATGATTCGCCCACATATAGTTGGGCTACATTCACGAATTACAATTTTTCTTCATGGTGACCATATATCACGCCCAACGTAATGGTCTGTTTAACCATCAATCGTGCTATGACGTTTTGGTCCATTGCCCGTCGATAATATGCACATCGCAACTCGTGCTCTGTGTCTGACACCACCTGTGTCCATCGACCCGGAACCACCGTCCATCAACGGTGCTCAACACTTGCTTCTGTTGATCCCCTCTGCATGCTGCTGACTGCAGACATGCCAAAGGCCATGGTGGTTGCCAGCCGCACTCACCCAACGTCCGTTGACGCCCTTCGCATACTGATGACTACAGGTGTGCCAATGACCTCGAGGGTGGCCAACCGCACTTGCCCCACATATGTTGATGCCCTCCATATGTTTATCGCCACACAAGCATGCCATTGTGGCTAACTCTTTCACGAAACCGAGCACCCGTCGACGTGTCAGTCTTGGCGTTGATCTCCTCGGATCCAGGGTGGCTCCCCCAGATCTTTGCTTTGTCATGAGTCACTTTCATAACTCCATGAGTCACTTTCGAAGGTAGTCATGTACCTTAAGCAATAACCATGGCTCCTCTTGATACCTTCCATGAGTTACTTTCGAAGGTAGTCCTATACCCAGAGTTTGCTAACTGACAAACAAAAGTCAGATTCTACTTCAATTAAGAAACATGCCCCAAATTCTTCAGTTTTACACATGTCTCACTTTACATATTTACCTGCACATCTCCTTTACCAGTAATGCTACAAGGCACATCATCCCCTATATATACCTTTGATTCTCAATGTCTCCTCCCACATAACCATGTAGGACGTCCTTCCACAATGTAGCATGAAAAGATGCACCCAATTCACTCACCCATGACATCATTGGTGGCTAAAGAAAAAATCAAGACTTCCGAAGAATCACTTTCATTGGTTAAATTGACAAAATCATTACCATCATGACTAGTGCTCTCCTCATGATTTCTTGCAGATTTGTAGCCCTACTTGTGGTGAAATTTCTTCTCGCGGCTCCAATACTTTCCAATGACCTTGTCATATGGTGTTCTGGATCTTCTTATGGAGTTCAACTTACTATGCAATCGATCTCCCATTTTTGTTATTCTACCTTTTTCAATATTTAACATGCTCCAAGATTTTTTTGCAGATGGACCTGAAGATTTTCTTCGTAATTCTTTGATCAAAAAAACACCCATAACATTATCAAACTTTAACTTCCCAATACCTGTGGAATTGCTTACAATCATCACCAATGTGTCTAGATGAACTCGCAAGTTAACCTTTCCTAGACTCTGGTAATCCAGAGACAATCTAGTGTTATGATTTCATCATCAAAGTTGATCTCCATAGACTCCAATTGCACCATGATGATGTTAAACTCATTGAGGTATGTCAAGCTATCGCTATCCATCTTTATACTGAATAACTTCTTTATTAAGAAGACCTTATTGGAGGCTGAGGGTTTCTCATAAACATTTGATAAAGACGTTATTAAATCTTATGCCATCTTCTATTTTTTACTATTGAACACCACATGTGAGGATAATGTTAACCGAATCGTGTCAAGGGCTTTTCTGTCAAGTATTTTCACTCATTATCAGTCATCTTCTTTTGCATATTTTCCTCCAAAAGGAAAATAAAGATCCTTCTGATAAAGATAATTTTTTTATCTGCATCTTCTAGAATCCAAAGTTCAAATTGTTGAACTTCTTGATTCTTAGCTTTCCTCTTCTCCCGCTATTGCCATCAATTAAACATTTATCTCTGATACTAGTTGTTGGAATAACAATGTAGAATATAGGCCAAGATTAGCATCTACCGGTGCGGGAATCCAAATCTTCCCAAGCTAGGGTGAATGAATAAATGAACATAGACAATTGCAAAAATAAGTCAACTTAAGACAAACAACAGACATGAAACGAAGTAAAACAATGATGTAAACCACACAAGCAAACCACAAAGAAAAAACACAGAGATTTACCGAGGTTCGACAATTTATCTTCGTTCTTTCACCACATCCCCTAATTTCACTATGCTTCAAGTCAGAGGCAAATTGCTTGAGTCAAGAGTCTCTCTCTCTCTCTCTCTCTCTCTCTCTCTCTCTCTCTCTCTCTCTCTATCTATCTCTCTATTATTATAATCCATTACATCCCAAGAAAACCCTAATGGCCCTTATATATGATCAATCCTCAAAGAAACAACGTACAAACATAACACCTAGGCTTGATCTTAACATTGCCTGAGTCGATCGTGCGCACGGTCTTCCTGACATGATTAATCACAGACGTGGTACTGTCTAGATCATGCGCATAATGGGGAAAATCATGCACATAATGTGCCCAGGACATGCACTCGATTATCCCACCATGTGCACACTCTGTTTACTGTTATGGTATCATGCGGCTCCTGGTTCCGCATGCATAGATCGTGCGCGCATGATATCCCCATCATGCGCACAATCAATTCAGCTTTGTTTTCTGTCTTCTCTGCACAAGCGTATGGAGTTGTAGTCCCCTCCACCTCTTGGCTCCTTCCTTCTCGGTCTTGTTGGGCTTCATCTTGGGCTACATGTGACTCCTTGAACTTAGGATCCACACTTCAATAGGTCTTAGGATCAACAAAGTTTCAGCATGGATACGATCTGTCAGTGAACCTGCAAAACAACTCGAGCACACCATGATTTGGTTCCCAGTGTCAAGCCTTCAATGCTCAAGTTGACATTTTTTTAGGAATTTTGAGAGAAGATGCAGAAGATATACGATTGTATTCCTTGGCTTCAAGGCGATGGCTTCTTTATATAGGTTGTTGCCGACGGAATCAGAGGAGCCGTTTTAGTAACCTCCTTTAGCTTGATAGGATTTTCATTAATACCTCAACATGTGAGGAATTTTCTTTCTTAGGTAGGGGAGTATGGTGATATTTAAACGATTTCGTGATTAGGAGAGATTTTATATATATATATATATATATATATATATATATATATATATATATATATATATATATATATATATATATATATATATAGGGAAAAGGGATGTTGGACCTGAGGTGCAACATCGTTGCTGCACCTCAGGCATTGTTTGACCATCCTAGAAGTTTTGGAATTTGATGAAATTTGGTGAGGGTGTTGTCTAGGGTAAGATGATCATCCTCACCAATTTTTATCAAATTCCAAAACTTCTAGGGGGTTCAAATAGTCGAAGCAAAATCAGCCGTCCGCAGTCATTGTTAAAATCTGCAGATTTTGCTTCGACTATTTGACCCTCCTAGAAGTTTTGAAATTTGATGAAAATTGGTGAGGATGATCATCTTACCCCAGACAACACCCTCACCAAATTTCATCAAATTCCAAAACTTATAGGGGGGTAAACAAGCGAGAGGTGCAGCAACGATGCTACACCTCGGGTGCAGGCAGGGCCGCCCCCATATATATATATATATATATATATACTAGTAGTGCCCGTGCCTGTCGGCACGCAAAAGATTTCGAGGGCGACAAAACAAATTTTGAGGGCGTGAAAAAATTTTGTGGGATGGGTCAATATTTTAAGGATGGTAACAATAATTTAAAAGTGGTAATAATATTTCGAGGGAGGTGATAATATTTCTATAAAAGCATTTTGGCAAGGACACGTACATTCGGCAGGGGAGACAAAATTTACTAATAACACAATTGCACTTATATTTTGTGTGAATGGACTCACGGACTACATCGTATGCTCACAATATTTTGATGTAGGTGGGCCCCACTGATGAATCACATTCAGCTCTCCAATGCATACACATGAGTGGCTTGTGTGCGATTTATCGGTGGGGCCCATCTGCATCAAATGCATGTGTTCATACAACACATTGCATCAGATTGATACATCCACCTTACAATAATATTTTGAGGGTGGCAACAGAATCCTGACGGCTGTCGACTCCACTCAGGCCGACCGTATGCAAACAAACGATTGTGCTGAGGTATTAACTCGGAAACCCCATCATCTTTTTCTCTGCGCTAGAGGGGACAACCCCCAGACGACTCAACCCAAGGCCTCACCCATGCTCTGGTGGCATTCGATGGTTGTCGACTGATATCATCCAAGACTGGCATGCAAACAATGAATGTTTAACGTACGATACAATCCACAGACGACCCATCCCAAGGCCCCATGCACCTATGCACATTCTGGTTATTTGATGTCTAACGTCTCTCTCTCTCTCTCTCTCTCTCTCTCTCTCTCTCTCTCTCTCTCTCTCTCTCTCTCTCTCTCCACAGAGGGGACAACCCCTAGACAACCCGACCCAAAACCTCACCCATGCTCCAATGGCATTCGTCGAAAACTTGATGATTTCAGTGATGACTACTGACCAGCATGCAAACGAATGAATGATTTCAACACTACATTGTTTGGATCGAATGCCATAGGAGTCAAGTGTCACTATTGATGCATGAAAATTGAGCCGACATCTAGGAAGGGGAATCATGGTCTAAAAGCACGATGGCAACAACACCAAGATTGAATTAAAATAAATAATGTAAATGAGAAAAGAATACAAATAGAAAGATTGTGATAAAGTAGAAATTTTTTATAAAAAATATTAGAGAAAAAATTCATGTCAGTTGATACCAGTAGCCCAGACATGCTTTCTTAAAAGGAATCCAATATGATATATGATGATCAGGACACCATCATCATAACAATACTTGGGCAAAATGTTTCAGCCTGTGATCGAGACACCATCAGTAGAACAATAATTGGCTCCATCAGGTATTCGAGCAACAGGCTCCAACACATTAGCGAATGAACAATACTCCACTATCATGATGTAAATCGATTTTTAAAAAAGCCACATCAAGTTTTAAGGAGTGCATTTTTGCTATCCGATTCATTAGAGATCAAATCTCCTATAGTTCCAGTGACCTACAATAGAGACGGTAGTCGTCTAGTGCACACCACGTAGAACCATCGTCATCACAGTCGTCCGATTGAGTGCAATTTACCTGTAGTGTATGCCTGCCATCGGGTCCCACTTTGAAACACACTTATTCACAATGGCACATCTGCAGCACGTGCAAACAAATCAAACACTGGTCATATCTATAATGGTTTGTCAGTTTTGACCTGTTGATTATTCAAAGTTTTGTACTGTTTTCAACAATCATAGTAAGTTTTACCAAACATCTAATGGTTCGTGGACAGATAATGGTTTGTCGGTATCAACCTGTTAATTATTCAAAGTTTATCGGTGTTACATCTCAAGAGATACAAAATAAACTATGCTATACTTGTCACACCCCTTAATTGCTTCTCCAACCATTTAAGGCGAAAGGAATAAACCTTGGAAAAATGCTCGAATTACATCACCAGGGGGTCGATCCACAGTCTACCCCTAATCCAGGCACATAAAGATGCGCAGCTGCCGCCTCAACCCATTTTTTCCTCCCAGCAACATACTTTGTTTGTGGCCTAACAGCAAGGGCTAGAGCAACCCAGTCAATACCGCCATCCTCTGCAAGCTGAAACATGTGCCTCATCAGAAACCATAACCTCGTCAATCTCCATTACTTCTTGTGGGAAAAAGGAAAAGAAGAAAAATAGTTATAATTGAAAGAAGAAAAAAGAAGAAAAGAAAATCATGGATCAGACGTAGACGAAAAGAAAAACTCGAGAGAATAAAAACAATCAAATGGAGAGTGATTTTAACAATGAGGAAAATGCTAAGCTTTAGTGTGAGGAAAAATGAGGGAGACCTGCTCCAACATAATTAGTGATGGCTAATGATTTGAACCAAAACTTAATTATAAAAACAATATGCACTAAAAAAGGGAACCCATTAAAAACAATCAAATGGAGAGTGATTTAAACAATGAGAAAAATGCTAAGCTTTAGAGTGAGGAAAACTGAGGGAGAACTGCTCCAACGCTGGAATTGGCAGCATTCCAATTGTCATTCCGCCTCTAATATCAACGTCCTGAAACCGAAGAGAGATAGTGGAAAAAACGAAGTAAAGAAGAAAAATAAAAGAGACTCAGCAAGAGGAAAAGAAGGAAAAACAAAAAAAGGGAAAAAGGTTAAGTAAAGAAAGAATAAGATGAAGACCTCCATCGTTGGTTCGCCAGGCCTCAATCTCACTTGCGGTTCCTCTTTTATCTGGACCTCGACCTCCATGTCTCAATCATCCTAAAACAAAAAGGGAGAGAAAAAGGACAAAAAAAAATCGTCATAAACCGCAAACACAAACGATCCGTTTGGTTTGCACAATTAAACGGGAAATGGATGCAGTGGAAATGGATGCCTGAGAATGGAAGGAAGGGAAATAGATCACATGAGCAAACTACCTGCTAAAAGGGAGAAGGGAAAAAGAAAAAGGGAAAATGGATCACGTGAGCATCCAAACCGGACTCTCGCTGTTGCTCACCACATTAGTGCGGCCTACAACGGCGCCGGCGAGAGGATGGCCATGTTGGGGTTGCTAGTCATGAGTAGTCATGAGGACAACTGATCGAGCTTCCCACTCACCGTGCACCCATATCACCACCACCACATTCACACATGCACCCATATCACGACCACACCATCACCACCACATCCACACCACCACCACTACATCAACAACACCACCTCACCCCATCACATCCCAACCACCACCACAACATCACCACCACCACCACTGCCACTGCACCACCACGACATAACATCACCACCACCACCGCCACCGCCACCGCACGACCAACACCACCACCGCACCACCACGACATCACATCACCACCATCACGACCACCACCAACACCACCACGACATCACACCACCATCAGCACCACCACCACCCCATCACATCACCACCTCCACCACCACCCCACCATCAAACACGTGAAGCGAATCATCAGTGATGACCTTCTCCACATATGGGACAGGGGTCGACCTCGTCCTCGCAATCGATGGAGAGGTCGTCGATGGGGTGGGCGTTGAGGTCGGAGAGCGGGATGCCGATGGCGGTGGCGTGGGCCTCCGTTTTCTTGGAGGTGGGGACGCCGATGATGTCGGTGAGGATGCCACGGTGGAGGAGGTCGCCGATGCAGTCAAGGGCGTGGGAGGCGGTGGAGCCGATGCCGAGGCCAAGGACCATGCCGGATTCGACCATGTCGACGGCGCGATGGGCGACGATCCGCTTCAGGTCGTCCTGGGTGAGGGCGGTGGCAGCGGTCGGGTCAGTTGGGGAGGGGGCCATCGAGGGCTTCTCGGTGAAGATGAGGGTGGGGAGGGGGATCCCCATTTCTAGGGCTTGCGAGCAGCGAGCGCCGGATCGAGGCCGAGTGCAACTCTAGAAGACTCCGACGGTCGGATCGAGGCTGGGTGCAGTGCAAGAGGACTCCGACGGCCTTACCGGGACTGTTGCTCCTCTTCTTTGCGATGCGCCGGCCACTCCTTGCGTCGGCCGAAATTGAGAGAGAGAGAGAGAGAGAGAGAGAGAGAGATCGGAGGAGAGTGGGAGATCGAGAGAAAGAGAGAGAGGCATGGAGAGGGGGGGGCTTCCTGTGGAGATCGGGGACGGGGTCTGGATCCAGGCCATCACCGACTGCTGGTGCGACCTTCACCGGAGCAACGAAGGGGAAAGGGAGGAGGTTAGCTCTCTCTCTCTCTCTCTCTCTCTCTCTTGCAGTGAAGGGGAAAGGGGGGAGTCCTGGGTGCGATTTAATGAGAGAGAGGGTTGTGGAGATAGGGACGATCGGGTGAGAAGGTCCTGGAGATCGAGAGAGAGAGAGAGAGAGAGAGCAAAAGAGAGATCGTGCATCGTGCGAGGCGGAGAACGGGAAAACTGCTATTCTGGTACTGGGTCCCGAATGGTCAGGCTGGCATATAGATGCATGTGGATAACTGCTGCTCAGTTCGAACCGTTTGTTCCGAATGATTAGGCTGATTGACTGACGTGGCATATGATCACAACGTCAATTTGTCTGGTGGTTTTGTTGAATGCGATTCACTGGTGGGGGTTCGGACGACCAGAGAGATCTTGGTCTTTATTTTTCTAACCGTCTCTTATGTTTGTATCAAACGGCTCTCTTTATCCATTCGTAGTGAAATATTATATATATATATATATATATATATATATATATATATATATATATATATATATATATATATATATATATATATATATATATATATATATATATATATATATAGGGAAGTGCTAGAATGCGGCATGCGGTGCGTGCGGCATCGCACCGCAGCCGTCTGATGCACTGCTGCGTGCATCGCATGCACGCAACGCGTGCATCAGACGGCTGTGGTGCGATGCCGCACGCACCGCATATCGCATTTTTGCATACCCCTATATATATATATATATATATATATATATATATATATATATATATATATATATATATATATATATATATATATATATATATATATATATATATATATATATATATATATATATATATATATATATATATATATATATATATATATATATATATATATATATATATATATATATATATATATATATATATATATATATATATATATATATATATATATGGGCATGCTATGCTGCGGCATGTGGTACGTGCGGCACAGCACCGCAGCCATCTGATGCACGCGCTGCGTGCATCGCATGCACACAGCAGTGCATCAGACAGCATGCGGTAGGTGCCGCACTTACCGCATGCTGCATTCTAGCATCTCTCTCTCTCTCTCTCTTTCTCTCTCTCTCTCTCTCTCTCTATATATATATATATATATATATATATATATATATATATATATATATATATATATATATATAGAGAGAGAGAGAGAGAGAGAGAGAGAGAGAGAGGGCTGTTACAGTGAGCTGTGGGCTTTCGGGGGGGAAAGTGAGCTGCGGGTATTTTGACCCCCCAAGAAGTTATGGAATTTGATGAATTTTGGTGAGGTTGTTGCCTAAGATAAGATGATTATCCTCACCAATTTTCATCAAATTCCAAAACTTCTAGGGGGTCAAATGGTCGAAACAATTTTAACGGTGACTGTGGACGACAGAAATTGCTTCGACCATTTGACCCCCCTAGAAGTTTTGGAATTTGATGAAAATTGGTGAGGATGATCATCTTATCCTAGGCAACAACCTCACCAAAATTCATCAAATTCCATAACTTCTTGAGGGGTCAAAATACCCGCAGCTCACTTTCCCCCCCGGCAGCCCACAGCTCACTGTAATAGCCCTCTCTCTATATATATAGAGAGAGAGACATGCTATAATGCGGCATGCGGTAAGTTTGGCACCTACCGCATGCCGTCTGATGCACCGCTGCGTGCATCGCATGCATCAGACGGCTGCAGTGCGGTGCCGCACGTACCGCATGCCACAGCATAGCATGCCTCTCTCTCTCTATATATATACCTGGGATTTTCCATGTGTAGAACCTTGGGGACACAGTATGCATTACGGATCTTCGGTATTCGCAGCTGCCTCTTTAACTATTTTTTCAGAGGTAGCAGCAGGAAATAAATTCATAAGCCTCTTTCTCTTGATATAGTAGTGATCAACACCCAACAACACTGACTCATCAAAGAAATATTTAAAGCAGGACAAATCACCATGTCTTTAACGAGGATAGGGGAGTGAACTCCACTTAGCTCTTCGTCATCTCCTTTTTGTGTGGGCCCCACACCTCGGCAACAAATCAACGTCTGCCACGTGGTAGTTAGCCGCCAAGTATGATCCATCAACCAACTAGCTCCTGTTGGGTAACCCAGGCATTCGTTTCAAGTCTCTATCCACTTACCCCATGTTGCACTATGAAGACAAAGCACGATGCAGGGGTGGAGCCAGTTCGGGCCAACCATCCGGGTCAGACTCATTTATTATGCGCATGCAATTCCTAGCTATGAGTGTGTGACGATCAAACTTATAGAAATTAGACATTTAGGGCATAGTATCCAGTTATACACTAGTATACACACACTTTGTTCTTACTACCTAGAGAGAGAGAGTTTGTTCTTACTACCTAGAGAGAGAGAGACTTGTTTCTTACTACCTAGAGAGAGAGAGAGAGAGGGGGGGGGGGGGAGGGATGATTTGCTGTCTACTACTCCAGATGGTAAACGGCATTGAAGAGTCTTGCAACCACCACTCACATTCCTCGGTGCCAGCCCACTGCTTGGGGCACCTGGTTTTGGGTTCCCAATGCAAGGCCGATCCATACCCCCCGCCATTAAGACCCCGAAGCCACAGGGTGTGAATTCTATCACCCTCACACGTTCCAATGGCTTTGTCTGGCCTGCACAAGCCTTGTATAAATCCGGCCTCCAATGGGTGGAAGCTAGGGTTTAGAGGTGCACATTCCTTGTCCTGCAGACTCCCCGATGGAGGGCTGGTGCTGGGAGGTTGCTGCTTCTGGAACTAGGGTTTGCATGGAAGCTTTGAGGAGAGCTGCCTTTGCTGGCCTCACTTGCTGCTTCACAGTGTGTAAGCTCTCTCTCTCTCTCTCTCTCTCTCTCTCTCTCTCTCTCTCTCTCTCTCTCTCTCTCTCTCTCTCTCTCTCTCTCTCTCTCTCTCTCTCTTGCTGCTTCACAGTGTGTAAGCTCTCTCTCTCTCTCTCTTAAAAAAACGGAAGGAAACCATATGCATGCAGTTGGAATGGAATTGTGTATGTTTTTCTTTGAGAGCCCCTCTCTCTCTTTCTGTGTAGGTGGAGCCGTAATCGGGTCGATGTCAGGAGCGGTGAAGGGACAGACGACGGAGACTGGGCTGTTGCGTGGTGCAGCGATAGGCGCGGTCGCAGGCGCGGTCGTGTCGCTGGACGTGCTGGAGTCGTGCCTCCAAGGCCAGCTGCTCTCCAAGGTCCGGCCATCGATCACTGGCTATAGGGTCTGAATTTTGTTGCCTTCTAGTCAGGCCGGATTGGGTCCGGTTCAATTTTAAGCACGAGTCGGGTTCGGTTTCGATCAAATCTGAGTCGGAGTCAGCTTAAATCGGATGGAGAGTACGTACACAGAGCTAGCCCTTACCACCGAAACATGTCATGATCGTAGCTATCCGTTGCACCCAGATCCGACCAATGAATCACATTCAGTCTATGATCCGATGTCATGTCAATCGACTAACCGTTCGAGACAAACGCTTCGGGCTGATTAGCACTAGTTAGTCATTGTTAGTTACCCAACTCTGATGGCCATGACCTAGGGTAATCTAGGTGGCCGGACTTGCGTAGTTACCGAGACCGCTGTTTGCTGATCTACCCATAATTTTCATGAGATACGGTAGAGCTCGATCCCAAGATGGGATAGTTTTCCTTCATTTGAAGAATCCAGCTGGCCTAGTCCATGTTGCTCATGATCACTTAACCGGTCCACACCACCACAAAATTTGACTTATAGCATGCTAAAGAGGCCCATAGTTTTGTCAAAACAAGCTTGAATTGAATTATTACTCTCTCTCTCTCTCTCTCTCTCTCTCTCTCTCTCTCTATATATATATATATATATATATATATATATATATATATATATATATATATATATATATATATAGGCGGGTGTCCCGAAATCTTTCGGGCAATGACCCATTTTAAGCTCGGATTAATTTGTTCGAGAGTGAAGCTCAACCCACTCATAATTTTCCACCGCTAGGGTGGCTGAGGGGGGCCACGGCCCCTCCAAAGCTGAAACTTTTCTTAGGGGCCGACCCCTTTGAATTTTTTTTAAAAATCCTCACAAACATCCCCCCTCAAATTTTAAATTTTGGAATTTCTGGATCCGCCACTGCCCACTGCACTCCTAGGTAAATCAAGGGGTTTTTGTAGGATTCAAACACACAACCTCCTCATCCAAATATTAATTGCTTGCCTACTCTCCTATCCCCTGGTGGGTATATAATTCCTCCTCTCCTCTCTCTCTCTCTCTCTCTCTCTCTCTCTCTCTCTCTCTCTCTCTCTCTCTCTCTCTCTCTCTCTCTCTCTCTCTCTCTGTCAAAAAAACAATGCAGGTGGCTCTATTTGGCAGCCTTCTAAACGGGAAAGTTTTCCGGGAATGGGTGAGTCCGGCGATGCTCAAGGCATACCAATGGCAGGTAAAAAGGATGGACAGTAATAGATGTTTAGATCTTTGTTTCCAGATAAAAAACAAAGGATAAATTATACTTTGCCCCTCTGAAGTTTAGCTAAAAAACACTTAACACCCATGTAGTTTATTTTGTTCCAAATCGTTCACTAAAGTTTGAAATGTTAGCACAATAACCCCCCTTTAATCAACTACTTAATTTCCCCTTTTTGTAATTTTTATTTGATCTAAACTGAATTGAAGGGGGGCAAAATGTAGTTTTTTTTTTTTTAACTATACGGTGTTAAGTGTTTTTTAGCTAAACTTCAGGGGGGGCAAAGTGTGATTTACCCTAAAGGAAATCGTTGGCTGATGATTAGTGAGCCTGACTCTCAGATTAACATGATTGAAGAAGGCCAAACGGAGGCCTCGGATATCTTCGCCACCGATCGAAGCAAGGGTTTGCTTCCAGATATCATCAAAAGGCTGCCTGCATTCAACATCATCAGCACTCGTCGCAAGATGGCAGATTCCTTTGCAGAGACCACTTGTGCTGTTTGTCTGCAGGTATGTGAGTTTATGGTTGATATTAACAATTACAAAGCAAAAAGAAAATGCTTTTTTTTTCTTCTTGTTTAATTTTTTTTTGCATATAAAACCCTGCCAGTGTTGTATTTGCAAAGAAACCATTGGTCTCCATGCTTTTGGATCCAAGTTTAACCAGTTCATCACTACTCCCAACATGTGTCGGATCATCCTCACTATTTTCAATAGATTTATCAGAAATTTCTGTAAGGTCCCCAATGACTTTTTCCTTCAATCGGCTGAGAGAAGTTCGATCATCGAAGAACTCAATATCATGGGCTGGATTCAAGTTTAACCAGTTCACCTCTACTAAGTTCATAGATGAACATAACCCTTTGAGTGTGATGAGTATCTAATGAATATACATTCAACAACTCTAGGGCCAAGCTTCCCAATATACTAAGTATGAATACGACATGGCTTTCGAAAAGGATTTTCTAACCAACTAATTCAATATCGCTCAAGAAGAGAGGAAGAGGAGGCCGCACTATTAGAGCAGTAGAGATCATGAGCTCGGATTGTATGTAGTATAAAATCCATTGTAACGGAGGATGAGCATTTTTCTCTTATGTCCCGAGCGAATCGGCTCCAAGAAGGAGGGATTTTGTCTAGGAGTTATCTTATAAGGTAGAATTTTTCAAGTTTGGTATTCCTAGCTAGCTTCTAATCTCTTCGCAAGATTTTCTAACTCTTGAAGTTGATCACCTATTTATGTACCATTTATCATTTTGAATTTGCTAAAGCAAGAGGAGTGACACAATTTTTCAGCAGTATCATCCCTTCCAAATTGATGTTATAATTTTTTCCAGATCTCCTTGGCAGAGGGCACTAGGTACTTGGATATAAGCATTATACGGTTCTGGAGAAAGAATGCTAAGTAGTTGATTTTTGCAATATTGATAATAAAGTTCATTTATGGAAAAAGGTTTATCTACCCCATTTTCCTTATTAGTGCGCACCACAGAACGAGAGCCTCATCCTCTTTATCAGATCGAGGACCCGAATGTCAGGAAGGAGTCCTTGAGTATTTAACCAATATCGAGCTTGGGGTTTCCACCTATTATAATCCTTGCTACCAAATGTTTCGGGTTTTGCAAATGATCCCATAGAAGGTTGATCATTATAAGGCAAATACATGGGCTAAATTTGAATTAACAAATAAGAGAACAAAAAAAAGAAGAATATGTGTTAGGAATTTTCAGAACATGAAGATACTCTACTATATTGTTAGAAACGGGTGTGCTGAAAATTCCAAGCAAAACACAACAATAAATCTAATATCGATTGATCGAATGAATTATGCTTAAAGAAATAGAAATCATGTCTGAATTGACGAAGCGACTACCCTCAAAGAGTATCTTTCCACTTGTGCATAGTTGAATAAGATAGCTCTCCTATGATGCTACGTCACTCGTCCGATCAGCACAGCAACCAAACGGGATGGACCACAATTCGATTTAGCCGATTTTCAACATTCTTTGTCATAAACTTGTCCTCCAATTTCTTCCACAACTCCAAGACATTCATTTCCTTCATAACAAAATACTTATGAACTTTCACAAGACAAAGCCGAATCGTGACGCACGTCTTGCGATTGGTCTTGTCCCAATCCTTGGCCGACATCTCCTCCCGTTTCTTCTCTTCTAAAGCAACATCCAACTCTTGTTGAATCAACACATCTATAACTTTGCATTGCCATATGCCAAAATTATTTGTGTTATCAAATTTCTCTACTTCAAATTAATTTACGGTTTGAGATTGTTGTATTCAAAGACGTGGAAGACTTGTTAGATGACTCCCCCATTTTTCCGGACAATTAAATCCACAAAACAAATTAATTGCCAAGATCAAGAACCTGGACACTCTGATACCAATTTGTTGTTTGCGGAAATCTAGCGAATCAATGCAAACAATATGGGTTCAATACAAAAACAATACTAGAAAGATTTACCAGCAAAATTAAACTCAAAAAAGAAGTAGAGAAACAAACCACAAAAGAAGACACATATATTTTAGGTGGTTCAGACTTTGTCCTACATCGAGTTGCGGCAGCACGAAGAGATCCACTATCAAATCAAAAGAGTACAATATGGTTCTTCAAACCCTTGAGCAAGCCCTCCAAACGGCTTTCCAATTCTCTTTCAAAGATCTCTCACCAAAAAGAAAATCAGAAACCCTAGACTCGTCCCTTTATATAGTAGGAAGAGGCCCGTACAAATTCTAATAGGGTTCCACTCCAAACCTTTGCCAAATCCGAAACCAACTGAAATTCCTAAAGTCATCGTGCGCACGATGGGGCATCGTGCACATGATCAAAGATGGTGTAAAAGTTGGACGAGAAAGAAAATGTGCACATTGTGGGGACTTCGTGTGCACGATCTGGACAAAAAGTCGTGCACACGATGTCCCCACCGTGAGCACCGTCTGCACTTGAGCCAACTAATTTATGGAGGCAATTTTGTGTGCACGATGAGAAGTGTGCATACATTCTGCAATTGAGCCAAATACCCACAATTGTTCCATGATGCTTCCAGTGTCACTGGGCTTGGGAGTTTGGGTTTTATTCTTTCGGGGTTTTTTTGGCGTGCTTTATATATGTATTAGGTGTACCATGGCTAATCGCTGGATTATTGTACGTACCTTATGCTTTTTGAATGATAATATAGTGTAATCATTTTTACCCCAAAAATAAACAAAAACTAAAATCCCCTAAAACATGGCCAATATGAAAATCATGTTTTACCGGCAGGTATTGCTGATCGCCACTAAACATTCTTTTAGCATCTGTTACCTGTCTGCCGCAAAAGGGTGTATCTCGAGAAATTTTGTATGTAACTTTTAGCGATGGCCACATAGCGAGTGCTACTAAATATATCGTTAATGTTAATTATGACAGTTGTCACTAAAACTTAGTCACTAATTCTAATTTTACCCATTCCTTATTGGATTAACTCTACTTATTAATGTCTAACTATAGAGGATTTAGCAGAATTGATTAATCAGAAGTCATTAGTTTGTAATGGAGTTTAGTGACATACCCAAAGAAAACAGTGTTTTTTTTCCTTCTTCTATAAACTAGTCTTCTCATTTTGAAAGGACAAGCAAAGCTATGTTTCATTTTAACAGTTGGTTGTGGTATTTATGCAAAAGTTTTGAAGCCAAGGTTCTTCTTCTCAGGATCTCAATGATGGAGAGAGTGCAAGAAGGCTTCCTGTTTGTGGACACTTCTTTCACATGTTATGCATAGATGGGTGGCTAGTGAGAAATGCTTCTTGCCCTGTATGTAGACAACATGTGAAAGATTTCTACTGAGTTGCCTACTATCAGAAGTACTACTTCAAATATCGCAAATGATGTTGTACGATCACCCAGTCGCCATGATATGAAGATTCTCAGGGAATTGGACTACCTTTTTTCTTTCTTTTCTGAGAATGCTCAGAGAATCTAATAATCTTAATGAACAAAATGATGTTGTAATTGTGCTAACACTCAGAAGTATTCTTGTCTGTTATGACAAATATTGTGATGGATGTTTGTAAGGTTGATCTCCATAACTATTGTCACTCACCTTATATGGTTAATCAGTAGCATGTAACTGTTTAAAGAAAAATCTGAGGCAAAAATAAAAGCATTAATTAACATTAATGCCCTAATCAATTTCTAATGAATGATCATATATTGTGCTATCCCGAAACAAGGTACCCACACTGTATCTATTCTAGTAGTAGCCATGTAAACACCTCTACCAAAAGAAAAATGTGCTACAACTACGGTTGCATCCCAGTGGTTAACCCCACTATTCCCTCTCATGTAATCGCAAGATTGATTCCCGGGTTTAACTTATGCCGTGTGGCGTATAAATAAAGTGGTACACCTATGGGTAGAACCAAATCTTGGTCTTTGGCGAGGAAAAAAAAAACTTTGCACTCCTGCAGTTTACAGGTTTCAAACCATCATCTCTCTTGTGCAATAGCACTTACGGACATCGCTCTCATCAGAACAAGTATGTCCTCTTAAAAAAAAAATAAGTTTTATAGTTATTGTTTGCTCATGTGTTTTCCTCACCCACTATGACATATCTATCTTGCATTTTGGAAAAGATGCTTCTCATTCTCCAATTTTCCCAGGTTGAGCATGATTATTGATCGAGTGCGCGTCAGGTACCTCATCTGAGGGTTAATTCTTGAGTTTGTGGTTCAATCTCGATCCAAGAGGCCTTTTCTCGAGGGCGTGAAGGGGTCTTGATTGTTGATATGAAAAAATTAGGGGGTATTTATGTAATATTTCAAAATTTGTGTAACGCTAATAATATAAAGGGCGTTACAGGGGAATGGGTGTATTATGTGAGACGAGTTTCTTGAGCAGGAGAGAAACTCTAAGGCAGAAGTTTTCTCGTTGACATAGCGATTGCTTGTACCTTATGTCAAATATCGGTTTCTAGTGGATTCTGATTGTTGTCACCCATGGATTTTTCTGATTTGGGCTTTTCATGTAAATTCTTGTCTCGTGCTTGTGCTGTGTTTTATCTCTCTTGTCTTTATTTTCAGCTATTCGCAAATTTGTGATTGTTTTGCCTTTGCAATTAGCTCTGATTGTGTTTGCGATCCCCTTCCACGATGCAACATTGACTAGAACTTTCATTGATAGAAAAATTCTCCTAGGTTACAATATTCATGACACAACTAGCTAGTTGTCATAACAGAATCCAAAACAAGGAAACATGAGTTCAGAATCGAATATCTCACCAAACGATGAGCAGCCCCATTGGCCTCCTTAGAGCATCTTCAGTGGATGACCCATATGCATGTGTACTTTGCATAGCCAAAGGACTACCAACTCAGCTTATGCATAAAATGAAAAAAATAACTCCAGCGATCACCCATATGAAGTTTTTACAAAAACACCTTCAAGCTCCAATCTGATCAATCTACCTTGATCGATCCCTGTCTCAATCTCTCTCTTCTTGGTGGAGAGACCCTAGACGTCTCCCTTGCACCTCCATCCGTCAAAGCCTTCACAAAACCCTAAAAGTTCCCTTTTATAGGGCCTCTCAAATACTAGCCACTGAAGCGAACGATCAAGGTAACCCAGCCCAACTTTGCCCGAGCGAGCTCACAGTTCGCTCGGGCGAAAAGTACATATGTTATGTGAGTCTGTCTGTACAAGAACTTCGCCCTCGACTAGCTAAGAGCCTTAGGTTGGCTAAGGGTCTTCGCCCATATGCCTTAGGCTAGCCGAGGGTCTTTCACCCATCCGTCTTCGATCTGTTGGATGAGGGCCTTCACACATCTAACTTCTGCTGGCCAAGGGTCTTCGGCTAATCATGTTGTTTGGGGAGCTGTGAGCACATACCCCCCTTCCCTTCTGTCTCCTTCTTCATGGGGATGGACACCCCCAACAATCTCCCCCCCCCCCCCCCCCCCCCCTCCAGACCCATAGAGAGGGAGAACACACTTCCACACCTATCAAACCATTCCGATGAGCTCCCGGTAGAGCTTGTGCTTCTTATTTGTAATGGTCTTCATCAGGATATCTAATGGATTTCTACTAGTATAGACCATATCAACCTCCAGATCACCATGCTCGTGTGCCTCCTGTATCCATCAATACCGCACATTGATGTGTTTGGTCCTCCCATGGTGAGTTTATTCTTGCTCAGGTCAATGGTGTTTTGACTGTCGCAAAACAATAGGAACTACTCCTGCTTCAAACCCAGACCATGAACCAGATGCATCAACCACATGAGCTCCTTCTCTATTTTTCCGTCAAGGCTATACACTCAGCTTTGGTTGTCGCTAGTGTACACTTTTGAAGTTGTGACTTCCACGACACTGCCCCTTGCGAATGTGAAGAAGTACCCAGACGTAGATCTCTTGTTATCTAGATCCCCTGTATGTCAGAGTTGGTGAGTCCATCCAGAACTGACTCTCCTTCTCCAAAGCACAAATACAACTTTGAGGTTCCCTTCAAGTACCTCAATATCCATTTGATGGATGCCTAATGTTCCTTTCCTAGATTCAAAAGAAATTTACTCATAGTGCCAATTGCGTGAGCGATGTTCGGTCTGGTATACGGACTATACATCAGGCTCCCCATAACCGATGAGTATGGAATGACACATAGTTCCCACTTTCCTTCTTCAGTGGTCGACGACATCCTCAAGCTCAGCTTGAAGTGGCTAGCAAGCGGAGTGCTAACCGGATTTTAGATCTTCCTTCATGCTGAAACGATTCAACACCTTGTCAATGTATGCATCTTGTGACAGCCAAAAATTTTAAGCCTTCATGACATGCTCGATCTTCATCCCAAGCATCAGTTGTGCCAGACCCAGATCCTTCATATCAAAGGATTGAACAAGTCCATTTTTAGCTTGTTGATTAGGCTTACATTTTTTACCACAATCAACATGTCATCGACATACAACAACAATGCGATAAAGCTCGTGTCTAAGAAGAATTTGACATAGACACAGTGATCTGCATATGTCCTCTTGTACTCAGGACTCACCATGAATGAGTTAAACTTCTTTTACCATTGTCTCGAGGCTTGCTTGAGCCCATATATACTCTTCTTCAATCTGCATATCATCTGTTCCTTGCCTTTCTCCTCGATGTGCCATGTAGATCTCTTCATTTAACCTACCGTGAAGGAAGGCAATCTTCATGTCTAACTGCTTGATCTCAAGATCCATACTGACAGCAAGTCCCAACATCATTCTGATTAATGTCATCGTTACCATCAAAGAATTTTTTTTTTTGTGAAGTCTATACTTTATCGCTGCTCGAACCCTTTCACCACGAGTCTGGCCTTGTGCTCCACATTCTTCCCGACGTTGCCCTGTTTGAGTTTGTAGACCTGCTTGTTCTTCAAAGTTCTTCCTCCCCTTGGTATCTCCACCAGCTCATAAGTGTTATTCGTATTCAAAGAAGTCATCGATCTTCTTGCATAGATCTCATCCCATGATCTTTCTACTTATGAGTTAGAGCCTCATTTAGGCCTTCTGGATCCCCGCTTATTGGCAAGCAGAATATACTCGTCATTTGGGTGTACACGACTGATGTTCCCTTGCAAACCTTCGAACCTGAGACCCTGCAACTTCTTGAGGATGATGAAGAGGAGGCTCTTCTTCTTCTACATGTTCAACATCCTCAACCTCGATCTACATTTCCAGTTGGTTCCGCTCCAATTGGCCATTCTTCTTATGCCTCTCTCTCATCCTCAACATATGATAGTGGGGAAGGCACGGTAGTGAGATTGGGTGCACCTTGTCGGCTCTTTTGCATTGTACAAATTAGTAATTATTTAATCTTTATAGAAAATCACACCTGTCTTCTCACGAACTTTCTTCTGCTTCGGATCAAACAGCTTGTAGTCAAACTCCTCATCTCCATATCTTGTGAAGATGCACGGATTGACCTTCTTGTCCAACCTCAACTTATATTCCTTTGGCGCGTGGATGAATACTACCTAAACACCTTCAGGTAGGTATAGTACACATCCGTCTTCATCCAGACATTTTCTGGAATATCACCTTTCAACAGGGCTGAGGGAAACCAGTTAATGAGGTAGCAAGCAGTGTGAGCTGCTTCTCCCCAAAGCACCTTCGATAGCTTTATCGTAGCCAACATGCACCGCACCTTCTCTATGATGGTGCAATTCATCCGCTCTACTACCCCATTTTGCTGTGGAGTACGGGGAGCAATCTTTTCATGCCGAATGCCATGCTATATGCAGTGCTCTTCAAAAGCCTATGGCGTGTACTTGTCGTTGTTATCACTACAGAGGCACTTCAGGAGCTTTCTTATTTCTCTTTCCGCTTTCACATGAAAGGCCTTAAATTGTTCATAGACTTAATCTTTGGATCTAAGAAAAGAGATCCATACCTTCATGGAAGCATCGTCGATGCACGTGAGAAAACAACGATTCTCACCATGCATCTCCACATTAAAAGGACCGTATGACAATGTGCACTGGATTGAGCAAATCCGTCTTCCAATCAAGCAATCATATATCACACGAACTGAGACGTGTGGAGTCGGAATCTGAGAATATCACCTTCTTCTTCTTAGAAAAAATTTCCAAAACTTTAATCACTCATGCGTGCAAATGCGTATGCCATAAATCCGGAGTAGATCCATACTCGGACACATGCAATCCATCCCTTCATAGCCGAGTCGTCATCTTATATTCCCTTGGCCATGAACTAGGGGTGGGACTTGGGCAGGTCTGACCCGAACCCGACCCGCCCAACCCGAACAATGGACAAACATGGGCAAAGCTGGTTAAAAACTTGGACGGGTTTGGACAAAAAAAGATCAACCCAATTTCGATTTAGACGGGTTTGGGCACCGATCTCCCCAACTCGAGGAACCCGAGGAAGTGACACACTAAGGTTAAATGCTTTGATAGTTTTTTTTATGGAAATCAAAGACCGCCTATTTTATGTTGAATGCTAAGAATTCATTTGAAATATGTGAGGATATCGGTTGGACTTTATGTTTTTGTTATGCAAATCAATGATTTTTTTTATCCAATTCAAAAATTTGTTGAATTTTTTTCCATCTAGCTATTTATGTGCACAAGCATTTCTAATTGGGCAACCTACCCAACCCTCTTATTATTTTGCAAATTGGGCAACCCGAGCAACCCGAGGAACCCGAGGAACTAGAATGGGCAAGCATGGGTTGGACTTCCATGGGTTCCCTGGGTTCCATGGGCAAAACGGGCAAAGGTTTGTGCAAGTCGGGTTGGGCATGGGCAGACCCTTCAACCCGCCCAAGTCCCACCCCTACCATGAACAATGAGCCCCTAGTGAGTTTCCAAACTCCATCACCAAACTGGTTCACATATGCATACCGATTTAGATCAAGCCCGGACATCAAATTTAGGTGAAGATATGGAATATGTCTTATATTCTTCAACACTAATGTGCAATCCATATTAGTCCTGATGCAGACATCTCACACACCTTAGATCTTGGAATAACTATTATTCCCCATCTTTACATTGTCGAATTCTTTAACCTTGTATATTGTGAAAAAATCCCTTCATGGTTTGGCATGATAGAAGGCACCCATGTCCACCACCCACTCGATCTCATGATTGACAACATATAGGCACTCCTCCCCATCATATAGGATCACCACCTTATTTTTTCTACTGAAGGTGGTGGTAGTCCCATCCTTCTTATCAGCTTCAACCTTCCTATCCTCCAAGTCTTGCTTGAAATTTTGTTAGAATCTCTGCATATGGCCCTCGACACCACAATAGTAGCATGTGAAGTTTCCTCTCAAGTTGGGCCTGTCTTGTGACTTTCCAAGCCTGTGTGGCTTTCGACTTTTGCTTCTCCCTCTTGTGTCATGAACGAGAGTCTATGGCTGATTGGTCCCCATGACCTTCCTTCTCGTCTCCTCATTGAGAAGGTTACTTGTAACCAAGTTTATTGTGAGCTTACATCTGAAGTAGAATTGCTCACAGACACGACCAACATCTCCTAGGAGTCTGAGATAGAGCTAAGAAGTAATAGGGCTTGAAGCTCGTCCTCCATCACCATTTTCATGACTGCCAACTGATTGATGATGCTCTAAACCTTGTTCAAATGTGCGCTTTGTGATGGAACTCCCTTCTTGATACTTCAGATTAACGAGCTTTCGGATCAAGAAAACCATATTATCGATGGTCTTATGCTCATACAATTCTTGAAGCTTGTCCCATAAGACTTGCACCGAAGTCTTTGTGGACACATGGTAGAAGACGTTGTCGTCCAACCATTGTTTGATGGTTTTGATCGTCTTTCGATTCATCAGCTTCCATTGTTCATCTATATATCCTTCGGTCTTGCTGTACGTATCACCCTTAATCGGCTCCCATATCAACCAATTTGAGGCATTAATGCTAATTATCCATGTATTTTGATTGTTCTCCATCTTAGATTATGTCCCAAAAACCTGCTCTTCAACTGATAGGATGCGGTCACGCTGAACAGTCAAAGCAGAACTTCGTCGAACACGTTGCGTGCACTACACCAGGATCTTAGCCAAGCTCTGATACCACTGATGGATACCCTCTCGTCCCAAAACCAGGGTCGTAAGGGAAGGTCCATAGAATGTATATGAAGACATCACCACCCAACTCCTGTCGATGTGGGACTAGACCCAACAGTCGTTGCTCTACTGGTCGCCAATAACGCACTAGCCGTTACCCTATGATTATGCTCCAGAGACGTAGCACTCCTTACGATTGCTCCAACTACTAGCTAGGAGAGGCCTATATAAACCGAGGCAGTCCTATGGTTTCTACACACTGAGAAAATTATCTCAACTTCGCTTTCTCTGCTTTTTACACTTGTTCTTTTGTTCTATCACTGGGTTTTTGAAAACTTTGTTGGGGTTCGCTGAAATCTTCTCAGAGTCGTGCCGACGAGAAGATTACTAGCGACATTACTATTCATATTTAATTAGTGAACATGATTATGCTTGAAGGAGGATCCCTCCATGTTTATTTAAAGGATCGCACCTTGCATGTGAGAGGAAATGACCACCGTGTACGGAGCGGGGGTGTCCCCCACATTGTATGCGGGTCGAACCCATTCGTGAATTAGATGCTCTTTGGTTGATATCTCTCTCGAGTGCGCTTCCATCGAGGGTCGTCATATCTCTAGGAGTCATTGTCGTGAGACTTGCATATAGGAATGCAATCCGATTCTTAGGACAACGTGTGGCACGCTTCGATCTCATATGCCTCATCTAAACTCTTCTTGTAATCTATAATACATGTGTGGACGCGGAAAAAAGCGCGGGTCGTCTTTATTGCGAATCACACGAGATTACAATTGTGGCCGGGACCCGGGTGGCTCGGGTGTAGCGAGTCCGGGTTGCGGCGAGTTTTGATCAGGGGATTGTGGGAAAGATCTTCTGGGGGATCCCTTTGATCCGCGTCTCCACGTGGTGTTCGTGCGAGAGCGCTGAAGGGGCTGCCCAGGACAAGGGTTTTACAGGGAGAGGGTTTTGGAGAGGCTAAGGAATGTCCACCGTTGCTTTGTCCCTTCCGTGCTTCGCGCTTTCTCGGCTAGGGGGTTTTCGGCTTCGTTCCTCGGTCTTCGCGCCTTCCTCGTTCCTTGCTTGACCTCGGTGTCCTTGATCGTCGGTTCGCGGCGTCGATCGAGATTTTGGCGTCGGCTTTGGCTTTTTGGCTTTGGCTTGGCTCCGGCGTGGCTCTGGCTTTTGCTTTGCTTCGGCGCTTGCACTTGGACGTAGCTGGGAGAGACTTGCGATGCTTTCGTTCTTCCGGACTTCGCGTCGTATCGGCTAGGACGTGCGGTGCTTTTGCTCGTGGCCGGCGTAGTCGCTTGGCTTTGGCACTTGCGTTGCTTTGGCGCGGGCTTTACTGGGGCTTTGATTTGGCTTCTTGCGTTGGCTTTAGCTTTGGCGTCAACTCGATCTTCTTCTTCGAACGACGTGGGCTCCTTCTCCGGTGCTTCGACGGTTTACGTGTCGACTGGACTTCTCTTCTTCTCCGGGCTTCTTTGGCGTGATCGGGGTCGAAGAATGCTTTCGAAGATGGTGGGGGTAGCACCGATCTCCGTGCGACGGTTGTAGCGTCGGCTTTTGTTGATGAAGACGACGGGGGTGGCGACGCTTCAGACGATCTGCTCCAGGCTTTCTTCTTCGTGGATGGCGCAGGCGTTAGTCGAAGACGACGGGGTGATGACGCTTCGCTTCTCTCCTCCGGGCTTTGGGGCTTGATCGGGATCGAGGATTTGTTGGAGCCGACGGGGTGGTGTCGCTCCTCTTCTTCTCCGGGCTTTTGGGCTTGATCGGAGTCGAAGGCTTGTTGGAGACGACGGGGTAGTGCCGCTCCTCTTCTTCTCCGGGCTTTTGGGCTTGATCGGAGTCGAAGGCTTGTTGGAGACGACGGGGTAGGGCCGCTCCTCTCCTTCTCCGGGCTTTTGGGCTTGATCGGAGTCGAAGCTTGTTGGAGACGACGGGGTAGTGCCGCTCCTCTTCTTCTCCGGGCTTTTGGGCTTGATCGGAGTCGAAGCTTGTTGGAGACGACGGGGTAGTGCCGCTCCTCTTCTTCTCCGGGCTTTTGGGCTTGATCGGAGTCGAAGCTTGTTGGAGACGACGGGGTAGTGCCGCTCCTCTTCTTCTCCGGCCTTTGCTTCTGGCGTCTTCGGAGTCGAAGGGTTCTTCTTCTCCGAGCTTTCTTCTTCGTGCACGGAGTCGAAGGGATGATCTTCGTGTGCAAGGGTCTTCACGTTGATGAGGACTTTCAGTAAGCCGATCCCTCGGGACAGGCTTGACTGTGCCTCGTGAAGCCTTGGGTCGGTGAAGAAGCGTCTCCTCGTTTGCAGAGCTCCCGCGCTTTGTCTTCAATCTTCGACCATTTTTTCATTCCCCCACCCCCTCTATTTATAGGCAAAGGGGTGGGGAGAGAGATATGGAAACTTTTAATTTTGAATCCCTTTTGTATCTCTCTCATAATTGCCCTGGATTTATTCATCCATTGATGAGGGGAATAACGTTTATTTGTTTTCCTTTTCTGGCGGGTGCAATTATGGCTGGATTTCGCACACGAAATCGATGGCGATCGGGCGCTTCGTCTTGTGCGTCGGATCGAGGGATCGGCGCAGATCCGCGTGTGTGCAGACGTCATACGCTACCTCCCCCCGCGCATGGCGGTATTTTTTCCTTTTCTTTCTTTTCTTTCCTTTTCTTTTCTTTCCTTTTTCTTTTCTTTCCTTTCTTTTCTTTCCTTTTTCTTTTCTTTCTTTTTCTCCCCTTTCCTTGCAGGGCCGGCCGGCCCCTCCTTGGGGTTCGGTCCCCACTAGGGCCGGCCCTATAGGGTTCAGACCCTAGTAGGGGCTGGCCCCTCTTGGGGCGGGGTCCGAGTACGTGTCGGCGCGCGCGAGTCGGGTCCGCGTGTCGGGTTTGCATCCGCGTCGGCGCGAGCGAGTTGGGTCCGCGTGTCGGGTTTGCATCCGCGTCGGCACAGCGTAAGTCGGGTTCGGGTCCGACGAAATTCGTGTGTCTACAAATGCCCCCTCAAGGACGAGTGCGTCGGTGGGAGCGTGTCGGGTTTGGACACGTAGGAATCGTAGAGCGCTTGTCCTTGATTCCTTTTGTGGGCGGGGTGGGAGGTCTATTTAAGGACCCCTTCCCCCTTCATCCGTCATTGTGCTCCTTTGCGAAGGTTCTGCCGGCTTCTGAAGACCGTCGTCGGAAGAGAGCTGCCCGGGGTTGCACGCGACTTGCTCCGTCTTCCCGGTGTCGCCTCTTTCGTCGGCGGCGATGGTGCGTGATTTCGCGGTCGTTGCGAAGGCGAGTTCGAAGCGACGATGCGACGAGGCTCACGGTGGGGAGGATGGAGGAGCGCGGATGAGGTGCGGGTTGCCTTCGCCGCCTCTCTCTTCCTCCTTCTTCTTCTTCTTCTTCTTCTTCTTTTTCCTTTTCTTTTTCTTTTTTTTTTCTTTTCTCTTCTTTTTTTTTTTTTCTTTCTTCTTCTTCTTCGTTTCCGGGCTGCATGGGCAGCAGCGGCAGCGGCGCCGGCGCGGGGCGCGGCGGGGCCGGCGGTGCGGCGGCGCGGGGCTGCAGCGCGCGGGGCGGCGCGCGGGGCCGGCCGTGTCGGGTTCGGGGCCGAGAAGGGCGACGGCCGGGTCGGCGCGGGGCCGAGAAGGGCGGCGGCCGGGTCGGCGCGGGGCCGAGAAGGGCGGCGGCCGGGTCGGGT
Organism: Chamaelirium japonicum; assembly: GCA_947650365.1. Classification (NCBI taxonomy): domain Eukaryota; kingdom Viridiplantae; phylum Streptophyta; class Magnoliopsida; order Liliales; family Melanthiaceae; genus Chamaelirium; species Chamaelirium japonicum. The sequence continues at coordinate 82,798,382 of OX393550.1, read as the reverse complement.
TCGGGGCGGCCCCGAGCTGCAAGCGAAGAAGAAGGAGAAGGAGGGGTGCGGGCCCCCCCCCCCCTTCCTTTCTTGCTGTTGGCTTCTAATTGGAAGGGGGCGGTGGGTCCCCCCCCCCCCTTTTTCCGGGTTTTTTTTTTTTTTTTTTTTTTTTTGAAGTTTTCACTTTCCTTCTTTTCTTTCTCCCTTCTTTCTTCTGGACTTCGAAGGCGCCAGTGGTAGCGGAGCCAGTCTGTAGCGTACGGGTGCGCAAGTGGCTGTGGCCCTGGCTGGGTGACGCTGGCGCCATGGGCGGTGTCGACGCAGTCGGGCCGGCGCGGTTGTGTCGGCGTGCTGGGTCGGCGCGGGCGCCGTGTGGGCCCGTGGGGGCGCATCGCGAAGGCTTGGGCGCCAGTGGTGGCGGGCCGATGAGTCGGGTGGTCCGCCTGACAGGGGTGCAGGTCCCCTTTTTTTTTTTTTGCACGCACTTGTCTTGACTTGCCTCCCTTCATGGTCTTCCAGGGCTCGCGTCTTCGAGAGTTTGGCTTCCTCGGGCTGGATAGACGAGGACTTCTTCGACGGGAGGAAATGCCTTTGTTTTCCTTACACTCGTGTGCGCCGCCACCGCAGCTCACGGCGGGAAGACCTTCTGTCGTTGCTCCGTGTCTTTGTGCACGAGCGCATCACGGAAGATGGAGTCGCGGATGCGACTTGCGGGATGCTGAAATTAAGCGAGAAGATCCATACTGACGAAGGGATCTCCATGAAGCTTCTGCGGCCGAGTTTGAGTCTTCCGTTCCATCATTGCGGTGAAGAGTTCGTGCCTACGCCAGTTGTTGCCTCGAAGATATGTGCTAGGCTGACCCGATGGGGCCCCGATTCTTGGCCTCGGGGCGACGTCCAGTACCTTTGCGGCTTTCGCGAGTGGATGGACGAGCTCTACGAGGTCTTTGGCGCGGAACCTGAGATGAACTTATTGGCCAAATTTCTGGCGCCGGCTCGTCGGGAGTACAGTCGTCCTGAGGGGATGTACCGCGCGCTTTGTGAGCTTTGGTGTCCGGAGACTAACACCTTCCTTACTGGGGCGGGGGAGATAGGCATCTCGCTTCGTGACGTCCATATCGTTTCGGGGTGCCCCGAGGTACGGAACTACTACCAAGAGGAGGTGCCTGCCTTGAAGGATCTGCTGGACAGCAGCTACGCTCCGAGTTCTTGCCTCCTTCTGTTCAAGGCACATGCTATCATTGCGGCGAGGGATCAATCTGATCGAGTGCGTCCTTCTTCTTGGGTCGATTTTTGGTTCAGAGGCGAGTATAGAGCTCCAGCGCCCTCAGCTCACCCGATGTGGAAGATTGCTCAGATGCAGAGACCTCCGCTTCGCTCCTTTGTGAGGCCTATCGATTCCTTGGCTCGAGAGAAGCACTCAATGGAGGGGAAGCAGTGCCCCTGGGAACTCCTTGGCCTGAAACGGGACAGCGAGGAGTGGCGATCGGTTTACCGAGCCGCCGGGCTGGTCATCTTTCTTTGCCGGTTCGTGCTTCCGTGTTCTGGGGAGGCCATTCGTCCGGGGACCTTCCTTGCTGCTTCCAGGATGGAGAGGGGCGAGCTCTTCAATCTAGCCCCAGCCATACTATGCGCCTTGTATCGGGCTCTCAGCGGGACTTACTGGGACTTGTCTGGCTCAGATAAGGCCAAGGAGGAGCTTGGCCGGTCGGCTGCTTTCGGACCCTTGCATTATTTGTACGGCTGGATAGCTCTGCATTTCCCGAAGGGGATCTTTGCCAGGCGCGGGCATCCAGCCGAGCTACCTTTCCTACCCGGGGTAGGAGGGATCTTGAACGCCTTTATCAGTTGGGAGCGTCCGAAAGAGTGTGCTCGTACCCTTCTGAGGATGATGGGGAGCGTCGATTTTGAATTTCTGTCGGAGCATTCGGTGCTGCCTTTGGAGAGGTCGACTGTGTATGACAACGACGGGCTCCCGGACAGCCTTTACTGGAATATGGTCAGCTGCCGTCCTGGCTACTTGGTCTGGCGCAAAGGAGATGTGGTGGAGGTGGAGCAGTACTCCCCCCATCGCTTTGCCCGTCAGCAGGGGTTTCGACAGGAAGTCCCTGGCACGCCTCAGCAGTTGCAGGGGCGTTTCAGTCCACAGGAGGGTTACCGTCTGTGGGCTTCTCTCTACGCTCGCTTTACTGGCAGTAGTTTCTTTCCTGGGGCCAAATCCGAATTTCGGGATGCCGCGACTCCGGAATACCGCCAGTGGGTTGAAGGGCGAGTTTCTCCTTTACTTGCGAGTTTTCCAGTCGACGTCTTGGTGAGTAGCGGGTTCAGGAATTTCTGCTTCAATCACTCTGCGGGAGTGGAGGACCGTCGCCTCCGACTGGGGCTTTAAAGAGCGCAGAGGAGCTGCAGTCGCCTTTCCAGTGCTCGTCGTGTCCCTTCTTCCGTTCCAGTGCTGGATGTCGAGCTTACTAGTGCCCCTGGAGCATTTTGTTTCCCGAAGGCCGAAGTTGAGGGTGCCCCTCCCAAGAGAAGAAAAGTGTGCATTCCTCGCGGGATGGTCCCGAGAGTTCCTTGTCTGACGGAGGACGCCGAGGAGCCTGGACTTCTGAAAGATGAGGTGATTCCTCCGTCTAGGACCGCTTCGTCTGACCACACAGGTATGGAGCTCTCTTCATTTTATTTGCCCTCTATGTTCAGGAAGTTTTATCATGCTGAGCACCGTTTCTTTCTTTTGACCAGATTCCGTTATAGTGGTAGAGCGCGGAGTGAGCTCTTCAAAGGTGCCTCTTGGGCATTCATCCACCGGTGCTGCGCAGGAAGTGCCCGAACCCTGTGGGCTGGATATCCCTCCGGATGATTTGGATCTCCTCGGACTTTGCGGGGAGAACTTTCCTAGGGGCGACATTAACCTGGACGACATCGATGTCGACGCCCTGTCTTTTGGCGAGGAGGCTGAAGTCTCGAGCGTCGACAAGCGGTGTTCCCCGATGACTGTGCCCTCGTGTCCTTTGGTGGAGACGGTTGTTGCAGCGGTAGCGGCGGTTTCCCCGGTTCCGCCACCCTCGTTGGCGCAGGCGGCTCCTGTTGCGGCCGCAGTGGGAGGGAAGGTCTTGCCTACCTACTCCGAGGCACCTCGCCCGGATTTGAGGCCGAGGAGCAGAGTCTCAGAGTTCCTTCTCGCGAGCTGCCGGCAGTATATCAAGTCGACGTTGGAGCCTTTCCAAACTGCCGGCCTTGGCGCCCTCCAGGACTGGTGGTCGACGGATGGTGCGGAGTTTTGCGCGAGCCTGGCGGAGTTCAAAGTTGACAGCTCTCTTTTCGTCGCTCAGATGAACCTGCTTGTGACTGATAGCGAGGCTTATCGATCCCGGCGGGCTTTGCTGGAGGGGAGCTCCCCTTCTGAGCTGGAGGCTGTTGAGGCGAGTCTAAGTCAGTCCGAGCATCAACTTGCAGAAGCTACGTCCAGCCTGTCGAAGGCTCAGAGGAAGTTGGAGTCTGCGCGCGCCTCACTTAGAAAGGCGGAGTCTCGTTTGGAGCGGGCCGAGGCCACGGAGGGCGCTTTGAAAGCGAGTCACTTGAGGCAGCAGTCGGACCTGGCAACCCGTCGCGAGCTTCTAGCTGCTCGTCCCGTGGAGCTTCAGAGAGTGGAGGCGACTAGGGAGGAGCTGCTGCGCCGTCTTCAAGCTCTGGACACCTTCTTTTAGTTATTCCTTGTTCCATTGTGGCTTTCTTTTTCAGGACTTATGAAATGTACTACCTTCGCTTCATTAATAATATCGCCTCATTTTGCCACACCCTTTCCATGGAACTTTGTTGTCTTTTTCTTTTGGTCGGACTGAACCTGAAGTAACTTCTCAGGCTGCCTACGTACCCCCCTAAGGGGGATCAAGTCGCACGTAGTTCTTTTTTTTTTTTTTTTTTTTTTTTTTTGAACAAGGGGTGTGGCCTTGCTTTAGGCATAGTACCTTTTGAGGTACTTGCCGTTGATGGGGCCGAGTATCAGCCCTTCTGGCATGGTGAGGAGGTAGGCGCCGTTGGAGTAGACTTCCTTGACGGAATGTGGGTCATCCCATTTGGCGTCAAATTTCTTTCCTCCTCGATGCGAGAGAATGATGGGGCGTTTGACCGCCAGCACCAGTTCCCCTATCTGGAATGATCGAGGACGAATCTTCTTGTTGAAGGCGCGAGAGAGCCTGGCCTGATAACACTCCAGACGCTGTTGAGCTTCGAGGCGTCTTTCATCCAGTGCTTCCAATTCTGCTAGGCGGAGCCGGGCGTTGTCATCGCTGGTGAGGCCTTCCTGGACTGCTATCTTGAGCGACGGGATTTGGAGTTCGAGCGGAAGAACGGCTTCCACGCCATAGACGAGGGAATACGGCGTTGCTTGTGTCGGCGTGCGGAAGGATGTTCGGTAAGCCCATAGCGCTTCACCCATACGTTCGTGCCAATCTTTCTTCGTCTTCGAGACGGTTTTCTCCAGCAGCTTGCACAGAGTTTTGTTGAAGGCTTCTGCTAGACCGTTGGCTGGAGCGTTGTACATTGTCGAACAATTCTGCTTAATGTTGTACAATGCGCAGAACTGACTGACGGCAGCATTCTTGAACTGCTTCCCGTTATCTGTTACGATGTAGCGGGGGACTCCATAGCGGAAGATGATGTCATTCTGGATAAAGTTGATGACGGAGTACTTTGTAACTTCCCTCAACGGTATCGCTTCAGCCCACTTGGAGAAGTAGTCCGTTGCCGCCAAGATGTAGAGATGTTGCTTGGATGACTTGGGCAGAGGACCGACGATGTCAAGACCCCATCCGTCGAAGGGCCAAGACGCGATTGTTGGGTGTAAAGGCTCCGGAGGTTGACGAATGTAGTCCCCGTGCATCTGGCAAGCTTGACATCTTCTCGCGTACTCCAAGCTGTTTTTGATCATGGTAGGCCAGTAGTATCCCATCCTTCTGATGCGGAAGTGAAGCTTCGGACCGGACTGGTGCGATCCACAGATTCCGGTGTGTACTTCTTCGAGCGCGGCTTCTGCTTTCCTTTTCGCGAGGCACCTCAGGAGTGTGCCGTCATAGCTCCGTCGGTACAGCTCGCCGTTGAAGTGATAGAACCTCAGAGATCTTCGACGGATGTCACTTTTGCGCTTCAGATCTTCGGGGAGTTTACCATGAACAAGGTACTCCACAAACGGTTGCCTCCAGTCTTGTTCTTTAATCTCGAGGACATGCACCGCGTTGGTTTGAACTGGTACCTCGGGCGGACCCTCTTCTTCGGTGATCACGAACCTCCTGCAGACGGGGACGACGAGTGGACGCTCATCTGGGAACGGGAGTGTAGCCGCCAGATTTGCGAGCGCGTCGGCCTGCTGGTTGAGGTTTCTGGAAACGTGTTGGATGGAAACAGCCTTGAGTTTTTCGAGGAGCTTCACAGCTCGCGCATGCAACGGTACCAGGTCTTCTTTATTGACTTCGTATGCCCCCAGGACTTGCTGGATCACGAGTTGAGAGTCGCCAAAGATCTCTAGTCCTTGAAGGTTCATTTCGTCGGCCAGTTCGAGACCAATGAGTAGGGCTTGATATTCTGCCACGTTGTTGGAACATGCTTCCGAGAGCAGGAATGAGAAGGGGAGTATTTCGTTGTCCGGAGTGACAAAGATGACTCCGGCTCCCGCTATGTCCTGCCTAGCTGCGCCGTCGAAGAACATTTTCCAGGATGGGGCGATGTCGACAGAGAATACTTCTTCATCTGGGAGATCTTCTGATAACTCCCATTCTGCCGGGAGAGGGTATTCTGCGAGGAAGTCCGCGAGGGCCTGCCCTTTAACCGCTTTCTGTGGCATGAAGGTGATGTCGAATTCAAGTAGCAGCAGGGCCCACTTGGCCAGACGTCCGGAAAGCACTGGTCTCGACATGATGTACTTGAGTGGGTCAGCCTTCGAGACGAGTCTGATGGTGTGAGCGAGCATGTAGTGTCGCAGCTTTTTTGTGGCGAAGATGAGCGCTAAGCAGACCTTCTCGATTGGGGAGTAATTCAGCTCGGCACCGACGAGAGTGCGACTTAAGTAGTAGCAAGCTGTCTCCACGCCGAGTTCATTGTTCTGGGCCAGGAGTGCCCCCAAGGATTGCTCCTGGGCGGCGATGTAGAGGATGAGCGGCCTCCCTTGAACCGGTGCTGATAGGACTGGCGGCTTGAGTAGATATGCTTTGATGTTTTGGAGCGCTTCTTGGCATGCTTCATCCCATTTGAACGGCGCTCCTTTCTTCATGAGGCGACTAAAAGGGTGGCATTTTCCGGCCAGGTTGGCGATGAATCTTCGGATATACGCCAAATGCCCCTGGAGGCCTCTGAGGTCTCGCACTGTCTTTGGTGCGGGCATATTGACGATAGCATCAATTTTGGATTGATCTATCTCAATGCCACGATGTCGGACGACGAAGCCGAGGAATTTGCCCGAGGAGACTCCGAACGCGCACTTGAGCGGATTCATGCGGAGTTGGTACCTTCGAAGTCGTTTGAAGATTAGCTCAAGATCTTGTAGATGTGCCGACCTCTTCTTGGATTTTACCACGAGGTCGTCGACATAACACTCCACGTTTTGATGAAGAATGTCGTCGAAGATTTTCTGCATAGCTCGCTGGTAGGTGGCTCCCGCGTTCTTCAAGCCGAACGGCATTACCTTATAGCAGTAGATTCCTTTCGGTGTACGGAATACCGTGAGCTCCTCGTCCTGGGGTGCCATCCGAATCTGGTTGTAGCCCGATGATCCGTCCATGAAAGTGAGCACCTCGTGCCCAGTCGTCGCGTCGACCATTAGCTCCGTGATTGGCAAGGGGAAGTCGTCCTTTGGACATGCGTTGTTCAAGTCTCTGAAGTCCACGCACACTCGGATTTGACCGTTCTTCTTTTTGATGGGGACGACGCTAGAGATCCATGTCGGGTACTTGACCTCTCGAATGAAGCCGTCTTCGATTAATTTGTTGACTTCGCCTTCTATTTGGGGTACCAGTTCTGGCCGGTAGCGCCTTTGTCCTTGCTTGATAGCGCTGGCTCCGTGTTTGACGCTGAGCTGGTGCACTGCGATTTTTGGATCGAGGCCCGGCATCTCCTTGTAGGACCATGCGAAGACGTCTCTGTATTCTTTAAGCAGTTTGATGTATGCAGCTTCTTCCTCCGGGGTTAAGAGCGTGCTGACGAATATAGGCCGAGGCTCCGTCTCCGTGCCCAAGTTGATTTCCTTCAAGTCATCAACGGTGAACTGCCCCCCTTCTTCGAGGACTGGCGGGGCGTTGGGCAACTCGTCATCCGACGTAGAAGTGTCACCGTTGTCGGGATCCGTAATGGAGATATGATTGACGGCAGCCATGGGTGGGTGGGTGGATGTTGAAACGGAGTCCTCGATCGGCATCCCTAAACGATCGAACGCCGACTTCTTCTTTGATTGTTTGACTGGCCCGAGCCTCTCGAATACCGATTTGCGTTTTCGGTTCGACCAGTCTTTACCACCTCTGGTTTGCTGCCGGAGCAAGGCTTGGCATCGAACCCGTTGTCGTCTTCTCCTGCTGTCTGGACGGCTGAGGTAGGTAGAGCGTGCATCGGAGATTGTCGATTCTTCGGCCGCTTCATCTACCATCCTTGCCTCGATGTAGTTCGAGGTGAAGGTCTTCTTTGCTGCGGTTCTGATAACCAACGGAGCTTGACTGGAGCCGATGCCTCGGCGGTTCGGGGGAATTTGCTCGCCGTTTTGAAACAGCCGAGCTTGAGTTCTTGTCATCCCATGCGGAGTTGCTGCTGGTGGGAGTGTGCCCATGGCGCTTTCCTCGTTGTAGCCAGCTCTAAACAGCAACTTGGCAGCATTTTGCCCCCAACTCCCTTCTGGTTTGAATCCGAGTTGCTCGAGGTCTGCTGATTCGACGGGTCTGCTCGGGTTCGGAGCTTGCGTCAGACTAGGTAGTGGCATCGTCATTCCTTGCAGAGTGATGACATTGGCCTGAGATAGCGTCGGGGCCATCTTCCTCGTCGGAGTAGAAGGCGATCGCTCGGATTTACGGAGCCACTGAGGCGCGAGACGCAGGACAGGCACCGTTTGGATTGGCAACGGGGTATGTTGCGTTGCTCTTGGCTCGAAGCTGATGCGCATCCTTTGCCTAGGTTTCGGCGTTCCTTGGACCTTGAGTCTTGCCTCGTCAGAGGGTGGCGCCGAATTTACGGGAAGAGGAGTCTTGTCCTGCTTTACTTCTTCAATCTTTTGGGCTCGAGGAGCTTTAGCTGGCAGAACTTCCGCGACCAGGCCCTTTGCTTGGTAGAACTTAGCGTCGGCCAGGTGTGCCTCGGCCTCGTTGAATGGCTTGTCGTCCGCAACTATGCATCTCTCCACGCCTTCTTCGTAGTATTTGAGGCACTGGTGCCAGGTGGAGACCACGATGCCGTTCTCGTGCAGCCACGGTCTTCCCAACAGGAGGCGATATGACGTCTGGCAATCGATGATGTGGAAGAGGACCGTTGTATCCAGCGGGCCGATGGAAAGCTTCAAACGAATGATTCCGACGGTGGACTGTCCGCCCTGGTTGAAGCCTTGAATGACCAATTGACTTGGTGAGAGCTGGTCGTCGGTGATGCCGAGTTGCCGCATTGTCTGGATGGGCAGGATGTTGACGGCAGAGCCACAGTCCAATAAGATTCGGTTCACTGGCTTCTCCCTGATGTATCCCGAGACGTAAAGAGGTCGGTTGTGCAATCGTGCCCCGAGTTGCAGGTCCTCATCTGAAAAGGTTATCGTCGCATCACACGAGGCCACAGCTTTGCGTCTTTGATCGTCCTTCCTCTTCCTTTTGTAGCTATCTGGATCGGCCAAGGCCGCCGCCATTGCTAGGCGAGCCTTCTTCGGAAGATGCAAAGCTTCTACGAGAGGCATATGCAAGATCGCTTCGTCGTGAGCCGCGGTGCCCCCATCGTTGGAGTCGTCCCCCTCATCGGTGGAGTCGCCTTCTTCAGAAGTTTCGCCTTCGTTCTTTCCTTCCGATGCTTCATGGACTTCGACCATGCAACAAGACACCTTGACGTGTTGGTCCACTGGAAGGAAGTGATTCGGGAAGAACTCTTGCAAAGTTGTCGGCTCTGGAAGACTCTGCTGAAGGATATCGTCTTGGCTTGCTGGCGGCACTTTGAACGCCTTCCTCCCTGGAGCTTTGCCTTTCTTCTTGTAGGTCCTCCGCTTGGTGAATCCCCTCATCACACGGTCTTGTTTGAGCTTCTTTTCTTGCCACGGCTTTCGCCGCCGCGGTAGCATGATCCATGCTTCTTCGTCGGTGGATTCCCCTTCGCTAGGATGATGGTCGACAGAAGCAACTGGTTCCCTCGAAGGCACTTGTTCTTCCTGAGCCTCTACTGGCTCGTCTTCCGATCCCCAGCCGGTGGGCTTGATTTCGTCGATTGGAATGGACAGAGGCCTTGAGTAGAGGACGTAATAGTCGAACTTCCCCGAAGGCTGGCCCAGCAGACCGACTTCCGGATCTCCCTGCTCGTATCTTTTCTGGAGAGCGTATTGGGACGTAGCGTGACTGGAAGGGACTTGCTCTTCTCGAGGCTCTACTGGCGCGTCTTCCGATTCCCAGCCGGTGGGCTTGATTTCGTTGACCAAAACGGACGAAGGCTTTGAGTAGAGGACGTAGTAGTCGAACTTGCCCGAAGGCTGGCCCAGCAAACCGACTTCTGGATCTCCTTGCTCGTATCTCCTTTGAAGCGCCCGTTGGGATGCAGCATTGCTTGGAAGAGGTGCTGGCGTGAGCGATGATTGCCCCCTGGGCAGCGGTGTTTCCTCCTCGGTGAGCGCAGGAGTATGTTGACGTCGCTTTGAGACTTTCGGCTGGGAAGTTGACTTAGCGATTGGAGCTTGACGATTGATGCGCAATTTGGGCATGCTTCGCCGAGCAGCGACGAGTACTGGCGAGAAGGAGCCGAAGGTGATGGACGTCATGTTGGCCGTAGCAACCTCCCCGGAGTCGATCTCTATCTTCCCTTGCTTAGCGAGCGCCATGATTCTTTCCTTGAAGACGAAGCATCTTTCGATGGGATGACTCACCACCCGGTGGTATTTGCAGAAGAGAGGGTCGTCGACACGATGCATCTGCTCGGGCCTCTTTGAAGGAGGGAGCTCTATCATCTTCTCTTGCAGCAGCTGGTCGAACATGGAGGAGACTTCCGAGTCTGGGAAAGGGTACTCCTTGGCTTCGAGCTCCTCGAGAGTCATCCTTTGTCTTAGCGGCGGAGGCGGTGGTATGGCGACTCCCTTCTTCTGATCTGGCTTGCCACCGATCTTGAGCGGCTTGGAGGTTGAAGCGACGTCAGCAACATTGACTTGTTTCAGTTTCGTTGCCGGTGGCTTGTCCTTCTTCTCTATCTTCAAGAAGTCCTTGTTCTTCAAGTCCCCGCGGTTTGCTAGGCTGAGTTCCATGTCATGAGCCCGAGTTGCAAGTTCTTCGAAAGACCGAGGCTTGATACCTTTGAGGATGTAGAGCAGACCCCAGTGCATGCCTTGGGTGCACATCTCGATGGCCGAGTCTTCAGACAAGCGGTCTCGTGAATTCAGCGCGAGGTTCCTCCACCTGTCGATGTAGTCGATCACCGGCTCATCTTTCCTTTGCTTGACGGCGGTGAGTTCGGTCATACTGACTGTACGTCTGGTGCTGTAGAAGCGATTGAGGAACTCCCTTTCCATCTGGTCCCAGCTGTCGATAGTCCCTGCAGGAAGATCAACATACCAGTCGAATGCGTTGCCTTTGAGGGTGCGAACGAATTGCTTCACCATCTCGTCGCCATATGTGCCGACATTATTGCAGGTCTCGATGAAGTGGGCGACGTGCTGTCTCGGATTTCCCTTTCCATCGAAGTGCTGAAACTTTGGCGGCTGGAATCCGACTGGGAAGCGTAGCTGCTGGATCCTCGTAGTGTAGGGCTTCGAGTATGCCGCCGTGATCGGAGGAAGGCTACTGCCGTGGGATCGCATCATGTCGGCTATCAATGCTTGGACTTGCTGAGCACTCATCGCAGCCGCTGCCGGAGGTTGTGTGGCCACCGGGGCTGGCATTGGGGAGACGACTTCCACTGGGATGGGAGCCGAAGAGAGCGCTGGAGTAACTGCTTGAATCGTCGGAACAACCTCTGTAGGAGCGGGAGTTGAAGACGGAACTGGAGCGGCTACTGGAGAAGCGACGGCTTGGCCGACTGGTGCAGCGTCCTTTGCGCTTAGCTTTTGGAGCAGAGTGTTGATGTGACGATCCTTCTCCTCCATTAGCCGAGTAATCTGCGCCATGTGCTCGTTCATCTGCATGACTTGGAGCTGAAGAGCGGACGGAGGATGGTGACGGAGAATGTCTCGGTGTTGCATGTTCGCATCCTCGCCATCATCATTGGAGACGTAGTTACGCCGACTTGCTTCTGGTTGATGATTGATGTTTGCCCCCTGCAGAGGAGGTGCAACGTCTGCTGGAGAACCCGAACGGGTTCGGGGTTGGGGCTGGTCCTCCCCAAACTTTTGGACATGGGCTCCAGGATCGAGGCTCGTTTCTTCATGCACCAGGGCCTCGTCGGCGCTTTGGCGAGCATCTTCGGTAGTAGCTTCTGGCACGAAGACGTCCGCAAGAGTCCGAGTACGCCGAGTGTAGACGCGCACCATTGGAGGAGCATCACCCTCCAGATTTACTGGATCACCGTGTCGGAGTAGAGGAGACTCGGCGATTGGTGAGAGGCTTGGAGCAAACACGTCGTTGTTCGTTCCGGCCATTGCAAACTTCAAGCAGCTTCTTCAGCCGTACGGATGAAAGGAGAAGAGGTCCCACCGGGCGTGCCAGAAATCTGTGGACGCGGAAAAAAGCGCGGGTCGTCTTTATTGCGAATCACACGAGATTACAATTGTGGCCGGGACCCGGGTGGCTCGGGTGTAGCGAGTCCGGGTTGCGGCGAGTTTTGATCAGGGGATTATGGGAAAGATCTTCTGGGGGATCCCTTTGATCCGCGTCTCCACGTGGTGTTCGTGCGAGAGCGCTGAAGGGGCTGCCCAGGACAGGGGTTTTACAGGGAGAGGGTTTTGGAGAGGCTAAGGAATGTCCACCGTTGCTTTGTCCCTTCCGTGCTTCGCGCTTTCTCGGCTAGGGGGTTTTCGGCTTCGTTCCTCGGTCTTCGCGCCTTCCTCGTTCCTTGCTTGACCTCGGTGTCCTTGATCGTCGGTTCGCGGCGTCGATCGAGATTTTGGCGTCGGCTTTGGCTTTGGCTTTTTGGCTTTGGCTTGGCTCCGGCGTGGCTCTGGCTTTTGCTTTGCTTCGGCGCTTGCACTTGGACGTAGCTGGGAGAGACTTGCGATGCTTTCGTTCTTCCGGACTTCGCGTCGTATCGGCTAGGACGTGCGGTGCTTTTGCTCGTGGCCGGCGTAGTCGCTTGGCTTTGGCACTTGCGTTGCTTTGGCGCGGGCTTTACTGGGGCTTTGCTTTGGCTTCTTGCGTTGGCTTTAGCTTTGGCGTCAACTCGATCTTCTTCTTCGAACGACGTGGGCTCCTTCTCCGGTGCTTCGACGGTTTACGTGTCGACTGGACTTCTCTTCTTCTCCGGGCTTCTTTGGCGTGATCGGGGTCGAAGAATGCTTTCGAAGATGGTGGGGGTAGCACCGATCTCCGTGCGACGGTTGTAGCGTCGGCTTTTGTTGATGAAGACGACGGGGGTGGCGACGCTTCAGACGATCTGCTCCAGGCTTTCTTCTTCGTGGATGGCGCAGGCGTTAGTCGAAGACGACGGGGTGATGACGCTTCGCTTCTCTCCTCCGGGCTTTGGGGCTTGATCGGGATCGAGGATTTGTTGGAGCCGACGGGGTGGTGCCGCTCCTCTTCTTCTCCGGGCTTTTGGGCTTGATCGGAGTCGAAGGCTTGTTGGAGACGACGGGGTAGTGCGGCTCCTCTTCTTCTCCGGGCTTTTGGGCTTGATCGGAGTCGAAGGCTTGTTGGAGACGACGGGGTAGTGCCGCTCCTCTCCTTCTCCGGGCTTTTGGGCTTGATCGGAGTCGAAGCTTGTTGGAGACGACGGGGTAGTGCCGCTCCTCTTCTTCTCCGGGCTTTTGGGCTTGATCGGAGTCGAAGCTTGTTGGAGACGACGGGGTAGTGCCGCTCCTCTTCTTCTCCGGGCTTTTGGGCTTGATCGGAGTCGAAGCTTGTTGGAGACGACGGGGTAGTGCCGCTCCTCTTCTTCTCCGGCCTTTGCTTCTGGCGTCTTCGGAGTCGAAGGGTTCTTCTTCTCCGAGCTTTCTTCTTCGTGCACGGAGTCGAAGGGATGATCTTCGTGTGCAAGGGTCTTCACGTTGATGAGGACTTTCAGTAAGCCGATCCCTCGGGACAGGCTTGACTGTGCCTCGTGAAGCCTTGGGTCGGTGAAGAAGCGTCTCCTCGTTTGCAGAGCTCCCGCGCTTTGTCTTCAATCTTCGACCATTTTTTCATTCCCCCACCCCCTCTATTTATAGGCAAAGGGGTGGGGAGAGAGATATGGGAACTTTTAATTTTGAATCCCTTTTGTATCTCTCTCATAATTGCCCTGGATTTATTCATCCATTGATGAGGGGAATAACGTTTATTTGTTTTCCTTTTCTGGCGGGTGCAATTATGGCTGGATTTCGCACACGAAATCGATGGCGATCGGGCGCTTCGTCTTGTGCGTCGGATCGAGGGATCGGCGCAGATCCGCGTGTGTGCAGACGTCATACGCTACCTCCCCCCGCGCATGGCGGTATTTTTTCCTTTTCTTTCTTTTCTTTCCTTTTCTTTTCTTTCCTTTCTTTTCTTTCCTTTTTCTTTTCTTTCTTTTTCTCCCCTTTCCTTGCAGGGCCGGCCGGCCCCTCCTTGGGGTTCGGTCCCCACTAGGGCCGGCCCTATAGGGTTCGGACCCTAGTAGGGGCCGGCCCCTCTTGGGGCGGGGTCCGAGTACGTGTCGGCGCGCGCGAGTCGGGTCCGCGTGTCGGGTTTGCATCCGCGTCGGCGCGAGCGAGTTGGGTCCGCGTGTCGGGTTTACATCCGCGTCGGCACAGCGTAAGTCGGGTTCGGGTCCGACGAAATTCGTGTGTCTACAACATGTTATAGTGCATTCGACTTATTTACAAGCCTATGACTATACGTCTTATGTATCCTGCCGTCAAATCGTCAAGAGAGGGAAATATCTATCCGTCCGTACTCGAATCCTGCGTCCCTTACAAATGTGCCATTGTCTGTGATAACTGATTGTGATTGATCGGGTAGAGAGAGAGATAGGGAGAGAGATTATGAAGTCTCAACATTTCAACCATGTTGTCACTGTGTTGTGTCGTGTTGTGATGGTAGACTCCTCACTTTATGATGTGATGATACAGTAACAAATTGATCACTGCCGTCCACTATCGTTTTGATTCGATGTCAGATAATTGTAGGAAAAGTTTTGATCGGACGACTCCATGTACTTTAGTGAACGGCTTAGATGCATCATTGAGCATCTGGAGTAGGGGTGGCACTGGGTCGCGTCATGTCGGGTTCGTGTCATGTCGTGTCCAAAACCCCTAGACCCGGACCTGACCCGTTTAACTAATCGTGTCTAGATCCTAAACCCATACCCGACCCGCTAATAAACTGGTAGACCCAATAAGATCCGTTTACCACCCGAGTCTATTCAGTTGACCCGATCCGACCCAATCCGACTCGACCCGACCTAACCCGAAAGACCCGCTAGTATTATATATTATAGTATCAGATTGTGGGTAGACCCGACACGACCTGTTGTATACTAAATGGGTCTTCCCGGGTCTACCGTCTCCAGACCCGACCCATTTATTAAACGGGTCTATCGTGTCGACCCGTTTACAACCCGAACCGTTTAGCCCTGACCCAGACCTGCTAACTTCGTGTCGGGTCATGTCAAGTCTGCTGTGTTGGGTTCGAAATTGCTAGCCCTAATCTGGAGTAACAATTTGCTGTAGCAAAAAAAAAATCATGTACGGCTCTGTCTAAATCTACAATATTCTTGTGCAAAATTTCGGCAAAAAAAATTCAAAAAGATTTTGAAAATGTGTGCATAAATTTTGGCCAATAGAGAGAAAAAGATAGAGGAGAGAGGGACAGAGACCTCACGGCCACCTACAACCCTCTCATGGAAGACAGAGAAAGGGAGAGAGGAACAACGACCTCGCCCCATCCAGATCCCTTCTTGCGCTCTGAACACTATCCAGCCCCATCGAGACATTTGTAGATCCATTGCACTTGTAGATCTTACAATCATGCTTCTCCATCTTGATATTTTTGATGGGATCGGATTAAAAAAAATATAATCTCCCCCATGCGATCAATTAAACGGATATGAAAATGTACCTTGGGGTGATCAACCCTTTGTAGATTAGTTGGTAGAATCACTGCCAAAAATTTCTCCTTGACTCTAATCATCTTGAAATTTTAATTGGACATCGAAGACTTCGATTCGAAACTCCTCAAGGTGGAATCACCTCGATCGGAGTTCTATAACTATGGGAACAATTTCCAGAGTGCAGGTCTGTCCTATTATCACGTCCAGACGTCTTGAAAAAATGCCATCAATTTTTTCTCCGATATTTGATTGCTATGAAACTTTATGAGCACGTAGGCACCTTCGTTCTGAAGATCCTCGAAGTGGAACAGGGTCAATCCAATCTGTTGATCTCCTGAAACAATTCTTATACTGCAGCTATATTGCTACAGATTCTGTGCGAAAATTCCTGCGTGTTGGCGATCAACCTCCTCGCAATCTTCAACCATGTATTCCTCGCGTCGCTGGAGAATCGGCCCGGTGGGAGACCTTCCTTGAAATTTTGAGGGATATGGAGAGCTTCCTTGGATTAGGGTTGATCTCCAAGATCAAACCCTCGCACACGAGAGAGAGAGAACGAGAAATTAGAGATGGAGGGGGCGTCTAGGGCTTGCATAGGCATACATGGCCGACCCCCTTTCTCTCCTATCCCTTTTATAAGCCCTTCCGGATAAGGAGATGAGTGGATAAGCCTTTGAACAAGTCAAGGCGGCCCGGCCCCACTCCTTATCCTCTTTGTATTGGACGGATAAACAAGGGGGCGATTAGAATTTGACCCGGTCAAAACTTATCCCCTTAATTCTCACTATGAGTGAAGGTGGCACACGTCCGAGATGCATAGGGCACCCCCGTGGTCATTAAATCCAATAGTCATTTATTATTAAATCCCATATATATAACTCATATATATAATTAATAATAATAATTTCCTTATGATCACATACTAGTCTCGAGTCGCTTTGGACCGTAGTTGAGATCACCTAGGGTCTTCTAACGTGACTCCAACCTAAATGCAAATATACCGACTAAACTCTTAAGCCATATTTGTATCTTAGATTAATCATCACTAATTCCACTATATGGTGATGATTGCACTCCGGGTCAGAAAGACAATCTCTAGTCTTACAACTTACAATTATGCCCCTCCATCTCTGTGTATCCATGAACACAGCAAGTTTACCTGTGGTAAACTGTCTAACCAACTTGTGTCACATCTTGAACTCCATGAAATTTGATCAAAGCCTATTTGAACATCCACCTTAGTGGAACATCCACTAACCGGTGACTTATCAGGTTCTGATGATCAAAACTAATGATCAACTCATTGGGATACTTAACCTTTTACGGTGAGTGGATTCCATCTTGAGATCTAGGGTTTCCTGTAACCCACACTCAGCTACCCAAAATATCCAGGTGTTGGTCCTGAGGACCTCACTAATTGATAAGTCAAAATAACTAAGCATAAGCTCAAGGTTCACTAGTCTCTCAGGATTAAGAGCATATTGACTATGTAAGTTATGAGAACCCTAATGACGTGGACAATACAATGTCCCTGCCAGTATTATGTCATTGGGTTTACTCATGATCCGTCAATGCATCTCATGCACTAGCATATTGATTTGGAATCGACCATTCCAAAGGTATAAGATTAACCACCCCCCGATTGGGAGTCAATCGTGCTACAGTCTACCTAGTGAGATATCCGGTTTCACTATCGATTGTGACTAATTTAAAGTATCTAGTATATGTGATTCATATCTCTCTATATATGAATCGAACATTCATATAAATGAATCACACCTAGACTACTTAAGGATTTCCTGCTCTACCATTCATCTCATGAATGCAAACACATTATGTCCATTCTCTATGCACAAAACCATTATAATATTGTTTGAGGGCATACAATCCTAACAATCTTTCACTTGCACTCATAACCAATAAGGATTGCATCTAACCCTGAACCAATCATCGTGTTACTCAAAAGCCTTTACAGGTAAGGTTTTGTACACTGATCCATAGGGTTCTTAACTGATACAATTCTGGTAACCGAAATGTTTACCATTTTCCAAACTTCCTAATTGGAATGGCTCTCACTCTATGTATATTATTCCTTGTAGTTTTCTAGCTCCTTTAATTGAGTACAACCACTTTGAATAAACAAATAGCCTTAAATTGGCTTCCTAGAGTACACATCTAACTTGAAGTCATAATCTCTATACTCTATTGGAACAATATCCTCTCCACCGCATACCAGCATCATATCTCTTTTACTTCTCAAGTATCCGAGAATATGCTTAACGGTTGTCCAGTAATCTGGACCTGGACTGATATCTGTCAACCATGCCTATAGCAAAAGCAGATATCAGATTTTGGTGCAAAGCAATACATAACAAGACTTCCTACTGCTGAAGCACATGATCGTCTTTTATGTGATCCCTCTCTACTTGTGTCTCAAGACACTAGTCCTTGGAGAATTGAATTCCATTCATAAAGGGAATCATTCCTTGCTTACTGCGTCAAAATCTTATTTTTGTAGTTTCTATAGTAAAGAACCTAAATTGATAACAACTATCCCACACCATCTGCCATGATGAATATGTCATCAATATCTAGAATTAGAAACATCACCATACTTTTTGTAGCATTCTTACACACATTGTTCATCTTGACTTTGACTGAGTCTATAAGACTTCACAGTCAGGTCAAACAGTGTGTTCCAGTATCTGGATGCTTGCTGAAGTCCAAACTTGGACTTATGTAACTTGCATACCCTATGCTTTGGCCTCTAACTATAAACCCGTCTAACTACAAACCCGTCTGGCTGCTTCTCCCAAGAACAATAACCTCCTAGGTTCAGTAAAGTTTCTCCCACTACGATGAAGTACTGGTATTTACCAAAATGACATATGTAGTGACTACTAGTTCAATATTTGACATAACTGACTTAGGGAATAAGTCCTTACCTGAATTCTCTTATAATGCAAGCATTTTCTTACTTTTATGGTCCTTTTTACAATTCCTATCCAGGAACACAGTATTCGAACCATCAAATACTATCCATTCCTTAGGATTGTAAAATACCATATTAGTTTCCTTTGGGTACCTCATGAAGTAACACACTTATTATCAAAACTTCAAGTTATCCATCTTCCTTTTCAGCACTTATGATGCATACCCCATCACGGAATTACTGTAGACTAGGCTTGCGCCCGGACTACAACTCCCTTGGAGTCTTAGGGTTGAATTAACTTGAACATGATTTGAGTGCATGGATCGCAGTATCTAAGGTGAAACCCTATAAGAGTAAAGATATATTAAAATAACTCACCATAGACCTAACCATATTAAGTAAAGTACAATTCCTATCCTCAGACACACCATTATGCTGATGCATGTCCGGTAAGGTCAACTGAGATCTCTCATTCTAAACCAGATAATCCTTGAACTCATCATAGAAGTATACCCTTACTTGATTTAATCAAAAAAGTTTTTAGTTCACTTGACTACTTATATCAGAATGTACTAACCTCCAACAAATCATTGGCACTATAACCCTTTGTTATAATGGAGACCCTACATCATTATATCCTCTAAATGAGATTCACAAACTGGTTCAGAAACAAACGGAAGCTGAGGTAAAACACAAAAGTTAGCCAGCCTGTTGATCCTATTCAGATTAATATGACCTGGTTTTATATGCTAATGAGATATTGGATTAGTTAAGGAAAACTTTACTTTTAAACGGTAGTTGCCTTATCAGAATTATCAATCATACATATCTAAAGAGATTAGGGAGTAAGTAAGTCTAATTAGTTTTCATATCAAAGCAAATGTAGAATCATTACCTTTAATAAATTCTTTAGTACCAAATGAAAGATCATATCTGTCATTTACTAAACTTGAAACAAACACAATATTCCACTTTATTAAGAAAAATACAATACTGAGATAAAACTAAAGAAATAACTCAGATTGCTCCCACTGCGACTGCTAAGACAGTCGTTTCCATTCCCAAGGCAAGCTAGACCTTCCTATCACTTGTATCCACACAGTGTGAAACCTTAGCAACACGAAAGTGATTAGTTGCAAAGAAATCATCATACTATGAATTTGAAGTATCCACTTATAAAAGCTTACTTCAATTATAAATGATTCGGTCATACTTGGGATCATCTTGAACCTTCAAGATAGCTTGGACAGTTCCTCTTCCAATGTCCATCCAACCCACAATGGAAATACTTTTCTTTGAGTTCGGCCTTAGCCTTCCTTTTCGCACTACCCATAGAATCGGGCATTCCTTTTAAAGTTTTAGGACCCTGCTTTTTCTTCTTTTTTTGGCTCTTGCCTTTCGACTTAAACTTAGAAGATGAAGGTTTTTCTACATCATGAGCAATAGGAGAAGTCCTAATAATATCATCTACTATCTGTCAAGAGCAAATCAGATCTCCCAAAGTCAAATGCCTCATATTGAGTTTGAATTTGGAGAACGAGATAGACAGTATTACCAGGATAATATATACTTGAGATTCAATATCAATCACGATACCTAGTATCTTCAAAGTGTTTAACAAGTCAAACACTCTAATCAAATGCTCTCTTACTGATGCACCCTGACTCATCCTTATGCTCGTGAGTTCTTACATAGCTTGCTATTTAATAGCTCGCCTCTGGTCTCCAAATATCTCTTTGAGGTTTTCCAAAGTCTCATTAATAGTTTCGTAGGACTGATAATGGTGTTGTATCACATAAGACACCAAAGTCAAAATATGACTGACATCTTTCCATCTCATCATAACTACCCTACTACCGGAAGAGATCCTAATCCTTCTTAAGGTCATTGAAAAAGACATCTCAGGACACGGATTTATAAGAACAAATATATATCCCCTTCAGTCAAGATGACTTCAAGGTACTTCATCTATTCTACGAAGTTCATTCCGATCAATTTATTATGTTTTGAGGAGTGTGACAAGTATATTCGATTTGGTTTCGATCATTTTTCTTAAAACAGAAAAATAAGATTGCATTGGGACATAATGATTCAATAAATTAGTAATCTATCATTCCCATGGATTCTCCAACCATATGATTTAAAGACTGCAATCAGGATATCAAACCTGCAGGTCATGTCTCCTATGGGAGATGCATGGCCTCAGATCTGACTGGGTGTCCATCATGCCTGTTATCTTGACATCTCATACCAAACAACCCATGACTCCTGATCATTCAGTCCCCAGTAATTCGTTAAAACTCCTAGGGGAGACTCTTGACGAATCTCCGGTCAAGTATGTTACCACCGTCCAAACCTTAAGATAACCGTACTGAGCTAGCCCCTCCTAGGGGAGGTGACCCCAAGCACGTCTCTTAAGATCTGTCGTTAGAAATCCATATATGGTAGCTAGTGGATTGAATACCCCCCGATATTGGGAATCACTGCGAGGTGACACGAGGTACTCGCACTACCTTACCATGGATCAACAGTGGGGGACCATGGATTCCTAAGACGGAATCCTCTCCCACTTGATTATTTATCCTTTTTGAGAATTTTATTTAATGTTAGTTACAATTAGCGTGCAAGTAAGATGACCAAGCATACTAAAACAAAACATTAAATCCTCTTCTCTCATGGTCGGAGCAAATTTGTCGGCCAGCACATCTTGTTAGGCGAAGCACTCTGTCAGCATGCATCCATGATGTGCCTATGGTTCCATTGAACTCTTTAATGGGGCTCCATAGCATCGTGGGTCTGGATATCTTTGGCTTCTAGATTTACCTGCAAGACCTAAGATCTACAAGGGCATGGAAATCACCAAAACCCCTCTGCCGACCAGCATTTTCGGGGATGGTGCTCCTTACATGAGTCGAATAAGAAATCAAAACCAAGCCAATCATAGAGCATCAATAATTTATGCAATTATTTTTTTGACCATGAGAGAGAGGTATAACAATATTTTAGCGGCGCCTGTAAAACCGAGTTAGAACAATTGCAAGCACACACACTATGGATCTCACCCATGCGAACCATCTAGCATGCAACCTACGCTCAATTTTAAATTTCATATATCTATATTCTAATTAAAATTATCATAAGCGAGGAAAAACTCTATCATGAATCTCATCCATGAAGAACGAACCAACTAAACATGCATCCTATGCATGAAACAAGTTTTAATTAAAATCTTCGTGTGGAGGAATTCGATGGTTGCACGGTAGAGAACATGTTCCTCGCACGGATCATGTTTTCATACTACTCGGCACTATCATCTCATCCGATTAAAAGCATGCAAAGAGTCATAGCTCTGATACCAATTGATGGGATCGGATTAAAAAAAAATTAATCTCCCCTAAGCATGCGATCAATTAAACGAATATATAATTGTACCTTGGGATGATCATCCCTTTGTAGATCAGTTGGTAGAATCGCTGCCAGAAATTTTTCTTAACTCCAATCATCTTGAAATTTTAACTGGATATCGAAGACTTCGATCTGAAACTTAATCACCTCGATCGGAGTTCTGTAACTCCAGAAATAATTTTCGAAGTGCAGGTCTGTCATGTTATCACATCCAGACGTCTTGAAAAAATGCCATCAGTTTTTACTCTGAGATTTGATTGCTATGAAACTTTACGAGAATATAGGCACCTTTGTTCCGAAGATCCTTGAAGTAGAACGGAGTCAATCTGATCTGTAGATCTCCAGAAGTAATTCTTACACTACAGCTATATTACTGCAGATTCTGAGAGAAAATTCCTGCGTGTTGGCGATCAACCTCCTCGTAATCTTCAACCATGTATTCCTCATGTCGCTCGAGAATCATCCCGGTAGGAGGCCTTCCTTGCAATCTTGAGGGATATGGAGAGATTCCTTGGATTAGGGTTGATCTCCAAGATCAAACCCTAGCACACGAGAGAGAGAGAGAGAGAGAGAGAGAGAGAGAGAGAGAGAGAGAGAGAGCGAACGAGAAATTAGAAATGGAGGGGGCGGCTAGGGCTTGCATAGGCATGCATGGCCGACCCCCTCTCTCCTCTATCCCTTTTATAAGCCCTTCCGGATAAGGAGAGGGGTGGATAAGCCTTTAAACAAGTCAAGGCCGCCCCCCCCTCCCTATCCTCTTTGTGTTGGACGGATAAACAAGAGGGGCGGTTAGAGTTTGACTCGGTCAAAACTTATCCCCTTAATTCTCACTCTGAGTGATGGTGGCACATGTCCGAGATGCCTAGGGCACCCCCATGGTCATTAAATCCAATACTCACTTATTATTAAATCCCATATATATATGAGGGCTGGGTTCTATAACATGTCATAGGGAGTACCCTATGACATATGGTGAATTAGTAATGCTAGAATGTGCTGAATTTTTTTGAGGCTGATCACCTTACCTTAGATAGATTGTCCACAAAAAATCAAAGCATTCTAAAACTTGTTGGGGCATCAAATGCTAGAAGCTTTATCGGCCATCCATTTTAACCGTTAAATTGAAAATCATATTTGATGCCTCTAGAAGTTTTAGAATGAGCCGATTTTTTGCAGGGGTCCTATCTAAGATAGGGTGATCATCCTCATAAAAATTCAGAACATTCTAAATATTCTAGGGCTACTAACTCACCATATGTCATAGGGTACTCCCTATGACATGTCATAGGAACTCATTTCCCTATATATATATATATATATATATATATATATATATATATATATATATATATATATATATATATATATATATATATATATATATATATATATATATATATATATATATATATATATATATATATATATAGAGAGAGAGAGAGAGAGAGAGAGAGAGAGAGAGAGAGGAATGATAGGCTGCGGCGTGCGGTACCCGGCTGATAGATGCGGTGGAAGTTTTTGGCCGTTCGATCGCTGCGGATCGGCTGCAAACCGCACGCAAACCCCCCGCGTAGTTTTTGGCCGTTCGATCGCTGCGGATCGGCTGCAAACCGCACGCAAACCCCCCGCACACCCCGCCCGTCTGATCAGCCGTCCTGACCGTCCGATCCCGTATAAATCCAGTTGTCCGGTGTGTTTCTATGATGATTTGATTCCCATCCGTTCGATCGAGGTGATCGAACGGACTAAAAGAATTTCGCTGTTACTGTAGCGGCTACAGTAACAGCGAAATTCACTTTAGTCCGTTGATTCCCATCAATCCAACGGATGGGAATCAAGTTGATTCCCATCCGTTGGATCGATGGGAATCCAACGGACTAAAGTGAATTTCGCTGTTACTGTAGCCGCTACAGTAACAGCGAAATTCTTTTAGTCCGTTCGATCCCTCGATCGAACGGATGGGAATCAAACCATCCATCAGCCGGGCGGGGGGTGTGCGCGCGGTTGATCAGACGGGCGGCTACAGTAACAGGACGGCTGATCAGACGGGCGGGGGGTGTGCGAAGGGTTTGCGCGCGGTTTGCAGCCGATCCGCAGCGATCGAACGGCCAAAAACTTCCACCGCATCTATCAGCCGGGTACCGCACGCCGCAGCCTATCATTCCTCTCTCTCTCTCTCTCTCTCTATATATATATATATATATATATATATATATATATATATATATATATATATATATATATATATATATATATATATATATATATATATATATATATATATATATATATATATATATATATATATATATATATATATATATATATAGGGAAAAGGGATGCTGGACCTGAGGTGCGGCGTCGTTGCTGCACCTCAGGCATTGTTTTACCTACCTAGAAGTTTTGGAATTTGATGAAATTTGGTGAGGGTGTTGTATAGGGTAAGATGATCATCCCCACCAATTTTCATAAAATTCCAAAACTTCTAGAGGGGTCAAATGGTCGAAGCAAAATCAGCCGTCCGCAGTCACAGTTAAAATCTGCAGATTTTGCTTCGACCATTTGACCCCTCTAGAAGTTTTGGAATTTGATGAAAATTTGTGAGGATGATCATCTTACCCTAGACAACACTCTCACCAAATTTCATCAAATTCCAAAACTTCTAGGTAGGTAAACAAGTGAGAGGTGCAGCGTTGTTGCTGCACCTCAGGTGCAGGCTCCCCATCCCCATATATATATATAATTAATAATAATAATTCCCTTATGATCACATACTAGTCTCGAGTTGCTTTGGACCGTAGTTGGGATCACCTAGGGTCTTCTAACGCGGCTCCAACTTAAATGCAAATATACCAACTAAACTCTTTAGCCATATTTGCATCTAAGATTAGTCATCACTAATTCCACTATATAGTGATGATTGCACTCCGGGTCAGAAAGACAATCTCTAGTCTTACAACTTACGATTATGCCCCTCCATCTCTGTGTATCTGTGAACACAGCTAGTTTACCTGTGGTAAACTGTCCAACCAGCTTGTGTCACATCTTGAACTCCATGAAACTTGATCAAAGCCTATTTGAACATCCACCTTAGTGGAACATCCACTAACCGGTGACTGATCAAGTTCCGATGATCAAAACTAATGATCAACTCATGGGCATACTTAACCTTTTACGGTGAGTGGATTTCATTTTGAGATCTAGGGTTTCCTGTAACCCACACTCAGCTACCCAAAATATCCAGGTGTTGGTTCTGAGGACCTCACTGATTGATAAGTCAAAGTAAACTAAGTATAAGCTCAATGTTCACTAGTCTCTCAGGATTAAGAGCATATTGACTATGTAAGTTATGAGAACCCTAATGACGTGGACAATACAATGTCCCTGACAGTATTATGTCATTGGGTTTACTCATGATCCGTCAATGCATCTCATGCACTAGCATATTAACTTGGAATCGACCATTCCAATGGTATGAGATTAACCACCACCCGATTGAGGGTCAATCATGCTACAGTCTACCTAGTGAGATATCCAGTCTCACTATCGACTATGACTAATTTAAAGTATATAGTACATGTGATTCATATCTCTCTATATATGAATCGAACATTCATATAAATGAATCACACCTAGACTACTTAAGGATTTCCTGCTCTACCATTCATCTCATGAATGCAAACACATTATGTCCATTCTCTATGCACAAAATTATTATAATATTGTTTTGAGGGCATACAATCCCAACAATTTTGGTGTCAACTATTACTTCCACATGTGAGGTTTTTAAGATGCGACGACGGTCATGTGCATTATGTCCGGGATATAGCTTGGAATTTGATGGACATTCTTTTGAAATGTATCATCGTAATACAATTTTGGTTGTACAAATAATCAAATCTATCATGTTGCAACTTTTATTTTTAAATTTAATTATGGTTAAATGTTGTTAGTTTTCATATGAATTCCTTGCCGAGTTGAGAAAATGAAGGCCTTAAAGAAAAAAAAAAGGTGAAAGTGAAGGGCTCAACAAAGGCATTCAAATGAAGTAAATTAGTGTGCTGGGTGAGTTGCAATTGCTTGGTTAGCCTAATGTTGCAAACTATTGGTTTGAGCTTAGATTGGTGCTAGGTGAAGATTTGACTGGAAAATTTTGGCTTTGAACTTGATCAAAGCTATGGTCATGCATAATGCTTGTTTATCCTGATGTTTTGGTGTTAACTATTACTTCCACATATGATCTAATGCGCAATGTGCAACGTTTGACTAAGTTTTGCCATTGAAGGTGGATAATAGTTTGAGTTGTGAATAAATGGCCGAATGAGAAATTAGTTGTAGGGATATGAATGTATAGAGAGTATAAGATTTACTGTGGTATCATTTCTCTTCGTGTTATACTTTTGTTCTTTGTTGGAGAAATAAGTGTTAGGTCTCATACAACAGATCAGATCAATGAATAGAAGGGGAGGTCCCAAATCCTTTTCATAAACCCGAAATTGCCCCCCTCCCTTCTCCCCCTTTTATGTTCTCTCTCTCTCTCTCTCTCTCTCTCTCTCTCTCTCATCTGGTGACAACAACAGCGGCGGCGGCGAGCGGCAGCGATGAGTAGCAGAGAGAGAGGCAACGACATAGCGAGCAACAATAGTGAGCGGTGGCGCGAGTCGCAGCTACTCGCCGTTGCTGCCTCGGTAGCGGCGAGCAACAGAGACGAGAGGCGACGACAACGAATGAGTTTGGATTTAGGTTAGGATAAGATCTAGGACTCTAGGGTTCATCCCATGGCCTTTAGATCTTAGGTTTTAGGATTAGATATAGGGTTTAGATTTTTGGATTAGATCTAGGGTTCACCCCATGGCCTATAGATCTTAGCTAGGTTTTAGGGTTTGGATTAGGTCTAGGGTTCACCTCATGGGCTGTAGATCTTAGATTTTAGGTTTAGTTTAGAGGACAGTGGATGCAAATGAAAATTTGAAGCCAATTGAGGGGCATTTTCATCCTCTGTCCTTAGACTTAAAGGGATCTCATGTTGTGGACTGTTCACTAAGTCCCCCTTCTTTTTTCCTTCCACATTGTATTTGTTACGAAGATTTTCTGATTCTTTAAGCTTTGTGTTTGTTTGTCCCTAGATTGCTTCTGTGTATTCTGTTGCTCTCTACTATGCGTTTGTCTGAATTTGATGGTTTTGTGTATCTTGTGACGTGCAACGACCAATGTTTTCAAAACCAGACCGGAAGGCAAACCAAAAAGACATCCGGTTTGGTCCAAATCGGTTCAAACCGATGGTTCAACCGTTTGAACCGCATGAAAATATGTTTTTAAAAATAGATATTTACTAAATTCTTCAATGACAAGGTTTGATTCCTAGGTTAGCATACAAACCGGTTTATTCAAAGACCAAACCGAAAACATGTTCCGGTTCCTATTCAAACCAGTTGAACCTCCCGGTCCGATCCGATCCGTTTTTCAAAACACTGGTAACAAACATCCACCTTAATAATCACAACTCGTATCATCCCGTCGAAATTACAACCCTCCCAAAAGATCTTAATCCCGTAATGAAACCCTCACGCATAAGAGAAAGATAAAGGAGACAGGAGCAGCGGCCTCACGGCCACCGTCAACCCTCGCACAGAAGAAAAAGATAAAGGAAGAGAGGAGCGACGATCCTTGCCCTGTGCTAATCCGCACACAGCGAGTGCCTTCTGCGAGAAGAGATCGGTCATGCGCAATGTGTAACGCCAAGCTTTGTTTTGCCATCGAAGGCGGCCGCAACCGTGCTGACAGTCACGCCGAAAGCGCCCACTGCGTGCCGATCGGCATCGATTTCCTCTAGTTCTTACATAAATTATAAATTTTTTTTTTTGGTAGGATAAATTATAAAACTTATAACTCCTAAATAGTAGTTATATTTTAATCTTAATTAGAAACTTTAGAGATCACTCGATCATCAAGTATAATCAGTCTTTACAAAAGCACAAAACATTATGTACTGTTGCTGCGACTGATCACAGCCGGCCATGGCAAAGGGGCGGCTGTGATTTGGTAATACCACAGTAATGGAATGCGGTCCCATCACTCACCGTGAGAGGTAATTCCATCCCTTACCGCTTGCGTGGCTCAACCAGAACAGGGTTGCGGGTGACGCCCTCAGAGGGCAAGGATTGGGAGGTGATCGGATCCCACCCAGCTCATGTATAATCTGTGTCCTTCAACTCCCTCTGAATCTGTAACTTCTCTGAAGGAAAGGTTGTCCACCAAAAACCTCCTCCTCCAAAATCTCACCAACACTGCTCTCGATCGGAGGTACTATTTACCCAGATTTACTCGAATATGTTCCCAATTTTTATCTGATTCCATTTTGGGTATCGAGACACCGAGGGATCGCAGCTGAGGTTTTTTTTTTTTAATTTTTTTTTCGATATGAATTGCTTATCTGAGAACATGAACGCAGTGAATATTATCTTTTTTTTTTATATATATATTAGTTTGACATGGATCTGGTTGAAGTTTTGTGGGCATTGCTAATCTGAGATCAGGGTTTCCATTTTTTATTTTTTTCTTATGAAATTCCAGATGATTTGGGTATGATTTCCCCCCCTTTGATGGGAGTTCTGCAAGATGTGCGGGGTGCATTGATTGCATTAACTGGATTTCGAATTAAGATATGGGTTCTGTCACTATCTGGGTAAATTTGATTTTGAGGCAAAAGATTGCAATCGGTTTCTTGTAGGACGATCATATCCTTTCGCTCTTTCTTGCTGCAATCCCGAATATATTGGGATCTATGGTTTTTATCAAATAAATTTTTGGACAATTGAATAAAATCTTCCCTATACAGGGGTTGTGGTGAATAACCTCGTATAAATATTATCGAGTGTAGTCTTGTTGGTGTATATTGAATAAGGTTTCCTATATTTACTTTACTGCATCAGGTGTGAATGACAACATGAGCATTTTCCTAATCGGGATTTTGGAATGGC
Source organism: Chamaelirium japonicum (assembly GCA_947650365.1). NCBI lineage: Eukaryota > Viridiplantae > Streptophyta > Magnoliopsida > Liliales > Melanthiaceae > Chamaelirium > Chamaelirium japonicum. The sequence continues at coordinate 82,769,729 of OX393550.1, read as the reverse complement.
TTCGATCATCTATATTCAAATGGTTGTAGTTTTTATATCGGGGAGTGGGTGTTATCATAGCTTTAGTAGCTATTTTGTTTTCGCAATTCAGTTAGGGTATTAGATTTGGTATCTGGGGAAAAGAATAAGAAAATATAAAGTTGGAAAGGATGTAAAAGAATTGATATGTTTAATATGATGGGGCTTGTAAAGCAAGCTTTTAGGCATCAACAATAGTAAATAGCATTGATGCAGCCCAGATGTCGGTATATGTATATTGGGCCAGGCCGGTGCCTAAAGGCTCGTGTAGGATGGAATCATGGATTCAGTAAGATCTGAATTTTGAATAAGATATGGTTAGATATTAAAGATTAATGGTAGATATGATTATGTTTGATTTTTGTTGTCATATTTATCTTTTCGGTGCCTATTAAAAGGTCACCAAACATTGTAATTGGCGAGTTGATTATGAATGAAAGAATAACATGAACGCCACTTGCTCATGGATTTGGATGTCTTCTTCCTCACCTTCTCATCCTGGTGGATTCCGGTCTGGGTAACATTGTCTTTCTTCTGATCCCACTCATTTCTCTCCCGCTGTCGCCATCTTCCCCAGTCGGTATCTTTGGCAAGCATCCATTATTTAGGGCATAGTTATCATTATTTATATAAAGAAAAAACTAAATTATATCGCATTCATCATCACTGCCCTTTCACAGTTTCACCTCTATTCCCATTCCGCTAATCGACGTACCTACATCAAGTTGGTAATAGAGCATCGAGATTTGTGGCATCTCAACACTACAAATGATCTTGCATTGGACATCGTCGTTATCATCGCCATCGCCAGTGCATCATCACCATCATCTCCTACAAAGCCTGGCCACCGTCCCTGTGCCTTCCGCCTGTCTCGCGGCTGCCACTGCCTTGCTGCTGCCTGCTGGAGCCTCAAGCCTCGCCTCGATCCACACCAACGATCACCGGCAGCCGCGGCCACTCGCCGCGCTGTCGTTGTTCCTCTTGAATCAGCGCCTCCCAAAGCGTCTTCTCCATCCCCATTTCCCTTACCGATGTTGTGATCTGCATGCAAAGAAAAGAAGTCCTAACCCTTTTTCCATAAAAAAACGTTTACCTTTCCCTTTTACCCCCCTCAAATCTGAACCATTAGATTCCCATCTAATGACCCATAACCATCAGCCCCTTCCCATTGTTAGAAAGGGATGAATTAGCCCTCACTTAAGTGGTGAACCCGAACCGACTTCCAATTCGGATCCAAACCCGAATATACAACAAAATCCGCCAACTTTCTTTGGCCGTATCTTTTGAACCGTTTATCGGATTTGGATGAATCAAATACCAAACTTGCACGATTTTCTGAGCCGGATCCATCGAGTATATTCTTGTCCCGATCCAGTCAGCCCAGCAGTGCAGAATTACAACTTTGTCCTTGCCACTTATATTGACATGTTCTATCACAGTGACGATTTCGACTTCGGATCCATCTCCCTTTCCTCTAGTTGGTGTTATTCCCCATACTAATTGGAGATCCATCCACCGTATGGACGTACTTATGATCATCATGTTCCCTACAAGGCATTCAGGCATGGTTTCAAATTTTGTCCGAAATTATGAAATTTTGGCGAAATATTTTGGCTTCAGCCAGGGCTGAAACGAAATGAGGGTTGAAAGCAGAGGGATGGACGATTTCGGTCGAAGTTTTGGTCAATTTCAGTTGTCTTTCGAATCTGGCAGTGTAGTTAAGACAAGGCGATGCCTAGGCGATTTGGTCTGCCTAGGTGAGGCGGTGCCTAGGCGATAAAAATTAAATATATTAAATAAATATAAGTCATATATATACATAAGTAATTTGTGATTTTATGCATAATAAAATTTAATTTCTAGAGATAGATATAGTCGAAATAATACTATTTGATAATGGGTATGATCCAGAGCGTATGGTAAACTACAAAACCATTATTATTGCATCAAATAAGAATCACACGTCAACCACAATGATTATATGTTGCAAATATTAAGCACATATCAGCAAGAGCAACATAACCCTATCATAACCGTAAATTCAAACAAATAACATAAGGATAAATATAACCATATTAGATAATCTATTGTTATTGGAACATTTCACAACCACGTATCAAAAAAAAAAACAATTAAAATTACTCATCTAGATCACCTAACCATCTACATCATCGTCACTCTTATATGAATAATCCTTATATGTCTTTCGACTTTTTCCTCTTCAAACCCTGAGAACATGGACACAATATTTTTTTTCCCATTAATGATGCATGGTGTTGGTCATCGATAAAGCAACATGGACCTATAAAACCAAACGGCATTTAAGAAAACTCAATTTGAACCGACTATTTAAAAAAAAAAAAAATTACAAAACTAGGCTCCTAGGCTGTGGCCTAGGCTAGCCGCCTAGACTCTACCGCCCGCCTAGCCATGGCCTAGGCGGTCGGGGGTCCAAAACGCCTAGGCGATGGCCTAGGCGGCGCCTTGACTACACTGGAATCTAGAATTATAAATACCAGTCCATTTCGGTCAGTTTCAGTTTCGAAACTAGAACTATAATTCTATAAATTTGTCAATCTTAGCCAATTTCGGTCGAAATTTTAAAATTTCGGTCAAAATTTCAGTTTAAGCTTGGACCGAAACCCGACACAAAACCGAAATTTAAAGCCATGCATTTGGGTTCACCTTTATTTATGAGCAAGTGTTAATCGATCATTTTGTATTCTTTGTTTCCTCTGATTGGGACGTCATGTTTTTCTTGCACGTCGATGATCGCACCTACAAGTTGAATTTGCCAGTGTCACCATTCGTTCAATGGTTTTTTTAGACACCAAATAATTGGACAAGCCAGAAGAGGTTTGACTACATCTAGTATGTCCTCAATGACGAGCTACAATACAGGAACAAGCCAAGAGATGTGCCAGACATCATCAGTCCGCTCCACCTACAGTGTCCTCATTCGAGCTTCCACCTTCGCCTGCAACGGAGATTCCTCCGCCTTCGGAGTTTCCCACTCTAGTAGCCCATCAAAAGAAGCCTCTTCTATCAGAGTAGCTTCTACAACTTATATATTCCCTTTGGTTGGACTCTATGCCATTGGCCTCATGGCATCTCTGGCTTCATCTGCACTTGGGTCTGCCTCCTACGAGCTACTACTTCAGTCAGTCCAGAGGTCCGCATTCGTCTGTAGGCACCAACCTTTCTTAATTTTTTAGTCCACACTCAACACCAACATCTTTTTCACATGGGACCTTGAATGTGATCAACTTGTAGTGCATCACCACCTACTAGGCCTACACCCCTAGATCAGGACCCCGAGGTGATCCCACATTGGTGGAAACTGGAGACGTTGACACGAACAATGCTTCACCGTGTGAACTCGAGGTCAAGTTCTTCATAGTGGAAGCGAATGATGCATCGCTGATGTCGGTACACATATATTGGGTTAGGCTCAAGCCCAGAGGCCCGCGTAGGATGGATTGAGTAAAAAGATCTCAGAAGATTTGAACTTTAAATAAGATATGGTAAATTAGTTAGATATTTGAAATTAATATTAGATATGATTAGATTTGATTTTTGTTGCGTTATTTATGTTTTTGGTGTCTATTATAAGGTCACTAAGCATTGTAATTGGGGAGTTGCTTATAAATGAAAGAATGATGTGAACATTGCTTGCCCATAGAGTTGGGCGTCTTTTTCGTCACCCTCTTATCCTGGTGGATTCCCGCTAACTTCGTCTGTCTTCTAATCCATGCTTTCAAATTTGGCTTCTAATACCACTCATCTCTCTCTCTCCCTTTGTTGTCATCTTCCCCATTCGGTACCTTTGGCATGCATCCGTTGTCTAGGGCATAATTATCATTATTTATAATAAAAAAAAATTGCACCACTTCATCACTGCTGCCCTTTCACCTCCATCCCCATTCCGCCGATCAACATGCCTACATCAAGCATCATTTGTCAACAATTTTTGTAGTTGAATTGAGAGTATTTCATAAGCAGGTTATTAATAGTACATGCGGGATTTGTTAAATTCATAAACTATTCGATAATTAATCAATGATTCTATCATCCAGGCATTCAAAAGCAGGATATTTTAATAACTCAGGGAAACTTACTATATTTTTATATGTTTTCGTACAAGGTGCTAAGTAAAATTGGTAACATCTGTAAAAGTCAGGTTTCTTTGCATAAAAATACATTGATTGTTTTCCATTTTGAAAGGTTTAGTAAAGCTTTAATGGTAAAATTCAGAAAAAAAACTACAAGATTTTTTTTTATTAAATTGGATGAGATGTTAGAAGTGGAAGAAACTGGCCTTTCCTTTGTTATTGACCTTTGGTTGGAAATTCAATAACATAAAGTAGAAAGCGAGGTGTTCATTGGTTTCTTTATTTTCATTATTTTAATTAAATCCTCTGCTGAAATACTCCATGAATTCTTGATCGAATTAGGGCTGGCTGTATATACATGATGCTTTTGCAAGACATCTATTATTTAGGATGACTAAGTTTGCATCTGGCGGTACATTTGATGAATGATATGTTTTGTGTTTTTCATACACTCCAACACCAGTCTCAATCACGGATGAAAAAGGTGGAGGGTTGATGTTATATTGACAACCCATCATATTTGGAAACACAAAAACTCATACTATGAAAGGAAAAAAAGTCTTGTGTTTTTTTGATATAGTTGAAAAGACAAGAGTTAGTGATAAACTGATAGTTGTGCATTTTTATCATTTAAACAATTTGACAAAGTGCCAATTCCTTTATCTGATTGATTCTTTTGATAGGAATGGATTTGGGATCACCCAATAAATGGATAGAAGAGACCAAGACAGAGGATGGCTCTTCAGTTGCAGGAAATCTTGACCTAAACTTGTTTGAAAGCAAGGATGAACAAGTTGAAGAGAGTTTTGGACAAGGCAATAAAGCAATGGATGGTATAATGCATGTTGACTCCAACGAAGATCAATCTGGACCACCCATGCTGCTTGTTGGTGTCAACAATGAGGGACTGCAATCCTCTATCATGAACTCCCATTCACCAGGTCCATCACCTCCCTCAAAGAAAACTGAAGAACATTGCTTACCGATTGAGTCAAATTTATATCATAATGCTGTGGATAGGAAAATTTCTTATTATGATTCTGAGGGACTGAGGTCCCCATTGGATGATTATGCCACTCATATTAAAAGTGAAGGGACTGAGTATGTTGGCCTATCAGATGAACTGCGTGATAGCAGTGCTCATGAAACATTTAACAACAAAGTGAAAACTGAAGATTTGGATCCCTCTGCTCATAATCAGAATGCAAACTCTCCTTTTAATGCTTACGAAGTACTTGATAATGAGCCTTTTAACCATCAGAATACAAACTCTCCGTTTAATGAGACAATGAATAGAGATTCTGGAAACCTATCAGGAAATATTCAATCTGATAAGGCTGAATTTGTCATGGAGAATATGGATGATGGAGATCATAGTCACCATACTGAAACAAAGGAAGACAATGGAGGGACAGAATGGGAAAATTCTGGTCGGCGTTCTCCTCAAAAAACTCGAATTGCTACACCATTACCAGAGAGACAGTTGTCTGTTTCTCCAGAAAGGTCTCCCCAGACCCAACCTTCTGCAAGGCAGGAAGAGCGGCCATCTCCTGTACATAGTGACAAGAAAGCAGAGCTTTCTCCAAGCTCCTCTAAACGTAAACGTTCACTCTCTCCTGAAAAATATAATGTGGGCCGCAAGAGAGCTCATTCTCGTGATCGATTGTCTCCATCTGTAAGACGGAAATCTCCTTCAGACAGCAGAACACAGAGAGACTCTCATCACAGGGATAATTCTCCTAGGAAGCGTTTATCTACATCACCTCGAAGGAGAGAGTCCCCACGAAGGAGGGGAAGGTCAGCATCGCGATCACCTGTGAGGAGGAGGGATTCTTCTGGACATAGAAGGGAACAGCGTGGTAGATCTAGATCAAGGTCTCCCTATGCAAGGGATCGTCACCAAAGATCCCCAAGGTAATTTTTTTTTTTCCGTAGTTAGTTTACTATTTAATTACTTGGTTTCATATGATTCAAGTTCTTGAACTGTTGAGGGCTAAGTCTAAGACAGCTCTTGTTAGGAAGCTAGTCTCAAGTAAATTTTACTGTTTCGATAAAGAAAATATTGCTTCTCTATCATTATGCTATAGCAAAAGTGAAGGCTGCCCTTCACTCTCGCCAGTCTCATGTACTTGATGTAATCAAAATTGAAGCATGCCTTTTTCCTATGTTGGTTGTTATTCACTAATGAGAAATACATGGTGGGAATGAGGGGAGTGGGCGAGGTTGCTTGGGGGGTCAGGGAAGTTATAGAATCTTTATCCTCCTATATTTCTAGTGTATGACTTTTCTCATTAATGATTTTTTATTTTTTGTCTTTGTCCTTTTCTTTTATTACGTTTCATGGTTGTGGTGTGCTAGGAGAAGGCATTCGCCAAGGCGCAGATCTCCTCCCTCAGGTTATCATTCTCGTCGTCGCTCTCCAAGGAGGCCTGGGTCACCACGTTCTAACCGGAAAAATGGGGTGGGTAGGCCTGGAAACAATTTATTTATTGCAGGTTTTAGCTATGGTACTACTGAGAGAGATCTGGAAAAGAAGTTCTCTAAGTATGGCCGAGTGACAGATGTTCGCATCGTCCGCGAGAAAAGGTTTATTCGTTTTCATTTAATTAAATATAGCTGATAAATGCAATTGCTACAATATTGAACTTGCAGGATCAAGATCATATTAGTTCTGTTCTTTCTATTTATGGCACAGCCTTTCTCTACTAAATTATTTGTAAGGAACATTCTATAATGCTGTCTATTTTCACTGTTTATTGAATTTGCTACCAGTTTAGCACATCCTCCAAAACTTTGATCTTGCCTCAAAATTATGGTTTCTGAAAACTGCTTTATGTTCAGGTATATCTATGTTCCTGCACTTACAATAGCTAGTGACTTAACTGATATTTTAATGGAGTGTAGTGAATCCTATGTATGGCGTATATGAGCTGGTTGGAAGAAAATAGATGATCTCATTCGCTATTTTGAATTACATATTTTTTTAACGAGCTTACAGAAAACTCGAACAGTGAAACATGGCTTGCATGCTTCTCGAAAACACAAAGCTTGCTTTTGCACTTGATACTATTCCAAAACAGATTGTGAACACTAAGTTTTATTAGTTGTTTGATAGTGTAGCATATATTTACTTGGATGACAAATGATAGATGGAATTATTTCTAGTTGATTGTGATATGTTTATTGCCGAGTTTTCTCCATAATTATTATTTTCTAGATATTTTCAGAACGGTGAAAGTTGACATCGATGTTTTGAAGAGTGAGATCCATAATAATTTCGGTAGAGACTACTTTGATCAAGGCTACGCTTTGTTCACATTTTCATTTAGCCTGGGCAATATAATTTAATTATGGAAGACAATTAAAAACTATTACTAGGCAAACAGGGCAATGCTTGTAGGGAACTTTAACTATTCCTTCTGTAATTACTGACCATCTTGGATGGAGGGTATTGCATTCAAAATTTTCTTTCAGCATGGTGCCAATGATTTTCATCATTTTTTTAGTTGGGTTTTATGTTTGGAGAGAGAGAGAGAGAGAGAGAGAGAGAGAGAGAGAGAGAGAGAGAGAGAGAGAGAGAGAGAGAGAGAGAGAGAGAGAGAGAGAGGGGGGGGGGGGGGGGGGAAGAAGAAGAGGGGAAAGATTTTTGTGGATTTGGAAATTGGATGATGCAATCAGAATTTAGTGAACTAAGGTAAGATATGAAATTGACCTTAACTTACATTGAAAAGGTGCTCAAAGATGATTTAAAAGACAATAGGCGCTGTTAGATAAAACGGGTTTTGGGGTGTGAGGCAATCTAACATGGTATCAGAGCTAGGCCCCAACCCGTCTCCCCTCCAAGTGGCACCGTGCCACCCACTGCCGCCACTTTCTTCGTGTGTGGGTAAGTCTCTATTTAAATGCGTTCTGCGTGCTGACGGGTGTTGAGCGGATAGTCCCACATCGTCTAAGTGGTGAGAGTTCTACATCTTCATATACCTGTTGCCCCCTCCCCTTCACAATCGATTTTGAGGAGGCATGAGATTAGTGACATGCATAGTTACCAAATCGGACGTTTTTTTGAAAAAAACGCGTATAGAACGCATATCGATCCGAAGACGTAGTAAACAGGAAAAAAACTCATTTTTTTGAAAAAAACTTACGTACGCGTTTTATACGCGTTTAAAACGAAAAAAACGCGTATAAAACACGTATAAAACACATCGGGTTTGGTCCGGGTTTAAATTGGGTTCGGGTTTTATTTTATTCGTGCTTAATAAACGCATATGCCATATGTTTTGAACTTTTGATTACTTAATGTTGGAAAATGACATATATACATACTTGGTATAATTTTTAAGATTTTTTTGTTTTTTCCGATGTTTTCACGTTTTTTTTTTTCCGTTTTTCCCGTTTTCATCGTATCTTTCCGATTTTTTTCCTTTGCCGTTTTTTTTTCCCGTTTTCCGACTTGGTAACTATGGTGACAGGCGCCATCTATAAGGGAGACTGAAATCTATTAGGGTTTCTAATCTAACGAGGGTCCATGAAGGAATTCATAGATATAGCTTGTATGGATAAAATTTTTTGTACATATTGCTCCATTTTAGCTCTTTGGCTTATCAGTTGGGCCCGGGATGAATGGAATTCGTCCTATCGAGTCTTATCTTCTACCCTCTTCGTCCAGACTCTTTTATATCCTAAGGGACCCTGGAGGGTTGCTTCATAGTGCATGAGCTTAAACTACATAATCAACGTAGTAGGTTTCCCTACTTACCTCTTGCCAAGTTGCCTTGGTCAGGTTTTGGGCACCAATCTTAGACCGTTGTTGCCAGGTTTATAGCCAATTTGAAATTTATGTCCATATTCCTGGTAGTCGAGCCCATCTTGATGGAAATAAGACTTGGATGAGGAATGGAATTAAAATTATGTAGTAGTATTTTCGAATTCGGGAGGTTTATGGATGTTGCAAGGAGATGAGCTCAATAATTATGATATAGGTGAATCAATAGATACATGTGAATTGCATTAGTTACCTAGTTAACCTATAGAGCACACATACACACACATTGCATACATTGCATGTCTTTTTAATTTCCGTGATCATAGAAACCCATATGTTATGCAATGTATGCAATGTGTGTGTCTATGCTTTATAGGTTAACTAGGTAACTAATGTAGTTTTACCTATACCTATGGAAATTATATTGCCATGTTTTTTGCCACTTTGTGTCTTCATCTTTGACTTTGTCTTCATCATCAAACCAAACCATGTGATAGTACATGCGCATACAAAAAACTCTACAACGTTGTCAGTACAAATTCTCCACATCAAGCATCAAGTCATCATACCCAAGAGAAGCACTCCAAACAGGGTTGATGAAATTTGGTGGCTCCTGGCCCATTTATATAGTACATCATATCTCGATGATGTTCACTACTACAATAGGCTTTTCACTTGGATTTACTATAGTAATCCAAGTGAAACCAGCCTTCCTTACGAATCGAGTTCCCACGGAGGGGATGCGAATAATGCAGTTGTTGTCATGAAGGATAAGGCAGCCAACCATCATAGGCATACCAAGCCAACTGTAGTTCTAGCTTAGAGCCCATATTTTATGTTGAAAATTTTGAATTGGAATTGGTCCAAGTTTAGCGAGTTTCCTATTTATTGTATTTATCGGACCTATTTTTTTATCTTTTCTCTAAAATCAGTTTAAGAGTCCTATTCAAGTAGGAAAGTGTTTAAAAGAGTTCTAATTATTACTAAATTAGAACTCTTTTAAACACTTTCCTACTTGAATAGGACTCTTAAATTGATTTTAGAGAAAAGATAAAAAAATGTCCGATAATTGCAATAAATAGAGAACTTGCTAAACTTGGATTGATTCCGATTCAAAATTCTCAACATATAATATGGGCTCTAAGCTAGGACTACAGTTGGATTGGTATGCCTATGATGGCTGGCGGCCTTATCCTTCGTGACGACAATTGCATTATTCGCATCCCCTCCATGGGAACTGGATTCGAGTTCTTCAAAGTTGTATCAATCATGATCATAGTTCGGTTGCTACATGACTTAGTGACGCGGTCACACTAGCAAATGATAAACCACACGAAGATATCCTTCTCGTATCATGTAGGTGTAGTGTCTTCCCATAGCCATTAACCAGTCAGAGACTCAGAATGCACTATCACGCACAAGTGATGAAGGATGAGCAGGTGATCCTTGGCACACCATCCATAATGTCCATTAGTAGCTTTCTCTTAGTCTCTCCGGCAATTTCCATGAGTTGGATCAGCCATGGTATAACATGATAGCAAATTGGAAGATTTGATACCAAGTTGGTGCAGGAGGAGAAAATGATAGGTTATTTGGAAGTTTTGATGTGATCCGAGAAAGATTTTAGAATTTATGGAAGTAAGATCAAATCTAAATCTAAGATGATTCGAAAGTCAACTAGAGGAAACCTATTATCAAGGGGATGGGAGTCTAAAGTGGCGTTTGCAGTAGAATGATTGTTAATGAAGGAATTCATATATGCTTGCTGAAATTAAAATTAAGTAGCACGATTGCTTGGTTTGAGAAAGATTTTGTGATAAGTTTTAACCTTATGGATGATTCAAGAAGATGAGATCTGAAATAAATAAAGAAGTAAAAGAAAAATTCTTAAAGGGAGGATTTGTTTTCATGTTGTAGGCACCCCGTTGCCTCTATATATTGAAAAAGAGAGCAAGTGAGTCCTCTTGGATAATGCCAAGTTGGATGATTACATCCTGATAGGGAGTTGGTTATGAATCATGATGTGGTAGCCCACCTCGCAAATAGCTCAAAACCATCCAAACCTCCAATGCTACACAAACAACCGTTATTTGCTCAAAACTCGCTCTCCAATTTATAATAACAACTAGCCCCTACATAGTGGTGAAAGCCCCTAAAAAATACTAATAATTCACAATTACCACTACACATTTCCCCTCAAATTGCTGCATATTATTAATCATGGCAGCTATATGTGAAGTGTTTTTGGAGGGTGCCTTTTTGAAGATGTCAGCTAATTGATGTTTTATATGGAGTGATTATTGGAGACCTCTCCAATAAATTGGTAGTCCATCTCAATATGTTTTGTCTTTCTCACAAAAGACGGGAGTGTTAGCTATGTGTATATCATCCTGGTTGTCGTTGTACAGTTGCATTGGTTCTTTAAGAAACATTCTAGGCTCTAGAAATAGAGTTCTGAGCCACAGGAGTTGACATATAATATTGAATGATTAGTTTGATTTGTCATTCCATGCATCACCATGACTCGCCTCAATCATCACAATCCTAATAGTTCTGTTATTTAATCATTAGACATGTCGAGAGTTTTTGTAGTTATTTTCCTTTCTTTGATCTTCTAATAAACCCAAAAGAATTTTATTAATCCTCTCCAAAAACCAAACTTGCAAATTTGCTGAGTGCATAGCTTGCACTAATGATTAGATACTTTAGCAGGAGCCGTGGAAACCACCCAATATATACTAATGTGCCCTGCATTAACTAAGGATCAAATTAGATCTTAACTACTCCTGAAGTATACCTTGGATTTTTCTAGCTCATTCTTGTTAGATGTAGTCTGCCATCATTTTTCTTTATGCATCATCAGCGATCAAGATTCATGGTTCAAAGTTTCGATTTTGGTCTCCCCTCTAAAGGTTTTTGTTTCAGTGTTTTTAGTATGAGTTTTAGTGGTCTTGGAATCTCCGACTGTGTATAATTTCAGAAATTAAAAAATTCAAATTATGGAAAATAAGGAAAGATTAGATAAGTAATATCATTCGACAAAATTTATGAATGTTTCACTCCGGCTCTTCGTCATATAACCATTGTTGGCTAGAGGAATTTGGATCCTACCTATATCTCTTCCTGCACCATTACCTATTGTGGGTGAACCCTCAACTTCATTGTCATTTGTCCACATGAAGGGAAACTTCCAACAAATATAAGTGACGATGGGTCCATGTGTCAATGCCTATTGTATCTACCTCCATCTCTAAGGCGTCAGAAACTCCTTGAACATGGTGTCTGTGTCCATGTTGGATTGGGCTTCACTAGATGGGTAGTCTATGCCACTATGTGTATGCTTGCAAAGGAAGATCTACTATGTATGCAATTGTTTATGCAAAACTTCTAGCCAAACCTATCCTTCGATACCAAAGATGATGTAGGACAAACACATGCATGCTAAACTATATGATGCTTTCAAGAGATCAACAATATAACTGTATTAGCAAAGCAAAATATACTTTTAATTGACCCAATTTCAATTGCCAAGTATTTAAAGCAAGTGGCCAAGCTATTGTCTAGACCTATCACAAAAGGCAAGTGGCCAAGTTATTGTCTAGACCTATCACAAACACGTGATACTCAGCAATACAAAATAAAACAAACATTGATCATTGGAAGTTGAGAGACTTCTATTGGCAAGGATAGGCTTAACAATTAATATAAAAGATCAAATCACCCTAAAAGGGTTTCAATCAAAAGAATCAAAGCTCAAGTGGGTTTCAATGGGCTTAGGTCCATGTTATGTAAAGTTTGATAATCTAACCAACAATATATAATGGCAAGAAATTTATACCAAAAGGTCTCACCGAGGATCTAGTCAACAAATCTAGCAGGTGCGATCCTTGCACAAAGAACTATTCGATGACAATCTTGTGTGAGCAAATTAAATCCACACAAGCAAGGAACCAATCTGTAGAAGCACGCACAAACATCCAAGCAAATCCACGCGAAGCACGAACCCAACACGAGCGGTAATGGGTCTTCAGAGGTCCGAGGGGTAACTGGCGGACTTACTGACTACATTGATGGTGGCCCGTACACGTAGAAAGAGAGAGAGGAGGTGGGGCGGTGGTGGTGTGTTGGGAGGTGGCTCGGGCGTCTGTTGTCTTACGAACGTGGGGAAGTAGCAAAGAAAGTGGAATCGATTGGGGCCTCACACCAACAATCCTCCGACCTCTTTTAGGGTTGGATTCTCTCGTCCTCTCACCTCTCTCAGGAAAGCTTTGCAAATTTGTAGAAAATATACCTTCATTAATTTTAATGGAAGCTTTGGGGCCTTTTTATAAGTATCCAAGCGATACAAAACCTTGTAGGACTAGGATTTCTTATGGGTATCGACTTAGAACTCGTAAAACAAAAAATAACACTTATATAACATCTTTTGACTTAAAGAAAATTCACCTAATTAAGAACTCCGAATTGACTATAAAAGAAAACAAAATAAAATTAATTCCATTCTCGTAAAGAATGTGTTTTCATTCATGCGCCATCCCCAAGCCAATGAGATTTCGAGTGGGGCTAGTCTTCAGCATCGGTGAGTGTAGACACGCCATTGGTGGCCTGTTGGTGTCCTCACCAATAAGTTATGTACATCTCAACCCTTCATCTAATGGAATTTAACCTGTCTAGTAAATCAAATATTATCTAATTAAAATATTAAGCTAACGGAAAACGCAGCAAACAAAAAGCAAATCTTCATCAAGTGAGGTCGGGTGAACGACTGAATGAGTTCCTATTATAGCACCTGTTGCCTTGCATGCATCAATTAGAGAAGTGTGCTCCTGACGGCTTGCCTTGCCTTAATGAAGGGTCACAAGAATCAAGATCATTTGAACTTCAAACCCTCTTTTGTGTCTACTTAACCTCACTACAAAATAATAACCGACTTCAATACACATCAAAGACAGCATTTGTTGGCTCCTTGGCCTGTCCTTGAAGAACCATTTCATTGTACTTCATGTCAAATATTAAGCTATTAAGGCTATAGGCCATTGCTCCTTATGGCGGCAATGGCAATACTGCAATAGGCCTTTTGGGGGAATTTGTAGACTGCAGGTTTCTTTTTTTAGCACCAATTATCCACAGTTAACTAGGACTGATGTCTTTCCTTTGTGATATCTAGTCCTTTTTAGATGAGCAGGCTTGATGATACTAAATTGTTGTCATCCAAAATTAAATAGATCACTTACTAGGAGAAGGGGAGAAGTTTATAAAAATAAGCTGAAAAATTATAAAAGCACATTCTCTGCCCCCATTAGATGCTCCAACCAACTTTGGTTCAAATAAGACGAGAAAGGAGATGGGATAATAACATAAGTTGGGTTTAGTGGGATGCTTGAAGAAGCAAAGTAATATGAAGAACATAAAATGTGAAAGTGATAAGAGGGGAAAGGAAAGAAGAGAGGCAACTTTGTTAAAATCATAAGACCTTGTCTATGGATTCCCAAATTATGGTTCTTCAACATTCTGGCAATTGTTATTTAAAGAATCCAAAGGACATACAGAAATATGAATTGCTAAATTTTCATACTTCCTACCTGCATCGGGAGGCATAGCTTGGATAGTGGTTGATTTGCAGAATGTAATTGCTACTTTTTAGCATTTCTTGTTCACAATATAATTATATGTATGATCTTTTCTATGTAATAACAAGTCTTTTTTAAATGATCTGGGATTGATGATAACAAATTGGCGTGATTCAAGATAAATCGTTTCTAAGGAGGGCCAAGCTGAAAGTAAAAGAGCGTATTCTGGCACTCCATTAGATTCTTCAATTACCTTTTGTTTAAAATAAGATGAGAGAGGGAATCATAAAACTACTAGGGTTTAGGGATTCATGATGAATGAAGAAATTATCAAGAAGGATTGAAGAGATAGAAGGGAGAGGAGGGAGGGGAAGAAGGAAAGAACTAATGAAGAGAGGCAAACAAACTTAAGACCTTAAATCGTATTAGAATAACTATCAATTATGGTTCAACTTTTAGCATGGTTTTCTTCTCTTAGTAATTCAAAAAATTCAAACCAATAATCATAAACTAATAGCCAGGGACATCGATGCACTATCACCGTGTGAGAGTCTACCAACGACGGAGGACAGCTACAATCCCATCGCTTTGGCTCGACGTCTAGTTCAGAGCGTAGCAGACTTTATTTTAATTAATTGTAATTTTTCGTATATTTATTTATGAATTTTTTGGGACATGATTATTTAATATTATGCTTTGGCTTAGTCCCACATCGGTTGTGAGAAGTCATGTAATGCTCCCGGGCTATTATTTAAAGGACCCCATGGCTTTATTTATTAGTAGTCAATGAATAAAGAAATAGTTTGCTATTTGCAAAACTCTCCCTTTTGAAGGAAGAATTGGGCGAGAAGCTCAGAGGCAAAAGGTC
Source organism: Chamaelirium japonicum (assembly GCA_947650365.1). NCBI lineage: Eukaryota > Viridiplantae > Streptophyta > Magnoliopsida > Liliales > Melanthiaceae > Chamaelirium > Chamaelirium japonicum. The sequence continues at coordinate 82,754,396 of OX393550.1, read as the reverse complement.
TCGATCCGTTGGTGTGAAGCTCGGATCTTATAATCTCACTATGATCGTTCTCTTTTTCTTTGTTTATCTTTCTCTTTTCTTCCATGTGTTTGAAGATCAATGACTGCCCCTCCTCTTCTCCCTCTATTTAGCATGCAGAATCCACACCCTCCTTTTTCCTGTGCCTCGTACGGCGTGCGACAGCCTTCGCGGGCTAGCTAGCCTATAGGGGCACCCTACAACACTAACCGACACCGTAGAGGCTACCAACAGGCCACCTAAGGCACACCGGCCAACCGACATGCAACCAGAGGCCCTCTAGTCAACCGACAGGCCCTACCAAGGCCCACCAGTCAACCAGAAGGCCCACAGGGGCTTGTCAGTCAATCGACAAACCTCTCGGGACCCACTTGTTGATCGGCAAGCACCCAATTGCCCGCCGACTTCCCGTCGGCCTCCCTTGCTGCTTGTTGGCGTTCTGTTGGTCCTTCAGGGAGCGCGTCGTCGTCTCCTAGGACCCTCCGGCTTGAATATATTTTCTTGGCACTCCTGGAGTTCGTCAACAACGCTTGGGACTTACTCTCTAGTTCGTGATTATGGCAACGTCCTTCTTGAGTGATTATTCTACCTACCTGCATACCAATAAACATAGAGATTATTCTTGTCTTTGAAATTGTTGGTTTTCGTAGAACTCAATCATTACATTTCGTAGAACTCAATCATTACATGAATTTGTGACTTTGTGATATGAACCCATTGATCCTAGATTAAATTACTTGAAATCCTTTACATGCAAACTGGTTATTACACATTAATAAAAGAGCTGCCGTAATCCTGTGGATGTTCCATCTTCCAAATGATCGCCTTGATAGGATTGAAAATTTGTTTGCTTTGTAGGACTACAATTTTAAAAGGCCTGATATTACATACTCACCGTATCTCAATTCAAAACTCTGCAAACCACTAATATTGTATATTTGAATTATTAATTGCAAGAATATTTGTGATATTTGTCACATCATTATCATCTAGAGGGTCAGTCCTGCATCACTAATAAGTTCTAATTATAAGACGTTTTGCATGCATTGCAAGAACTAGTTTCATAGTGGTTGGTTTGCTGTAGTTTAATATCATTTGCTGTATAAATTTCCAAATTTGATTTGAAAGAGTTCCGATTTCTTGAAACTCTTTCGCCTAAAATGTTGCATTGATTTGTAATTTTTGGTAAGGTGTGGGTGTTTCTCTTCCATATGTGTGCCAACTATTTTCTATTGGCATTGAGTATTTCCTTTCTACATTTAGGACGGGGGATTCTCGTGGATTTGGGTTTCTAACCTTGGAAAAGGATGAAGATGCTGATGCAGCAATACGGGCTCTTGATCAGACCGAGTGGAATGGTAGGATTGTTCTGGTGGAGAAATCAAAGACATCCCTACGCTGAAGCTACTAATTGAGCTTTCTCATACCTAGCGAGATATTGGGCTATATATCAGTTGTCTCAGCTTTCTTTCGTGCAAATATGCCCTTCCAACCATTTGACGGAAGTTATGGCTATACGGCAAGTACTACTTGAAACCGAACTCTTGATCCTGGAGTAGATTTATGTTTTCTTGTTAAGATAAACTTTTTAATGCGTCCCTTTATTGAAGTATTACATTTTAAATTTATCCGGTACTCGTAAGCTTTAAATGTTCTCCAAATGTGTGACAGATAATAGAATGAGGGCACTGTTTTCTTCAAATGACAGTTCACATGGAAATGCTCTTTCAGGGTTCACCAACAATTAGAAATGAAAGTTACTGTACCTTCTGTGTCTGGGGACCTCTACTTTGAGGAGTGCTTTGTGTTGTGAAAATATGCATGATTGGAACCTGTCAAATCCCTAACTTTTCATTGTGGACCTCTCGTCCATCCTGCCACGGCATTCAAAATCAGGAGCTTTTCAAAGCTCGGAGTTGAGGAGTGCATTGGTGAAGATGTTCCCTTCTGCTGCATGACTTTTCGGTCAATACTTTTTTGAACCCATTCATAGATTTTTGTAGATCTCTCTTTTGTTCCTGCAGGCTATGTTGAACATAGGTAGAATTGAGCTTGTTGACCTGTACCATTTTGTATGTACCTGGAATGTTCAGCCTTGAAGGATGACTGCACACTCCCTAAACACACCGTTGTGGATTACGTTCTCCTGCCCAACTGCCGATTCCATTGCTTGGTTTCTGAAGGCTGCCTCCACAACATATCAAAATTGACTAGGCTGTACGAGACACGGTGACAACATTATTTTCTTCGCTGCGATTCTTTGCATCATGGTTTCTTGTTGCACATCATCCATATATAAGATTTTTTCGTGCAGGCTGATATTTTCTTAGCAATACCATTAAATCGAGCATGATGACCTGAACCTTACAATGTCCAAGCACCCTTTTGTACCTGGAACTATTGGTCCCACATAACACCATTCGTGATTTCCAACTGAGCATTGTGGGGTTCATGTACCATTCTAGCTTGATGTCATCGTCTTCTACACTGGTGAGTGCAAGGCTGGAGAAATGCATGATCATGACACATTCTTGTGCATGGTGACGAAGATCTTCTACGCTGTTGTTGTGAAATCATTGCTGTTAGGTTATTGTGAAAGTTTCTTTAAAATGATAACTCTTTAGGTTTTAGATTGTGGAACGTTTGGGCTCTTCAGTTTTGCCTCATAGGAAACTTTAGCTTCATTAAGAGTGACCAACTGATTAGGTCAGCCAAAGATCTATTTTCCACCTACAACGACAATTAAGTGGTGTGTAACCTTTTACATGCAGTATGAGTTGAAGTTTCATCATTATTCTTTCTTAATTGCAACCCCAGCTATTTTCTTTTTTTCTTTTTTACATCGGCTGGTATCTCGAAACCTTTCAGGCAATGGACACACTTCAGGTTTGAACTAATCCCTCCGGGAATGTGCACCAACCCACTCGGAAGTTTCCCTACGCAGTCCTAGGTAAATCGAGGGGTGTGGGGGTGTGTGGGGAGGAGGAATTGAACCCACATCCTCCTAACCTAAGTATTAGTTGCTTACCAACTCCCCTATTCCCTGGTGGGTACAATACCAGCTATTTTCGGTTATATTAGGGATGGTATATGAAGTTTGATGAGGCTTTCTATCTTCTAAAGATATAGAATATGATGCAACTAGATTTCTGATCAGCCTTGCATAACATGAGGTCATGGGTCCAAAGACTCTAAACACCTTGTTCATGTAGACATATTGCTTGTGATTAATCGAAGCAAAAGTTTAGTATTATATCTGTTTACTGTCCTTAGTCTTTCACTTTAAGTGGAGTTGACCTACCGATTCAAGTGCCAAGTCAAAATTTCTTCCTCACCTTATGGGGATGGTTTAGCTAAACAACGATGTATTTCTACCTTATGTGTTTGTCAGTTCATTTGGGTGAGACAGCTGGGAGTATTTTTAAGGCTTTGACAACTATTAGTTGTAATTTAGCAAAGTTTGGATTTTTTAACAGTTGCATTCTTGAGGTGAATCAAGCATATCATGCATTATCAAACAAGCATCCCATGTCAAGACTCCCTAGTTGGAACAAATACCAACTCGTAAGTGAGAAAAAAAGTTCAAAGAATGTATTCATATTGATATTACAGTTATTGATGAGTGGAAATTTGAGTGAGTTTAATTTTGGGATTAGTTTATAGTGCAAAGGACATGGTTTAATCTGCAGGTGTTCAGAATATTACAAGTATTTGAGGCTATGGTGATTTATTATTAGTCCTTTTATATTTGTGTGGAAGAGGCAGTCCCGATAAGGAGAGGGTCTCGGATTACTGTGGAAGGTCCAAGGAAGGGAAGACCTATAATAACATTGATGTAAGTTGTTAGAAAAGCCATGGAAAATTTTTTATTGATAACATATATGACCCTAAATAGAAATTTTATGGTGAAGAAGGATTCATGGGGACATGGCTTGATGGTTATGGTTATTATATTTCTGTCAGCTTTTTGATTAATTGTACATTTTGTTTTTTCTTTGGTAATTTGCTTTTGGGGTTATAGGACTTACTGTGATATGTTTCCGCTATTCTTGTTTTAAAATTTCAAGTTAAGATTAATGCTATACTGTAATATCTTTAAAATTGTAATTCGGCGAAGATTATGCTCAGTTAGTGATTTGCAGATTGGTAAATAAATTATGCTCAATCACAACCACACACATTAAGGGTCCGTTTGTAACCACTTTTTTTTTAAGAAAAAAAACAGAAAAACTGGAAGTGAAGCCATGTTTGGTGTCCTGCTTTTACTTTGTTTTTTCAAACTGGAAGTAAAATTTTTAGAAATAACATAAACAAAAAATTCTTGTTTATGTTTCTTAAAAACAAAAAACATAAATGATTTGTCTCTTGTTACTTGGGGCCCTGGGGGGTTACTCATTGGGATCTTTTTGGTGAAATGTGCAACATGTTTAATGTAGATAGACTTAGAGAGTACTTTAATGAGATAACATTATAGAGAGAATATTACGAAGACAAAAATATATGCAGAGAGAATGTTGTGAAGAACGTAAAGATTGTAGAGAAAATATCGTGGAAAGATTATATTGTGGAGAGAAAAATTGAGGAGAGAATGCTATATATACAGAGAGAATATTATATAGAGAATGTTATGAAGAGAAAATATTGTAAGGGATAAAAGTTTTAAAGAAAATGTTCTAGAAAAAATAATGTAGAGATTAAGTTATAGAGAAAGAGTGTTGGAGAGACATTGTAGATTTGTAGACTCAGAGAGAGTGAATGTCATAGAGAATAATCTAGAGAGAATGTTGTAGATAGAATTGTAAAGAGAAAAAGTTGTAGAGAACATTGTAGAGAGGGAAAATGTTGTACAAAGAGAATATCATCGGAAGAACGTTATAGACAATGTCGTAGAGAGCGAAAAAGTTATAAAGAGAAAGTCAAAGAGACAAAATAATTATAGAGAAGTTATAGAAAATGTCGTAGAGAACAAGTTATAGAGAATGTCGTATAGAGAATAGTTATAGAGAATGTCGTATAGAGAATAGTTATAGAGAATGTCGTATAGAGAATAATTATAGAGAATGTCGTATAGAGAATAATTATAGAGAATGTCGTATAGAACAAAATAATTATAGAAAAAGTTATCCTAGAGGCAAGTTATAGAGAATGTTGTAGAGAACAAAATAATTATAGAGAATGTCGTATAGAGAAAATAATGAAGAGCTAGAATGTCAAAGAGATAAAAACTATAGAAAAAAATGTTGTAGAGAGAGAATGTCATATAGAGCAAAAATATTATACAGAGAAAATAATGTAGTAAAAGAATGTTGTAGAGAAAATATTGTGGAGAGACTTTGTAGCAAGAGAATGTCATAGGAAGAAGCTATAGAGAGAATGTCTTAGAGAGGAAGTGTAATTTAGAGGGAGAATGTTATAGAGAAAAAAATTATAAATAGAGTACCAGAGAAAAAATATTATAAAAAGAGAATATATATAGAGAAAAATTATTGTAGAGTGGATCTTGAGAGAGTGTCAGAGAGAGAAAATACTAGAGATGGACAATAAATTATAGAAAATGTCTTAGAAAGAGAGTTAGAGAAGGAGAATGTTTAAATTGTGGGTAAATTATACACACTATAATCTTTATATAACTTATACACATACACACTCTATAGGATGTTTAAAATTTTAAATATATTAATTTGTGTTAGGAATAGAGCAAATGAACCTCATCATATTAGGGCACTAGGTCAAGTTATATATGAATGAAGGCGAGTGTAGTCCACATGGTGAGCATACCACAGAGGGAGAAATGGCAACACTGTAATATTTACATATGCATCTCTAAGACCCCATTGCAAATTCACGTTGGATCATGAACCGAGAGTTTGCCAACTGGATACCAAGACCGCTGGAGTGTATGTGACTTGTTGAACAAGTTTGTAATTTGACCATTTGAGGGCACATGAGGCAGAGTGATGGTCCCAGAGAGAGAGAGAGTGCTGATGGACGAAGTGATAGTAAATCTCGATGTGCTTTTGGATAGCACCCTGAATGTTACAGTGAAGTTGAGTAGGAGAGAGACTCAACGCTCAAGTCATGAAGTAGACGTTGAAGCCAGGCAATCTCAGCGGAGGTGTCTGCCATAGCACAACTCAGCCTCGGTACTGGAGCAAGAGACCACGACCTACTTTTTACTCCGCCAAGAGATAGGAAAGTTTCCAAGAAAGATACATAACCTAATGATCGATTGATGGTCTAAGGAATCTCTAGCCCAATCAGCATCAATAAAGGCCCGAAGCACCAAAGAAGAGGTAAGAAACAAGGGAGCGAGTGATGGTGCTTGAAGGTACCAAAAAGTACATAGGGAGATTGTACAGTAAACAGAGCGGGGAAGACTAACAAACTGACCGAGTGCACAACATAAGCAATATTAAAGCATGGAATCGTTAGATAAACTAATCCTCGAACAAGCTGATGATACCGCATGTGATATTGCTTATTTGCCCCTGTCCAATACTTTAGATTCTCTCTAAGGGTCGTTGGAGTAAATCCCTTGCGAAATAATTTTTTTTCCGTCTGTGACTTTCATATGTGACTTTCATACCGATAGTCGAGCCCTTCACTTTCAGTTGCTCAAGGTCTCCGGAGTATTTGAACCTTGTTAGGATTCTATTCCCCATAAATTCTGGTATTCATCAGCCATTGATTCTCTTTGCTCCTGGCCTTGGATTTTATTTCTTCATCCCCTCGAATCCTCCTTCTAAAGAAGAAATCCTGCCATTTTGTAATGCTGGCTTCGTGTATTGCTAGGCCGCAAATCATCTTTCCTTAAACTTTTGATGTGTAGGATGCTTGTTTCATCAGTGTTCTCCATGGTGCCAAAGCTTACCTTGGAATCAAGTCTCTGTGGTACACCATTTGACACCAATGAAAAACCCTGTGTTTAGTTTTGACAGACTTTAAGCCCATGTGAGACAGTCAGGTTTGGGTGGGTGGGTGGGTGGGATGGGATGGGATCCAGGCTGAGTCATCTAGGGCACAAACAGACAGTGGAGGCCTTGATGTGAGTGAAGAACATGGTTCAAATGTTTTGGTGTATATTGAATATCAGTAGCATTTGAAACTATGGTGATTTGTTGAGTATTTTGATGGTTCATCAGACTTTTGAGTTATGTATTGATTCATATTGGGATGTTGTCAGCTTTTTAGTCCAATGGATTTTTTTTTCTTGTCGTCGCCAGCGGGCAGTGCACGCAGTTAATTCAGCCTACCTTGGGCGACACCATGCACCTCGAAAACTTATTTATGGTTTTATTTCTTTATTAATTTGTGGTTTTATTGCTTTATGAAAAGAAATAATTGATCTAAAATATTTGTTCCTGTGTGTTGAATTGCTGTTCCATTCACAAGTTTTATGAGGGGTTTATTGTGGTGGAATGTACAAACCCAAAATATGTTTATATCACGGAAGGATGAGAGGGTGAAATTCATTTTGCGAGGGTTTGCGTAACGCGAAAAGCTGCCCTAAACATGACAATAGAAAACTCCAATTGATACCTCGGTCGGTGGGACATGCAACCTGTGGCCTTGGTTAAGGGTTTGTATAAGTGCTATGACATATTTCCTCCTGCCTTGTAGTGGCGGGCCTCCCTCTCGTCGTAGTGGCGTGGTGAGCTTTCTTACCTGTGGGGTTTTAGGGCATTTCTCTCGCTCCTATGGCGAGCTTTGATCCTTGGTCTATCTTGTGCTGCTGCATTAACAGGTGATGTACTGACCACTATGCTGCACCTATTACTATTTAGGAGCTAAGAGATGGAGTTTATTTTGGGACAATATGATTTTCTTTTTGAAAACTTATCCAATTTAGAAAATGAGCCGACGATATTGCTATCATGCCAAGAAATATCACGACGACTATGCAAGTGACTCGTCCTAAGCAGGTAAAAACATTAAGGCTCTGTTTGGATAGAAGTAATTGGTGCGGTAAGTCGCAATTCGCAATTTGGTAGTCACGGATTACCACACTGGTTGCAAAGCAAAGCAACCGATGCTTTGGCGAGGAGGTTGTGGGTTCAACTCCTCCTCTCGATCTACTGAGGAGTTGAGTGAAAATTTTCGAGTGGGTTCGGCTTCACTCCCGGAGGGATTTGTTTGAGCCTGAAGTTGGCTATTGTCAGAAAGGTTTCGGACACCCGCTGATCTTAAAAAAAAAAAAAAAAAATGAAAAAAAAGAAGATACATACTGAACCAGGTGCATTTGAAGCTAAGGTTGCCATAGCCCACAATATAAATTCTCTTGTTGCAGACAAGGTATCAGGCCTTCCTCATGCAATTAATGGCGGTGACCTCGGAGCAGCAAAGCTCGACTAAAACCTACTTCAAGAATTCCAAGCAACATTTGGCGAAGTCCGCGGGCTTCCTCCTCGATGAGACCGAGACCATCAGATCCAGATTCAACTAGGGCCCATGCCAGCAAAAGTATGGCCCTACTAGAACCTAGGTATTGAGATGAGGTCCCAACATACATATAAGAATTGTTTCCGCCCTCTACTTTACCGAGGTGAGACTAATCCTCCAACACTTCCCCTCACGTGCAGGCCAATTTTTTGTGGTCCTTGTCACGTGGATGATAGATGTGTGGCGACTACACCCGGTAGGTGAGTGATACGGTTAGACTCTGATACCATCTGATATTTTCTCTATCCCAAAACCTAGGTATTGAGATGAGGTCCCAACATACATATAAAAATCTTGGGACTAATCCTCCAACAATTCACACATCTAGAAAATTGAGACAGAGCGGATCGTTCGGGTGATGTTGGAGGCGGATATCTTCCGGCAACAATCCCGGTTGGAGGAATTGTTGTAAAATTCGTCTTTGTGGGAGGCTGGGGTTGGAGCTCAAACGAACACTTTGTCTGAACTAGGGCTCAAAACCCCGATAAAGGGATCACAGAAATTAGAGTAAACCAAACCCAATAGATTAGCCCTTTTTCAGTGCAAATGCTTTTTTAATTTTCAGATAGCAATGTTCAGAGACAACATTGAGCAAGAACACAAGAATCACCACAGAGGTTCTCTCTGACCCGCTGCTGTCGTACAAAGTTATGAGACAACATTGAGCAAGAACAAAAGAATCACACGAAGTAGATGATCAACTACATCTAAAATGAGTGAACCAACTTCAATAAAATTAGAGAGAGAGAGAGAGAGAGAGAGAGAGAGAGAGAGAGAGAGAGAGAGAGAGAGAGAGAGAGAGAGAGAGAGAGAGAGAGAGAGAGAGAGAGAGAGAGAGAGAGAGAGAGAGAGAGAGAGAGAGAGAGAGAGAGAGAGAGAGGAGAGAGAGAGAGAGAGAGAGAGAGAGAGAGAGAGAGAGAGAGAGAGAGAGAGAGAGAGAGTTGAAAACTAATCATAATATTTAGGAAAACATGGTAAAAAATTTTTGGACATCCATCGAATAATGTTTGATGATGTTACTTAGATGGTGGTTCTAGTCATGACTAATTAGATAAGGATGTGATTATGAGAAGGCAAGAATCCTAGCCAATATGAGTTGAGGTTTTGCAGTCCTAAAGGATCCCAACGCCTAACCTTCATTGGTAGGCCAACAATGTACTATTCCTTATATGAGTGGGAGTGTCAGTAGTTATGGTTTAATCCATACTAACCAGATCTCTAACTCATATTTGGATGACTTCCTAAAAAGTAGGGATTTTCTTGTTTACCACATAATCCTCGTTTGACTAGGATTAGGAGTAGTTGACATATGGATCTCAAAAGTTCCTAAAAATTATCACGATCTCAATGGACCCGATCCCACAAGGAGAGGACCTTGTGGCTAGTCTAGAGAGTCCAAAAGAACTCCCTAGGTGGCCGGCCATATGTTTCCTAAAGGGATTAGGAAAACTAGATGGAAGCCTCTAAAGTGTAGGAGATTGGTCTCAATCCAATTGCAGACCAATCCCTACAAGCTAGGAGAGAGGGGGCCGGCCACTAGGGGTTTAAAAGCCTTGTGGCCGGTCTCTCCAAGCCCTAATCACAAGGGAGGGACCGGCCACCGTAGAGAAGAAAGAAAGAGGAAGAATGAGAAAGGGAGATCCTACTATCTCCTCCATTGGACCTTACGCAAGGGAATAGGAGTTGCATTCCCGAGGTTGCAAAGTTTCTCCATTATCGCATTATAATCCACGCATCTTCACCACAGGTGGTTTTGAAAATCCTATGAGATATCATCTTCCCTAATCCGTAGGTAATGAATGAACATATTGTTTTATTGCATATAGCTTTCATCTAATGATCTAATTGAAAATATGATCCACATCATCAAGCCTACCATATACTCCAAGAGTTAGAGCGGTATCTCAAGCCACAATTTGTGAGAAAATTCGAGTTCGGGGCCCAACCCTTTTGGAGCCAAGCTCGCTTTTACCCAAAACAAACCTACTTTGAGTACTCCAATAAACCCTAGTGACAACAAAGGAAAGGGAGTCGTCAGTGACGCTCCAAGGGTGGATGAAGGTTCAATGCTACAAGTGCTAGGGATTCGAAAACTTTGCCTGTCAATGTTTGACCAAAGACACTCCTAACAATCTTTTAATTGAGGAAGAGGATGATACATAAAGTTTAGAAGAGGAGATTCATGACCTTGATATGGAACAATTAGTGTAGTCAAGGCGGCTAGGCGACGCCTACGCGTTTTGCCCTGTCGAGGCGAAGCGGTGCCTAGGCGTTGCCTAGGTGACGAGTAATTATTAAATATTTTTATATCATAATATATAATATATATAGATGATTTTAGTAATCTAATACCATTTAGATTGCATTTTTAACTAGGTAAAGGTCTTAAATTATCTTGAATCACATAAATTGAATCCACGGCTAATACAAATTTCTGAAATCATGAACTAAAGTGCTCAAAGTCTAGTATTTCATTGCATATAGCAAAATATAGAAATGCTACATAAAACAAAAAGTCATAGAAGTCATAATAGTACTAAACGACTAATCATACATCAAAATAATCATCATCAAGATCGTCGTCATCATCATCAGCATCAAGGAAGTCCACTCCATCAGACGCATTGCTACCACCATCGTCATTAGCCTCTAGACCCTCATTATAGTTTTCTTCCACATCCGACTCCTCAGAATCAAGAAATGTCTCTTCCTCTCCTACTTTCCTTGATCTTCTGCTCGTCTCACCTTGCTCTCACTGCAATTGACATGATCTCGTATGTCACCTCCTTAGTGCTTCAAAACCTCCACGCACCTCAGCAACAGCACCCCAAGTCAAATCATCACCTTCATGCACAAATTCCTCTTGAGGTTGCATCGTCCCAATCAATCACTCATTGTAATCGTCGATGTCTTGCAATGAAATGGGATCCTGTAACCCCTGATTCATGAAGCTCTCCCATAGTTTTTTGTTGTAGCGAACATACACTAGATCATTCAATCTTTTTTGCTCTAGCTTGTTTCTTTTTTTGGTGTGAACCTGAAAATCCCAATATTGATACATGTCATTTACAATTACGATAATGAGTACTTAGAAAAGTTATAAAATATCTAATAAAAAAACTTACATGCTCAAACACACTCCAATTTAGTTCACAACCACTTGCACTACAAGTCAACCCCAAAATCCTTATTGCAAGCCTTTACAAATGGGGAGCCGAACTCCCGTAACACTTTCACCACTCAGCTATAGTATATATTAAGAAAACATCATTATGATAATAAAAAATCACGTGAATGAATATTGGCAAAACCACATTCCTTCTGTAGACTGCAATTGGGTAATTACCTGGTGCTAACTTAGCCCTCTGTCGAACTGCCATATCCCTCCCAAATGAGTCTCATGCATCTCTATAAAGAGACGACTTGGCAGAGATCATATCTTGTATAGTTGGTTCTGGAACCAATCTCTCAATGCAATCATATAACCCACCAGTCACTTCATGACAACTATCAATATCTAGGTTGCTATAAAAGAATTCTGGATTTAAATAATATCTTGTATCATTAGAGGCCGATGAAGTTGTACATCCCATCGTTCATCTATGATATCCCAAATCGGCTTATACTTACATTGTATCAAACTATCAATATTCAAAATTGCTTTAGAAAGAGAAGACTTGGTTAAGTTAAACACATAAATTTGTAGACAAGGATAATATACTAACATGCGATCCTTGCCTCCCATAGCACTCTTTATTTCCTCTTTTGCTCGGTCCATGACTTCATATATATAGCCCATAACAAGCTTCTTTTACCCATTAACTAACCTCAGGACTTTAACTATCGGTGCTGAAATTTTCAAATCTTATGTGATATTTCTTCCTAAAAGAGGTAGACAACACCGTATCACATGCTACCTTCCCTTTATGATCACAAGGCCACTTAGAAGCGTTCCAAGCTTCACATGTAAACATCCTCCACAATGCAGCTTTCTTGCTATAAACACTCTTCAAAGTGAGGAAGCATGTGGCGAATCTAGTCACAGCCGGCCTAACAATGTCACTATTATTAGTGTGCTCTCTCAATAGGTTCAAGACAAACCCATGATTATAAATACAGCTTGATAATCTTATTGCCTTCTCCAAACTCTTCTTAACCATGGGAAGCTTGGCCTGATCCTCCAACATAAGGTCCAAGCAGTGAGCCGCATACGGAGTCCAAAATAGATGTCTTCGCTTTTCTATCAACTTTTTCCCGGCAAGAACATAACTTCAGTGGTTATTAGTAACCACTTGCAACAGATTTTCCTCTCCAACAGGCTCAAACCCAATAATCGTATAGCCTTCTCCAAAATCTTCTTAACCATGGGAAGCTTGGCATGATCCTCCAACATAAGGTCCAAGCAGTGAGCCGCACACGGTGTCCAAAATAGATGCCTTCGCTTTTCTATCAACCTTTTCCCGGCAAGAACATAACTTGAGTGGTTATTAGTAACCACTTGCAACATATTTTCCTCTCCAACAGGCTCAACAAACGAATCCAATAGCTGAAAGAGCATTTCATCGGTCTTCACATATGCCGATGCATCCACAGATTCCAAAAATATAGTTCTAGATGGACTATTCATTAAGAAGTTTATCAGAATCCTTGAACGTTTGTTGGTCCATCCATCTGACATAAGCGTGCAACCAACTTTCCCCCATGACTCTTTGATTGGCTTCAACATATCATTTCTCATTGCAACCTGTTTTTTTAGTAATGACACCCTTAACTCATGATAAGAAGGTGCCTTCATCCCCGGTCGAAATTGACCTCTAGCTTCAACCAAGGTTTTGAAGCTTTTCAAGCGGGCGGTATTGAAAGCAATACCCGCTTGGTAAAACCAATTGGCTATATATAATGCCACCTCTCCCTCTCCTTTTTCTTCGTCACACTCTCCAATGTTTGTTGCTTTGCTTTCCCTTTTGAGACAAACATATCCATTGGACCTTTATACTTTGGTGGTCTAGGTCCACTTGCACTTGATGCATTGAGATTCACTTTTTCCGGATCTTCGTTGTCATCTTCTAAACATATTTCTTCCATGCCAACTTCACTTGATCCGGTCATCACCGTAGGTATTCTCTTCCTTTTATTTTTCTCCATGTAGGTCCTTATGTCGTCCCTTACCGCATCAAGGACTTTAGAGCAAGGCTCTACATCGCCACCATAACATGAAATGTGCAATTTCTGTCGATAAATGCCACCTTTGCTTTTTTTGTGGCAGAACATGCATGAAACGGCATTCTTATCAGAAGTTGTAAGGTATGCATATTTCCATCTCGGATCTTTTGAGTTGACCATAGTATTTCCCGTAGAAGCCGAAGAATCCATCTAGAGCCCGTAACTAATATAAAAATACAAACAAAAACATGAACAACATTCTCATTAGATCCATTGTCATAAACAAAAACATTAAAATACAAACAATAAAATGAAGAACATTCACATGGGATCTTATTAATTTCTATATTGGAATTCGAATGGAAATCCATAGTAACAAATCATCTCTATTGGAAGTCATTGTTTGACCAAACAAACATACAAGGAAGGATTAATACACCAATATGATTTTTGTGCAATAAAGATCTATATTTATTGCTTAATGTGAATAACCGAGATTCATTTTTTCATATTGCAGGGGCTGCAACAAGTCAATTGAATAACTGAGCTTCTAATCAACATGATTTTTCATATTGCAGGGTTGCAATTAATCATTTTTCATATTACAGGGTTGCTGCAAATCAAAAATAAAAAACAGAGGCATAAATGCAAGTATGCAACATGTCAACATGCAACAAAAACGAAATTGCTTCTAATCAACATGTGAACCCTTGCTCAGGAACCTGCCACCTTCCTCTGCCCCATCATCTGCATCCCATACCCGACCAATGCATTGCACTCAGCCCGAACCGGTAGGCAAAGGAATGGTTGCGATTGGCCCAACGTGGCACGTGATCGCTACCATCCCCTTGTTTGTCGGTTGGGGCTGAGTGCGATGCATTGATCAAGAATGGGTGCAACAAATGGCAGTGCAAGGGAAGAGGAAGGGGGCAGACCGGCAGAGCATAAGGATAAAAAAAAAAAAAAAAGGAAAGAGGAGAGGAGAGGAGAGGAGGCTGCATGCACAACCCGCAGTCTTTGGTAGCCACGCGAGAGAGAGGGAGGAGGTTGCACCGCTATCCCTCGTCGTTCGCCGGCCGTACCACCACTGCTATCCTCCAAGCGCTGAGAGGTAGTGCCGCACGGGAGGAAAGGCTCGAGAGAGGAGCGAGAGCAGATCGGGGGAGGAAAGGCTCGAGAGAGGAGAGAGAAGGGATCGGGAGAGAGAATAGGCCGAGAGAGAATCCTAGATCGGGAAAGAACTGATAGGGAGAGAAAAAATGCCTTTTAAATATCAGACCGACATAAAAACGACCTGCTTTTTAAAACCCCGCTTAGTCGCCGCCTGGACGCCCAGCGCTTGCCCAAGCGGACGCTTAAATTCCACCGCTCGGCTAGGACTCCACCTAGGCGCCCGCCTAGGTGCCGCTTTAACTACACTGGGAACAATTTGAAGAGGATAACACAATAATGATATCGTTGTGGTCACCAATCAAGTCTCCAGTGTAGTTGTCAATGTGCTTTGGCATAGCCAAAGAAGGATTATTAGTGGTGTCACAACTCTACTTTTATACATTCATAAAGTGCAAGGATAAGACTTGCAAGATCATTATTGACAGTGGGAGCTATGTTGACGCAGTCCCTTCCAACATTGTCACTCGACTCGGGTATAAACACATACCTCATCCCAATCCTTAAAAAGTTGCATGGGTTGACACAACGTCTATTCAAATCACAGAGTACTGCTTTATTCCAATTCAATTCGCTTTATAGAAGGACAAGATCTGGTGTGACGATCTTCCGATTGACGTGGGACACATCATTCTAGGAAGACTCTGGTTGTTCGATAGGGACGCCACGATATTTGGAAAATCGAATACGTGTACTTTTATCTATGAGGGGACGACGATCAAATTAAACCCTTAACCACCTAAAACCACAATTTCTAAGTAGAAGGTGGAAGAAAAACTTGAAAAGAGCTTTCACCATCATTAGTCCCAAGGAGTTCGAAAGGAAGCCCATTAAGAGCATATTGTTCTTGTGTTAGTCTCACAAGAAGTAACTCCAGATTTGACTGTAGATCAACTTGGTGATGTTACTCCTGTCATGAAGGAGTATGATGACGATACCATAAGGACCTTCCGGACTCCCTCCGATGTGTGATATCCAACATTCAATTGATTTTAGTTCAGGGAGCTACCATGCATACCGTGCCTCATTACAATTTGAACCCAAGTGAACATGCCGAGTTGAAACGACAAGTTGACGAATTAATGAGAAAATTGTTCATAAAAGAAAGACTGAGCCCGTGCACAGTCCCCACACTACTCACTCCAAAGAAAAACAGTATTTGGAGGATGTGTGTAAATAGCAGGAAAATTAACAAAATCCAGGTGAAGTATCGATTCCTGATACCCCGTTTGGATGACGTGTGAGTTCTGATGTATACTGCTACGATCTTCTTAAAGTTTGATCTAAGATTGGCAGCTACCAAATTCGCATACGTCCAGGTGATGAGTGGAAAACCACCTTCAAGATGAAGGATGGGCTGTTCAAGTGGATGGTTATGCCCTTTGGGCTATCCATTGCCCCAAGCACTTTCATGAGGGTTATGACTCAAGTGTTAAGACCCTACATGGGAAAGTTCTGATCATCTACTTCAATGATATATTGATCTATAGCGGTTGGTTTGCGACACCTTGAGGAGTGAAAGTTTGTTCATTAACCTGAAAAAGTGCTCATTCCTCACTGATCGAGTTATCCTTCTAGGGTTTGCTGCATCATCTGACGGAATGTTAATAGATCTTCAGAAGATCCAAGCTATAGTTGATTGGCCCGAACCACGAAGCTTTCGCGACGTGTGTAGTTTGCCAACAGGCGAATCACGTTAAAGAATCCTGTTTAGCTACAAGACTGCGATCTCCCCTATTACATATTTATTTCTGCAAAGTTTTTTAACATTAAGTGGGCGTTAGGTGCCCCCTTCATTGATGTGAAATTCATTGGTGGACTTCCTCAACATTCTTCTTCTTCTTCTTCTTCTTCTCTCTCCCCTCTCTCTCTCTCTCTCTCTCTCACTTGAAACACACAAAAAAAGAGAGGAGGGGTTGCGGCTGTGTTGCCAATGAGAAGAGAGAAGGTCATGTGGGTTTTATAGAGGAAAACCTAGTTTGACTTGGGAAGGGGGTCTTCCCATCGCCGTTCGATCAGCATCGGATAAAAGTAATGGAAGCTTGCATTAATACAAAGGGAAGGAATCCCAACAGCTTGGTGGATCAAGATGGTTGCTAGTCGGGTTCAAGGTCGATTCCTAACCCGGTTCGGATCCGAGTGAACTATCGCACTAAAAACTTGGAAAAAACATATAACTACCAAACCGTTCATCCAAAAATAACCCAAAAATAGAAGTTGGAATTGAGGCAACGACGCGCATGCAACCATCTAACATTCAGAGTAATATGAGGACTAGTTTTACGAAGAAATCCAACGATTTTCAACCGCACCTAAGTTCCTACCTGTAGCTTACATTGATGTGTGCAGACATACCTCGCTTAGAACACACGAGAATGGTCAAAACAATCACATACAATGATGTCAAACATTGAATAATTTCTCTGGAATATTCGTTTAAACAATTATATCTCTTTTTTTTTTTTTTTTTTTGGTACATTCAGAAAGGTGGATCATTACATCATGACCCTAAGGTCTTCAGACACGAGGGCCGTCAGAGAAGCAGGAATATCAGTTACCCAGTAACCCTCCACCCCGGAACTACGTGCATCAGAAGCCAGCCAGTGCGCAACACTATTGGCCACTCTTGGAATCCACTGTATCGTGACCCCCGGCAGCATATTCCAAAGCCGCAAACACTCCATAATGCTCGGGCATAACTCACCCGAACAGCCTTTCCCAACAACAAGAGCCTCACGCGCCTCCTGAGCATCCGTCAGAAGCAATACCCTTCTATCCAACCCCTTAACGAGTTCCTCAAGAGCTCCATGGATAGCCAGAAGCTCCGCATGTAGAGGTGATTTTGCCACACATCGAAAAGCTGCAGCAGCACAAACCATCCCCTGCCGAGTAGATAGAACCCAAGCCCCACTCGCAAATCGCTCCCTCGGATGGAAAGAACCGTCTGTCCACATAATAAACTCCTCACAGTTAAGCCCCCTCCGCTCCATGCTCCTCGGTACCGGATTATGAAATCCCCGTATAACAGCTTGACTCTGTTTTACCAGAACTATCCATGGTACCACCGGCCTCCCAAAGATCTTGTCACACCTAGCTTTCCAGAGGAACCACATAGCAACAGCAATCATCTCATTAGGCATAATGGGATCCCTCTGTCCAAACAAACTACCACTAGCAGGAAGTAAAACCTGCGAGAAGAAGTTAATTCCCGTCTCCAGCAGCATGCAATGCCAAAATTCGACTGCCATAGGGCACTCCCAAAAAACGTGAGAGATATCTTCATCCGGATCGCTACACCAAGGACAGCAGCCATATCCCATCCGAATTCTTTGCCGCAAAATGGAGGCTGTCGGCAGAGCTCCCCGCAACAACTTCCACAAAAAAATTTGGACTCTCGGCGGAACCCTCAAAAGCCAAAAATTAGCCCCCCACCAGTTATCCTCCAACCCTTCATCGCTATCCCGCGCACCACGTAGTTCCCCTAACATCTTTCGATATTTTGGGCGAAGACCCCTGATCCCCAAGCGCTCGAGCTGCAGCCTCTTAATCATTTTTCTCCACCCCACCGAAGCCGTCCGACCATGCCAGTTATGCCAAGAATCCAACGACACCTGATATTTATCCCGAATCCACTGAGCACCCATCCCAGAATCCTTAAGCACATACCACAGCTTAGCAATCTCCTGCTGGATCTGCAGATCTTGAAAACAAGAAATCTGAAGTCCTCCCAACTCCCGGGTCTTCGTAACTGATTCCCAAGAAATAAGATGTAGGTGTCTCTGTCCATCAAGATGGCCCCACAGGAAATCTCTACAAAGTCGATCCATCGTCTGGAGAACCCCCACTGGTAGGCCCCCTGCCCCCATGAGATGCACCGGAATAGCTGACAACACCGACTTAATCAATACTAGCCTCCCTGCTTGCGATAACAACCGCGCCTTCCACCCCGCCAATCGCTGTTCCATACGGCTGATCACAGTCTTGAAACAAGCATTGGGTACTCTACCACAATTAATTGGAACCCCCAGATGCACCCAAGGTCCCACCTCCTCCTTCACATTCAAGGCGCGCTCCACCCGTCTTCGAATGGATTTGGGTACACACCGAGAGAACTTTATGCTGGACTTCCCTGGATTAATCGTTAGCCCAGTACACAACGAGACTTTAGAAAATACCTCCCGGAGACCCCAAGCATCCAACTCCGTAGCTCGGGCAAAGAATAAGAAGTCATCCGCAAAAGCAAGTGTGGCCAGTGGTTGCTCATTCCGACGAGTAGTAAAGCCCTCAAGAGCCCCCTCCCTCATACTATTATCGACCTCCCATTGAAAAACTTGAGCTACTAACAGAAAAAGATATGGAGATATTGGATCCCCTTGACGTAATCCACAAGTCGGCCGGAACCCTTGTGTCACCTCCCCATTAATCATTAACCGAATATAGGTCGATTTCACACACTGCATGATCCAAGAAATCCAGATTGTGTGGAATCCCATTCGGGCAAGAATCTCCTCTAAAGCATCCCACTGTATTCGGTCATACGCCTTATCTAAGTCCGCTTTAACTACCATCGCTGCTCGTTTCCGAGGAGCAACATGTATAGAGTGTAGGACTTCCTGAGCAAGGAGGACATTATCTCGTATCCGTCTCCCGGGAATAAACGCATGTTGTTCCTCACGAACAATAGATGGTAATAGTAACCGAAGTCTATTAGCCATAATCTTAGAAATAAACTTATAGTGAACATTGCAAAGACTAATCGGTCTATAATCATTGGGAGAAACTGGAACACTCTTCTTCGGTATTAGCACCACCGACGTGTCATTCCAACCCTCCGGCATTCTATGCGAAAGGAAAAAACCCTGAACTTCCCTAATCACATCCTCACCAATAATATCCCAACATTCTTTATAAAACTCCCCATTAAACCCATCAGGCCGGGGGATTTATTTGCCGGTGATGCGAACACCACCCTCTTGATTTCCCCACTATCAGGAATACGAATCAGGAACTCATTCATTTCATTAGAGACGCACCTCGGGAGATCATGAAGGAGCTGCATTTGCACCTCATCAGCGCGTGTCCAACGTCTTCTGAAGAATTCGATCAATACCTGTTGAACCTGCTTAGGCTCCACTACATCCTCTCCCCCTACCCGAAGACATCTGATACAGTTCCGGGATCTCCTCACTCTGGTGCTGGATTGGAAGAAACCCGTATTGCGATCACCCTCCCGTAACCACTGCACTCTAGATTTTTGCGCCCATAGGGATTCTTGTTGCCGCAAGGACCAATCCAACTGCCTATGCACCTGCTGCCACTCCTCCGAACCCTCCACCTCCTCCTGGGTCCCAGCCATCTCGTCCGCTCGCCGCCACAACAAATCCACCAGCGAGTGTATATTTCCCACTGAATTCTTATTCCAAAAAGAAAGAGCACGACGGACGAACGGTAAATTTGCAGCGCACCCCACCCCACGAATCCACTGTTGAAGAATCACATCGTGACACTCCGCTCGAGACAACCAGAAATTATGGAACCGCCACGGTACTCGTTGAGGTCGAGTATTCGCAAGGGTAGACACTAGAATTGGGGAATGATCTGATACACACCGAGGTAGGTGTTTCACAGATGTATCATCAAACATCATCGTCCATCGATCATTCACAAAACACCTGTCCAGTCTCTCCCATATACGAGCCCCCCCTTGTCTATTATTACACCATGTAAAAGCCTCACCATTGAACTGAACATCCCTTAACCCACTAATATTAATCATCTCCAAAAAGTCTCTAGTACTCCGCGACCAACAAAATGGCCGACCTCCCCTTTTATCCTCCGGTGTCAACACACAGTTGTAGTCCCCTACCAAACACCAAGGGTATTTCATCCGACTTAATACCTTCAGTTTTGCCCACAAGCCACGCCTATCCTGTTCTGAATTACTCGCATAAATAGAAGAAAGGATAATAGATCTTGCACTATGTTCAGTCACCACCAAATGCAACACTTGCTCCTGCCGAACCAGTGTAGTAACCAACCCCATGTCTCTACGCCACAAACAGACAATCCCACCCGCCATCCCATTAGACGGAATACAGGCCACTTCAAATTGACCCCAAAATATCGCCTTAATTCGGTTTAAAGAAGCTAACCGCACATGACTCTCTACTAGTAAAACTACTTGTGGTGCAAACTTCTTCACTAGCAGTTTAACATGCCCAATCGCCGCCGGACGTAAAAAACCCCGACAATTCCAGAACAGAATATTCATTGAGGAAGAGAGGATAGCAGCGCCGCTGGGAGCCGACCTCCCTTACCTGTTTTCTTTAAGCTATGGCCTCTCATAGCTAGCATATCCGGGACCCTACTCCTGGGCTGCCTCCGCTGGCCGCTAAGCACACCCGTACTATCCTTTTGCCACACCACGTCACCCCCGCGAACAACTCCCCCTTCCGCACAACTCTCCTCCATCACCTCCGTCTCAATACCATCAACCTCCTGCAATATCTCACAAGTCGTCCCCACTGCCTCTTCATGGTATTCGCCCATCGATAGCTTGGACGGATACTCGACCCCCATCTCCTTCCCAGAAAAACCCGGAGGAATTTCGGGTGAAAGTGGCCCACCTCCCCGGCCAACCTCCTGTTCACCTCTCAGCTCATCTCCTTCCAAAGATCTCGGGAGATGACACCCAAGATCCTGTAACCCCACACCCTCCATCTCCGACTGGCGGCTGTTGTCCTCCCCCTCGATAATCGACCTGCCCATCCGGTTACCCATAGCACACCCATCAAATCCCGTCCCTCGCTGCGCCTCATCCAAACTGTTATGCTCAATAGGAGCCACAGGATCATTACCTGTTTCGAGATCCATCCCCCCCTCACCATCTATAGCAGGAGTCCGTTCCTCCACGTGCTCTGAGTGCTTAGAAAGTGTGTCCCCAGTCTGTTCATGCATTAATTCCAGGGGATGGAAACGAGAGCCCTGATCATGACGTCTCGGAACTTGACTCCGCGCCACAGGGCGCTGTACCCGATCACCCCGAGCCCCTGGCTGACGTGCCTCTCGATCCACCCGTCCACTCTTCATCACTCCATCACTATTCTTCCCTCCTCTCCCACCACCGCCCAGCTGCCGAGCCCCCGGCCGGCGAGCTGCCATCATCCACGGTCCAAAAGTAGACCCTTCCACCTTCGCGCACGTCGCCACACTACTTTGCGCTGATACTGGCTGAAAATGTTCCTCCCCAACCTCCTCCATTCCCACACTATGTGGTTCAAACCTCTCCTTCCCACCCCCCGGCGTCGGCACAACTTCTTCAACTACTGCTGATCGCACCTCCCCCTTTGATTGCAAACCAACTACATTGCAGTGATCCAGAGTGTGTCCCACACGGCCACAACCAAAGCACACTCTTGGTTGATTCTCATAAACAAACGGCTGGTAGAACCTATAACCCTCACCCTCCTCCCCACCCGTCGTACCAACATTCGTACCTGGAATGAGGCCCTTTGTGAGATCCACCTCGACACACACCCGCACGAACAACCCCCGCGCCCCTTCCAACGATTTCAGATCCACCCTAATCGGCCGACCCGCTGCCGAAGCGATATCTTTAGCCAGAACTTCATCAAAACAGTCCACCGGGAGGCCAGGCAACCGAATCCAGACCGGAGCGCGATCTATGATCTCCGTCGCCGGCTGAAAGAAAGGAGTCCACCGTTTCAACACAAGCACTCTCCTATCAAAGATCCAAGGGCTACCTTCCCAAACATCCATTAAATCTTCCTCCAATTCAAACCTGAAACAGAAAAATCCATTCGGTAAATCCAGAACTTGAACCTTCCCAGCACAAGGCCAACGTTGCGCTATACGTCGCCTTAAAATCTCCAGAGGTAGCTTTGGACCCAAGAACTTCCCCACTAGAGACGTTTGCCACCGGGCTTGGGACGCCCTTAGACGCTCAGGATCCAGGACTACCATCCCGTCCACCAACTGCGCCATCCTCGAACAATGGTTGGCATCAATCCTCCCACTCCACTGATCTCTTAATAAAAATACCAAACAAAATTCCTAAATTTTCTAGGGTGTTACAGGAACCTTATAGTTTCATACTGGAGATCACTGTTTTATCTGCCGAAGCCCCTCAGTAGCACATGCAAAGTTTGTACTAGGGGTACAGCTTGGATTAGGTAAAACCGAGAGCTGCCCTAACCCGGCCTAAATGGGTTGGGTTGATTCGGGTATTTTGACCAAATGGGTTGGTTCGGTTCTAAGTTTTGTGGATCTTACTATGTACGGGTCGGTTCTGGGTTGGGACTTAGATAGGCCCGATCAAACCCAAGAACTCATATATATTAGTCAACATATATGATTGATAAGTCCTTTTATATGTCACAAGTTTGGACTAGGGAGCTACAACAAACTAGCACTTTTTTTTTTGGGTACACGGAGGAAACATCATGCATTTATGATTTTTAGGTCAACTACAAATAGAGACCTGACTTGACTTTCTCTGGGAGACAAGATTCCCAAAAATTTGACTTACCAGTACGACATGCAAGCTTCGCCAGGAAGTCTGTAGCAGAGTTTGCACCACGAGGGATCCATAAGAGGGCCACATCCGTCAATTTTCGCCAAGGGGTGGCACCGAAGGACTTCATCAGCTTTGTCTAGATCAAGACCTTTCGCCTGAATAATCGGCTCTAGGAGGAGTTGAGAATCCAAGCGAATAGTTACATTGGATAGTTTCCGACGGTCCAGCTCCTCCAACAGGCCAATAAGTACATAAATTTCAGCATGAAAAGATGATTGCATTTATATCGTCGAGGAGAAAGAAAGGGGCCCTCTGTTGAAAGCCTTATTACATCGAAGTTTCCACAGGGTCCATCAACCCCATGCTATTAACTCTCCAGATAGAGGAAAGGGCTTGCGCAAATCCATAGTACTATACTGTAGGAAGGATAAGCCAAGAGAAATACCCACATAGGCTTGGAATAGAGACCAAAATCTAGTTGCAGCCTAACAGGAAACAAATATGTTCAGAATATAGGGGTGGCAATGGGTCGTGTCTGGTCTCGTTTCGGATCGTGTCCAAAACCCTTAGATCCAGACCCGACCCGTTTAACTAATAGTGTCTACATTCTAAACCCCTACCCGACCCGTTTATAAACGGTTAGATCCGATAAGACCCGTTTACCACACGGATTTATTCAGTTGACCCGATCTGACTCAACCCGACATTACCCGATAGACCCGCTGATACTATATATTATAGTATCGGATTGCAGGTAGACCCGACCCGACACGACCCGGTGAATTTTAAACAGGTCTTTCTGGGTCTATCGTGTCCAGACCCTAAACCCGGACCCGACCCGTTTATTAAACGGGTCTATCGTGTCGACCCGTTTACGACCCGAATCCTTTTAGCCGTGACCCAGACCCGCTAACTTCGTGTCGGGTCCGAAATTGCCAGCCCTAGTAGAATATCTTCTTCGTCAGCTCCACACCAAGGGCATTGGACAAAACCCATACCAATACGACGCCGGAGCAAGCTTTCCGTTGGTAAGGCATGGTTGGCTAATTTCCATAGAAAATTTTTGATCCAAGGAGGGATTCTAAAGCTTGCCAAGGGGATCCAGACAAAGAGAGGGGGGATTGATTTGTTGACAACGCCAGAGCCTCCAACATCTTTTTATATTTAGAGGATAGTTTTTTTTTTTTCAATTAACCAAGAGGGTTCTATTCATGACGCTCCAGACCTAGAAATAAAATCAATACAATCCTGACCATCTTGGTTAAAACCCACAGAGGAAGACTCTTCCAGCCTTAAGCATAGCCCGCAGAATAGCCGAGGAGGATCTTGGAGTCGTAAAAATCGACTCCCCCTCTAAGTTGTATTTAGCTCGAACCATCGACGGCCACCGAGAACCTTTTACAGACGAGGTTCGTGACAACCTCGTTGATGCATCACAAAATATCGACATTTACCGACACAAACGTCCTTGCGTAGGCCAAAGGGGTCGACAAAAGTGCATTAATTTTCTTGTAGTGCTGGACTTTAGTCCCATGGATGTATCTCGATTTTTGGTGCTCTATCGTTTCCTCCAATCAAAAAAAAAAAGAAAGAATTATTTCAAAGACGGAAGGTGTCACGTATGGACTCTCCATCATCTATATAACATGTTAAGGTTGTTCGGGTTATTTACAACTCTGCCATCGTTAAGTTTGTGCAGAGACAAGTTAGCCATCCGATCTAATCGATATATGCCCGGTCTGAAAGGAAGCCTGAAAGCCAGACCTGGGAGATATCTTGCGGTCGAAGGTGGCCCGCTGCAGTGCCGACATATGTTTTGCAGTCGAAGAAGATCCGACTGTGTTTTGCCGCCGAAGACAGTCCGCTGCTGTGCCCACAGGTATGGGCATACACTAGTATATTATAATATCTATAGTTTTGATCAAATACAAAGATATTTATGCATATGAAAATCGGATATATCAATCCATTAATTACATCCCTAGCCTTGTGGCTGCCATGTGGCTTTGTAACTGCCCTTAGTAAAAGTCCCACATAAAATCAAAATCTCCATGTTGCTTCTCTAGGGATTTTATCACAATAGTTGCTATCACTGCTCAACAGACAGCTAACGACAGAATGGATCGATTCCCATCCAGAAGTGGATAAAGAGAAAAACGATAAAAGCCGTCCAAATCGGGTCATTTTTTGACTTACACCCCCACTTTTTTGTCCAAATTTGAAGTACACCCCCACAGTTCTTAAAATTTGACTTTACCCCTAACTTTACCTTAAGCAACCCGTTAAAAGTGGGGGTGTAACTCAAATTTTGAAGTGGACGTGTATGTCTAAAAAAACCCAACTTTGAAAGGGTTCCTGACGGTCAAGTGATAGATTGGGGGGTAAAGTCAAATTTTTAGAAATTCGGGGTGTAACTCGAAAAACCCCTAAATCTTACCATGCACAAGCTGTCTTTTGTTTGCTTCTCCACCCTACTCCTCTTCCCCTCTAAAACACCAAACCTCTCAGCATTCTCCCACACAAACCGCAGCATGGAGAAAGCCCTACCGGCCGTCGCCGCCGATGACGACGATGACACCCTTTCGTTTGACTGCTTGGTCCAGCAGGGCGACCGGCCCCAGAGATCCCCGGATCGACGGCGGCTCCCGACCGATCCCGACTTCGAGTTCCGGCGCCCCACTCTCCCCACCCCGACTCCGGCCGATCTCTTCTTCTCCAACGGCCTACTTCAGCCTCACACCTTCCCTCTAAACAGCAGCACGAGAGAGTCCTCGAACAGCACCAGCCGTAGCAGCAGCACCACCAGCAGTAACGGTAGCAGCGACGGCCGCGGCCGAAGGCAGAGCAGCGAACGGGCGGCGGCGGAGGCTAGTCGGCCGGTGCCCAAGCGCACCCCGATTCAGGTGAGCCATGCCGGTCTTGGGTGGCAGCGCGTTTACGTGGCGGGCCCGAGCCTGGCCTGGTCTTCATCGCGGCGGGGATCACGCCGGCTGAGGACCGGTGGGTCCCCGCCGGAGGCTCGCAGGTCGAGCAGGAAGGACGAGAGGGGTCGAGGGTTCTTGCGGACTTGGTTGCTGCCATGCCAGGAGTGCCGGGCCATGGAACCATCGAAGCATGTAGTCAACGCGGTGGAAAAAGTGTGACCTGTTTTTTGTATTGAATAATAAAAAAATTGGGTTATTTTGATTTTGCCATCCAAATTTTGCCTTGAATTAGATTTTACCCCCATATTCATTAATTAGACTTTACCCCCCAAAACTTTATTTCTTTTCCGTCAGCTTACCCCCCCCAAAATTTTATTTCTTTTCCGTCAGTTCACCCTTTCTCGTAGATGGTGGGCTGACGGAACAGTTAGTTTTGGGGGGTAAAGTCTAATTAATGAAATATGGGGGGTAAAGTCTAATTCAAGGTAAATTTGGGGGCAAAGTCAAAATAACCCTAAAAAATTTAAAGGCATTTATTTACAATTTTTTAAAAAATAATTTTAAGGCATTGAGGTTTCTGATTCATTTAAACCCTTGATATCAATCTGTACGGCACTCGGCTCATAAGAATCTTTCCTCCTTGGGTGGGTGCTTAAATATATGTTTCACCAATTTTTTTTATTACAATTTGCAATAAGGTTATCTTAGTTTCTCTCTCCTTTTCTTGTTCTTTCATCTCTTACAAATTTTTTTTTTTTTTTTTTGAGAGCATAATCAACGGGCTCCTAGATCTTTTCTCTATTCTCGAAGGTTTACCTGCACTTATGGAGTGAGGATTGAAGAGCACTCCAGCGGACTCCTTAATCTTTTTA
Source organism: Chamaelirium japonicum (assembly GCA_947650365.1). Taxonomy (NCBI): domain Eukaryota; kingdom Viridiplantae; phylum Streptophyta; class Magnoliopsida; order Liliales; family Melanthiaceae; genus Chamaelirium; species Chamaelirium japonicum. The sequence goes on along the minus strand of OX393550.1, from coordinate 82,727,274 downwards.
TTTTTGAAATACCAAATGCTTCTTTGTTCAACTATCTCACTAAAAACTCTTGCGGGGCTATTTGGGGAATTATGCAGTGCAGGGGATAAGCATTTTATTCAAGTCACGAGACCACCTTCAAAACTTTGCTACTACGTCCACTAGCTACAATGAGATCGAGCTGTAGCAAGATTTCAAATAGGAAAACTACTTCTGTTTAGCCGATTGGATCGCTCTTTTTAAACCTTTGCCTGCTTGTTTTTTTTTTTGGTTACATCTGATGGGGATCACGAAGTCATGATCCTAAGATCCTCATACACAAGGGTCGAAATAGGAGGAGGTATATCATTAACGCAGTACCCTTCAACCCCATAGACTCGGGCATCAGAAGCCAACCAGTGGGCCGCACTATTGGCTATTCTTGGAATCCACTGCACTCGGACCCCTGGCAACATATCCCAAATACGCAGGCAAGCCATAATGTTTGGGCAGATCGCACTAGAACACCCTTTCCCTAGAACCAAAGCATCCTGCGCCATTGTGGCATCAGTCAGAAGTACTATCCTGATATCCAACCACTTCCTGAGTTCCGCAAGAGCTCCTTGGATGGCCCCTAGCTCTGCCTGTAGCGGCAATGACGCCTCACCGCGAAAAGCCGCAGCAGCACAAACAATCCCCCTCCGATCCGCTATGAAACCGGACTATATGGTAAATGGAAGGGGACATGTGTTCACAGAAACTCTAACCCTAACCCTAATTGTGTCTGATTTTTGAACTATATAGTCCGGTTATGCTATGAAACTATATGGTTATGCTATGAAACCGTATAGTCGATCCGATTTTTATTAGTCCTTGAGGTGTAAGGACTATATGGTTATGCTTTCAAAAATCAGACACAGTTCACAGAAACTCATGCCAAAGTATGATTTCTATTAGTCCTTGAGGTGTAAGGACTAACCTATGGTATCGCTTTTCGGCTTCTTGGGGTTTGATCTATCAAATTACAATTGTTTGCATCTTTTTGATCGATTTGTGCTTTTCAAACTTGAGACATCAATATTGGATAGAAGGAGGTTGTCAGGCGGAGGATCGTTGTGGTTGTTGCTGACTGTCGGTACCAAGCTCAAGAGTATTGGGTTATAGAGGTTTCACTCGCTTCAAGGCTAACACTCTTGCCTTTAATTTGATCGTAATCCATTGCTCGATCTTAGTTGATTGCTTCATGTCCGAACTTGCTTGGGGTGATTTTTTCTGTTTGAGTTTCCACCAAAAAAATATTTTATCCTTACTTATTGTATTAATTAGGATAGAGCCTTGTATGCTTCTACCCTATAATTCACATACAACCTTTGTGTCACACATAGCTTTGTGATTAATTATTGCACTTTAAAAATCATTTATCATATATTTGATTAGATTTAAATCCTGAACTTTCGATATGGTAACGTTTTATTTTATCATTTATCTTATCCCCTATTGCACAACTCTCACCATTGTCTGTGATATATAATGACATAGAGGATGCCAAATTGGCAAGCGATTTACTCTCAGATGAACTTTATACAAATACCTAGCCCACGGATGCCGAGTAGCTAAGAACCATATCTACCCACTTGGCGAAGTAGTCTGTGACGACTAGAAGGAATTTCCTTTTGTTGGTGGAGAGAGGGAATGGTCTCACGATATCAAGTCCCCACTACTAGAATGGTCACAGGCTGTTTAATCAATGAAGCTCCTCTACAAGTTGATGGATGTATGTTGCATGCTTTTGACATTGAAGGTATTTTTGTACAAAAGTGTGAGAGTCCTACTACACCATGACTGGTTAGAAGTAGCCATGCATCTTAATCTTTTGCATGAGAGTTCTACCGTCAGAGTGGTTGCCACACGACCATGCATGCAACTTGTTCTTGATGCCTAGACTTGGTGCAAACATTTGAGGAGTGGGCTTTTATAAATCTGTCTCCATATGAATTTTTGTATAATTTGCCTTTTACGTAATATATAGCATGTCACTCAATTTAACCCTACGTGCCATGTATTCATCGTCGGGTAGGAGCGGTCTCCAGGTAATCCTTGAATGTGGGGATCCAACAATCGAAGGCGATGATGGTGTGGGCCTCCAAGTGGGGTAATTCCTCCTCAATCGGGTCGTCTTTCTCTCATTCTTGAACTTTCACGGTAGGTGATGTCGAGGTGGTCGATGCCCACCTTTCGAAGGGATTGTGGTAGCGTTGGCTAGCACGTCTACTTACTTATTTCTCCATCTTGAAAAGTGGTGGAATTTTACTTCATGAATGACCGTTGCGGACTCCTTCACGATAGCACGATAGGCTATCATTATCGGGTCATTAGCCTCCCACTTGCCGTTGATTTGCCCTATGACAAGCTGCGAGTTGCTATAATTAATAGAAAACCACTGAATTTAGAGGTTGGTGACCATCTTGAGGCTTTCAAGAACTACCTCATACTCAGCTTCATTGTTCGTCATGGAGAACCCGAGGCGCACCGACTTTGGATTTTCTTATTATCCCGGGTAACTAATGGAACTAGCTATATCAGAGTGTGAGGCGGAAGCGATCTAAATCTAAGGATCGGGTCATATGCTTTCTAGTTGGTGATCTAGATGAATTTTAAAATTTAAAGTGCATACGAACAACCTAAGGATTATGGAATATTAATTGGCTTACAGGATTTATGGATACATGTGGAGAAAATCGTCGAAGAAGCGGAAGTCATTCTTCTTCAGCTCTGACTGAATCTGAAACATTTTCTTCAGACTGTCTACATATATACCCTCTTAGGAGGGATCAAACCATATGTAGTTCTCTCCTTCCATGATGTGCTATCTCCCCTCGATGGTGCCTCGAAGATCACGAACAAAAAGGTGTGGAAAATGAAAAGAGAAGAAGAAGCAAAGCTTCTTTCTCTTTCTTCCTCTATCTATTTCTCTCTTCCTTTATCCCTCTCTCTTTCTTTGGTCAGGCTGTGGGGGAATTTTTATTATCGCTTGATCGCCCCAATAATTAATTGATTATATTTGAGTGAGTTACATAACTATAGATTGAGAGTAGAAAAAAGAAAGAGAGTTGAAACAGAGATTTCTTGTCGAAGTTCGAGCAACGTCTCCATGCTCGAAGAAACCCCTACCTACATGATTGTTATAGTGGAGGTGCATGGAAAAGGGCTTCTTCGCTTCTTTTTTCCCTCTGGTGATAGAAGTTGGTTGTTGGTGCTTGTAGACGGCATTGAAGAGGTGTCACTTTGCTTTTTGCTGGACGGTTGAAAGGAATGAGGCCCCTAGAATAGATGCTCCAAAATCATTAGCTGATATGATAAAATGGAAGATAGAGGAAGAGGTAGAGTGAGAGCAGAGCCCACAATAGTAAAAAATGTTCTCTTTTATTAGTAAATGTTTGTGATAAGTGCTTTTACAAGTTTAAAAGATTTATCATCCATCTCTTTTGTGCCGCCCCTCCCCCTTTTATTGTAAATAACTGAGGGAGTGGAGTGTCTATTCTTTTGTTGAGTGGCATGCTTTCCCACATGGGGTGGCCGAGACCTTCCAATCTGGTTGTGACACCTATTACCCCACATGGGGCGGTGTGTTCTATGCCAATTGCATAGAGACGGTTGTCTCCTGTACTTGGATTGGTTTGAGTTGATCCACTCGTTGCTATTAGGTTAATTTGCATGCGGGAGGTGGACGAAGGATAGCCTCTTGTTTGGAGATACAAAAGGCATTGGTAAGTCGGTTTAGGATGAGCTGGTTAATTTGCTCGGATGGCTTCTTTGTTTAAGGATATAGAGATCTGGCATGCCCCCTTGCTTTGAAGGGGTAGGGGCTTCTTCCCTTCTATGAAGGGGTAGAGGTATTCCCCCTACTTAGAAGGGGGAGATGGGTTCTGTCAAGGAGGAGGGGTTCACCTTTCCTCCCTTGGCTATTTTGCCAGTCTTTCTGCTCGGGACGTGTTACTTGTTATCCCTTCGAATAGGCTGTAGTGAGGGGTAGATATTTTAGGTACCTATTAACGTTAGGTCCTTGATTTTCTTCAGAAACCCGAAAATGTACATACCTCCCATCTCCTTCGAGCATGAGTAGCTAGCCATGGTGGTCTCTGGCGCGAGCAACAGCGGTGTCGCGATTTCGAGTTGTAGCTGCTCGACGCCGCCACTCCAGCGGCAGCGAGCAGTGGAGTCGAGAAGGAACGGGGGACAGAGGGGTTCAATTAGGTTCAGTTAGGTTTAGGATTCTTAGGTCTAGAGTTCATCCCATGGCCTATAGATCTTAGGTTTAGAGAAACAGGTTCGGTTCGATAGTGGCAAGCAACGGAGGCGAGAAGATATAGTGTCAAAGGTTCGGTCAAATTCGATTTGTTTCATAGTACCTTATGGCATTCTATGTGAAATTTTAAATTGACATGGAGGGCATCTTCATCCATATCATTTTGGAGGACTTTAGTCAAATCTGGTCTCTTGTAGGGGACCGCTCACCAGAGCCCTTGGTGCTGATCAGGCCCAGGGCTAGAGCATTGCCTCTGACCCATGCGCCTTGTCTAGTGTCATCTGCGCCCGGGGTCGGGTCACTGTAGTGTGTACCATAATATTTCCACGGATCCGGCCAATCAGAATTGTGCACACTGAGGCCGGAGAGTTTACATGGTGAGAAAAATCAATAGGCCCTCTGTATGATACTCGATCAATTATAGGTGCGATTCATCGATTGTGCACGAGCTACAAGGAACTGGGTTCAATTCACCGATAGCATAGAAGCTGCATGAATTATTGCAATAACCAATTGGTTGGTTATTTGGCTTGATATGATATTAACCGACCTATTAAGTACTCAAGATGATTTCAATGGCTACGATTCGCATTAATACAAGTCAGGCATTATCATCTATAGGGAAAGAGGGGTGAGGGCATTATTGTCCACTTTTATGTTTGTTTTTGGTGGGGAATACACAGCTAGTAGGGGTGTTCGTGGTTCAGGTTGGTTCGGTTTTTTGATAAATTTGGAACCGAATCGAAGTTGATCGGTTCTCTAGAAAATGGAACCGAACCAAACCATTCCTCAGTAAAAACCGAACCAAAGCAAACCAGAAAAGTTTGGTTTGGTTCGGTTCGGTTCGGTTCTGCGGGTCCTTCAAATTGCTCGTCATCACACCGTGAGGCGTGATTGGTTGAACCGCCGAGTTGGTTCAGATTTCATTCTTAAGCCTTTCACTTTGGGTGCTGCTATTTGACCCTATAGAATTACTAGTAACACCCTTAATTTTTCACTTTTAGATATTTCATAAGTCGGGATTTGGGGGTGCTAGTAATTATGTGGGTAACACCCTTCACTTTTCAGTTTCATCACACCATTGAACACTTGAAAGTTTTGAATGCACCGAGTGGTGGTAATTGGGGTCACCACCATGTAATGTACAATATTAGTGAGACTGTACACTGTATAATAGTAACTACTGAGGTTATAATACCAATGGTTCGGGTTGGGTTGGTTCGGGTTAAAAAACTCACAACCCAAAACCGAACCAACCATAGCGGGGTTTTTTTTTTGGAGCCGAACCAAACCGACGGTCAAAAATACCCGATCCAAACCAAACCAAATAGACCGATTCGGTTCGGTTTGGCGGGTCAACCCGAATCGGTGAACACCCCTAAGAGCAGATCATCCAAGAAGCAAAATTATAGGCTTACACAGTAGTGGCACGAGGATAGAAGGTCAGGCCACCGTCTTCAGTCGCAATTTGCACTATCTCCTGAGGATAATTGGCATGCCAAACCTCCCTCCGATTCCGTCCTTTGGCTCTGTTAGCTAACTAGTCAGCTAGCCTGTTGGCCTCCGTAAACACATGTGACGCCCGAATCACTGTGCAAAATCAGATTATGGCTTTGCAGTCATCGATGATGGCCTCCGAGAGCGTGTTTGTCTGAAGCTAGTCAATGAGTACTACTTTCGAGTCCCCTTCAATCCACAATTTGGCCCTTAGATTGAGGACATAGAAGAGCCGGATCCCCTCCCATAAGCCTCTTGATTCTGCAACCTGGACTAATATCGTATGCATTGGTACAAATCCGATGCAAAGGATGTTCCCAGAAGCACTCCTCAAGATGAGAGCTTGTCTCGTGACTGTGCCATCAAAGTTCAGCTTCACTTCATCCTCTTTTGGGGGCACCCATCGGACTCCCACGATCTCAACATTCCTCAGCTTAACCTGCAAACCAAAATGGACGCACCAAGTTCAGTCCAGACCTATCGGGCCACTCCCCAGGGATTGGACTTTGTGTACTCAAAGTTTTCCTTGTTACGGTCTTTCCAAACACCCTACAAGGTGCAAATTAAAGAGGGACCTGGCGAAAGCCACCTCCTGGAACCCGAACTTGGATGGCTCAAGGAGCCTACACCTGAGTTCCTGTGTATTGTTTGGACAAAAGTAGATGTCCGCAAGCTTGGCCACCTCTAACCACACACATTTTCAGCATGTGGGCAACCGAGTAGGGTATATTCAATATTCTCACTCTTCATCTCACACTTGGAGCAAGAGGTGGAGATGTTCATGCCCACCTTGCTCAGGTGCATTCTAGTGGGGATCATGCTTTAAGAACCTTCCAACAGAAATGTTTTTTCGTAGGCAAAGTATGCATTCAATAAGAGAGACATCAATAGCAAAGGCGATGCAAAAGTGATATGTAGATGGCCCACGGATATATTGTGGGGGATTGTTGGATGTGTGTCTTTGAAACCACTCAAACTCAAAGGGGTTTAATCCCATATCGGTAAGGGGAGAAATTCCCTACCACTTTATAAGGGATTGCCCTCTTCCTCCTACAAGTCATCACACTAGAGGACACGATAGCACCTCCGAAATGGGCTGGTCCACACATGCCTTATTTTTATTTTTACTTTTTAGCCCTCCTCCACATTTATTATTTTTCATTTGGGAGACTAGCTGTTACGCGAGAAGCGTTGCATGCTAGTAGTTACGAGCAAGCTCTCTGCGAGCTGTAGCGTGCGGTTTTAATGGACTTAATCGCAGCCCATGAACTGCTCCCCTATTTCAGCTTCCCATTAACAGCCTGAGGCCTATATAAGGCCGGTGTGGCCATGTGATGTGTACACTACGAAAATCGGAATTACTCTCTACGTCTCCCTCTCTCGTTCTCTGAAGCTCATGCTGTGGTGCTGCCCCCTTGCTCCGAGAAGACTCCCTCTCTCGGATCAAAGCTGTGCTGTGGTGCTGCCTCCCTGCTTCAAGAAGATCTTCGTTGAGTCGTTTGGGTTTCTGAAAGTGTTTGAGGTTCACAAAGCCTTCTTGGAGTCGTGCCGGCGAGAAAGAGGTCGCCTGACCGGGGTCGTCGTATCTCCGAGTACCATTGCCACGGGACCCGCACGAGGGGGGCAATAAGTTTCTTGGGACAGCGCATAGCGTGCGTCGACCATCATGCCAGAATTTCTAACTCTATTTATTTGCTATTATTAAATCCATTAAAACGACTTGCATCTAATACGAAACCTAAATAGCGATAAATAATATTTAGGATTATATATCTCTCTCTCATTTTTAGAAAAGTTCGACAAGGTGAATGACGTTTCTATAGAACCCGCTCTGCCTTGGCAAATCATTTCTAAAAGAAATTTGCGACGTGTCTTTGCTTGCAATAATAATACTTGTTAAACAACATATTTTTTAATATTAAGGATTTGATTAGACTCCTAAGTTTGATAGTATATAATGATTAAATTTTTCTAACATATATTCCTCCCTTTAACAAAAAGGGCTTGCTCGTTGCCCACTTATCCACGGCTATCATCATTGCAGAGAGAAAGGAAGTGGGGTCCTCATTGCTTGTCCAATAGGGCATGGCAGGAGCATCTGGAGGCGATAATGATTGTTTGCACTTGTTAGTGCATCAGATGGATGTGAGTAAAGCCAATGGCCAATCAACAGCCGTCCGGTTGTTTGTGTACACAAACATCAATCCGTATTAACCGGTCGGCCAAATCTAGTGGCCTTAATCCGAGGTGGTATTAATCTGTCGGACGATCAATGTCTCTTGATTGGAGGCGGTATTGATCGGCCAGTCGCGATAACCTCATAAACTGGCCGGTCGCAATAACCTCACATGGTTTAACAGGCCCACGAGGCCCATTGGTGCTCCCGAATCAGCCGATCGCGATAACCTCACAAGATTTGACCGGCAGGTTCAGCCCATGGGTGCTCCTAGACCGGCCGGTCCGAATAACCTCACAAGATTCGACCGGGCCAAGCGATTCACGGGTGCCTCCGGACCGGCCAGTCCCGATAATCTCCTAAGATTCGGTCGGGCCGGACGGCTCGTGGGTGCCTCCAGACTGACCGGTCCTGATAACCTCATAAGATTCGGCCGGGCCGGATGGTCCATGAGTGCCCTCGGACCTGCCGATCCGAATAACCTCACAAGACTCGGCCGGTCCGAGCGGCCCATGGGTGCCCCTGGACCGGTCTGTCCAAACAACCTCCGAAGATTCGGCTGGGCCGGGCGGTCCGTGGGTGCCTTTGGACCGACAGGTCCCGATAACCTCCCAAGATTCCGCCGAGCCGAGCGGCCCATGGGTGCCCCCGGACCAGTCGATCCGAATAACCTCACAAGATTCGATCGGGCTGGGCGGTCCATATATGGGTGCCTCCAAATCGTCTAGTCCCGGAAACCTCTCAAGATTCGATTGACCCAGGCGGTCCATTGGTGTCCCCGAACTGACCGATCTTGGTAACCTCAGAAGACAAGACCGGCCAGTATCAGCCAGAGGCATGGAGGAAGTATTAGACTGAAGCATGAAGAAAGACTCAGCATGAAGGAAGTATCGACATGGAGGATGTTACCGGTCAGTCAGTCCATGGGTACTGATCGGTCGACCATCAACAAAAGAGGCCATTTTAGGCGCTCCCCCGCTTTTCTCGCGCCAACTTAGTTCCGGCATTTGTGCCAAAGCCTAATCCAGAAAATCACGCTACAAAAAGAGTTTTGAAAATCCCGCTCGAAAAATCTTGCCCGGCCAGCTACATCCTAAGATTCTGAGCCAGCCAAATAAGGAAGGAAGCGCCTCCAGTCATAACTACTCAGACGAAGCATTCAGCCATGGGCCCTGTCTCGCGACGATTGCTGGAATCTCGGAAGCACGTCATCAATTCTGTCCAACCCGGAGCACCCCAACTGTCATTACAAGGCAATAAAAGGAGACCTATTCTCAGAACAAAGGATCCGAATTTTAGAAGGGTAAGTGTTGCTTATTATTTTTTTGGAGTTTTCGGAGCTAGAGAAAGTTAAAGGAAGGTCGATGTTTGGGAGACCGGTCCTTCCCGGGTGTAAGTGGGTTTGGGTGAGAGTTTGTAACCTGTTTGGTTCGATAGTGCATTTCTCGTCCCACCTTGTGGTATTTTCCCATTTCGACGTTGAGAAGGAGTTTGTCCACGTAAACCCGGTCTTGTCTATTTTATTCTTTGGTTTGTTAGATTGTACCTACCACTTGAGCTAGAAAACGCCCCCACAATAGCCATTTAGGCCAGCAACCACAGGTTCTTTGATTCCCTCCTTTCGGACCATCGACACCTCACCTTCCTCACCCGTCTCAATCTCCAGCTCAACCATATCGCAGCCCCTGTCCCCTCCCTCGCTGGCCTCCCCGCCCTCTAGACGCTCTTCCATGGCAACCTCTCCTCCTCTATCTCCTTGGACTTCTCCTCCGACCTCTCCTCCCTCCAGACCGCCTACCTCAATGACAACCCCTTTCCACCTTGGCCCCTCCCCACCGCCCTTTGCAACGCCGCTGCCCTCGTCACCGCCAAAATTCGCAAATGTCTCTGGCGGTCACCGGCAACCCCTTGTCGGACGCACCACGTCAACCTGGTGACGTGGTGTCGGATGCACGATGTCAACATGGTGACGTGGTGGATCCATCCCACTGAATATGTTCTCCTCCTACACCTGGGGTAGTAGAAAGTATTGAAAAACTTCTTCTCAAATCGCAACTTGAATTTTCATTTTGCTTTGGAAAAATTAAGTGTAGGTCCACGACAACATTTCTGTTGCATTAAGACGACAATTTCATTTGTTTGCTTACAATAGATCCACAGGAAAACATTTAATTTTAAAGGTGATCCTCCCCCATGTTTTTTTGCACATAAGAGGATTTTTTCAAACCTTTTGGATAACAAGCTTTTTTTTAAATACCAAAAATATCCATGAGATCCCCCTATATTAATTCACAGTAGACGCTATAGTGTAACGGGTTGCTACAATGATCAATTCACTGTAGATGCTATAGTGCCATGGTTTGCTATAGTGATTTCGCTAAAGCAGCTAAAGTGATTTCGTTGTAGCAGCTATAATGATTCATTGTGGTTGCTACAATGATTTCACCGTGGTTACTATAGTGAAATCACTGTAGCACTGAGTACCATTTGAAATCGTTGTAGCAATCACAGTGAATCACTGTAGCAACTAAGTAATCACTGTAGCACCCACGATGAAATTACTGTAGCAACTATAGTGATTTAACATGGTACTCAAATATACAAAATGGTACTCAGGAAATTGAGTATTATTTCATATATTTGAGCATCATTTTAAATTATTGTAGCAGCGACAATGATTTGAAATGATACTCATATATATTAAATGACTCTTTTTTTATTGAAATGTATATGAAATAATACTCAGTGCTACAATGATTTCACTGTAACAGCCACGACAAAATTTTTATAGCAGCTGTCGGGATAAAATTTTGCTGGTTCAGGTGCTCGACCTGCAACACAAAGGAATCACGTGAACGGGAGGCTTCGTGAGGAGCGCAGACCCTCCGATGCTCAAGTGAGTGAGGGTTCGAAAAAGGAAGAGCTTTAGTAGTTGGAAAATGTCTGGATTTTTGAGTTTCGAACATGTAATTTGGAGCCGGGGATCGTACCTTTATAGACCTTTTGCAGACTGCCAGAGTCTGACACGTGGTCACTCTTTCATGCACCTTATACGCCTTTCGCGTCAACCCATATGGGCCTTTAATGGATCTTGTCGTCTAGCCTGATATGCGGTGGCCCTGAGCCACGTGGGGGGATGCACCGGTCTTGTCTAAGCCAGGTGGGCATTCTAGAAGGCTCTAGTCCAGGGCGCTCTAGACCGACCTTGGCCGGTGAACGTGGCTCACAATCGTTCTCGTAGTTCCACTAGGGTGGTGACATCTGTCGACTCGTTACCGCCTTACTGTAAGCAACACCCGTAAGCAGGTAGGCAAACTCCTTGCGGTTGCGTGATAGGGCGAGTTCTCGGGCCAGCTGATCAACGCAGTAGTTTGGCAACCCAACCGTTATTGTTGCTCAGTGCCTTTCTTCTTCCTATTGCCAAGAGGCGAGCTCCCATGGGTGAGCTGGCGAGCTCTTGGGCAAGCTGGGGAGTATCGTGGATATCCTTCAAAGTTTCCTGCTAACAAGAGGCGATCTCCCCGCGTGTGAGCTGATCGCGTACGTTTCGATCGTGCTCTCATGCGGGCAGATGGTGTGCGATCAGGGTGAGCTCTCTAGCGGGCTAGGGGTACTAAATATTCTGAAGGGTTCTTTGAACTAGGACAGGAGCGACCTCTTCCGTGGGTGAGCCGATCGCGTGCGGTTAGGGCGAGCTCCCAAACGAGCTGTAGGTGCTGAATCTTCTGAAGTGTTCTTTGAACTAGGCCAGGAATGACCTCTTCCGCGGGCAAGCCGATCGCGTGCGGTCAGGGCGAGCTCCCAAACGAGCTGTGGGTGTTGAATCTTCTGAAGTGTTCTTTGAACTAGGCCAGGTACGACCTCTTCTGCGGGCGAGCCGATCACGTGTGATCTAGGTGCACACCAATGGCGAGGCACCTTACGGTATATGCCACTGTGGGCATCGAAATTAGCCCACGGGTCGAACCCGATTTTTACACAAAAAAATAAGCCCGCACCCGACGGCCTTCGGGTCAAACCCGATTTTTACAAAAAAATGGGCCCGCACACAACGGCCCGCATGCGAAACTTGGGCCCGCACACAACGGCCCGCATGCGAAACTGGGCCCGCACACAACGACCCGCATGCGAAACTGGGCCCGCACACAACGGCCCGCATGCGAAACTTGGGCCCGCACACAATGGCCCGCATGCGAAACTTAGGCCCGCACACAACGGCCCGCATGCGAAACTGGGCCCGCACACAACGGCCCGCATGCGAAACTTGGGCCCGCACACAACGGCCCGCATGCGAAACTTGGGCCCGCACACAACGGCCCGCATGCGAAACTTGGGCCCGCACACAACGGCCCGCATGCGAAACTCGGCCCGCGTGCAAGCTCAACCCGCGCACCATGGCCCAACTTAAAGCAGACGGGTCCCACCGGACCCGCGACTCGAACACAAAGAGGGGGGCCCACCGGCCCCCCCCTCTTGAAAACCGTGCCCCCTCCTCATGGAGAGGTGGGGCCGGCCCTAAAAGAAAGGGAAAAAGAGAAAGAAAAGAAAAGAAAAAGAAAAGAAAAAGAAAAGAAAAAGAAAAGAAAGGAAAAAGAAATCAAAACCGCCTCGATACGGGGGGAGGTGGCGTGGACGTCTACGTAGCCGTAGATCCGCGACGATCCCTCGATCCAACGGACAAGATGACGTTGCGTCGCCATCCGATCCAAAAGTGCAACAAGAATAACAACTCAATCTTTAAAGATCGAGTCACATCTAGCCCATAACCACTCCAACTAAAAAGGAGGAAATCGGGTTTGTTTCCCCAAATAAGGGAACAATATCTCGATGGTTATGAGGGAAGATATTGGAGGAAACAAAAAGATTTCAGCAATATCTCCCCCAACCGCCCCCCTTTGCCTATAAATAGAAGGGGTCGGGGAAGGCATCAAGGGTCCAAAAAGCTGAAGACGAAAGAGCGCTACGAAGAAGCTCCAACGCTTGAAGACCGAAGGCTTCACGAGGCACGGCAAGCATATCCTACGGGAGTCCTTGGCCCTTCAAGTCCTCATCAACGTGAAGACCTTGCACTCGGAGATCAAAGCTTCGACTCCTCGCACGAAGAAGAAAGCGTGGAGAAGAAGACCCGGAGCCGTCATCACCCGATTGCTCCAACGATCTTCATCAGCTCCGAAGACGCCATAAGCAAAGGCCGGAGAAGAAGATCGAAGCCGACAACACCCGTCGTCTTCAATCAAGGCATCGACTCCTCGCACGAAGAAGAAAGCCGGGAGAAGAAGGCCTGAAGCCGGTGCTACCCCTGCCGCCTTCGTCAACCAAAAGCCGACGCTACAACCGTCGCGCTAAAGCCGGTGCCACACCCGCCGTCTTCATCAACAAAAGCCGACGCTACAACCGTCGCACGAAGATCGGTGCTACACCCGCCGTCTTCATCAACGAAAGTCGACGCTACAACCGTCGTACGAGCATCGGTGCTACCCCCGCCGAAAAGTCAAAACCGACGCCACAACTGTCGAGGAAGCCGGAAGAATAAAGAAGCCTTGAAGAAGTAGCCATCGCCGTTCGAGAAGAAGATCGAGTCAAAGCTAAAGTCAAAGCCAACGCAAGAAGCTAAAGCAAACGCACCGGTAAAGCCCGCGCTAAAGCAACGCACGTGCCAAAGCCAAGCAACTACGACGGTCACGAGCAAAGCACCGCATGTTCTAGCCAATACGACGCGAAGTCCGGAAGAACTAAAGCATCGCAAGTCTCTACCCGTCTACGTTCAAGCGCAAGCGCCAAAGCAAAGCAAAAGCTAGAGCCACGCCAAAGCTACGCCAAAGCCGAAAGCTAAAGCCAAAGCTGACGCCAAAAACACGATCGACGCCGCGAACCGACGATCAAGGACGCCGAGGTCGAGCAAGGATCGAGGAATACACGAAGACCGAGGAACGAAGCCCAAAGCCTCCCTAGCCGAGAAAGCGCGAAGCACGGACGGGACAAAATCAACGGCAGAAACTCCTTAGCCTCTCAAAAACCCTCACCCTGTAAAGACCTCTGTCCTGGGTAACCCCTTCAGAGCTCTCGCACGAATACCACGTGGAGACGCGGATCAAAGGGACCCTCCAGAGGATCTCTCCCACAATCTCCTGATCAACCAAAATTTGTAATCTCGTGTGATCCGCAATAAAGACGACCCGAATCTTTTTCTGCGACCACAGATTTCTGGCACGCCCGGTGGGACCTCCTCTCCTTTCATCCGTACGTTTGAAGGAGTTGCTTTAAGTTCGCCATGGCCGGAACGAACGATGATACGTTTGCTCCAACAAGCCTCTCACCTATCGCCGAGTCTCCACTACTCCAACACGGTGATCCAGAAAACCCGGAGGATGCCATTCCCCCGGTAGTACGCGTCTACACTCGGCGTACTCAAACTCTTGCAGACTTCTTCACGCTAGAAACTGCTGCCGAAGATGCCCGCCAAGGCGCCAATGAGGCCTCGGTGCATGAAGAAACGAGCCTCAATCCTGGACCATCTGTCCAGAAATTTGGGGAGGACCAGCCCCAACCCTGAACCCGTTCGGGTTCTCCAGCGGACTTTGCACCTCCCTTGCCGGGGGCAAACATCCGTCATCAAGCAGAAACAAGTCAGCGTAACTACGTCTCCGACGATGATGGCGAGGGTGCGGGCATGCAACATCGGGACGTCCTGCGACATCATCCTCCGTCCGCTCTCCAGCTCCAAGTCATGCAAATGGGTGAACACATGGCTCAGCTCACCCGACTAATGGAAGAGAAGGATCGTCACATCAACACCTTGCTTCAGAAGCTGAGTGCCAGGGATGTCGCAACATTCGGTCAACCTCCTGCTTCTCCAGTAGCTGCTCCAGCCCCGTCTCCAACTCCTGCTCTTGCAGAAGTTGGCCCGGCAACACTAGCAATTACTCCTGCACTTTCCTCGGCTCCCGTGCCGGTCTCGATAGCCGCGCAACCTTCAGTGGCAGCAACGATGAATGCCCAGCAAATACAAGCACTGGTGGCTGACATGATGCGTTCCCACGGCGGCAGCCTACCTCCGATTACGGCTGCATATTCGAAGCCTTACACTACAAGGATCCAGCAGCTGCGCTTCCCTACCGGGTTCCAGCCACCAAAGTTCCAACACTTCGACGGAAAGAGGAACCCAAGGCAACACATTGCCCACTTCGTCGAAACTTGCAATAACACCGGCACATACGACGACGAGATGGTGAAGCAGTTCGTTCGCACACTCAAAGGTAATGCTTTTGACTGGTATGTTGATCTTCCTCCAGGATCCATTGACAGTTGGGATCAAATGGAAAGAGAATTCCTCAACTGCTTCTACAGTACTCGGCGCATCGTTAGCATGACCGAGCTTACTGCCGTCAAGCAAAGGAAGGACGAATCAGTAATCGACTATATCGATCGATGGAGGAATCTCGCCCTGAATTCACGAGACCGTTTGTCGGAAGACTCGGCTATCGAGATGTGCACCCAAGGCATGCACTGGGGCTTACTCTACATCCTCAAGGGGATCAAGCCTCGGTCCTTCGAAGAACTTGCAACTCGAGCCCATGACATGGAGCTCAGCTTAGCAAATCGCGGGGACTCGAAGACCAAAGACTTCCTGAAGGTGGAAAAGAAAGACAAACCGCCGGCACCCAAATCAAAGCAAGTTAACGTCGCCGACATCGCCTCGGCCTCCAAGCCACTCAAAATCAGCGGTAAGTCGGATCAAGAAAAGGGAGCTGCCATACCACCGCCTCTACCCCAAAGACAGTCGAAGATGACTCTAGAAGAACTCGAGGCCAAAGAGTATCCCTTTCCAGACTCGGAAGTCTCCTCCATGTTCGATCAACTGCTACAAGAAAAGATGATCGAGCTTCCTCCTTCCAAAAGGCCCGAACAGATGCATCGTGTCAACGATCCGCTCTTCTGCAAATACCATCGACTGGTTAGCCATCCTATTGAGAAGTGTTTCGTCTTCAAAGAGAAGATCATGGCACTCGCAAAGCAAGGAAAAATTGAGATCGACTCCAGCGATGTTGCAACGGCAAACATGACATCCATCACCTTCGGTTCGTTTCAACCGGTACTCATTGCTACCCACCAGAGAAGGCCCAAGTTGCGCATCAATCGCCAAAGGCCAATTGCGAAGTTAACTCCACAACGAAAGATCTCAAGACGACAGCAGTACGCTCCTAAGCTCGCTGAGAAAGAAACGTCACTGCCCTGGGGGCAACCGTCGCCTACATCGACGTCTCTCTCAAACAAAGCTATGTCCCAACGGAATCTCCAGACAAGGTACGAGCAAGGAGACCCGGAGGTCGGTCTGTTAGGCCAGCCTTCAGGTAAATTCGACTACTACGTCCTCTACTCCAGACCTTCGCCTGTCTCAATAGAAGAAATCGAGCCCACCGGCTGGGAGTCAGAAGGCGAACCACCAAGGTCCCCAGAGGAGCAAGGCTCCCCGACTCATGGAGAACCCACAAATCTCCAGACAAGGTACGAGCAAGGAGACCCGGAGGTCGGTCTGTTAGGCCAGCCTTCAGGTAAATTCGACTACTACGTCCTCTATTCCAAACCTTCGTCTGTCTCAATAGAAGAAATCAAGCCCACCGGCTGGGAGTCAGAAGGCGAACCACCAAGGTCCCTAGAGGAGCAGGTCTCCCCGACCCATGAAGGACCTACCACTCCCACTCCAGAGCTTCACCTTGGTAACGAAGAATCCACTGATGAAGATGCATGGGTCTTGTTGCCTCGCAGACGAAGGCCATGGATGCCAAGAAGTCGCAAGTTCGATCGGGTAACAAGAAAGCTTCCGGAACGAAGAACTTACAAAAAGAAAAGCAAAGCTCCAGGAAGGAGGGGATTCAAAGTACCGCCAGCAGATCCTGATGATCTCCTCCTGCAAAACCCCCCGGAACCGGCAACGTTGCAAGAGTTCTTCCCCGATTACTTCCTCCCAGCTGATCAGCTGCACGAAGCCTCCTGTTGCATGGTTGAGATTCACGCGGCGCCGGAAGAAGAAGATAGGATCAAGCCTCCCAAAGAAAGCAACACCATCAACGATGAGGATGATTCCGACAAAGAAAGCACTGCCGCTTACGATGAGGCAATTCTACACTTGCCACTCATAGAAGCACTACACCTCCCAGAGAAAGCTCGCCTAGCAATGGCCGAGGCTTTGACAGACCCAGACAGCTACAAAAGAACGAGGAAAAACGCCGAGAAGGACGAAACTATTGTCTCATGTAACGCAGTAATAACCTTCTCAGACGAAGATCTGCAGCTCGGAACACGACTGCACAATCGACCTGTCTACGTCTCGGGATACATCAACGAGAAGCCGGTAAACCGAATCCTGTTGGATTGCGGCTCCGCCGTCAACATCATGCCTATCCAAACAATGCGCCAGCTCGGCATCACCACCGACCAGCTCTCACAAAGCCAGCTGGTCATTCAAGGGTTCAACCAAGGAGGACAGTCCACCATAGGGATCATTCATCTAAAACTCTCTATCAGTCAGCTTGACACGATGGTTCTTTTCCACGTCATTGACTATCAAACATCATATCACCTTTTGCTGGGAAGACCGTGGCTGCGCGAAAACGGTGTCGTAGTTTCTACCTGGCACCAATGCCTCAAGTACTACGAGGAAGGTCTGGAAAAGTGCATTGTTGCAGACAACAAGCCATTCAATGAGGCTGAAGCGCACCTCGCCGATGCCAAGTTTTACCAAGCAAAGGACCTTGTTGCAGAAGTCCTTCCAGCTAAAACTCCTCGAACTCAGAAAGCTAAAAGTATGGAGCAGGATGAAGCTCCGCCAACTCCAAAACCGATACCACCATCTAAGGCGATACACGAAGTCAAAGAAGTGCTAGCGCCGAGACGAAGAATGCGCATCAGCTCCAAGCCAAGATCCATGAAGCACACTCCATTACCTGCCCAAGCTACGACAGTCTTACACCTCACACCTCAGTGGCTTCGCAAAGATGAACCACCACCTTTTGCCTCGCCAAAAGGGATGGTCCAGCCGCTATCGGAAGCTAATGTCATCACTCTGCAAGAGATGACACTGCCACTACCCAGCCTGGGGCAAGCTTCAAGTTCACCAAAACCCATCAATCCCTTCGAGTCCAGCCAACTCACATTCAAGCCAAAAGGAAGCTGGGGGCAAAATGCCGCCAAGCTACTGTTCAAAGCTGGCTACGACAAAGACAGTGCCACACATATGAGTACGCTCCTGCCAGCTCCAATACCACACGGGATGACTAAGACTCAAGCCCACTTACTCCAGGGTGGCGAGCAGATCCCACCAAATCGGCGAGGCATCGGCTCTCGTCAAACCCCGATGGTCATCAAGATAACAGGAGAGAAGACATTCACCTCTAACTACATTGAGGTAAAGTTGGTGAATGAAGCGGAGGAGGGATCGCCAGCCTCCGATGCACGCTCCACCAATATCATTTATCCTGCTACAAAGGGCGCCAGAAAAAGGCGATGTCGAGCTCGGCGTCGGACCGTACATCAAAAGCAAAAAAAGAGCGTCAAAAACCAGGCAAGTCAAAATCCCATATCAGTATTCAAAAGACTTGGGCCAATCAGACAAGCAAAGCGAAGGTCAGTATTCGACCGCTTGGGAAAGCCACCCACTGAGGTGAGAAAAATCATTCCCACCCACCCACCCATATTCTTTCAAACTGCCAATGTTCCCAATATCATTCTGGTCTCTCTTAATCATATCACAATTGCCGACTCCTCGGTCGACAACACTTCTACTTCGGACGACGAGTTGCCTAGTGCACCGCCAGTCCTCGAAGAAGGGGGGCAATCTACCATCGACGATCTGAAAGAAATCAACTTGGGGACACAAGAGGATCCTCGGCCTACATTCGTAAGTGCACTCCTGACTCCCGAAGAGGAAGCCGCGTACATCAAACTACTCCAAGAATACAGAGATGTCTTCGCATGGTCCTACAAGGAAATGCCGGGACTTGACCCCAAGATCGCAGTACACCAGCTTGCTGTCAAGCACGGAGCTAGCGCCATCAAGCAAGGACAAAGACGTTACCGACCGGAACTGGTACCGCAAATAGAGGGCGAAGTCAACAAGCTCATTGAAGCCGGCTTTATCCGAGAAGTTAAGTATCCAACGTGGATCTCCAGCGTGGTCCCAGTCAAGAAGAAGAACGGCCAGATCAGAGTATGCATGGACTTCAGGGACTTAAACAATGCATGCCCCAAAGATGACTTCCCACTGCCAATCACAGAACTAATGGTGGATGCAACAACAGGCCATGAAACACTAACCTTCATGGATGGATCCTCAGGCTACAACCAGATCCGGATGGCGCCCAAAGACGAAGAGCTTACGGCATTCCGCACGCCAAAAGGGATCTACTGCTACAAAGTCATGCCTTTCGGCTTGAAGAACGCAGGAGCCACTTACCAACGAGCCATGCAAAAAATTTTCGACGATATCCTTCACCAGAATGTAGAATGCTACGTCGACGACCTCGTGGTAAAATCAAGACAAAAGTCCACACATCTTCAAGACCTCGAGCTAATCTTCAAGCGACTTCGAAGGTACCAACTCCGCATGAACCCGCTTAAATGCGCATTTGGGGTCTCCTCGGGAAAGTTCCTCGGCTTTGTCGTACGCCATCGAGGTATCGAAATAGATCAAACCAAGATAGATGCTATCCTCAATATGCCGATCCCGAAAACCGTGCGAGACCTCCGAGGTCTCCAGGGCCATCTAGCATATATCAGAAAGTTCATCGCCAACTTAGCTGGAAAATGCAGACCCTTCAGTCGCCTCATGAAGAAAGGAGCAGCATTCAAGTGGGATGAAGCTTGTCAGGAAGCCCTCCAAAACATCAGGGATTACTTACTCAAGCCCCCGGTTCTGACAGCACCAGTTCAAGGAAAGCCATTGGTCCTTTACATCAGCGCCCAGGAGCAGTCCTTGGGGGCACTCCTGGCTCAAGACAACGAGCTAGGCAAGGAAACAGCATGCTACTATTTGAGCCGCACTCTCATCGGCGCGGAGCTAAACTACTCCCCGATTGAGAAGGTCTGTCTGGCGCTCATCTTCGCTACAAAAAAGCTGCGACACTATATGTTAGCTCACGCCATCAGGCTCATCTCAAAAGCCGATCCGCTCAAATACATCATGTCAAGACCAGTGCTCTCCGGACGTCTGGCCAAGTGGGCTTTGCTCCTCCTTGAGTTTGACATCACCTTTGTCCCTCGTAAAGCGGTCAAGGGTCAAGCTCTCGCAGACTTCCTAGCAGAATACCCCCTTCCAGCAGAGTGGGAACTATCGGAAGATCTCCCAGACGAAGAAGTATTCTGCATCGACATCGCCCCTTCTTGGAAAATGTTCTTCGACGGTGCGGCCAAGCAAGATGTAGCAGGAGCGGGAGTTATATTCGTCACACCAAACGACGAAGTACTTCCCTTCTCGTTTCTACTATCAGAGCCATGCTCCAACAACAGGGCGGAATATCAAGATCTGATCATTGGCCTCGAACTCGCCAATGATATGAAACTTCAAGGGCTCACAATTTTCGGCGACTCTCAACTCGTCATCCAACAAATATTGGGGGCATACGAGGTCAACAAAGAAGATCTCGTGCCATTGCACATACGAGCCCTGAAACTCCTTGGTACACTCAAAGATGCTTCAATCCAGCATGTCCCCAAAAACCTCAATCAGCAGGCTGATGCGCTTGCAAATTTAGCGGCTACACTTCCGTTCCCAGAAAAAAGCCAACTCATCATCCCTATCTGTAAGAGGATGGTAATCACCGAAGAGGACCTCCCTATGGGGATCCCAGACCAAGTCAACGCAGTACACGTTTTCGTGACCGACGAGCTAGACTAGAGACAGTCATTCATAGACTTTCTTGTCCACGGAAAGCTTCCTGAAGACCCAAAGCGTAAGGTCGACATTCGCTGGCGATCTCTGAAATTCTTCCACTTCAACAACGAGTTGTACCGTCGAAGCTACGATGGTGCGCTCCTGAGGTGTCTTGCGAAAGAAGAAGCGGAAACAACACTAGAAGAAGTCCATGCCAGGATCTGTGGCTCACATCAGTCCGGGCCAAAGCTGCACTTCCGCATCAGGCGGATGGGGTACTACTGGCCCACTATGATCAAGGACTCCCTCGGGTTTGCAAAAAGATGCCACACTTGCCAGCTGCATGGCGACTACATCCGTCAGCCTACGGAACCTTTGCATCCAACCATCGCATCATGGCCCTTCGATGGATGGGGACTCGATATTGTCGGTCCGCTACCCAAGTCATCCAAGCAGCATCTTTATATCCTGGCGGCAACAGATTACTTCTCCAAGTGGGCTGAGGCAGTACCATTGCGAGAAGTCACCAGGCACTCTGTCATCAACTTCATCCAAAACGACATCATCTTCCGATACGGCATCCCTCGCTATATCGTTACGGACAACGGGAAGCAATTCAAGAACTCCGCTGTCAGCCAATTTTGCGCCAAGTTCGACATCAAGCAAAGGTGTTCAACCATGTACAACGCCTCTGCCAATGGCCTAGCTGAAGCTTTCAACAAAACACTATGCAAAGTTTTGGAGAAAGTCGTCTCAAAGTCGAAGAAAGACTGGCATGAACGCATGGACGAAGCACTGTGGGCGTATCGCACCTCTTTCCGCACGCCAACACAGGCAACTCCGTACTCACTAGTGTACGGAGTAGAAGCTGTCCTCCCACTTGAACTCCAGATCCCGTCACTCAGGATAGCCATCCAGGAAGGCCTCGTCAATGGCGACAACACTCAACTTCGCCTAGCAGAATTAGAAGCCCTGGATGAAAAACGCCTCGAAGCCCAGCAACGCCTGGAATGTTACCAGGCCAGGCTAACCCGAGCCTTCAACAAAAGGATTCGCCCTCGATCCTTCCAAAAAGGAGAATTGGTGCTCGCAGTCAAACGCCCCATCATCCTTTCGCATCGAGGAGGAAAGAAGTTCGACGCCAAGTGGGATGGACCTCACGTTGTCAAAGAGGTCTACTCCAACGGCGCATATCTTCTCACCACGCCAGAAGGGCTTACGCTCGGCCCTATCAACGGCAAGTACCTCAAAAGGTACTATGCCTAAAAGCAAGGCGACACCCCTTGCAAAAAAAAAAAAAAAAGGAACTACGTGTGACTTGATCCCTCTCAGTAGGGTACGTAGGCAGCCTGTAAAGGTTCAGTCCAAACAAAAGAAAAACACAACCAAGCTCTGCCATTCCAGAATACAAGTCCAAAAAAAAAATAGATGCATGATATTAAGTTATCACCAGATAAAGAAAAACAGAACTACAAGTCTGTTCAGCAGAAATGACAAGAAAGAAAAGGAAATGCGACATGCTAGTAAAGCGAATCAAATCCTTTGAGACGTTGGAGCAGCTCGCCGCCAGTAACCTCCATGCGCTCCAACTCTGAAGACCGAGAAGCTACCCGCTCCCGATGCGCCGCCAGCTCGATACGCTGCTTTGCCAAGTCTGCTCCAGAAGCCTTCTCGATCGTCTCAGCTTTCTCGAAAGATGCGCGAGCAGCCTCTAGCTTCTTCCGTGCCCGAACAAGGCTCGCAGCGGCAAGTGCATGCTGCGCCTCCAGTCGACGCTCCTCGTCCTCGGCCTTTGCCAGTATCAGGGGAAGGTCATCTTCCATCGAAGCCCGTTTCAAGCAATGAGCTTCACTATCCGCCAAGAGAATACGCATCTGTGCCTCAAACAAAGAGCCATCTACCTGGAAGGCCGCCAGGTTCTTGCAAAACTCAAGCCCCTCAAGAACCCACCAGCTGCTCAAAGCGTCAAAGCCCTCTTCCTGGAAGGGTGCAAGCGTCGTCTGGATATACTTCCGACAGCTCTCCAAAAGAAGCACAGAGAGAAGGTCCCGCGAACTGTACTTTCTCTTGTCTGCCTCTGAGTGCACGGGCAAGGTGGGCTCTGGCCCTGAAGGCTCAAGTGAAGGAACCGCCTCCTGGACCATCGCCGTGATAACAGTCAGCGGAACCACCGGAGCCGAAGAAGGAGGCACAGGCAAACCTTCCGACAAAACAACTGCGGGAGTAGCCTCTGCCGGAGTACCGGACCTAGCTGGAGGAGTCTGTTCTCTCCCTACACTGGAGATCTCATCCTCCTCCCCAAAGCCCAACTGCTCCACGTCAATATCATCTAGGTTAACAGCACTGCCGGTAAAGTCTGCTCCACACGCTCCCAAAAGCTCCAAGTTATCCCAGGGAACATCCAGCCCGCCACCTTCAATCAACGTTGCTCTGATGGGAGAGCACTCCTGCCCAACCCCCTTCGGGGCAGACTCGCAGTCCGGTCCAGCAGACCCTGCCAAAATAAGAACTGGACAACTCAGCCAACGAAGTAAGAATACAAGCACATAAATTTATGAGAAACTAAAAACAAGATATACCTGCAGCGACCGACGAAGATACCCCAGAAGGAGGGATGACCCCATCGACAAAAAGCCCTGGCTCTCCATCTCGAGCTGGCCCTGCCTCGCCAGCACCAGTCAAAGCTGCCTCACACAAGAGGTCCAACTTTCTCCTCTTGGGAAAAGCACCCCCACTCCAAGAAGCCTGAGTCTCAGGAAGGCCCTGAACCTTGGAGGACGGAGCCATCTCAACTTCTTGCACAGAAAGTGAAGCCTGGGAAGTACTCTCTCGACGGCCACAAGATTTCTCTGACCATCGCTCCTCGGACCAGAGACGGCGATCCTCTGACCCCGCCAAAGAGTCAAAAGGAAAGTCAGCCCGCTCGCTGCTAGCAAGGACGTCTAACGGAAGGCCAGCCAAGAGGGGAAGCACTGACCCGTTGACCCAGTGATGATACTCAGGAGTTGCGGCATCCTTGCCGCTCGACTTAATCCCCGGTGAGAAAGTACACCCAGTAAAACGATCGTAAAGTGCTCCTCAGAGGCGGTACGCCTCCTGCGGAGTATAACGTAACCGCAGGCGCAAAGGAGTCCCAGGCAACTCCTGCCGAAAACCCTGCTGACGAGCAAACCGGTGGGGAGAGTACCGGGCCACCTCCACTACATCCCCACGGCGCCAAACAAGATACCCAGGCCTGTAACTCACCATGCTCCAGTACAAAGGATCGGACATCTCCGCCCCATCGCACACCAGGGATTTCAAAGAAGGCGCCAGTGCATTTTCCGATACAAATTCGAAGTCAGAGGGGCCCATGCGCCGTAAACACTCTCGGGCACTAGGCTTCGGACGCTCCCATGCATAAAAAGCATTCATTACACCTCCCACACAAGGAAGAAAGGGCACCGAGGTCGAAGGTCCACGCGCCGCGAAGATCCCCTTCGGAAAGTGGAGCCCAATCCAACCATAGAGGTAATGCAGGGGGCAAAAGGAACTGGCTCTGCCTACTTCCCCTCTTGCATTACCCGCACTCGATAGACTCCAGTAAGTGCCGCTAAGCCCGCCATACAACGAGCAGAGGATCGCCGGTGCCAGATTAAGGAACTCTCCAGTCACCATCCGAGCAGCTGCAAGGAAGGTCCCAGGGCGTACCACATCCCCTTCCCAGGGTAAAGCAAAGCGGCAGAGAAAGAGTACTAACCCCGCAGACCAGTAAACAGCACGCCAGTCATCACTACACTCTTCAAGTCCCAAGACTTCCCAGGGACGCTGCGCCCCGGCCATGGAGCACCACTCTTTCTTCAGAGATTCGATCGGTCGCCGGAAGGTGCCAGGCGCCGGCTTCTTTGACGAGGCATATCTCCATATCGGGTGACTCGAAGGAGGAGCGTGACGATACTCTCCTCGAAACCAGAAGTCCACCCAATCCGAGTGAAGTACCCGGTCTGACCGCTCGCGCGCCGCTATAATAGCATACGCCTTAAAAAGCAAAAGGCAGAAGCTAGGAGATTCATCTGGGTCCGTCAAAACCTCCAGGGAAGGAACCTCCTCCTGATAATAGCTCCGAACTTCGGGACACCCAGAGATGACGTGCACATCACGAAGGGTGATCCCGATTTCACCAGCTCCAGTCAAAAACGTATTGGTCTCAGGGCACCACTGCTCACACAAAGCCCGGTACATGCCGTCCGGTCGATTGTACTCCCAACAAGCTGGCTCCACAAACCTCGCCAAACGCTCCATCCCTGGCTCTGCCTCCAACGCGCCGGACAGCTCTTTCATCCAGTCCCGAAAACCTCCCAGATAGGTGACATCTCCACGTGATTGAATCCCCACGCCCCAGCGCGTACGACGGGAGCATATCTTCAAAGCAACAACAGGGACCGGAACTGACTCATCTCCAGTATGGTGAAACGGTAACCCCAAGCTCGGCCGGACAATTTGCCGGGAAGACCCTTCGTCAGTAAGGATGCGCTCGCCAAGTTTTAACACTCGACAAGAGCCGTCGGTCACACCATCCTCGCAAACTCGCTCGTGCGTCAAAAGCTGAAGCACTGACAACCCGGTCTCCTGTCTCGAAGCACGGTGATGGGAGACTTGCGCGAAGGGGAAGCGAAGGTACGTACTCCCGTGGGAGACCGTATCAACAATCCAGCCAGAACTCGGAAAACTCTCGTAACGACGAGACCTGAAAAAGAAAGAAGACAAAGCCCAGCTCAGATAGATTTCGAATACAAAAACGAAGAAATCGCGAAGGGGGTCCTTGAGCAAATAAAAAGAAAAGAGGGGGGTCACAGCAAAAAGCCGCGACCCTTTCCTTCTTTCCTGTTAAATCAGCAGGGGCGGGGCCTTGAGCAAATAAAAAGAAAGAGGGGGGTCACAGCAAAAAAGCCGCAACCCTCTCCTTCTCTCCTGTTAAATCAGCAGGGGGGGGCCTTGAGCAAATAAAAATAAAGAGGGGGGTCACAGCAAAAAGCTGCAACCCTCTCCTTCTCTCCTGTTAAATCAGCAGGGGGGGGCCTTGAGCAAATAAAAATAAAGAGGGGGGTCACTGCAAAAAGCCGCAACCCTCTCATTCTCTCCTGTTAAATCAGCAGGGGGGGGCCTTGAGCAAATAAAAATAAAGAGGGGGGTCATAGCAAAAAGCCGTGACCCTCTCCTTATCTCTCCTGTTAAATCAGCAAGAAAAAGGGGGGGCCTCAAGCGAATAAAGAAAGTAGAGGGGGGGTCATGGCAAAAAGCCACGACCCCCTCTCTCGATCTTCCCTATTTTCATGCAGAGGGGGGGGGGGGTGCGTCGTCCCCGACTAAACACCGGCCACCGCACCCCCCGCCGGCCCCCGCAGCCCCGGCCGCCTCCGCCGCCAGCCTCCACTGCCCCGGCCGCCTCCTCCGCGCCCGCTGCGCCCGGCCCCCGCGCCGCCCGCGCACTGAGCCCGCAGCCCCGGCCGCCTCCGCGCCCTCGCGCCGCTCGCGCGCTACGCCCGCAGCCCCGCCCGCCTCCGGCCCCCGCGCCGCCCGCACAGCCCGCCGCTGCGCCCGGCCCCCGCGCCGCCCGCACAGCCCGCCGCTGCGCCCGGCCCCCGCGCCGCCCGCACAGCCCGCCGCCGCACCTGCCCGCTCGCGCCCGGCTCCGGCCCCAGCGCCCTGCGCCCGCGCCGCCGACCCCCGCACCCTGCGCCCGCGCCGCCGGCCCCCGCAGCGTGCCGCTCCGGCCCCGCGCCCTGCCGCTCCGGCCCGCAGCCTTGGCTGCACCCGCCGCACCCCGCGAACCCGGCCCCGCGCTCCGCGCCCGTCTCCATCCCACGCGCCGGCTGCCATAGCAGCCCCCGGCCGCGCCCGTCGCGCCCTCGCAGCCCCGGCCTCCAGCCCTCCCGCGCGCCGGCCACCAAAGCAGCCCCCGGCCGCGCCTCGCACCCTTCGGCCACCGCACCGACCCTCGCCCACCATGCAAAGAAGAAGAAGAAGAAGAAGAAGAAGGAGGAGGAAGAAGACCCGCCTTGCTTGCGACCCTCCGCCATCCACGGGCCGGCGATCTTCCCTCCTCCGCGAACCCCATGGCGTCACCATCTTCATCCTCCGCGGCATCGTTGCGAAGCAAGAAACCGTAGCAGAGCTCTCGACTCCAAGCCGCCGGGAATCGCCGATAATGAAGAGAAACGAAATACAGGGGTCCTTTTAAAGACCTAATCCCACACGAATACGCGACTCAAGTCCAACCGCTACGCGTTTCCCGCGGGCGCGCTCGAACTTGAGGGGGCACTTGTGGGCATCGAAATTAGCCCACGGGTCGAACCCGATTTTTACACAAAAAAATAAGCCCGCACCCGACGGCCTTCGGGTCAAACCCGATTTTTACAAAAAAATGGGCCCGCACACAACGGCCCGCATGCGAAACTTGGGCCCGCACACAACGGCCCGCATGCGAAACTGGGCCCGCACACAACGGCCCGCATGCGAAACTGGGCCCGCACACAACGGCCCGCATGCGAAACTTGGGCCCGCACACAACGGCCCGCATGCGAAACTTAGGCCCGCACACAACGGCCCGCATGCGAAACTGGGCCCGCACACAACGGCCCGCATGCGAAACTTGGGCCCGCACACAACGGCCCGCATGCGAAACTTGGGCCCGCACACAACGGCCCGCATGCGAAACTTGGGCCCGCACACAACGGCCCGCATGCGAAACTCGGCCCGCGTGCAAGCTCAACCCGCGCACCATGGCCCAACTTAAAGCAGACGGGTCCCACCGGACCCGCGACTCGAACACAAAGAGGGGGGCCCACCGGCCCCCCCCTCTTGAAAACCGTGCCCCCTCCTCATGGAGAGGTGGGGCCGGCCCTAAAAGAAAGGGAAAAAGAGAAAGAAAAGAAAAGAAAAAGAAAAGAAAAAGAAAAGAAAGGAAAAAGAAATCAAAACCGCCTCGATGCGGGGGGAGGTGGCGTGGACGTCTATGTAGCCGTAGATCCGTGACGATCCCTCGATCCAAAGGACAAGATGACGTTGCGTCGCCATCCGATCCAAAAGTGCAACAAGAATAACAACTCGATCTTTAAAGATCGAGTCACATCTAGCCCATAACCACTCCAACTAAAAAGGAGGAAATTGGGTTTGTTTCCCCAAATAAGGGAACAATATCTCGATGGTTATGAGGGGAGATATTGGAGGAAACAAAAAGATTTCAGCAATATCTCCCCCAACCGCCCCCCTTTGCCTATAAATAGAAGGGGTCGGGGAAGGCATCAAGGGTCCAAAAAGCTGAAGACGAAAGAGCGCTACGAAGAAGCTCCAACGCTTGAAGACCGAAGGCTTCACGAGGCACGGCAAGCATATCCTACGGGAGTCCTTGGCCCTTCAAGTCCTCATCAACGTGAAGACCTTGCACTCGGAGATCAAAGCTTCGACTCCTCGCACGAAGAAGAAAGCGTGGAGAAGAAG
Organism: Chamaelirium japonicum; assembly: GCA_947650365.1. Classification (NCBI taxonomy): domain Eukaryota; kingdom Viridiplantae; phylum Streptophyta; class Magnoliopsida; order Liliales; family Melanthiaceae; genus Chamaelirium; species Chamaelirium japonicum. The sequence continues at coordinate 82,698,990 of OX393550.1, read as the reverse complement.
ACCCGGAGCCGTCATCACCCGATTGCTCCAACGATCTTCATCAGCTCCGAAGACGCCATAAGCAAAGGCCGGAGAAGAAGATCGAAGCCGACAACACCCGTCGTCTTCAATCAAGGCATCGACTCCTCGCACGAAGAAGAAAGCCGGGAGAAGAAGGCCTGAAGCCGGTGCTACCCCTGCCGCCTTCGTCAACCAAAAGCCGACGCTACAACCGTCGCGCTAAAGCCGGTGCCACACCCGCCGTCTTCATCAACAAAAGCCGACGCTACAACCGTCGCACGAAGATCGGTGCTACACCCGCCGTCTTCATCAACGAAAGTCGACGCTACAACCGTCGTACGAGCATCGGTGCTACCCCCGCCGAAAAGTCAAAACCGACGCCACAACCGTCGAGGAAGCCGGAAGAATAAAGAAGCCTTGAAGAAGTAGCCATCGCCGTTCGAGAAGAAGATCGAGTCAAAGCTAAAGTCAAAGCCAACGCAAGAAGCTAAAGCAAACGCACCGGTAAAGCCCGCGCTAAAGCAACGCACGTGCCAAAGCCAAGCAACTACGACGGTCACGAGCAAAGCACCGCACGTTCTAGCCAATACGACGCGAAGTCCGGAAGAACTAAAGCATCGCAAGTCTCTACCCGTCTACGTTCAAGCGCAAGCGCCAAAGCAAAGCAAAAGCCAGAGCCACGCCAAAGCTACGCCAAAGCCGAAAGCTAAAGCCAAAGCTAACGCCAAAAACACGATCGATGCCGCGAACCGACGATCAAGGACGCCGAGGTCGAGCAAGGATCGAGGAATACACGAAGACCGAGGAACGAAGCCCAAAGCCTCCCTAGCCGAGAAAGCGCGAAGCACGGACGGGACAAAATCAACGGCGGAAACTTCTTAGCCTCTCAAAAACCCTCACCCTGTAAAGACCTCTGTCCTGGGCAACCCCTTCAGAGCTCTCGCACGAATACCACGTGGAGACGCGGATCAAAGGGACCCTCCAGAGGATCTCTCCCACAATCTCCTGATCAACCAAAATTTGTAATCTCGTGTGATCCGCAATAAAGACGACCCGAATCTTTTTCCGCGACCACAGCCACCTATTGGCAAAAGTGGGCGAGCTCCTCGGCGAGCTGGTGGTGGGATGACTGTGGGCGAGCTAATCGTATGCGGGCTAGGCAATGTCATTGCCCGACACCTTATACTGGACTCTTAGGCAGCAAGCTTGTGCTGATTTTTCGGGCTCTGTCATTACCCCCTCCCAGATGGGCGAGCATTCTGAATGGTCAAAGCCCGTCTAGGAGCTAATCAATTACTCCAACCTTGAGCCAGGTCGCCTCCAACCTCGGAAACTGTGAGGATCCGGATCTTCACCCATATTTTCTTATTAATGAGGCGCAGGCTCGAGACCCGAAGTGCCAGACCTCATCATACGGTATTAACTGGCTCTGTATGACATTGTGATGCATCACGTATTAGTTGATCAAAGATCAGCCACGAATCCGCCAGATGGGATACCGTTGGCGCCGTTTCTGTTAGTACACGCACGAGGATACATGGTAGTCTACGATCAGGAGAGAGGTTTTTTCACATCGGTCGTTGCCTTGCGTGTCGTGCCCTGCATTTAAACCTTTACCGCTTCCCCTGCCTTTAATGACCCTATAAATAGGGGTGGGTGAGTCTTTACTCACCTTTTCTTCGAAAAAGCTCTCCCTTTCAGATCGCCTTTTCCCTCCTCTTCAAATCCAATGGCGACCTCCTCTGCTCCCGGCTCCGAAGCGGCGATGAGCGAGGCCATGATTACCGCCGTAGTTCCGATCGTCCCAGCTCTCGCAGTCGATCTTCCCCTACAGGAAGCCATTCCGCCCCCAGAAATTGAAGTACGCATACCAGAGCAAGAGACGGCGGTGGTCTGGCTCAAGGACCCTACTTGCGTGCCCGTTGCCGAGAGCATACGCAAGGCCATCAACTTCCCCGTCCAACTCCTGGTCGCCAAGATGCCACTCTCGGGGAGGCCACGGATGGGGATTGTGGTCTCCGTGGGGCTGCTATGGTTGAGGCTCAGGCTCCCCTTGAGCCACCTAGCAAGCAAGTTTCTGGAGTTGGCGGGGTTGTGCCCTGTTCAGCTGACCGGGAACTTCTGGGGGGTGCTGTACGGGCTCTCTCAGATCAAGACCGCCCTCAACATGAAGATCCCCTTGTCCTACCTGCTCAAGAAATGGTTCTTGAAGCCGGACCCCGTCTACAGCAATGTCAGATGCGACGGTTTTTACTTCGTCGGTAGGCCGGGCGAGGTACTCCCCTTCTCTGCTGTTGAAAACAAGATTGCTACTGGAAGGATTTCCTTTTCATGGCAGTCGAAGGGTGGTAGGGGTGACATAGCGGGGTTCCTCCTTACCCGGGCCAGCCGACCAAGTCCGTCTTCAAAGTGATCGCCCTCTATCGGACCTGAGGGAATAAGTGCATTGACCCTACGAGGGAACAATCACTTGATGCAGCTATTCTGCACTACTTGGGAGGACGGACTCCCGACAAGATCGTTGCTCCATACTTTCCCTTCCAGCTGAAGGATGAGAGATCAGGGGCTAGCCTGCTAAAGCAGAAGATAGTCCGAAAGAAGAAGACTGCTGCTCCTTCCAAGTCCGGGGCAGGCAAGGGGAATAAGGGTGCAGGGGCCCCTGGCGACAACCCCGGGAAGAAAACGGGTAGGAAGCGAGCTCCACCGATCAGTATGGTTGACGTGGATGCCCTGCGGATGCTCAATGAGCAAGATAATGTTTCACCTCCACCTCTTCCACAAAGCGACCTCGCTTGTCAGCTACAAGCTCATTCTCTTCCTTCTGCAACCTCATTCATGGCTTCTACTACAGGCCGCATTCGGGAGACACTTGTAGTTAGACAGAAATTAAGTCTCCTCGAGCCCGACAATCCTAGTGTCGAACTCCTACTGTCCATGGCGGAGGTCGAGTCTGGAATGGCATGAATTCTGATGCGTGATTTTCCTGATGACTTTTCAATCCCTCTTCGGGTTGTTGTGATGACCCCCTGAGATGAAGGCCCAGGGAAGAGAAAGAAGAGGAAGCCTGCTCAGCCGTCCGCTTCCGGTCCCCACATTAGTGCAGGGTGCGATGATCCTGTCAAGAGTCGCTCTCGAGCATGCAGGCGAAGAAGCAGAAGAAGACCCTCCAGGCGACGGGGCTTGATTCCGAAGTTTGTTGGACGAGCTGAAGGAAGAGGATCTAGGTTGACCGGAACCGCCTCTTCAAGTCACTTATGGCGCGCTCGTAACGGGCGAGCAACCTCTAGCTTTACCCGTCGGATCTTCCTCGGCGCGGGTTAAGGTTCCACAGGGTGAAGTTCCACCGCCCACCTTAGTTGCGGGCAACCTGAAGGAAGGCGAGAGGGATACTTTCACCGCTGTTGGGACCCTCAGCCCACTCACTCCGTCCGGACCGGATCCGCCAAGTCCACCCCACAATAGGTGGATGCCAATCCTCTGGGGGACCTGGGGGACTTGGTTTACAAGTCCCCCACCCCGGGGCCTATCGATCCAAATCATCGAGCTCAGGCTCCGAGAAAGGGACCACGAGCTCGAAATTGGAATCCGAAGGTGGGGAATCGAGTGATCTCGACCCGGGAGGTGGGGAAGGCCACACCTCAAAGGTACCTCCTCCGGTGCCAACGGCCGCAGAGCCCATGTTCGATCACCATCCCTTCTGCTTCGGGATCCAGTGAACAAAGGGCTCCCGAGACTCATCTATCTTCGGGCGAAGAGGCAACGACTCCTCACTATCTCTGTGAGATCTTTGGCTGCAACATCTTCGCCTGATCTCCCTAAGTGGTGATCTACAACAAGCTCGCCAAGGTAACACTTTGGTATTTTTTCTTTCCTTCTGTATTTATTCCCTGATCATTTACATGGCTTTCTCAGATAGAGAAAGGGAACAAGCCCTCACCGAGGAGGTCGCCACTATCAGGGGAAACCTCGTCACCCAATTCGACGACTCCCTTCTGGGCTCGGAGTGCAGGCTAGACATATCTATCGACTTAGTCAAGCGGACCATTTCGGTGAGCTGAGAGCGAAGGCGGATGAGCTGTGTCAATAGGTTACCTCCTTATCAACGAGTCTAGCATCAGTAGAGGAGGCGAAGGAGACGGCGCAAGTGGAAGCTACCCAACTCCGGAGCTAGGTGATTTCCTTGAAGGCCAAAATCGCCACGATGAATAAGATGCATTTTAAAGGTCTGCAAGTCCAACAAAGCCGCCTCCAGGCTCAGCTAGATGAGCTCCTCAAGAAGGGTATCGCTTTTGCCCTGGAAAAATATAAGGCCGAGAGGTCGAAAAAGAGGCATCGAGGGGATGACAGTGGGGCCGAATACGAGCAAACCATCAGCTCGTTATCCTTATCTTTCTAATGGTCTTCTAATATAGTGAATCCTCTTCTGTTCGCCTTTATCCTCGCTGTTTGTTTTTGTTGTCTCTCTATGTCACACCCCAAATTTCGGACTAAGGAGAGAGGGCCCAAAACTCGAGGGTGATCTATATAAAAGGTAAACAGAAGCCACAGAGTGATAATAAACCAAGTCCATTAAATATAATAACCATTATCTCAAATCCACTTACATTATTACAAAAGAACTATACTAAAATAAAAGACAGAATAGAAACTACAGCTATCACTCCTACCCTCGCAAACTCCTGCACCACGCTGCTACTTCTACAAAAACAGGAACTGTAATCACGCTCCTAACGCTCCACCTGATGGTGAGAACCTGGGGGAGAGAAAAACAACAAACAACTCCCCCTGAGTACGATTACTCGATCAGTGGTCCTAGCAAAAATAAGTAGAAGCAACTATATACAACAATATATTTATCAAATTTATTTTTATGAAAACTAACAGCAAAAGGACAAGTAACTGTAAGAGAAGTACTATAAAGAAACTGTAAAACTACAACCAAAAGTACTACAAATCAAGATGATGTACTCTACTCTACAGTGTCCACTTATTATTTATATGATACACATACTAACAGACGATTCCTTCATGAGGCGACCCATATCACTTCATGAGAGAACCCATTGTCCTACATTCTAAGTTGTGAAGAGAATTCCCTCATGAGGCATCCCATTCCGCTTCATGAGAGAAATCCCTAAAGTGATCAAAACAGAAAACAAAATAAGAGACGAAAAGAAGAAAACAAAAGAAGTATGAGCACTCGGTTTTTACTGTCCCGATGACATTACTATGGCACTAAGAGAGAAAAGAAGCGTGTCATAGGGTCCCAATTTCACTTCAGAGGGGAACCTACTCTATCCTCCTGTGCACTAAGAGGGAAAAGAAGCGTGCACAAACAAAGTACTGTACTGCACCCAGGTGACCAAGTGGGGTTTCCCGTCTCTTACGGTGGAGCAACTCCGGCCCAACTTACTTCCTTTGGAATAAATTTCAGGATTGGGCTAACTAAACCTGTCCCCGCCAGGGATTATCATTCTTGTACTTTTCTTTCTCTCCTAGCCCAACCCTTTGGTCCTACTTACTTTATTCAGACTATGCTACACTTGGGGGCTCACTACCCTTGTGTACACACGGACCTCCTACCCGAACCCTGGGCAGCCTGTCATGCTATTGCAATGACAGATACCATGCTACCTGCCATGGTATTTTCCTTCCGAGTCATGCAACCTGCCATGACTTATTCCCGATTTAAAATCGTAATTCATTAATAACAAGAAACTTGTAAAGCTTGTAAAATCCATCCTTCTAAGCCACTAGTCGCTACTTAGTCCCAGTGTAAAACACTGTACGAGTATCCTGGGGTACAACCCAAAGTAGAAAAGAGGTCAACCCTCGGGCAATCTGATACCGAGAACATTAATTACCATGCTAAAGTCTGGGAACATCACCATGTTCCCCATGCGACACGGGATATCACCCATCGCGAATAATAAACACAATTTAATATAAGATCTACCTAATGGCCTAGCACATCGCTATGTGCCACGGCCACGATTCCTAACTAAACATGCAATATTTTATGATTAAAATATTTATTTAAACTAGTGGCATGCAGTACGACTAACCAGTTGAAGCGTGACTACAACCGACGTGTTGCTTCGCTTCAGATTCGGGTACAATCGGTAATTCCTACAGGTAGTTACAAATACGATTAAAACACATGTATTAGATTTCATTGTATAGAGATACAAATTAGATAAATTTTAGATGAAGAATACAAGGAAGGGAGAAGTATTAGATAAAGTGAGAATTAGAGAGAAACCTTAAGAGAGAAGAAGAGAGGAGATTAGAGGACAAACAGACTTAAAGAAATCTGAAATCACCAAGGTTTCATGGCTGTTCAAGGGTGAACGTTTCAGCAAAATGCAGTGAGATAAGGGGTGAAATTGGTGGAATAAAAGGCCTACACAAGGGCCATGACAACTACTGTTTTGCCGGCAAAATTTCTGCAGCGAGGCGGTGGAAGTAAGGACCAAAAGGGGAATATTTTGGTTTGAATTCTGTTATGAAACAACAACTAAGAAGCACCTGAAAGAGGGTCCAATCAAGTCTAAAACAAGGCCAATTTCTTACAAATCTGCTGTGATCAAAAGAAAGGGGAGGAGGACCAAACAATCCCTTCTTCCTTGGTTGTTATTCCTATTGATTACAGCAGCAACCCAAAGAGAAAAAAAAATAAAATAAAAAGAGAGGAGAAGATCAGCATGGAGAAGAAGAGAGGAGGAAGGAGAAGAGAAGAAGATGAGAATAGGGAGAGGAAGGAGGAGGTGGGGAGGATTCTTACCGTAGGGGATCAACGTTGCCGACGAGAGGGCTGTTGGGGAGAGGGGAACGCAGCAAGAGAGAGATCTGGATGGAGGTGCACACAATGGGTAAAGAGAGGAGGTATACGATGAATGTTTTTAGAGAGAAAACCCTAATGACTTGGAGAAGGGGTCTCCCCCTCCCACCGTCCGATCCCCATCGAACCTATGGGAATGAAACCAAGGCTAACGGGAGAGGGGACAAATTATCTCCTGCTGATCGGATTAGATTTGGATGGGTTGATTCAGTTCGGATTGGAGTCCTAATCCTAATCCGGATCGGATCCGAATGCCTAACCGCAATGCAAACTTCGAAAAATCATATCTCCCTAACCACTTATCGAAAAATCTCCCAAAAATATGCGTTGGAATCGGGGCGACGATGCGCACCTGATGAAGTATAACATAGGTTCGTTCTAATACTTGAATGGCAGCAGAATTTCTGCGATGCCAATGGACAGTCCGCGGTACAACCGCAAATAACTTCCTACCTGCATCTCGGATCGACGAGTGCGGATAGCCTTGCGTGTAACTCGCAATCAAGAGCAAACTATGATACGGTGAAGACAAAATAATCAAAGGATTTTCTTAGATTTGATTTCCATTAAACCAACGAAAAATAAATTATTCGCAAATAATAAAACCTGAGAAAACTAACCATTCTGATTACTAGAATTATCCAGGTCATTACAACCTACCCCCCTTAAAAGAATTTCGTCCCGAAATTCAATTCAAGGGTGTCTCGAACAGGTGAGGGTACTGAGACTTCATCTCAGACTCCATCTCCCAAGTAGCCTCGTCCTCTCCGTGGTGTTGCCACAGCACCTTGACCATTCGAATAGTCTTAGTGCGCAGAATCTTCTCCTCACTATCCAGAATCCGTACTGGTGACTCCTCAAAAGATGCATCAGCACTTAGTTGCAAGTCATGTCAGTCCAAAACATGTGATGGGTCCGGTTCGTACTTCCGGAGCATCGACACGTGGAACACACTGTGTATGCTGGAGAGTTGTGGAGACAATGCTAGACGATATGCCACCTCACCAACTCGCTCCAAAATCTCGAAAGGGCCAATAAATCGCGGTGCTAGCTTCCCCTTCTTGCCAAACCTAATGACGCCTCGTCGTGGGGAAATTCTCAAAAATACCTTGTCTCCCGCCTCGAACTCTAAGGGACGACGACGTGTATCCGCATAGCTCTTCTGTCTATCTTGAGCCACTCGAAGACGCTCTCGGATCAACTGCACATTCTCTGAAGTCTCTTGCACAAGCTCGGGTCCTAGAAGACTCCGCTTGCCCACTTCGGCCCAACATAAGGGAGATCGACATGGCCTACCATAAAGGGCCTCATAGGGAGCCATGTCGATACTGGACTGATAACTATTGTTATAGGCAAACTCCACCAATGCTAAGTGCTCTTCCCAACTACCTCTGAACTCCAGAGTACATGATCTAAGCAAATCCTCCAAAATTCGTATCACCCGCTCTGACTGGCCATCAGTCTGCGGATGAAAAGCAGTGATGAACAGAAGCTTTGTCCCCATAGCCAACTGCAAACTCTCCCAGAATCTCGAAGTAAACCGTGGATCCCTATCTGAAACAATGGTCACTGGAATTCCATGCAGTCGTACTATCTCCTTGACATATAGCTCTGCTAGCTCCTTTTGAGAAGCCGTAATCCGAATCGGAATGAAATGTGCCGACTTTGTCAACCGGTCCACGACTACCCAAACTGAATCGTGATTCCTCCGTGTCAAAGGTAAGCCGGTAACAAGGTCCATCATAAGGTGCTCCCACTTCCACTCAGCAATGGGAAGTGGCTGCAATGGTCCAGCTGGCCTTCGATGCTCTGCCTTAACTTACTGACAGATCAGGCACCTGGAAACAAACTCAGCAACATCTTTCTTCATGCCAATCCACCAAAACTGCCTCTTCAGATCTTGGTACATCTTAGTACTACCTGGGTGTATTGAGAACCGAGACCGATGTGCCTCCGATAGAACTACAGCTCGAATCTCCGGATCCGCTGGCAAACACAGTCTCCCTCGAAATCTCAAACCACCATCTGAACCGATAGACCACTCCTCAACTGACTCTCCCTGTGCTAGCTGAGATCGAACATCCTCCAAATCGGGATTTGCTTTCTGAGCCTCTATCACCTTCTGAATCAAACTGGGCTCAGCTCGCATTGTGCATAACACAGTACGATCGGGCTCATACCGAACCCTCAGGTCAAAGCCATCTATCATCGCTATAAAATCCCTGTGATCTGCCCACAGCCTGGCAAGTCTGCTACGAGACTTCTGGCTCAATGCATCCGCAACCACGTTTGCCTTCCCTGGATGATAGCAGAAGGTATAATTATAGTCCTTCAAGACCTCAATCCACCTCCTCTGCCTCATGTTCAGGTCTTTCTGAGAGCTAATATAACTTAGGCTTTTGTGGTCACAGTACAGCACGAAATCCTCTCCATAGAGATAGTGCCTCCAGATCTTTAGAGCAAAAACTACTGCTGCCAACTCAAGATCATGAGTAGGGTAGTTCTTCTCATGAGGCTTCAACTGTCTAGAAGCATAGGCCACTACCTTCCCTTCCTGCATCAACACTGCTCCAAGTCCAGCTAAAGAGGCATCTGTAAAAACTGTGTACTTCCGGCCACTTATAGGAATGGTGAGAACAGGAGCAGATGTCAACCGTCATTTCAAGTCTCTGAAGGACTGCTCACAGTCATCAGACCACTCAAACTTGACACCCTTCTTTGTCAACTGAGTCAGAGGGGTTGCCAATCTAGAGAAACCTTCCACGAAATGCCTGTAGTATCCAGCTAAGCCCAAAAAGCTCCTGATTTCAAAAACATTCCTGGGTTGCTCCCAGTCTATGACTGCCTCGATCTTAGCTGGATCTACTGAAATCCCTTCCTTCGAAACTACATGGCCGAGGAATTTCACCTCTTGCATCCAAAACTCGCACTTGCTGAGTTTGGCATACAATTGGTGATCTCTCAATGTCTGCAATACTTCATGCAAATGCTTCTTGTGCTCTCCTTCTGTCTGCGAGTATATAAGAACATCGTCTACGAACACAACCATGAACCTATCCAAGAACTGACGAAACACTCTATTCATTAAGTCCATGAATGCTGTCGGTGCATTGGTCAAACCAAATGGCATAACTAGAAACTCATAGTGTCCGTATCGAGTTCGAAATGCTGTCTTCGGTACATCTTCTGCCTTCACCCTGAGCTGGTGATAACCCGTCCTCAAGTCAATCTTCGAGAAATACCGAGCACCTTTCAGCTGGTCAAATAGGTCATCAATACGAGGCAAAGGATACTTGTTCTTTACTGTGACATTGTTCAACTTACGGTAGTCAATGCATAACCGCTTTGTCCCATCCTTCTTCTGTGCAAAGAGAACTGGAGCTCCCCAAGGGGAAGTACTGGGATGAACGAATCCTTTATCCAGTAGATCTTCCAACTAGGTCTTCAACTCTTTTAAATCTGCTGGGGCCATCCGATACGGGGCAATTGAAATAGGTGATGTCCCCGGTACTAGATCTATACAGAACTCTACTTCCCTCATTGGAGGCAAACTAGGTAACTCCTCTGGAAATACGTCTAGGTACTCCCGAACGACTAAAGGCAGCTCAATGCTAACTCCTTCCTTAGTTCCTCTGGACAGCTATGATAGAACACTGAGACTGATCCGCTGCAGTGGTAGAGAACACAAAATCGCCATCTTGTCGCCTTGAAAGAAGAACTCCATACTGGTAGGAGGGCGAACTGTTACCTTCTTCGAAAAACAGTCTAAGGATGCATGGTAGGATGCTAACCAATCCATCCCTAGGAGGATATCGAATCCATCGAGGTCTAGCACTATCAGGTCCGCTAAAAGCTCGTTATCTCCAACTCGAATCACACACCCTCTACAAACACGATCTACGTCGGTGCTAGTCTTGAGGGGTGACATGACCGACAAAACTATGCCCAAAGGCTCTGGGTCCAAACCCAACACAGGGACGAATCGAGGTACAATATATGAATGCGTAAAGCCAGAATCTAGCATAACACGAGCAAGTGAACTGTAAACGATAAGGGTACCTTCAATTGCTGCTCCTGAAGCTCTTGGGTCCTGATCCACCAATGCATATGCCCTGCCCTGGTTATGTTGTCCTCCTCCTCCCTGCCTGGAAGGTGGCCTCTGTTGCTGCTGATGGTGCAGGGGAGGGTGGTATGGTTGGTTCCTCTGAGGTTGGTGCTGAGGGGCTCTGTACTGCTGCTGAGGTGGTGCTGGCGGAAGAGGTAGAAGAGGTGGTAGGTTCTGTTGTGGTCGTTGCTGTTAGTGCTACTGCTTCTTCTACAGGTACTTAGGGCATTCCTTTTTCATGTGGTCGGGAGACCCACACGAGTAACAGGCAAATGGCTGAGTTTTCAAAGCCTGGAGCACACGGGGAGGCCTCTGCTACAGAGGGTAGGCCTCCGTCGTTCTGGGCTTCTTCGTATCCTACTGGTTACCTTGGTCCCGCTCGACTGCTAAAGCCCTTCGAACTACCTCATTATAGGTCCGGATCATCAAAGCAGAGAGTCTACTTCTGATCACTGGCCTCAATCCCTGCTCAAACCTTCTCGCCTTCCTAGCTTCTGTAGCCACCTGGTGAGTGGCATACCGAGACAATTCTGCAAACTTCGCCTCATATTGGGCTACTGAGAGAGTGCCCTGAATCAGAGACATGAATTCCTGCTCCATCGCCTCTTGCACACTCTCTGGTAGGAATTTCTCCTGAAAAACCTCTATAAACTGCTCCCAAGTCATCTCCGACTGACCTGTTACCCTAGAGCGCTTCACCCAATCCCACCAGTGATCTGCTTCTGCCTCAAACATATGAGAGGCAAGAGATACCCTCTGATATCCAACTATCCCAAGCACATCCAGAAGCTTCCCAATCTGTTTGAGCCAGTTATCTGCTGCCACAGGGTCAGGCTCACCACGAAAAGCTGGGGGCTTTAACGCATGAAAAGCATTGACGGTCCGGCTCAAGAGATCTCCATCAGTCCTTGGCTCTAACGGATCCATCTGTAGCTGAGGAGATGGTTAGGGAAGAGGCTGCTGCTGAGCCTGGGTCTGCATCTGAGTGAGCACAGCCTGAGTAGTGGCCGCCTGCTGCTGGACGGCTTGAGCAATACCCTGGAGGATCTCATTAAGGCCCGGGGTATTTTCCTGCTGGGAGGAAGAGACTCAATCTTGATTCCTAGTACGAGCCATCTGCACAGCAAGGATCTAAATAAGTATGTCTTCTAACTCCTCTAACGTTCTAACTACTCTATCTACTTCCTCAGGTCATATCCCTAAGCTCTGATACCAAGTTGTCACACCCCAAATTTCGGACTAAGGAGAGAGGGTCCAAAACTCGAGGGTGATCTATATAACAGGTAAACAGAAGCCATAAAGTGATAATAAACCAAGTCCATTCAATATAATAACTATTATCTCAAGTCCACTTACATTATTACAAAAGAACTATACTAAAATAAAAGACAGAATAGAAACTACAGCTATCACTCCTACCCTCGCAAACTCCTGCGCCACACTGCTACTCCTACAAGAACAGGAACTGTAATCACGCTCCTAACGCTCCACCTGATGGTGAGAACCTGGGGGAGAGAAAAACAACAAACAACTCCCCCTGAGTACGATTACTCAGTGGTCCTAGCAAAAACAAGTAGAAGCAACTATATACAATAATATATTTATCAAATTTATTTCTACGAAAACTAACAGCAAAAGGACAAGTAACTGTAAGAGAAGTACTATAAAGAAACTGTAAAACTACAACCAAAAGTACTACAAATCAAGATGATGTACTCTACTCTACAGCGTCCACTTATTATTTATATGATACACATACTAACAGACGATTCCTTCATGAGGCGACCCATATCACTTCATGAGAGAACCCATTGTCCTACATTCTAAGTTGTGAAGAGAATTCTCTCATGAGGCGTCCCATTCTGCTTCATGAGAGAAATCCCTAAAGTGATCAAAACAGAAAACAAAATAAGAGATGAAAAGAAGAAAACAAAAGAAGTATGAGCACTCGGTTTTTACTGTCCCGATGACATTACTATGGCACTAAGAGAGAAAAGAAGCGTGTCATAGGGTCCCAATTTCACTTCAGAGGGGAACCTACTCTATCCTCCTGTGCACTAAGAGGGAAAAGAAGCGTGCACAAACAAAGTACTGTACTGCACCCAGGTGGCCAAGTGGGGTTTCCCGTCTCTCACGGTGGAGCAACTCCGGCCCAACTTACTTTCTTTGGAATAAATTCCAGGATTGGGCTAATTAAACCTGTCCCCGCCAGGGATTATCATTCTTGTACTTTTCTTTCTCTCCTAGCCCAACCCTTTGGTCCTACTTACTTTATTCAGACTATGCTACACTCGGGGGCTCACTACCCTTGTGTACACACGGACCTCCTACCCGAACCCTGGGCAGCCTATCATGCTATTGCAATGACAGATACCATGCTACCTGCCATGGTATTTTCCTTCCGAGTCATGCAACCTGCCATGACTTATTCCCGATTTAAAATCTTAATTTATTAAAATCAAGAAACTTGTAAAGCTTGTAAAATACATCCTTCTAAGCCACTAGTCGCTACTTAGTCTCAGTGTAAAACACTGTACGAGTATCCTGGGGTACAACCCAAAGTAGAAAAGAGGTCAACCCTCGGCCAATCTGATACCGAGAACATTACCATGCTAAAGTCTGAGAACATCACCATGTTCCCCATGCGACACAGGATATCACCCATCGCGAATAATAAACACAATTTAATATAAGATCTACCTAATGGCCTGGCACATCGCCATGTGCCACGGCTACGATTCCTAACTAAACATGCAATATTTTATGATTAAAATATTTATTTAAACTAGTGGCATGCAGCACGACTAACCAGTTGAAGCGTGACTACAACCGACGTGTTGCTTCGCTTCAGATTCGGGTACAATCGGTAATTCCTACAGGTAGTTACAAATACGACTAAAACACATGTATTAGATTTCATTGTATAGAGATACAAATTAGATAAATTTTAGATGAAGAATACAAGGAAAGGAGAAGTATTAGATAAAGTGAGAATTAGAGAGAAACTTTAAGAGAGATGAAGAGAGGAGATTAGAGGACAAACAAACTTAAAGAAATCTGAAATCACCAAGGTTTCATGGCTGTCCAAGGGTGAACGTTTCAGCATAATGCAGTGAGACAAGGGGTGAAATTGGTGGAATAAAAGGCCTACACAAGGGCCATGACAACTACTGTTTTGCCGGCGAAATTTCTGCAGCGAGGCGGTGGAAGTAAGGACCGAAAGGGGAATGTTTTGGTTTGAATTCTGTTATGAAACAACAACTAAGAAGCACCTGAAAGAGGGTCTAAAACAAGGCCAATTTCTTACAAATCTGCTGTGATCAAAAGAAATGGGAGGAGGACCAAACAATCCCTTCATCCTTGGTTGTTATTCCTATTGATTACAGTAGCAACCCAAAGAGAAAAAAAAAATAAAATAAAAAGAGAGGAGAAGATCAGCAAGGAGAAGAAGAGAGGAGGAAGGAGAAGTGAAGAAGATGAGAATAGGGAGAGGAAGGAGGAGGTGGGGAGGATTCTTACCGGAGGGGATCAACGTTGCCGACGAGAGGGCTGTTGGGGAGAGGGGAACGCAGCAAGAGAGAGATCTGGATGGAGGTGCACACAATGGGTAAAGAGAGGAGGTATACGATGAATGTTTTTAGAGAGAAAACCCTAATGACTTGGAGAAGGGGTCTCCCCCTCCCACCGTCCGATCCTCATCGAACCTATGGGAATGAAACCAAGGCTAACGGGAGAGGGGACAAATTATCTCCTGCTGATCGGATTAGATTTGGATGGGCTGATTCAGTTCGGATTGGAGTCCTAATCCTAATCCGGATCGGATCCGAATGCCTAACCGCAATGCAAACTTCGAAAAATCATATCTCCCTAACCACTTGTCGAAAAATCTCTCATAAATATGCATTGGAATCGGGGCGACGACATGCACCTGATGATGTATAACCAAGGTTCGAAATCTCCATTTCGGTGGAAATTTTGACCTTCTGGATATGGAAATATTTCGTGGAAATATTTCGACAGTGTGGAAATATTGCAATTTTGTAGAAATGGTGGAAATATTGATTTTTTGATGGAATTTTTTAATGAAACTCCGGATAGTCATAAACCAAGTATAGATACACACTTTGGAACACTCACATAATATGTGTACCCTATCAAGGGGTGTAGAGCTTCACATAACATGTATTCAATGTATTAAGTCTGTGAGTGTTGTGCAATCTTATTTAGTTCGGTTTTGATATATATTTTTCAAATATTTTTTAATCCTTTTTTTGGATAAAAATATTTTTGAAATAAAGATTAGTTGATTTTTAAAATAATGTTTCAAACGATTTTGAAAGTGGACTTAAAACAAGAAAGTTATGCAAATTTGAAATTGTGCAAAAATTATGCTGAAATGTGAAACACTGTTTTTTTACTAAGTCTGAAAAAACGAGTTTTTATATAGAAAAGTTTTTATACATTCAAAATTTCCTAAGACGGACCATGGTTTTCTAGATGTACTCGTACTTCTACATCTTGTGGAATTTTTTGAGCTAAAAAGGAGTTGATTTAATCACTTTTCTCACCATGTAGATTTTATAAAAATCCATAAAAACTGTTTTCTCCTACTAAAATTGAAAGTTTACTTTTTGATTCCTTTGTTTTTTGATTTTTTTGATATTTTTATTGAAATCAAATGGGGGGGTATTTGCTTATTTACATATAATAACTTAAAGTAAATAGAGAAAATAAAAATTAAATAAAACGACATTTACTTAAATGTTATTATATGTAAATAAGCTGCTGAGAACCAGGCCCCCCAGTCCCCTTTTATAACCAGTCAGTCACAGAATTTTGGATAAATTTCGCAAAATTTCGATAAAATATCGCGATATTTCGTGGAGATGTAAATATTTCGTGGAAATATCGCGATATTTCGTGGAGATGGAAATATTTCGTGGAAATATCGCGATATTTTGCGAAATTGCTCGATATTTTGACATTTTCAATTATACTCGAGATTGCAGTTGATATTTCGTATCGGGGTTTCATTTTTCCGATATATTTCGCGATATTTTGCGAAATATATCGATTTTTTGTTCCATGTGTATAACATAGGTTCGTTCTAATACTTGAATGGCAGCAGAATTTCTGCGATGCCAATGGACAGTCCGCGGTACAACCGCAAATAACTTCCTACCTGCATCTCGGATCGACGAGTGCGGATAGCCTTGCGTGTAACTCGCAATCAAGAGCAAACTATGATACGGTGAAGACAAAATAATCAAAGGATTTTCTAAGATTTGATTTCCATTAAACCAACGAAAAATAAATTATTCACAAATAATAAAAGCTGAGAAAACTAACCATTCTGATTACCAGAATTATCCAGGTCATTACAACGTGCTTGCTTGTAAGGTTGTTCAGTAGTCTTAAGGTGGTTCTACCCCGGGTGAGGTAGCTAAATCTCTTAAAAAATTACACTCTAAAAAAAAATGGTATGCAAGCGGGAAACACGACATGCTTGATAAAATATAATCTGATCCTTGAGCTCAGAAAATCAAAAAAACATAAATCTAATAATCCAAAACTTCCGGAGCCCAAGGATTCAACATTTCATTTTAAAAAAATAAAATAAGTGCTAGCTGCCCCCTGCCCGGTTAAGTTCCCTCTGTAACCCCAATTACTGGACATGCTCTCATCTCGGCCATTAGCGGCTTCGCACTTCTCTTTGCGATCTCCCCAATCCCGAGCTTCGAGGGGTTACCAAGAGATTTTCAGGTCGCCTAAATGGGTGGTCACCCATTCAGGTCCCTTTAGATCACCCTGGGGTGCTTTCTATCACAGCATGTGAACGCAAAGGATCCCAGTCATGTTTAAAGTCCCCTAGACAACGGACTACCCCAGCGATCTTATGGTCGTTCGGGATGGCCCACTAAGAAGCCCAGTCATGCTTTATGTCTAAACGATGACAGACTGTTCTTTTAGGGAGTTGCGTGCGAGCTGTTTCTTGAAGGAGCTGCGTGCGAACTGATCGCGTGCAAGCTGTTCTTGTGAATCTTTATCGAGCACAAATTTGAAAAAAAACTCAATTAGTCCAAACTCCCTTCATTTCATAAAAAATGGCCTACAAGAGGGCGCCTACGCGCAAGGTAGGAGAAGGCCGTTGTTTGGTAATTCTTCCTCGGTGGTCTAACACCACATCTTTATGCTTGATGTATTGCTAGACTAAGGCGAAGAGCTCGACCATGGTGTGGGGATCAAAAATGACAAGAGCATCATGAAGCTTACCTCCTTCGGGAAGCGCGCTCTGAAAGGAACTCACGGCTGTCCGGTCTTGCCCGGCTGAGTCCTCGAGGGTAAGGTAGGCGCTCCAAAATCGCATCGAAAAGCACCGGAGGGTCTCCCGTGCGCCCACAGTTTGATCGAATAGTGACTCAATTCGCTTTGGGGTTTGTCAATTACACCGGTACTATTCCAAGAACAGCCTGAACAGAGTAGTGAAGATCGGGATCGAGCCTGGAGGTAGCTTATGAAACCAGTTCTGGGCCGAACCCGTCAAGCTGCTCGGGAAGGCATAGCACAGAACATGGTCTTTGTCTTGAAAAAACAGCAACTTCTAGTAAGGCAGCAAATAGTCGACTTGATCCTCTAATCCTTCGAATAGAATGAACTTCGGATGAGTTCAAAGTTGGGGGAAGTCTACTTGATGCACCTCCCTCGTGAAAAAGCGAGCTCCCTCCCCGAGTGGCTAGGTCTTCCAAGAGGTCGATGGGCATGCCGGATAACTGTCAGTGCCTAGAGTGATCCCCTAAGAGTGGCTGTGCAAGCCCTAAGCGATCTTGGATGTTAATTTCCTTGAGGTCGGACCCTGCTCGCGGCGTGGCGAGGGGCGGGGACTTCACCTTGGCGGTCACTTCACGGTCTCACGGGCTATAGTCAAGGCGGTGGAGACGGCCATTACGAGGCCGCTGCTTCGTTGCTAGCACCTCAGAAGGGCACCGTTCCCACCTGACAATCTCGACAGCGACGATGATGCGGATTACGGTCGCCTCTACGCGATCTTGCCTCAGACTCGTCCGAGTCTGCGCTTCGACTCCGCTGACGAAAAAGTGCTGATCGTGCTAGCTTGTTGTTGGAGCGCAACATGGTAGGTTGCAGATCTAGTGGGCGAGCTGGGACTCTCATCTCCGCAGTGGGAACCTCCTTCTCTGTGATGGGGCTCACCGGGATGGTTGCCGTAGCTGCGCTTGATTAGACTGGCATGACATCTAAGCTAGGGATGGAAGAACAAGCAACTTTCTTGAGGCCTCTGGCCGTCGAGATCTCTCCGGTGACCTTCCCCTCCAGCTCTTAGGGCCGGAAGAGAAGGTTTGATCCATGGTTTCTTATTGGAGCCCAGCACAGATGCACCAATTCATCCACAATGGCTCGCTGAGTGACCAACATCCACTTGAGGAACTAGTCACTGAACAAAACAAGGGTCAGGGTCACTGGGGTCACTCCACTCATCGTGGACAGAACCGGTGCCTTTCCCCATTGTCGCCTGTGTCTGGCAGGAGCCATTAGATGTTGCCTCACCATCGGGCTTCCAACCGTGTGGTCATGAGCATTCTCAAAGGAACCAGACAGTATCCCACAAACGATGCCAAATATCGGGGGAAAATTTCACTGGTTCGGGAGCTCAACCTGCAACACAAAGTAATCACGTGAACAGCTGGCTCCGTGAGGAGCACAGACCCTCCAACGCTCAAGTCAGTAAAGGTTTAAAAAAGAAAGAGCTTTAGTAGTCAAAAAATATCTAGGTTTTTGAGTTTCGAGCCTGTACTTTGGAGCCGGGGATCATACCTTTATAGACCTTTTACAAACCGCCAAAGTCTAACACGTAGCCACTCTTTCCCGCACCTTTTACGCCTTCCGCGTAGCCTAACAGGCGGTGGCCCTGGGCCATGTGGGTGGATACACCGGTCTTGTCTAGGCCAGGTGGGTATTCTGTAAGGCTCTAGTTGGGGGCGCTCTAAACCGACCTTGGCCGGCAAATGTGGCTCATAATCGTCCACGTAGTTTCACGAGGGTGGTGACATTTGTCAACTCGTTACCGCATTACTGTAGGCGACACCCGTGAGCAGGTAGGCAAACTCCTTGCGGTTGGGTGATAGGGCAAGCTCATCAACGTGGTAGTTTGGCAACACAACCGTTGCCGTTGCTCAGCGCCTTTCTTCTTCCTATTGCCAACAGGCGAGCTCCTGCGAGTGAGCTGGTGAACTCTCAGGCAAGCTGGGGGGTGTCATGGATGTCCTTCTAAGTTTCCTGTTAGCAAGAGGCGATATCTCCGCGTGCGAGCTGATAACATACGGTCAGATCGTGCTCTCATGCGGGCAGATGGTGTGCGATCAGAGCGAGCTCTCTGGTGGGGTGGGGATACTGAATCTTCTGAAGGGTTCTTTGAACTAGGCAAAGAGCAACCTCTTCTACGAGCGACCCAATCGCATGTGGTCAGGTCGATCTCCCAGACGAGCTGTGGGTGCTGAATCTTCTGATGTGTTCTTTGAACTAGGCCAGAAACGACGATTCTCTTTCGCGGGCGAGCCGATCGCGTGCGGTCAGGGCGAGCTCCCAGATGATCTGTGGGTGCTGATTCTTCTAAAGTGTTCTTTGAACTAGGCCAGAAGAGACCTCTTTCGCAGGCGAGCTGATCACGTGCAATCTAGGTGCGCTCCAATGGCGAGCCACCTTACGGTATGAGCCACCTATTGGCAAAAGTGGGCGAGCTCCTAGGCGAGCTGGTGGTGGGACGACCGTGGGCAAGCTAATCATGTGCAGGCTAGGCAATGTCCTCGCCTGACACCTTATATTGGACTTTTAGGCAGTGAGCTGGTGTTGATTTTTTGGGCTCCGTTAGCAGCCACAACAAAAATCACTGAAGTAGCTACAATGATTTCATCAATGATTTCATTATAGCAACTACAATGAAATCATTGTAGCAGCTATAGTGAATCCATTATCGATGTCGAAAACTGTAAGGGAGCGATATCTTTGGTTAACGAAATTATAATTTGATAAATATAATAAGGGTAATGTGTCTTAAGTCCTTGACAAACAAATCGGTTTAGTATAGAGACACCAAAACATATGCTTTAAGTTATGGTCCATGTAATACATATTTTATTATTTGTAGTCACTCATAAAGACACGTGGGGTATATGCATCACGATCTGAGTTTGTTACTTCTAACATTCTAAAAATGACCAAAGTATCATTCTTTCTTTATCCTACTTCATATATAGAATTTTATTCATCTTTCAAAAAAATTGCAACAGTGATTTTACTATAACAAATTTAATAATTTTTTAAATATAAAATTATTATTTTTTTGCTACGATAATTTTACTGTAGTAAATGTTACTCTTAAATACCGAAATGTTACTCTTGATAAAAAGTAATATTTCGGTATTAAAGAGTAACATTTGCTATAGCGATCCCACTGTATCTATTGTTTTTGTTTTAAACGAGATTTATCAAAAATTACTACAATGATTTCACTTGGCTAATGTTATTTTTTATTATAGAAATATTACTCTTTATAATTGAAGAGCAACATTTGCCACAATAAAATCACTGTAGCAAAACATATAAAAAATTTATATATAGCTTTTCAAAAAAAAAATGCTATAGTGATTTCACTGTAACAAATATTAACTAAAATTCTGAAAATAAATAGTAACGCTTGCTACAGTGTACCTATACGTTTGAATTTTAGTTGATAGCATGATTTATAATTTGAGTTAAATTTGATAGGTATTGATGGGTTTTTAAAACAATAAGATGATTAAATATTGTTGAAGGTGTTTTGATTTTTGTAGGAGGACCCCAACTTAAACAATGTGTTGAACTGCTAAGGATAAATGATTTACATGTGTGGGACCTGTCAGGGGAAAAATTCTGGGGATGAGGAGGCTCGACCTGCAAAACAAGGGAATCACGTTAACGACTGGCTCCATGAGGAGCGCAGCCCTCTAACGCTCAAATCAGTGAAGGTTCGAAAATTAGGGAGGTTTAGTAGTCGAAAAAGGTCCGGGTTTCAGAGTTTCGAACCTGTACTTTAGAGCTTGGGGTTATACCTTTATTAGTCTTTTGCAGATGCCAGAGACTAACACGTTGCCACTCATTCCCGCACTTTCTACACCTCCTCGTGCCAGCCCACATGGGTTCTTAATGGACCTTGTTGTTTAGCCTGCTAGGCGGTGGCTAGGGGCCACGAGGTGGGATGCACCGGTCTTGTCTAGGCCACGTAGGCGCTCTGGAAGGCTCTAGTAAATTGGGGACGCTCTGGACCGACTCTTGCCGGCGAATATGGCTCACAATCGTCCTCGTAGCCCCACGAGGGTGGCGACATCTGTTGATTTGTCACCGCCTTACTATAGGCGACACCTGTTGGTAGGCAAGCAAACTCCTTGCGGTTGCGTGATAGGGCGAGCTCTTGGGCGAGCCGATTAGCGCGACAGCTCGGTAACCCAACTAATGCCGTTACTCTGTGCCGTTCTTCTATTGTCAGCTACTCTAGCGCGTGCGGATTAGGCGAGCCCCCGGGCAAGCTAAGGGTGAGTCGATCGCAGGCGAGCTGGTTGCGCGCGAGTTGTCCGAGCTCTTGGGCGAGCCAAGGGTGATGAATCTTCTGAAGTGTTCTTTTAAGCTCTATGTAGGGGGCGACCTCTTCCGCATGCGGACTAGGTGAGCTTTCGAGCAAGCTGAGGGTGAGTCGACCACGGGCGAGCTGATCTCGTGCGGGTCGTCCGAGCTCCTGGGCGAGCCAAGGTGATGAATCTTCTGAAGTATTTTTTAAGTTCTATACAAGGGGCGATCTCTTACGCGTGCGAGCTGATCGCGTGCGGACTAGACGAACTTCTGGACGAGATGAGGGTAAGTCGACTGCGGGCGAGCTGATCGCGTGCGGTCGTTCGAGCTTTTGGGCAAGCCAAGGGTGATGAATCTTCTGAAGTGTTCTTTAAGCTCTATGTAGAGGGCGACCTCTTCTGCATGCGAGCTGAATGCGTGCGGACTAGGCAAGCTGAGGGTGAGTCGGTCGCGGGCGAGCTGATCAAGTGCGGGTCGTCCGAGCTCCTTGGCGAGCCAATGGTGATGAATCTTCTAAAGTGTTCTTTAAGCTCTATGCAGGGGGCGACTTCTTCCGCGTGCGAGCTGATCGCGTGCGGACTTGGCGAGCTTCCAGGCGAGCTGAGGGTGAGTCAGCCACGTGCGAGCTGATCAGTGCGAGAACTCGGCAACCTAACTGGTGTCGTGCTCCGTCTCCCTCTTCCTTTTTTTAACAGGCGAGCTCTTCCGCGGGTTAGCTAATCGCGTGCGGGCTAAGCGAGCTCCCAGGTGAGCAAAGGGCGATGGCGGGACCAAGGTCAAGGTCAATCATTGACCTGCTAGGCTGCTACTCACCATCGAACGGTATATCGTACGCGCGTTCTGTGGCGTCCTTACATTCTCGTTGAGCGAAATAAAAGCCCCTCAAAGATGATCTAAGAGTATTTAGATGTCAGACAGGTGTCGATTTTTCAGACACCATGGGCCCACCACTAAGTCCACTAAGTCCCCCCATATAATATCTGTCCATCAGTGGACATATACCTTCTTGCTAAGTCCGGCTTTTGCTTTGGCCGCATCGACCTGTCCTCCGTGGCAACGCGACCCGAGCGTTTTACGTCAGCAAAAGCCGCTGATTCCCCAACTGACAACACGCGTTTTAGAATCCGTTGTCAGCCCAAGACGGCGGGTTTAGGCGGCATCGACCTGGCCACCGAGGTAACGCGACCCGAGCCACGTGACGTGATGTCACGTCACGTCACGCGGTTCACGTAGAACAAAAGCCGTTGATCCCGAACCGACGGCGATCTTGCCTGCCACTAGGGCGGTGCAAAAACCGACCCGAGTCACCTAACCGAACCGAAACCGACCAAAATTTAATCGAAATAACCGAACCGAACATCAAACCGAACCGACAAAACCGATTAAATCGGTTTCGGTTTCGGTTCCCGGATATGAAACACCGAACCGAAACCGAAAAAACCGACCCGACTTCTTAAATCATAAACACAACGGTCATAATACTTTTGTTTCAAGTAAGTGCAAGTACGAAGTAATTATGTTACATCTACAATGCTTCAAAAGAGTGAACGTCGGTTGATTTTGCTTTGAACTTTCATTTGGCACTATGTAAGAACATAATCATCCACTTATTTGTGATGAACTGACGATTAAGATTCAAGAGCCAAGGGTTCTAGCATAACTCATATTAACCGAAACCGAACCAAAAACCGATCACACCGAACCGACAAAAATCGACCATTTCGGTTTCGGTTTCGGTTTTGATTTTTCGAAAACCGAAAAAAAATAAAACCGACAAAACCGACACCGAAACCGACCGACAAAACCGACGCTCACCCCTACCTGCCACTTATCCGCTCCTTTTCGTCTCGTCGTCTCTGGAGTCAGGAGGGCGATCGCATTCATAGCTGGCCGGGTCCGCCCCGACCGGATGAAACCCAGCCCATCCAAAAACCGCGTAGGCCGACCATTTCATTCAGGACAACTAAGAGTGATAAGTGCACTCGACTTTTTGATACACACATTCCCCCCGCGATATACAAACGAAGACTGCATCTAATACATTGTATTCTTACAAATAAATAAGAGTGTTGTTTACCAAATTTACAAATGAACAATACATGATACATAGCAACTTCCATTACGGCGGCGTGGGCCCAATGTTTAAAAAACCGGACCAAAAAACGAATCGAAAAGGACTCTGATCCGGTTGAAAAGTGTGATATTGAGATTCCTTGATTAATAAGCCACGTGAAAGAATTTTTAACCATAGGTTCTGATTGTGTCCGAAAAATAGCACCAGCTCGCTATTTAAATGTATGAGATCGTCCATGTTAGGGAGATTGTCCAGCACGTGGACTTTCCAGGAGGTCACCCATCCTAGTCTACTATGGCCCAAGCACGCTTAACTGCGGAGTTCTGATGGGATCCGATGCTTTAGTGATGGATCATGTTGCCCGCAACCAGCTCGTAGACGAGGGAGATCGCCTTTTGTTAGGAAACTGAAAATGATATCTGATGGTGCAAAAATTTTCACCAGTTTGTTGTCCACGTGGCAGTAGCGGGAGGCAATTTGAGCAGGACACAAAGAGAGAAGAGGTTGACCGTGGCTAGCGCTCACAGCTCGCCCAAGGCTGACCCTGACCGCATGCGATCAGCTCGCATGCGGAAGAGGTTACCCAGCGGTTGGTGCTCGCAGCTTGCCCGGAATCTGGCAATAGCGGATTGTTGCATCTCTTGGACAGAGCACCCATGGCCGTGGCTCACAGCCTGCCCAGGGCTGACCCTGGCCGCGTGCGACCAGCTCGCACGCGGAAGAGGTCGCCCAGCGGCTGGTGATCGTAGCCCGCCCGAAATCTGGCAATAGCGAATTATTGCATCCCTTGGACAAAGCATCCGTGACCGTGGCTCACAGCCCGCCTGGGGACGACCCTGGCCGCTTGCGACTAGCTCGCACGTGGAGGAGGTCCCGCCCGTGGCTGGTGCTCGTAGCCCGCCCGGGGACCACAGTAGCGGATTGTTCCGCCCCTTGGATAGGGCATCTGCAGCCGTGGCTTACAGCCTGCCCAGGGCCGGCCCTGGCAGCATGTGACCAGTTCGCACACGAAAGAGGTCGCCCCCGCGGCTGGTGCTTGTAGCCCGCCCGGAGCCTTACATCGGCAGTTCGTGGCTGTATAATGAGTCGGAGAGCATTTCAGAAGGCCAAACACTTACAGCTCGCTCAGGAGCTCGTAAAACCCGACACCTACAGCTCGCCCCTTCATCTTCCGAGGCCGCCTGTGGTCGTGGCTCATAGCCCGCCCAGGGCTGACCCTGACCACATGCGACCAGCTCGCACGTGGTAGAGATTACCCAATGGCTGGTGCTTATAGCCCACCCGGTGCTTGCAGTCGCTAATTGCTGTGTCCCTTGGGTAGACGATCGCTGCGTCCCTTGGACAGAGCAGCATCTTCCTCGAGGCCTCATTTGTGAGGTACTGTGAGTCTAAGCTCTCTACACGAGGCCGGCTGTGGCTGGTGCCAACAGTCCGCCCGGAGCTGACCCCGACCACATGTGACTAGCTCGCACACAGAGTATGTCTCACAGCCCACCCGACGACTAGCTAGCTCGCACGGGGAGAGATCGCCCCTTTTGCTAATAAGAAACTTAGAATGATATCTACGAACACCCACAGCTCGCTTAGGAGCTTGTCAAACCCAACACCCACAGCTCGCTTAGGAGCTCGCCTGATCACGCCAATGGCCAAGGAGTCAGCCTGTTGATGGTAGAAGAGATTCTGAAGGTTACCCCCCTTGACTACGAGCTCGCCCTCTTTCTCGCAGAGGTCGCCCAAAGTAAGACGATATTAAACCGACAGATGTCATCACCCTCGTGGAGCTATGTGGACAATTGCAGTCCACGGAAGCCGGCCAAAGTCGGTCCAGGACCTCTAAGACTAGAGCTTTTTCGAATCTCCACCTGGCAAGGACAAGACCAGTACATCCCCCTTTACCACTGCCTGGCAGGCTAAACGACAAAGGATATTAGAGACCCATGTGGGCTGGCACATGGGGGCGTAAAAGGTGCGGGAAGAAGCCACCACATGTCAACCTCTGGCGACCTACAGAAAGGCTATAAAGGTACAACCCCTGGCTCCAAATGACAGGATCAAAACCTAAAACTCTAACACTTTCCAACTACTATAGGTCTCCCCTGTTCGTACCTGTTCTGACTTAAGCGTCAGAGGGTCTGCGCTCCTTAGGGAGCCAGCCGTTCTCACGCTTTTTCTGTCTTGCAGGGCAACCGCTAGGACCAGCAAAAAATATCCCCCAATATTTGGCACCGTCTGTGGGATTTTTTCGACTGGTTCCTCTGAGAACGCCCACGACCACACGACTAAAGGCTGTGCTTCTCTAGGAATACCGGGATGGCTCCAGCCATGCGGGGACAAAGACGGGCGAAAACCCGTGCCGGGTCTACGCGAAGCAGACCGCTCGCTGAAGCCTCCCAACCCCCTGTCCCGCTCAGCGACCAGCTCCTTTTGGAAATATTGGCCACTCAACAGGCTATGAGGGACGAGCTAGTGTGACTGCTCCAGGTTCCAATGACAAGCCGAAGGATTGATCACTCCCCCGGGCTCGACCCACGGAGGGGAGGGTCAGCGATCCCGCCCCAACGTCTGGGAATGTCGACAGGGGTTGCTCCCCCTGCTCGACCTCCTCCTGCCCCAGCATCGCATCAATCCACAATGGTGCCCACACGGTGGGGCATCCCAGCAGGAGCCCCCTCTGGAGGACGCAGTGGTGCATAGGACGAAAGGGACCACTATCGAGCAGTTGCAGCGACTCGTCACCCAGCGCTCCAGCAAGAAGTCAACCCCGCCAACGGCCCCTCCTCGCCGAAGTACGGATTCGGACGAGCCAGAGGTAAGGTCTCGATGGAGAGACCGTAACCCGCACCATCAGTGTGAGGAGGAACCCACGGTGGAAGTGTTACCCTTTGCGGAGACTCACGAGGTGATGGCCTCACACAGATCTTTCCCTGTGCCAAGGCGACTACGGGTAAAGCAGCATAGCAGACGCCGAGACATCATCTCCGAACATCACCGTAGCGAGGGTGCGACCCGACCTCGAGGAAACGTGCAAGACTGCCTGGGGCCTGCGCAACCGCTCTTGGGGGATCACCCTGGGTACTGACAGTTACCCGGCATGCCCGTCGACCTCTTGGAAGACCTGGCCGCTTGGGGAGGGAGCTCGCCCTTCATGAGAGAGGTGCATCGAGGAGACTTTCCCCAGCTTTGGACTCCTCCGAAGTGCTATAGCTCATGTATCCTTAGCGTGGATTTTCTGTATTAACATTAATAAAGATGACTTTGGTTATTGCTTTCATTAGAATACTACTATGGTATATGTTAATATACATATAATAAAGGACCCTAGAGAACACAGTAGGCCACTGAGGCGCATGGTGGATCCATGCTTGGGAGACCCAGTGGACCAATTATGTGTAGACCTAGAACTAGTTCATATCTTAGGTGATGCTGGTCGCTTCACTGAGAACAAGCTGTTGGCAGGTAGAGGATGTGGTGAAGTCTCCACCACGGGAACGCGGGATTCCCATTCACCCGACCAAGCACGATGATTGTGTTGAACAGGAACTAAGAAGGTGCACAGTTCAGTGATTCAGACACTGGTACATAACCTGTCTTACTACTATAGATAATCTGTCCTTAACCATGAGGGACCATGTACACTGGACCAACTAGTTGTGTGGTGCTTTGATGTGCCAACGTGTGCGGACCTTCCATAGTCCAATATCACGGTACGTTGGGTTACCTGGCTGGTGCTTGAGTGACATGTAATCCCTAAAGGTTATCCGATGTCCAGTGTTGGATGGGTGCGTTTTGATGAGTCAATTTGTCCACACAGTTAACCCAGGCCTGGAGGTTGTCGACTGACGATGTTCCGGATGCTAGGCATAGCACTGGAAGGTGTATGGTGTTATAGATAACAAGTCATCAATTCCTAGTCAGATGATCGATCGGGATCTGACGGTGCTCCCCACCGCCCGAGTCGCATCATGGCACCAATAATAGGAGAAACTAAGGATTATCATAGTATAGTAGAGAACAGGGTTACGAGAGAGTAACATAAGTTTATGATCACTAGAGTTCAACTCACGTCGCACTCTGGGTGGCTATGCGGGTTAATCGGATTAGGACTGATTAACAGAACTTTCGGTGTGTCACCGGAACAGTTAATCAGGGATCCGGTTGGAGCTAGAGATCCCGAACCCTGAAGGTTCCACCCTGTCGTTGCATATAGGAATTGTTTCCCGACCTGGTTGGATACGTTGGATGCGAAGTAGCGCGATGGAGCGCAAGCCTGGAGCCTAAGAACCTAATTTACATATGTTAGGGGCTGTAGGGGTATTTTGGTAAATATTGAAATATGGTTCAGAACATATTGAATATAGATCTTAGAATGAGCAAAATAATTCTAGGAGCTCCTAGGCGCTGACGGAACTCGATTCCGAGTAGCGCACTCACTCAATCTCTCTTTCAGTTTTACACTTTTCGTGAAGGGCGTTTTCGTTCAGGCTTCACGCTAGACACTTGGGAACCGCCCCCCTTATCCCTATCCATCTAGGGCTGGCCCTAGCTTGCTTGTAGCACTAGGGGACCGGCCCTATAAAGGGAATAGAGAGGGAGGGGCCGGCCCTAGGCTTTCCCCTCTCCAAAAAACCGCCCCCCTCTCCCTCTCTCCCTCTCTGAGGTTTCGGCCAAGGAAGAAGAAGGAAGAAGAAGGAGGAAGGAAGGAGAAGGAAGAAGAGAGAAAGAGAAGGAGAAGACCTACCGACACATCATCGTCTTCGCAATGAATTCCTCCGTTGGCTCGTAGTCCTTGTACTCAGAGGTAGGACTTCGAGGATTCCTCAATTTGCAAAGGACAAGGTGCTATCCGACAGCTTCCCTTGCGATTCAAGTATGGTTCTTCATCATTCCATCCTCTCCAGATCATAGATCCATAAGGTATGATGATTCTAAACACCTAACTAGATACATGCATGTCTTCCGTTGATCGTAGTATGTCTCTAGGGTGTCCGCACATATGCTAAGATCATAGATTTGCATGTAGATTGTTTTGTAGAATTAATTGTAATGAAAATACACCGTATGATCTTTGGATCTATCTTTTGCTTCCGTTGTGACTCTGATAAGCGGATCCAATTCCAACAATTAGTATCAGAGCACGCTTTGGTGTATGTTTCATGCATAAATTCGTAAAAAATATCATGTGAATATATGATGGCATATGTTTTCGTTGGGGTTCGGTGTAGATCATGCATATGGATTGTGCTATGTATCGTCTTTTTGCAGGTGCCGCGCTGAATAATAATATATGATTGCATGCCTCCAGGGGTCGGACCCCGGATTTAATTTTGCATTAATTATTATTATGCTTGTGGTTTTTTAAGGCTCTAGATGGGCGAGGGTGGAGGTTGACCACCCTCGGTTCCCTGGCCATATTTCTAGGATTGTTTTCTTTTCTTCCTAGCGAAATTGTACACGAACGAGCACTTGCTCGGAGCGTGTTAGTTTTTCGGTCACAGGAAGAAGGAGATGATGCTACATCCACGGTTCGGGCAAGCGGTACCATGGCGTGCAAAGACCCGGCGAAAGCATGCACGTTGGCGATGATCAGGATCGTCGTCAGAGATCGTGCAGAATGGAAGAACATGATATC
Organism: Chamaelirium japonicum; assembly: GCA_947650365.1. Lineage (NCBI taxonomy): Eukaryota > Viridiplantae > Streptophyta > Magnoliopsida > Liliales > Melanthiaceae > Chamaelirium > Chamaelirium japonicum. The sequence goes on along the minus strand of OX393550.1, from coordinate 82,669,724 downwards.
TTGGCTGTGCTATTCAGGTTCAGGGGTCGAACCCTGGACTTGATTCAGTTTGGATGATATTTCTATTGATTCTCTTTTCTTAGTGTTTAGAGAACCCCGATGATAATTTTAATTATCTATCTTGCTTATGAGTTTGTCTCTAGATCAAGCTTAGGGTTAGTACTTAGCTTATGGGTTCATTGGCGTCTCTATATGGTTCTAACACGTGCGAATCCGGTGGCTAGCTAAAAGGAAAGGTGGTAACCGCACTCGTGGTAATTCAGATAGCCAAGTACTGTGCACCGAGATAGACACACTATTAGATTTGTTTAGAGATAACTAATGTCTCCATAAGAAGTATGATAAGCCTAGTGGGATGCCCTTTCCCCACGTGGTCCTAGCGACCAAGTTAGGTTAGGATTTCACTGTGTGATAGCTATTTCTAGATGACGTTTGATGGTAGTATGAACTCATCACGATTTGGTTATGCCACCATTAGGTTGAGGTCCGACGGAGGTTGTCGGATGTCCCTATTTGGCCAGGATCAAAACCTATAATGAGATGAGGTCTACTATGACATCAGGCATCAAATTGTGAATGATGCGTCATTCTAGTGGGAGTGCTTTCCACGTTGACCTTAGGCTAGGCTCCAGATTTTAGGATTATGGGCAAACTAGTGAGGTATCGGGATCCTTGGAATCTATATAATGTAATCCTTGCAAGAAAGGCGAAAGCTGAGTATTCAAGGTAGGGACTATGATATTTTCCAAGGATACTAATGCTTTGCGGGAAGGTTTGTAATCCTAGTGGGAGCACGGTAGACCAGGGTCTAAGTCTAGGAGGTCATGACCTTTCTAGACATGCATAAAACCTCATAAAGAAGGGATGTGTAAGAGGTTCTCTCCAAAGGGGAGCCCCTGGCCTCCACAATCAACTGGCTAAGGGCCTGGGTGGGAGGTATGCAGTTTGATATTCCCACCGGGTGAGAGCTGTGTTTCCTTCCATGCTGGTTCACCTAGTGGTTTTCTTCGGGACATGGAGGATGCCGGTAGCAGTGGGTGATGGTTTTTTCCTGCACCGCGAGAGCCTATGAACCCCCTGCCGACACCACCTAGATTTGTGGGAAGCATCCGAAAGCTTGTGTGAAGCCGCCGTTGCTACGCACGTGGGTCATATAAAGCTGGCCAAAAGGAGACTGGGAGGTCTTTCAGTTTGCCATAGATAATTATGATGAAGATTGGGTCATAAACACCCCGTTGGCAGAAGCGATTGCATGCTCTCACCGAGATGCTGTATCTAATTCAAGGCCGATAGTCTCAGTGCTCCAACCCAAGAAATTTAGATTCCTGGATGTCTCCACTTGAGGTAGTGAAGACATAGCGGTTGGAGTAAACATTATCTATTTTTAAATTATATGAAATAGATTGTAGTAGACCCTAACTTTTGCTTTAAACCATTATTTACAGAAATCATGACCAAGATCGACCCCCTTGCCACCATCCTTAATGATAACAAACTTACAGGACCAAACTACAAGGACTGGAAGTGTAACCTGATGCTTGTCCTAAGGATTGTCAAACACACAATTGCCCTAAGTACCCCTCAACCGGTCATACCGGGACCAAGTGCTACTAAGGCTCAGATGAAGGAATGGAAAGACTCGTTAGATGCTGATGAGATGTGCAAGTGCTACATAGTGGCATCCTTGCAGACCGTCCTTCAGAAGCAAGTCGAAGATATGGCCTTCGCTTCAGACATGATGCTCTATCTAAAGGAAATATTCAAGGGTCGTAGTCGGGTAACTCGTTACCTGACCATCAAAAAATTAGTGTCCACGAAGATGGCAGAGGGGACTTTAGTTCGGGATCATATGCTGAAATTGTTTGGCTATATGAATAAGCTTGGTTTCTTCGATGTCATCTTGGATGCAGAGATCCAGACCAATATTTTTCTCGCGTCTCTGTCAGGAGCATTTGAGGGCTTCGTTACCAACTTTAACCTTAACCGGTTGGAGATGTCTAACGCAGAGCTCCTAGCGGTGCTCCAGGCGGCAGAGGATGGGATGAAGGCAAGAGCCTAACCCCTAAACGTAGAGCGGAATTCTTCTCTGAAAGCCGAAGGCAAGCTTCAGAAAAGAAAGTCTAAGAAGTCCGTGAAGATGGGCCAGGTGCAGTCGCAGGTTCCTAAGCAGAATGGTCCGGCGAAGCCCAAAGAAAAATGTTTCCGATATGGCAGGAAGGGGCACTGGAAGGGTGACTGCCGCGCGGCTCCCAAGAAGGCTGAGACAGGTATATCTCAAATCCACATAGTGGAATCCCTTGTAACATCCAGTTTTTCTCCAATTTTATGGATTGTGGATTCTGGTTCCACTAACCATGCTTGCAATAATTTGCAGGGGTTCAAGGAGACAAGAAAACTGGGTGATGGAGAGATAATCCTAAGCATGGGAACTAAGGACGTGGCAAAGGCTGAAGCAGTTGGAGATATCGTCTTGAAGTTTTTTGATGGAAGAAGTTTATTACTTAGAGACATACTTTATGTACCGTTCTTGAGATGAAATTTAATTTTTGTTTTCTTATTGAATAATGAAGGTTTTTCAGTTTTATTTGATGCTTCTGGTGTGTCAATTAAATTGAATGATTCTTTTGTTTGTAAGGGAAAGACACAGAATGGTCTCTACGTAATTAACTCCAATCATAAGCACGATAACATAACTAAAGCATGTGTGGTTAATTCATTTAAAAGGAAAAATCCGTCAGATAATCCAACACTTCTTTGGCATCTAAGGCTTGGACACATAGCCTCAGACATGATTCACAGGTTGGTTAAGGTAGGACTTTTAAGTCCAGATATTTCAGAAAGCCTACTGACGTGTGAGTCTTGCCTGGAAGGCAAGATGATTAAAAGATCTTTTCGAGCCAAAGGTAGCAGATTTCAGGAGGTATTAGAGTTGGTACACACTGATGTATATGGGCCCATAAGTGTCCGTGCCATTGGAGGCTTCAAGTATTTTATCACCTTCACGGATGATCACTCAAGGTTTGGATACATATACCTAATGCGGCGGAAGCCTGAATTCTTTGATAAGTTCAAGGAGTTCAGAGCTGAAGCAGAAAAGCAGACGAGTAAAAGTATCAAGTCTCTTTGATCGGATCGAGGAGGCGAATACCTATTGGATAAATTTATTGGGTACCTGCGTGAGCATGGGATCGTATCCCAGTTGACTGCACCAGGGACACCACAATAAAATGGTGTATCTGAGAGGAGAAACCAAACTTTGTTAGACATGGTTCGGACTATGATGAGTTATGCAACATTACCACCTAGTTTTTGGGGATATGCCCTAAAGACGGCAGCATATACTCTGAAGTCTGAACTTTGTTCCTCAAAGTCTGTACCTCTAACTCCTTGGGAGCTGTGGTTGAAGCGAAAGCCAAGCCTACAGCACTTTAGGATTTGGGATTGTCCAGCACATGTGCGGAAGGACAAGCGAGATAAGATGGAGTCAAAGACTAAGGTATGTCTGTTTGTTGGGTATCCAAAAGGGACAAAGGGTGCTTTATTTTATGATCTTGAGGTTAGAAAGGTTGTCGTCTCGACGAACGTCGTATTCCTGGAGCAAGATTATTTAATAGACCATAAGCCCACCAGTAAAGTAGTTCTTAAAGAATTGCTTGGTACTGATGGGAGTACGTAGACAGAAAACGTAGTGGGAGTCGATACCACTAAGATAAACGATACTGTAGAATCGACTCCTATGGAACCACCACAGGCTCGTCATAGAGGGAGGACCACAAGTGCTCCTGATAGATACATTAGAGAAGCCTTTATGGTAGATCCAGAGTTTCAGGAAGATGATCCTCTGAACTATGACAAAGCGATGGTATCCTCTGACCATGCAGCATGGCAGGAAGCCATGGAGGCAGAACTGACATAGATATCCCAAAACTCGGTCTGGACATTTGTAACAGCACCTCACAACATTAAACCTGTTGGGTGTAAGTGGGTGTACAAAAGAAAAAGAGGTCCGGATGGTACCGTTGAGACTTACAAAGCTAGACTAGTCGCTAAGGGTTATAACCAGCGAGAAGGGATCGACTATGACGAAACCTTTTTGCCAGTGGCTATGCTTAAGTCTATCCGGATTCTCTTGTCCATTGCAGCCCATTATGATTGGGAGATCTGGCAAATGGACGTCAAGACCGGATTCCTCAGCGGGGATTTGGAAGAAGACATCTATATGTCTCAGCCTCTAGGCTTTGTCGCAAAAGGTCAGGAAAGTCTGGTGTGCAAGTTGCAAAGGTCCATTTATGGACTGAAGCAGGCATCCAGAAGTTGGAACATGCATTTTGATCAGGCTATCCAGTCTTATGGATTTGAGCAGAACGTGGATGAACCATGTGTTTATATAAGGAGCGATAAGACTGCAGTAGTTTTTCTAGTGCTTTACGTAGATGATATCCTGCTCATTGGAAACGAAGTTGGAACGTTGTCTACAGTGAAGGTGTGGTTATCCTCTCAATTTGATATGAAAGACCTGGGTGAAACGAGTTATGTTCTGGGGATCAAGATAACTCGAGATCGCCAGAATAAGACTCTCCCGCTGTCACAGTCAGCCTACATAGATACTCTCTTGGTTAGATTCAGTATGCACAACTCCAAGAAGGGACTGGTTCCATTCAGACATGGAATGAAATTGTGCAAGAATCAGGGTCCTAAAACTCCTGAGGAGAGGGCAGAGATGCAGAAGATACCTTATGCTTCGGCTGTAGGGAGTTTGATGTATACTATGCAGTGCACGAGACCAGATATATGATATGCAGTAGGCATGATGGACAGGTATCAGTCAAATCCGGGTCCAGGGCACTGGACTGCTGTGAAAAGTATACTCAAGTATCTCCATAGGACGAGAGATTATGAGTTAGTTTACTCTTCATAGGAACTGATACCGATTGGATATACGGATTCTGACTTTGTGTCAGATCCGGAATCCAGGAGATCGACGTCAGGGTTTGTGTTTTCATTAGGAGGAGGAGCTGTCAGTTGGAGGAACGTGAAGCAGGGATGCATCGCGGATTCGACGACAGAGGCTGAGTACGTTGCGGCGTGTGAAGCAGCTAAGGAAGCAGTGTGGCTCAAGAAGTTCCTCATGGACTTAGGATGCGTACCGAGAGCTCAAGATCCTATTGTCCTTTACTGTGATAATAGTGGAGTGGTAGCACAATCCAAGGAGCCAAGATATCACCAGAAGAGTAAGCATATCGAGCGGAAATACTACATTATCCGGGACTTGCAGAAGCGAGGGGAGGTTGCAGTGACTCAGGTGGCGTCTGCAGATAACATGGCGGACCCTTTCACAAAGGCGTTACCGACCAAGGCTTTTGAGAAGCACGTGGATGCAATGGGAGTTAAGACTATTGTTCCCCGCTAGGCCAAGTGGGAGATTGTTGTAGCTCGTGTGTCCTTAGCGTGGATTTTCTGTATTAACATTAATAAAGATGACTTTGGTTATTGCTTTCATTAGAATACTACTATGGTATATGTTAATATACATATAATAAAGGACCCTAGGGAACACAGTAGGCCACTGAGGCATATGGTGGATCCATGCTTGGGAGACCCAGTGGACTAGTTATGTGTAGACCTAGAACTAGTTCACAGCTTAGGTGATGTCGGTCGCTTCACCGAGAACAAGCTGTTGGCAGGTAGAGGATGTGGTGAAGTCTCCACCACGGAAACACGAGATTCCCATTCACCTAACCAAGCATAATGATCGAGTTGAACAAGAACCAAGATGGTGCACAGTTCAGTGATTCAGACACTAGTGCACAAACCGTCTTACTACTATAGATAATTTGTCCTTAACCTTGAGGGACCATGTACACTGGGCCAACCAGTTGTGTGGTGCTTTGAAATGCCAACGTGTGCGGACCTTCCATAGTCCAATACCATGGTACGTTGGGTTACCCGGCTAGCGCTTGAGTGACATGTAATCCCTACAGGTTATCCGACGTTCAGTATTGGATAGGTGCATTTTGATGAGTCAATCTGTCCACACAGTTAACCCAGGCCTGGTGGTTGTCAGTATAACTGACGATGTTCCGGATGCTAGGCATAGCACCGGAAGGTGTGTGGTATTATAGATAACAAGTCATCAATTCCTTGTCAGATGATCGATCGGGATCTGACGGTGCTCCCCACCGCCCGAGTCGCATCATGGCACCAGTAATAGGAGGGACTAAGGATTATCAGAGTATAGTAGAAAACAGGGTTACAAGGGAGTAACATAAGTTTAGGATCACTAAAGTTCAACTCGCGTCGCACTCTGGGTGGCTATGCGGGTTAATCGGATTAGGGCTGATTAACGAAACTTTCGGTGTGTCACTGGAACAGTTAATCAGGGATCCGGTTGGAGCTAGAGATCCCGAACCGTGAAGGTTCCACTCTGTCGTTGCGTATAGGAATTGTTCCCCGACCAGGTTGGATACGTTGGATGCGAAGTAGCGCGATGGAGCGCAAGCCCGGAACCTAAGAACCTAATTCACATATGTTAGGGGCTATAAGGGTATTTTGGTAAATACTAAAATATGGCTCAGAACATATTGAATATTGATCCTAGAATGAGCGGAATAATTCTAGGAGCTCATAGGCACTAACGGAACTCGATTCCAAGTAGCGCACCTCACTCAATCTCTCTTTCAGTTTTTCACTTTTCGTGAAGGGCGTTTTCGTCCAGGCTTCACGATAGACACTTGAAAACCCTAAAAACCGCCCCCCCTCATCCATATCCATCTAGTGCCGGCCCTAGCTTGTTTGTAGCACTAGGGGATCGGCCCTATAAAGGGAATAGAGAGGGAGGGACCGGCCCTAGGCTTCCCCCTCTCTAGAAAAACTGCCCCCCTCTCCCTCTCTCCCTCTCTGAGGTTTCGGCCAAGGAAGAAGTAGGAGGAAGGAAGGAGAAGGAAGAAGAGAGAAAGAGAAGGAGGAGACCTACCGGCACGCCATCGTCTTCGCAATGAATTCCTCCATCGGCTCGTAGTCCTTGTACTCAGAGGTAGGACTTCGAGGATTCCTCAATTCACAAAGGACAAGGTGCTATCCGACAGCTTCCCTTGCGATTCAAGTATGGTTCTTCATCATTCCATTCTCTCTGGATCATATATCCATAAGGTATGATGATTCTAAACACCTAACTAGATGCATGCATGTCTTTCTTAGATCGTAGTATGCCTCTAGGGTGTCCGCACATATGCTAAGATCATAGATTTGCATGTAGATTGTTTTGTAGAATTAATTATAATGAAACATACTCCGTATGATCTTTGGATCTATCTTTTGCTTCCATTGCGACTCTGATAAGCGGATCCAATTCCTACACGAAGTTCAACCTGTTCGACGGATCGCAGGATCCAGTCGACCATGTGCTGGCTTACCGGAAGTTGCTATTTTTTCAAGACCAGGATCATGTTCTGTGTCGTGCCTTCCAAAGCAGCTTGAGGGGTTTGGCCCTGGACTGGTTTAATAAGTTACCTCTGGGCTTGATCTCGAGCTTCACTGCTCTGTCCGGACTGTTCCTAGGACAGTACCGGTGCAATCGACAACCCCCGAAGCGAATCGAATCACTGTTTGGTCTGACATGGGCACACGAGAGACCCTCCGATACTTCTCAATGTGATTCCGGAATGCCTATATTACCCTCGAAGATTTAGCCGGGTGAGACCGGACAACCGTGAGTGCCTTCCGGAGTGCGCTCCCCCAAAGAGGTGAGCTTTTTGACTCAATTGTCATTTTCGATCCCCGTACCATGATCGAGCTCTTCGCCTTGGTCCAGCAACATATTAAGCTCGAAGATGTGGTAATTGGATCACCGAGGGAAGATGGCCGAACAGTAGCAACCTTCTACCTTGTGTGTAAGCGCCATCTTGTAAACCATTTTGTGCAATGAAGAGTATTTGGACTAAAGGAGTCTTCAAATCTGTGCTCGATAGTAATCCACAGATAACAGCTCGTACACGATCAGCTCGCACACAGCTCCCTTAAAGAATAGTCCATCGTCGTGCGGATTTAAAGCAAGACCGGGGTTCTTAGTGGTCATCCCGAACGCCCTTGAGATCGCCGGGGTAGTCCACTGTCTAGGGGACTTTAAACATGACCGAGGTCCTTCGCATTCACATGCCATGAAAGGAAGCACCCCGGGGTGATCTAAGGGGACCTGAATGGGTGACCACCCATTTAAGCGACCTGAAAATCTCTTGGTAATCCCTCGAAGCTAGGCAACTTGGTGAGATCGCAAGCCACTAATGTCAAAGGCTAGAGGCAAGGTCACTGTCCGCTGTCATGCAGACGCGATAAGCGAAACTGGGGTTCTGAGGATCCTTAACCGGATAAGGGGTAGCTAGTTTTGATTCTTTCATCACTCGTTAAACTTCCACCCTTTGGCCCTTACGCTATGTTTTGGTTCGATTTCTATCGATTTGTATTTTTGTCGAGCTATAGGGCCCCACTATTTTGCACATGTCGAATTTTCATACATATTGATCTTTTTACGACGTCATTTATTATTTTATCGATTTAGCTACCTTGTCCGGGGTATGGTCCTTGGATTGTCGGGAAACCACACACGCGGCTTGATGCCAAATAGCTTAGCTCGTTGAGCGACCTGGTGACATCACGGGCAGACGCGACAGAGACACCTTACGCGGCTTGATGCCACGCAGTTTTGCTCGTTGAATGACTTGGTGGCATCACGGGCAGACACGACGAAGATACCTTACACGGCCTAATGCCATGCAGCTTAGCTCGTTGAGTGACCTGGTGACATCACGGGCAGACGCGGCGGAAACACCTTACGCGGTCTGATGCCATGCAGCTTAGCTCGTTGAGCAACCTGGTGACATTACGGGCAGACACGGCAGAAACACCTTACGTGGCTTGATGCCACGCAGCTTAGCTCGTTAAGCAACCTGATGATGTCACGGGCAAACGCGGTAGAAACACCTTACGTGGCCTGATGCCACGCAGCTTAGCTCATTTAGCGACCTGATGATATCACGGGTAGGCACTATGGAAACACCTTACGCAGCCTTATACCATGCAGTTTTGCATGTTGAGCATCCTGGTGACATCATGGGCAGACATGACGAAGACACCTTACACGGCCTGATGCCACATAGCTTAGCTTGTTGAGCGACCTGGTGACATCATGGGTAGATACGGCAAAGATACATTACGCGGCCTGATGCCACGTAGCTTAGCTCATTGAGCGATCTGGTGACTGTGGGCACCGAAATTAGCCCACGAATTGGACCCGACCCGCATGCGAAACCCGGCCCACACACAACGGCCCGCATGCGAAACCCGGCCCACACACAACGGCCCGCATGCGAAACCTGGCCCACACACAATGGCCCACATGCGAAACTTGGCCCGCACACAACGGCCCGCATGCGAAACCCGGCCCGCATGCGAAACTCAGCCCGCACACAACGGCCCGCATGCAAAATTGGGCCCGCACACAACGGCCCGCATGCAAAATTGGGCCCGCACACAAACGGCCCGCATACGCACTCGGCCCGCGTGCAAATTCGATTCGCGCGCCGTGACCCAACTTAAAGCAGACGGGTCCCACCGGACCCGCTACCCGAACCCAAAAAGGGGGCCCATCGCCCCCCCCTCTTGAAAACCGTGCCCCCCTCCTCATGGAGAGGTGGGGCCGGCCCTAAAAGAAAGGGAAAAAGAGAAAGAAAAAAAAGAAGAAGAAAAAGAAAAGAAAAAGAAAAGAAAAAAAGATCAAAACCGCCTTGACGCGGGGGGAGGTGGCGTGGACGTCTACACAACCGTAGATCCGCGACGATCCCTCGATCCAACGAACAAGATGACGTTGTGTCGCCATCCGATCCAAAAGTGCAACAAAAATAACAACTCGATCCTTGAAGATCGAGTCACATCTAGCCCATAACCACCCCACCTAAAAAGGAGGGGATCAAGTTTGTTTCCCCAAATAAGGGAACAATATCTTGATGGTTATGGGGGGAGATATTGGAGGAAACAAAAAGATTTCAGCCATATCTCTCCCAACCTCCCCCCTTTGCCTATAAATAGAGGGGGTGGGGGAAGGCATCAAAGGTCCGAAAAGCTGAAGACGAAAGAGCGCTACGAAGAAGCTCCAACGCTTGAAGACCGAAGGCTTCACGAGGCACGGCAAGCATATCCTACGGGAGTCCTTGGCCCTTCAAGTCCTCATCAACGTGAAGACCTTGCACTCGGAGATCAGAGCTTCGACTCCTCGCACGAAGAAGAAAGCGTGGAGAAGAAGACCCGGAGCCGTCATCACCCGATCGCTCCAACGATCTTCATCAGCTCCGAAGACGCCATAAGCAAAGGCCGGAGAAGAAGATCGAAGCCGACAACACCCGTCGTCTTCAAAGGCATCAACTCCTTGCACGAAGAAGAAAGCCGGGAGAAGAAGGCCTGAAGCCGGTGTTACCCCTGCCGCCTTCGTCAACGAAAACCGACGCTACAACCATTGTGTTGAAGCCGGTACTACACCCGCCGTCTTCATCAACAAAAGTCGACGCCACAACCGTCGTACGGGGATCGGTGCTACACCCGCCGTCTTCATCAACAAAAGCCGACACTACAACCGTCGCACAAGGATCGGTGCTACCCCTACCGAGAAGCCAAGCCGACGCCACAACCGTTGAGGAAGCCGGAAGAATCAAGAAGCCTCGCAGAAGTAGCCTTCGCCGTTCGAGAAGAAGATCGAGTCAAAGCCGAAGCCAAAGCCAACGCAAGAAGCCAAAGCAAACGCACCGGTAAAGCCCGCGCTAAAGCAACGCACGTGCCAAAGCCAAGCAACTACGACGGTTACGAGCAAAGCACCGCACGTTCTAGCCGATACGACGCGAAGTCCGGAAGAACTAAAGCATCGCACGTCTCTACCCGCCTACGTTCAAGCGCAAGCGCCAAAGCAAAGCAAACGCCAGAGCCACACCAAAGCTACGCCAAAGCCGAAAGCTAAAGCCAAAGCCGACGCAAAAAGCACGATCGACGCCGCGAACCGACGATCAAGGACGCCGAGGTCGAGCAAGGATCGAGGAAGACACGAAGACCGAGGAACGAAGCCCAAAGCCTCCCTAGCCGAGAAAGCGCGAAGCACGGACGGGACAAAATCGACGGCAGAAACTCCTTAGCCTCTCAAAAACCCTCACCCTGTAAAGACCTCTGTCCTGGGCAACCCCTTCAGAGCTCTCGCACGAATACCACGTGGAGACGCGGATCAAAGGGACCCTCCAGAGGATCTCTCCCACAATCTCCTGATCAAAAATTTGTAATCTTGTGTGATCCGCAATAAAGACGACCCGAATCTTTTTCCTGCAACCACAGATTTCTGGCACGCCCGGTGGGACCCCCTCTCCTTTCATCCGTACGTTTGAAGGAGTTGCTTCAAGTTCGCCATGGCCGGAACGAATGATGATACGTTTGCTCCAACAAGCCTCTCACCTATCGCCGAGTCTCCACTACTCCAACACGGCGATCCAGAAAACCCGGTGGATGACATTCCCCCGGTAGTACGCGTTTACACTCGGCGTACTCAAACTCTTGCGGACTTCTTCACGCCGAAAACTTCTACCGAAGATGCCCGCCAAGGCGCCAATGAGGCCTTGGTGCATGAAGAAACAAGCCTCAATCCTGGAACATCTGTCCAGAAATTTGGGGAGGACCAGCCCCAATCCCGAACCCGTTCGGGTTCTCCAGCGGACTTTGCACCTCCCTTGCCGGGGGCAAACATCCGTCATCAAGCAGAAGCAAGTCAGCGTAACTACGTCTCCGACGACGATGGCGAGGGTGCAGGCATGCAACATCGAGACGTCCTGCGACACCATCCTCCGTCCGCTCTCCAGCTCCAAGTCATGCAAATGGGTGAACACATGGCTCAACTCACCCGACTAATGGAAGAGAAGGATCGTCACATCAACACCTTGCTTCAGAGGTTGAGTGCCAGGGATGTCGCGACATTCGGTCAACCTCCTGCTTCTCCAGTAGCTGCTCCAGCCCCATCTCCAACTCCTGCTCTTGCAGAAGTTGGCCCGGCAACACTAGCAATTACTCCTGCACTTTCCTCGGCCCCCGTGCCGGTCTCGATAGCCGCGCAACCTTCAGTGGAAGCAACAATGAATGCCCAGCAAATACAAGCACTGGTGGCTGACATGATGCGTTCCCACGGCGGCAGCCTACCTCCGATCACGGCGGCATACTCAAAGCCTTACACCGCAAGGATCCAGCAGCTGCGCTTCCCTACCGGGTTCCAGCCACCAAAGTTTCAACACTTCGACGGAAAGGGGAACCCAAGGCAACACATTGCCCACTTCGTCGAAACTTGCAACAACGCCGGCACATACGGCGACGAGATGGTGAAGCAGTTCGTTCGCACCCTCAAAGGTAACGCTTTTGATTGGTATGTTGACCTTCCTCCAGGATCCATTGACAGCTGGGATCAAATGGAAAGAGAATTCCTCAACCGCTTCTACAGCACTCGGCGCATCGTTAGCATGACCGAGCTTACTGCCGTCAAGCAAAGGAAGGACGAGTCAGTAATCGACTACATCGATCGATGGAGGAATCTCGCCCTGAATTCACGAGACCGTTTGTCGGAAGACTCGGCTATCGAGATGTGCACCCAAGGCATGCACTGGGGCTTACTCTACATCCTCAAGGGGATCAAGCCTCGGTCCTTCGAAGAACTCGCAACTCGAGCCCACGACATGGAGCTCAGCTTAGCAAATCGCGGGGACTCGAAGACCAAAGACTTCCTGAAGGTGGAAAAGAAAGACAAACCGCCGGCACCCAAATCAAAGCAAGTTAACGTCACCGACATCGCCTCGGCCTCCAAGCCACTCAAAATCAGTGGCAAACCGGATCAAGAAAAGGGAGCTGCTATACCACCGCCTCCATCTCAAAGACAGTCAAAGATGACTCTAGAAGAACTCGAGGCCAAAGAGTATCCCTTTCCAGACTCGGAAGTCTCCTCCATGTTCGATCAACTGCTACAAGAAAAGATGATCGAGCTTCCTCCTTCAAAAAGGCCCGAACAGATGCATCGGGTCAACGATCCGCTCTTCTGCAAATACCATCGGCTGGTTAGCCATCCTATTGAAAAGTGTTTCGTCTTCAAAGAAAAGATCATGGCACTCGCAAAGCAAGGAAAAATCGAGATCGACTCCAGCGATGTTGCAACGGCAAACATGACGTCCATCACCTTTGGTTCGTTTCAACCAGTACTCGTTGCTACTCACCAGAGAAGGCCCAAGTTGCGCATCAATCGCCAAAGGCCAATTGCAAAGTTAGCTACACGACGGAAAGTCTCAAGGCGATAGCAGTACGCTCCTAAGCTCGCTGAGGAAGAAACGTCACTGCCCTGGGGGCAACCGTCATCTACATCAATGTCTCTCTCAAACAAAGCTATGTCCCAGCGGAATCTCCAGACGAGGTACGAGGAAGGAGACCCGGAGGTCGGTCTGTTAGGCCAGCCCTCAGGTAAATTCGACTACTACGTCCTCTATTCCAGACCTTCGTCTGTCTCGATGGAAGAAATCAAGCCCACCGGCTGGGAGTCAGAAGGCGAGCCACCAAGGTCCCCAGAGGAGCAAGGCTCCCCGAATCACGGAGAACCCACGAATCTCCAGACAAGGTACGAACAAGGAGACCCGGAGGTCGGCCTGTTAGGCCAGCCCTCAGGTAAATTCGACTACCACGTCCTCTATTCCAAACCTCCGTCTGTCTCAATAGAAGAAATCAAGCCCACCGGCTGGGAGTCAGAAGGCGAACCACCAAGGTCCCCAGAGAAGCAGGTCTCCCTGACCCATGAAGAACCTACAGCTGCCATTCCAGACCTTCACCTTGGTAACGAAGAATCCACTGATGAAGATGCCTGGGTCATGTTGCCCCGCAGACGAAGGCCATGGATGCCAAAAAGTCGCAAGCTCGATCGGGTAACAAGGAAGCTTCCAGAACGAAAAACTTACAAAAAGAAAAGCAAAGCTCCAGGAAGGAGGGGATTCAAAGTACCGCCGGCAGATCCTGATGATCTCCTCCTGCAAAACCCTCCAGAACCGACAACGTTGCAGGAGTTCTTCCCCGATTACTTCCTCCCATCTGATCAGCAATGCGAAGCCTCCTGTTGCATGGTTGAGATTCACACGGTACCGGAAGAAGAAGATAGGATCAAGCCTTCTGAAGAAAGCAACACCGACAACGAGGAGGATGATTTCGACAAAGAAAACACTGCTGCTTACGACGAGGCAATTCTGCACTTGCCACTCATAGAAGCACTACACCTCCCAGAGAAAGCTCGTCTAGCAATGGCCGAGGCTTTGACAGACCCAGACAGCTACAAAAGAAAGAAGAAAAATACCGAAAAGGACAAAACTATTGTCTCATGTAACGCAGCAATAACTTTCTCGGACGAAGATCTGCAGCTCGGAGCACGACTGCACAATCGACCTGTCTATGTCTCGGGATACATCAACGAGAAGCCGGTAAACCGAATCCTGCTGGACTGCGGCTCCGCCGTCAACATCATGCCTATCCAAACAATGCGCCAGCTTGGCATCACCACCGACCAGCTCTCGCAAAGCCAGCTGGTCATTCAAGGGTTCAACCAAGGAGGACAGTCCACCATAGGGATCATTCGTCTAAAACTCTCTATCAGTCAGCTTGACACGACGGTTCTTTTCCACGTCATTGACTGTCAAACATCATACCACCTTTTGCTGGGAAGACCGTGGCTGCACGAAAACGGTGTCGTAGTTTCTACTTGGCACCAATGCCTCAAGTACTACGAGGAAGGTCTGGAAAAGTGCATTGTTGCAGATGACAAGCCATTCAATGAGGCTGAAGCACACCTCGCCGATGCCAAATTTTATCAAGCAAGGGACCTTGTCGCAGAAGTCCTTCCCGCTAAAGCTCCTCGAACTCAGAAAACTGAAAGAGTGGAGCAGGACGAAGCTCTGCTAACTCCAAATCCAGTACCACCATCTAAGGCGATACACGAAGTCAAAGGAGTGCTAGCGCCAAGACGAAGAATGCGCATCAACTCCAAGCCAAGATCCATGAAGCATACTCCATTACCTGTCCAAGCTACGACAGTCTTACGCCTCACGCCTCAGTGGCTTCGCAAAGATAAATCACCACCTTTAGCCTCGCCAAAAGGGATAGTCCAGCCGCTATCGGAAGCTAACGTCATCACTCTGCAAGAGATGACACTGCCACTACCCAGCCTGGGGCAAGCTTCAAGCTTGCCAAGATCCATCAATTCCTTCGAATCCAGCCAACTCACATTCAAGCCAAAAGGAAGCTGGGGGCAAAATGCCGCCAAGCTGTTGTTCAAAGCCGGCTACGACAAAGACAGTGCTGCACATATGAGTACGCTCCTGCCGGCTCCAATACCACACGGGATGACTAAGACTCAAGCCCATTTACTCCAGGGTGGCGAGCAGATCCCACCAAATCGGCGAGGCATCGGCTCCCGTCAAACCCCGATGGTCATCAAGATCACAGGAGAGAAGACCTTCACCTCTAACTATATTGAGGTGAAGTTGGTAGATAAAGCGGAAGAGGGATCGTCAGCCTCCGATGCACGCTCCACCAATGTCGCCAAAAGAAGACGATATCGAGCTCGGCGTCAGACCGCACCTCAAATGCCAAAGAAGAACGTCAAAAACCAGGCAAGTCAAAATCCCATATCAGTATTCAAAAGACTTGGGCCAATCAGACAGGCAAAGCGAAGGTCAGTATTCGACCGTTTGGGAAAGCCACCCACTGAGGTGAGAAAAATCAATCCCACCCACCCACCCTTCTCATTCTACGAAACAGGCGACATCACCGACTTTATTCTGGTCTCCGCTAATCACATCACCGTTTCTGACTCTCCAATCGACGCTACTTCTACTTCGGACGACGAATTGCCCGATGCACCGCCGGTCCTCGAAGAAGGGGGGCAATCTACCGTCGACAATTTGAAAGAAATCAACTTGGGTACACAAGAGGATCCTCGGCCTACATTCGTAAGTGCACTCCTGACTCCCGAAGAGGAGGCCGCATACACCAAGCTACTCCAAGAATATAGAGATGTCTTCGCATGGTCCTACAAGGAAATGCCCGGACTTGACCCCAAGATTGCAGTACACCAGCTTGCTGTCAGGCATGGAGCTAGCGCCATCAAGCAAGGACAAAGACGCTACCGGCCGGAACTAGTGCCTCAAATAGAAGGTGAAGTCAACAAGCTCATCGAAGCCGGCTTTATCCGAGAAGTGAAATATCCAACATGGATCTCCAGCGTGGTCCCAGTCAAGAAGAAGAACGGCCAGATCAGAGTATGCGTGGACTTCAGGGACTTAAACAATGCATGCCCCAAAGATGACTTCCCACTGCCAATCACAGAACTAATGGTGGACGCAACAACGGGCCATGAAGCACTAACCTTCATGGATGGATCCTCAGGCTACAACCAGATCCGGATGGCGCCCAAAGACGAAGAGCTTACGGCATTTCGCACGCCAAAAGGGATCTACTGCTACAAAGTCATGCCTTTCGGCTTGAAGAACGCAGGAGCTACTTACCAACGAGCCATGCAAAAAAATTTCGACGATATCCTTCACCAAAATGTAGAATGCTACGTCGACGACCTCGTGGTAAAATCAAGACAAAAGTCCACACATCTTCAAGACCTCGAGCTAATCTTCAAGCGACTTCGAAGGTACCAACTCCGCATGAACCCGCTTAAATGCGCATTTGGGGTCTCCTCGGGAAAATTTCTCGGCTTTGTCGTACGCCATCGAGGTATCGAAATAGATCAAACCAAGATAGATGCTATCCTCAATATGCCGATCCCGAAAACCGTGCGAGACCTCCGAGGTCTCCAGGGCTATCTAGCATATATCAGAAGGTTCATCGCCAACTTAGCTGGAAAATGCAGACCCTTCAGCCGCCTCATGAAGAAAGGAGCAGCATTCAAGTGGGATGAAGCTTGCCAGGAAGCCCTCCAAAACATCAGGGATTACTTGCTTAAGCCCCCGGTTCTGACAGCACCAGTTCAAGGCAAACCATTGGTCCTTTACATCAGCGCCCAGGAGCAGTCCTTGGGGGCACTCCTGGCTCAAGACAACGAGCTAGGCAAGGAAACAGCATGCTACTATTTGAGCCGCACTCTCATCGGCGCGGAGCTAAACTACTCCCCGATTGAGAAGGTCTGTCTGGCGCTCATCTTCGCTACAAAAAAGCTGCGACACTATATGTTAGCTCACGCCATTAGGCTCATCTCAAAAGCTGACCCGCTCAAATATATCATGTCAAGACCAGTGCTCTCCGGACGTCTGGCCAAGTGGGCTTTGCTCCTCCTTGAGTTTGACATCACCTTTGTCCCTCGTAAAGCGGTCAAGGGTCAAGCTCTCGCAGATTTCCTAGCAGAATACCCCCTTCCAGCAGAATGGGAACTATCGGAAGATCTCCCAGACGAAGAAGTATTCTGCATCGACATCGCCCCTTCTTGGAAAATGTTCTTCGACGGTGCGGCCAGGCAAGACATAGCAGGAGCGGGAGTTATCTTCGTCACACCAAACGACGAAGTACTTCCCTTCTCGTTTCTACTATCAGAACCATGCTCCAACAACAGGGCAGAATATCAAGCTCTTATCATTGGCCTCGAACTCGCCAATGATATGAAACTTCAAGGGCTCACAATCTTCGGCGACTCTCAACTCGTCATTCAGCAAATATTGGGGGCATACGAGGTCAACAAAGAAGATCTCGTGCCTTTGCACCTACGAGCCCTGAAACTCCTTGGTACACTCAAAGATGCTTCAATCCAGCATGTTCCCAGAAGCCTCAATCAACAGGCGGATGCACTTGCAAATTTGGCGGCTACACTTCCGTTCCCAGAAAAAAGCCAACTCATCATCCCTATCTGTAAGAGAATGGTGATCACCGAGGAGGGCCTCCCCATGGGGATCCCGGACCAAGTCAACGCAGTACACGTTCTCATGACCGACGAGCTAGATTGGAGACAACCATTTATAGATTTTCTCGTCCACGGGAAGCTCCCTGAAGATCCAAAGCGTAAAGTCGACATTCGCAGGCGATCTCTGAAATTCTTCCACTTCAACAACGAGTTGTACCGTCGAAGCTATGATGGTGCGCTCCTAAGGTGTCTTGCAAAAGAAGAAGCAGAAACAGCACTAGAAGAAGTCCATGCCGGGATCTGTGGCTCACATCAGTCCGGTCCAGAGCTACACTTTCGCATCAGGCGGATGGGGTACTACTGGCCCACTATGATCAAGGACTCCCTCGAGTTTGCAAAGAGATGCCACACTTGCCAGCTGCATGGCGACTACATCCGGCAGCCTCCGGAACCTTTGCATCCAACCATCGCATCATGGCCCTTCGATGGATGGGGACTCGACATTGTCGGCCCGCTACCCAAGTCATCCAAGCAGCATCTTTATATCCTGGCGGCAACAGATTACTTCTCCAAGTGGGCTGAGGCAGTACCATTGCGAGAAGTTACCAGGCACTCTGTTATCAACTTCATCCAGAACGACATCATCTTTCGGTACGGCATCCCTCGCTATATCGTTACGGATAACGGGAAGCAATTCAAGAACGCCGCCGTCAGCCAATTTTGTGCCAAGTTCGATATCAAGCAAAGGTGTTCAACCATGTACAACGCCTCTGCCAATGGCCTAGCTGAAGCTTTCAACAAAACACTCTGCAAACTTTTGGAGAAAGTCGTCTCGAAGTCGAAGAAAGACTGGCATGAACGCATGGGCGAAGCGCTATGGGCATATCGCACCTCTTTTCGCACGCCAACACAGGCAACTCCGTACTCGCTGGTCTACGGAGTAGAAGCTGTCCTCCCGCTTGAACTCCAGATCCCGTCACTCAGGATAGCCGTCCAGGAAGGCCTCGTCAACGGCGACAACGCTCAACTTCGCCTAGCAGAATTGGAAGCCCTGGATGAGAGGCGCCTCGAAGCCCAGCAACGCCTGGAATGCTACCAGGCCAGGCTGACCCGAGCCTTCAACAAGAGGATTCGCCCTCGATCCTTCCAAAAAGGAGAATTGGTGCTTGCAGTCAAACGCCCCATCATCCTTTCGCATCGAGGAGGAAAGAAGTTCGACGCCAAGTGGGATGGGCCGCACATTGTCAAAGAGGTCTACTCCAACGGCGCATACCTTCTCACCACGCCAGAAGGGCTTACACTCGGCCCCATCAATGGCAAGTACCTCAAAAGGTACTATGCCTAAAAGCAGGGCTACATTCCTTGCAAAAAAAAAAAAAAAAAAAAAAAAAAAAAAAAAAAAAAGGAACTACGTGTGACTTGATCCCTCTCAGTAGGGTACGTAGGCAGCCTGTAAAGGTTCAGTCCAAACAAAAGAAAAACACAACCAAGCTCCGCCATTCCAGAATACAAGTCCAAAACAAATAGATGCATGATATTAAGTTATCACCAGATAAAGAAAAGCAGAACTACAAGTCTGTTCAACAGAAATGACAAGAAAGAAAAAGGAAATGCGACATGCTAGTAAAGCGAATCAAATCCTTTGAGACGTTGGAGCAGCTCGCCGTCAGTAACCTCCATGCGCTCCAACTCTGAAGACCGAGAAGCTACCCGCTCCCGATGCGTCCCCAGCTCGATGCGCTGCTTTGCCAAGTCTGCTCCAGAAGACTTCTCGATCGTCTCAGCTTTCTCGAAAGATGCGCGAGCAGCCTCTAGCTTCTTCTGCGCCCGAACAAGGCTCGCAGCAGCAAGTGCATGCTGCGCCTCCAGTCGACGCTCCTCGTCCTCGGCCTTTGCCAGTATCAGGGGGAGGTCATCTTCCATCGAAGCCCGTTGCAAGCAATGAGCCTAGTTGTCCGCCAAAAGGGTGCACATATGCTCCTCAAACAAGGAGCCATCCACCAGGAAACCCACCAGTTACTCAAAGCGTCAAGACCCTCCTCTTGGAAGGGTGCAAGTGTCACCTAGATAAACTTCCAGCACAACTCTCCAAAAGAAGCTTCGAAAGAAGACTCTACGATCTACACTTTCGCTGGTAAGTCTCTGAGTGCTGAGACAAGGCACGATCCTGTCCTGAAGACCCAAGCACGGAAACCACCTCCAGGACCATCGCCGTGACGGCTGTCAAAGACGTCACAAGAACTGACAAAGAAGCTGCGACCAAAACACCCGTTGGGACTGACTTCTGAATGGCAACTCCGGACTCGGTCGAACGATCTACCGTGAAGATCCCTCATCAGTGAGAATGAGCTCGTCCAACTTCGACACACGCTTCCTGATTCGAAGTACGACGGTAGAAGACTCGCACAAAAGGGAAACGAAGATGCGTACTCCCTTGGGAGACCGCATCGACGATCCATCCAGAAGTCGGAAAGCTCTCGTAACGACGGCAGAAAACTTGCGCAAAAGGGAAACGAAGATGCGTACTCCCGTGGGAGACCACATCGACGATCCATCCAGACAATGAAAAACTCTTGTAGTGGCAGACCCTGAAGAAAGAAAGGGAGAAAAGCAAAAACCAGTCACGTATACGGGCACAAGCAAATCAAGTCAAGGCAAAAAAAAAAAAAAAGACAAGGGCCCCGAGCCAAGGGTCGCATCCTCCGCGACCTCCACAAAGCCAAAAGGATTGTTGGAGCAGTCACCGAGGTCAAGATCGGCTAACAGAAGACCAAAGCAGGCTGCTCCTTGTTGACACTAGTGGCTTCATCTTCCTCCTCGTTGAACTCCAGAATGCCCATATCGATGTCCTCCAAGTTGACATCACCACCAGAAAAAGTTCTCTCCATAGTCCAGAGGAACATCCAGCCCACCTCAGTCGGCCAGCTCGGGTGCAACCTCGCCAATTGTTCTACTCTCGCTGTAGATCTCCTCGACAATCCGTCGGCCTTCGGAAAGCACTCGAAGGGATGAGTCCTGCAAGGAGACGAAAAGTGCAAGTCAAATCAAGATGCGAGGTCAATTACAGAAGAAAAGGGCAGTGCAAGTCTAGAGGTAAAAAAAAAAAAAAACCGGAGCTGAAGCTGCAGCCCCAAAGGGGACCATAGCCCCATGAAAAACCCAAGACCAGAGAGGGGTCAGCAGCCCTTTCCTTCCTTCAAAATCCAAGAAACCAAATGGCCACAGCCTCTTAATGCCAAAAACAAAAATATAGAGGGGGCCGTAGCAAAAATAGCCACAGCCCTCTTCTCTCTGAAAACCCACAGCCCCCAAACGGGGTTGTGGCCTCCAACTCCTGCGCCCCCAGCCGGAGCCCTCACCCGCAGTCGTCGCGTGCCTGAGCTGCTCCCACGCCGACTACTCGCAGCTCCGCTCGATCTGCGACCTGCGCACTGCCACCGCCCGCTTGCGGCCTCGCATCTCGACTCGCACGCCGGCCACCGTCGCTGTCATACCACTCGGCCACCGGCCGCCTGCACCGCAGCCACCGCTGCTGCGTCCCGTGCCAGAACCCAAGCCGTCCACCTCGCTGTTGCTGTGTCCATGAAACAAAGAAGGCAGAGAAGTGGGACCCGCAGTCACCAAAACCCCCAACCATGGCCGGCTCGTGGACCCCGGTACCAAAAAAAGAAGAGGGGTAACGACTGCAGCCCCCATATGCCAAAAGGAAGAAAAGGAGGGGGCCACGGCTAAAAAAAAAAAAGCCGCAGCCCCCATATGCCAAAAGGAAAAGAAAGGAGGGGGCCACGGCTAAAAAGCCGCAGCCCCCCCCATGCCTAACGAAAGAAAAAGGAGGGGGCCACAGCAAAAATCGCAGCCCCCCCCCTTCCCCTACAAAGACTGTCACGCCCCTCGGGGGGTGCATGCCGGGTCCGCGACGGCCACCAGCCCGCCGCTCCCTGTGCGCGCGCACCGGCCGCCGCACCCGCCACAGCCCGGCCCGCCTCCGGTCGCGCCGCACGAGCTGCGCCCGCCACAGCCCGGCCCGCCTCCGGTCGCGCTCCGTGCGCTGCGCCCGCCGCAACCCGGCCCGCCTCCGGTCGCGCTCCGCGCGCTGCGACCACCACAGCCCCGGCCCGCCTCCGGTCGCACCCCGTGCGCTGCGCCCGCCGCAGCCCGGCCCGCCTCCGGTCGCGCTCTGCCCGCTGCGCCCGAGCCCACTGCACCCGCCTCCGGTTGCACCCTGCGCGCTGCGCCCACAGCAGCCCGGCCCGCCTCCGGCCGTGCTCCGCGCGCTGCGCCCGCCGCAGCCCCGGCCCGCCTCCGGTCGCGCCCCGCACGCTGCGCCCACCGCGCGCCGGCCGCACCATGCAGCCCCCGGCCGCGCCCCGACTCCGGCTCGCACGCCGGTCGCACCTTGCAGCCCCCGGCCACGCCCCGACTCCGACTCGCACGCCGGCCGCACCCCGCAAGCCCTCCGTTCGCGCCTGCACCGCTGACCCCGCGGACCCGACGGCAGAGACGAAGAAGAATAAGAAGAAAAAAAAAATGAAATAAAATCTATTTTTCATTGACCCCCTATAAATAGGCTTAATCGGTTATTGGGATAGAGATAAGATAACTCTCCCATCCCATAAATCTAGGGTCTATATCCGGAGTGCATCCCGATCCGATGCAACCACTGTTTCAAAAGAAGAAAAAAAAAGAGATAAAAAAAAAGAAGAGAGAAAAGAAGAAGAAGAAAAAAAAGGAGTAGGAAGAAGGAGGGAACCTCCTGCGGCTTCGACCACTCCGCCTCCTCCGCTCGATGCGCCATCCGCCTCGTCACCACCATCGGCCGCGACAATCGGCTTCCATCATTGCGCTCCAGCACCAAAGAAGGGCAACAACCCTCCGCCAAGGCGCATCGCTGCCGTCCTCGCGCTCCCGTCGCCTTGCTGCCCTGGGACTCCGCGCAGCGGCCGTCATCAACGTTCGCGCCATTCTCAAAGCAAAGGAAGTCCGCGACAATAAGGGCAATCGAAACCTTAGAAGAAGTCTTCGACTCCAAGCTGCCAGAGCCCTTCATCTTTTGCGCTAGCAACGATGAGGGAAAACAAAAAGGCGGGGGTCCCTGTAAAGACCTAAATTCCGCACAAATACGTGATCAAGGCCAAATGCTACGCGTTTCCCGCGGGCGCACTCGACCTTGAGGGGGCATTTGTGGGCACCGAAATTAGCCCACGAATTGGACCCGACCCGCATGCGAAACCCGGCCCACACACAACGGCCCGCATGCGAAACCCGGCCCACACACAACGGCCCGCATGCGAAACCTGGCCCACACACAATGGCCCACATGCGAAACTTGGCCCGCACACAACGGCCCGCATGCGAAACCCGGCCCGCATGCGAAACTCAGCCCGCACACAACGGCCCGCATGCAAAATTGGGCCCGCACACAACGGCCCGCATGCAAAATTGGGCCCGCACACAAACGGCCCGCATACGCACTCGGCCCGCGTGCAAATTCGATTCGCGCGCCGCGACCCAACTTAAAGCAGACGGGTCCCACCGGACCCGCTACCCGAACCCAAAAAGGGGGCCCATCGCCCCCCCCTCTTGAAAACCGTGCCCCCCTCCTCATGGAGAGGTGGGGCCGGCCCTAAAAGAAAGGGAAAAAGAGAAAGAAAAAAAAGAAGAAGAAAAAGAAAAGAAAAAGAAAAGAAAAAAAGATCAAAACCGCCTTGACGCGGGGGGAGGTGGCGTGGACGTCTACACAACCGTAGATCCGCGACGATCCCTCGATCCAACGAACAAGATGACGTTGTGTCGCCATCCGATCCAAAAGTGCAACAAAAATAACAACTCGATCCTTGAAGATCGAGTCACATCTAGCCCATAACCACCCCACCTAAAAAGGAGGGGATCAAGTTTGTTTCCCCAAATAAGGGAACAATATCTTGATGGTTATGGGGGGAGATATTGGAGGAAACAAAAAGATTTCAGCCATATCTCTCCCAACCTCCCCCCTTTGCCTATAAATAGAGGGGGTGGGGGAAGGCATCAAAGGTCCGAAAAGCTGAAGACGAAAGAGCGCTACGAAGAAGCTCCAACGCTTGAAGACCGAAGGCTTCACGAGGCACGGCAAGCATATCCTACGGGAGTCCTTGGCCCTTCAAGTCCTCATCAACGTGAAGACCTTGCACTCGGAGATCAGAGCTTCGACTCCTCGCACGAAGAAGAAAGCGTGGAGAAGAAGACCCGGAGCCGTCATCACCCGATCGCTCCAACGATCTTCATCAGCTCCGAAGACGCCATAAGCAAAGGCCGGAGAAGAAGATCGAAGCCGACAACACCCGTCGTCTTCAAAGGCATCAACTCCTTGCACGAAGAAGAAAGCCGGGAGAAGAAGGCCTGAAGCCGGTGTTACCCCTGCCGCCTTCGTCAACGAAAACCGACGCTACAACCATCGTGTTGAAGCCGGTACTACACCCGCCGTCTTCATCAACAAAAGTCGACGCCACAACCGTCGTACGGGGATCGGTGCTACACCCGCCGTCTTCATCAACAAAAGCCGACACTACAACCGTCGCACAAGGATCGGTGCTACCCCTACCGAGAAGCCAAGCCGACGCCACAACCGTCGAGGAAGCCGGAAGAATCAAGAAGCCTCGCAGAAGTAGCCTTCGCCGTTCGAGAAGAAGATCGAGTCAAAGCCGAAGCCAAAGCCAACGCAAGAAGCCAAAGCAAACGCACCGGTAAAGCCCGCGCTAAAGCAACGCACGTGCCAAAGCCAAGCAACTACGACGGTTACGAGCAAAGCACCGCACGTTCTAGCCGATACGACGCGAAGTCCGGAAGAACTAAAGCATCGCACGTCTCTACCCGCCTACGTTCAAGCGCAAGCGCCAAAGCAAAGCAAACGCCAGAGCCACACCAAAGCTACGCCAAAGCCGAAAGCTAAAGCCAAAGCCGACGCAAAAAGCACGATCGACGCCGCGAACCGACGATCAAGGACGCCGAGGTCGAGCAAGGATCGAGGAAGACACGAAGACCGAGGAACGAAGCCCAAAGCCTCCCTAGCCGAGAAAGCGCGAAGCACAGACGGGACAAAATCGACGGCAGAAACTCCTTAGCCTCTCAAAAACCCTCAACCTGTAAAGACCTCTGTCCTGGGCAACCCCTTCAGAGCTCTCGCACGAATACCACGTGGAGACGCGGATCAAAGGGACCCTCCAGAGGATCTCTCCCACAATCTCCTGATCAAAAATTTGTAATCTCGTGTGATCCGCAATAAAGACGACCCGAATCTTTTTCCTGCAACCACAGTGACATCACGGGCAGACGTGGTGGAGACACCTTACGCGGCCTGATGCCACGTAGTTTTGCCCGTTGAGCGACCTGGTGACATCACGGGCAGACACAGCGGAGACACCTTACGTGGCTTGATGTCATGCAGTTTTACTTATTGAGCGACCTGGTGACATCACGGGCAGACGCGGCGAAGATACCTTATGCGGCTTGATGCCACGCAGCTTAGCTCGTTAAGCGACCTGGTGACATCATGGGCAAACGCAGTGGAAATACCTTACGTGGCCTGATGCCACGCAGCTTAGCTCGTTGAGCGACCTGGTGACATCACGGGCAGACGCGACGGAAACACCTTACGCGGTCTGATGCCATGCAGCTTAGCTCGTTGAGCAACCTGGTGATATCACGGGTAGACACGGCAAAAGCACCTTACACGGTCTGATGCCATGCAGCTTAGCTTGCTGAGCGACCTGGTGACATCATGGGCAAACACGGCGAAGATACCTTTTGCGGCCTGATGCCACGCAGCTTAGCTCATTGAGCGAACTGGTGACATCACGGGCAGACACGACGAGAATACCTTACGCAACCTGATGCCACGCAGCTTAGCTTGTTGAGCAATCTGGTGATATCACGGGCAGGCACGACGAAGACACCTTACGCGGCCTGATGTCACACCCTGTAGCTGACTTCATAGAGTGGAATACCAATCAGCAGGAGCTGGTCAGCAGATAGAAGGATCAAACTAGTCTACGTGGACAATCTTGCTAGACTCCTGAGCAAGCGGGGCTATGCTTAGCCGCTCCCTCAGGAGGGGGTAATAATGGTGCAAAAATTTTCACCAGTTTGTTGTCCATGTGGCAATAGCGGAAGGCAATTTGAGCAGGACACAAACAGAGAAGAGGTCATCCATGGCTGGCGCTCACAGCTCACCCAGGGCTGACCCTGACTGCATGTGACCAGCTCGCACACGAAAGAGGTCGCCCAGCGGTTGGTGCTCGCAGCCCGCCCGGAATCCGGCAATAGCGGATCATTGCATCCCTTGGATAGAGCACCCGTGGCCGTGGCTCACAGCCCGCCCCAGGGCTGACCCTGACCGCGTGCGACCAGCTCGCACGCGGAAGAGGTCGCCTAGCGGCTGGTGCTTGTAGCCCGCCCGGAATCTGGCAATAGCGGATCGTTGTATCCCTTGGACAGAGCACCCGTGGCCGTGGCTCATAGCCCGCCCAGGGACGACCTTGGCCGCTTGTGACCAGCTCGCACTTGGAGGAGGTCACCCCGTGGCTGGTGCTCATAGCCCGCCCAGGGACCGCAGTAGCAGATTGTTCCACCCCTTGGATAAGGTATCCGCGACTGTGGCTTACAGCCCGCCCGGGGCCGGCCCTGTCAGCATGCGACCAGTTCGCACGCGGAAGAGGTCGCCCCACGGCTAGTTCTTGTAGCCCACCCGGAGCCTTACATCGGTGGTTCGTGGCTGTATGAGGAGTCGAAGAATATTTCAGAAGGCCGAACACCTACAGCTCGCTCAGGAGCTCGTCAAACCCGACACCCACAGCTCGCTCAGGAGCTCGCCTGATCAGGAAACGGCTAAGGAGCTCGCCCCTTCATCTTCTGAGGCCACCTGTGGCCGTGGCTCACAGCCCACCCACGGCTGACCCTGACCACATGCGACCAGCTCGCACGTGGTAGAGATCACCTAGTGGCCGGTGCTCGTAGCCCGCCCGGCGCTTGCAGTAGCGGATCACTGCGTCTCTTGGGTAGCGGATCGCTACGTCCCTTGGACAGAGCAGCATCTTCCTTAAGGCCTCATTTGTGAGGTATTGTGAGTCTAAGCTCTCTACGTGAGGCCGCCTGTGGCTGGTGCCAACAGCCTGCCCGGAGCTGACCCTGACCGCATGCGACTAGCTCGCATGTGGAGGAGGTCGCCCGCAGCTGGTGCTCACAGCCCGCCTGGTGACTAGCTCGCACGTGGAGAGATCACCCCTTTTGCTAATAGAAAACTTAGAATGATATCTACGAATACCCACAGCTCGCTCAGGAGCTCGTCAAACCCAACACCCACAACTCGCTCAGGAGCTCGCCTGATCACACCAACGGCCAAGGAGTCCGCCTGTTGATGGTAGAAGAGGTTCTGAAGGTTCCCCCCTCGACTAGGAGCTCGCCCTCTTCCTCGCAGAGGTCGCCCAAAGTAAGATGGTATTAAACCGACAGATGTCATCATCCTCGTGGAGCTACATGGACGATTGCAGTCCACGAAAGCCGGCCAAAGTCGATCCAGGACCTCCCAGACTAGAGCTTTCCCGAATCTCCACCTGGCAAGGGCAAGACCGGTACATCTCCCTTTACCACCACCTGACAGGCTAAATGACAAAGGCCATTAGAGACCCATGTGGGCTGGCACATAGGGGCGTAGAAGGTGCGGGAAGAAGTCACCACGTGTCAATCTCTGGCGGCTTACAGAAAGGCTATAAAGGTACAACCCCTGGCTCCAAATGACAGGTTCAAAATCCAAAACCCTAACACTTTCCAACTACTACAACTCTCCCCTGTTCGTACATGTTTTGACGTGAGCGTCGGAGGGTCTGCGCTCTTGAGGGAGCCAGCTGTTCTCACGCTTTTTCTGTCTTGTAGGGCAACCGCTCGGACCAGCGAAAAATATCCCCTAACAATATCCATGTCGCCCGCAGCCAGTTCGTAAACGATGGAGATCATCTTTTGCTAGGAAACTGAAAAAGGATATCCATGTCGCCCGCAGTCAGTTCGCGGACGAGGAAGATCGCCTTTTGCTAGGAAACTAAAAATGATATCCATGTCGCTCGCAGCCAACTTGCAGACGAGGGAGATCGTCTTTTGCTAGGAAACTGAAAAAGGATATCCATGTCGCCAGCAGTCAGTGCTACAACTTTGAGTAGTCATAATTAAGGGACTAAAAAGTGCAATTTAACCCCAAGTATAGGGTGTGTAGCGAAGTAATAATCTCGGTGAGTCCGAGGTTGATTCCACAGGGACTGAAGGACTAATGGGAACTAATGTGATGACAGTGCGTGAACGTGAGTGCAAATCAGGGTTTTCCACTGAGAGTGGAGCACGAATGATGAAACTACGCTACTAAATTAAATAAAACTAAATATTGCAATTAATTAAAGGAAGTTACGATGGAGATGAGGCTAAGGCATCCGGGTTCAACCTAGTAGTATATTATGTATTCTTTTGATCGATAATTTGTACGAGGATAGCATGAAGATTAAGTTCGGACGCATGCTACAGAGGTCTTTAAGCATTGCACATGCCCGGAGTCGATGTGCAATCAAAAGGACTTGTACACATACATCGATTTCTAGTGATAAGCATCCAACATACGAAAATAGATTGAAACTCATATGACGAGAGACTCGTTACGCTAGTGCTATCTTACCACAGGGATTCATAAGCAATCCGTATGCCCGGAGTCAATACGGAATCAAACGAATGTGCAAGCAAAATAACATACATCATCAGGCAGTGTCATCCATATAAGATTCAATCATACGAAAATTAAGCCTTAATTATCATTGATCAAATAAAAAACATAGCATCCTACTAGGCATCCCCCATAGCCTTAGCTAGGGGTTTAGCCGTGCATGTTCATAGAATTTAACAGAAAAACACAAGTGCAAGCAAACTCCATTAATGACGATACGAAGGTTGACGAGCGTGGATGACGGCTTCCGGCGATGATGACGATGTGCTTCGAGATGACGCTTCCACGGCAAGGATGACGGTGTATGGCGTGACTTCGGCAACGATGAATGGTCGCTCGAGTTTCGAGCTTGGCGGATGGAAGATGATGGATCCAAGGTGGTGATGAAACGATGAAGGTCCGGGGGTGATGATTCGGCCCAGGTGATGATGGAAGAATTTCGGATGGTGGTTCGGCTAATGGTTCGTCCCCCTTTGTTTATGAGGTTCGGGTCCCCTTTATAGAGAAGAGGGGGTCCGGTTTTAGAAAGAGGAATACACCGAACGGCTGTGATGGGTTTCAAATAGGAAAGAGAGAGAGAGGGTTTCGGTCTGAGAGAGAGTAGGTGGGAGAGAGAAGGAAGTTCGGATGGCTGTGATCTCGGGGTAGCGGTTTCGGTTAGAGAGAGATAAGGAAAGAGAGAGGAAAGAAGTTCTGTTTTAGAGAGAGAATTCAGGGGAGTGGTTATGGAAAGAGAGAGAACCCGAGAGAGAGAAAACCGGATAGAGAGCTGATCGCCTGGTTTGTAGGAAGAGAGAGAGACGATCGCAAGAGAGAGAGAAAAGGAAAGAGAGAGATGGAAACGATTGGGTTGGGGATGAGAGAGAATCGCAGAAGAGAGAGAACGGGAAAGATAGAGAGAGAGGTGTTCGGCTGTGATGCTGGGCGGCTGGTATGTAGGAGGAGAGAAAGTAGGAAGAGAGAGAGAAAGGAGGCGGTCGGCTGTAATCTCGGGCCGCTGGGTCTGTTTAGAGAGAGAAACGGAACGGGAGAGCTGGGCCGCTCTGATGCATGGGTTTGGGTAGTCCAATGGAGGGCTGTGATGGATCGGCCGGCTGCGATGGAGAAGGGGACAGCTGTATTTGATCACGGAGTAACTAGGGACAGCTAGGCTGAGGTCGGGTAACGGCTGCATGCATGGGATTGGACGAATGGTTGTGATCGGGTCGGACCGATTGATTGGACGGTGGGTGCATGCATGCATACATGGTGGACATGGCAAGGGGTTCTAATGCACGGACGGCTGCGATTAAGTCCAGATGGAAAATAGTGAATTTATGGGGACGTGGGGGATTCGATCCGCTGGGCTCATGGATGGGATGGTTTTAAATACACGGACGGTTGCGATTAGCTCAGTGAGGATGGAGATCGGGTAGAATAGGAAGCAAAGGAGAGTACGATAAGAGAGGAGTTGGACGGTTACGATCAATGGCTTTTATGCATGGACGGCTGCGATGCGAGCTGGTCGGGTAAAGGATTCGATGGGATGCAATGGACGATTGCCATGAGTTCGGGTAGAGAGGGAGAGGGTGCATGCTGTGCATGGGTTTGGTGAGAGCTTCACATGCATGGGATGGTTTTGATAGAGGAGAAAAGAAAGAGAAAGAAATGAGGAGAGGAGATGAGAGAGAAAAGGTGGCAGGTCTGTGCGCTCTCCATACCACATTCGTAAGCCACCGTCATCCTCCGTTGAGCTCGGTAAAACGTCAGGGGTGCTCCTCCTGTTTGTATTGTGCGATTTGTTCGCCCGATAAGATCATTTTTCCGCCGAATATCGTAATTGTCCTTTTTATCGTTCTTCATAAAAGCTTCCAAATAAGCTGTGGATCATCAATCGACTTGCCGTGAGAATATCCAGTACTTTAGCACGATGTCCTTGGACTAGCTGCGTCGAGAACCAGATCAATTCCCTGAAAACACACGTGAAATGATGCGTATAAGGTTCCAATGCGATTATCGATAAAAAGAATAATTTGAATTACCGGGCTCCGTATTTTTCATGCATGTATCGTATGAGTGCGAACCAATATACCGTTATGTCCGTATTAAAGTCTACTATGCAGTGGTGCAAAGAAAATGATGCGCTTTACGAGTATATGAAAAGTTTTACGTAGGAAAGCGATGATAATGTAGTAAGAAATAAGCGATAAAATGCACTATTTGGAGACTTAACAGTCAGCTTGCAGACGAGGGAGATCGTCTTTTGCTAGGAAACTGAAAAATGATATCCATGTCTCCCACAAGTCAGCTCGCAGACGAGGGAGATCATCTATGGCTAGGAAACTGAAAAAGGATATCCATGTTGCCCGCAGCCAGCTCGCAGACAAGGGAGATCGCCTTTTGCTAGGAAATTAAAAAATGATATCCATGTCTCCCACAGCCAGCTCGTAGATGTGGGTGTAAAATCTAGCTAACGCCTGACGGTGGAACTCACAGCCCTACCTGGGGCCCACGAAGACGACGGTGGGACCCGCAGCCCTTCCTAGGGCCTACGAAGATGACGGTGGGACCGACAATCCTACCTAGGCCCCACGAAGACAACGGTGGGACTCGAAGTCCTTCTTGGGGCCCACGAAGACGGCAGTTGGACCCGAAGCCCTGCTAGGGCCCTTATATGGGATATGGTAAATCCCTCGTATAATTACCTAAATATTTCTAAACCTCTATATATAGCCAATCCTGTAAATAATTCATACCAAAATTTCATTATTCCCAACTCAACTTTCTGTTTTCCCGAGCTCTCTGAGCTTTCTGGTCTTCAAACTCTCAAGCCCTCTCCACCCTCTGTCTACTTGTAAAAAGCACTCCTCGGCCTGTCGAGAGTAGCTCTACTTTCTCAAAGTTAGTGGATTCAAAGGTTGCGTCTTATCGCACAGAGACGTAGGCTTCGGCTGAACTTCGTCACCATATCTTGTTTCAAATTTCTCTATCTTTCTTTCTATTGCAACAGTGTCTGAGTGACAGCTCAGCGCTCCACAGCGTGCCACGCCTCGAAGATTCAACCCTTCAATCGATTGTTGGCGGGGGGTTACGTACGACGATCAAAATCCTCCCCCACAGCAGACGAGGGAGATCTCCTTTTGCTAGGAAACTGAAAAGGATATCCATGTCGCCCGCAGCCAGATTGGCTAAGAACAAACGATCGGACTTTTGCTCTCATCTCGTCCTCTAATCTGCACAGTAAGATGGTACTAAGATGGCAAATGTCAGCACCCTCATGGGACTATGTGGGTACTTGTGGGCCAAGTTTGCTCTGTACACCACTGATAAGCCCAGTCAGTGGCCACATTTATCTGGTGTTTTCTAGAGTGTCCAACTTAGGTACGGACAAAACCGATGCATTCCCCCTCCACCCTGGGTCACCATCTGGTTTGCAAAACGACAAGCTCATTCAAGGACCCTCGTGGACTAGCACGAGGGTGCGTAGGAAACATGGATGTGGGCAAGTACGTGTCAACCTCCTATAGACGGTAAATTGCAATAAAAACACGGCCCATGGTTCTTAAGTACAAGTTTGAATTCTGAAACAGATATACTCCTTGATTATTTATTTATCTTTTTAAACCTTCACTGACTTGAGCGTCGAAAGATCTGCACTCCATAGGGAGCCAGCCGTTCATGTTTCTTTTGGATCTTGTAGGTCACCGGAGAAGCAAAACGAAAATTTTCCTCGACAGGTCCTATGTTCAAAACTCAATAATCCATCTTCTTTTTTAATTTATTTTTTTTTAATGGAATTTTAGATGTGAACCGGTTTATTTAAAGATCAAAAGGAAGCATTCTCTGGTTCGGTCCAAACTGGTCGCACCATCTGGTCGGATTCGATTTTCAAAACTCATCATGGGGCAATGATTGGCGGAAAGGGTGTGGGGTCCGCACAATAAAAAGTCTGATAAGACTTAATTTGATATATTTGGATTTTAGGTTCTGTGTTTGAGAACGATTTGCTCACATCCTCTTGATTGATCAATGCCAAGGGTTTTTGGTCATTTCAGTACGATGAATTTATCAAAAAAAAAAATGCTCTTTAGCAAGAAGGTTTTTTCGATTCCGCTCAGCTTGATTGACGTGGCAGTGTGCAACTGATGGTGTAAAAGATTTAAATATAGTTAATGGGTTTAGCCACCAGTTGTATGATGCCAAGTCAATCGGGCTGGCGGATTCGAAAAAACTTTTGGATTAAATAGCATTTCTTTTATGAAAATGACATATACCCTTGATAATGACCAATCATGAGGACGATGATGTCCACTCTCCTTTAAGGACGGCGAATAAAATCATTATCATCACATTCCTTGAACCTTACTTGACACGTCCTCATGCGCTGGATATAGCACACACGAGGTAGCTGCCAAGTGCTGTTTCTTAATAATTAAACGTCACTTAAACTTTCTCCTTGGGCAATCTTTTTTGGTTGTCGCAGTTATCCTATTGGTACAACACACAAGTAAAACCCTTGCACCGAGGATCAAATCGACTGGAAGCCTAGGTTTGAATATGCGACTCTCGGCACATTGAGGGGGATGTTACCATTGAGTTGTGACCGTGGTCTTACTCACTGTGCAATTCATGCTTTAGCGAAGGAAAAGTATAGCTCATGTTCATGTCTAGGGGTGGCAATCATTGACTCGATCCTGACATAAAGTTAGCAGGTTTGGGTTTGGTCTAAATGGGTTCGGATCATAAATAGGTTGATCCGACTGACTCGTTTATTTTATGGACCGGGTTTGGATTTGTACCTATAACCCGATTGACCCGACTTTACCCATTTACCAAATCGGTCATGTCAACCCAGCCTAACTCGACCCAACCCGATAAAACTGATCAATTGTATGGGTTCTGTTGACCCAACCCAAGCTAACCTACTTGACCCGATCAGATCCATTTATTAAACGAGTTAGACAGGTCAGGTTTGGATTTAAGTTTTTGACCCATTTGTTAAACGGATCAGATTCGGATTGGATGTTTTGTGTTTGTAGCTATATATCAACCCGACCTGACCACCCCTACCTCCCAATCAACAAAGAAAGGTGTAATACCCAAGATGAGAGGATGAGAGACGTCTAATGCTAAAAGCAAATTGGTCAGCCAGAAGAAACATAACTTGCGGTCTCTCTCTCTCTCTCTCTCTCTCATCTGTGATGTCATCCCCTGCTCTAGAAGGATAGGTTCTCCGAAGCTCTTGGTTCCTTAAATTCCGCATAATCCTTCCCTCTTCAAATTATTAAGATCCACTTTGCACTTTTCCAAACTTTGCCTTTACCAAGTCTAGAAATTAGGAAACAAAAAAATTCCATGTGCAAACCAGTTGCTGGCCCCTACCCTGTTTTACTCCATTGTGTTCCCCTTGGTGCTCAGCCATCACCATCTCTCTTAGTTCATTGGTGGTTATCGAAAGGTTGTCGGGAGTTTGCGTTCTCCATTACTTCATCAATAATCCTCGGAAACCCCACCCTTTTTTTTCACTCACCCATTGTCGGAGGTCATCGAAAAATCATGTAAAAATGTAAACTTGTAAGTGCCAGCTAGATTAATTTGTAAAGTCTCGGTGGGTTGGTATTCGAGACCTGGGATCGATTCCCGCTTGCATCGAATTAATAATTGATAGGGGGCTGCCTTAATCCTCCCACAGTGAGACGTCATGGGGTGCTAAAAAAAAATGTAAACCTTGAATCCGCATACATTGTTCTCCCTTCCTTTATTCCTTTTTGCTTGCAACCTTTCTCTCCCATGTTCTTCTCACACCCGTCCATCACCTTCTTTCTTACTTCAACATGGCAGTTTGCTTGTTAAATCATTAGGGGTCACTGGGAACCCAACCAACATTTTTGAGGAGCCCTCGCTAGAGCCGAAGGTCCAATGTAGGAAAGGAAAACTTTCGTTCGAGATCGTTGGAGTACGCCATTTTATGAAGACAAGAAATTGTCTTAGACGAAGCATTCAAACAAGGCCCAAGGCAAGGCCCATGC
Source organism: Chamaelirium japonicum (assembly GCA_947650365.1). Taxonomy (NCBI): domain Eukaryota; kingdom Viridiplantae; phylum Streptophyta; class Magnoliopsida; order Liliales; family Melanthiaceae; genus Chamaelirium; species Chamaelirium japonicum. The sequence goes on along the minus strand of OX393550.1, from coordinate 82,635,049 downwards.
AAGGTCGAAAGAAAGGCTTTTCATTCGACAATCTCCGACATACAAGGGATTGGGTGATAGAAAGGAGCAAGAAGAAGGGGGCAAGGCAAGTTGAAACACAAGGTCTTACATTCTACATCTTTCAGCGATTTTAACTAAGAGAAAACTCCCAACAACCTCAAGTAAAGCTAGGGATATCACAATGGACGGGCACAAAAAGAAGAAGTGAGAATGCAATGAGAAAGCAAGGTAAAGAGAAATGGTGTTGCTTTCACCAACCTCCGATGATTTGAATGAGGAAAATAAGATCATTGGTGACCTTCGATGAAACAAGGAAGATGGCGATGAACAAGCCAAAGAAGAAGGTGAAATACAAAGAGGAATATAAGGTCAGAGAACATATGCAATGCCTTGTGCTTGGAGACCTCTGATGATTGTAACGAGAAAAGGAAACTCCCAACGACATCTGGTGAAGCAAGAGAAACAATGATGGATGAGCACAAGAAGGAGGAATACAATGAAGAAAACAAGGTAAAGAGCAACCTCAATGATTTTATGTTTGGTAACCTTCAGTGATTTTAAGAAGGAAAACAAACTCACCATAAACCTTTAGTGAAGAAAGGAATGCGAAGATGAGAGGGCACAAGAAGAAGAGGGCAACACAAAGAGTAATGCAAGGTACGGGGAACAAATTAACTATGGGGGAATCTTTCTGTCGATCAATCCCCTGACACAATCATTCAATTATTCGATCAGTTAAAAGAAAACGATAAGAGAGAGAGAGAGAGAGAGAGAGAGAGAGAGAGAGAGAGAGAGAGAGAGAGAGCAAACACAAAGTTTGTTGACGAGATTCGATCATAGTCTACTCCTCGAGCAGTCAGTCGATACCTTGGAATCCACTATCTCTTGGAGAATTTAGCTACTCATACCTTGATAGGCCAAGGAGGCCTTTTACAAGTGGTCTGAAAGAAAAAAATATCAGGTGTATGAGAGAAGATCATAAATCCAATCTATCAAAATCCCGAACTCTGCACTCTAGAATTGACCAAAAATCCTTTCTGGTAATGTGATATGCCTATTTATAGATGATGGCATTTTGCAACTATCAGAGCTGACATGACAACATGTGATCAGTCCACATGGCGACGTGTGTCTAGCCCACGAGTCGGCCTCTCCTAGCGGGCTGACGGGTCTCCCAATGCTTGAGTTTGCCTCGTGGACCTCTTACGAACTGTGTGCTGGCTTGTGAGCCTTTGGGTTGACGTGAATCATTTTTTACACCCACAGTTACCCCCTTCCAGTTAACCAGGTGATCACCTAGTTGGCTGGGATCAATGGTGCAAAGTTGAAGCCTTTTCAGGATATTTCTGCATGTGGCCGCTGTAGATCGGCTCCTGGAGGTCGGTTCCGAAGGTGAGCTAACCGATCACTGACCGATTGACCGCAGACCATCTCAGAAGGAATGTATCAGAGATTGATAATGTCTGCTCACTGAAAGATCCCTATTTCTAGGGGGGAGAAGGCTACTGTCGGATGGAGAGAGAGAGAGAGAGAGAGAGAGAGAGAGAGAGAGAGAGAGAGAGAGAGAGAGAGAGAGAGAGAGAGAGAGCCCTATTTCTTTTTTAGACCAATCCGTAGCCAATCGGATTTGCAGTGATCGGTTGGAGAAGGTGGTGGTAATCAATTTTTAGTACAAATTCATCCGATCGGTTGAACAGAGCTACATTGCCGGATCTGAGAGAGGAGCAGACGACAACTGTGCGGCCGGATCCAAGAGGGAAATGGTTCCCTTTGAGATAGGATTGGTAGAGAGTGGGGGAGAGCGTGGCGACTGTGCAACTTTCGATCGGAGTCGAGGTCGAGGTCGAGGTCAACGTCTACTCCCATAGCAGTAAGTTGCTACCTTGGAATCCATTATCTCTTGGAGAATTTAGCTACTCCTCGACAGGATGAGGAGGGTTTGTACAAGTGGTATGAAAGAAAAGAAGATCGGGTGTATGAGAGAAGATCCCGAATCTGATATCCCGAAATCCACAACTCTGCACCGTGTAAACGATCAAAAGTTCTTTATGCTAATGTGATGTGACTATTTATAGATGTTGGTGTCTCTCTGACATGGCGATGTGTGATCGGTTCATTTGGCGACCTATGATTGGCCTACACGTCGGCCTCTGCTAGCGGACTAACGAGCTAAATGGGCCTCAAGCCGTCCTTGTGGGTCTCTCGCAAACTATGTACTGGGCTATGGGCCTTTGGGCTGACGTGGATGCCTTAGTCATTTTGTGCACCCACACGAATGCAAGGCGTTGCATTCGGAAACCACCGATGATTTTACAGAGAAAGCAGAGTTCTGGCAAAGCAAGAGAGATAGGGATGGGGCGCAATAAGAATGGAGGTAGGCCTAGGGATGGCAACTATGCGGTTTAAAATCGTGAATCGCGAAAAACCGCACCACATGGTACGGTTTTGGTTTGCCAAAATATAAAACCGTCACAGTGTGGTGCGGTGCGGTTTCGGTGTTGCGGTGCAGTTTTGGTTTTACTTAAAATCGTAAAAAATCGCACCGTTTAGACCATTATAATGTTAAACCGTGGTGCACCGCACCGCATGGTGCGGTTTCGGTTTTACATATGGTACACCATCACGGTGCAGTACGGTTTCGATGTGACAGTTCGGTGTTGCGGTGCGGTTTCGGTTTTATCTAAAATCGTACCGAAACCGCACCGTTGCCATCCCTAGGTAGGCCCAAGATGATGGGAAAACCCATAGAGGAAACCAAGGCAGGGGGCAAGGACCTTGCGTTAGGCAACCTCCGATGATTTTAAAGCAAAAGCCAGGAACACGGGAGCTTGTGCGAAGCAAGAGAGAACAAGATGGGTGGAAGATGTTGAACTTACTTTGAAGAGACCTCTGACAATACTAATGAGAACAAGCACATAGGTGACCCCCCGACGACCGCAACTGAAGTACGAAAGAAAGGCGACAAGTGGAAGATGGAAAAGGATGGCTCACATTTGTTTTGAACAATCCAAGAAAGAAAGATGGCATCCTGTGTTAAAATGTCAAGATTTTGGGGGCATTTTGAGCTAAAAAAATTAAAGCAGGGTAGAAAAGTTAGTGATCGACTATATATAATTAGGGCTGGCAATTTCGGACCTGACACGGTAGACCCGATACGAAGTTAGCGGGTCTAGATCAGGGCTAAATAGGTTCGGGTCGTAAACGGGTCGACACGATAGACCCGTTTAATAAACGGGTCGGGCCCAGGTTTAGGGTCTGGGCACGGTAGACCCGGGAAGAACCGTTTAATATTCAACGGGTCGTGTCGGGTCGGGTCTACCCGCAATCCGATACTGTTATATATAGTACCAACGGGTCTATCGGGTCAGGTCGGGTCGGGTCAACTGAATAGACCCGTGTGATAAACGGGTCTTACCGGGTCTTATCGGGTCTACCCGTTTCTTAGCGGGCCGGATACGGGTCTAGGGGTTTTGGACACGACCCGAAACTAGACACAACACGAACTCGACCCGTTGACACCCCTAGATATAATTCATAGTTTGTTGAAGGCAGCCCCACTCTAAAAACAACCCATGATTTACCAAGGGCATCCCCTGCAGCACCACACTCCTCTCTTTTCCTAACCAGCTGTTGATGCCCGTATAGCCGATGCCCGCCATCTCTATTGCTGGACATGTGCAGGCTGTCGTTCATCATCACCAATCTTGTGTAGACCGCCGCCAGTCCACCATCACCGGTCCCATTCGACCCACCAGCCCCTCCTCCTCCCTCCTTCCACTTCTTCTTACTCCTCCTCTTCTTCTTTCTTCCTTCTCCTCCTCTTTTTCTTCATCATACATTCAGAAATAGTGACTCAGCAATTGATAGTCGAGATCCTCGTGATCAATGGTAGCTAAATGCGACTGCAATGTTCGGGTTCTTTTTATGCATTCACACCCCCAACTCGGTGTGCGCTCTCCTCTTGAACTCCTTCCGAGGATACCTGCAAAAATAGATCTAGGCTCTTGTCGAGCCAAGGTCTGTCCGATGCATGTCACCACACGAATCTCTAAGAGGAGAAGAGGACTATGCAATCTGAGCTAATGTTTTTTTTCCTAATAGAAATCACATACCTCGATACCTAGTGTTCATGTTTATATATAGTGCGCCTCATAGGATCTCGTCAGTTATGGTAGATATGGCTCTGTAATCTCATGAGATTATATTGTGGATTATCCGCACCACATGCCTCAGTGTCCTCGGCCGAGCACTCATAGTTCTAGGGGTTCTACCTTGTACGGGTTGATCGTGTTGGGTTAGGATTGAGCTCGTCGGATTGGGTTAGGATTAGGGTTAGGATTAGGGTTAGGGTTGGGTTTTCTCAACCCAAGTTGGTCAGTTTCAGCAATATTAGGAGTTTGGTGGCCATTTTGGAAGTAGTAGTGAAAAATTAACCAGTTCAATACCTGGATTTGGAGGAAACTTCACACTTGCTTCATCTTTGCTTGCAGTCATAGGTTAGGCAGTTCTCTCTCTCTCTCTCTCTCTGATTCTTTCCTCTTTCAAGCTACCTTGGATCTCCTTAGTTCTTATCTAGGCCTTTTTAAATTGAGCATAATTCTGCTCTCTTCATACATCCTGGTTTGACTCACAAACCCCTTCTTCTGTACAAATCAAATTTGGTCTCACTCTCTTCTCTCTCTCTCTCTCTCTCTCTCTCTCTCTCTCTCTCTTTCCTCTCTCTCTCTCTCTCTCAATATCAATACCAATTTCTCTCAGTTTAGTTTTACTTTGTGTTTCCCTATTGCGATAAATAGCTATAGTTCCAAGGGATTCACCAACAGCAGAGAGATGGGCCTCTGCTTCAGCAGAGAGAAGGTATCCGGGCATGGCGCCGACGTGTACAATTCCCACCAGAGCCAGAGGCCATCACAGCCACAACCCAAGCCTTCACCCCACCACCAATCATCCCAGCCGCCGCCGCCGGCCGAGACCCGCTACGCCCCCCCCTCCCTCCTGAAGCCTTCTCCTCTGGCCCCGGCCCACGCCCCCGACACCATCCTCGGCAAGCCCTTCGAGGACGTCCGCTATCTCTATACCTTCGGGAAGGAGCTCGGCCGCGGCCAGTTCGGCGTCATCTACCTCTGCACTGAGACCGCCACCGGCGTCCCCTACGCCTGCAAGTCCATCTCCAAGCGCAAGCTTGCCGGCAGGAACGACAGGGAGGACATCCGGAAGGAGATCCAGATCATGCAGCACCTCACGGGGCAGCCCAACATCGTGGAGTTCAAGGGCGCGTACGAGGACCGCCACTCGGTGCACGTCGTCATGGAGCTCTGCGCCGGGGGGGAGCTGTTCGACCGGATCATCGCCAAGGGCCACTACTCCGAGCGGGCGGCCGCCGGCATCTGCAGGGCCATCGTCAATGTTGTACACATCTGTCACTTCATGGGGGTGATGCACCGGGACCTCAAGCCCGAGAACTTCTTGCTCGCCACCCGGGACGAGGGGGGGATGCTCAAGGCTACTGATTTCGGGCTCTCGGTTTTCATTGAGCAAGGTGATCTTCTTTAAATTCTCCATTTTTGCAAATTTTTCTTGAGAGGGTCACAATTGAAGAAGACCCATTTGCTGATTGTACTGCTAACACTTGCATTTTGGTTGTATTGCTCCAAATTGAAGCAATCTATCACTTAGGTTGTTGGTAGCTTTGTCTAATTTTCACACCAACCCAGATTTTGTCTTGCTGATTGGTTTAATAGTATGATTAATGCTATATTCTATAGTTATATACTTATATGATGATTCAAATTGTTAATTACACCCCATAGCTCTAAGAAAGATAAGTTGTTTGTGATCTTCTTGCATATGTTCTCAAGAATTCATTTTTCTGAATCAAGTCTTGGACTATTCTTGCGAAGAGAGTGGTGCTCTCCTAGGAATTCTGGAAATGCCCTATCGATGCCTGCACTTCGGCCAATGATGCTTATTGGTGGTTGTGCACCTAATGCATGGGTTGCAAGTTGCAACAAATATTCTATGTAAGTAGTATATATGCTCTGATACCAGTGTTGGATGCCCTCTCGTCCCAAAACCCGGATCATAGCGGGAGGTCCACAAAGGGTATATGAAGACACCACTGTCCAGCCCCTAGTCAATGTGGGACTAAACCCAACATATGACACTTAGAAGAAGGGATCAACTCATATCCACCATCAAATTCGTTCATGCCCCGGTACCCTTCTCCTTTCTAGCTTTTAAATTCAAATTGCACAGTGTGACGCTAGACAATCTCCAACTCAATCATGAAATATTGGGAGAGTGATTAAGCTTGAATATCACTATATTTTACTCTATAAAATACTAGTATGATGACTGAAATTCATGGATAAAGTTTAACTATGAGCCACAACTTTATGTCGGGAAACCAATATTATGTGATTCTAGAGCAAAAGTGCCTTGAAATTGTTAAGCAACACTGATAGACCTAATATTTCGCAATAAAAATCCACTTTCAATATCAAAGTCCTTCTGAACAGGTAGTAAAACAACAAATGTAAAAAAAAAAAGGATACAAGGTTACTAGATGAATTGTGCCTTGGCTTGATGGAATGGATGTCGGGTTGCTTCTCCGACTTAAAAAAAATTGGTTTCCCGCAACTGCTCTTCAAAGTATAAGTGAAGGAAATTATTCAATTTGGTAAAATTGCTGCGACCAATTTCAATTACAAGTGAAGAAACTTGTTTATGAATTTTATACTCATACATTGAATTAAACCAGAGTCAACCTAGGCCATGGATTCATTAACCTAACTTTTATATCTCTCGAAACCTAATTACAAAAATATAATGCACGAAAAATAAATAAAGCCTAATAGTGGGACAGGTGGACATGGTGGCATAGGGCTGGTTTTGTTCTCTCTACAACAAAGCGAACGAATGTGTAGATCCTTGTGAGGATGCAAGCTTTGATCTCTTTCTCCCTCTTTATCTTCTATTTCCTTGATTCCGGTCCTAATTAAATGGCGTCGTCATGGATATGACCAGCTGCTTATACTGCCCTAACCTTGTCTTTTTTTAGAGTTTCACTTGTAGGACTAGGAAGGCTTCTTTGTGAAATTGAACTCATGAGAAAATTAGCTTCTATCTTTTCGACATGGATTCCCTTTTTGTGTTGAAGCCATCTCTTCCATCTTTTCCTTTGATGAAATCCTCTTGTTCACATTTCTTAATCTTAAGTTTTGCTATGGGCCTTCACAAGGTTCTAAAAAGCGCTAAGCGCTAGTCGGGCGGTGGGGGAACCGCCTAGCGCCTAGGCGGGGCCTAGGCGGCACTTAGGCGTTTTGCCTTTTTTTAATTATTTTAATTATTATTTTGATATTATATAATATATATGTTTAAAAATTAATATAAGTTCAAGATTATCCCAAACAATTATTTTAAAGAACAAGTATATAACCATAATTCAAGATTGAGTGATTAACAAGAACAAAAGCAAACATGGTCCACCTTGCCAGCCTCAGCCCGCCTGGTCCGCCTAGCCAGTCTCAGCCCGCCTAAACCGCCTAGGCGGCTGCCTTGACCCGCCTAGTTCCGCCTGGGAGCTTGGCTACTTTTCTGAAGCACCTAGGGTCTAGGTAAGGTGGTGGGGGGCTGCCTAGCGCCTAGGCGGCCGCCTGGACCGCTTTTTAGAACACTGGGCCTTCATAGCCCACGTGGCCTATGGTTCCCATGGAAAATCCAATCGTTTATTTAAGCTTTTAACCTCACCCGTTCATTGTATAAATCTAGCGAGCCAGGGATTTTTTGGCACTTCTCGTCCTCATGGTAGTGCCAAATCTTGAGCTCTGGTATGAAACGGGTGTGGGAGAAAGGACTTTGGTGGATTTGGACGGCAAAATTTTGAGAACTTAAGAAGAAAAATAGATTTGAATTTGATTTGAAGTTACAATACAAACATGGTCTATAACTTTTGGAAAATAGATTAGATAGGGCATATAGTTAAGGAGGATTAAGACTACATGGATTTGGTAGGATTTTAAGGACTATGTGGGGAAAACATTATAGTATACTATTGATGTAATAAATTTTATAATAGAGGTTTTAAACTTTGGATAAGTCATTCTAGTCTCTGAAGTAGATCTAGGCTTATTGATGAATACGGAGGATAATCTAAACTAAGATATGTGAATATAAACAAGAAATAAAGTTAGTTAGAGGAAGGTGGAGAGGAGCTTCTAGGTGCTATATAATAGATCCATCCCTTTAAAACAATGGTATCTTGTAGATGACAGTGATAAGGCCAACATTTTATGGTTTGAAAATCTTGGGCAATAAAGAGGGCTCAAGCACACAAGATGAGCATAATAGGCATGAGGATGTTGAGGTGGATGTGCAATAAAACTAGGATGGATAAGGAGAGGAATGATTATACTAGGGAAATTGGAGTTGCACCAATTGAGGACAAAATGATTTGTATCGGCATAGACAACAAAGGGTAGAGGCAACCCCGATAAGTACATGATTATAGGTTATTGAAATGGGTCAAGAAAGAGGGGAAAAGATAAATTTTTTGATAAAAATTGTCAGAAAAGATATAAAAAAGCGTAATCTGACAACAAAGATAGTACATAACATGAACAAGCGTTGAAGACGATTCATAATATCAACCCTAAATAGATGAAATTAGGCTATAGGGGTATGCTATGTCTTTATTTAATGTTCTTGTAAAAGAAGTACATGGCCATTTAACATGTTACTTTAATTGTAAATGGTACATTATTTTTTATTTAAATTTTATTTTATTTTATTTATGTTTAGTACTTTACTTATTTATTATTAGTATTATTCTCGACAACAATCTTGGAGAGTTGATAGCCGGTCGAAAAATTCTTGTCCTTACTTAGTCGACCCAATCTTGATGGGGACTTGGATGATGATGATGATGATGAATCATTTAATCTGAACTAAGATCTATGAAGATTATCTAGTGTAGATGCAGAAATTTTAAGAAATAATGTATAATTCAGAAATAGTAGCATTGACAATAAAATAAAGACAAGGGATATGGACTAGAAGCGTCACACTTCTAGCGAGGAGCTAAGGCGCCACACCTTAATATTTACTAGTGTATCTCGAGGATCCGAGGCATCTCATCAAGGCAATTGCAGAGAGAAGAAAATTTTAGGTTTGATTGATTAAATTTGGTGGCCAAAGGCCACTATTTACATATATCAATGCTCACCTAAATTCATTATTATAATGGGGCTCGGGAAGCTGAACTCGAGTTCACCATTCAAATGGTGAACTCGAATGGAGAAGTTGCCACGTGTCCTGAGAAAGTCAACAATTACGGCTGGAGGTATTTATATATACACATATATGAGGATATATATATATATATATATATATATATATATATATATATATATATATATATATATATATATATATATATATATATATATATATATATATATAGATACCCAGCCGCAATTGTTGACTTTCTCAGGACACGTGGCATCTTCTCCATTCGAGTTCACCATTTGAATGGTGAACTCGATTTCACCAAACCCTTTCCCTATTATAATAGCGTTTTCACTTGGATCAATATAGTAATCCATGTGCAAACTACTCACATAGAGTTCTACCCTCCTATTTCCTTGAGCAAGGAGATTGCTTTTCCCTTTCGTTTGTCATAGTTCTTTGAATCCAATTAAATTTGAACAAAGTCCAAGTCAAATTGAAACTCCTAGTATAAAGGAATTTAATCATTTTTACATGGTTTTAAAGTCCAAATTAGTGAAATTGATCACTTTCCCAAGGATATGTAAACAATCGTTGGCCCTGGTTTGTCCTTAATTTGGACGATCAGATCCCCCCTTCTCTCCTAGCATAGGTCTTTCCCTCTTCTCTCTTCCTCTATATTCGGATCTCTATTGCATCAATATCTTTCTTATGTTTTAGTAAACCCTAAATATTGGAGAATCACTCTTGTAAAGCACGTAAATCAAAGTTCTTTTTTTCAATATTAATCTTTTCATAATAACTTTTTAATTTTATGTTTTCTCACATAAGGGCTACAAACGAGTTAAATTTTCTTGCTTTATTATTTAATAGTTATTTATTAAAGTATCAAAGAAGAAAGATATGAATTTCATGAACTAGGTGCTTATTATTAATGTTCAGTGAGGTTCTCAATCAAGATTGTATGTTTTTGCCAAGCCAAAATATTTGTTCTTATACTAAATGATAAGATGTCTATATTAGTGGGCTAAGTCTTCCCAAAAAATTACCCCCACAAATAGCTCTGTCGAACTTATTTATTTAAGGTTAAAAGCCAACGTCAAGCTTGATTTTTCAGGCTTGATTAATGAACAAGCCATTTATAAGCTACACTTTCTTATTTGTGCTAAATTAGTCTTGACTGTATAAATGCATGTTAATGTTTTAAATTTTGATTTCAGTAATGGTTTTAGATGGTTGAAAGCTGGAACAAGCCGTCAGATATCAAAATCATGGTTCAAAAACCCGGAAACTCAATTCGACTTGAAAGTTGACCGAGTCGGGTAACTCGGGCATACTCGAAAAAAACTCGACTCGGTCTGACTCGGTTATATATATATATATATATATATATATATATATATATATATATATATATATATAGACAAGTTCAAATACCTATTTCCAACTTCCAATGATAAGCAAAGTAAGACAAGTAGTAAATACTAAATAATAAAGATAGACATAAGTCATGAAACATAGACATGCATCATCATTTCAAATGAACTAAAGCAAGAGAAGTTCAACAAGCTAGTTCTAGGTCAACCCGGCCGGGTTACTCGGATCCCGACCCGACCCGAACCGGCCGAGTCACTCGGATTACTCGTCAGACATATCAAAAATCGGGTTTTTGGCGAGTTGACCCGAAATCCAGCCGATCCGGGTCAACCCGGTCGGGTTTCGGGTCAACCCATCGGGTTTAAAAACCATGATCAAAATGTTTTGATCTTTGCTGAAATTGATTGAAACAGATAATTGTTGATTGAGCTACTGACAATACTGTACTGAGAATTAAAGCATGCAAGATTTATGGCAAAAGCGGTGAAAGGCAGGAGAAATTGAAGCCTTGTCATTTTGTATCCTGCTTCGACCAAATTGTATACTTCAATCAAACATGCAATTTCACTTGAAATATCTCAGTTTCGGTCAAAATGTATGAATGTAATCCATAATGCAATGATTCTTCTTTTGGGAACAATTTTCTTTCTGCAGGCCTGAAAGCTGAAACAAAACAATTTGGCCAAAACTTTAGACTAGGAGTAGATATACCTAGTACCTACATAGTAATCATTCACTGGACCTGCTAATGAAACTTAATCTAATATGACCTGATAAACTATCAAATCCACTTGCAACATTTATGGGTTGGATATGGTTAAAGCAAGTTGTAAGCCACTGGTTGTTTGGCTTTGCATTTGCCTGGCTCACCCATATGGGTCATAATACAATGCATATAATCGACTTATATGATACTATTTCTTACCTCACAATATTATATAAGATACTTAAAAACTGTCTCCTTAACATATAACCACTGTAAAATAATACTTTCTCATTTTTTTTTCTGCTCTACTTATATCATGTTGTTGATATCAAACTTTTTGAATTTAGTGTGCAACAACAAGGTGATGTGTACTATTTGTTCATTATTATATGATTATTATGGAAATTTTAGAAAGCAAATTTTGTAAGATAAATATTAAGTCGAACTGGTACTGGTTAGTTATGTGTGAGTGTGTATGTCTAACCCACTGGGTCCCATTGTTGGGTAGGTACAGGTTGGGAAAGGTTGAGGCATCTCGGTTTTAAGTACATACACAATTTCTGGCTGTAAAAATAAAATTTAGTTAGCAAGACAAGCTATAGATCTAAATTCAAGCAAGACAAGCTATAGATCTAATAAAAATAAGCAAGACAGAATTATATGATTATTCTTGAATTGATGGTCAATAATTCCCCAATTCAATCAATTTTTTTATATTGGATCTCATAATAGAAGAATGGCGAGATAGGATGCGTTGTTGAGTTTGGTATGTGGATGAGTGGAGGGGTGCCTTGAATTGTAGTTTAATCGCGACATCAACTTCAGAAAATAATAAGAAACGTCTTGACATATTTTATGGATTAGAACTTGAGGCAAGAAAAGTGGCGTGTACATGAGCGCCAAAGCGATGATAATTTTGAAGTGGGAGCAATAGAACTACACATGATAGGGTTAGGAATGAATCGAATGATCGCATCAAAAGGCATATGGTAACTTACTGATTAAGGTTGAAACAATAGAAAATCAGATGGTATAAATGTCTGGAAAAAAATACGGAGAAACCTTCGCAAGGAAGAGGCTTGATTAAGTCGGTTGACAAGGGAGGGCTAGACTTGATACTATTTTGATGGATTTGTTAAAAAAATATGAAAAATCCTTAAGTTTTTAGGAAGGTAGATTTTAAATATGATTAAACAAGATTCTTAAAGCCATTTGTGGATGTTTGAGATAACTTTTTGATGCAGGACGGATGAGGGGTCTCGCCAAAATATAAGTATCTTGCTCTTAGTAAAGGATATAGGTTTAGTATTGTGCAGATTTTGTTCGCAGCATGATAGGTTTTGGTTGTTTGACGAGTAGGATCCAGGGATCGGTAAGGTTGTCAAGGCGCTATGACGAACCTAGGTTTCCTTCAAGGCGCCTAGGCATTGTCGTATGTTTGTATGTATACATGGATCTAATATGTCATAGCCCATAACAAATTTTAGTATGTAATCCATTATTATGTGTTAGATGTAGTCATACTTTAGTCCCATATGGTCTGTGGTATTGTAATGGGTAGCGTTACGTAATATGATAATTACGAGTATTCTCTCCGGAACCCTAGTCTCTCTCTCTCTCTCTCTCTCTATATATATATATATATATATATATATATATATATATCTCGTAACATGGTATCTAAGTATGTTTGCTTGGCCTAGGGGTTTAGAGTTCTCATCTTCGGCCCCAGCCTCCTTGGCCGCTGCCGGCGACCTCGAGGAGGCCGAGAATAATAAATTATTTTTCTTCAGTCCTTTTTGTTTCCGGTACGTCCTCTTTCTCGCTGAAGTTTTGGAGCCCAAGGTTGTCTTGCTTCTCACGGGTGATTTGTCTCGGGATCGTGATCTCTATAAGGGACTCTTCCGCGACGTGGATCAGGATCACATAGTGCCCATTATTTTAGAATTCCGCAGCCAAACATGATCATGTGCGCGATCGCTCGCGACCTCGCGAGAGAGATCTTACTTGACGCCCTACATATGCATCACCAGCCCACGATCCCATCGATTCTGATGAGATTCAACCCCAATCCGACAGTGGAATTAACGGATCTTCTGTTTGGCAAATCTAACCAACTGCAAACTAAGATAACAAGCACGTAGAAAATAACCAAAAAGGATAAGAGACCAACGATATATGTGGTTCACCCAAACTCGGGCTATGTCGACGGGGGAGAAAGAGATATTCCACTATTTCCGGGGATACAGAACCAATATGCCAGAGATACATATAGATGGCTTTGTAGTCCAAAATCCGAAAACTCGACTTGAACCCGACCGAAACTTCGGATATGGGTCTAAATTCCGTATGTAACCATTTGCTTAATGGTATCATTTGTATGTTTTGTTTTTTGGATGATGCATGTGACACTAACTTTATATTTTGTAATGGATGATAAATGTGTGTGTTTTGCTAGCGTTTTGTAATGGACAATGAATACGACACTTGCATAATGTTGTTAGCGTTATTTTTTTGTAATGGATGAATGACACTAGCTTTGTATTTTTTTGTTGTATTGGATGTAAATCATATAATGAATGATGAATATGGTCATGTTTAATTTTCAAACTATTCACTATTCATATTCTAGCACAAAATATATATATATATATATATATATATATATATATATATATATATATATATGAGAAACAAGTTGCTACCTTCGAAAGCAGCGTTATTCGCTACTTTGACAAATCGCTGGTAGCTATCAAAGTCATAAACGACGACAAAGGTTATTCGAACTTACAATCGGGAGGTGCTAGAAGTCACCGGAGGTGGTCGCCGGCTGCGGATGTCGTCGGAGGTAACCGGATGAGGTGAGGTGATGAATGGACGGCTCACAATGGAAGTAGTCATCGAAGTCCTCTATCAGTGGACGTCGACAGGTGGTGTCAGCGGAGATCACTGGTGGAGGTGATCGGAGGTTGTTGATGTTGCTTTTGGTCGGAGATCACATGTTGCTTTTGGCTCGTCCGTGATCAGTGCTTCCTAGATCAACAATAGTATCAGTGCTTCCTAGATCAACAATAGTACAAGGCAACAAGGGTTTGACCGATAACTAATAACAAGAAAGATGGTACCTCCTTCATGGTTATCCAAAGCCCTTTGGCATTGTTCTCTAAACACTTCGTACAAGAGAAATCAACTTGAGAAATCGCACAAGAGATCGACAACAAAAGATCGTTACAATGGAGTACCAGGAGAAACGACGAGAAGTCCTAGTACAATAGAATCCGACGAGAACCCAAAGAGAGAACCCACTCTCTTTATTCTTTTCCTCTCTCTCTCTCTCCCCTCTTCTGTCTTTCTTTTTCTCTTTCTTCTCTCTCTTTTCTTTTTTCCTATTTGTTGGACTCGGGATTGGCTTCATATGAAAGGAAGGGGCATCGCACCCAAGCGGGACACGGCTCCCTCTTCTCTCGTGAAGCATAAAACAGGATGGGCACCCCATTTATTAAAAGTCATACCGTAACATTATACACCTTGGCTTTTAAATACCAGTCACTCGAAAGAACAACTTGAATCTTATAATCATCATCCTAATAAGACCCCTTCCCCATGGGGCTCAACTATCTCAGCTCTGCACTGCTGCACAAGTCACGAACTTGAGTCTGGCCCGAATCCGCTCTTTTGGCCTACAACACTGCCCTTTTGGAAACTTTTCAAAATATTTGTCTCTGAAAAAGTCATCCCGGTAGACCGCTTGTTTGCTACATGACCATCTCGAACAACACGCCTCCACCTTGTTGTAGAGACCACATGAACTCCACCTACAATGTAACAATGGTGTTCCCAATTAATCAATATTAATTATCGCACTTCTCCCCCTTCATCAAAACCATAACAACTCGTGTTACCTTCATAACTCCACTTCTTGCTAAATAACCATATCCCTTTGAATTCAGACATCGAGTGAAATCAAATTCCTACGTATCTTCAGTGTATACCATTCACCACCTAGAGTACATATTGCTCCATCAATCATCTTGATTTTTACTGCCCCCACACGAGCAATTTTGCACGCTACATTGTTTCCCAACCGAACAATATCTTCCTTTTTGGCCTCGAAGGAATCAAATCAATATCGCCCGGATCAAACATATGGTAAGAAGATTCTGAGCCTAGAATCCACTCATCTGAAGAAGTGTCAATACTTTGGACAATTTCTTCATAAGTGACCATGCTAATTGCAATACGATACTGAGGCTTATACTTGGGCTTTGATCGAAACCTTTCCTTGTTTCCATCACACTCCCTTGATCTCCCCTGCTTTATGCGACCAACACCTCCCACTGTGACGAGTTCAAAGATTTCCATCTTGTTTTTTCATTCAGCAAACTACTTGTAATTTGGTGCATAGTGACAACCCCATTTGGCGTAGAGTTGCTCAGAGATACCACCAAAGCTTCCAATTTTCTGGCAGGGAACTCAGTAGTAACAAAGTCTGCAAATTATCATAAAAAATCGTCATAGAAGAAAGATGATTCACAATACTCTGAACTTAGTTTAGATGTGATGTAATAGAACCGTTTATATACTTCAAGTTCATAAGCTTTCTAATCAAGAATGTCTTATTTCCTGTAGTCTTTCTCTCATACAATCCCTCTAACTTCTTCCATAGAGTATGTGTTGAAGTTTCATTAGACACATGGTAAAACATATTGTCATCTAGCCATTGCCGAATGAATCCAATAGTCTTTCAATCAAGTTTCTTTCAGTCTTCTTCGTTCCTACGCTTTCGTTTGGCATCATCACCTCATGCATGTCCTTACAATACACCACATGCTCTATCTTAGCTTTCCAAAACATCAAATTGCTTCCGTTCAAGCTAATCATGCGGATCGAACTTGTCTCCATTGGTTTGCACCGAACCAAGCTCGCACTTTGATGCCACTTGTTGGGATTCGACCCCTTATCCTACAGTGGAATTAAATCGTTTTATTTGGCAAACCAAAACCAACTGCAAGCCAAGATAGCAAGCAAGCATAAAATAGCCGACAAAATACAAGAGTCTAACGATATAGGTTATTTACCTAAACTCAGGCTACGTCTATTTAGGGAGTGAGAGATATTCCACTATTAATCAACAATAGTACAAGGCAACAAGGGTTTGACCTATAGCAAATAGTAAGAGAGATGTCACCTCCTTTGTGGCTATCCAAAACCCTTCACGAGGTTCTCCAAACACTTCAGCACAAGAGAAATCCACTTGAGAGATCGCATGAGAGTTCAACAACAAGAGATCATCACAAGGGAGTACCAGGAGAAACCACAAGAAGTCTGGTTACAAGAGAATATGGCATGCACCCAAAGATAGAACCCGCTCTCTCTCTCTCTCTCTCTCTCTCTCTCTCTCTCTCTCTCTCTCTCTCTCCTATTTGTTGGACTCAGAATCGGCTTCATATAAAGGGAAGGGGCGCCGTAACCAAGTGGGATGCTGTGTCCCAAAAGGACATGGCCCCCTTTTCTCCCGTGAAACACAAAACCGAGTGGCTCCCCCATATATTAAAAGCCATACCCTAACACTTTCACCTACATTGAAGTTTCAAAATTTTCTGATTTTTGATGGATGTGCTATTTATGGTAAGGTAATCATCCACACCAGAAGTCAAGAAATTTGGAAACTCTAGGCGTATTAATTATGATATTCAAGTCAACGGTTAAAATGGATGGCCAAGAAAGCTTCTAACATTTGATGACTCTAAAAGTTTTAGAATGTGTTGATTTTTTGGTGGTGCTATGATCTATGGTTAGGTGTTCATACTCATGAAAGATTAGAAATTTTGAAACTTCAATTTAGGTGAAAAACTATAGTAATTATATGAGTAATCGTAAGGTCCGTAACATAAGGAACCATATCCCTTCCCCATAGATATATGTATCTTTTGACGAATTCAACCCAACGGAGAAGATAGAGAAGATACTTACATGCCAAAACATATAAAAGGAACGGATATGTAACGCATGTATCAATATGTTGTCACGAGATCAAGTCATCGGTGATTCACATTAAAAACAATCAACTAACAAAACTGCTTAAGAAATTTTTGCAATGCATTAGATATCAGTTATGTATAACTTATATTGTATTATCCACCCAAGTCCACCTTAGATCTCAGAAATCTATAATTTGCCCCAAACAAAGGGCCTCCTAACTTGTCGTTTACCAATGATCCACTTCTACCTGTGTTTTGATTGTTGGATCCTCCTTGTGCTCTCCAGCTTCATTAACCGTCATGCAAATCATGCCTTCTTGGTACATGTGGCCTGCTTCATTTAAGCTTGTATATTAACAGAACCCTTTTTTGATCTGTTGGTCATCACATCAAGCTTCTACGACACTCGCTACTCTGCTGTTATCTTGTATATCTACTGACCTTCTATGCAATCCTTCCAGGGAAAGTGTACAGAGATATTGTTGGAAGTGCTTATTATGTTGCTCCTGAAGTTTTACGGCGTAATTATGGCAAAGAAATAGATATTTGGAGCGCAGGTGTTATTTTGTATATTCTTCTCAGCGGTGTTCCTCCTTTCTGGGCCGGTAAGGCAAAGCCTTGTAGCAATATTATAATTTAGGCCATGAAAAATGTTCTAGTATTTGCGTTGGAGAGCACTCCGTCATTTTGTCTGATAACTGGATGTGGTTGCTTTGCAGAAACGGAGAAAGGAATATTTGATGCTATCTTGAAAGGAGATATTGATTTTGTTAGTCAACCGTGGCCGTCCATATCAAGCAGTGCTAAAGATCTGGTCAGGAGGATGCTGACACAGGATCCGAAGAAAAGAATTACTTCCGCACAAGTTCTTGGTCTGAATATTTTTGTTTACAAATAGTTCTCTATCTCTTCCCCTTCCAAGTATGATATCGTCTGTTCAATCCGTTTGACGGAGAATCTAATATAATGATGTGACTGATTTTTCAGAGCATCCATGGATTAGAGAGGCATCCGATAAACCAATGGACAGTGCAGTTCTTTCTAGGATGAAGCAGTTCCGGGCAATGAACAAACTCAAGAAGATGGCGCTGAAGGTTGGTTTTTTTCGAACAAGTTGTTGAACTGCATGTTTGTGTTGCTGTCCTGACGAGTTCTGCGCAACTTTTAGGTTATTGCTGAAAATCTCTCCGAAGAGGAGATCAAGGGGCTGAAACAGATGTTCATGAATATAGACACCGACAATAGTGGTTCCATCACATACGAGGAATTGAAGGCGGGACTGGCCCGAATCGGGTCGAAGCTCTCAGAGGCCGAAGTAAAGCAGCTCATGGATGCCGTAAGATGATTTTTTAAGTTTTAGCTTCGCTCCGTTCTGTTTGTCCGACGATATTTCCCAACACTATGGTATGCGGTCTTCTTTCAGGCTGATGTGGATGGAAACGGGACCATCGACTACATAGAATTCATCACCGCCACGATGCATAGGCACAAACTAGAGAGAGATGACCATTTGTACAGAGCCTTTCAGTATTTTGACAAGGACAGCAGCGGGTGAGTTCTACGGTCTATCCGAGTCTGGACTTTTACTCGAGTCGTCTCACATTCTTATTACCATGTTCGCATACAGATTTATTACGAGGGATGAATTGGAATCAGCTATGGACGAGCATGGGATGGGTGATGACACCACGATCAAGGAAATAATATCGGAGGTCGATACAGATCATGTAAGTCATTTCTGGTTTCAAGGTTTGAGGATTATATCTTGTAGAGTGAATGCGGCTGCGACTGATCATACACATTCAAATCTAGGATGGGAGGATCAACTACGATGAGTTCTGCGCGATGATGAGAGGCGGAATTCAGCAGCCGATTACGGTTATCTGATGTCTGATACGGAGCGTCGTGTAATGTGTCGCTCACCGATGCTGATAGAATGGCCCACCGATTCGATCAGGTCATGGGCCATGACGGTGATGAAGGGTGAGGTATTTCTTCGAGGTTGTCATGATCTTTTGCGATCGATTCGTGTCATTCACAACAGCGCTCGATTCCACATTGTAGCACGTTAGTCTGCCTACCAGAGTGAGCTGTCTTGTGTATATTTAGGGCTTGGGTTCTTCTTATAGGTTCCATTTGTATGATGCTCTTGGTGGTGAGCTTTGCTGCCCAAAGAAGAACGAGGGTTGTCTAAATGGTTTCTTTCCTGCTTGTTCAAAGTTCAAACATCTGAAATTCTCATTATTACTCGCTATAAAGTTTTTTTTTTTTTTTTAAATTTGGTTGGAATGGGTTAAATATTACTCGCTATATAGCTTTTTTTTTTTTTTTTTTTTAACGTAATTGTGTTTAGACCCATAAAAAAAAAAGTGTGTGTGTGCGCGTGCTGCAGGGGGGTGGGCGGGCGGATTACAGATTATGGCTGAGCTCGGAGTGGGCCAGCAACAAGTGAGAAGGCGTGCAGGCACTTGATGAGGATTTGGGTGGCCTCGTCGTGTTCGGCCAGGGGGATCTCGTTGCGGAGGCAGCCGATGTCCTTGTCGGCGGCGGTGGGGTGGTTGCTGATGCCGTCCTTGAGCTGGTGGAGGAGTGGGTACTCGTCCCACACGAAGGCCCAGCCGGGCCAGCGGTGGGCCCGGATGTGGAGGTCGTTGGCGGGGTAGAAAACGAGAAGGGTCGCTGGAGAGGATCAGAGAGTGTGTGTGTTGTGTTGGGGGAGGGGGGGTGGGCAATTTAGTCAAATACAAAATTTCAAAATACATGTTATACCCTTATTGCCTTATTTCGTATATACTTTTGGGTTATTTTGACTTTGCCCCCTAAACTTTGCCTTGAATTAGACTTTACCCCCCAAAACTACCTGTTCCGTCAGCTCACCCCCCAAAACTCTTTTCCGTCAGCTCACTGTCTCTTAGATCAATAGCTGGTAAGCTTGTAGACGCACGAATTTCGTATGACCCGGACCTGACTTACGTGTGCCAACGCGGATGCAAACCCGACGCGCAGACCCGACTCGCACGCACCAGTGCGGACCCGGACCCGATTCGCACCCAGCAAAAGAGGAGCGGACCCCACGCTTAAAGGGGGGGGGGGGGGGGGGGGGGGGGCCTACTAGGGTCCGAACCCCATGGGGCCGGCCCTACTAGGACCCGAACCCCATGGGGGGCCGGCCGGCCCTGCAAGGAAAGAAAAGAAAAGGAAAGAAAAGAAAAGAAAGAAAAGAAAATGAAAGAAAAGAAAAGGAAAGAAAAGAAAGAAAAGGAAGTAAATACCGCCATGCGCGGGGGGAGGTTGCGTATGATGTCTGCACACACGCGGATCTGCGCCGATCCCTCGATCCGACGCACAAGAAGAAGCGCCCGATCGCCATCGATTTCGTGCGCAAAATCCAGCCATAATTGCCCCGCCAGGAAAGGAAAGCGAATGAAGACTTATTCCCCTCATCAATGGATGAATAAATCTTGGGTAATTATGAGGGAGATATTAAAGGGATTTTAAATTAAAACTTCCCATATCTCTTCCCCCCCCTTTGCCTATAAATAGAGAGGGTGGGGGAAGGCTCAAGGTGTGGATCGGTTGAAGACTGAAGACGAAGCGCGGGAGCTCTGCGGAAGAGGAGACACTTCTTCATCGACCCAAGGCTTCACGAGGCACGGGCAAGCCTGTCCCGCCGGGATCGGCTTAGTCCATTGAAAGCCCTCATCAACGTGAAGACCCTTGCACACGAAGATCAAGACTTCGACTCCGTGCACGAAGAAGAAAGCTCGGAGAAGAAGACCCTTCGACTCCGAAGACGCCAGAAGCAAAGGCCGGAGAAGAAGCTCGGAGCGGCACTACCCCGTCAACTCCAACAAATCCTCGACCCCGATCGATCAAGCTCCAAAGCCCGGAGGAGAGAAACAAAGCGTCATCAACCCGTCGCCTTCGACAAACGTCTGCGCCATCCACGAAGAAGAAAGTCTGGAGCAGACCGCCTGAAGCGTCGCTACCCCCGTCGTCTTCATCAACAAAAGCCAACGCTATAACCGTCACACGGAGACCGTCGCTACCCCCGCCGTCTTCACCAACAAAAGCCGACGCTACAACCGTCGCACGGAGATCGGTGCTACCCCCACTATCTTCGAAAGTGTTCTTCGACTCCGATCATGCCAAGGAACCCCAGAGAAGAAGAGAAGTCCAGCCGACACCCAAACCGTCGAAGCACCGGAGAAGTAACCCACGTCGTTCGAAGAAGAAGACCGAGTTGACCCTGAAGCTCAAGCCTTCGCAAGAAGCCAGAGCAAAGCCCCAGTAAAGCCCGCGCTAAAGCAACGCAAGTGCCAAAGCCAAGCTACTACGCCGGCCATGAGCAAAAGCACCGCACGTTCTAGCCGATACGACGCGAAGTCCGGAAGAACGAAAGCATCACAAGTCCCTCCCGGCTACGTCCAAGCGCAAGCGCCGAAGCAAAGCAAAAGCCAGAGCCACGCCGGAGCCAAGCCAAAGCCAAAGCCGACGCCAAAAGCACGATCGACGCCTCGAACCGACGATCAAGGACGCCGAGGTTGAGCAAGGAGCGAGGAAGACACGAAGACCGAGGAACGAAGCTGAAGACCCCCTAGCCGAGGAAGCGCGAAGCACGGAAGGGACCAAAGAAACAACGAACATTCCTTAGCCTCTCAAAAACTCTCACCTTGTAAAACCCCTGTCCTGGGCAACTCCTTCAGAGCTCTCGCACGAACACCACGTGGAGACGCGGATCAAAGGGATCCTCCAGAAGATCTTTCCCACAATCCCCTGATCAAAACTCGCCGCAACCCGGACTCGCTACACCCGAGCCACCCGGGTCCCGGCCACACTTGTAATCTCGTTTTGCGCAATAAAGACGACCCATATCTTTTCCGCGCATACAAAGCTGACGGAACAGTTAGTTTTAGGGGTAAGGCCTAATTAATGAAAGTATAGGGGGTAAAGTCTAATTCAAGGTAAAGTTGGGGGGTAAAGTCAAAATAACCCTATACTTTTAAAGCGCGGGGCCCACCGAACGGGGCTGGAGGAGATCCGAACTCTTTTCAAAATGGTATTGTTATCATAGTACGATTTTGTTCCAATCTCCTTAAAGAGGTTGGATGTTTCCGGTCTCTCTCATTGGTCCAAGGGCTTTTGGTCATTTCACCATGATAAACAGTATGAAATTACAAACATACCCTTGGAATGAACAAATGAGAGAGACCGGGAACATCCAACCTCTTTAAAGAGGTTGGAACAAAATCGTACTCGTTCGGTAGTTCAGAAGGTAACTGGTCCTCCCCCGTTGTTTTCCCAAAAATATATGATAAAGCTTTATTGCATGGGGATACCGATTCACCGCACTTCATCAGATTTTATTTTATATTTTTACGTGTGGGGCCCACTCTTCTCCTCCAATCCACGCATGCCACCTCACCATGTGCTAGGCCTAGCGCCGCACAGGGTAGCCGCCAAGTATTGTTCATTTTTTGGTGGTTTGATAGGAGGTATAAAGAAAGGCCCAATAAATTTTCTTAGGGGGGTTTAGTGGGCTGTCCCTGACAAAGAGATCGATTAAGTTAAAAGACTTTGAAATGCTATGGATGAAAATACCCTCAACAACTTTTTAAATTTTCTTTTGCAATGTCACTGAACTAGCAAACCACCAACCACCGAACCAAAGCCTGCCACTGCTCGTTGCCGCTGAACCGAACGTAAACCTAAACCCAAGATCTATGGGCCATGGGATGAACCCTAGACCTGGGATCAAAACCAAACCCAATCGAATCCCGTATCTTCTTGTCTCCGCTGCTCGCCATCGTCGAGCAGTGGCGACGAGCAACTACCACTTGAGGTCACGCCTATCGTCGCCGCCACCTCTGCTGCTCACGCCCACCTCCACCATCTGGTCACGCTCGAGAGAGAAGGGAGGAGTGCAATAAGGGCATTTTTGTAGGATTTTGTGTTCGACAATGCCAAATATCATTGTAATAGACCTTGGTTATTTGAATAATAGGCATCGCATATTTTTATAGCTTACTCAGTTGTTATTTACCACTTGTCCTCTGAGTTATGTTAGGTGACTCAAGTGTTTGATAAGATCAGTACACAAGAGATTTGAGTGCGTCAGTTCACACATCTCAGAAGGTTCGTAGTCAATAATCGGATTGAACACCCAATTTGACAGACTGTAACACTCTGGTCTTCTCATAATGGAGAGATAGTCTATCTCGGTCATTGGAATAGTTGACTCTAAACCATACGTGTTGGTGTGTGTTGAGTGCACCGAACGAAATCGAGAGAGTAAACCAAGTCTAATAAAGTTGTCGCTAAGACTATAGTCACTCTTCTACTTGTTGACAAAACCTTAAATCTCAGGATGTCGTTTGGACTCTGGATTTGGTACTTGTCACTTTAATCTGCCAAACAGTGCGGTCTATCCCAGATCTAAATCTAGATAGATTGGGTGGCTTGCACTAGATATTGGAGAACGGAGGCATGCTTGGGAATTCCTCACTCTTTGAGGGGAGTAAGGTGTCTCCTTGAATAACTTCCATGAAAGACTGATCATCAAGTCTGGCCAGTCACTTCTAAGTAAAGATGATGATCACAAGGACTTGAAAAGTTAGGACTCAAGCGGGTGTACTATACTGGGAGAGACAGTCTTTTGATCCTTGATAGTTTCACGGACATCGGAAGTATGAGGGGTTAAGTACAACACAGTGGAGAAGGGTTCTTGCATAATATCCAAGGGACCACAAAGTGCAGTCGTGACCTAGTAGTGATTATGGTCATGGCTAACTAAGGATGGTGTGATCATGAGATAGTCGCACACATCTTCAGTTGGAGCCGTCCATCTCCTAGCCTATTCATATAGATGAGCTGCTCGGTCCTAATGCCTTGTTAGTATATGGGGAGGATTAAGGTTTACTTGAGTCATGTTTCAGACCGGACCTTCTAAAGTTCATTCCATGGGGTATCCTAGTTGGACTAGGAATCCCAAGTGGCACCACTAGTAGGCCCCACTAAGGTCACTTAAGTGGGCCATGCTCCATAAAGCGTGATAAAGTGTAAGTGGTTATGCCATATCGGATGTGCACATGAGATGTGCATCATCGGACCATGCAATAGAGAAGGAAGGGATCTAAGATTGACGATGATTCCCTCCCCCTCAGGGATTAGTCATCAAGTGGTGCAAGCCACATAGTGGTCGGCCATATTAATGGAGAGAGATGGGATACACCTTTCTCCATTAAGTGGCCGGCCATGTAGGGCCCACACCAAGTAGTGGCCAACCTATTAATGGAGAAGGAATTCCCTCTCTCCATTTATAAAGCCCGCCCCCTCTTGGATCCCTATCTTTAGGGATTTCGGATAAGGGGGTTGGGAGAGCCTTATTCGTTCCCTCATCCCTATCTCTATCTCTATCTCTATCCTTATCTTTAGGAATTTCGGATAAGGGGGTTAAGGGAGCCTTATCCATTCCCTTATCCTTACCTCTATCTCTATCATTATCTCTAGGGATTTCGGATAAGGGGGTTGGGGGAACCTTATCCATTCCCTCATCCCTATCTCTATCCTTATCTCTAGGGATTTCAGCTAAGAGTTAGGAGAGCTTTATCCTTTTCCTTATCCCCATCTCTATCTCTTGATGATGGGCCTTTATAAACCCTAGCCGCCCCTCCCATGGTTTCTTGATGATGCAAATTTTGGCCAAGGAGAGAAGGGGAGAGAAGAGAAGAAAGGCCGGGAGAAGAGAGAGAGAGGAGAAGAGAAGAAGAAGAAGGAAAAAGAGAGGCACCTTGCACGGAGTTTTCCTTGCGGGAGAGGAAGGACATGGATCTGAAAGTCGGCTCTCACAAGCCATCCAAGCTCATGATGAAGATAAGAATAGGAGATGGTATCGACGGGTTGCGAGGTGTTCTTGCTTCATCAACAAATTGATCTTCTACCAAGATAAATTTGTGCGGCTCTTCACCTTAGCCTTTCATAAGACCCGAGAGATAATTCTCTGATGATCTTTAGATTGTTGTATGCGCTTTTAATTTGATTGAAATCTATCCGTTCACGATCTAGAAAAAGAATATAGCACGATCACAATCTGTATTGAATTTCGACACGTGAATTGCTTCCGCCGCATGCTCTGATGCACCAAACCAACAATTTTTGGATTTCTGTAAAAGATCAAGGACCTTACATTAACTGGATCTTTTGCGGGTCCTTTTCGTACCAGCAATATGTTCATATCGCTTGGACTTGTCACACATTATTTTTTTATGATGCACAATCTTCTTTTCTCATTTTCAACAGAACTAATAGCCTTTATGATTATTTTTTGGGGGACTTTGTGTTAGGTCCCTGATAAGAGGTCGGTTTAGTGTAAAGAGCATACAACAAGATGGGTTTGCACCAGATCCCCAGAAAAAGATGTTTTAGAGCAAGTCCCTCCATTGACATTTCTCTTCATTTAACTGACAAAACTGCCCCTAATACTAAAATCATAAATGTTACCAATATGCACCATAGCAAATGTACTCTTTATTATCGAAATTTTATACTTTACTATAGTGAAATCAATGTAGCAATTTTTTTTCGGAGAAATCTTGTTTTAGAATTTTTTATTTTTTTGCTACAATGAAATCATTGTCACAAATGCTACTCCTTAATACCAAAATGTTACTCTTTGTACAGTGAAATCACTGTAGTAATTTTTTTTGAGAATTTTTTTTCATTTTTTTTGCTACACTTAAATCACTGTAGCAATTTTTTTTTGAGAAATCTTGGTTTTAAATAAAAATTTGATACAATTAAACCGCTGTAGTAAATGTTACTCTTTATTACTGAAATGTTACTTTTTTATGTGATTTCCTTATACAGCTGAGTCTAGTGGTAGAATGGATATTTTACAAACGTTTTAGAGGTAAAAATAGATATTTTCCAAATGAAATGATCTATCACTAAAGCATTACTTTGCGGCTCATTCTCTGAATTGGAATCAGGATTTTTCAATGTGGGATTTACCAGATTTTATAGACGAGGCAGTTTCTACAAATATAAGTGCTTCTCTTGCAGACTCCTTTCCTGAGAACCAAGTCTATCAAAATTGTAATCCAAATCTTTAGGTTCGGGGCGCCATTAATAGAACCCCATGGTTTTCCGCAAATAAAAAGATTATATTAGCATTCTTCTTCTTGTTCTATGATTGACAAAAACTGCTTGGGTTAGGTCCTATACCTTTTTTTTGTACATGGAAAGGGGGGGTCGCCACCAGACACCAAAGACTGTTGCGCATCGGACGAGACGGAGCCCGGCATAGAGAAGGGTCGATGATGCGAATACGCGGCCCGGCGCCGCAGGTCCTCGAAACGTCCGATTCTATCGACGCATCCCATACTGCACCGATCCGATACGACACAAGACACACAGTAAACTCACAGACAAAAGGGACATAAGATTTTACAGAGGTTCACCCCAACCGGGGCTACGTCCTCTCTCCAACAACGACCACCTCTAGGAATCCACTATAAAGAAGATAAACAGGATTACATTCGATGACACTCCATACCTTCTAACAAATCCTCACATATCTTTTCACCACAAAAGACGACCATGTGCATAAACAGAGACCAAACTATCTCCAACATGCACCAACGGTCCTCCGGAAAATCACCAAAT
The DNA here is from genome assembly GCA_947650365.1 of Chamaelirium japonicum. Lineage (NCBI taxonomy): Eukaryota > Viridiplantae > Streptophyta > Magnoliopsida > Liliales > Melanthiaceae > Chamaelirium > Chamaelirium japonicum. The sequence goes on along the minus strand of OX393550.1, from coordinate 82,608,097 downwards.
AGAAAAGACCAAAACTGAACATACTACATGATAGATGGAGAAGAAAGATCTACCTTTTTGTACGCTCGTTCTTCCACAGATATGACTGAACAGATCGCACATGGCAATATCCATAGAGATAACCCTTACGGGTTCCACAAAAGCCATGGTTTTGATACTCACCAGTCACAATCTGTCAGATCAGGCATCATCGAAGCACCACAGATCTTCCAATGGCCTTGCGCTCCTCCTCTTGGTCTCACCCCATCATAGCCTTAGTCTCCGCAATGTGGCCTCACCCTCCATGGTTGACCACTATGTCCGAAGACATCTTCCCCGGAAAGGGCAGTCTTCTCTCTAGGTTTTCCTCCAAGTAGAATTCCTCCAAGATAGGTCACCAAGCACCCGCAAAGCGATGCTCCAACACAGCGTCGTGGACGCCGCTCGCCTTCAACGACCCTAGGGAGGAGCAAGGCATGCTCCTCCCCCAAGTTCATCTTCTCAGTAAGAAATTTCACCAAAAGCTGCCGCCGTCGATTAATCAAAAGATCAAGGATCAAAGATGATCAAAAGGTTATGTTCCCAAAACCCTAAACCCTTTATATATGAGGGAAATAAGTATACATAAGTTCAATCTCGAAATTCTCATCAAACAATCCAAAAAGAAAAGTTCAAATCGTATATGATTGGGCTGAACCGCGTCTGCCAAGCACAGTCGTGCGTACGACCTGGAAAAGTCGTATGCACAACTGCCTGTAGCAAGTCCTGCCTTTCTGGTGAAAGACACGTCGGAAAAATCGGGATCCAGGTTGTGTGCATGACCTGAGAGGGTCGTGCGCACGACCTACCCGAGGAGGGTTTGACTCGAGCCATCATCAACAAAGTCGACACAACAACGAAGCAAGTTACAGCACCACCGGCCAACAAGAAGGCCGCTACACCAGTGGAAGTAGGGGTGCAACTCGGGTCAGGTTGGTTCGGGTTTGAGCTAACCCGGAATCAATCCAGAAGTGGCCGGTTCTACAATTTCTTGATCCGATCCAACCCAAATTTAACATAAACCTAACCCAAACCAAATCAGATTGGTTCGGTTCTTAGGTCAATCTTACATAGGCACAAATCATCCATCATGCCAAGTGTTCCTTCAAAATATATAGTAATATGTGAAGCATTTATAGATACTATCAAGTGGAGGAAATATTCATACAAGATACTATCAAGTGGATTCACGAAGATGAATTGGCAAGTTAATTGGTCCGATTCGATTCTCGAGAATGCATAATATATTTTGAACCCGACCCAGGACCTTTGATATGGGTTCGGTTATTGGGTTGGTTCGGGTTTACCCGAGCCCTAACCCAGAACCGATCTGGATTTAATCGGATCATGAAAAATGAGAACCGACCCAATCCGACTTTGTAAAATGCCTGAACAAACCCAACCCATCTAGGTCAGATTCGTTCGGTTCTCGGATTTACCCGACCCAAGTTGCACCCCTAAATGGAAGGAAGCACAGGAGCACAAAAACCCCTCCCCCCCCTCACCCCCCACCCCCCCCCCCCAAAAAAAAATAATAATAAAAAAAAAATAATAATAATAAAAGAGCCCATATGCACAAGAGACAGGCAGAAACCGCCGCAAGAAAGGAGCCGCCGAGAAGCTCATTTGATTACATTCCATCCATATGTGGATAAACATGAAAATTTTGCTACAGTTTAGCTCATTTGATTACATTCCATCCATATTTGGATAAACATCATCACTAGATTTGGAGCAAAAGTTGAATCCACAAATATGATGGGTTATACTGCAAAAGCAAACTTCGGCTGATTTATCATCCAAGGATATAAGATGCTGCCAATAAACACAAACAATAATTCACCTTGTCACCTTTTTGTTAGAATCAAGAACTTGCCAAAGTATAGAGGGGGCCTATTAAAGAATAAATATAAATCTGCTAAGCACATGCTCTACTTACAAACAAATGGACTCAAATCAGAACAAGAATAAGTTAACTTATTTGAGCAGATCTCCATCATTTAAATGAAGACTGATTTGACTGCCTTCCCTAAAGTCTCTGCAAAAATAGGCAACATAATTGACATAGTAAGATTCCTTCTTATTACAATCTTTGAAACATAACCATAATGACTTAGGCCTTATTTGGATAGGATTCTGATTCGAGGATTCTTGGAGTCCAGAATTTCACAAAAGGGCTTCGGAGCCTGAAACTTATGGTCTATTTGGATACGCTCCTGTTCTAGGATTTTGGAAGCCTAGAATCCCTAAAAAAGACGAACATCTTGTTTGGATACAACTTGATCCCAAAAAATGTTTCTGCAGAGAGCCCAAAATGTACTTCTGAGAGTCATTTTTCTGGAACTCAAAATTGAGGCTCCGGGCTCCAGAGCCCTTATTTGGAATTTTAGAATTACGGACTCCTAGAATCTCAGAATCAGAATCCTATCCAAACAGGGACTCGGTTTTGGGCTCCGAGAAAATGGATCCCATGCTTTGGGCTCTCTGAAGAAATGCTGTTTAGGATTTGACTGTATCCAAACATGCAGTCTGCTTTTTTTAGGGATTTTAGGCTTCCAGAATCCCGGATTCGGAGTGTATCCAAACAGACCCTTACTTTTCAGCTCTCGACTAATAGAAAACTAAAGAAGAGATGGAATTGGTTGAAGCTTGGACATACAATACACTAGATACCTTGGCCAATGATATGCAATTTTGTGGAGAAGTGGCTCAACTTCGTATTATAGAATCATGGTCACGACCCTCACCAGCTTTCACAAACCTACCTTTCACACGCTTTCTGGTGTCTGCTCGTGCTTTACGTGAAGCATACTTTATGTTCTTTCCAAACCTGGAAACATCAATAAGAAACATTTGGACAAGGGTGAGAGAAGTTGTTTTTGGTTAGACAATAGTTTTTTTTTTAAAAAAAAAGATTTAACTCATATTAACTAGATGATAAGTATTAACTAAACTATATTTGTAATGAGTCATTCTTAAGATAAATATTGAAATATCTAAGTTAGTGGTAAATTTATATTCAACATTAGTTTTAAAATGAGTCATTATATGACACAAAATACTAAAAGAAAATTGAATTTTGGCTCCAATATAGATTATTAATAGAGTTTCTAACGCTTTTATTACTAAAGTAAAACTTAAATTTTACATTATATGCAACCAATACATAATAATAAGTAATATAGTGTTGAGTTTAGTTCCACATTGGCTAGGGCCTTGGTGGTGGTGTCTTCATATAATCATTGTGAGCCTCCCCATGCGACCAGAGTTTTGGGACGAGAGGGTATCCAACATATCGCCATATTGGAGTAAGGGGTGCTCAATTCTAATATATAACCATAAATTCATAACCTATTTATCAATTTCTCCAAGTTTCATGGATTTTGATTAAGGAAATGGAATGCTTGATTTATCAAAATCACAAGCCATTAGATTGTGAGAGGTCCCTTATATGATTTTGGTTGTATTTAAGTGTGAATGCAGGGCCTAACTAATTATGAGAGGATCTCCTCCTTCTATGTTTCCAAAAACATGCACATACTAAGTAAAGAGTGTACCAAAAATCTCTTTGCAGGAGGTCATGGCAATTACAAATCTAAAAAAGTATTACTTTGAAATAAAAAGAATATTGTATTTACATCAGTAACAATAAATAAAAATTAATAGTTATTTTGACTTAGCGACCCTGCCTCCCCAAAAAATATTCAATGGTTCTGTCTGTTGGTCGTCAATTATACCACCTCATATTTTTGCCATAGGAGTTATTTCAGCAACCCCCCCAGTCAAACTCGTCATTGAGTTCCTTCGGTAGCACGATACACTATAGGAACGATGCACGAATTAATAGTTATTTTGACTTAGCGACCCCGCCCCCCAAAAAAAGTTGGGCAAGCAATCTATAGGAACGATGCACAATGTAACATCCTTCCCCACACAAACATGATATTGTCTGCTTTGCCCATGCTTGCATGAAGAATTCTCAGGAAGTCACCCATCCTAGCATTTTCGTCATCCAAGCATGCTTAACTACAGAGTTCTTATGGGATCCATAGTGGCTCACGGTTTTAAAGCACATCATATATGTTTAGAATAAGTAATTATATTTATAGCACACAATCTTTTTCTCCCCAGCAATGTGAGACTAATTTGTGGCCTTAGACACCTCACCACACCACACCACACCTCACCTCACCTCACCTCACCTTATCTATTTTGGATTTCCCTGCGTCATAAGTCTTGGCTATTAGCTCTTGGATCTTGGTCGTCACACATGATGACCCATCGTGCGCATGATTGACTTGGGCAAGACATGTAGACCGATGAAAAGGCCTTGGACTCCTAAAAGTTGGATAAAAACTTGGGGCTATAAGTAAAGATTCTATCGCGAACCTAGCAGGGGATTGAGTGCAAGGGCATCTGAAAAATTATTCTGACGCTTTGTCTTAACTCGAGGAAGTCTAGGATTTACAGTCCGAACAACTGTTCAAACTGTGATCAAGCCAGTCTGAACAATTGTTCGGATGGCTAGTACCTAGAAAATGGCTCATAAAGTTTGAATTGGCCTTGTTAGTATGTATATAGCAGGTTACACACAGCTATACCCTAGATTACATATGACTTTACGCATCCTTGTATATTTATATGTGGCTACGGCCTAATACACGGTGTGTTGTTCTCCCGTCACATGGTATCAGAGCCAGCCTCTTTTGCGATCCCAAGTGATCCCTCACTCTGCTGCTCCCTTCCTCTGTTCTCTCTTCCGAGCGGCCCCTTTAGATCCCTTGTGCGCTCCGGTCCCCTTCAGATCCTTGTGCGCCACCGTGCGCGCGCCCTCCCCCCCCCCTTCAGATCCCCTGTGTGCTCGATCGTATGTGGCTCTCTTTCCCTTCAGAGATTGTGTGCGCCCGATCGTGTGCGGCCTACAGAGATCTCTATTTCTCTCTCCCTTCAGAGATCGTATACGCCCGATCGTGTATGGCTCTCTCTCCCTTCATGGATCTCTGTGATCCCGCCCGATCATGTGTGATTCTCTCTCTCTCTCTCTCGAGCGGCTCCTTCAGGAACCCATGCCAACGACCTCGATGATGGCTCCCGTTAAGTCCTCCACGATGACTCCCTTGCAGTTCTCAGTAACGCCATTTGAGCAGACGATGGACTTTCTCCCTATCTCCACGAACTTCCCTCTTACCATGAAAGCTAACTAGACTACGTGGTCTGCCACAAACAAGAGCGTCCTTGATGGTCGTTCCCTATATAGGTATCTTGACGGCTCTACACCTGCCCTTTCTAGAACAGGGCCATCTAACACATGGAGTCTTCGTGACTGTCATGTCCGAGCCTTCCCAGTTTCATTCGTTGATCGTTCGCTTCGGGCCAACCTTGTTACCTTTCCAACTGTGGCAAAGCTCTAGTCTCATCTTACAGAGCACTTTGTGGAGCCGAGTGAGACTCGTGAGATCAGCTTCTATCTTAGGCCCAGTCTACCCAGTAAGGAGAGCAGACCATTCAGCAGTTCTATAGTCTCATGTGTGGCTACTAGTGCGAGCTCCATACTTTTGAGCCTCCTTTACTTAAGATGTCTAGAGTTAGTACCACCTAGCATGAATTACAGTGCTTTTGGAAGCGGAACCATCTCTATCAGTTTATGATGGCTCTTCTCCCTGACTTTTCTCCCCTCGTAGGCCAGCTGTCCATCGGGATCCCTTCCTTATCTAGATGCGGCTGTAGCTGAGCATATTATTGAAGAGACTCATCTTCGTACTATCATGGCTTATCGGACCTTTATACACTCTGCCTTTAAGGGTGTTCTTGCTGCTGCTCCATCTCATCAAGTCACTACTACTACGTCTTTTTATGGCCTTTCTTATCCCTCTGACATGCTTGACACTCGGAGCTGCACTCATTATGGCAAGTTGAGATACACAGTCAACTCCTGTTGATAGCTCCATCCAGAGAAGCATGTCGGACCCCCTAGCCGTGGTCGACCCAATGCTGCAGTTATTGGAGCTATCACTGTTGATACTACTACGATGTATTGCCTTCAGCGTCTTGAGATGCGCTTTGAGCAGCTATTTCAGTAGCCTGCCTCTGGCCTTTCTGGTCTCTCTGCCTTTGAAGCCAGTTCGGGTACCTCTGCACCTTGGATTATGGACTCTGGCACCTCTCACCACATGACCCCCGACTACTTTGTCCTTACTGCCTGCTTATCTGCCTCCCGTATTCCCTCGATTTATACTACCGATAGCTCCCTCTTGGCCATCACGCAGACTGGATCCATCACTACCTCTTCTAACCCTTCAGGCCACCTATCTCCCCTATCTTTCTCTTTTTGTGTTGTGCAGGATCCACGCTTGGGACAAAGGATTGGAACTATTCGTAGGCCGGGAGGGATGTACCATCTGGAGCATCTTTATCTACCTGCTGTCTCTCCTTTAGCTTTTTGCGATGTTGTCTATTCCGATGTTGACCTGAGAAGGTTGGGTTATGTATCTGAACCTCGGCTTAAAAGTATTTTCTAGTCTAGAGCTTTAGGCCGAGGTTCCTTTTCTAGTATTTCTTTTTGTCTGATTTTTTAAGCTGGCTAAACACGCTGCTAGCCCCTTTCCTTCCAGTTCATCTCAATCTTGTAATCTGTTTGATCTAGTGCACTCAGATACTTGGGGCCCTGCATCTTTATCTTCTATGAATGGTTATTTTTACTATGTTAGTTTTATAGATGATTATTCTCGCTTCATGTGGGTCTATCTTCTTCGTTAGCGATCAGACATTCCTAAGGTCTATCAGACCTTGACAGCAATGATATATACTTAGTTCAATACACGCATCAAAATCTTTCAATCTGATTGCGCCCGAGAATATCTCTCCTTCACAATGTGGTTTATCTTTCAGTCCCATGGGACTCTCTTCTAACAATCATGTCCTCACACTCACGAATATAACGGGGTTGCTTAGAGAAAACATCGTCACATCCTAGAGATCGCTTGGGCCTTGCTTCTTTCTTCGTCTGTTCCTCGCACTTTCTGGGCCAAGGCCATACTGACCTCAGTCAATCTCATCAATATCACCCCTTCATCTGTTCTCTTTGGTATGTTTCCTCATGAGGAACTATATGTTTTCCCTTTGGACTACAGCATGCTCCGCGTTTTTGGGTGCACATGTTTTGTTTTTCTCCCTCCCCATGAACGCAACAAACTCTCCGCCCGATCAGCCAAATGCATCCTTTTGGGGTTTACCTCTAAGCATAAGAGGTATCGTTGTTATGATCACTTGGCTCGCCGTATTCGTATTACTCGTCATGTTTCCTTTGTAGAGGGTGTTCCTTACTATACTAAGTCTCTAAATCTTACCTTCCTTAATGTTCCTCCACCTCCTTCCTTAGTGCCACCTCCTCTCGCTTCACCCTCTCCTTATCATGCCACTATTCCTCCTGCATCGGTACTTGACCCCTTACCTCCTGCTACTGATGTGGCTCCACATAGCTTAAGTCCTCCTCCATCCTCCTTGATCGGGTAATGTTTCTCCTGTCTCCTTCTTTACTTGTCTCACCTGACTCTAGGAGTAACTCCCTGGTACCTCGTCTACTTCGAGCAGTTTACCCCTATCGAATGTTGATGTGATCACTCCTCCTCGCTACCCCCCAGCATGAGCATTGCCTACCTGACCACTTCGGCTACTCCCCAGACCGCTTTGGCTTTGCTGTAGCCACTATCTACTCACCTAAGTTTCACGATTATATTACTGCCCTTCACACTGACAGAGAGCACAGGTCTTATCGAGAGGCATTGCAGTACCTTATGTGGCTGTAGGCCATGGTCAAGGAGTTTCAGGCCTTTCAACAGACTTAGATATGGGAGGTTATCCCTTTGCCTGCAAGAGTTGAGCCCATCAGTTGCATGTGGGTCTTCAAAGGCAAGCGTTGCCCTGATAGCTCCATTGATCGCGGTACAAGGCACGTCTTATTGCTCGAGATTTCACTCAGGAGTATGGGATTGACTATGATAAGACCTTTGCTCCGGTGGCACAGATGACCACCATTTAGACTCTTCTAGTGGTCGTTGTTGTTCGGCATTGGCCCCTACTTCAGATGGATGTGAAGAACGCCTTTCTTCACAGTGATATTTCGGAGGTAGTGTATATGCAGCCCCCTCTAGGTTTCAGCAATCCTTCTTAGCATGTTTGTCGTCTCTGTCAAGCCATTTATGGACTCAAACTCCTCGTGCCTAGTTTGAGCATTTTTATCGAGTAGTTATTGAGATCGGCTTTATTAAGAGCTTCCATGATCATTCTATGTTCATGCAGACTTTCTCCCAGGGTCGGGCCATTATTATTCTTTATGTGGATGACATGATCCTCACAGGTGATGATTCAGGCGTTATAGATTCTCTTTAGCAGCATCTTCGGAGCCAGTTTCAGATGAAGGATCTTGGTCTTCTACATTACTTTTTAGGCCTGAAGGTTGCTCAGGGTAAGTAAGGAATTCTGCTCTCATAGTAGAAGTACAATGCCGATATTCTTTGGTGGGCTACTCTTTCAGATTCTCGGACTGTTGACACACCTCTCGACCTTCATGTGAAGCTTCGACCTACAAATGGAGAGCATCTTTCTGATCCTACCACATACAAAGAGCTTGTTGGTCTATCTTTGCATCTCTTGGCCTGATATTGTTCATGTTGTCAGCCTCCTTAGTCAGTTTGTAGATGCACCTCGTTCCACTCAAAATGGTGCTTTTCTACCGGATGTTGATTGGGTATCTTCAAGAAACCATCACTCGATCGCTTCTTCTCTCCTTGACCTCTACTCTGGTTCTTCGTACCTACTTGGATGCTAATTGGGCTGGTAACCCATCTACTTGCCAGTCGACTACTGGATACTATCTGTTTCTAGGTGACTCTCTTATCTCCTGGAAGTGCAAGAAGTAGAAGGTTGTCTCTCTCTCCAGTACTGAAGCAAAGTTTAGGGCCATGGCTAATCCTACCATTAAGGAGATTATTCACCTCCAACGACTCCTTGGGGATCTAAGTGTTGAGATTTTTGATCCTATAGCCCTCTATTGCGATAACAAGAGTGTTATACAGATTATAGCATCTGGTCTTTCATGAGAGGACGAAATACATCGAGCTCGACTGTTACTTCTCCAGGGAGATGTATGAAGCTAGGACTCTCTTCCCTATGTCTCCTCAATAAAGCAGATTGTTGACTTCTTCACAAAGTCACAACATTTGCCCCCCTTTCAATTTCTTATTTGTAAACTCTCAGTGTTTGATACACCGTGAGTTTAAGATGTGTTAGTATGTATATTGTAGGTTACACACGGCTACACACTAGGTTACATATGATTTTACGCATCCTTGTATACTTAAATGTGGCTATGGCCTAATAGGTGTGTTGTTCTCCCATCACAGGCCTCAAGGCCATTGGATGATCATCCGATGGTTGGTTTTGACCTGAGATTGATCTATTCTATATATACCTAATTTCCTCACAATGTTTGTGTGGAAAAAATCAGAGGAGAAGAATTTTTGCTAAGATTTTGGTAGATGACTCTTTGAAGATCCTTCTCCCCTTTTTTTACCCTACAAGCCCTACCACAAAGGTAAGATCCTATTGGCTTGTAGGTTATTTTCCACCATGTATGTTTTGATAGTTTTTCATCAAAACTTTGTTTTTCCTTATTGGAATGAATATTGAATCCATTTGTTTTAGTTCTTAAGTGTTGTTTTGGTTTCGACTGTTATCGTTTGCGAGGTCTCATTTTTGTTTGGTTTAATTTGTGAGTTCAAACCAATCAATGAGAAATTATATATAAGCCCTTTATTATCGAGTCGTGGTAGTACTTGCACTCCTGAAGATCAGTCAAGTGCATAACAACGATTCAAGATCATATGAAGACTTAGCAGTCTATCTCACAGCTTTAGTTTCTCACCTGAGAGTCATGCAATGCATGATTTTACTGTAGTAGAATAGGATTTCTTGATCGCATCGTTTTGTGTGTGTTTATATCATTTATCGCTTTTATGTTTTTTGAGGATTCGTCGTGATTATAATTGACTCTAATATTAGGGCTAGCTGAAGTGTATTGTGTATCCTGGATTGAACCAACATGCGCTATGCACTCGGGAGTCAAGCTCTCTGATGAGCTCACAGAGATCTAGGGGGTAGCGCTCCCCAGTGGGGGTTCGAGGTTAACGCCCCAAAACCTAATCATGATTTAATTTTTGCTCTTGCAGAATTTCATCGATTTCACATGCATCAGCTTTATCGATCATACCTTTTATCATGTTTTGCGCTATTCAAATTTTAGTTTCGTCAGAGTCTGGGTCGAGAGGATCTAACACTTAGAATTTTGTTAAGGGTTAGAAGTCCATACTAGGCATTCGAACAATAGTTCAGACCCTTAGTATTATGGGTCCGAACAACTGTTCAAACATTTAGACAAATGGGTGGACCAAATTATAGTTCTTCGGACCATTTGGGACAAAAAGTACAAGGTTCGAACAACTATTTGGACACTTAGCCTTGACTTGGGGATATCCTAGGTCTGCAGTCTGAACAATTGTTTGGACTATAATCAAGCCTGTCTGAACAATTGTTCAGATGGCTAGTGCCCAGGAAAGATAGATTCAAGTCAAACTTGCAATCTTGACCTTTAGATCTTGATCCAAGGACTAATTTCACCCTAGGAATGATCTATGGTATATATACCCCATTCCTCTCTTGAGTTTGTGTGGAAAATTAGAGGAGAAGGTTTTTTTCTTGGATTTTTGGTAGAGGACTATTTGAAGAATTTTCTCTCATTTCTACTCCCTACAAGCCCTACCACAGTACCACCAATGTAAGATCCCTATTGGCTTGTAGGTTATTTTCACCATGTATGCTTTCAATTTTTATATTGAAGCTTTGTATTTCTCTTTTTGGAATATCAATTGTATCTCTTTGTTAAGGTTCTCTAATTGTTGTTTAATTTGGTTTTCTCTCTATCTTAGCCTTGTAAAACCCATATGTTATGTTATTCTGTGTGAAGCGCGAGAGGGTCGGGTCTTTCACGTGTGAATAGGAAAGAAGAACCCTAATTCCCTTTAGTCGGGCATCAGAGTTTACTAGCATAATTTCTTTGGGGTCTGTCGGACGGGTTACTATGGCAAAATAGTCCCTTTAAGGGTGTTACCACCCATAGTGGGTGCAGTTCACCTTCAGACACGTTCAAGCCTTGCGAGGGAGAGCGTTGGTGTCTTCATGTGAGCGAATCACGGGAGTCTGAGCGGCAACTCTAGTAAGCACTAGGTCCATGTGTATTGAAGCACCGTGACGGTGGCCGAGCAGGGAGGTTGCGAAGAACTGAAAGGAACAAGACGTAATGCAGCGTGGAGAGGATGGGTTACTCCATGTAGGTCTCGTGCATTAATGCGTCCAAGTTTGTAACCAAATCTTTTGCTTAGTGAATTGCTCTCACCATCTGGCGCATAGCTGACGAAGTTTTTTCTCACAAAGGATTTCATTATAAAAATATTTGTTTGTGTTGTTTATATTATGAATGTAAGACTTGTATGATTATGCCCAGCACTTCACAGAAATCCCTATACTAATAATCTTTTGCAAGTACGGGAGAGAGAGAACCACCTGACATCTAATCACCATTGCATGTAAATTGTAATACTCCTCGGTGAGGAGAGAACTTAGCAAAGTTAAATTTTAATCAACCAGAGTCTAACAAAGGGCTTATTGATCAAGGTGATCATAGAAGGTAATAATTTTGTAGGGACCATTACGCTTTGATCGTACCTCCCACAGGTCCTTCCAAGAGAGATCTACCCGTAGTAAAGGTAGTTTCATGCTCTCTATCCTTCCCTTTAAATCCTATGTGTTGGGTTCTTTTGTGTGAAGCAGGAGAGGGTCAGGTCTTGCACGTGTGAAGCAGGCAAGATGAACCTTAATCCACTTAGTAGGGCGTCGGGGTTTACCGGGATAATTACTTTAGGGTCTGTCGAGCGGATTAACTCGACGAAGTAGTCCCTTAAAAGGTGCCACCACCCGTAGTGGGGTGCGGTTCATCTTTAGGCACGTTCAAGACTTGCAAGGGTGAATGTTGGTGTCTCCGCTTGAGTGAATCAAGGGAGTCTGAGTGGCGTTCTTGAGTGAGCACTAGGGCCACATGTGTTAGAGCACCATGAAGGTAGTCGAGCAGGGAGTTTGCAAAGAGCTGAAAGGAGCAAGACAGAAGGTAGCGTGGAGAGCAGGATTTACTACATGTAGGTCCTGTATGTTCTTGTTTCTCTATAATTGGACTTTTTTTTAGTGGATTTCTCTCACCATCCGGCACAAAGCCGACAAGTTTTTTTTCCACAAAGGGTTTTTTCGTAAAAACATGTGCGTGCTACAGTTTAAATTCTGAAAGCAAACCTTGTATGCTTATGCCTAGCACTCCTCAAAAAACCCTAGATTGATTATTTTTTGTAAGTGAGGGAGAGAGAAAACCACCCAACATCTAATCACCATTGCATGTAAATTATAATATTCCGCACTGATGAAAGAACTTAACGAAACTTAATTTTCAATCTATCAGAATCTAGCATAGTGCCTTTCGATCAGGACGATCGTAGGAGGTAATAATTTTGTAGAGACCGTCACACTCTGATCGTACCTTCTCTGGTCCCTCCTACGAGGGATCTACCCGTAGTAGAGGGGTAATTTCATCCATAATCCGATCAAGTTTGTCACGGACATGTTGAACATATCTAGTGCCCTGGGATTCGGGCTTCTTTTGAGGTCTCTTCTCACCTCAAACTCTAGTTGTGGATTCCTGGTGGCCCTGTGGTATTGGCCATCTCTAACGATATCCTTGGTCCAGTATCAAGGGTTAAGTAAGCTCCTCTGCTCCCAGTTATAGGGGAATTGTTGGGTGTTGCTATGTGGAAACTCAAGACAGCCAGATGTGAGGAAATATTTAAGGGGAAGTCCAACTCGGACCAGGTATTGGTTCGTAATAGTGTAAAAATCTGTACTACTTTTGTTAGGACGAGAGGTGGGGGTTTTTTTTAGGAGATTCCGGATAGAGGGATTGAGTTTGTGGTTTGGACTGATGGCGCCTTCCAGAATTAGGATGTTTTGGGTGGAGGAGCTTGGGTTCTTGCTCGATCGACGGGAGAGTTGTGTGCTGCAGTGTCTTTCCAGTGTCGCGTGGAGAATCCCCTCCAAGCTGAATTGTGGGCTATCTATGGAGCATTGGCTGAATTAAAACGGCGGGCGGTTAGTAAGGTGGTGATTCTGACGGATTCCAATCAAGCTCGTGATGCTCTGATTCTTCGAAGGGGGGATACAGTGGAAAATTGTCCAGCAGTTCTTTCTTGTCTTGGGGAATTGCAGCTGTTGTCTGATGTTAAGGTACAGTGGGTGCCGCGAGTAGCTAATAGTGCTACACATTGGCTGGCTACCGAAACACAGACTAGGTCGCGAGGCGTTTTGGGATGCTGATTTCCCCGATGCTCTTGTTGCACTTCGATCTGGCGAAAGATTTCAAGGCTATGATGTAAGGTCTACCGAATCTCCAAATACCAAAAAAAAAAAACCATAATTAGTTGGATGATTACAATTTTTTAGGAATTTTCAAGCTTAGCATGATATTATACTAAATGGCTAGTAGAACATTTCTTAGGGCATATTTCTAGTTTGTTGCAGCCATAGTCGAAACCTATATAAAGTCCCTATATACTTGTCTTAAAGATAAAGGCCCCTCTAAAGTAAACTTTATGTGATGGTAGGATTAAAAATTAAGAGCAAATGGAACCGAAGGATCATAAATAATAGATGAGCTATATACTCCACTAGGAAGGCTTCTTATGATTCGATTAAAATTATCAAAATGTTGTAGTTATCAAAATCAAAACTTAATTGTTAGTCCAAAGATCGATAAGTAGTATCAAATTGGCAATACATTGAGGTGGCTGTCTGTAGTAAAATTTGAGGTGGCTCTATGCTATATATATATATATATATATATATATATATATATATATATATATATATATATATATATATATATATATAGGGGGCGGGGAGCCTGCACCCAAGGTGCAGCAACAACGCTGCACCTCCCCCTTGTTTTACCTACCTAGAAGTTTTGGAATTGGATGAAATTTGGTGAGGGTGTTGTCTAGGGTAAGATGATCATCCTCATAAATTTTCATCAAATTCCAAAACTTCTAGGGGCGTCAAATGGTCGAAGCAAAATCTGCAGATTTTAACGGTGACTGCGGACGGCTGATTTTGCTTCGACCATTTGACCCCCCTAGAAGTTTTGGAATTTGATGAAAATTTGTGAGGATGATCACCTTACCCTAGACAACACCTACACCAAATTTCATCCAATTCCAAAACTTCTAGGTAGGTAAAACAAGGGGGCGGTGCAGCGTTGACGCTGCACCACGGGTGCAGGCTCCCCGCCCCCATATATATATATATATATATATATATATATATATATATATATATATATATATATATATATATATATATATATATATATATATATATATATATATATATATATATACCAAACGAAAATATTCGTGTAAAATACTACGTACATACGATTAAAATAAACGGCTAGAACAAAGTTAAATCACTTACAATCGGCTTTTCTTTTTCTCATTATATCTCATCTTTGCTTCATTCCTCGCCTGTGGATAGCTAGTTTCCATGTTCGAACCACATCCCGATTCGCCTGCGAGAAAAATGGGTGATATGCCACAATCTTGATAACTAGTCGCGCTACTTTCACCGGTTTGGTTTGAGAGTGAAACAGAGATGTTGGGGTAAACATTTCTGGTAAGGAAATCAAGCCCAGCATTGTAGTTGTCATTGTGACATAATAATACTTGATCTGCATTGCCATTCACATCCTGCACAATATCGATATATGACGCGTTGGTTAGAATGGATATTGAGTATTAAGAAAGTTATAAAGGGGAATGCATGCATTAAGAGTTGAGCAATGCTATTCAACCCGAGCGTTTAACCCGAATGTTTAACTAGAATGTCATGGCATCCAATCACAGCCAGTCGGGGCTGGGGGCGATTCATCGATTGGAGCTGAGTGCAATGAATTGATTACTATGGCCAAGACACGTCATTCTGGTTAAAAGAAATCGGTAAAGCATTTGGGTTAAATAGTACTTTCCTTAAGATCAAGTTAGTACCAATGTCGTATCGATGATGCGATAGTATTGTCATACTCTATAACTATTGGATATCATGTAATTATAGGAAATAATAACTTTTTATATCTTAAATTGAAAACATGGCAAAAAGCCAAAAAGTAGAAACGTTATGGACAGAGTTGGCTGATTGGTAACTAAGACTAATTGCAATAGGTCAAGGCTAAAGAATAAATTTACTTTAACAGAAGGTAATAATCAATTCATTTTTATTAACTTTTCCTTTCTATTAAGGAAGAAAATTAAGCATGAGAATAACATGAAGCAACAACTATCCAAAAAAGTACAATAAGGAGTTGATGCCTAATTAACATAAATCATGTGGAGATTAATGCCAAAAGTCTAGTTACAATTTAGACCATGTCATGTCCAGCCAAATAGACTACGGTGAGAGAAATTCTTTGTATTTACAAATTACGAATGATATACTCAAATATCTTGTTTGATTTCAAGAACCCAAAGAGGAGGTAGAAGATTAGAAAATATTTATTCATGTTAATATTACTGTTACGATTTCCGTGCCCCCTCAAAACCGGTGATGAGAGGGAGGGGGCAACGGTATATGAAGACATGGAACTCCCAGCCCTTTATCGATGTGGGACTATTCTCAATACCCACCCGCACGCAAAGCTTCTTGATCGGAAGGAGAAAGAGGGTGCGACGGGACCACATGGAGGAGAGACAGGGTGAGGCTTAGCTCTGATATCATGTTATGATTCTTGTGCCCCCTCAAAACCGGTGATGAGAAAGAGAGGGCAACACTAGATGAATACGTGGAACTCCCACTCTTTTACCAATGTGGGACTATTCTCAACAATTATGACCAAGAATTAAATTGATTTTTTACGATTTTTAAGAGTTCATGATGATGGAATAAATAATCATAATTGCACCCCCTTTGGTCCAAATGCAAAAGTAAAAACTCATATTTGTTCAAAATCTTATCTAATCTTTTCAACTAAGAAAAAACCAGGTAATTAATATTGTAAAAATACAACATAGAGTCAATCACAAGACTGTGTAAAAAATAATGTGCTTGTTAAAATCTTATGATGGTCTATGATCAACTTCGTCAAAATAATCCAATGATGAAGAAACCCAAACCACTTTTTTGAATTTTCTAATGTGAGATTATTCCAATGAGCAGAAAAAGAAGCAATTTTATGTTCTAAAAGAACAAAGGCTTTGGTGCAAATTTCATCCTTACCTAATTACCTAATTAATAATATGGCATACCATTATGGATGGAGTAAATTTGAAATTGGTTGAGTAGCTTTCTTTAAATGATATTCTAAAAGAAAAAAGAAAAAAAAAATAGTGGTAAAATCATTTAACACCCACGGATTGTAAAAATTTAGATGTTAGAAACTGAACAAATTAGAAATATAATTTTTGCAATATAATTTCAGACTCGATTGTGATCGATGATCTACAAATACATATTAAAATTATATTAGTATATTGATCGAGATTAAGGCGAGACCTCTACGACATTCTCGATTTGGCCATTCGAATCCGCAACCGAGAAATTCTTCTCCATGAACAAGCCATCGGCCCCCGGTTGTTGAAATTGGTACCTTGGGTGACTTTGTGGGCAAACAAATGTCTCATTGTTGCCTTCATAGTGCCCCTCTTCACCATAGATTGCGAGGTCTTGGAGAGGAGGAGGACCCATCTACACCTCATAGTAAGTGTGAGATTAATATTAGAATGTTTCAATATTATGAGAATTTAAAAGATTCAAAGACATGCAAAACATATTGATCATCTTGATCGTCGGCTAGCAATGGACTAATCATGCACTCACATGATTCAACACATTCAGTCCCTTGGGTTGGATGAGTTGGTCATGCATGAGCCCGATCGTCTCCTCCGGATCCCCACTGCACTGCAAGATGGGACCCACATCCGGCACCAAGGAGGAAGATGAACCCATCTGCGCGCCAAACCGAGCCGGTGGTTCCGACCCACTTGGCGCCCCGGCCGGCGGGAACTCAACGGTGGTGGTCCCCCCGTTCACCCCGGGATCCCAGCAGGCGCCGCCGCAGTCGACCTCGTTGATGGCAGGCATCAGCGAGGAGGCCTGGTGGTGGTGGGGCGCACACGGCCAGATCCGCGACAGCTCTGGCAGGGAGGGGCAGCCCGAGTAGCCGTACACGGGCTGCTGCTGCGGGCCGGGGGAGCCGCGGTTGCAGCTACGGCAGAGGGAGGCTCTGCTGCCGGAGCTGCGGGCGACGGCGGGCTGGGAGAGGCAGTGGTCGCAGAGGGGGCCGCGGAGGTGGCGGCGGGCGATGGCGTTGGCCGAGTGGACGAAGCCGTCGCACGGGAGGCAGAGCCGGGCGGCGTCGGACGTGCAGTAGACGAGTGCCCTCTGAGTGCCGCAGAAGTCGCACGGCGGGTCCATGACGCGGCGAGAGAGGGAGTGAGGGGCCCGCTCACTGTGGCTTTAGGGCTCCCTCTCAAAAGGTCAGAAGCCATGCTTGACTGCCACGTCGGAAGCGGGTATTCCCCGGCGGTGACGGGCCACGTCGGAGGCGGGTATTCCCCGGCGGTGACGGGCCACGTGAGCCAATGGGGAGCGAGGATCTGATACGAACCCTTCTTTAGTCTTTACTCTGCTCCGGCGGCCCCAGCGCGCCCCACCTCCACTTGTTCCGACCGGAAAACCTGCGCGACAGGTAAATATTTTACTTACGTCAATAACCGATTATGGAAAATAAAGGAGAATTTTATGGGTTATTAGCATAAGGCATATTCTTTCACACACACCATTGATATTTTCCCACCGCCGCGTGGAATGTTCTTGCGGGAGCGCTATATGATGTTGTTCACGTGAGCACCCAATGACGACGACACTCGCGTTGGAGGCCTCTACTTGAGGTGAGGGCGGGCAAGAAGAGTAGCTAAGCTACCAGCAACACCTATGGAGTAGGAGCAAATCTACTTCATTGAAGGAGTGGTTCGCGGACATGGGGAGATTTGGGATAATTTCGGTGTAGTCACTACAAAAAAAAAAATATTATTTCCGACGAATATTATCTGTCGGTAATACTTAATAACCATCGGTATAAAGATATAGCGACAGATATTATTTCCGTCGCCGTCCGTCGGTAATGATGGCGCCGGAAAAGTAAACAACGACGGGTTACAATTTCCGTCGGTAATAACTATTAATACCGATGGATCATTATCATCTGTCGGTAATATAGGATTAATTAAAAAACTATTAAATACTATTACCAACGGTACATATGTTACCGTCGATATATATCAATTATTACCGACAGTAAAATAAAAACCTGTTGGTATACTATATCTAAATACCGACGGCTTTCAGACTACCGTCGATAAGTATATATTTATTGTTGATGACTATTGTATACCGTCGGTAATAGTTATTTATGTACTATTTAATAAATTTAGTGTTACCGATGGATAATATAAATTCCGTCGGAAATAAAACTTTAATTGTTTTAAAAAACATGCTAAAATCTGGTTATTTAATTCATATCATTATATTACCATAATACACATTATATTATCACAATAAAAAAATACCAGACAATCACATATAACTATAATACACTAAAACATATAACAATATTAATATTATTTCCAAAATACATTACGAAAGTATTTTTACACAATCAAAAAGTGTCATAGCTGCGTGGCCTAGCCTCAACCCCTCACGCCGCCATCCCGGCACCAACGTTGGTGCTCCATCCCCCTGACGCCGCACCCCCTACAAATAACAACATATATTTGTTATAAAAATAGTTGACTTTTATAACTAATATAAAAAAATATTAAAATATTAAATTAGATAATCGATAAAAATAGTTTTAACATCTATGCCGTCATTTTTTTAGTGGATCGTCGGTTTTACAAAGTTACTTTGGCACTGAATGAGATTTTCGTGCCGGTTTTAAGGACTTTTAGTAGCTATTTTATGATTTTGCCTTCTGATGGACAAATTTCGAGTCTAAGTCAAAAATCTTAAGTTTTACTCTAATTTTTAAACTTGTTCTATGATTTGTGTGCCGTCAATTTCGACAAGTTAATTTCGCCCTTAACGACGTGCCCATTCCTATGTTTAGGACTTTTAGTAGCTATTTTATAATTTTCACCAATTGATAGACAAATTTTGAGTTTAAGTGTTAGAAAATCTTAAGTTTTATCCTCTGATGAATGATAGCATTCGATAATTTGGACTTATATGTTTTTTTATATTTTATATTTATTTTTTATATTTTGGTTTTTCTTTCTGGATTTTGGACTTAGTTAGTATTCGATCGGATCGTTATCGGATCGCATCCGATAATTCGTACTTGTATGGTTTTTCATATTTCGAACTAACGAACAAGTATTTATTATATACTTTAAGATTTTTCCCTCCGATTGACTAATTTTGAGTATATGTATTTGAAAATTATAGGTTTTTATCTTTTGGATTTTGAACTTGGTTTAGATTTGATTAGATCAATTGGATTGCATCCGATAATTTGGACTTGTATGTTTTTTCATAATTTAGATTTAATTTTTATATTTTGGTTTTTCTTGACTTTGAACTTAGTTAGGATTCGGTCGGATTGGTATAGGATCACATCCGATAATTCATACTTGTATGGTTTTTTATATTTTGGATTTTCGAAAATTGATTTAGTAGATATTTTAAGATTTTACCCCCTTATTGACTAATTTTGAATTTAAGTATTTAAAAATCATAAGTTTTCATCTTTCGGATTTTAAACTTGGTTTGGATTTGATCGGATTGAATCGGATTGCATCAGATAATTTGGACTAGTATATTTTTTTGAATTTTGAATTTACTTTCCTTATTTTAATTTTTCTTTCTGGATTTTGGACTTGGTTAGGATTCAATTGGATATTTATCGAATTGCATCCGATAATTCGTACTTGTATGATTTTTGTATTTTAGACTTATGAATAAGTTTTTAGTATATATTTTAATATTTTATCCTCTGATTGACTAATATTGAGCTTAAGCGTTTGAAAATCATAAGTTTTCATCTTTCTGATTTTGAACTTACTTTGGATTTAGTCAGATCGAATCATATCGCATCTGATAATTAAGTTGGACTTGTATGTTTTTTTCGTATTTTGGATTTACTTTTTATATTTTGATTTTTCTTTTTGAATTTTGGGCTTAGTTAGGATTCGATCGGATTGTTATCAAATCACATCCGATAATTCGTACTTGTATGTTTTTTCGTATTTTGGGCCTACGAACAAATATTTAGTATATATTTTAAGATTTTGCCATCCGTTTGACTAATTTTGAGCCTAAGTATTTAAAAATCATAAGTTTTTATCTTTTATATTTTGAACTTAGTTTTAATTTGATCGGATCAAATCAGATCATATCTAATAATTTAGACTTATATTTGTTTATATTTTGGATTTACGTTCAGTATTTTGATTTTTCTTTTTGGATTTTGGACTTGGTTAGGATTTGATCGGATTGTTATCCGATCATATCCGATAATTCGTACTTGTATGATTTTTTATTTTTGTACTTACGAACAAGTATTTAGTAGATATTTTAAGATTTTACCCTCCGATTAACTAATTTCAAGTCTAAGTGTTTGAAAATCATAAATTTTCATTTTTCGGATTTTGAACTTGATTTGGATTTTGATCGGATCGAATCGGATCGCATTTGATAATTTGGACTTGTATGTTTTTTCGTATTTTGGATGTACTTTCCATATTTTGGTTTTTCTTTCGAGATTTTAGACTTGGTTAGGATTCAATTGAATCATTATTGGATCACATCTAATAATTCATATTTTTGTGGTTTTTTATATTTTGGGCTTACGAATAAGTATTTAGTAGATATTTTAAGATTTTACCATCTGATTGACTAATTTTGAGTAAGTGTTTGAAAATCATAAGTTTTTATCGTTCGGATTTTGAACTTCGTTTGGATTTGATCGGATCGACTCGGATCGCATTTGATAATGTGGACTTGTATGTTTTTTTCGTATTTTGAATTTATTTTCAATATTTTTCTTTTTTTTCAGGATTTTGGACTTGGTTAGCATTCGATCGGATCGTTATCGAATCTCATCCAATAATTTGTACTTATATGGTTTTTCATATTTCGGACTTACGAATAAGTATTTAGTAGATATTTGAATATTTTGTCTTCCGATTGATTAATTTTGAGTCTAAGTTTTAAAAATCATAAGTTTTTGTCTTTCAAATTTTGAACTTGGTTTGGATTTGATCAGATTGAATTGGATCACATTTGATAATTTGGACTTGTATGTTTTTTTCTATTTTTGATTTACTTTTTGTATTTTGATTTTTCTTTCTAGATTTTGGACTTGGTTAAGATTCGATCGGATCGTTATCGGATCATATCCAATAATTTATACTTATATAATTTTTTGTATTTCAGACTTACGAATAAGTATTTAGTAGATATTTTAAGATTTTGCCTTTCGATTAATTAATTTTGAGTCTAAGTGTTTGAAAATCATAATTTTTTGTCTTTCAGATTTTGAACTTAGTTTGGATTCGATCGGATCGATTCGGATTGCATCCGATAATTTGGACTTGTATGTATTTTCATATTTTGGATTTTCTTTTCATATTTTTGTTTTTCTTTTCGGATTTTGGACTTGCTTAGGATTCGATCAGATCATTATCGGCTCGTATCGGATATTTCATACTTGTATGTTCAAGAGAGGAAATCAGTCTTAATTACTGTCTTAATTCAAGAGAGGAAACCAGTCTTAATTACTGTCATCTAAGACCATAGGACATCTACTGCTAGTTGACTAAAACCACAATCCTAGGATGTGTTGCGAACCTTAGGTCTAGTGTTCTATTCTTTGACATACTAGTTAGTGTGGTCTTTGACAGACCTAAACCTGGGTAGATTGGGTGGTTAGCATTAGGTACTAGGGAACACAAGCAGTCTTTGGAATATATCCTCTAAGGAGGACTGGGTGTCTCATTGAGTGACTCTCATAAAGGGCTGATCACCAAGGCTAGCCAGTCGTACTAACGCACAAGGGGGTGATCACAAAGCATTGAGAAGTCAGGACTCAATTAGGTGAACTAACTTGAAAGGGATAGTCGGTACTGATCTTAGTTAGTTACACAGACACCGGATTGGAAGGGTTCAAGTGCAGCATAGTAGGATAAAGGGTACTCGCATAATTACTAATAACCTCGGAATGCAGCAATGCCTTAGTAGTGGTTATAAATACTATTCACTGGTGTGGCCTTGGCCATGGTACCAGTGGAAGCCAAGGTTCTCAGGGTCCTGAAGACTCCAACTTCTAGCCACCTTCTATAGCCAGGCGGACCTAACCCAATATCGTTAGGGTTTACCGATAGTGGTTAACACCATGAAGATCAGTAAGACCAGAGGCATAGGGATTAGGAGATATAGCATAGGTTTACCTAAGTGGTTCCTCCCTCAGATCCTCTACAGAAGGAAAACCTAGTTTGACTAGGGTTCCTCAATGGGACACACCTGGTGGGTTTCAGGCTCATAAAATAAAGACATGGATATTAATGTGTGCAAATTAGTCATGTGTGATCTCTAGGTTATTCTAGGATCACTAGGACTTGACTAAGTTGACTTTTTTTCGGAAAGGTCGTAAGTGTCATTAAGAGCTAAGTTGTCCCTCGTACATTCTAGGAGAAGTCATCAGAGCCCAATCAAGTGGGCTTTGATGACTTACCAAAAATATAGGAGGTGCCATAAGTGTACGGGGACGGAGTACGACTCCATCTCGCTCTCTGGTCAACATCCTGGTGAACAGAGGAGATGGCCCCTAAGTACAGGGGCATTATCGTAATTATCCTAGATGGGTGTTGTGGGATAATTAATTATTATTTAATTAATTGTTTTCTCTTGTTGGTTGCCTAGTTGGACTAGGATAAGCCATGGCGCAAGTTAGGGTTTGATCGCAGTCAAATCAGGCTAACAAGTGTGTATTTCTTTCTCGACTTAAGTGGGTGTCAGAACCTGTGGGTACATCTTGGGTGTGGTTGGCCGCCCCCTATGGGTGCTACCCATGAGAATTTCGGCCAAGGGATGAACCCTAGCCAAAATCCTCATATGGTAGCGACCATAAGTGGTTGAGGAGATAGAGATTCAAGGGATCTCAATCCCCCCAAAGTAGGAATTCCCTTTTAGGGATTTCGGCCTATACACCAAACCCTAGCCATCCCCCCTTGGCTATCCGAAGAAGCAAAACCGTCCCCCTCTCTCCTTGAGGGTTTAGGCCAAAAGAGAAGAGAATGAAAGAAAAGAGAGAGAAAAAGAGAAGAAAAACGAGAAGGAAGAAGGTCTTCCTCCCTTCAGGCTTGCACGCTGCGGATCCGGATCGTCTTCATCGAGCATCATCATGAGGGTTGTGAGGAAGGAGAAGACTTCCACAAGTCTACCATCGTCGGCTACATGCGTGGGATAAGCGTTGAATCCAGAAGGTAGCGAGATTGAATCTTTCGGCTTCATCTTCATCTTCATCAACGGATCTACAATCTTAGGCATCTATAAGTCCAACGAGGTAATAATCTTGATAATCCATAGATGGTGTTAATAATTAGCTTTAATTATTCTAATGCCATGATAAACTATTATTAATCATTATCTAGTAATGGTAGAAATTTGGGATCAATCGGATGCGAAAATTTTTGTATCCCGATTTTTTCACCTGATAATTTTCAACCCAATTTCTATAGGGCTTTTTAGCCACTGAACTCGGGCTCTCGAATGACCACGTTTTCGCCGCGCTTCCCCGGGTACTAGGGGAAACCAACAATTGGTATCAGAGCCCAATTCATGCTAGATGATTTTTTATTTATGATTTATATGGATTTGCTAAGGGGTTGTCCAAGTGAATTACAATTGCGAGTGGCATATGCTTAATAATAGAAGTTGCATACTCTAATGAGATTAGATAGCTTGCGATGGTGTATCCATTGTTTTGCATAATTATCATATATAAGATCTATGTAGTATTGTGGTTGCTTGCATATTGCATCATATGGCAGGATTGAGTCCTATGATCCCTAGTAATTTTTTTGTGTTCTATGGTTTATTTCTTATGGCCATGTGTAAGGGGCTAGTGCAAAAACTCAGTGTCTCCAGGCCCTTTGTCTTTTCTTTTCTAGATCTCTTGTACACCTCATATTATAAAAGGTATAAAAAATTATTTCGTTTGATGGATTGATCCGATTCGATGATGATTGGAGAATGGAAGATTCTCGGAAGACGCGTCGTCAACCGTACGATGAAAATGAACCATCAAAACTATAAGGAGATCTTAAAAGTAGCAAGAGCAAAACCTTGGGAGAACATGCATGGAGGGCGAGGCAATCAACTCGGGAGGAACTTGAGTCTCTTCTTGATCAAGTTGGAGCACTGGCCAGGGTCGTTGCTTTCTCTGGTTGCTTAGGGATCATGGGCAATGCGTATATTGCATTCTGGATGTTTAGTTATCTGTGTTGTAGTTAACTAGCTAGAATGTATGCTTAGTTAGATAGTTCACTTTAGACAACACTTAGGATTATCTTAATTTTATGATTGAGATTAGGAGAGGAAGCACATGAACGATACCATGTTAGACTATGGGATAGTCAGACTTGGACAGTTGTCCAAGTGGAGTCCCACTCCTATGACTAATCACAAAATTAGGATAATACTTCTTTGCGTAAGTATGAGATGCTTATTACTTCTTTACATGTGATGTTTAGATTAATTTTGCTTTCATGAGATGACAGTCAATGGCACAACCATGGGATGGAAGCGTGCTAGACACGCTTGCCATGAGATGGGATGTGCCACGAGGGTGTGCTCAAATGGATCCATGTATTGGGTATATACCTTACAAGCACCCAATATGTGGGTTGCGTCGTTGAGCACACCACCACCGTGAGACGGTATGACTTTAATTTGTACTCCACCATTAAATAAATAGAGGTCTCCACTATGAGATGGATGGAGATTTACAAACCATGCGATGAATGCATGTCACTCATGTATTCATGTGATGGGATTATAAGGACCGAGTACAACCATGACATGAGTTGCACACCCTCTATATCGGTCACTACTCACCTTAAAAACTCTCTAATTAAACAATTGAGTGGGAGCGGGATTCTCATATATGAGGTTCCCACGGCCTTCCATTGCCATTCCATGGTAAGTCGAGTAACAACCACCAAAGTGGAGTTGTCTGGTGGTTACAAGCATGGGTTTCCTAGGGAATAGGAAACAATAAGATAGGTGGGAATAACCATCAAAGTGACATTGATTATCGTCTCATGTATTTTATCTAGGCAATGGTGCACGCTTAATTGAAAGAGGGAGCACTCTCCCAAAGGAGTTAGATGCCGACTCTTTTAGAGACCAAAAGAAAAATTGGATGCCAACGGCCTGCTTGGCATGAGATGCCTAGACAGTGGGAGTAGGTGGGCTAGGCCCGTGTCACTAGCAGGGGCGTAACCTTGTGTCCTATGGCCCACCATTCCTGTAATTATATGGTAATTATAATACCCTGAACGACTAATGCGTTGTTTTTCCTATTTCAGGATGTCGAACCCTTTTAACCCATTGGCAGCTATCCTCAAAGATAACAAACTGACCGGACCCAATTATGTGGACTGGAAACAGAACCTCCATATCATGTTGACAGTGCATGAATATGCGTATATCCTCACCACTGACCAGCCCTCTAAACCCACAAGTAAATCTGCCCTGGCAGATGTGGATGCCTATAATAATTGGGCAAAAGCTGATGAGGTGGCAAAATACTACATTCTAGCATCTATGTCAAACGTTCTTCAGCACCAGCATCAACTTATGCCCACTGCTAAGGTTATGATGAGTAACCTCAAGGAAATATTCGAAGAACAAAGCCGTGCCTCAAGGCAGGTGGCTATACGCAACCTGATGAACTCTGGATGGCTGAGGGAACCCCAATTCGTGAACATATGCTGAAGATTATCGGCTATCTGAACGAGTTGGAGGTTCTAGGAGCCGAGGTGGATGGGGAAACCCAAGTAGACATAGTCCTTCAGACCTTGCCAGACAGCTTCAATCAGTTCAAGCTCAACTATAACATAAATAAATGTAAGATGAGCTTGTCTGAATTGATGAACGGTCTGAAAGCGATTGAGGAGATAGTCAAGTCCCAACCTAGTGTTCAGATGACTGAAAGGGGCTCTCTCAAAGGTAAGTCGCAAGGCGGTTACCAGAAGAAGAAGCCCAAACCGAGCACTTTTGAGGCAGGATCCACATATGGGGTAGTGAAGCCCAAGGGTGTAGAGATGGCTGACAAGCCTAAAGGCAAATGCTTCCACTGCGGCAAGACCGGTTATTAGAAGCGGAACTGCAAGGTGTATCTGAACAAGAAAACACCATATATGATCTCACATTCCAAAACATAGTTAATGATTTAATCTGTTGTACACCTGGTTGCAGATTGAGGATACACTGACTGTGTGTTACAATAGGATTGTAGGGGTTTCAGGGAACTAGATGGAGGAATAAGGATCGGGACATGTAGCTGAGAATAAAATCAGGGAGCAGCAGTTATAGTAGGGATAAATCGGATGCATCAGTAGATTATTTTCAGTTTCCTATCAATCTGTACTATGTTATGTTAGATATTGGTTTATTTCTTAATAAAATGTTTGATGGGTTTTCATAGCTATGACTATTTGCTGTGCATTTGTCTCTAACTAGATATAACTGCTATTGGCTAACCTCAGAATATTGTAGAGAGACACTAGAAAATTTTGATACGAACTTAAGCCACAAGGCCGTACCCTAGTGTGGGAACCTCTTAGTAGTGGGAGTATAATCGAATACGAAAATGCTTCTACTAAAACTATTAGGAAAATGGCTCAAATACATAGGGAACTATGTAGATTCAATGAACTGAAACAGAGAATCCCACGTCAATTTGAATCATTTAAGCACACGAGAAGGATATGAAAGGTATGGTGGATAAGATAGTCAAATAGAACTAGTTGTCTGGAATAGTTTGATTTTAAAGGACTGGTTAGCCATACCCTAGAGATCGAAACTTTAAGTTAGATCCCAGATTAGAAGTAATGGCACAATAGTTATGATAGTTGGATTTGAATTGGATTTGGAACTAGTAAGTTTGCTAAGCTAGCATGAGCAATTCCTCGTAGAAGGGGGTTCATGTTGGCTATAGCTCAAGCACTAGACCAAGTATTTGACTGGCAACAAGCTTGGTCAGCAAAAGTCACACTTATTCTTTTAGGCAGAGAGAACGATAATGGGAGTACTGGTCTAAACTAATAAGGACACGGATCCCAGATGGATCACACATGCTGGGAAACCAGTGGGATATGTGAGCTGGGTGCTTGGCTAATTCAAGTGTGCAGATACTCTGTAGTCTCATGACGAAAGTCAAGAGACGAGGCAGAGGGCGTACTAGTAGAAGTAAGATATAGGATTGGTCTTTGGACAAGTGGGAGATTGTTGGGATTGGTATGTGACGACAAAGATCCAATAGGCCAAGAGCCAAGACTCCTGAGACTGTGATGCCAAGATAGATGAGGTGAGGTGAGGTGCACAAGGCCACGAGTTAGCCCTATATCGCCTAGAGAGAAAGAGATCCTGAGCTACTTATATAATTTTCCCTTCCATACATAGAAGACGTATTTTAAAACCGTGCGCCGCTACGGATTTCGTAAAAACTCCGTAGTTAAGTGTGCTCAGGCGAGAGTAGTACTAGAATAAGTGACCAACCTGGAAAGTCCTCGTGCAGGCACAGGCAAAGCGGACAAAATCTTATGTGTTTGGGGCGGATGTTACAAAATGGTATCAGAGCCGGTTCTCCTCGCAATAGGGGGGTATAACCCTACACGAGGACGAGTAGCCCTAAGGGGGATGGATTGTGACGACCAAGATCCAATAGGCCAAGAGCCAAGACTCCTGAGGCTGTGATGCCAAGATGGATGAGGTGAGGTGAGGTGAGGTGTACAAGGCCAAGAGTTAGCCCTACATCGCCTAGAGAGAATGAGATCCTGAGCTACTTATATAATTTCCCCTCCCAAGCATAGAAGATGTATTTTAAAACTGTGCGCCACTACGGATTTCGTAAGAACTCCGTAGTTAAGCGTGGTCGGGCGAGAGTAGTACTAGGATGGGTGACCACCCTGGGAAGTCCTCGTACAGGCACAGGCACCCTGGGAAGTCCTCGTGCAGGCACAGGCAAAGCGAACAAAATCTTGTGTGTTTGGGGTGGATGTTACATGGTGTGTCCTACATGCCAATTCTAGCAATGATGACAATTGATTAGATTCGCTTCACTAAAACTCCACACCACAAGGCATAAGATGTATAAATCCACTACTCCACATTAGTGTAGTTGAGGTGACTTGGGTACATGGATGAGATCTGCATATAGGAGATATGAGTCACCGTACACACCGATGTAGGTTCACAGTCGTTGCTAGACTGGACACCTAGCAGGAGAGGCTGTAACACACTGGCTTTCTCCTAGTGACAGATGGCCTATCTTGGCCATTGGTATGAGATATTAAGTCAGGATGTTTTGATGTAATCGGAATGCATCAAATAAAATCAAGAGAGAAAATCGATCTTAATTACTGTCATCCAAGACCATATGACCTCTACTGCTAGTTGACTAGAATCATAATCCTAGGATGTGCTGCGAACCTTAGGTCTGGTGTTCTCTACTTTGACCTACCAATCAGTGCGGTCTTTGACAGACCTAAACTTGGGTAGATTGGGTGGTTAGCATTAGGCACTAGGAAACACAAGCAGTCTTTGGAATTCCATATCCCCTAAAGGGGATTGGGTGTCTCATTGAGTGACTCTCATGAAGGGCTGATCAACAAGGCTGGCAAGCCATACTAATGCACAAGGGGGTGATCACAAAGCATTGAGAAGTCAGGACTCAATTAGGTGAACTAACTTGAGAGGGATAGTCAATACTGATCTCAGTTAGTTGCACGGATACCATATTAGAAGGGTTCAAGTGCAGCATAGTAGAGTAAAGGATACTCGAATAATTACTAATAACCTCAGAGTGCATCAGTGCCATAGCAGTGGTTATAAACACTATTCAATGGTGTGGCCTTGGCCATGGTACCAGTAGAAGCCACGATTATCAGGGTCCTGAAGATTGCAACTCCTAACCATCTCCTGTAGCCAGGCGGACCTAACCTAATGCCGTTAGGGTTTTACTGATAGTGGTTAACACCACGAAGACCAGTAAAACCAGGGGCATAGGGATTAGGAGATATAACTTAAGTTTACCTAAGTGGTTCCTCCCTCAGATCCTCTACATAAAGAAAACCTAGTTTGACTAAGGTTTCTCAGTGGGACCCACCTGGTGGGTTCCAGGCTCGTAAAATAAATACATGGATATTAATGTGTGCAAATTAGTCATGTGTGATCTTTAGGTTATTCTAGGATCACTAGGACTTGACTAAGATTGACTAAGTTGACTTTTCCCCGGAAAGGTCATAAGTTTCATTAAGGATTAAGTTGGCCCTCGAATATTCTAGGCGAAGTCATCAGAGCCCAGTCAAATGGACTTTGATGACTTACCTAAAATATAGGAGGTACCATAAGTGTCCAGGGATGGAGTGCGACTCCATCTCCCTCTCTGGTCAATATCCTAGTGGATAGAGGAGATGGCCCCTAAGTGTAGGGGCATTATCATAATTGTCCTTGGTGGATGTTGTGGGATAATTAATTATTTTCTCTTTTTTTTTTTTTTTGACATCGGCGGGTGTCCCGAAACCTTTCGGGCAATGGCCCACTTCAGGCTCGGACTAATCCCTCCGGGAGTGAAGCCCGACCCACTCGGCAATTCCCACTTCACTCCTGGGTAAATCGAGGGGAGGAAGAGTTGAACCCACAACCTCATCACCAAAGCATCAGTTGCTTTGCCAACTCTCCAATCCCCTGGTGGGTAATTAATTAATTATTTTCTCTTGTTGGTCACCTAGTTGGATTAGGAGAAGCCATGGCGCAAGTTAGGATTTGACTGCAGTCAAATCGGGCTAACAAGTGCACGTTTCTTTCTCAACTTAAGTGGGTGCTAGAACCCGTGGGTGCATCTTGGGTGTGGTTGGGCGCCCCCTATGGGTGCTACCCATGAGAATTTCGGCCAAGGGATGAACCCTAGCCGAAATCCTTATATGGTAGCGACCATAAGTGGTTAAGGAGATAGAGATCCAAGGGATCTCAATCCCCCTAAAGTAGGAATTCCCTTTTAGGGATTTCGGCCTGTACACCAAACCCTAGCCGCTCCCCCCCCCCCCCCTAGCCATCCAAAGAAGCAAAAATCGTCCCCCTCTCTCCTTAAGGGTTTCAGCCAAGAGAGAAGAGAAGAAAAGAAAATAGAAAGAGAAAAAATGAGAGAAGGAAGAAGGTCTTCCTCCCTTCAGGCTTGCACATTGCGGATCGGGATCGTCTTCATCGAGCGTCATCATGAGGGTTGTGAGGAAGGAGAATACTCCCACAAGTCTACCATCGTCAGCTACGTGCATGGGATAGGCGTTGAATCCAGAAGGTAGCGAGATCGAACCTTTCGGCTTCATCTTCATCAACGGATCTACAACCTTAGGCATCTATAAGTCCTAAAAGGTAATAATCTTGATAATCCATAGATGGTGTTAATAATTAGTTTTAATTATTCTAATGCCATGATAAATCATTATTAATCATTATCTAGCAATGGTAGAAATTTGGGATCAATCGGATACAAAAAGTTTTATACCCAATTTTTTCGTCGGGTAATTTTTAGCCTAATTTCTATAGGGCTTTTTAGCCACCGAACTTGGGCTCTCGAATGACCACGCTTCTACCGCACTTCCCCAGGTACTAGGGGAAACCAACAACTACAACTACAAGATCATTCTAGTCTAGGTGTCCCAGGCCCTCGAGCGCATCCCCTATTGTCCAAATTAGGAGGTCATGACTCCAAGGCCCATACAGATGATGCAATCGTGTGTGGGTGCTCTAAGCACTGTATCCATCACCGAGTTGACATATACCGAGCCGGAGGTAGAGCCATCACCCAACGAGGTCGTCATAAGTCTCATCTCTCCTATATAAAAACACCTAATGATATTCAATTATATTGATGGCATACGTACATCATTATTAAAAGTAATTTAATTACTTACGACTTGCAAGGTAACCCTGTCATCTATAAATGCCCCATCGATATGTCGCATCCTAGAGGCCTCAAAAAGATCAATACGGTTAGGCTCGTGGCCCAAGGACTGCATCTGTTTTTTTGCATATAAAAAGAAGGTGAGTGAACATAAGATTTATTATGTTTTAAAAAATAAAATATTTATATTATTTACTAGTTGGTGGGCAAGCTGGGGCATTGAAGTCCTCCCTCTTACTGGAGCTAATGTTGTCGAGACACTCATATTATACGTGCCTCTAGAAAACCTTATCTGCATCAATCGATTACATTTTCAACACCAATACATATTTTTAGTAAAACATTAAAACAAGTACGGATCAACAAATTAAAAAATCATACCTGAAACTGAAGGGTAGCCTAGTGAGCGACCAAAAACTGAAGAATGTATAATGGAGGCGTATCTCTTGTCTACATCGTAGCA
Organism: Chamaelirium japonicum; assembly: GCA_947650365.1. Taxonomy (NCBI): domain Eukaryota; kingdom Viridiplantae; phylum Streptophyta; class Magnoliopsida; order Liliales; family Melanthiaceae; genus Chamaelirium; species Chamaelirium japonicum. The sequence continues at coordinate 82,576,229 of OX393550.1, read as the reverse complement.
TGTAACACCTCGACCGGCTCACCGACCAAGTAACCGTAGAGCTCGTGGAGATCGTGACGATAATCTCTATACCACTCACCCATTATCGTCCACAAGTCCATCCGGTGGATGACGGTTGTCATGTTCTCTCATTCAAGCTTCTTCTGTAAAATCAATTTAGAAACAAGTAATTTTATCAATTCAATTTAGAAAGAAATTATATTCTTCTAAAATATTTTAATAAAACTAATGTACCACAAAAACCTTATACATCCTATTCTTTTAGGATGCATTGATGTCCTTTCACCCCCTCATCCCTACAATAGGGGCATTTCTCTCCTTCTATCTTATCGTGCCGACTCATGTGACGATGTCCAAAGCATGCTCGCCTATAAAGGTCCCAAAGCTCCATTGTAGGGAAAGCTTATCGTGTAAGCTCACCAAGCGTTAGGCCTTCGTCTTGCCCGGGTCGCCTACGTGCCTAGCGATGGTCGACACCCACCCTGCTAAAAAAGTATACATCAGTACTGATAATTATTACAACATGTTTAAAACTTTAGATCTAAGCATTACATATGGACACAGGTACTGTAGCCGGATATTGGATGCTCGAAGCTCCAGAGGCTGCGGCCTCGGGAGCTGCTGTGGAGAGAGGAATAACACTCGCAGATCCGGAGGACTTGGCCTCAGAACCTAGCGTGACAACCGGAGCACTCCGAGCAGGTTCACCCATGTCTCTATGAACCCTCGACCGTGATGCCATCTGAAAGCAGTAAATTTTTTTTCATACAAAATAATATAATATAAATTTTAAAGTGTTTAAGCAATATGTAGAACTTGTCCACTTCAATATGGGATGATCATCTGACGGTGTTTCCGTGCCTATTCCATCTTGCAAATAATGTATCATACCCTCTATGTCATCGCCACCGTCCATATTAATATCATCGTCATCGACCACTGTATTCGTATTTTCACCGGGAGCTGCCATGAGGACTGCATCTAGTTCCTCGCCATGCGAGAACCAACTAGTATAGCTAATGTCAATGCCATATATTACCAGATCAACCTCACATTCTTCTCGAACCTTCCTAGTCACCCTTTTGCAGTCTATACAGGGTCAAAAAAAATTTCCATCAAGTGGTGCAAGACGCTCAAATGCAAAATTCAGAAATTTTCTGACTCATTCTTTGTATTATTGGTTTATCCGATTCAAATTATGCATCCAACTCTTATTGATCGAAGACATCTTTGCCTATTTGGCCAACATATACCTGCAGTAATTTCAAACCATGTCTATGAGACTTTGCCCTAACCACACCGGTTATCTAAGTATTTGGGTGGCTCCATAAGGAGTATAGACCATTGCCTTAACTCCAAATAGTTGAAATGGACCCAAGGCCCAACTCCTTTGGGAAATAGAGCAATAACTCCAAATGGTTCAAATAGACCCAAGGCCCGAAGGTCAATCATCAGCTATGGCAAGCCACTTCATTCTTTAGAATCGACAAGGTTAGGATTTCATGGTATAAGTTCACTCGTAGATTGTGAGAGAATAGAGTTATGTGATATTCTCTCACACACGCTCTTTCATTATCTTAGTACTCTTAATCTCACTTTCATACTCCAAATTATTCAAATGGACCCCCCGACTCCTTTTGGAACTGAAAAAATGGCAATAGCTTCTGCCCAATTTTAGTTAATGGTGTTAGGTCCCAAGCTCGAAGGCCAGTCATCGACTGCAGCAGGCCACACCAGTCCTTAGAATCTACAAGGTCTTAAATGATATTAGAATTTCGTGGTATGTCTACACATAGAGAATTAGGATTTTGTTGTAAATTTAAACATAAATCTAACCCTAACCACTAACCCTAGAATCTAACCCCTCACAAAGGACTCCGGATTTCTTAAAAAAAATTTGAATATTCATTTAACCTAACCTAAACCTAAACCCTAAACCTAACCCTAACCCTAATCCTAACCTAAACCCTAAACCTAACTCTAACCCTAATCCTAACCTAAACCTAAACACTAAACCTAACCCTAACCCTAAACCTAACCTAAACCCTAACCTAAACCTAAACCCTAAACCTAACCTAGACCCTAATATAAACCCTAACCCTAGTCACTCCTTTTTTAGAGATGACTTTTACTTGCAGGACACGTTAATTTCAAAATATAGCTCAAGTCCCTCCCTACGAATATATACACTTTCTGAAGATGAATGTGTACTCTTTCGAAAATGAATGTATACACTTTCTGAAGACGAATATATACTCTTTCTGAAGACAAATGTATACTTGTAGGGACCTTAGCTAATATAGCAAATTATATATGGTGTCTTGCGGCTAATATTGCAAAATAGTTAAGGACATATACCTAATTTGCCATATGGGGAAGTTTGACCTAAGTCCTTTTTGAGATATGACTTTTACTTACATGACACGTTAATTTCAAAATATAGCTCAAGTCCCTCACGACGAATTTATACTCTTTCTGAAAACAAATTTATACTCTTTCTAAAAAGAATGTATACTCTTTTTGAAGACAAATATATACTATTTTTGGAGACAAATGTGCACATGTAGGGACCTTAGCTATAGCAAATTATGGTATCATGTGGCTAATAATGCAAAATAGTTAAGGACCGATACCTAATTTACCAAAACCACCCCCCCCCCCTCCCCCCCCCCCCCACACTTCGATCTTCTAGCGTCCTCCCCCTCTGATTTCCCCAGCCCCCCTAGCAGCTCCCTTTCTGCCCTAGTCGTCGGCCATGGCCGGTAGCTGCTGCACTAACATCTAGGGCACAAAAGGAGCTACAGGGGGCGGGGTAAATCGAGGGGGAGAAGATAAGGGGCCACCTTGTGCCCTAGCTGCTACTGTGCAGTAGCCAACCATGCATATGACTATTGTCGGCCGCCATGGCTGCAAGGATGAGAGGGAGGAAGATACAGGGGAAGAGAGAAGGAGGAGGGAGAAGAGAGGAGGAGGAGGGAAAGGCAATGGGGGATGATTAGAGAGGAGGTCGGTCGGAGAGAAGGGATCGGAGGAGGAGGAGGAGGATGAGGAGAGAAGGAATCAAAGGAGGAGAAGAGTAGGGATCAGAGGAAGAGAAGAGAAGGCCGGGAGAGGACTAACCGGATATCGACGTGTTGGGTGGGCTGCAGTCGATCGGAGGAGTCATCGACGGTCTGAAGAGAGGAGGAGGAGTGGAGATCGGGTCACTCGAATTCAATCGATAACAGTTAGAGGATCGAGTTTTCTGAAATTAATAGCATGGCTTTTATCGACCGACACAATAACATCTGTCGGTACATATATATTATATATCGACGATCGATTTATATTGTCGGTAATAATTCTATATATATTGACGATATCCTTATTACCGTCGGTACATAATATCAAATATTTATTATATATAATAATTTACAATACCGACATGTATGTTTCTATCTGTCAGTAATATATAATATTGTACCGACGGATATCAAATAAGTCGTCGGTACAACTATTATACCGACAGATAGTTATTATCTGTCGGTAATTAAAATTAAAAAATATAAGTTATTATACCGACGGATATTATAATTCACGTTGGTAAAACGCTATATTATACCGACGGTAATAAAATAGGCCGTCGGCAAAATACGTCTATTTTGTAATGAGTCACTTAGCTTGCTTGTAAACTTGTTGCTCAACTTCATTTAGAGAGACTAGACCTCTCTTATGTGAGGGGTCTGGGACCCGACTTTGACCGGAGGGTGATTTTCTCCCTGGTTAGGGGTTTCTACCTTGGTACTTACCGCGTGTGCTCTTTTACGTTATTTCTGTGATCATAGCTATATCTTTCCGCATATATTGAGCAACCTAACACGTGCTTGCATCTGCCCGTTGTGATGCACACCAACTAACTTCGACTAATTGGTCTCTTAATGCATGTTGATTAGCATAGCTAGTCTAAATAGAATAATTTCACCATCAAGAGAAGATTCACTGAAGCGGCTGGGAGAAAATTATCAGCTGAAAAAACCACCAAAGTGGCTGGGAGAATGCCATCAGCTGAAGACCTACCGAAGTAGTTGAGAGAATGCCATTAGCTGAAGACCCACCGAAGTGGTTGGGAGATTGCCATCAGGCGAAACATGCCGAAGCTGTTGGAAATCTAACCGTTCGATACTAGCAACCTTAGGAATTAATCAAATTCTTAATATTAAACGATTGGTTGTTTAGCAATTATAATATTTGCAAGCAAAGGCACATCACAAATTTCTTTTAGAAATTGTTTGCCAAGGCAGAGCGGGTTCTATGGAACCGTTATTCACCTTGCCGAACTTTTCTAAAAGAGAGAAATAGACTATCTAAATTATCTATAATTATTTAGTGTTTGGAATTAGATGAAAATCGTTTTTCAATGGATCTACTAATAGCAAGAAATTAGAGTTAGAAACTCTAGCCTGATTGTCGAAGCACGCTAGGCGTTGTCCCAAGAAACTTATTGCCCCCCTCGTGCGGGTCTCGTGGTAATGGTTCTCGAAGATACGACGACCCCGGTCAGGCGATCTCCCTCTCGTCGGCACGACTTCAAGAAGGTTTTGCGAACCTCGTGAACTTTCAGGAACCCAGTGACTCGATGATGATCTTCACGAAGCAGGGAGGCAGCACCGCAGCAAAGCTTTGGTCCGAGAGAGGGAGTCTCTTCGGAGCAAAAGGGCAGCACTACGCCACGAGCTTGAGAGAATGGGAGACGGAGAGGTAGAGAGTAATTCCGATATTCGGACTGTACAAATCCCATGGCTGCACCGGGCCTTATATAGGCCTCGGGCTGTTAATGGGAGGCTGAAAGAGGGGAGCGGTTAATGGGCTGCGATTAAGCCCATTAACCTCGCACATTACAGCTCGCAGAGAGTAGCCTTGTAACGGCTAGCATGCAGCAACGGGTCGCATGCAAAACAGCTAGTAGCCAAAAAGGAATTTCATAAATGGTGGAGGACTTAAAAGCAAAAATAGGGTAGGTGCGGACCAGCCCATTTTGAAGGTGCTATCGTGTCCGGGTCCGCGGGCGCACACACACGCGCCGCCCAGCCCATGCCCAAGCCCAAGCCCGGCACGGCACGCACGCACGCGCGTGTGTGAGCTAGTGGAGCCCCTCCTCTAGTGTGATGACTAGTGGGGGGAAGTGGGCAATCCTTTATAAGGTGGTAGGGGATTTCTCCCCTTACCGATATGGGACTAAACCCATTGTTATTGTGTGGTTTTAAAACACACACCCAACAATCCCCCACATGTGTTTAAAACCACTAAATATTAAAAAATTAAAAAATTCAAAATGTAAAGTAAAAAAACTTTGCTGGATTCCTTATACTACGCAATAGGTGTAGGTACCTTCCGGTTTGAATCTTCACTTAGTACAGTTGTATACATCTGTGAGGACTTGGTGGACTACGCTTTGAACCAGCCTCATTTATCGGGTTTCTACAAGTAGTACACGTAGTACAGTTTTCGATGGTTCTAAGCGGGTTGCGCTATTGATGGCCTTGCGCAGATATTTTATCTTGTATATTTCTAGGGAGCAGCCCTGGTCCCAGAGTTGCGACCTCACAACGACATACATATAGGTAAGTCCTAATAGGGGTGTGAGCAAGGCGACACCCCGCCTCATGGGTCTTGGACTTATTAAGAGTTTTAAACTCATCCTACCCCTTGCTTTTAATAAGCACTGACATCATAGGGACGGGAGCATTATTCAGTGCTCCTCATTTTCAATCACTACTACAGTTTGTTTCTACCCATTGAACCTCCGTGAGGTTGGGTTCCCACTGCGGTGATTTTTCTTATGGGCTTAATCCCATCCCTCTCGACGATTCTAAGACCACTGTCCTAGAAAGACCCTTAGTTAAATGATCCGCCAAATTCTTTTCGGATCTAACAAAATCTAGGGCAATTATTTGATTCTTCATCTTATATCTGAGAGATCTATGTCTCACTTTCAGATGTCGATTTATTTTCACATCTGCGTTTTCTTGATTACATTTATCAATAGCTGATCGACAATCACAATGGATAGATATAGCCGGTAAAGGCTTTTCTATCAATGGGATCTCACATAAAAGATCTCAAAGCCATTCTGCTTCTGTTCTAGTGGTATCTAGCGCTATCATTTCTGATTCCATGGTACTCCTAGCTATAACGGTCTGTTTGGTGGATTTCCAAGATATGGCTCCACCTCCTAGTAGGAATACATATCCGGTTGTGGACTTAATCCAGTTAGCATCAGAGTATCCCTCTAATACAGCTGGATATCCACTATAGTGGAGACCGTATGATATGGTTCCCTTAAGGTATCTAAAAACTCTTTCTAACGCATTCCAATGGGACTCATTTGGGTTAGACGTATAACGACTAAGTCTATTTACCGCGTGTGGACGCGGAAAAAGGCACGGGTCGTCTTTATTGCGAATCACACGAGATTACAATTGTGGCCGGGACCCGGGTTGCTCGGGTGTAGCGAGTCCGGGTTGCGGCGAGTTTTGATCAGGGGATTGTGGGAAAGATCTTCTGGGGGATCCCTTTGATCCGCGTCTCCACGTGGTGTTCGTGCGAGAGCTCTGAAGGGGCTGCCCAGGACAGGGGTTTTACAGGGAGAGGGTTTTGGAGAGGCTAAGGAATGTCCACCGTTGCTTTGTCCCTTCCGTGCTTCGCGCTTCCTCGGCTAGGGGGTTTTCGGCTTTGTTCCTCGGTCTTCGTGTCTTCCTCGTTCCTTGCTTGACCTCGGTGTCCTTGATCGTCGGTTCGCGGCGTCGATCGAGATTTTGGCGTCGGCTTTGGCTTTGGCTTTTTGGCTTTGGCTTGGCTCCGGCGTGGCTCTGGCTTTTGCTTTGCTTCGGCGCTTGCACTTGGACGTAGCTGGGAGAGACTTGCGATGCTTTCGTTCTTCCGGACTTCGCGTCGTATCGGCTAGAACGTGCGGTGCTTTTGCTCGTGGCCGGCGTAGTCGCTTGGTTTTGGCACTTGCGTTGCTTTGGCGCGGGCTTTACTGGGGCTTTACTTTGGCTTCTTGCGTTGGCTTTAGCTTCAGCGTCAACTCGATCTTCTTCTTCGAACGACGTGGGCTACTTCTTCAGTGCTTCGACGATTTGCGTGTCGACTGGACTTCTCTTCTTCTCCGGGCTTCTTTGTCGTGATCGGAGTCGAAGAATGCTTTCGAAGTTAGTGGGGGTAGCACCGATCTCCGTGCGACGGTTGTGGCGTCGGCTTTTGTTGATGAAGACGACGAGGGTAGCGACGGTCTCCGTGCGACGGTTGTAGCGTCGGCTTTTGTTGATGAAGACGACGGGGTAGCGACGCTTCAGACGATCTGCTCCAGGCTTTCTTCTTCGTGGATGGGGCAGGCGTTGGTCGAAGACGACGGGGTGATGACGTTTCGCTTCTCTCCTCCGGGCTTTGGGGCTTGATCGGGATCGAGGATTTGTTGGAGCCGACGGGGTAGTGCCGCTCCTCTTCTTCTCCGGGCTTTTGGGCTTGATCGGAGTCGAAGGCTTGTTGGAGACGACGGGGTAGTGCCGCTCCTCTTCTTCTCCGGCCTTTTGGGCTTGGTCGGAGTCGAAGCTTGTTGGAGACGACGGGGTAGTGCCGCTCCTCTTCTTCTCCGGGCTTTTGGGCTTGATCGGAGTCGAAGCTTGTTGGAGACGACGGGGTAGTGCCGCTCCTCTTCTTCTCCGGGCTTTTGGGCTTGATCGGAGTCGAAGCTTGTTGGAGACGACGGGGTAGTGCCGCTCCTCTTCTTCTCCGGGCTTTTGGGCTTGATCGGAGTCGAAGCTTGTTAGAGACGACGGGGTAGTGCCGCCCCTCTTCTTCTCCGGGCTTTTGGGCTTGATCGGAGTCGAAGCTTGTTGGAGACGACGGGGTAGTGCCGCTCCTCTTCTTCTCCGGGCTTTTGGGCTTGATCGGAGTCGAAGCTTGTTGGAGACGACGGGGTAGTGCCGCTCCTCTTCTTCTCCAGGCTTTTGGGCTTGATCGGAGTCGAAGCTTGTTGGAGACGACGGGGTAGTGCCGCTCCTCTTCTTCTCCGGGCTTTTGGGCTTGATCGGAGTCGAAGCTTGTTGGAGACGACGGGGTAGTGCCGCTCCTCTTCTTCTCCGGGCTTTTGGGCTTGATCGGAGTCGAAGCTTGTTGGAGACGACGGGGTAGTGCCGCTCCTCTTCTTCTCCGGGCTTTTGGGCTTGATCGGAGTCGAAGCTTGTTGGAGACGACGGGGTAGTGCCGCTCCTCTTCTTCTCCGGCCTTTTGGGCTTGATCGGAGTCGAAGCTTGTTGGAGACGACGGGGTAGTGCCGCTCCTCTTCTTCTCCGGGCTTTTGGGCTTGATCGGAGTCGAAGCTTGTTGGAGACGACGGGGTAGTGCCGCTCCTCTTCTTCTCCAGGCTTTTGGGCTTGATCGGAGTCGAAGCTTGTTGGAGACGACGGGGTAGTGCCGCTCCTCTTCTTCTCCGGGCTTTTGGGCTTGATCGGAGTCGAAGCTTGTTGGAGACGACGGGGTAGTGCCGCTCCTCTTCTTCTCCGGGCTTTTGGGCTTGATCGGAGTCGAAGCTTGTTGGAGACGACGGGGTAGTGCCGCTCCTCTTCTTCTCCAGGCTATTGGGCTTGATCGGAGTCGAAGCTTGTTGGAGACGACGGGGTAGTGCCGCTCCTCTTCTTCTCCGGGCTTTTGGGCTTGATCGGAGTCGAAGCTTGTTGGAGACGACGGGGTAGTGCCGCTCCTCTTCTTCTCCGGGCTTTTGGGCTTGATCGGAGTCGAAGCTTGTTGGAGACGACGGGGTAGTGCCGCTCCTCTTCTTCTCCGGGCTTTTGGGCTTGATCGGAGTCGAAGCTTGTTGGAGACGACGGGGTAGTGCCGCTCCTCTTCTTCTCCGGCCTTTGCTTCTGGCGTCTTCGGAGTCGAAGGATTCTTCTTCTCCGAGCTTTCTTCTTCGTGCACGGAGTCGAAGGGATGATCTTCGTGTGCAAGGGCCTTCACATTGATGAGGACTTTCAGTAAGCCGATCCCTCGGGACAGGCTTGACTGTGCCTCGTGAAGCCTTGGGTCGATGAAGAAGCGTCTCCTCTTCTGCAGAGCTCTGGCGTTTCGTCTTCAATTTCCCGACCATTTTTTCCTTCTCCCACCCCCTCTATTTATAGGCAAAGAGGTGGGGAGAGAGATATGGGAACTTTTTAATTTTAAATCCCTTTTGTATCTCTCTCATAATTGCCCTGGATTTATTCATCCATTGATGAGGGAAATAACGTTTATTTGTTTTCCTTTTCTGGCGGGTGCAATTATGGCTGGATTTCGCACACGAAATCGATGGCGATCGGGCGCTTCGTCTTGTGCGTCGGATCGAGGGATCGGCGCAGATCCGCGTGTGTGCAGACGTCATACGCTACCTCCCCCCGCGCATGGCGGTATTTTTTCCTTTTCTTTCTTTTCTTTCCTTTTCTTTTCTTTCCTTTTCTTTTCTTTCCTTTCTTTTCTTTCCTTTTTCTTTTCTTTCTTTTTCTTCCCTTTCCTTGCAGGGCCGGCCGGCCCCCCATGGGGTTCGGGTCTTACTAGGGCCGGCCCCATGTGGCTCGGGTCCTAGTAGGGGCCGGCCCCATGGGGTTCGGACCCTAGTAGGGGCCGGCCCCCCTTGACGCATGGGGTCCGCTCCTTTTTGCTAGGTGCGAGTCGGGTCCGGGTCCGCATCGGTGCGCGCGAGTCGGGTCCGCGTGTCGGGTTTGCATCCACGTAGGGGCCTTTGAGTCGGGTTCGCGTGTCGGGTTTGCATCCGCGTCGACACACGTAAGTCGGGTTCGGGTCCGACAAAATTCGTGTGTCTACAAATGCCCCCTCAAGGACGAGTGCGTCGGTGAGAGCGTGTAGGGTCTGGACGCGTAAGAATCGTAGAGCGCTTGTCCTTGATTCCTTTTGTGGGCAGGCTTGGGGGAGCGCGGCTGAGGTGCGAGTTGCCTTTGCCGCCTCTCTCTTCCTCTTTCTTCTTCTTCCCCTTTTTTTTTTTTTTTGGACCACGGGAGCTGCAGCGGCAGTGGCAGGGTCCGCCAGGGCTGCGGCGGCTGGGCACGAGGCCAGCGGCGTGCGGCGCGCAGAGCTGAGTGCCGATGCGAGCAGTTGGCTGTGGCTCTTGCTTGTAGAGAAGACCTTCGCTATGGTTTCGATCATCTTCTTCGTTGCGGACCTCTTTTGCTCCAAAGTTTGCACGGACGTCAAAGGTGGCCGTTGCACGGAGTTCGAGACTGGCGCGAGGGCGACTGGAGTGCGATGACGGCGACGGTGCATCTCGGCGGAGGACTGTCGCCCCTCCCTTGGTGTGGGAGCGCAATGACGAGGCCGATTGTCGACGGCGACCGTTGCACGATGTCCGAAGGCGACTTAGGAGAGACGGGAGCGTGAAGACGAAAGCAACATGTCTCGACGTAGTCCCATGGCGGCGTGCGGATGACGAAGGCGCGAAGATGACGGCGATGCACCCCGGCGGAGTGTTGGCGATGGTGACGCACCTCGGCGCGATGAGGAGGAGGTGGAGCCATTGCAAGCGAGGCGAAGCTCCCCTTTTCTTTCTTTCTTTCTTTTTTTTTTTTTTTGTGTGCGCGGAGTACAGCAGTAGCGACGGTGGCTGGCTACGGCGCGCGCGAAGGCCGGGGTGCCGCGGAGGCGGTGGCTCGCGGAGGCAGCAGCAGCAGCAGCGGTAGGCGATGGCCGAGCGGCGCGCGGGCTACGGTGCGGGTGCCAGTGGCTCGCGGGCCCTTCTTTTTCTTTCTTTTTTCTTTCCTTTTCTTTTCTTCCTTTTTTTTTTTTCCTTTTCTTTTTCTTTCTTTCCTTTTCTTTTCTTTCTTTCCTTTTTCTCTTCCTTCCTTTTCTTTTTCTTTTCTTTCTTTCTTCTCCTTCTTCTGGTTCGCGGTGCTGGGTCGTGTTAGCGGGGCGCGGGCTACGGCTGGGCGACGCGAGGCAGCGGCGAGCGTTCGGCGGCCGGGGCTGGGTGGCCAGGCGCGGGGGCGGCGCACGGGCCCAGGTGGCAGGCGGGCGCAATGGTGGCCGGGGCTGGGTGGCCAGGCGCGCGGGGGAGCGGGGCCGGCGGCACGCGGCGAGGTCGGGCGGGCTGCCCGCGGTCGTCGGCGTGCTGCGCGGAGCTCGGCGGGCCGGCTGTCGGGCGCGGAGACCGGGGCGCATGCGAGGCTGGGGCGCGGGAGCGGGTGGCGGCGGTGGCCCCGAGCAGGTCGGCTGCGGCGACGGTGGCGTCGCCGCCTCGCCGGTTCGGTCGGGCTCGAGTCGGACGGTCTCCCCCCCCCCCCCCCCCCCCCCGACTGGATCGGAGGAGAAGAAGGAGGGGAGGGCTATGGGCCCTGCTGCTGCTGCTGTGTCATCATTTTTTTTTTTTTTTCTTTTTTTTTTTTTTTCTTTCTTTCTTTTTCTTTCCTTCTTCTTCTGGTCCGCGAAGGCGGCAGGCGGCGCGGCTGTCGGAGCAGGCAGCGGCGGCGACGGCCCACAGCGCTGGCTGCAGTATGCGCGGCGCGGGGGCCGGGAGCGAGTGGCGCACGCTGCGGCTCGGCGCGCGGGGTTGAGTGCAGGCGGCATGGGTACGTGGCGCAGACGACGGGCGTGTGGAGCGGCGCCGGCACGGCATAGGCGGGCGGTGGCCAGGCTTCAAGCTGCGCGAGTGGTGTGCGGCGCTTGAAGACGAAGGCTTCCGTCGGCTTGGAGACGAAGGCTTCTTCGATGCTTGGAGACCGTCGGCGGAAGAGTGCTGCCCGGGGTTGCACGAGACTTGCTCCGTCTTCCCGGTGTCGCCTCTTTCGTCGACGGCGGTGGCGATGGTGCACATTGCTTGAAGACGAAGGCTTCCGTCGGCTTGGAGACGAAGGCTTCTTCGATGCTTGGAGACCGTCGGCGGAAGAGTGTTGCCTGGGGTTGCACGAGACTTGCTCCGTCTTCCCGGTGTCGCCTCTTTCGTCGACGGCGGTGGCGATGGTGCTCGTCGCTTGAAGACGAAGGCTTCCGTCGGTCTTGGAGACCGTTGGCGGAAGAGTGTTGCCTGGGGTTGCACGAGACTTGCTCCGTCTTCCCGGTGTCGCCTCTTTCGTCGGCGGCGGCGGCGGCGGCGATGGTGCGCATCGCTTGAAGACGAAGGCCTCCGTCGGCTTGGAGACGAAGGTTTCTTTGACGGCTCGCGAAGGTGCACGGAGCTTGAAGACGAAGGCTTCCGTCGGCTTGGAGACGAAGGCTTCTTCGATGCTTGGAGACCGTTGGCAGAAGAGTGCTACCTGGGGTTGCACGAGACTTGCTCCGTCTTCCCGGTGTCGCCTCTTTCGTCGACGGCGGCGGCGATGGTGCGCGGCGCTTGAAGACGAAGGCTTCCGTCGGCTTGGAGACGAAGGCTCCTTTGGAGGCTTGAAGACGAAGGATTCTTTGACGGCTCGCGAAGGCGAAAGCTTCAGTCCTGGCGGCGAAGCATTCTTCGGCGGCTTGGAGCCGAACGATTCTTCAGCGGAGTGTTATCGTCTTCTTGGTGCGGGAGCATAATGACGACGGCACGGCGAAAAGACGAAGCCGAGTGTGGTGGCGATCGCCTGGTGCGAGGATGAGTCGGAGGCGTTGAAGGCCAAGGAAGGTGGCTCCCTTTTTTTTTTTTTTTTTTTTTTTTTTTTTTTTTTTTTTTACCTCTCGATCGGTCTTGCGCTTTTCATATCCTTGCAAGATTCGTCCCCCTGAGTACCTTCCGAAGGCTGGCTAGATTATTGATGAGGTCAACCGCGGGTTTAGAGTTACTAGCGAGGTTGCACCTTTCTGGTAGCAATGTCAGCTTGAAGGATACCGAGAAGGGCGTTCTGAAGAGGATGACGAGGCCACGAGCATCAACAAGGAGTAGACTGCTTTGGTTGTCTTTTGCTTGTCGATCTTGACCTTGATGACAGCTCCAGTGGTTCTTTTGGTTGTGGAGGTCACGAAGGCTGCGGTTGTTGTTTATGCGTCCGCCATTCTTCGGGTTGCTGCTTTTGACTTCAGTGGCAGTTTCCATCCTTCAGGTGGGCCTGAGCTTTTGCATGAGCCCGGTGGATTTCAAGGCAACGACTCTTTTTTTGCGGAGCAGATGCGCACCTTCTTTGGAGGGTGGCGAGCTTCATTGCTTACGACCGTCTTCGCTGGAGGACGCTTTCTTGGGCTTAGTTGCGACTCTGGAGTTGCAGCGCGTGTAAGCTGCGGAGGGCGAGCCACTTCGGCGCCTTAAGGACTTCGACTTGCTACTCGTGCGTCGCTTTAGAAGCTGGAGTTCCATTTGGGGAAAGCTCGAGCGACCGAGAAGATGTCTGGAGCAGAGCTTGCGAAGCAGCGTGCATAGCTGACGACGCGTCGGAAGCTGACGGTTTTTTTTTTACCTCTGGAGTTGCAGCGCGTGTAAGCTGCGGAGGGCGAGCTGCTTTGACGCCTCAAGGACTGTGACTTTCTTGTCATCTTTTGGTTTGCTGACTGGACTTGTGGATTTGCACTTGTTCTTCTCTGGGCTGGCCTTCTCGGACGACGTTTGAGATGTTTCTTTTGTATGGACTGAACCTTTGTAGGTTGCCTACGTACCCTACTGAGAGGGATCAAGTCGCACGTAGTTCGTTTTTTTTTTTTTTTTTTTTTTTTTTTTTTTTTTTGGGCAAGGGGGGTAACCTTGCGTTAGGCAAAGTACCTTTTGAGGGACTTGCCACTGGTAGGCAGAGTCGCCACTGGTTCGCAGCTGTCGCCCACCTTCTTCGCTTCAATATAGTTGGAAGTGAAGATCTTCTTGACTGGAGTTTTGATGATTGCTGGAGTTTGACTGGAGTCGATGCCCCGGCAATTTGGAAGGATTTGTTCGTCGCTTTTGCAGAGACGAGCTTGAGTCTTTGTCAGGCGATGTGGTATCGCAGCTGAGGGTAGTGATCCCATGTGTGCCATGCTTTCTTTGCTGCGGCTGGATTTGAACATTGACTCGGTGGAGTTTTGCCCCCGAGTGTTTTCTGACTTGATTGCAAGTTGCTCAGATCTGGTGCGCCCGGAAGACTCGGTTGAGCTCGAGATGTGCAACAGACCACGTAACGGTAGTGTCATCTCTTGCGACGTGCTGAAGTTGGCCCCGAAGAATGATAACGCTGGTTCCTTTGCTGGAGGGGAAGGCGATCGTCCTGGTTTGCGAAGCCATTGAGGTACGAGCCGCAGGACTGAAGCAACTTGAGCAGGCAACGGAATGCATCGCATCGAGCTTGATTTGAAGTTGATGTGAATTTTCCGTCTTGATGCTGGCGCTTCTTTGTCTTTGTGCGCTGTCTGGATGGAGGATGTCACTAGTTTTGCAAGTGGAGAGCTTTTGTCCCTCGCAGCTGCTTTGACTCCCTGAGCTCGTAGAGGTTTTGCTGGATGAGCTTCTGCAACGGGATCTTTCACTTGGTAAAACTCGGCATCAGCAAGGTGTGCTTTAGCCTTGTTGAACAGCTTGCCGTTGGCAGTGATGCTTCTCCCCATGCCTTTTATGTTGGAGTCGCTTTCTTCATTGTATTTCCAGAGCACGCGGTGAACTTCCATCATGCAGCAGGAGACCTTGAAGTTTTGATCAGCTTCAAGGAAGCAATTGGGAAAGAACTCCTGGAGTGTCGCCGGCTTTAGGAAGCTTTGCTGGAGGAAATTTTTCAGATTTGCCGGTGGTACTTTGGACGTCTTTTTTCCTGGAGCTTCATTCTTTTCCTTGAAGGACTTTCTTCTGGGGAGTTTTCTTGTCGCCCGGTTTTTCTTATGGTTAGCCAGACGTGCTATCCTGTAGCTTGATCGTCGTGGCCTTCTCCCTCGAGGCGCCACAGCCCGCGTGTTTTCATCAGTAAGATCTTCCTCGCCAAGGTGAAGAACTGGTGCTGCAACTGAAGGCACTTCTTTGATCGGAAGGACTTGCACTTCTAGAGACTGTACCGATTCATCTTCTGATCCCCAGCTGGTTGGCTTGATTTCTTCATTTGGAATCGAAGGAGGCCTGGAGTAGAGGACATAATAGTCAATTTTGCCCGATGGTTGGCCTAGCAGGTTGACTTCGGGGCTTCTTTGTTCGTCTCTAGCTTTGAGCAGGTGCCGGGACGTAGCTTTGTTTGGAAGAGGGAGTGCTTGCATGAGAGACGGTTGCCCCCAAGACAGTAAGGATTTGGCCCTAGGCACTGAAGAAGTATGTCGTCGTTGTCTTCTTCGACTGCCCCCTTTCTTTGAGTCATCAACGGTGGACTGCCCCCCTTCTGCGAGGACCGACGGGGCATCTTGCAATTCGTCGTCCGAAGTAGAAGTATCACCGTTGTCGGGAGCCGTAATGGAGATAGGATTGACGGCAGCCATGGATGGGTGGGTGGGTATTGAAACGAAGTCCTCGATTGGCATTCCCAGACGATCGAACACCGACTTCTTCTTTGATTGTTTGACTGGCCCGAGCCTCTCGAACACGGATGTGCATTTTCGATTCGACCAGTCTTTATCACCTCTGGTTTGCTTCCGGAACAGGGCTTGGCATCGAACCCGTCGTCGTCTTCTCTTGCTGTCTGGATGGCTGAGGTAGGTAGAGCGTGCATCGGAGATTGTCGATTCTTCGGCTGCTTTATCTACCATCCTTGCCTCGATGTAGTTCGAGGTGAAGGTCTTCTTCGCTGCGGTTCTGATGACCAACGGAGCTTGACTGGAGCCGATGCCTCGACGGTTCGGGGGAATTTGCTCTCCGTTTTGAAACAGCCGAGTTTGAGTTCTTGTCATCCCATGCGGAGTTGCTGCTGGTGGGAGTGTGCCCATGGCACTTTCCTCGTTGTAGCCAGCTCTAAACAGCAACTTGGCAGCATTTTGCCCCCAACTCCCTTCTGGTTTGAATCCGAGTTGCTCGAGGTCTGCTGACTTGACGGGTCTGCTCGGGTTCGGAGCTTGCGTCAGACTAGGTAGTGGCATCGTCATTCCTTGCAGAGTGATGACATTGGCCTGAGATAGCGTCGGGGCCATCTTCCTCGTCGGAGTAGAAGGCGATCGCTCGGATTTACGGAGCCACTGAGGCGCGAGACGCAGGATAGGCACCGTTTGGATTGGCAACGGGGTATGTTGCGTTGCTCTTGGCTCGAAGCTGATGCGCATCCTTTGCCTAGGTTTCGGCGTTCCTTGGATCTTGAGTCTTGCCTCATCAGAGGGTGGCACCGAATTTGCGGGAAGTGGAGTCTTGTCCTGCTTCACTTCTTCAATCTTTTGAGCTCGAGGAGCTTTAGCTGGAAGAACTTCCGCGACCAGGCCCTTTGCTTGGTAGAATTTAGCGTCGGCCAGGTGTGCCTCGGCCTCGTTGAATGGCTTGTCGTCCGCAACTATGCACCTCTCCACGCCTTCTTCGTAGTACTTGAGGCACTGGTGCCAGGTGGATACCACGACGCCGTTCTCGTGCAGCCATGGTCTTCCTAACAGGAGACGATATGATGTCTGGCAGTCGATGATGTGGAAGAGGACCGTTGTATCCAGCGGGCCGATTGACAGCTTCAGGCGAATGATTCCAACGGTGGACTGTCCGCCCTGGTTGAAGCCTTGAATGACCAACTGACTCGGCGAGAGCTGGTCGTTGGTGATGCCGAGTTGGCGCATCGTCTGGATGGGCATGATGTTGACGGCGGAGCCGCAGTCCAACAGGATTCGGTTCACTGGCTTCTCCTTGATGTATCCCGAGACGTAAAGAGGCCGGTTGTGCAATCGCGTCCCGAGTTGCAGGTCCTCGTCCGAAAAGGTTATCGTTGCGTCACACGAGGCTGCAGCCTTGCGCTTCTGGTCGCCCTTCCTCTTCCTGCTGTAGCTATCCGGATCGGCCAAGGCCGCAGCCATTGCCAGGCGAGCCTTCTTCGGGAGATGCAAAGCTTCTACAAGCGGCATGTGCAGTATTGCTTCGTCTTGAGAGGCTGTGCCCCCTTTGTCGGAATCGTCTCCCTCATCGGTGGAGTCGCCTTCTTCAGAAGCTTCGCTTTCATTATTTCCTTCCGTCGCCTCATGGACTTCGACCATGCAACAAGATACCTTGATGTGTTGGTCCGCTAGGAGGAAGTGATCCGGGAAGAACTCTTGCAAAGTTGTCGGCTCTGGAAGACTCTGCTGAAGGATGTCGTCTCGGCTTGCTGGCGGCACTTTGAACGCCTTCCTCCCCGGAGCCTTGCTTCTCTTCTTGTAGGTCTTCCGCTTGGTGAATCCCCTCATCATACGGTCTTGTTTGAGCTTCTTTTCTTGCCATGGCTTTCGTCGCCGCGGTAACATGACCCATGCTTCTTCGTCAGTGGATTCCCCTCCGCTAGGATGAAGGTCGACAGCAGCAACTGGTTCCCTCGAAGGTACTTGTTCTTCTGGAGGCTCTACCGGCTCGTCTTCCGATCCCCAACCGGTGGGCTTGATTTCGTCAATTGGAACAGACGGAGGCCTTGAGTAGAGGACGTAATAGTCAAACTTCCCCGAAGGCTGGCCCAGCAGACCGACTTCCGGATCTCCCTGCTCGTATCTTTTCTGGAGAGCGTATTGGGACGTAGCTTGACTGGAAGGGACTTGCTCTTCTCGAGGCTCTACTGGCGTGTCTTCCGATTCCCAGCCGGTGGGCTTGATTTCGTTGACCAAAACGGACGAAGGCTTTGAGTAGAGGACGTAGTAGTCGAACTTGCCCGAAGGCTGGCCCAGCAAACCGACTTCCGGATCTCCTTGCTCGTATCTTTTTTGGAGCGCTCGTTGGGATGTATCATTGCTTGGAAGAGGTGCTGGCGTGAGCGATGATTGCCCCCAGGGCAGCGGTGTTTCCTCCTCGGTGAGCGCAGGAGTACGTTGACGTCGCTTCGAGACTTTCGGCCGGGAAGTTGACTTAGCGATTGGAGCTTGCCGGTTGATGCGCAGTTTGGGCATGCTTCGTCGGGCAGCGACGAGTACTGGCGAGAAGGAGCCGAAGGTGATGGACGTCATGTTGGCCGTAGCAACCTCCCCGGAGTCGATCTCTATCTTCCCTTGCTTAGCGAGCGCCATGATTCTTTCCTTGAAGACGAAGCATCTTTCGATGGGATGACTCACCACCCGGTGGTATTTGCAGAAGAGAGGGTCGTCGACGCGATGCATCTGCTCGGGCCTCTTCGAAGGAGGGAGCTCTATCATCTTCTCTTGCAGCAGCTGGTCGAACATGGAGGAGACTTCCGAGTCTGGGAAAGGGTATTCTTTGGCTTCGAGCTCCTCGAGAGTCATCCTTTGTCTTGGCGGCGGAGGCGGTGGTATGGCGACTCCTTTCTTCTGATCTGGCTTGCCGCCGATCTTGAGCGGCTTGGAGGTTGAAGCGACGTCAGCAACATTGACTTGCTTTAGTTTCGTTGCCGGTGGCTTGTCCTTCTTTTCTATCTTCAAAAAGTCCTTGTTCTTCGAGTCCCCGCGGTTTGCTAGGCTGAGTTCCATGTCATGAGCCCGAGTTGCGAGTTCTTCGAAAGACCGAGGCTTGATACCTTTGAGGATGTAAAGCAGACCCCAGTGCATGCCTTGGGTGCACATCTCGATGGCCGAGTCTTCAGACAAGCGGTCTCGTGAATTCAGCGCGAGGTTCCTCCACCTGTCGATGTAGTCGATCACTGGCTCGTCTTTCCTTTGTTTGACGGCAGTGAGTTCGGTCATGCTGACGGTTCGTCTGGTGCTGTAAAAGCGATTGAGGAACTCCCTTTCCATCTGGTCCCAGCTGTCGATGGTCCCTGCAGGAAGATCAACGTACCAGTCGAACGCGTTGCCTTTGAGGGTGCGAACGAATTGCTTCACCATCTCGTCGCCATATGTGCCGGCATTATTGCAGGTCTCGATGAAGTGGGCGACGTGCTGTCTCGGATTTCCCTTTCCATCGAAGTGCTGAAACTTTGGCGGCTGGAATCCGACTGGGAAGCGTAGCTGCTGGATCCTCGTAGTGTAGGGCTTCGAGTATGCCGCCGTGATCGGAGGAAGGCTACTGCTGTGGGATCGCATCATGTCGGCTATCAATGCTTGGACTTGCTGAGCACTCATCGCAGCCGCTGCCGGAGGTTGTGTGGCCACCGAGGCTGGCATTGGGGAGACGACTTCCACTGGGATGGGAGCCGAAGAGAGCGCTGGAGTAACTGCTTGAATCGTCGGAACAACCTCTGTAGGAGCGGGAGTTGAAGACGGAACTGGAGCGGCTACTGGAGAAGCGACGGGTTGGCCGACTGGTGCAGCGTCCTTTGCGCTTAGCTTTTGGAGCAGAGTGTTGATGTGACGATCCTTCTCCTCCATTAGCCGAGTAATCTGCGCCATGTGCTCGTTCATCTGCATGACTTGGAGCTGAAGAGCGGACGGAGGATGGTGACGGAGAACGTCTTGGTGTTGCATGTTCGCATCCTCGCCATCATCATCGGAGACGTAGTTACGCCGACTTGCTTCTGGCTGATGATTGATGTTTGCCCCCTGCAGAGGAGGTGCAACGTCTGCTGGAGAACCCGAACGGGTTCGGGGTTGGGGCTGGTCCTCCCCAAACTTCTGGACATGGGCTCCAGGATCGAGGCTCGTTTCTTCATGCACCAGGGCCTCGTTGGCGCTTTGGCGAGCATCTTCGGTAGTAGCTTCTGGCACGAAGACGTCCGCAAGAGTCCGAGTACGCCGAGTGTAGACGCGCACCATTGGAGGAGCATCACCCTCCGGATTTACTGGATCACCGTGTCGGAGTAGAGGAGACTCGGCGATTGGTGAGAGGCTTGGAGCAAACGCATCGTTGTTTGTTCCGGCCATTGCAAACTTCAAGCAGCTTCTTCAACCGTACGGATGAAAGGAGAAGAGGTCCCACCGGGCGTGCCAGAAATCTGTGGACGCGGAAAAAGGCGCGGGTCGTCTTTATTGCGAATCACACGAGATTACAATTATGGCCGGGACCCGGGTTGCTCGGGTGTAGCGAGTCCGGGTTGCGGCGAGTTTTGATCAGGGGATTGTGGGAAAGATCTTCTGGGGGATCCCTTTGATCCGCGTCTCCACGTGGTGTTCGTGCGAGAGCTCTGAAGGGGCTGCCCAGGACAGGGGTTTTACAGGGAGAGGGTTTTGGAGAGGCTAAGGAATGTCCACCGTTGCTTTGTCCCTTCCGTGCTTCGCGCTTCCTCGGCTAGGGGGTTTTCGGCTTTGTTCCTCGGTCTTCGTGTCTTCCTCGTTCCTTGCTTGACCTCGGTGTCCTTGATCGTCGGTTCGCGGCGTCGATCGAGATTTTGGCGTCGGCTTTGGCTTTGGCTTTTTGGCTTTGGCTTGGCTCCGGCGTGGCTCTGGCTTTTGCTTTGCTTCGGCGCTTGCACTTGGACGTAGCTGGGAGAGACTTGCGATGCTTTCGTTCTTCCGGACTTCGCGTCGTATCGGCTAGAACGTGCGGTGCTTTTGCTCGTGGCCGGCGTAGTCGCTTGGTTTTGGCACTTGCGTTGCTTTGGCGCGGGCTTTACTGGGGCTTTACTTTGGCTTCTTGCGTTGGCTTTAGCTTCAGCGTCAACTCGATCTTCTTCTTCGAACGACGTGGGCTACTTCTTCAGTGCTTCGACGATTTGCATGTCGACTGGACTTCTCTTCTTCTCCGGGCTTCTTTGTCGTGATCGGAGTCGAAGAATGCTTTCGAAGTTAGTGGGGGTAGCACCGATCTCCGTGCGACGGTTGTGGCGTCGGCTTTTGTTGATGAAGACGACGAGGGTAGCGACGGTCTCCGTGCGACAGTTGTAGCGTCGGCTTTTGTTGATGAAGACGACGGGGTAGCGACGCTTCAGACGATCTGCTCCAGGCTTTCTTCTTCGTGGATGGGGCAGGCGTTGGTCGAAGACGACGGGGTGATGACGCTTCGCTTCTCTCCTCCGGGCTTTGGGGCTTGATCGGGATCGAGGATTTGTTGGAGCCGACGGGGTAGTGCCGCTCCTCTTCTTCTCCGGGCTTTTGGGCTTGATCGGAGTCGAAGGCTTGTTGGAGACGACGGGGTAGTGCCGCTCCTCTTCTTCTCCGGCCTTTTGGGCTTGGTCGGAGTCGAAGCTTGTTGGAGACGACGGGGTAGTGCCGCTCCTCTTCTTCTCCGGGCTTTTGGGCTTGATCGGAGTCGAAGCTTGTTGGAGACGACGGGGTAGTGCCGCTCCTCTTCTTCTCCGGGCTTTTGGGCTTGATCGGAGTCGAAGCTTGTTGGAGACGACGGGGTAGTGCCGCTCCTCTTCTTCTCCGGGCTTTTGGGCTTGATCGGAGTCGAAGCTTGTTGGAGACGACGGGGTAGTGCCGCCCCTCTTCTTCTCCGGGCTTTTGGGCTTGATCGGAGTCGAAGCTTGTTGGAGACGACGGGGTAGTGCCGCTCCTCTTCTTCTCCGGGCTTTTGGGCTTGATCGGAGTCGAAGCTTGTTGGAGACGACGGGGTAGTGCCGCTCCTCTTCTTCTCCAGGCTTTTGGGCTTGATCGGAGTCGAAGCTTGTTGGAGACGACGGGGTAGTGCCGCTCCTCTTCTTCTCCGGGCTTTTGGGCTTGATCGGAGTCGAAGCTTGTTGGAGACGACGGGGTAGTGCCGCTCCTCTTCTTCTCCGGGCTTTTGGGCTTGATCGGAGTCGAAGCTTGTTGGAGACGACGGGGTAGTGCCGCTCCTCTTCTTCTCCGGGCTTTTGGGCTTGATCGGAGTCGAAGCTTGTTGGAGACGACGGGGTAGTGCCGCTCCTCTTCTTCTCCGGCCTTTTGGGCTTGATCGGAGTCGAAGCTTGTTGGAGACGACGGGGTAGTGCCGCTCCTCTTCTTCTCCGGGCTTTTGGGCTTGATCGGAGTCGAAGCTTGTTGGAGACGACGGGGTAGTGCCGCTCCTCTTCTTCTCCAGGCTTTTGGGCTTGATCGGAGTCGAAGCTTGTTGGAGACGACGGGGTAGTGCCGCTCCTCTTCTTCTCCGGGCTTTTGGGCTTGATCGGAGTCGAAGCTTGTTGGAGACGACGGGGTAGTGCCGCTCCTCTTCTTCTCCGGGCTTTTGGGCTTGATCGGAGTCGAAGCTTGTTGGAGACGACGGGGTAGTGCCGCTCCTCTTCTTCTCCAGGCTATTGGGCTTGATCGGAGTCGAAGCTTGTTGGAGACGACGGGGTAGTGCCGCTCCTCTTCTTCTCCGGGCTTTTGGGCTTGATCGGAGTCGAAGCTTGTTGGAGACGACGGGGTAGTGCCGCTCCTCTTCTTCTCCGGGCTTTTGGGCTTGATCGGAGTCGAAGCTTGTTGGAGACGACGGGGTAGTGCCGCTCCTCTTCTTCTCCGGCCTTTGCTTCTGGCGTCTTCGGAGTCGAAGGATTCTTCTTCTCCGAGCTTTCTTCTTCGTGCACGGAGTCGAAGGGATGATCTTCGTGTGCAAGGGCCTTCACATTGATGAGGACTTTCAGTAAGCCGATCCCTCGGGACAGGCTTGACTGTGCCTCGTGAAGCCTTGGGTCGATGAAGAAGCGTCTCCTCTTCTGCAGAGCTCTGGCGTTTCGTCTTCAATTTCCCGACCATTTTTTCCTTCCCCCACCCCCTCTATTTATAGGCAAAGAGGTGGGGAGAGAGATATGGGAACTTTTTAATTTTAAATCCCTTTTGTATCTCTCTCATAATTGCCCTGGATTTATTCATCCATTGATGAGGGAAATAACGTTTATTTGTTTTCCTTTTCTGGCGGGTGCAATTATGGCTGGATTTCGCACACGAAATCGATGGCGATCGGGCGCTTCGTCTTGTGCGTCGGATCGAGGGATCGGCGCAGATCCGCGTGTGTGCAGACGTCATACGCTACCTCCCCCCGCGCATGGCGGTATTTTTTCCTTTTCTTTCTTTTCTTTCCTTTTCTTTTCTTTCCTTTTCTTTTCTTTCCTTTCTTTTCTTTCCTTTTTCTTTTCTTTCTTTTTCTTCCCTTTCCTTGCAGGGTCGGCCGGCCCCCCATGGGGTTCGGGTCTTACTAGGGCCGGCCCCATGTGGCTCGGGTCCTAGTAGGGGCCGGCCCCATGGGGTTCGGACCCTAGTAGGGGCCGGCCCCCCTTGACGCATGGGGTCCGCTCCTTTTTGCTAGGTGCGAGTCGGGTCCGAGTCCGCATCGGTGCGTGCGAGTCGGGTCCGCGTGTCGGGTTTGCATCCACGTAGGGGCCTTTGAGTCGGGTTCGCGTGTCGGGTTTGCATCCGCGTCGACACACGTAAGTCGGGTTCGGGTCCGACGAAATTCGTGTGTCTACACCGCGTAAGCGATATCGGGTCGAGTATAGTTTGCTAGAAAACCTAGCGATCCTATGATCTGAGCATACTCGCTCTGTAGTCTAGGAAGTCCAGTGTTCTTTGTCAGATAGGTATTTGGATCATATGGTGTGGATACCGGTTGGCAATCGGGGTCGTAAAATTTCCTAAGGATTTTCTCGACATAGTGGGATTGGGATAGCACTAAACCATTATCCTTTCTAATGATCTTAGTGTTCAAAATAACATCGGCTTGTCCTAGATCTTTCATATCAAATTTTTGGGACAAAAAGTGTTTGATATCATATATGATTTGTATGTTTGAACCGAATATTAGGATATCGTCAACATACAAACATAAGATGACAATATTATTACCATCTACTTTATGGTATACACATTCATCCATTGTATTGATATCAAATCCATAGGATAAGATAACTTCATCGAATTTCATGTGCCATTGTTTTGGTGCTTGTTTAAGTCCATAGAGGGATCGAATTAACTTACACACCTTTCCCTCTTGTCTAGGTGCAGTAAATCCCTCGGGTTGGTCCATATATATTTCCTTATTAAGGTCGTCATTCAAGAAAGCAGTCTTAACATCCATTTGATGTATGACTAGCTTATAGATTGAAGTTAAGGCGATGAGGATCCTAATCGTGGTTATCCTAGCGACAGGTGAGTAGACATCAAAGTAGTCTACCCCAGATTTTTGGGTAAAGCCCTTGGCTACAAGTCGTGCCTTAAATTTATCTATGGTACCATCGGGTCTAAGCTTCTTCTTAAACATCCATTTACATCCTATGGTTTTACAACCAGGAGGTAAATTGGTGAGTTCCCAGGTATGGTTTTGAAGTATGGATTGGATCTCGTTATCTCTGGCTTCTTTCCAAAAAGGTGAGTCTATGGACTTCATTGCATCTATATAGGTAGAGGGAGAGTTCTCCACCAGAAGTGCATAGAAGTCATCAAATACTTTTTCTACATGGGCACGTTTATTCCTCCTAGGTTCGGTTTGGGTTACCGGTTCAGTCTGGTCTTCAGGTTCTAATTGGACTTCGGGTTCGATCTGAGTTACCTGATTAGAACTGAAAGCCTGGTTATTGGTATTAATCCTAGTGTTGATCCTAGTCTTATAAGGGAATATTTTTTCAAAGTATGAAGCATCTCTTGCTTCGATTATGGTGTTATTAGCTATTTTGCTTATTTCAGAGTTAAACACTAAAAAATGATTAGCGTTACTGTCTGAAGCATAGCCAATAAAGATGGCATCTACAGTCTTAGGTCCTATCTTTTTTCTTTTATTATCGGGGATTTTTACCTTAGCTAGGCACCCCCACACTTTTGGATATTCTAAATTAGGTTTTCTATGTTTTCATACTTCGTATGGGGTCAAGTCATTGTGTTTAAAGGGAATACGGTTAAGGATAAAGCAGGCCGTCATTAGGGCTTCCCCCCACAAGTTCTCTGGCGCTCCAGAGCTTAGTAACATGGAATTGACCATGTTCATTAGGGTTCTGTTTTTCCTCTCCGCTACACCATTGGATTGGGGAGTGTAAGGAGTTGTGACTTCATGGAGTATTCCATAATCTTCACAGTATTCACTTAACTCATTTGAGATGTACTCCCCTCCTCGGTCTGACCTAAGAATCTTAATGGTTTCGTCTAATTGGTTCTCAACCAGAGCTCTGTAAATTTTAAATTTACTGAGTACTTCATCCTTAGTTTTAATAAGGTATAGGTGGCAATATTTTGAAGCGCATCTATGAACGTTACAAAATATCTATTGCCACCTCTCGAGGTTCTCCCAGAATCACAGACATCGCTGTTAATTAATTCAAGTATTTTGGAGTCTCGATCAATGGTTTTAAAGGATTTCTTAGGTTGTTTGGCTTCTACACATATCTCGCACTTGTCGAGATTCTTAGTATCAGATTTAGGAATGAATTTTAGGGTCATGAATTTCTTAATAGAATTATAATTTACATAACCTAGTCTTTGGTGCCAAGTGACCGAAGACTCAACATTCAGAATTATAGACGAAGGATTAAAGACATTCAATTTAAATAAGCCATCACAGAGAAATCATTTTCCAATAAATTCATTCCCTTGGTGATTACAACCTTATTGGACTCAAATACAAGCTTATAGTCCTGTTGGACTAATAAGGACCCACTAATTAAATTCCTCCTAATCTCCGGAACGTGGTAGACTCCGCGCAGGGTTAGGGTCTTCTCCGACGTCAGCTTCAGGTCGATCCGTCCTATCCCTAGCACACGAGCCTCAGCATTGTTCCCCATGCTTACAGCTCCTCCACCTGAGACCTGATAGGTGGAAAATAAAGATTGATCAGAGCAAACATGAATGTTAGCTCCTGTGTCAATCCACCAATCAAATGCTTGAAAGATCATGTTAACTTCAGGGGTGAAAAGAACAGACCTGAAAAGCAGTCCCGGAAGAGCCAGCTCCAGAGGTCACCATGTTGACTTGGGAGCTGGGTGGCATTTGACCATTTCTTCTTGGATTTGGAGGTGGTGCTGTCTTCTTGTAGAAGCATTGGTTGGCCATGTGATTGGTCCGACCGCAGACGTAGCAGCAACGCACTCCTTCCTTCTTTTGGTCCTTGGGATGGTTTGGGTTATGGTTGCTATGGTATGGCTTCTTGGTATAGAGTTTAGGCTTAGAATAAAAGGGTTTCTTCTGAAACTTGTTTTTAGGTTTTTGGAATGGCTTGGATGGTTGACCCTCTATGTTGTTGACTTTGGGTTTGAATTCAGACGATCCCTTTTCCCTGAGCCTATGTTGCTCCTCAATTCTAATAGAGTTTAGAACTTGAGTTAGGGTTAGGTCACCTTGGGTATGACTTAGGTGTTTAGAAAACTCGGACCAAGAAGCAGGTAGTTTATCTATAAGACAGGTTATTTGGAAGGTTTCATCAAGGGTGGAACCATTAGTCTTCAGATGTTGGACTAGGTTCTCAAACTCATGAATCTGATCATTCATGGGTTTGGAGTCAACCATTTTAAAGCTGTTGAAGTCAGATGCTTTGAAGCGTTTTACTCCAGCATCATCTAGGCCATACTTACGCTCTAGGGTATCCCATAGGTCCTTAGGATTTTGAATGGTATAGTAGATATCATATAGTCTATCAGATAAGGCTCCTAGGATCCTATGAAGGCCATGGTAGTTGATTTCTTCTGGGGTCCTAGTAGGAATGCCAGAAGTAGGTTCAGTTTCTGATTGAGAAGTGGAGGCTCGGGTACGACGAGTTTGGCTAGACCCATTGGATACTCCTGGTGCGGTTTCACCTATGGCTGAAAGTAACCCAAGTGTGGTTAGCCAGAATCGCATCTGGTTCTGCCACCTCTTGAAGTTAGACCCGTCAAACTTTTCGGGTTTGGCACTAAGGGTTTCACGGTTTGGTGAGGCCATTTCGGACCAAAGTAAGGAGTTGAAATATGTGGATTGAAAAATAAGTTTTGTCAATTTTAAAGCGCACCTAGATAGATTCGACTTTTAGAAGTCCAAATGAAACTTCCAAATCCTAATGGCCAGATGGGCTCCAGGTAGGAGGTGGAGCACTAGGCTCGCTCAAATACCAAACTACCTTGGGCAATTTAATGCCGGTTTGTCAAGCCTTTCTAGACACCGTAGGCAGTGGAATATTCCAATGACGACTTTTAGTCTTTCCTATAATCTATGCTTCTAATTAACTTTTGTAGAAAATAATTTTGTAACTAGTAGCAACTAATAGATAGCACGGAATAACGTCTAATAGATGATCACGTAGGCTAAAAGATGATTAGTGAGCACGTTACAAAGAAAATAACTTATGAACGATTAAATTATAACAATAAGTTTCTTGGATTGTTGGAAATCTAACCGTTCGATACTAGCAAACATAGTAATTAATCAAATTCTTAATATTAAACGATTGGTTGTTTAGCAATTATAATATTTGCAAGCAAAGGCACATCACAAATTTCTTTTAGAAATTGTTTGCCAAGACAGAGCGAGTTCTATGGAACCGTCATTCACCTTGCCGAACTTTTCTAAAAGAGAGAAATAGACTATCTAAATTATCTATAATTATTTAGTGTTTGGAATTAGATGAAAATCGTTTTTCAATGGATCTACTAATAGCAAGAAATTAGATTTAGAAACTCTAGCCTGATTGTCGAAGCATGCTAGGCGCTGTCCCAAGAAACTTATTGCCCCCCTCGTGCGGGTCCCGTGGCAATGGTTCTCGGAGATACGACGACCCCGGTCAGGCGATCTCTTTCTCGTCGGCACGACCTCAAGAAGGTTTTGCGAACCTCGTGAACTTTCAGGAACCCAGCGACTCGATGACGATCTTCTCGAAGCAGGGAGGTAGCACCGCAGCAAAGCTTTGGTCCGAGAGAGGGAGTCTCTTCGGAGCAAAAGGGCAGCACTACGCCACGAGCTTGAGAGAATGGAAGAGGGAGAGGTAGAGAGTAATTCCGATATTCGGACTGTACAAATCCCATGGCTGCACCGGGCCTTATATAGGCCTCGGGCTGTTAATGGGAGGCTGAAAGGGGGGAGCGGTTAATAGGTTGCGATTAAGCCCATTAACCTCGCACGTTACAGCTCGCAGAGAGCAGCCTCGTAACGGCTAGCATGTAGCAACGGATCGCATACAAAACGGCTAGTAGCCAAAAAAGAATTTCATAAATGGTGGAGGACTTAAAAGCAAAAAGCAAAAATAGGGCAGGTGCGGACCAGCCCATTTCGGAGGTGCTATCGTGTCCGGGTCCGCGGGCGCACACACACGCGCCGCCCAGCCCATGCCCAAGCCCAAGCCCGGCTCGGCTCGGCACGCACGCGCGCGCGTGTGTGAGCTAGTGGAGCCCCTCCTCTAGTGTGATGACTAGTGGGGGGAAGTGGGCAATCCTTTATAAGGTGGTAGGGGATTTCTCCCCTTACCGATATATGACTAAACCCATTGTTATTGTGTGGTTTTAAAACACACACCCAACAGAAGCAACTGGGAGAACACCATCAGCTGAAGACCTATTGAAGTGGTTGGGAGAATGCCATTAGTTGAAGGTCACCAGAACAGCTAGGAGAATCACTATGCGAAGACCCACCTGAAGCGGATGGGAATCAACCCCTTGGGGTTCTACCCCATGGGAATCGATCAAAATCATCCAAGAGTTGCCCAAGCAACAGACAAGAAGCAGCGCGAAGAGATGCCCCAGCAGCAACCAAGCTCGTCACATGAGTCGCCAGCAAGCCGTGACCCATCAGAAAACAAACTCAGCGCGAAGATTAAGGCATGGCCGATAGCGCCGCACTCAACCTACCAGAGGGCACCACGTAAGAGATCCCACTGTACGACCTATATCTCAAGGAGGAGGTAGCGCATAGCAGCCTTATCCGAATGAGCAAACAAACACACTCTATGGAGCTCACAGGATGACATGTGGACGGATCCGTGGCACCAGCTCCAGCACCAACCTGCAGGAGACAACTGTCAAGGAGGGACCAACCTAACAAGCAATGAGAGCACACCTCGTAGGGAGACATGTCATGTAATAACAAGCTTTTCTCTTCCAGCTCTCACTACAAAAGGGGAGTTGGGGGCACAAAGAAAGGGGAGGTTGATTCTTTGGTCATTTGATATAAAAAATGTTACAATTCTAGTGAAAGGATCCTCACATTGATACCCCCTTTTTCTTATTCTCACTCTCTTGCTTGCTCTCTCTTTCTCCCGCTTCAAGAGCAGGAAGAACTATATAGGGCACCCATTCTAGGAGCCTCAGAACTTCTTGAAATAGTCATCAACGGCAAAAGGTGTTTGTTAAGTGCCCGATCTCCATAGGGAGAGAGCGCCCACGACATCCCACCGAGAGTTAGCTCGAGAAGGCCGAGGGAAGGTGGAGCTCTGGGCTACTACTTCCACAGCGAAGAAGCCGCCTCTGGTTGGTATGTCGTCTCCAAAGAAACAGCACCCACAAGTTTGGGTTTGGTTCTCCCTTGTGTCCGTCCCTGGTTTATCTCCCAAGAATACAACACTTATGCAGTCTTTCTGTTACCTCAGACCAAGAAATAGATATTGCCGTTAGGGCTGACAATTTCGGACCCGACACAGCAGACCCGACACGAAGTTAGCGGGTTTGGGTCAGGGCTAAACGGGTTCGGGTCGTAAACGGGTCGGGTCCGGGTTTAGGGTCTAGACACGGTAGACCTGGGAAGACCTGTTTAAAATTCAACGGGTCGTGTCGGGTCGGGTCTATCCGCAATCTGATACTGTAATATATAGTATCAGTGGGTCTATCGGGTTAGGTCAGGTCAAGTCGGATTGGATCGGATCGGGTCAACTGGATAAACCCGTGTGGTAAATGGGTCTACCTGTTTATAAACAGGTCAGGTACGGGTTTAGGATCTAGACACGATTAGTTAAACGGTCGGGTCCGGGTATAGGGGTTTTGGACACGACACGAACCCGGCCCATTGTCACCCCTAATTGTCGTGCTTCCTTGTGGTAGACAATAAAATTAGTAATAACAACACTCAGCCCTAACAGCAGCATGCATTCCCAACAGAGGAATCACACTCAAACCTCTACAGGCAGCTAGCAACCTCAACTGGGGATTCAGACTCAATCTCGACCAGCAGGCACCCTCTCGACCGGTGAGCCCCGCTCAATGCTGCTGCCCGCCCGAGCACAGTTTGCCCTACCGTCACGGACGGGTTCGCAACAAGAAAAATATGCCGATCATGAGCAGGGACGAACACGCAGAGGATGGATCTGCAAGGCCATACAGACTCGCACATCCCCACAACAGGAGCACACCGCCCAAATTCACAGGGGGCCAAAACGACACAATGTGATGCTCATCAGAGTCCAGAGAGAACTGCGACGACCGTATCAGATACCAGCTTGCACAGCCGAGAGTCAGATTTATATAAACATAACAAGGTAGGCTTCAAACGATAATTAATATCATTACAAAACAAGTAGCGGAAATGATCCATGGATCAAATACAGCTTGCATCAGCCCAAGGAAACTTCACAGAGACTCGCGGGACGTGCGATGGGTACTAATAATACATGCAGCAGGCAGAGAAAAGTTTGATTGTACTAGCAAATTTATTCCTTAAAATGTAGGGGGCTTATGAAGTAGATGCCCGCTCAGAAACCGTGTATCTTGATGTGCTCCTTCTTCACGATCCCGGCCTGGACTAGGAAGGCCGAGACATTCTTCCGCTGGTCGCCCTGGAGTTGGATGACCTGGCCCAGCTCCGGGTCCTGGACGACCGTACCATTGCAGCAGAACTCCTTCTTGAGGTCCTTGAGGATCTTGGTGTAGCTGAACTCTTTCTTCAGCCCCTGAACCGTCGTCAGGCTCTTCCTGCCGTTTCGCTGCTGTATGCGCACATGGACATACTCTTTCTTCG
This sequence comes from Chamaelirium japonicum, assembly GCA_947650365.1. NCBI lineage: Eukaryota > Viridiplantae > Streptophyta > Magnoliopsida > Liliales > Melanthiaceae > Chamaelirium > Chamaelirium japonicum. The sequence continues at coordinate 82,545,602 of OX393550.1, read as the reverse complement.
ACCCCGCACCAGAGTCCTCAGCATTGGCCTCAGCAAACGGATCTATTAAAAAAAACGAATAGCATCATAATCATCCTCCTCCAAGTCTTTATCATCTTACCCTATCAAGATAGGATTGACTGCAAGACTCACCAAAAAAAGCTCCAACCGGCTGTCAACCTATGATCTGTAGACACGGACACGGACACGGGTGTCGACACGGACATTGGAGTCGGACACGTCATACGGTGACACATGGGTGGGTGTGTGTGTGTGTGTGTGTGTATATATATATAGAGAGAGAGAGAGTAGTGATCGGGTGCGAAACCTGCGAAAATTCGTTATTTGCGAAACCCATCCGTAGCCGTCCGATCAACCGATCGAACGATCGGTGTTCACCCCGCCCACCGACCGCTGCTGTTACTGTGCCCGCACAGTAACAGCAGCGGTCGGTGGGCGGGGTGAACACCGATCGTTCGATCGGTTGATCGGACGGCTGCAGATGGGTTTCGCAAATAACGAATTTTTGCATCTAACAGTAACAGCAGCGGTCGGTGGGCGGGGTGAACACCGATCGTTCGATCGGTTGATCGGACGGCTACAGATGGGTTTCGCAAATAACGAATTTTTGCATCTAAACCGGTTTCGCAATAGATCGGCCCTCTATATATATATATATATATATATATATATATATATATATATATATATATATATATATATATATATATAAACAAAATTATGAAATTGATATTAATTGAAAATTATTATCCCTTCGGAGAGGGAGAGACAACATCCGGTTTAATAACATGGAGTGATGGTATCATGCCATGTCGACATGGGTGGACACGGGAATCCGTGTCGACACGAGTTGACACGGCTCCAAGGGCTCAATTAGAGGTGTCCCTCATATCATAGCTGTCAACCCTTTCATACTGGTGCCGAAACCCTAGAGGTAACTTGGCAAGAGAGAGACATGCCAAGAAACCAAAAAGACATGTTAAGGGTAGGAAGGCCAGCCTTATTGGTTACACATTTTAAGCTCAATCAACCAGGGCGCAAGTAAAAAATGGGTTCACATAGCATTCTTAGGAATTTAGAAAAAAAAATGTACCAAAGGCAGTTGGGATCTGGTCGTCGATCTCAGACATGAACCTTGGCTGTTGACTTGCTTTTATTACAATGGCTCGCAACTGCAAGAGGATATTTTGTCATCAGATTACCATTGAAAACGAGTTGCAAGCAAATTAATATTCGAGTACAACAGATTTCAATGATTCATATGAACAATATCACATCTAATGGATGCACAACATTGTTTTTGCGTACATTCTAACCATTATCTGAAAGTATTGACAATATTTGCGACATGAAGGCTGTAGGCTAAACACACCTTCATAAAAAAGGAATGGAGATAAAAAAAACAAAAACAATGCATCCTTCGCACAAATCAGTTGAAGGGGTACAGGGCCCAGCATACTTGAGGCAGGACTTCATTTGTGCAATATAAAATGGGTTGCAATACGATAAAGCGAAACGAGAATTTTAGACGAATAATTAGCTTATTAGATTCTATTCTGATGGATGGTTGGAAGGCTAAGCTTGGGGCCTTCTAATTCGTGACCACACGCACACGCATGCACGTATGAGAGAGAGAGAGAGAGAGAGATAAGCCCATGTGTTTGGAGGATGATAAGCCCATGTGTTTGGAGGCCTAGTTGCATTGATCTTTTTATTTTCTTATTATTAGGCTATTTTTGGAGTAGATTTATATGTAATTTTTTGCACTTGGGTTTTTGGTTGTTGGTAGTTTTAGTCCCACATCAGGTAGAGACAAATCATGTAGTCGCTTGGTGGGTTACTCAAAGACCCCCAGGGCCTATTTTATGAATGATGCAATGATTGAAGTAAAAATACTGCTTATGTACGATTGTTTCTGTGAAGGAATCCCTCTGCTTGATGGTGAAGCCAAACGATCAAAGGTGATGAAACAAGTCTATGGCGCCACAGATTTCAATCAACATGTCTCTGCAAGTGGAACAATGCCCACCGATGTTTGTTGTCAAATAAAGGGTACCTTCTTTCTGGCTGCAAGCCACAACCATGGCTCTTTTTGTGATCTTCCACAAATCACCATAGACATTTGTCACAAACCCAAAGGTAGCATGTTTTCCCACAAAGATCGGGTTTGTTTCAGGCTAGAGACATGCCTGACATCTTTCAATGCCCATAACAACTGCATGGCACTTTGATTTGAACATCTCCCTTACAATACTGCAGGGTTAGCCATCACCCAAATATACCTTTCTCAAATCATCACAAACATAGATCTTCATGATCTCTGTGTATGCAATAGCAAGAAAAGAAGTACCTGAATCTACTACCCAAGATTTGATGTGATTGTCAACAGATACTTGGCATAATTCTGCTAATGATTTTTGTACTTTTTCTTCTTTGTCACTTTACAATCGCTTTGGAGATGACTATTTTGGCCGCAGTTCCAACATGTAGCTTTGGTTCTTCTAAGTCTTCTTGATTTTGATCTACTACGATTTGAACTTGTCTAAAAAGTCATTCCTTTGCTTTCTGTATTTAAAATTGATCCTGGTGCCTCACCTGATGATTTTCCGCATACTTCCTTATTTAGTATGATACCCATAACACCATTAAACTTCAATTTGCCTGATCCAGAGAGTTACCACCATCACCAGGGTATACAAACCATTTGGTAAACTAGAAAAAAGTAGAACCCTTATTTCATCTTCAAAATCGATACCCATGGATTCCACAATTGACTTAAATCGTGCTATAATCATTGGGATCTTCAACCACGCTTCCTCCATCACTCATCGTCATGTTGAACAATCTCTTCATCAGGAAACCTTATTTGAAGTAGAGGGCTTTTCGCACATCCTTGATAGAGCTTCCATCAGATCAGTCATCGTCTTCTCCTTGAAGATATTGATGGCTATAGATGCAACAAGGGACATGTATTGTTCCTAGGGCTTTCCTATCAAGTAACTCCAGTTTCATTAGACATCTTCTCTGGTTTCTTCAATTTTCCTCCAAAAGGGAGATGGATTCTACAGATAAAAGGAGTTCTATCTGCATCTTCCAGAACCCGAAGTTCGAGGCATTGAAATTCTCGATCTTGATTTTTCTTCCCATATCATCGCTCTTAATCGAACATGGCTCTGATACCAGTTTATTAAAAAAAATAAAGGCGACAAGAACAAGCAATTAAACAACCAAAAAAGACAAGAGAGTTAACAAGGTTCGACAGTATGGCTACGTCCTCCTTTAACGACCGATTCCACTATGCTCCGATGTGAAAATAAAAGATAGTACAAGGATTACAAGTCCTGGCAGCTAACGATCTATATATACTACTAATCATTGTTCTAAAAAAACGATTCGGACGCTCACCTAGGTGTTTTGGGCCATAAACAAAGCACATCGATATAATAGTCAGATACTATCAATGTAAGTTTTTTTTTCTCCCTTCTTCTCTTTCCTCATGTTCTTCAGTTTTATCATCTTTTTTTTCTTCTGTAACTAGTACATTATTGTGTTGCTAGTTGCTACTATATAATAGCTCCCTTGGCCCCCCGTAATTACCTGAAAGAATGATGATAGCAACACCCTTGGTCCATTGTGAACTCCTAAAAGAAGGATGACAATGCAAACATAGTAAATAGGGCTAATATGTGTAAGGTCCCAGAAAAAGAGATCGGTTTAGCCTAAGGATATACAAGAGATCGGTTTAGCCTAAGGTCCCTGCCTTCTTATGATAAACCTGACACTAACCCCCCCCCCCTCTCACCCGATCCCGGCGACCTCCCGACCTTGGCAACCTCCAGATCACGGCGACCTAGCGACCCTGGCGGCTCGACCTCCCGACCCCGGCGACCTCCCGACTCCGAGGAGCTCGACCTCCAGCGACGGCGGGCTCGATCTCCCGACCCCGACGAGCTAGACCTCCGGTGGCAGCTGGGATTCGATTAGGTATAGAGTTCATTCCATGGCCTATAGATTTGGTCCGGCCGGCTGGGGGGGTTCGGTTAGGTCCGACCGGGGGGAGGGGGGTTCAGTTAGGTCCGGCGGGGGGGGGAGGGGGGTTCGGTTAGGTCCAGTGACAGCGGGGGAGGAAGGGGGGAGGGGGGTTCGGTTAGGTCCGGTGGCAGCGGCGAGGAAGAGGGGGTGGTTCACTGGTTTGGTGGCATTTCTTGTGGAGGGCAATTCCGTCCACAGCATTTCAAGGGACTTGGGCTTAACCGATCTCTTGGTGAGAGACCTCTCTCTAAGTCCCCCTAGTAAATATATACATCCTAAAGTAAAATATTATTTTCCTACGCCTCAATCTCTAACCACCCGCCTAGGCATCTGCCTTACCGCCTTAGAACCCCCCAACTGTATTAGGTCTGCCTAGCGCTTTTTAAAACATTGCTCCTAATGCGGAACATAAACAACAAGGAAGTGCCTAATGAAAGGGCGTAGCACCCATGTCATGACTCTAATAAAAGTAAGGGTTATTTTGACTTTGCCCCCCAAGTTTTGCCTTGAATTAAACTTTAACCCCCCAAATTTTTATTAATTAGACTTTACCCCCTCAAAACTAACTGTTCCGTCAGCTCACCCCCCGAAACTTTATTTCTTTTCCGTCAGCTCAACTTTCTCATAGATGTTGAACTGACGGAACAATTAGTTTTGGGGGGTAAAGTCTAATTAATGAAAATATGGGGGGTAAAGTCTAATTCAAGGCAAAATTTGAGGGGCAAAGTCAAAATAACCCTAAAAGTAATAGGTGAATTGGACAGTTAGAAGGGCATCACTAACCACTCAGAGTCTGTCCTTTGTCTTAAGGGTAGTCTTCCACTCGTCGCTCTACTGAACTAGGATCTGATGGTACCCACTCTAAAGATCCATCGTTGAAAAGACCTCAAATTCAGCGATTATGCAGGCATGTCATCAAGTCCAGTAGGTGCTAGACCTCCTTATTAAGTTTTATTTGCTTTGTTCCTCTTTCCCTCGCTCTCATCATCACCAACCTCGAAATCCATCAATCTATTACCCTTGCCTGCAATTCCCTCACAAGTCCATAACTTCCATTTGGAAGTGCTACTCCTAATCGGTTTTATATGGCTTAGAGGCTCATAAAAAGATCACAATGCCCTTTCTTTTGATTATTATGCATGAATAAAGAAAATTTTTCAGAACTTTTATTTCTTCTTCTCTTGTGATTGGAGATTAGAGAAGGATTCCATAGACTGAGAGTGAGTCCAGTGTCGTGTGAGACCTACTTATCAAGTTTCCTTCGCTTCTTTCCTCTTCCTCTTTCCCACTCTCTCATCATCACCAACCTTGCAATCCATCAATTTGTTATCCTGTCTAATAATCCATCGCAAGCCTATACATCCATTGCCTTCCGCCATAAAAAGCCTAGAATTCCTTGAAATTGAACCTTTAAAATCATCGCAAACACATCAAACCTTAAATCAAACACATCCATCTAGAAGATCTATGGTGGTTCAACTATCAAGATCAAGTCTATATTTTTTTATATTATTTCCAAGATCAAGTCTATGGTGGCTCAAAGTGCCCTTCAGCTGTTGGTTACTTTACTTTTATTGCTTCCTTCGCACGCAAATATGTTGCATTCGTGCTTTTATAATTTTTCAGACCATTTTACCCTCATTAATATAACAGGTAAGTCAGTCGGTTAAAAAAAAGTATACCAATCACTACGCATTAAAGCAAGAACAAGCTTTCAAGCAATGGTAATAAAGAACCTCCCAACTCACACCCACAAATATTCAATTTAACATTTCTTCTAACAATCTACACAGAAGACCCTGGATAACTTGCAACAATGTCCAGTATAAAGTGTACCCTTAGAAACTATCCTAAAGTTATACCATTTTACTAAAAGGGAGAAAAATTAAAAATTAGGAACAAGAGGCTAATTGACATAAGACTAGGCACACGTGAGTTTAAATAAAACATAAGAACGAATCTAGATCGATATGTGCATATAAAAGCGAGCGACTCAATTATCTACAAAAGTGAATCCGATTCATCCAAACCCGTGACCCGGCGGCTTCGAAGCCGAATTCATGAGAAGAAGATCTAGAAAATCACCAGAGTCGCGCATATCAAACACAACAAGCAGGGCAATTCCAAGAAAGAAACAGGCATCCGGCAGCGGATTCAACAACAATCTCATCTACAATCTCTATTCCGACTATTCAGTAAAATAGAAATCGCGTCATAAAAGAGAGATCATATCAATTTCAAAGGAGATTCAAGAACAGTATCGAAGCCCAGATCATCTAATTCTTGGAATCAAGACTGTAATTTTTCAATTATTAAATACAAATAAACAAATAGAACAAGGATTCAAGACTATAACTTCCCAACAATTCTTCAATCAAAACCACATAGTCATCAAGATCGGTAAATCCAGAAGATCCCCAAATTAAAAAAAAACCCGAGCAAGACAACAAATCAATCCATGAACAAGAAGCAATATCTGAAATCAATCCATGAACAAGAAGCAAGGATCAGGGAAGAGGATCACCTGTGGGCTTTCGATCGGATCTCAAACGAGAGGGAGAGGCGGAGGGAGAGAGAGATTTGCCGAACCGAGCGGTGGAGGGCTGAGAGATTGCGTTCGTCTCCCCTCTATGATTGGTTGTTTATATAGAGCGGTGGAGACCTCTCGTAACCGCACACCGCCACAGATTGGAAATGCCCACAAGTGGGTTAAGCCCATCGATAAGTACGGTCCAACTGTAGATCCAACGGATATGACTCGACGACGTTTGCTCCTCGGCTTGCGGTGGGGCAACGGCAGCCCTTCGATACGAGATTACGAGGTTCGATCGGCAGGAGTTACCGCGCCACCTATGGTGACGGGATCCCGGACCGGCCTGTCCGACCGATGACGGTCGGGTCAACAGCCGTCTGAAAGTGTGCAGGTCGGCGGTTCATCTATCCGGAGCAATTCCCAAGTGGAGTGGGAGTGGCATATCGCCTCTGGACCGTACACGTGGCGAAGGCATATTCGTATCAACACGTGAAGACATCTTCTATCTGGAGACGGAAGAAGAATAATAAGACGTCACCCCCTTCCATGTACACACTAGTCTGACGAGTTCAAATCTTCTCGAGTTCGGATCTCCTCCAGTCGGTCGGCCGGTCGGTGGGCCCGGCATGCATCACAGCCGCATACAATTGGGTTGGAGTACGGTTCACTACGGGTCTCATGTCATTGTGCGGTTGTGATGTGCGTGGGCCCACCAACCAGGGCGGGCCGACCAGAGTTCCAAACTCAAGCTACTCCGGTCGATGGGCCCGGCGCGACATCGCAGCCGCACACAATTGACTGGAGTGCGATTCACTTTTGGATCAATAGCTATTGCGTGGTTGTGATGCGTGTGGGCCCTTCAATCGAGGCCGACCGACTAGAGGAGATTTGAACTCTAGTCTGACACCCGGGCAAGGCTCGGGAAACCATCATATGGAAGCCACCTGTGCATCGGGTTACAAAGCTCTCGTGCATCGAAGGGTTCCGTGTGTGAGTAGATATATACTAGTAATTTTTCGTGCCTGTCAGCACTCAGACAGTCACTTTCGGCGACAGCACTCCCCTGGCCATGCCACTCGAACTGTCACCTTCGACGGCAACACCCCCCTCCCAGCACTCGGCGCAAGAGATAGTTATGATGGGCTGTGTGTGTGTGTGTGTGTGTGTGTGTGAGAGAGAGAGAGAGAGAGAGAGAGAGAGAGAGAGAGAGAGAGAGAGAGAGAGAGAGAGCTAGGGGAGGAGCTCTATAAAAGGATTAGTTCATGTGTAAAATTTCTATACGTGGGGGGAGATAAAGGTACCACAAACTAAGCCGGGTTTGAATTGCACAAAATCTGAGCATTTCAATGCACCAATGGAATCCGTTTGTAATAAAGCATATGATATTCTCGGGGAAAAATCAACCCGGTTTGAATCGCACAAAATCTAGGTCATATGATGCACTCATGAAATCCTTTTGCAATAAATCAACTGTCATTCTCCCCTTCCAAAATAATTAATGCCACAAGATTAACCGGATTTGAAGACCACGAAATGTACGTATTTGCAATAAATGACATATCATTTTCCCCCTCCAAAATAATGAATGTCACAAAATCAACCGTGTTTGAATACCCACTTAAATCATTTGCAATAAATCACTTACTATTCTCCCCCTTCAAAATCAACCAGATTTAAATACCCACGAAATCCATTCACAATAAATTATATGACATTCTCTCCCCTCCGAACTAATGAATAATGAATGCAACCAAATGAGCTGGGTTTGAATCGCACTAAATCTAGATCGTTCGATGCACACCACTCCATCCAATCCGATAAGTCCGATGTGTGTGTGTGTGTGTGTGTGTGAGAGAGAGAGAGAGAGAGAGAGAGAGAGAGAGAGAGAGGGGTGGTTGCCATATGGTGTATAAAGAGAGCTAGATAGGGGCCTTTCTGACTAGTGGGGGGTACCACCATAGGACCCCCAGCTTATATTGTAGTATAAATATCTTCAAGGGCAAGTTCCAGCTAGTTGAGTTGGTAAAGTCTATGGGTTGGTATCCTTGACCATGGATTAATTTTCACATAAGGCTACATCGAATTAATAACTAGTAGGAGCCCACACCTTAAACCTCCCTCAGACGAGACCTTGAGGTCCTTCTCACAAAAAATTATCTCCAAGCTAGACTTCATACAAGGCATATTAAAAAAATTATTGTTTTTTTAGTAAATTTAGACATCCAAAATCTTAATTCTGGAAAGAAAAAAAAAATGGTTGGATGTTCGTGAAGTGGGTACTTATTTGTCTCTTTTACATATAATCTTTCAAACCCTAAATACATTAGCAGCTAATCTTTGAAGTCCTAAATTCATTGATCCAATGAATAAGGTTACTTGAGGATGCTATGCAATGGTTCTCTTTTTCTTCCATGTAATCTCCCTGTTAGATATCCTCACATCCTAAAACCCGGGTCGTAAGGGGAGGTCCACAGAGGATAAATTAAGCGGGTGTTAGGTGCCCTCTTTACCGATGTGGGACTAACTGGTAGGTTTTCTCAACCCCCTCCCCCCCTCTAGCACGTAGAGCGAGGCACAATCGGAAGGGGCGCATCTGGAGGGAGACGGTGAACCTAGCTCTGATACCATGTTAGATATCCTCACACCCTAAAACCCGGATCGTAGGGGAAGATCCACAAAGTGTATATTATGGGACTAACCGTTGGACTTCCTCAACACTCCTCAATTAACAGATTTTTTACTCATTATTAAACTACCAAATCAAACAATCTTTAATTCCATATGTATCTTTGTTTCATTTTTTTTTTTTATAAAAATATGTACATTTACACTACTAGAACAACAAAATCAATAATTTAGGTATTTTATGTGGAGGGCAGTGGGGTTGTGATGATGGGTCGGTGGAATCAATGTGAGGGGGGGCGGGGCGGTGGGGGAGGAGGAGGGGGGATCTACATCTGCCCTCATATCTACTTCACTGATCTCGACATATTGTGTATTGGTTTTACTTGGACTCATAGCTCCACCCAAGTGAGAACATCCAATGGAGATTTTGTTGTGTTGCTACCGCATGGTCATCATGTGGAGAACTTGTATTGACAAATTACATTGTAGAGTTTTTTTAGTGCATGTGTACATTTACACGGCGTGGCTTGTTGATGAAGATAAAGCGTTTGTTAATGTATATACCAGGTCGGGTTCTATGTACAGTCGAGTCGGGTTGCTTTTGTATTCAAGTACATATATATTGGGCTCGAGTCCCCAATAGAGATCATTACATTCTCTCCAAACCCTAGCCGTCATCTCCTAACATAGTATCAGAACTCTAGGGTTTCGATCCGCGGCGAAGGCGACGACGACGACGGATCTTCTACTGCACCGGCACCTCCTTCGGCCTTCTTTTTGGTCCCCGCGCCACCCTGGCCCCCCTCTGTTCCCTGCGGGCACCCCGCGCCACCCCCGCCCACCCCCTGTGCTCCCTACAGCCCCCCCCCCCCCTGCTTTGCTCCCTGCGGCCACCCTGGCCCCCTCCTCCGCTCCCTGCGGCCATCCTGAGCTACCCTTTGTGCTCCTATCAGCACTGCTCCATACGCCTGCCCCCCCTCTCCTCGCGACCCCAGCAGCCCCTCCTTACAGCCCTTCACTGCCCCCCCCCCCCCCCCCTAGCCATCACAGCCTCCTTCCGATCACCCCCTGCCTCCCTCCAGCCACCCCAGAGCCCACCCCAGCCACCCCGACTTCTCTGCCCCCCCCCCCCCCCTCCCCTAGTCACCCCACAACGCCTCTGGCCACCCCCTGCCCCCTTCCCCCACCCCGACTCCACCATAACCCCACCCTGTCACCTCCCGACTCCTCCTCCACCTCGAGCCCACCCTGGCTCCTTCTTGATACCAGCCCGACCGCCCGGGTCCTCCTCTGTGCCGGTCTGCCCCGACTGCCCTGCACCGACCTTGCATCGATCGGGTTCTATGGCTTCCTCCAGTATCTCTCGGCTCCCGTACTGCCTGCACACAGTGATTGATCGTCAGTTCCTCTGTCTTTTCGTTTTGACGGTGTTCTCGAGCCACGTCCCCCCGCCATGTCAGTCGATCGTGGCCATCATCAGGGTCCCCTTCGTCATGATGGCGGGACTGTTGTTGTCACTGATCTCATTACTCTGACTTCATCAGTCACCACTCCTGCTCGGCCTCAGACTTACTCCGACCGTCTCTAGCGTCTTGAGGAGCTACTTTTTTAGTACCTCGCCTCCACCTGCTCTTTGATAGATCACAGCTTATGTGCTACTCCTAGTATTACTACTCCATGGATCTTCGACTCGGGTTCCTCCTGCCACCTTACCTCCAACTCTTCCGTACTCACGGACTGTCGCCCTGCTCCCACCCACGTGGGGGTCCGCACTACTGACGAGACTCTTGTACCCATTTCACAGTGTGGATCCATTACCCCTATCTCCAATCTCAGTGGTCGCCTAACCTTGCCTAGTGTTCACCATGCTCCCCTCTTAAATATTAATTTAATACATGTTAGTTCTCTTTGTGACTCGGGTCTGACTATTACATTTACTTCTTCCTCTTGTTCTGTACAGGATCCGCAGATGGGTCAAAGAGTTGGGCTGGGTCATAGAGCAGGGGATCTCTATTAGTTGAATCACTTCCAGGTTCCCACTTTCACTCCTTCCACCTCGTCAGCTATGTCTGTCACCTCTGATGTCGACTTGTGGCATAGAATGTTAGGTCACATATCAAGTGATCGACTCTAAATCATTTTTCGCTCTGGCGCTTTGGGTCAGGTGCCCTTCTCCCCCATCTCTGTCTGCACTGATTGTCACTTAGCAAAGCACATTGCTCTTTCTTTTTCTACTAATGTCTCCCGTTCCAACACTCCTTTTGATCTCGTGCACTTTGACATGTGGGGTCCTACTCCAGTAGCCTCCTTTACTGGTTTTTTATATTATGTGAGCTTCATAAATGATTACTCTCACTGCACCTGGGTCTATCATGTGTCGCTGCTCCGAGATTCCTCATATTTATAGGACCTTCACACGATGCTTCACACCCAGTTTGGTTGGCGCATTAAAACCTTTCGATCTGACTGTACCCAGGAGTATCTCTCCTCTGAGATGTACATGTGAGATCCTTCAAACTCACGGCACTCTTCACCAACAGTCATGCCCCCATACCCATGAACAGAACAAAGTTGCCGAGCGCAAATATCGTCATATCCACGAGACAGCGAGTGCTCTACTTCTGTCTACTTTCTGTTCCATATTCCTACTGGTCCGAGGCTGTTCTGACCATCATTCACCTTATCAATATCACTTCGTCCTCTACACTCTCTGGTCTTACACCGTACGAGCGGCTTTACTCTACACCCCCTGACTACTCTCTTCTTCGTACCTTTGGGTATATGTGTTTCGTCCTCCTCCCTCCCTATAAGCGCACCAAACTCTCTGCTAGGTCTGTTAGGTGTGTCCACTTGGGGCTCAATCGGGAGCACAAGATTTATCGGTGCTACGATCCCTTGGGTCGTCGAATCCGTATCTCTCGTCATGTCTCCTTTATTGAGGATGTCCCATACTTTTCCACTGAGTCTCGGGATCTTTCCTCGAGCCTGTGCCACCCTATACGCCTCCACCCCCTCTCATCATCCCCTTATTACCTCCGTTTTTTGCTCCCACGCCCACAGTTGTGTCCTTCCCGGTTGAGCCTCCCCTCCCTTCCTCACCTCCGCCTCCCTAGTCTCCACCACCTCCCTCTCCTCCTATATTATTACTCCCCTCCTATGTCTCCCCTGCCACCTCCACCACCACCACCTGTTACGCGTGTCTACGTTCATCGTTCCACAGTCCCTCCCACCGAGACTGTCTCCACTGGTACTCTTTTGCCTGCAGCTGCTTCCACCTCTCCGACCGTGAATCCTGGTTCTGTGCGGCGCTATCCTGTGCACGAACATCACCCTCCTAACAATATGACTACTCTTTCGACAGGTTTGGCTACTCTACCTTTACCTCTGACGTTTCTGACTCCTCTGGCTACTCTGTTGTTGCCTCCTACTCCCCATCTTACTAGGCTTTTCCTACTGCTCTCCACACCCACCAGGAGCCCCAATCGTACCGTGAGGCAGCTTCGCACCCAGAGTGGAGGCAGGCCATGTCAGTGGCGCTTGAGGCTTTTAAGAGGACCCAAACTTGGGATCTGGTTCCTTGTCCCTCCGGTATGGTGCCTATCAGCTGCAAGTGGATCTTCAAGATCAAGACTCGATCTAATGGTTCCATTGAGCGACACAAGACCTGCCTAGTTACTCGTCGTCTCTTCCAGGAGTATAGGATTGACTACGAGGAGACATTTGCTCCAGTTACTTGGATAACTACTGTGCGTACCTGCTTAACTGTGGCAGTTGCTCGAGGGTGGCTTGTCTATCAGATGGATGTCACCAATGCGTTTCTTCACGGTGACCTTTCTGAGGAGGTATATATGGCTCCTCCTCCAAGCATTTTGTTCCTCCAGGGCACGTTTGTTGTCTGTGTCGGGCTATCTATGGGCTCAAACAAGTACCTCAAGCATGGTTTGAGCGATTCCGCAGTGCAGTTCTCGCAGTTGGGTTTATAGAGAGACACTCTAACTATACTCTGTTCACCCGCTCCTCCAGTCAGGGTATTGCTATGCTGCTTCTATATGTGGATGATAAGATCATCACCCGGGATAACAGTGCTACAATAGCATGCCTTCAGCGTCACCTCCAGAGTGAGTTCAAGATAAAGGATCTGGGCCCTCTCCGATACTTTCTTGGCCTTAAGCCGATCAACTCATGGATTGTTGATCTCCCAACAAAAGTACATCTTCGATATTTTTACCGAGGCTGCTCTCACTGACTCTCGTACTGCTGACACGCCCATGGAACTCAACTTGAAGCTCCTCTGTATATATGGTAAGCCTCTCCAGGATATCTCTCGTTACCAGTGGCTGGTTGGGATGCTTGTTTATCTTACCATGACTAGGCCTGACATTGCCCATGATGTTGGCATTGTCAGCTAGTTCATTCAGGCTCCTTGCTCGGTTCACTTTACAGCAGTCATTCGGATTATTTGGTATCTCCGCGGCACCGTCACTCGTTCGCTGCTATTTCCCTCTACCTCTCCACTGATTCTGTGTGCTTACTTTGATATAGATTGGGCTGGAGATATTGCTACATGCCGCTCTACCATCGACTACTGTGTGTTCCTTGGTGACTCTCTTATTTCTTAGCATAGTAAGAAATATGAGTTTGTTGCACGCTCCAGCACCGAAGCCGAATAACGAGCTATGGCTTCCACCACTGCAGAGATTATCTGGCTTTGACGCCTTCTACTCGACTTGGGAGTCAGGATTTACGAGGCTACACCTCTCTTCTGTGACAATCGGAGTGCTATTCAGATTGCTAGCAATCGATTTTCCATGAGCGGACCAAACGCATCAAGGTCGACTAACATTATGTTCAGCAGGAGTTTCTTGCAAACATCATCTCCTTGCCATTCATTATCTCGACGGAGCAAACTGCTGATTTTCTCACAAAGCCCCTTACAATTGCTCGATTTTGTCATTTTATAAGCAAACTCTCGGTATATAATCCACCGTGAGTTTGACGGAGAGTGTTAATGTATATACCGGGTCGGGTTCTATGTACAGTCGGGTCGGGTTGCTTGTGTATTCATGTACATATATATTGGACTTGAGTCCCTCAATAAAGATCATTTCATTCTCTCCAAACTCTAGCCGTCATCTCCTAATAAAGTTAAAGATGAATACTTCAAAGCAGCAACAAGCATGACTATACAATCTCCTTAGGTATAAGTAAAATTAAATGTATTACCTAGTTAACCTATAGACCACACATATTGCATAAATTAGTTTTAACAGTAGATATCAGTAACATCACCAAGTGGACGGAATATTCTGCTCCTAGCAGTCGACACTGCCAAGTGGGCAAAGCATCTTGCTTTTAATGGCAAAAACCGCCAAGTGGACGGAGCATTCTAATCCTAGCAGTCGAAATCGCCAAGTAGGTGAAAAATCCTACTTTTAATGGTAGAAACCACAAAGTGGGTGGAACATTCTAATCCTAGCAGTCGAAATGACTGAGTGGGCAGAGCATCCTGCTTTTAACGGTAAAAACCGCTAAGTGGGCGGAGCATTATGCTCCTAACAGTCAAAACCGCCAAATGGGCTGAGTATCCTGCTTTTAACGAAAGAAACTATCAATTGGACAGAGCATTTTGCTCCTAGCAGTCGAAACCGCCAAGTGGACGAAGCATCCTGCTTTTAACGGCAGAAACCGTCAAGTGGGCAGGGCATTCTGCTCCTTGCAGTCAAAACCGCCAAGTGGGCAGAGCATCCTATTGTTATGGAAGAAACCTCCAAGTAGGCGAAGCATTCCGTTAGCTGAAGAACCCATATAGTAGGCAGAGCATTTCAATTTTAAACCAAGAAGTTGTCTTGTAGGCGAGACATTTAACTCCCAGTAGGGAACCCACCAAATAGGCGGAGCATTTCGCCTTTAAAAAATGAGAACCCTCCATATGGGAGGGACACAAGGCCGAGGAGAAGAAATCGCCAAGTGAGTTGAACATCCTGCTCCTCAGCCCAAAAGCCGCAGACAGGTAGTGAACCCACCGACCCCTTCTGATTATCTCCCTTAAAGGCTTCTTCAGACCCTTTTTTAGCCACCTGTCAAATTCTCCAACCCTCTATGGGAGTTATACCCCATACTTGAGCAGGTGATCCCTCAATATCTAAAACCAGGACCACCTCATTCGAGCTGCAAGTTATGACACGCCAAGGAAGTACTTATATCAAAGCACCATAAGGGGGCAATTGTGGGTATATAAAATATCCACCCCTCACTTGGTTTCATAACCATAAATTTTCAAAAGAAGATCTATAGATCCAAGCAAGAAAAGGCACGAGGTAGAACCCCTTCACTCCTTCAAAACAGAACCAAGCAACAATGCTTGAAAGCAGTAGCCGAAAACCCCTTTGAAAAGGGGAATGCCCCAAACCCCCCCTTCCAAACTAAAAGACTTTCCCATGAGCGCCTAAAGGAGAGTACTCTCGAACCGACTTAAGAGTGACCACTGTCTATAAAAACGAGAGGCCAAACTTAGTTCACCTCCAGAAGACAGGCAACCACTCAAAAATGAGATGACCAGTTTACACCAATCCATGTGGAGGAGACAAATGCCCTTGTACCATTAGTGGGATTCGTACCGCCCCTTGTGGAGTAACAGGTGTCCTTGCAGGATAGGTGACCTCCACCCCATGTGGGAGAACATGTGCTCCACTTCCCTCATAAGGTTTTACTATAAAATGAATTGGAGGGGCACCATAGAAATGATTGGTGAAATCCCTTGTAAATTGTACAAGAACACACCATCCCTCAAGTGAATAATATGAATACTTTCATTATGATATGGACTCTCTCTCTCTCTCTCTCTCTCTCTCTCTCTCTCTCTCTCTCTCTCTCTCTCTCTCTCTCTCTCTCTCTCTCTCTCTCTCTCTCTCTCTCTCTCTCTCTCTCTCTCTCTCTCTCTCTCTAATAACCCTCCGGCTCGAAAAAGAATAAGGATATGAGAGCATCCATTCTAGGAGCCTCAACCCTTCCAGCACTTCTACTCGGATCCAGACAGCCTACAAAGAACCCAAGCTCCACAACCTCGCAAGGAGAGAAGTCACTCCCAACAAAGATATACTTTGATATTGTGGGGAAGGTTTACTCTGAAAAAACCGTACGCACAGTTATCGTTGTGGGGCCATAGGTCATCCATGGTATAAGTGTTAGATTATAAAAGAGTATATTCAATATGAGGAGAGATTAACCAGTTGAATTCCTATTCAGAGTCCTACTCAGACTAAACCCTGTAATATCAAGTCTGTTTGGATTAGAAAATATTTGTTGGGCTCATAATATATGATTGTACCTGTGGACAACCATAGGATCTCAATCCATTGGAAGTCTAAGAGAGCTCCTCGATATTATTAAGACTCCTCTGAGTGAAAGCCAAGGACGTACTTGCCTTGGTTCAGTTGGTTTCTATCTTTAGCATGATCTTATGAGCTCTCCTTTGCAATTCATGTGCTTTATTAATTGAATGATTGACATTGTTCTTTTTTCTTTGAGTGTATGTCTTACTTATTTGTGTGATTGTATGAGATATATTATATACATTTCATGTGCTTTATTACTTGTTTCTTCTTATCATCTTTTATGTTTATATGTTTGGCTTGGATATCATAAAGTCATTGTACTTGCTTGTGGAGTTTGCACATTCACTATGAGCTACACTTTTCATATACACACTTGACTCATGTGAAAAGGATAAAAAATATTCGATTTTTATAGACTATCATTTGATTAGTTAGATTGTGTTGATAAAATCTTGAATGGCCATAAAGTTGTTTGATCCGAAAAAAAAAATAGTCATAATAAAAAATAATAATAAAAGAAAAGAATAATTTGTTATATGTATAATTAAGACAACTCATGAGCTTTTGCATATAAATTCTTCCTCTAAGTGATTCATACGATCGAGTGCACATAATGTATGTGTATCATATGAGTGATGGGTTCTAAGAATACCAACTATTTACATTAAGGAATTTATCATTTAATCGGGTTTGTTTTCTTGATTAAATCATACAGCCTCTATGATTTGTGAATAGCTACATGATTCTGAAAATGATAAATCTTGACTACTTGCGTTTTTAAGTTTTGCACTTGCATATATGCTCATATGGATGAATTGTAAAATTCTATGGTTTGACAAGGGTTGAGCTTTGCATGTTAGGGAGTTAAAAGGTTTAATTAAGTTAGAACTTATCTATTTATGTCATATTTGATGCCGGACAGCACGTCGCCGCCGTTGTTGAATGGAAAAAGGAGAGGGGAAAGTTCGGTTTCACCACCGAAAAGAGAGAAGAGATGAGGGAGAGGTGCTTCACGCACAGAAGAAGGGAGGGAGAAGTCGAGCGTCTCTCACGCAGATGAACAAAGGGGGAGAAGGGCAAGGGATTTCCATCACATGAAACAATAAATTTTCATTTATCCATCCATTCATCACATTACAATTGTACACATGGCTTTTTATAAGCCTTTGAAACAACCCACTTCACATAACTAAATAATCACATAACCACCCACTAACACATAAGTACATAACCACCTATAACTACATAACAATATAACCACCCACTAACACATAACTATATAGCCACCAATAATTAAATAACCACATAACCACCCACTAACACATAACTACGTAACTACATAACCACCCACTAATATATAACAACATAACCACCCACTAACATAAACTACCCACTAACAACACATATGCAGAATTTAAATAAATAATTAATCCAAAAATATAAATTAATTATAGATAATTCGGATGGGCCTTCAAATTTTAAATGGGCCAAGTGGGCCTGATCCAAAGGGACATCGGATGCGTCATCCTCCTCCGTCGAAGTCCGTGCATGCATGTGATGCCCCCATCAATTCTCCCCGGGTAAGAAAAACTCGACCCTGTCGAGTGTAGATCACGCGAGCTTCGGCAAGGGGGGATGATGGGCGGGCAACGGCAAGGGAACAAGGAGGGGGCGATTGTGATGCAAGGACCGCTTGACGAGATAGAACTCGTTAAAATCTTGCTCTGATACCAAGTTGAGGCCAGACAGTATGTCGTTGCTGTTGTTGAGAGGAAAGAGGAGAGGGGAGGGGTTCGGTTTCACCACCAAAAAGAGAGGAGATGAGTGAGAGATGCTTCACGCACAGACGAAGGGAGGGAGAAGTCGAGCGTCTCTCACGCAGATAAACAAAGGGGGAGAAGGGCAAGGGATAGTTTATGTTAGTGGGTGGTTATGTTGTTATGTATTAGTGAGTGGTTATGTAGTTACGTAGTTATGTGGTTATTTAATTATGGGTGGTTATATAGTTATGTGTTAGTGGGTAGTTATGTGGTTATTTAGTTATGTGAAGTGGGTTGTTTCAAAGGCTTATAAAAAGTCATGTGTACAATTATAATGTAATGAATGGATAAATGAAAATTTGTTGTTTCCTATGATGGGAATCCCTCCCCCTTCTCCCCCTTTGTTCATCTGCGTGAGAGACGCTCGACTTCTCCCTCGTTTCGTCTGTGCGTGAAGCACCTCTTCCTTATCTTTTCTCTCTTTTCGGTGGTGGAACCGAACTTCCCCCTCTCCTCTTTCCTCTCAATAACGGCGACAACGTGCTGTCCGGCATCAACTTGGTATCAGAGCAAGATTTCGGCGAGTTCTATCTCGTCGAGCGGTCCTTGCATCACCATCGTCCGCTCCTTGTTCCCTTGCTGTTGCCCGCCCATCATCCCCCCTTGTCGAAGCTCGCGTGATCTACACTCGATAGGGTCGAGTTCTCCTTACCCGGGGAGAATTGATGGGGGCATCACATGCATGCACGGACTTCGACGGAGGAGGATGACGCATCCGGTGTCCATTTGGATCAGGCCCACTTGGCCCATTTAAAATTTGGAGGCCCATCCGAATTATCTATAATTAATTTATATTTTCGGATTAATTATTTATTTAAATTCTGCACATATGTTGTTAGTGGATAGTTTATGTTAGTGGGTGGTTATGTTGTTATGTATTAGTGAGTGGTTATGTAGTTACGTAGTTATGTGGTTATTTAGTTATGGGTGGTTATATAGTTATGTGTTAGTGGATGGTTATTTTGTTATGTAGTTATGTGTTAGTTGGTAGTTATGTGGTTATTTAGTTATGTGAAGTGGATTGTTTCAAAGGCTTATAAAAAGCCATGTGTACAATTATAATGTAATGAATGGATGAATAAAAATTTATTGTTTCCTGTGATGGGAATCCCTCCCCTTCTCCCCCTTTGTTCATCTGCGTGAGAGACGCTCGACTTCTCCCTCGTTTCGTCTATGCGTGAAGCACCTCTTCCTCATCTCTTCTCTCTTTTCGGTGGTGGATCCGAACTTCCCCCTCTCCTCTTTTCTCTCAACAACGGCGACAACGTGCTGTCCGGCATCCCTTGGCCTTCTCTCCCTTTGCCTCGATTGTCTCTTCCACTTATGGGATTGTTGGTAGTAGACTTGTATTGGGATGGCCCAGCAGGGGTCTTGCTACCAGGAATTTGAAAAGTATTAGGTGTACTTCGAGGTTCAAAACATTTTGGGAATTGAGGTCTAAGGAACTGTTCACAATTCTGGGCTAAAGTAAAGGCTTGTTTTAGGGTTGTAACTTCACGAATGAACAGCTCTCTCCTTAGGTCATCGCGCAATCCAGCTCGGAATCTTGACAGGGTGACGGCCTCATCCTCAATAGTGTTATATCTCATCATCAGCTCATCGAACTGAGCGATGTAATCACTTACTGTTCTGCTCCCTTGCTTCAAATTCTGCCATTTATCTAATAGGCCAGCTTGATAGGTTTGGGGCAGGTACTTCTCCTTAAGTTTTTCCTTCATCTCCTCCCAATCAACTATTGGGGGTTGGTGCCACTTGTGGATGCCCTGCTCCACATTTTGCCAAAACAATTTGGCATTGCCAATCAATTCCATTTTGGCAAATCGGACTCGACGATCTTCTGACAGATTATACCATTGAAAGAAGTGATCCATGTCGAACACCCAATCAGAAAAGGCTTTTGGGTCCAACCGACCATCAAAAGCCGGGGCATCCAATCTGATACTCCTCATCGCTCGTTCATCCGGGTCTTGCTCGAAATTGTTCCAGAAAACAGGGTTGGGACCCTGACCATGACGACCTTGGTAGGGTGACGGGTATGTAGGCTGATGCCTAAAGACATTCTCAGCTTGCCTTTCACGATCGCCATTCCCACCTATTTGCGATCCCTCACCCATATTACGTTCCAAACCTTGGTGAAGTTGAGTTTCTATTTGATAAAAGCGAGTTTGGGTTTCGTGGTCCGATGCTCGACGGGCTTCATTGGCCGCTTGCACTGTAGCGGCTAATTCATTTAAGGATTTTATCACGTCAGCTAGAGTGGGTTCCATAATGAAGTGGGATTCTTGAGAGTTGGTTTCTAGACCACTACGGAGACGCATGCACTCTAGTACGTATATGTATGCAAATTACTCTAGTTTTCTATACTAACCTTGCTCTGATACCAAGTTGATGCCGGACAGCACGTTATCGCCGTTGTTGAGAGAAAAGAGGAGAGGGGGAAGTTCGGTTCCACCACCGAAAAGAGAGAAGAGATGAGGAAGAGGTGCTTCACGCACAGACGAAACGAGGGAGAAGTCGAGCGTCTCTCACGCAGATGAACAAAGGGGGAGAAGGGGGAGGGATTCCCATCACAGGAAACAACAAATTTTCATTCATTCATTCATTACATTATAATTGTACACATGGCTTTTTATAAGCCCTTTGAAACAACCCACTTCACATAACTAAATAACTACATAACTACCCACTAACACATAACTACATAACAAAATAACCACCCACTAACACATAACTATATAACCACCCATAACTAAATAACCACATAACTACGTAACTACATAACCACTCACTAATACATAACAACATAACCACCCACTAACATAAACTATCCACTAATAACATATGTGCAGAATTTAAATAAATAATTATTCCAAAAATATAAATTAATTATAGATAATTCGGATGGGCCTCCAAATTTTAAATGGGCCAAGTGGGCCTGATCCAAAGGGACACCGAATGCATCATCCTCCTCCGTCGAAGTCCGTGCATGCATGTGATGCCCCTATCAATTCTCCCTGGGTAAGGAGAACTCGACCCTATCGAGTGTAGATCACGCGAGCTTCGGCAAGGGGGGATGATGGGCGGGCAGCAGCAAGGGAACAAGGAGCGGACGACGATGATGCAAGGACCGCTCGACGAGATAGAACTCGCCGAGCAAACATTCAGAACCAATTTCTGCACATATGTTGTTAGTGGATAGTTTATATTAGTGGGTGGTTATGTTGTTATGTATTAGTGATACCAAACTGACGTAGTTTATCTGCGTAGGACCTGATGACGCAATGCCTAAATGAACAGCAAACATTCAGAACCAATTTCCATCTATTGACTTTAGCAGATACTAATTCAATTATAAATGAAGTTTAACAATAGACTTATGTGATATTAGCAGTTAATTATCGTCTCATAATACGTACCAATCTAAAATTAGGAAGTGGTTAGGTCGTCGGAAGCGTAGGAGCTTCCGTTAGTATAGGGATCATTTCTATAGTTAACAATGGAAATTTAAACAACTTCAAGGATTTCAAAATAGGGTAGGCTTAACAGGTTGGTGTAAAGATATTTTATGTGATTTCTTTTATGTACAAATTAGCAGTAGCAAATTTCAAATATTGGTCATGCGCAATGAGAAACTAATTGGAACTTAATACCATTCAGGTACAGAACGCGGATTGACGATTTCACAACGAGCAGATTTCCACAAGTAGATGACGGACTTCATGCGGCGGGTGCAACATGCGGCAATTGTCGGCGGCGCTTGCAAGTGAAGAAGTCTTGGATGTTGACGTAAGCACGGGTCATTCGTCGTTCGTGATCTTCCGTAGTTTCGTCCGGGGATCGTCTGAAAGTTCGAGTTGCTAATATGGATGTAAGAATGGTACTTGGCCATTGTATAATCTCATGAGGTAGAAGTGGTCGCCCGAGCAAATTCTCGATGCGATTAAACAATCCACTCATATTCCATAAAAATTTCAGCCAAACTTGCCGACGTCGAGTAGGAGGGACGGCCGAACTGCAGGTGGCGGCGATCCAGACTGGAGGGCGGGGCCGGGGTCGGAGAGGTAGTTGGCCGACCTTCAGATGGCGGCACCACAGGCCTGAGGGCAGGGCAGGGGTCGAAGATGGGCGGCCGGCCTTCGGGTGGCAGCACCACCGGCCAACAGTCGGAGCCGGCGCAAAGGAAATGGGGTGAGGAAGGTCCGGATTTCGGGCGATGGGTGGGGCCTCCGGCCGGCGGGTGGTGGGTGAGGCCTCCGGCCGGCGGGTGGTGGGTGAGGCCTCCGGCCGGCGGGTGGGGCCAGGGTCGGGGCGGCGGGCGGTCGGACGTCGGAGGGTGACGCCTTAGGCCGGCGGGCGGGTCCAGTGGCCGGATGGTGGAGGCGCTGGAGTTTGGGTTGCTTTCTTCTCTTGAAGAAGAGAGGGCTTCGGGTGGGCTGGTAGCATATCACAGGGCAATGAAAACAGAAAACAAAAGAAAGAGAGGAAGAGAGATGGAGAGAGAGAGAGAGAGAGAGAGAGGAAGAGAGAGAGAGAGAGAGAGAGAGAGAGAGAGAGAGAGAGAGAGAGAGGAATCTGAGAGAGGAAAAGTGTTTTCATTTCAAACTTCATCACATTACAATTTTACACATGGCTTTTTATAAGCCTTTGAAACAACCCACTTCACATAACTAAATAACCACATAACTACCCACTAACACATAACTACATAACCACCTATAACTACATAACAATATAACCACCCACTAACACATAACTATATAACCACCAATAACTAAATAATTACATAACCACCCACTAACACATAACTACGTAACTACATAACCACCCACTAATACATAACAACATAACCACCCACTAACATAAACTACCCACTAACGACACATGTACAGAATTTAAATAAATAATTAATCCGAAAATATAAATTAATTAAAGATAATTCGGATGGGCCTTCAAATTTTAAATAGGCCAAGTGGGCCTAATCCAAAGGGACACCGGATGCGTCATCCTCCTCCGTCGAAATCCGTGCATGCATGTGATGCCCCCATCAATTCTCCCCGGGTAAGGAAAACTCGACCCTGTCGAGTGTAGATCACACGAGCTTTGGCAAGGGGGGATGATGGGCGAACAGCGACAAGGGAACAAGGAGCGGACGACGGTGATGCAAGGACCGCTCGACGAGATAGAACTCGCCGAAATCTTGCTATGATACCAAGTTGACGCCGGACAGCACGTTGTCGCCGTTGTTGACATGAAAGAGGAGAGGGGGAAGTTCGGTTCCACCACCGAAAAGAGAGAAGAGATGAGGAAGAGGTGCTTCACGCACAGATGAAACGAGGGAGAAGTCGAGCGTCTCTCACGCAGATGAACAAAGGGGGAGAAGGGGGAGGGATTCCCATCACAGGAAACAACAAATTTTTATTCATCCATTCATCACATTACAATTGTACACATGGCTTTTTATAAGCCTTTGAAACAACCCACTTCACATAACTAAATAACCACATAACTACCCACTAACACATAACTACATAACCACCTATAACTACATAACAATATAATCACCCATTAACACATAACTATATAACCACTAATAACTAAATAACCACATAACCATCCACTAACACATAACTACGTAACTACATAACCACCCACTAATACATAACAACATAACCACCCACTAACATAAACTACCCACTAACAACACATGTGCAGAATTTAAATAAATAATTAATCCGAAAATACAAATTAATTATAAATAATTCGGATGGGCCTTCAAATTTTAAATGGGCCAAGTGGGCCTGATCCAAAGGGACACCGGATGCGTCATCCTCCTCCGTCGAAGTCCGTGCATGCATGGGATGCCCCCATCAATATTCCATGATTTAATCTTGATTATGCTACTCATAGGTTTCCTTGGTTAAAAGGCACTTTGTATATCTTCGATCACATGCATATTTGAATAAGATGTTTGCATGTTATATATAGTGAATTGCATGTCATTTTTTTTTTCTTTGATAAATCATTATTTTATAATCCGATCGGTCAGTGGACTTTTTTCGATGGATCTGTCGTGCTAAGAAGAGAAACAATTAGTTTTGAACAGACCAATCGGAAGCCCTTATTCTCACCGATTAGAAGTTGTGCGGTCATTCGAAACAGTTGGCAAATTAAAAAATGTGTGTCATCAAAATCTCCGAACATTTAGACTCAGAACAAAATTCCAATAACATTATTATTTCCTGACTCCTAAACATGAGAGAAAAAAACAAGGATTCCCTACTTCGGGGATTCTCCAAATATCCAAACAAGAGAAAAGAGAGTCAAAATCTCTAGAAGCAATCACTACTCCTAGAGATTTGGAATCTCCCTTGCGGGAATCCCAACCTTTCCAGGCTCTAAACAGATCATTAGAAACATGTTGAGTTCTAGGAAAATAGTAAGGCACGTTGCCATGTATATGTTTGTATTCATGAAGTGGGATGAAAATTAAAATTGATAATTGCAAAGTAAAGGAGAGAGAGAGAGAGAGAGAGAGAGAGAGAGAGAGAGAGAGAGAGAGAGAGAGAGAGAGAGAGAGAGAGAAGAGTTTTAGTGAGAATTGAGGGCTATAACCTTTTCTTTTATTAGTGGATTTTTCTTGTTGTCCCTCCCCGATGTTTTTCTCTCAATTGGAGAGGGTTTTCACATAAAATCCATGTTTTTCTCGCAAGGAGAGATGTCACTCCCAACAAAGATATACTTTGATATTGTTGGGAATATTTACTCTGAAAAAATTGTACGCACAGTTATCATTGTAGGGTCATAGGTCATCCATGGTATAAGTGTTAGATTATATAAGAGTAGATTTGATATGAGGAGATATTAGGTAGCTGAATTCCTATTTAGAGTTCTACTCAGACTAAACCCTATAATATCAAGTATGTTTGGATTAGAAAATATTTGTTGGGCTCATAATATATGATTGCACCAGTGGACAACCATAGGACCTCAATCCATTGGAAGTATGAGAGAGCTCCTCGATATTATTAAGACTCCTCTGAGTGAAAGTCAAGGATGTACTTGCCTTGTTTTAGTTGGTTTCTATCTTTAGCATGATCTTATGAGCTCTCCTTTGCATTTCATGTGCTTTATTAATTGAATGATTGGCATTGTTCCTTTTTTTTAGTGTGTGTTACTTGTGTGATTGTATGAGACATATTATATACATTTATGCATAATGTGATTAATGATCATATAACTTTGAAAATTATGCTATCTATAAATTTGACTGACTTGGTTATCTTGGACTTGTTTCTTCTTATCATCTTTTATGTTTATATGCCTGGCTTAGATATCATGAAGTCATTGTACTTGCTTGTGAAGTTTGCACATTCACTATGAGATACACTTTTCACATACACACTTGACTCATGTGAGAAGGATAAAAAATAAGTTTATTTTTATAAACTATCTTTTGATTAGTTTGACTTTGTTGATGAAATCTTGAATGACCATAAAGTTGTTTGATTCGAAAAAAAAAAAATAGTCACGATAAAAAACAGGTAAAAGAAAAGAATAATTTGTTATATGTATAATTAATACAACTCATGAGCTTTTGCATACAAATTCTTCCTCTAAGTGAGTTCATATGATCGAGTGCACATAATGTATGTGTATCCTATGAGCAATGGGTTCTGAGAATACCAAGTATTTATACTATGAAATTTCTCACTTAATCGGATTTGTTTTCTTGACTAAATCATATAGCCTATATGATTTGTGAAAAATTACATGATTCTGAAAATAATAAATCTTGACTACTTGCATTTTAAGTTTTGCACTTGCATGTATGCTCATATGGATGAATTGTAAAATTCTATGGTTCTGAGTGTACTTGACAAGGTTTGAGCTTTGCATGTTAGAGAGTTAAAAGTTTTAATTAAGTTGGAACTTATCTATTTATGTCATATTCCATGATTTAATCTTGATTATGCTACTCATAGGTTTCCTTAGTTAAAAACATTTTGTATATCTTCGATCACATGCATATTTGAATAAGAAAATAGAATATTGTTTGCATGTTATATATAGTGCATTGAATGCCATTTTTTTTATAAATCATTATTTTAAAATCAGATCGGTCAGTGGACTTTTTCGATCGATCGATCATGCTAAGAAGAGAAACAATTAGTTTTGAACAAACCAATAGGAAGCCCTTATTCTCACCGATTAGAAGTTGTGCAGTCATTCAAAACAGTTGGCAAATGGAAAAAGGTGCGTCATCAAAATCTCCAAACATTTAGGCTCAGATCGAAATTCCAATAACATTATTATTTCCCGACTCCTAAACATGAGAGAAAAAAAAAACAAGAATTTCCTACTTCAGGGAATCTCCAAACATTCAAAAAGGAGAAAAGAGTATCAAAATCTCCAGAAGCAACCACTACTCCTAAAGATTTGAAATCTCCCTTGCGGGAATCCCAACCTTTCCAAGCTCTAAACAAGTCATTAGAAACATGTTGAGTTCTAAGAAAATAGTAAGGTACGTCGCCATATATGTTTGTATTCATGATGTGGGATGAAAATTTTCAGATTAAAATTGATAATTGCAAAGAGAGAGAGAGAGAGAGGGAGGAGTTTTAGTGAGAATTGAGACCTATAACCTTTTATTTTATTAATGGATTTCTCTTGTTGTCCCTCCCCGATGTTTTTCTCTCAATTGGAGAGGGTTTTCACATAAAATCCATGTTTTTTAGTATTCTTTTATTTTCCTTTGTTTGGTTTCACCTTTAACTTGTTTGAACCTCTCCTCTGAGAAACAATCACACACGATCTGGGAGTTTGTCTTGATCACATTTTGCATCTGCACACATACGTTGATTTAGATTTCTTCTTCATATGTTGATTTAGATTATATTTACAACTTCTGCCCAATGTAATGCATGGAATTTGATGCATACATCTTTGTTTTTTTGTAATCGGCGGGTGTCCCAAAACCTTTGGGCAATGACCCACTTCAGTTTTGGGCTAATTCCTCCGGGAGTGAAGCCCGACCCATTCGGTAATTCCCACTTCACTCCTGGGTAAATCAAGGGGAGGAGTTGAACCCACAACTTCCTCAACAAGTTTAGGGGGACAAATTCTGAATTAGATCCCCCCAAACTTCCTTGGCCAATCGTCGATCGCTGATCAGGAGGCCTAGGTACCTAAGGGGCAACTCACCTTTCTTGCAATCGAGAAGTCGGGATAGAAGATGCCGGAGCTGGTTATTGATCCCCCTGTAGTAGATGGATGACTTTGAGAAGTTAATATTCAGACCATAAGATAATTGGAAGCAGAGGAGGATCACTTTCAGCATGACAAGCTCCGTGGGATCTGCTGCGCAAAACAACATTGTTTCATCTGCAAAGTGAAGATTAGACACCGCCCATGGGTTCCCTGTAACACTCGTTAGAAGCCGTGAAAAGGACAGATTTCCTGATCACAGCATCCAAGATCAATAGCAAGGATGAAGAGGAAGGGTAAGAGGGGGAAACCCTGCTCGACTCCTCGCCTCATCAAGAACGTGCTACCCTTCCTGTTGTTGACGAGGCAGGACATCTTCGAGAAGAGGATAAACAGAGCCAGATTCAGTTTATCCAAGATTCAGGGAAGCCTTTTGTGGCCGAGCACTAGCAGCAGAAAGGCCCAGTCAGACTTGTCAAAAGCTTTCTCAAAGTCTGGGCATCGTACACTCGAGAAACTCTATAGTGGATTGCCTTGACCTGTTCAGAACTACATGGGTTTTCCATAGTGAGGGTTTCCTATTATTTCTGGGTGACCTGATGAAGTCTTGTTTGTTTGTACCCGACACCCTATCGCGCCAAGCAGCATATGTTTGCCCAACTGACATTGCTTCCGCATCGCAGTATTATATCAGAGTTGTGCATCGTTCGCAACAAAGGCCGGAATCATTTAGATTCACAAGCCAGCAAGCAGCAAGAAGGGGTTTTATTACAACATCACCCACTAGCCCTTTCACAGTTTTCACAAACAAAAACACAATGCTCTTCGATTCTTATGAAATATGTTAGGCAGAGGACTCCCTTCACCATGTACCTTATTGGGGGGGGGGGGGGGGGGGGGGGGGCTCCCTGCTGGATGAAATACTCAAGGTTGCGCCACCGATGCTTCGAGGTAGGATAATGGGGCACAAAGAAACAGTAGGAAACCAGCGGGCCTCGAGCCTGGGAGATCAATAGGTTCCTCCAACCTACCGCTGAGATTTGATCAGATTCCGGAGGACGTAGTGCAGAATACCTCCGTGATCGAAGTACGCCAATTCCACCTGCAACAGCAGCCCAAAACAATAATTGGCGTGCACAAATTTCAACATAAAAACAAATGAATCGACACCTTTGTATTTACCAGGTTGATGTGAGCTTCGCGAAGGGTCCGTTTTGTTGGTGGAGTTTGAAATGCACTTGTTTATGTGGACTACAACTCCATGGACCGAACCACGTTGTCAAGGGGTTGTAGTCTGAAGGCTACAACTCACCCAACCAAACGGACCCTGAGATAACTCAATCTACTGACACAAACTAAGCACCAGCGAAGGGAAGCCAAAAAAAAGGGGGGGTACAGTAATAATGATGGGATACGGCTAGTTCAGTATTATTCTGACCAAGGTTATTCCGTAAAGGCATCTTAAGTTGAAATTCTTTGACAAGGTTGAGTGGCTCAAAAGCATTATGCAAGTTCGGCCTTTGAATCTTCCATACATTCGACATGTTTTTTATCTTCAAATGAAGATTGATTATGGTGCATACAGATTCATAAGGCCAACCCAAACAGATGGGGCATGGCTCGATTGTTATGGCACATCAAACTCTGAAGACATATTGGTGATGAGAATGTTATTTTACTTCATCTCCTTGGCTTATAATTAGTGCCATCTATGAAAGCAATTCCCCTAGATTAATTCTTGGTTTCTACCTTCGTCATCTAGTCTAGACTCCACTACTCTAGGGGAATTTTGGAGGGTTGCTCCCTCATTGCATGAGCTTAAACTTCGGAACCAACAAGTTTGCCTCCCTACCCTCCAATTGGTCTTTTAATCTCATGGAAGTCCCCTCCAACCAAGTTGCGTTAGTCATGTTTTTAGCACCAATCTTTGATGGTTGACATTAAGTCAACAGGTTTACAAATTACTTGGTAATCTATTGTGGAGCCTTCTTAATTAGAGCCATGCCCTTTATTCAATCTCATTTTGGATTCTTGATGCGACTTGTATGATCATGACGATGGTGGTGGTGGTGATGATGATGATGACGACGACGATTAATGACAGAATGGATTTCTAAAGATTTTGAGATGTCAACAAAACTCATTGAGAAACCAATCGAACTTAATTCAAAACTGCTTGAATTTCATTTCAAAAGGCATATTTTGACGAAGTTTCTTAAAATTAATGTGTCGAGTTCTTCAAGCATGCAGTTTTAACATATAATTTAAATAGTTAAATAACAGACGAGCAATTACCTCTGTGTCGAAGCGAACTGCACAGGTGAAAGCTTTTCCAGTGTCTGTGACAACAGTAACATCCTGGCCAGGTCGTATCTGACGGATGTCGCTTGGGAGGTCAATTGTGTAACGCTCATCACCTGTCAGACCTAGTGTGTCGGCATCCTCACCAGCCTTGAAACACAGTGGAATTATGCCCATTCCAACTAAGTTGCTGCGATGGATTCTCTCAAAGCTTTTAGCTATAACTGCTTTGACTCCCTGATGTGGGGAAAGGAAAGCAATATAAAATTTGAGGAAACAACCTAGTAGCAAAAAATATCTTAAAGGATTTTTGAAGAGATACAAACCAACAACATTGGCCCCTTGGCAGCCCAATCTCGAGAGCTCCCACTCCCGTATTCTGCTCCAGCCAAAACTACGGTGTCATGCCCAGCAGCCTTGTACCTCTGAAAACAAAAGGCATGACTTCCAAACATTTAGCAACATATGGTTCTGTAGGTGTGAAATGAACTTTGAATAAGTTTTCACACCATTGTAACAGCTAATTACAGCTAAAACTAACTGATCCATCTTAGCTGACAATTTTTCCAAATATGCAAGAGGTCATGCAACAAATCCTAATTATACATCGCATTGCATCTTCATTACATGCATTCCTTGACTTACTAATGTCCTTAACAGGAAACAATATAAGAGATTTTGAGGTATTACCATATGTGAATAGGACATGAATTCCACATGGTAACAGATATCAAAAACAAAATAGATCCCCAAAACAGCAAACAGGGTGCATATATCTACATATGTGGATATGCACTATGCATATCGTCGCGTAGTCATACAACACATCAAACATTATTTAGAGAGAAATTCAAGTAATGGGTTCCATTCACTACTTTATTAAAGAAATTCAAGTAATGGGTTCCATTCACTACAAATAACATAAGCATAAATATAACCATATTATATAATCTATTATTTTTGGAACATTTCACAACCACGTATCCAAAAAAAAAAAACAATTAAAATTACTCATCTAAATCACCTAACCATCTACATCATCGTCGCTCTTGTATGAATAACCCTTATATGTCTCTTTTGACTTTTTCCTTTTTAAACCCTGAGAACATGGACACAATATTTTTTTTCCCATTAATGATGCATAGTGTTAGCCATCGATAAAGCAACATGGACCTAAAAAATCAAAAGAGATCTAAGAAAACTCAATTTGAACCCGACTATTTTTTTAAAAAAAAAAAACCAATGACAAAACTAGGTGCCTAGGCGGTGGCTTAGGCGGCCACCTAGGCGCCCAGGAGGTGGCCTAGGCGGCCGCCTAGACTCCACCGCCCGCCTAGCCATGGCCTAGGTGGTCAGGGGTCCAAAACGTCTTTCCAACATTAAGTAATCAAAAGTTCAAAACATATAGCATATGCATTTATTAAGCACGAACAAAATAAAACCCGAACCCAATTTAAACCCAGAACAAACCCTAAGTGTTTTATACGCGTTTTTCCCGTTTTAAACACGTCTAAAACGCGTACGGACGTTTTTTTCAAAAAAAATGAGTTTTTTTCCTGCTTGCTACGACTTCGGATCGATACGCGTTTTTTTCAAAAAAACGCCTGATTTGGTAACTATGCCCTCATCTCTACCAAGCTCAACTTGTCCGCTTAAACCATCTTTATCGCTCAACAATTGAAACCAAACAACATTGTACGATTAATTGGCATCATTAAAATCCCTCAAGTCATTCATTAACTTTACCGATATGCCTAAATCGATCTATCCATTATTGTGTACCAAATCTAAATATAAAAATTAATCTAATTGTGGTATCTCATCGATCTTTCCATTTATTGTGAACCAGATCTAAATAGAAAATTAATCACATTGATCTCTCCATTTATAAAAAAAAAACAATTGAAAATGTGTTTGATATAAGTCCTATTTAATATTTAAACCTTTGTCCTATAATAAAAAAAAACAAAAGATGATCAAACTACAATTCATTGTCACCATCATCATCCTTATTAGAAGCGATATATACTTTGTTCGGTTTTGAGCAAGAAATAAAATTTCTTCCTCATTCCCTAGTTGAAATCTTATGATTATCCAAAATAAGCCTCACGACTCTCAATGTCGCATACTTGTCCAAAGTATCAGATTCTTCAAATCCCAAATTAAAAAAAAGGATGTGAAGTGTTTATGTGCAACTTAAAAATTATAATAATAAAATCAATGCACATGCCTTGTAGCTACATTTCATGCATGTCTAAAGTATGCTTTCTGTTTGTTGTGTATGACCCTGAAATCTAGTGGATTATAAGTAGCACAACAATTTTGATAGATTGCTTGTAAGACTGTAGAACTCCTTCCTATAAAATTAGGATAATTCATAGGGAATCTATTTGGGTGTTGATGTGTACAACACATACCTCCAGAGTCCAGCCATGTAGAAATCTGACTATTCATACATTCTGAAACCCCACCACTGTATTGGTTACATATAATTGATACAACCGTGAATTTCAGTCATTTTACGATTTATTACCACTCCAACACCTTCCACCATTCTTAACATGAACTTCGCAAATGGAATTCAGGGGTACACTGCCTGTGCTAACAGGCCACCGCTCTGAATATTTCTTTGGTTTGTATACATTAGAAAGAATGTGAATAGCTCGTCAGATCACAAGAAATGGCTTACAACATCAAATCAACTTGGATAGACAACTATAATATGGGCAAGGAAAGCTCTCAAAAAAAAAAAAAAAAACTTCAGTAATTAGGTGGTAAGGGACTCACCATTGCTGCATCAAATACATATAGCTTCTCCCCTGTTGGAATGTGAATTGTCTTTGGTCCCACTTCACCGTTCAAGAGTTTATTCACAAGGCGAATGTTAGCAAACGTTCCCCTCGCCATTACTTCATCATTGCCACGACGGCTACCATATGAATTGAAGTCTTTGCGGTCCACACCACATTCAAGGAGGTACTTTGCAGCTGGGCTGTCCTTGTGGATGCTACCGGCTGGTGAAATGTGATCTGTAGTAATGCTGTCACCGAAGTTCAGTAAGCAATAGGCATCTTTCACCCCATGGGGCCCAGGTGGATTCATCGTCATATTTTTAAAATATGGTGGTTCATGGATGTATGTAGAATTAGGGTCCCATGAGTACAGTGTTCCAGATGGAACCGACAGTTGATTCCACATAGGATTGCCTTTCGAAATTGACTCGTAGGTGCTCTTGAACATATCCGGCAAAACACTTGATTGAACAACCTGAGTGGTAATGCATTTCTGGTTAACAATATTTACAAATATTTACAAGACCCTGATATTTGTAAAATCAGATAGACTATTAAACAAAAAATATTACATTTTCATGATTTCTGTTGTTTACATCAGTGGAAAAAATGTTCCACTCAATCTGAAAGGTAAACCAGTTATTCCAGATATCCAATAGAAAGATTTTTGTGGCAAGCCTGTATATCAAAATAAACCAGAATTCTGACATGATATACCTCGGCAGTGCTCAAGGCATAAATAAATGAAAAAGACCAGAGTGCACGAATCTAAGTCTGTAATCTGCATAACCTTGAAATAAGTATGCAAAAATATGTTAACTGGCAAGTTACTTGAGATTTCTACTACCTCTGCAATTTCTTCATTAGATGGCCATATGTCCTTGAAATATACACTCTTCCCATCCTTTCCAGTTCCGATTGGTTCCTTCTCGAAATCAATGTCAACCTGAACATAATATTATGAATGAAATTAATATGTGAGGAAAGCTGATTACTCACAAAGATCTCAAGTTTCAACATAAAGAATTGTTCATCTATTATGTAGAACAAATTACTGTACTACTAACCATCAACTTGATTGTCAAAAGATCGATTTCACCTTAAATGCACTATTATTTCTCGACATCCTAATTTCATGTCAGCAAGTTTACTTTGACAATTGATTCAGCAATAAAGACCACGAGAAAAATATAAAGATTCAGGCACACAAAAATCCTAATATTAGCTGTGTTTCAAATGAATACAAAATTCTGACCTTGAAAATCATATTTGGCAATTGATACTTAGGTGATACATTATCTTTATGGCCTTTGAGTGATACATTGTTATTTATAGACTTTCGGTGATAATTTTGATACATTGTTATCTTTAAAGACTTTCGGTGATACATTGTTCAGGGGATGTTTTGCCCCGGCCGAACTCAAACCAAACCCTAACTCTTAAGTCAAAACTTGTTTTCCAATATATGAAACATTGCTAAACATACCCAACATAAGAAATGAAATTTGTGAATCATCTAGTTTAAATAATCAGATTACACAGCACATCCGACCCAAACGTACCTTCCCTTTATAGGAGTAAAATTTCAAAAGAAGCTACACTAAAATACATAGACCATTATTTACATTAAGATTGCCATCTATAAATAATTATCTACACAAATAAATCAGTCATAGAAAGCCAAAACCTGAACCCAAACTCTCAAGCCTTGATTTCCAAAAAAAATGAAACATTGCTAAACCCACCCAAGATACCTATGAAAAAATTTTAAATACCTAGCGTAATTGACCAAATTATATTGCACATCTGACCCAAATGTACCTTCCCTTTATAGGAGTAGTAAAATTTTGAAAGAAGCTACACTGAAATTTAGATTGGTATTAACAGTGCAGTATAAATTATTATCTGAACAAATAAATCAGCCATAGAAAGCCACATCACCACATGTGGTCATTTTACAAAACAAATACTTGGCTTCACTGATCTGTCAGACTCACAGGTAATAATTTAATAACAGATCATCCAAGATGGGTCAATGGCTAATATCGTCCTGCTCAATTAGAGCATAATGCCAGTAAATGTTTGCATAAAATGAGATTTTTCAAGACACGAGAAATACAAAGCAACCACAACAACAAATTTGAACATATTTTTACTTTTTGGCTCATCACCATTTCTAGTTCGTTCCATATTCCAGATTAATTATTAATTACACTTTCCTATTTAACAGCAATTGTCTCTCATGGAAACAGAAATGAAAAACAAGTGAAGCGAAAAAAAAAAAAACAAAGTTGAACAACATTTACTTACTGTGCCAACAAGAGCATATGCTACAACCAGAGGTGGCGAAGCAAGATAATTAGCTCGAGTCAAGGGATGCACTCGACCCTCAAAGTTCCGATTACCAGAAAGCACAGCAGCAGCAACAATATCTATTACAAAAGAAAAGAAACAGCCAAAATGTCATATAAAAATGAGGACATCATAACTCTAACAGATACATAAGAATAAATGCTATCCGAATATTGATGCATAAATTAGTACTACCATTTTCTGTAATTGCAGCAGAAACAGACTCATCAAGGTCTCCAGAGTTCCCAATACATGTGGTGCAACCGAATCCAACAATATGAAAACCTTGCTGATTCAAATATTTTTGCAAACCGCTACAAATAGAAAATTAAATAACCATGATTCAGATGCTCATTTCTCAAGGGACAATCCAAAAATTTATGGAATGAAAACAATAATAATATAAAATATATTAGCATTCCCAGTATCATGTTCACATTATGAACCCAGATACTGTACCTTTTGAGCAAATATTGAGTAACAACTCCAGAACCTGGGGCAAGACTTGTCTTAATCCATGGTTTAACCTGGTAAATAAGAAGTCAGTTATTGTCCCCCCAGAAAACGGTACAAGAATAAGAGGTAAATTTAAATTGACTAGCAATACAGGTGTTGCCGTGATGGCTGAATCTGGATAGCAGGGCAAACCTCAAGTCCTAATTCACAGGCCTTCTTTGCAACAAGACCAGCACCAAGCATGACACTGGGATTTGAGGTGTTGGTACAGCTCGTTATTGCTGCTATGACAATGCTACCATGCTTGAGCTCTGCAGGTTGTCCATGAAAAGAGAACTTCACAACTTTTTCTTGTGAATTCTTGGGCACTCCAAAGCCCTGAGACAACAGTATTGTATTAGAATCAAGTGATCAAGAAAGTTAGCATCAAGCATAACTGATGAATATGGATTGGACATCTACCACTTAAGTTATAATACCGCACAGGACAGTATAAGTTATGTATTCATGCTATGGATTTGGTGAAAACATTCACCATAACATCATAATAGGTTCAACCGGTAGCACTGTCAAGTCTCCGATTTAATCAGTGCCCGCATTTGTACATATTTAAATGTGGAAAGGTCATAAGTATGCAAATTTGTTGACGTAATTATGAAATACTCATTTTAAAAAGAATATGGTTAGGGAAAATTCCAACTAAAAACAGATGGAAACAATATACAATGCAGTTCACATCTGACCTTGAATCCAATTTTATTATCAAGGCAAGAATGCCAATCAGCCTTCATTTCTTTCAACGGAACTCGGTCATGAGGCCTGTCATGAATATAAGCAGAAGAAACTCCAGTTGAGTTGGATAGCAAAAAAAGCATTGAGATGTATGCCGATGTTCATTACCTCTTTGGACCTGAAACACACGGTTCAACATCTGCTAGGTTTAACTCCAAATAAGACGAGTACACTCTTTCCTCTTGAGTCTGATATTATATAATATACAATAGGTCAATTATCTACTGTGCCATTCTAAAAGAAACTACTTTTAATTAGAGTCATTAGACAACCCAAAGAATGAAGTTTACCTCATTATGATCAATAAACATATTGTTTGCTCGCAGGTAGGCCTCTATCATTGCCACCTATTGAATAAAAGAAAGGTTTAAATTGTTTAATGAACAGTAAACTAGTCTCACTTAGATTGGATGTTATATCAAACATTTCAGGTAATTTGGTGAGGTCTTTTTCAAACACGTAAAGGCTCTTACTAAATATAAAATAATAATAATAATAATAATACGAGCACCATCACGATATAATTGAAGACTGCAAAGTATGCAGATACTTCACTATTCCATGTGTCTTATTTTTAAGCCACTATATTTCCCAAACTAAAAATTGAAACTAAATTGGATCTCATATTTTACAATTATGAAGTTTTAGCGATAAAGTAAACTAAAACAGATATACTATATTCCACAGTTATTAAGTATAGTTAGATACTCACAGTTTCATCACTTCTTCCGGTCAGTTTGAGATAACCTAGGGTGACATGATCTACAGGAAAGAAGCCCATAGTAGCTCCATACTCAGGGGACATATTAGAAATTGTTGCCCTGTCCGCTAAAGATAACCCACTCATACCATCACCTATATGAAACAAAAGAAGGTTCAAGAAAAAGAGATGGAAAGTGCTGGATTGCGTTATTCGATCTATACAAAAAAAACTATAATTACCATAAAACTCAACAAACTTGCCAACAACACCATGCTTCCTCAACATTTGAGTCACTGTTAAAACTAGGTCAGTTGCTGTAACACCATTGCGCAACTTCCCAGCTAGCTTGAACCCCACAACACCAGGCAACACCATGCTCATAGGCTGCCAAATTAGATCAATAAATCAATACAACAAATTGTATTACCATATATCGTCGTGCAACCAGACTGTAATTGATTTAAAAATAAAAGAAAAGAAAAAAGATACTGTAGTTAGCTACAAATATGGAAGTATTAAATATATGCTATCAGTCAATAGAATGTTGTAATGTGAAACTAGATACTATTCAAAAGAGAAAGAATAGGTAAAAACATGCCTGGTAAAAAACAATTGTTTGGGATGAGCTATATCAAGCTAGTTCAAGATGGAAGTGATCAGGTTCAATACCAAATAGAGTCAAATGAAGAATCAGGCAGTCAAAAATCCTATTAAGAAGTACAAATACACATAAAAAAATGATATAGATCCCTCCAAAAATTTAAAACTTATTAACTTCTACCATGCTAGGAGATGACGGCTAGGGTTTTGAGAGGAATGGAATGCTCTCTATTGAGGGACTCAAGCCCAATATATATGTACATGTATGACCATACAACCCGACCCAACTGTACATGTAACCTGACCCATCTCCATACATTAACACTCACTCACGGTGGATCATGAACCGAGAGTTTGCCGATAAAGTGCCGGAAGCGAGCAATCATATGGGGCTTCGTCAGAAAATCAGCAGTCTACTCCGATGATGGAATGAATGGCAAGGAGATGGAATGGTTGAGAAACTCTTGGCGAACGTAGTGACAATCAACCTCAATGTGTTTTGTTCGCTCGTGGAAGATCGGGTTGCTAGCAATCTGAATAGCACTCCGGTTGTCACAGAAGAGAGGCGTGGGCCTGGATATCACAACTCCCAAGTCGAGCAGAAGGCGGCGAAGCCAGACAATCTCTGCGGTGGTGGAAGCCATAGCCCTGTATTCGGCTTCGGTGCTGGAGCGAGCAACAGACTCCTGTTTCTTGCTGCGCCACGAAATAAGAGAATCACCAAGAAACACATAGTATCCTGTAGTAGAGCGGCGAGTGGCTACATCTCCTGCCCAATCTGCATCGGAATAGGCACGCAGCACCAACGGAGAGGTGGAGGGAAACAGCAGTGAACGGGTGACGGTGCCTCGGAGGAAGCGATAATCCGAAGGACAGCTGCATAGTGAACTGAACGTGGAGCCTAAACAAACTGACTGACAATGCCAACAGCATGGGCAATGTCTGGCCGGGTCATAGTGAGGTAGATGAGCATCCCAACCAGCCTCTGGTAGCGGGAGACATCCTGGAGCGGCTCACCATCTGTAGGTAGAAGCTTCAAATTGAGCTCCATGGGTGTGTCAGCAGTGCGAGAGTCAGTAAGAGCAGCATCAGCAAATATGTCGGAGATGTACTTTTGCTGGTAGACCAACAGACCACGAGCTGACCGGGCAATCTCGATACCCAAAAAGTAGCGAAGAGAGCCCAGATCTTTCATCTCAAACTGACTCTGGAGGTGACGCTGAAGGGATGCTATGGTGGCACTGTCATCCCCGGTGATGATCATATCATCCACGTAGAGAAGAAGAACTGCAATACCCTGACTGGAGGAGCGAGTGAACAGGGCATAGTCGGAGTGGCGCTCAACAAACCCGGCGGCCAAGACTACACTGCAGAATCGCTCAAACCAGGCACGAGGGGCCTGCTTGAGCCCATAGATGGCTCGGCGCAAACGACACACGTGCCTTGGAGGAACTGAAACGCCCGGAGGAGGAGCCATGTAGACTTCCTCGGAGAGGTCACCGTGGAGGAACG
This sequence comes from Chamaelirium japonicum, assembly GCA_947650365.1. Classification (NCBI taxonomy): domain Eukaryota; kingdom Viridiplantae; phylum Streptophyta; class Magnoliopsida; order Liliales; family Melanthiaceae; genus Chamaelirium; species Chamaelirium japonicum. The sequence continues at coordinate 82,506,546 of OX393550.1, read as the reverse complement.
TATTGGTGACATCCATCTGATGAAGAGGCCACCCTCGAGCAGCTGCCACAGCTAAGAGGGTGCGTACAGTAGTCATCCGAGCAACTGGAGCAAACGTCTCCTCGTAATCAATCTCATACTCCTGGGAGAAGCCACGAGCAACGAGGCGGGCCTTGTGCCGCTCAATGGATCCGTCAGGTCGAGTCTTGACCTTGAATATCCACTTGCAGCTAACAGGCACCACACCTGAGGGACAAGGCACCAAATCCTATGTCTGGGTCCGCTGAAAAGCCTCAAGCTCAACTGACATGGCCTGCCGCCACTCTGGATGTAAAGCTGCCTCACGGTACGATTGGGGCTCCCGGTGGGTGTATAGAGCAGTAAGAAAAGCCTGATAAGATGGCGAATAGGAGGCAATGGCAGAGTAGCCAGAGGAGTCAGTAGAGTCAGAGGGAAAAGCAGAGTAGCCAAACCTGTCCGGAAAGTAGTCATATCTGTCAGGAGGGTGATGTTCGCGCGCTGCGTAGCGCCGAACAGAAGCAGGATCCACGACCGGGGAGGAGGGGGCAGCAGCATCAGGCGAGGGAGTACCAGTGTGAACCGACTCTAGAGGAGGAGCTGCAGACCGACGAACATAGACACGAGTAACGGGTGGTGGTGGAGGTGGCGAGGGAGACTGCGGTGGTTGCGGTGGTGGTGGTGGAGGTGGCGGGGAAGATGGAGGTGTAGGCGTGGGTGGGGCAACAGAAAACGGGGTAGAACGGGGATGTGGAGATGTGATGAAGGTGAGGAGGGTGACGCAGGAGGCAAGGAAAGATCCCGAGACTCAGGGGAAAAGTACGGGACATCCTAACAAAGGAACGTGACGGGAGACACGGATCCGGCAAGCCAAGGGATCGTAACAACGATACCCCTTGTGCTCCCGACTGAGCCCCAAGTGAACACACCTAACAGACCTCGCAGAGAGTTTGGTGCGCTCATGGGGAGGAAGAAGAACGAACGAAGCACGTGCAGCCAAACGTGCAAAGAAGAGAGTAGTCAGGTGGGCTGGAGTGGAGGCGCTCATATGGGGTGGCACCGGACAGAGCAGACGACTGAGTGATATTGATGAGGTGGACAGCCGTCATGACAGCTTCAACCCAGTACGAGTAAGGAACAGACGCAGAGAGAAGCAAGGCTCGTGTGGTCTCAAGGACATGACGATGCTTGCGTTCGGCAACGCCATTCTGCTCATGGGTGTGGGGACAGGACTGCAGGTGAAGAGTGTCGTGAAATTGAAGAATCTCACGCATCTCAGAGGAGAGATACTCCTTGGCACAATCAGACCGAAAGGTCTTGATGCGCCGACCAAACTGAGTGTGTATCATAGTGGTGAATCTCCTAAAGATGTGAGGGACTTCAGACCGATGACGCATAAGATAAACCCAGGTGCACCTAGAGTAGTCATCGATAAAACACACATAATACATGAAACCCGAAATAGATGCAACAGGTGCAGGACCCCAAATATCCGAATGTACTAAATCAAATAAAGCATCAGATTGGGAAGCACTAGCAGAGAATGGAAGAGCTAGATGCTTTGGCAGTCTACAACCCGTATAAACAGAGAGGGGAGAAGGACGCTCGACCCAAAGCGCCCGAACGAAATACGCTTTTGAGTCGATCACTCGATATATGACCTAACCTTCTGTGCCACAGGTCGGCATCAGAGGTAACAGACATAACAGACGCAACAGGAACGGAAGACACATGTAGATAGTCCAGCTGGTAAAGTCCTCCTGCTCTACGGCCCAGCCTAATCCTCTGACCCGTCCGCGAATCCTGCACAACACAAACAGAAGGGGTGAAGGTGACAGTCAGGCCAGAGTCGCAAAGAGAACTGATAGAGATCAGATTAATGTTAAGACGGAGGGCATGATGGACATGGGGTAGGGTCAGGCGACCAGAAGGGTTAGAGGTAGTAGTGGGAGAACAGTCAGTGAGGACAGTGCGAACCTCCTGGTGCGAAATAGGGATGAGAGTCCCATCCGCAGTGCGAACCTCCTGGTGGGTGGTAGTGGGAGAACAGTCAGTGAGGACAGTGGAGTCAAAGGTGAGGTGACAGGAGGCACCCGAATCAAAGATCCATGGAGCAGTAGTACCAGAGGTGGCAGACAAGTCGTGAGCAGTCGCGGAGCCGGTGGAGGTTAGGTGGCGAAGAAGGAGCTCCTCGAGGCGCTGAAGACGGTCCGGCTCAGGCTGAGAAGGTGTTGTGGTAGCAGTGGGGAGCGTCGAGGCGTCTACAGTAGCCGCTGTACCACGAACCACGTCCACGGCTCCGTCCACCTTGACCGCCGCGTCGATCGTCGCGGGAAGCCGAAGCCCAGCGTGAGGCTCTCTCATCCAGACCCTAGCGGGGGTTGCGTGGAGGACGTGTAGGGCATTCGCACTTCATGTGTCCGGGCTCCTTGCAGTAGTGACAGAAGACAGCCTCATCGGAGAACCCGGCCGCCAGGACAGTGTCGGAGCTAGGAGCAAGTGGAGGAGGACGAGTGCCCTGAGTTTGAAGGCGGGTCTCCTTATCGACCAAGGCGAGTAGAGCATCCTCTAGCCGAGGGAGTGGCTCACAGTGCAGGAGCTGAGCAGCGATGAGAGCAAAGTCCGGCCGAAGCGCTGCCAGAAACTGGTGCAAGTGGCCCTCATCGAGGTAGCGCTGGAAATCCCAAGAGCGGGGGCAAGCACACCGCTCCGGGATCAGGAAATCCAGCTCATGCCAGTATGCACTCATCAGACTGAAGAAGTCCTGAATCGTGCGCTCCCCCTGACGGGCAGACTGCGAGTCACAAATAAGCTGATGCCGGCGTGCGCCGCCGCGCAGGAGAAACCGGTCCTGGAGATACTCCCACATCGCGCGCGCTGTAGGAAGGCGACCAATGGGAGTAAGGAGCGGACGAGCAACAGAGTCCAGGAGATAGGCCCAGATAGCCTGATCGTGACGTCGCCACGTGAGAGCAGCAGCCGTGGCTACTGTGGGAGTAGTCGGGACAATAGCAGTCGCAGCAGAGGACGCGGCACTGCTGGTGACAGAGGAGCCAGAGAGGACAGCTGGAGGAGGATCATCGTCGGTGATGTGACCCCACAGATCACGACTGGAGAGCGCGGCCTCGAAGGTGAGTGACCAATCAGGCCAGTCGCTGGCCGATGACAACTGAAAGGCGACCGCCTTCAGCGGTGGAGAGATCACAACGACGGACGGCACGGCAGGAGATGTCATGGAAGAGGCTCAACAGAGGGGTAAAGGGGAGGGGGCGGGTGGGCTGAGGGAAGGGGTGGGGGGGCCCGGTCGGGTGGAGGAGGGGGGGTCGGGGGGCCGGTCGGGTGGAGGAGGGGGCCGGGGGGGTGGTCGGGTGGAGGAGGAGTGTCGGGGGGGGGCCTGTCGGGTGAGGAGGAGGGGCGGGGGGGTGGAGGGAGGGGGGCGGGGTCCTGTCGGGTGAGGAGGAGGGGCTCGGGCGGGTGGAGGGAGGGGGGCGGGGGTGAGGAGAAAGGGCGAGGGGCTGTCGGGTGAGGAGGGGCTCAGGCGGGTGGAGGAGGGGGGTCGGGGGGGTGGAGGGAGGGGGGCGGGGCTGCCGGGTGGGGGGGCCGGTCGGGTGGAGGAAAGGGGGGCGGGGGGCTGCCGGGTGGAGGAAGGGGGGCTGCCGGGCGGGTAAAGGGAGGCCGGAGGGGAGGGGCTGCCGAAAGGGGAGACCGTCGTCGTCGTCGTCGCCGCGCGGGAGAACCCTAGAGCTCTGATACCATGTTAGGAGATGACGGCTAGGGTTTTGAGAGGAATGGAATGCTCTCTATTGAGGGACTCAAGCCCAATATATATGTACATGTATGACTATACAACCCAACCCGACTGTACATGTAACCTAACCCATCTCTATACATTAACATACCACAAGTAAACTTAACCTCAAAAAAAGGAAATTTTCTAATGTTTTCACATTTTTTTTACTGTTATAGTAGTTAAACTGGGAAAATTTTGTTTACAGACATCAACATAGTGCATGGTTAAAAATGTTTTTTGATGACCACTGGTTGGTACCACAAGGTGTTCAATTAATGAGAAGACAGTATGCCTAGATGGAGGGGAACCCAAGAGTAATACTCTTTAAAGTTGTACCTGCACAACCAAAGAAACTTAAAACCCCTATCATACAGGAGAAGAGGTCCTGATACCCAGGAGATACTAGACTAGAAATTAAAATAAAAAGAAAACCCCATAAAGGCACTCGAGTGAAATTTTGCCTAAAGGAAGCACACAGAGAAAATGGCCAGCAACATAGCACAGACCTACTTGAATACTTCAACATAATTTCCAACTGTTCCAGGGCCTCGGAGACTTTCTTCCCAACATAACCAAGGTATCTGGATGTCTTTCCCAATTTATTCCAGAGTTCAATAAGTCACAAATTTAGCAACATTAGACTATCATACTAGTGGGATACCAATCCGGTTCAACGGGTGCCGACGCGAGTTTACACACAAAGACGAAGGAGGATGGCCGCATCATGTGGCCTATGGCTTGGAGACCATATGTAGTTTGCTAGCACATGGTCCCATAATCATTTTTTCATTAGTTGGAGGGTATTCCTGTCATTTTTATTATTTTCAGAGTTAATAATGGGCCAAATTCTGAACTTGTAAAAACTCATGCTATGAGGGTTATTTGTGTCTTTTCTTTGACCTTTGGCCATTAGGGTTGCTACGAGACATTATATGTATGCTTTGTAGCCATCATTATCGTGATAATTATGAATGAATAAAAATGAGCTTGATCTAGGGTTTCTTCGTGAAGAGTCGTCACGTTGAGGTGAGAGAACTTGGACCTAGACCAAGAATCTTTTTTAACATGTTTCCTTCTGCAAATCTTCACCGTGATCATTTTCTCCAACAAGCAATTCAAGTGACCGGCGCGACCACCACCCAAACCAGTGCACGTTGCCACCGGCGTCCCATGCCACCCGTGCACGGCCATTGTCGTGCCGCAAACGATCTACATTGCCCATGGCCGTCTACAAGCCGTCGCCTGTCCCGTGGTCCCACGGCACCGGCAAACCACTGTCGTGCCGGCCACCACCCCGGCAAGCCCTACGCCCCCTTCAACCTACCGTTGACCGCTCGATCAGCCTGGCAAGCCCCGTTGGTTACCCCATCGTCGTCACCGCAAGTTGTGACGCCTCTTGAGGACTTGAAGAGCGTCGTGTCGCCCCAAGAAGCCCCGACAATATCGATAATCTTCCAACGCCTTTGACGACAGCCACATCACTTGAGTTTGGTTTTTTTTCCCTTGAAGCATTGAATCTGAAACCTTTTCATTAATAGTAGTCCGCATTTTAAATCAAATATTTATTCGAATAATTATATTTGGTTTGATTAGATGCCCTAACATTACATGAACATGAGTCATGCCTTTGCTTGATTGAGCATGTTTATTTGATTGAAATCATTTGGAGGATTTCTTGATCTCTACATTAATATTGGCCTGCCCGATGCCTATGGAAGTTTCTTAACTTCCAAACAACTACCACTTGAGAACTTTGGATTGTCAAGAACTACTCGTGTGTAATCTAACTGCCCGAATTCATCAGTAGCTAATCTCATTGATCTGAAAGCCTCGTTTGAATCTGACAATAGTTATATTTCTCATTATTAAAATCTGATTCTTAGACTTATTTCCTGAATTACATGTTGGTTCAGATTCTACACGGGTCCTACATCATTTTTGGTATCAGAGTCCTGGTTAGGTGTAGGAAGTCACCATATTTCATTATATCATTGCTTGCTTAATTCACTCACTAGTGCATTCATAGCATCTAGTTAGGTGTAAGATAGCTAAGTATGATGTGTCTCGCGAGGTTGCCAAGGTTTTGCCAAGTTGAGCGAGAGAGTCGCGAGCTTGGAACTGCAGAGTGCAGACTAATGAGTTTAATCGCGACCTGGGGATCAACACCCATAAGGATTCTCCCCTTAACCAGTTAAGACTTGTCCTGTATTGAAAGCTTTACAAGATCTGAGTAAGAAAGTGGATAGTTTTCGGCACATTCCTTACCAAGAGAGTGGTGCCTCCATTCCTAGGCCCTCAGTTACACCGTTCAAATCATACTCACTTACTGGCCGGTTTTCCATGAGCCACCCCAACCTTAATCGAGTGAAGATTGTTGAACTAGATATCCAGAGACTCTGTGATCCACTTAATAGAGAGGAATCCACCAGGCCTAACCCACCTGGGTTCCAGAGTGTCCCTCCCATAAGAAAGGACAAAGCCAAAGAAGTCCTTCACACCCTTTGTCGGCAACCCATGTTGTCTCACAAGTTTTACAAGTGGTGTTGATGTGATACAGTGTGTATCAACAGGGGATTCAGTATTCGTTAAGCAGTGACCAATTTACCACGAGCTTAAACATGAAATTAATTCAAACAGGTAATGTAACTAACGGGTTTAACAAAACCGTACAAGCACGCAGGCAGTTATTCCAATCCTAATTAATTGAACAACAGGTACTTGGTTACATCAGCAGGATTCCACAGGCAATATCAGGGCTAATAACGAACAAGGTTTAGCAAAATCACACAGCTCACAGTTTATGGTGGACAGCAGGTTGCATAGATAACATCTCGGAGATTTGATTACCGGTGCTACCCTCGAATATTGATCGGGAAAGAAAACTCACCTACTGAGGAGCGGGGCTGTCCTCAGCAACCTCTGGTGGTGGTGGGACTAGTGCAGAGATCTCTGGTGGTGGCAGGGCCAAGGCGAGGGCCTGTAATACCAAGATGTTCGGATACACGGGTGCGCCGGGATGCCACAGTTGATTATCCTCAGAGCTCAGAGATTCCCAGCCGAGCTTCTGCGTCCTTGGCGACGAAGTAGGTGATGCGCACCACGTATTCCGTCACGTTCTTGCCGGCGCTGAACTGGAAGTCGAGGAATGGGGAACGGATATCGAGAAAACCGTCCTCGTCGTCGATCAATCCGCGATCGACATCCGGATCCGACATGCGGGCATAAGGGGTCGTATCGGAAACACGAGATCAGGACGAGGGGGAGATCAGGTTGGGTCGGGTTGGCTGCAAGGTAGAGGGAGGGGAGGGACAGAAGGTATGGAGTCGGGTCGGGTTGGCTGATGAAGGGGGAAGTGAGAGGGTCGCGGGGTGGGGCCTGTAAAGGAGAGAGATGGAGGGGAAAGGTGGATGGTGGCTGGGGCGTGGCAGGGAAGAGGAGGACGGGTCGGGGTCGGGGTCGGGCTCGAGTGCGACGGAGGCAAGTGGAGGTGGGGGGGGGGGATCGGGGTTGTGGGCGCATGGGAAAGGGGGGGTGGGATCGGGTCAGGCTCGGTCTGGGCGCGACGGAGGGAGGCGGCGGGGCAGGGCCGAGTCGGGGGTCTGGCTGCACGGGAGGGGAGGAGGCGGAGGATCGGGTCGGGCTCAGGCCTAGGCGCAGCAGAGAAAGGCAAAGGGGCGGGGCCGGGTCGGGGTCTGGCCGCATGGGGAGGGAGGGGCTGGGGGATCGGGTCGGGCTCAGGTCTGGGGCGCAACAAGGAGGCGGAGAGGAGGGGTCGGGGTCTGGGTCTGGGGCTTGGCAGAGGGAGGTGGGGGATCGGGTTTGGGCGCACGGGAGAAGGAGGGGGAGGGGGTCAGTTGGGGTTTAGGAAAAGGGGGGGGGAGGGAAAATTGAATTGGGGGGCTTTGTCCCACTAGGGTTTCACACACCTAGGTGGGGCCTAGGGTTTCATACACTTAGGTCTAGGTTTGGGTTTCACACACCTCACCTTAGCTCTCTTACAATTATAAGGAGAAAAATTTTATTCATTGCATACTGAAAAAAAAGACAATAGGCCTATAAATAGGCTTACAGTGACAAACAAATCAGCCCACTAACCGAGGTGGGACTAAAAGTACTCTAAACAAAACAACAACCCACTAGTAGTGCGGGCTTGACCCAACATAAAATAAAACAGTCAACATGGCTAGACTCAGAACCACATGCTCAGGTGTCGCCTCCTGCGCTGGTACACCCGCCAGGGCCGAGGCTCGATGTCCCCATCAGGTGTCCACCGTCACACCCACTGGGGACCCTTCATGTGAGATAACCCTTAAAATTAGTGCACTTGCACCGGTGGCCACCACTACACCGCAGAGCCACCCCAAAGGCGTTAGGTCAAACCCTATAATTTTCCAAAGCCCTAATGACCATAACCGGTTACAAAGAAATGCCTTTGCATCCTTTGGAACAATTGAGGGGACATGGGGTGTTGTTTGTATCAATTCGGGGAGCACTGAAAGCTATGTGGCTCAAATTCTAGTTGAGCAATTGAGACTGACCATAGAACCCCTAGAAGAGCCTTATTATACGGGATGGGTGGCAATAGACAATGTCCTAGAGGTCAAATTTCATTGCCTAGTATGCTTTTCTATAGGGACCTATAAGAATCGTGTTTGGTACAACATCTTGGATATGAACTGTAGACATGTTTTATTTGAACGAACTTGGGAGTATGACAATAACACGTTGCATATGGGTCACACTAACACTTATGTGTTCGTCAAAAGGGGCTGTGTCCATATTCTAGAGTCTCAAGAAGGTGTACCTGTGTCGTTGCTGGCCTTTGAGTAGTATAAAGAATAAATGCATGAAAGGAGGTGGTAGCGTCTGGGGATTGCAAACAACATGAAGAGATTAAACCACATTGATTCTACTCATATTTGAACTTATGAGTCTGCAGATGCATTTGCATAGCATGTTCATGACATACATCAGGAAATAAGCAAAAGAATTGATCTTAATGATCTGAAATATAAACCATTAGCATATTCACATCGACGCCATAAAGAATTTAATGAGGGTGACTACGTGATGATTAGAATCAGAACTGAGAGACTTCCTATGGGAACCTTAAGGAAGTTAAACGCCCGTAGTGTCGGACCTTTCCGGATACTGAAGCGGGTTCGATCAAATGCCTATGTTTAGGATCTTCCATTAGGTTATGGGATTAGTTCAACATTCAATAAGGATCCACCCACAGCCTAGAACCTGAATCTGATCCTATACAAAGCTCTAGCGATCATTCCTGATGACCCAATCATGATCCCAATTTGCTATAGCCAACCTAAGGGGGCAAACAAATGCCAACGCTCAGGATATGTTCAGGTCTGCCAGAAAAGAATTGTCTTCATGGGTAGATATGCAAGAACATGGGGAAATTCAAGTTCAGGACATTGCTCGTGGAACAGAGCCTTAGACCACAGATTTGGGCGTTCCTATCCCTTTTTCTCCTCGTCTTCTTATCCCTGCACTATTTTGTGCAACTACTTGTGGATCGGAGCCTTAGATCACACATTCGGTCTTTCCTATCCCATTCTCCCCTCCTCTTCTTTTCCCTACATTATTTAGTGTAACAAAATCAGTCATAGGATTTTGATTGATCAAGAAAAAAAAAAAGAGATTTGTATTGATAGATTCATTAAAAAATGTTGCCATAAAACTTGATATCCACACAATAGCTTGTAACATGGGGAAACTATATGCAGGGCTAGAATTTTTAATATGAAGAATGAATTCCAAAGATAATTCATCCTACAAATTCAATAGAGACATTATCATACCTGACCAAGCATTGTAGCCTCTGCTTCAATCCCTCCAACTCCCCAGCCAGCAATTCCTAGCCCATCTATCATAGTAGTGTGGGAATCAGTTCCGACCACACTGTCGAGGTACAGAATGCCATCTGTGTTGAAAACAACTCGGCCAAGATATTCCAGATTAACCTGAAAAATTGCAATTGCATCTTATGATAAATCATAGAAGACTAATGATGATGGATTATGTTGGATTACTTAGCATTTAGTTTCATATAAGTCGGTGCAGAAAAGAAAGGCACTTGATCAGCTAGCACGAATGATGTAAAACACTTTACCTGGTGGACAATACCCGAGCCTGGAGGAACGACGAGCATATTATGGAACGCACTAGATCCCCATTTAAGGAAACCAAATCTCTCCTTGTTCCTTTGGAATTCAAGTTCCATATTTGCCTGCACTGCATTTTCTGATCTTGCCACATCTACCTGCACTGAGTGGTCGATAACAAGATCTACTGGAACCTGCATTTAAGAGGACATAAGGCAAAAAATTGCATAACCAGTCATCCAGCAAGAAAGAGTAGTTCACAGATCCTGTAAGTAACATTCAATCGGTGACATTGTATCAAATCGATATACAATGAGAGATGAGAAATAAGCTTTTCCACTTAAAAGAAATATGTTTGAAATCTTTCTTTGAATAGAAGACATGAAAATTCCAATAACTTAACAGAAGTGAAGCAGTTAATGAATATTTGGCCCATGTATGCATATATGATTGAAGAAACTAGTCTGACCGCTTAATAGAACATACGGATAAGTAAACCATCAAGGAAAAAGAAAAGGAAAGCAGCCTATACCAATGGGTTGATCTTATTCGAATCGCTGCCGAGCCTGTTCATAGCATCACGCATGCAGGCAAGATCAACAACAGCTGGCACACCGGTAAAATCCTGCTCACAGATATGAAGTATTAACAACAATATGGGAAAACTCACTTCAAAACAGTAAGGGTAAAAATGAAAACTTGTGTGAGACACCTGCAGAAGGACACGAGCAGGCTTAAATGGGATCTCGACCTGCTTCGGCGAAGTATTCTCCCAATCAATGATTTTCTCAACGTCGTCCTTGGTGACCTGGAAGTTATCGCAATTGCGGATTGCCGACTCAAGAAGAACCCGGATCGAATACGGCAGTTTATCTGTTATGCAAGAAAGTGGGAATGTCTGACTCAAACAATGTGAATATCGGGAAAAGGGAGACATAAAACAGAATGATATATCGAAGGTGCGAGATATCTGTTTCTCTTTCCATTTTCATAATTTCATGAGAAGCAGAGAACATTACATCACCAAATGGAATAAGGGCCTGTTTGGTTGGGACTTGGGAGGAGTGACAACTATTTGGTGAGATACAACTCACATTGTTTGGTTATCTTTTGGTCGTCGTTGTGGGAGACGGTGGGTGGTGGTGGCTGGCGTGGCGTAGCACGGCACCAAGTGATGGTTGGGGACGGCGGGTGGTGGCCGACAAGCGGCGGTGGCAGCAAGTGATGGTTGGCGGCGGCGGGTGGTGGCCGACAAGCGGGTGTGGTAATGAACAATGCCGGAAATAGAAAGAAAGGAGATGGAGATTACCGATTCTTGGATCGTTGAGAGCAGGTAAACTGTAGTACTTCCCGAATTCCCCACCTCCAGGCCTTGGAAGGCTGGTAAGGATGTCCTTAAAGGCGTGCTCAGTAGCTGGATCCACAGAGATGAAAATGCTCAAAGAAACAGAGTGATTTTCAATTTCCAAACATTTGTAGGGCATCCAGAATCCATACCCATGGTGATCCTCCGCTCGAACCGCTCGATCACGGCGGCGGAGCTCCTGATCCGCGCTCGGAGGCTGATTGGGGACCTCCAATCGGAACCGCGCCGCCACGTGGCCGACGAGTGCCGGGGGGACGAGCAGCAGGATCGGGAGAATCCGGTCGATCCCGAACCGATCAGTGCCGAAGGCGGAGATGGGAGCCGGTGAAGATATAGGGATCGCGAGAGAGGAGACGACGAGGCTGCGGCTGCGGCGGCGGAGTAGGAGGAGGAGAACCGAAAGCTGAGACCAGACCTCGCCAGTCCAAATGGGGTGGTGGCACCTTTATACATGGCGGACGACCGTTTCGATAAACTCTAGAGAGAGAGAGAGGAGAGAGATGAAGGTGGTGTTCGGCGGGCTGCCACCTTCTAGACGCGATGGTGACGTCGGGCGTGATTATCCGTTACTGCCGCTCGTCGTTTACGATGCTGAGTGAGTGAGTGATGCCGATGAGAGAGCAGGGATGGGGATGGGGGAAAGAGGATGGGGGAGAGAGAGAGAGAGAGAGAGAGAGATGGGCTTAGAGTTGCGTGCCGCTTTTAGAAAGTGGCGCGGTCCGGGTAAATTACACTTTGCCCCTGAGATTTGCTCAAATCACTTAACCCCCCTATAGTTAAATAATTACATTTTGCCCCCTTTAATTAGGGTGGCATTTTGGACCCGACACGGCAGACCCGACACGAAGTTAGCAAGTCTGGGTCAGGGCTAAACGGGTTCGGATCGTAAACGGGTCGACACGATAGACCCGTTTAATAAACTGGTCAGGTCCGGGTTTAGGGTATGGACACGGTAGACCCGGGAAGACCCGTTTAGTATTCAACGGGTCGAGTCGGGTCGGGTCTACCCGCAATCCGATACTATAATATATAATACCAACGGGTCAGGTCGGATCAAGTTGGATCGGGTCAAGTGAATAGACCCGGGTGGTGAACGGGTCTTATCGGGTCTACCTGTTTATTAGCGGGTCGAGTACGGGTTTAGGATCTAGACATGATTAGTTAAACGGGTCGGGTCCGGGTCCGGGTCCGGGTCTAGGGGTTTTGGACATGACACGACACAACCCATTGCCACCCCTACCTTTTATTATTTTTGATCGGATGAAAATTACCAAATGAGGAAATGTAGTGGTTGACTTTATTCATTTTTGATCCGATGAAAATTACCAAATCAGGAAATGTAGTGGTTGACAAAAGGGGGGATGCGGCTAACATTTCAAACTTTAGGAAGGGATTTGGAACAAAATAAACTACAGGGGGTTAAGTGATTTTAGTAAAAACTTGAGGGTGTAAAGTGTAATTTGCTCATACCCCAAAAATCTGTAAAGGATCGTCACGTAACTTGTAGATGATTGGGTGAATTCGCCGGTTGCTGTTTGAAAACGATCCGCTTGGAAATGGCAATCCGAATCGTTCGAGTGGGCCGTCGCAGGAGGACGGGACGCGTGCTAGTTTCAAGCGGCCTGCCAGATGGCTAATGCCGCCTCGAAGCGGGAGAAGGCGTGTGGCTCACGCGCCTGACTGATACGCACGTGATAAAGTGTCCCTTAACGTGTTCCCTACTAGTGCATGCCCGTGCCAATTGACACTAGGGATGGCAGGGGTGCAGTTTAAAACCGAAAATCATGATAAACCATACCGCATGGTGCGGTTTTGGTTTGCCAAAATATAAAACCGTCGCGGTACGGTACGGTTTCGGTTTTCGATTTCGGTATAGCAGTGCGGTTTCGGTTTTGACCAAAACCGCATAAAACCGCACCGTTTAGATCTTTATAATGATAAACCATAGTACACCGCACCGTATTCGGTTTTATATAATGGTAAACTGTCGCGGTGCGATGTGGTTTTGGTGTGGTGGTTCGGTGTTACGGTGTGGTTTCGGTTTTGCCCAAAACCACACCGAAACCGCACTGTTGCCATCCCTAATTGTAATTAGTGTGAGGATGAGCAAATTAAACAGCCGATTAGAGGACCAAAGGTGCTAAGGTCTAGCGGAGATCGGACAACGCATATGTGAAAATACAAGACGACATTAGGCGACACAATCATTGGGCTACGTGAGTCGAGTCTTGTAACCTCTTACCTCACATAGTGCATAAGCCAAATAAAGACTATGGGTGGAGTATGGAAATCGCCCAAACCACCTAAAAATCTCTTGTGTCAATTCTGAATATTTATTTGATTGCTTATTATACTTGAGAATTTTTTAGGATTATGTACTAGAAACTCATAAATGCATGAAAAAGATAAAATTCATCGAAATACATTTTTATTTGGGCATATTTAGTCGTTCCATCTATTCCCTGTAAGAACTATTCTACACGAAACATGCAATATCTCTATTATCGAGAATCATAAACTTTGAAAATGATAAACATAGAGACCTTTAAGCAGAAGCGGTGGATCGAAACGTGTACCTCCGGCCATTACGTGCCGGGCAATGACAATCCACAATTGTTCTTGATGAAGATGACTTTCTTCCTTTAGTGAGATTCGTGCCACGATAGATCGAGGAAGAAATTGCAAGTGGTGGGTGTAGACACACGAATTTCGTCGGACCCGAACCCGACTTACGTGTGTCGACGCGGATGCAAACCCGACACGCGGACCCGACTCAAAGGCCCCTACGTGGATGCAAACCCGACACGCGGACCCGACTCGCGCGCACCGATGCGGACCCGGACCCGACTCGCACCTAGCAAAGAGGAGCGGACCCCATGCGTCAAGGGGGGCCGGCCCCTACTAGGGTCCGAACCCCATGGGGCCGGCCCCTACTAGGACCCGAGCCACATGGGGCCGGCCCTAGTAGGACCCGAACCCCATGGGGGGCCGGCCGGCCCTGCAAGGAAAGGGAAGAAAAAGAAAGAAAAGAAAAAGGAAAGAAAAGAAAGGAAAGAAAAGAAAAGGAAAGAAAAGAAAAGGAAAGAAAAGAAAGAAAAGGAAAAAATACCGCCATGCGCGGGGGGAGGTAGCGTATGACGTCTGCACACACGCGGATCTGCGCCGATCCCTCGATCCGACGCACAAGACGAAGCGCCCGATCGCCATCGATTTCGTGCGCAAAATCCAGCCATAATTGCACCCGCCAGAAAAGGAAAACAACTAAATGTTATTCCCCTCATCAATGGATGAATAAAATCCGGGTAATTATGAGAGAGATACAAAAGGGATTTAAAATTAAAAAGTTCCCATATCTCTCTCCCCACCTCTTTGCCTATAAATAGAGGGGGTGGGGGAAGGAAAAAATGGTCGGGAAATTGAAGACGAAACGCCAGAGCTCTGCAGAAGAGGAGACGCTTCTTCATCGACCCAAGGCTTCACGAGGCACAGTCAAGCCTGTCCCGAGGGATCGGCTTACTGAAAGTCCTCATCAATGTGAAGACCCTTGCACACGAAGATCATCCCTTCGACTCCGTGCACGAAGAAGAAAGCTCGGAGAAGAAGAACCCTTCGACTCCGAAGACGCCAGAAGCAAAGGCCGGAGAAGAAGAGGAGCGGCACTACCCCGTCGTCTCCAACAAGCTTCGACTCCGATCAAGCCCAAAAGCCCGGAGAAGAAGAGGAGCGGCACTACCCCGTCGTCTCCAACAAGCTTCGACTCCGATCAAGCCCAAAAGCCCGGAGAAGAAGAGGAGCGGCACTACCCCGTCGTCTCCAACAAGCCTTCGACTCCGATCAAGCCCAAAAGCCCGGAGAAGAAGAGGAGCGGCACTACCCCGTCGTCTCCAACAAGCCTTCGACTCCGATCAAGCCTAAAATCCCGGAGAAGAAGCTCGGAGCGGCACTACCCCGTCGACTCCAACAAACCCTCGACTCCGATCAAGCTCCAAGGCCCGGAGAAGAGGAACGAAGCGTCACCACCCCGTCGTCTTCGACAAACGTCTGCACCATCCACGAAGAAGAAAGGCTGGAGCAGATCGTCTGGAGCGGCACTACCCCGTCGTCTCCAACAAGCCTTCGACTCCGATCAAGCCCAAAAGCCCGGAGAAGAAGAGGAGCGGCACTACCCCGTCGTCTCCAACAAGCCTTCGACTCCGATCAAGCCCAAAAGCCCGGAGAAGAAGAGAAGCGGCGCTACACCCGTCACCTTCAACAAAGCCTTCGACTCCGATCAAGCCCAAAAGCCCGGAGAAGAAGAGAAGCGGCGCTACACCCGTCGTCGTCAACAAGGCCTTTGACTCCGATCAAGCCCAAAAGCCCGGAGAAGATGCCGACACCATAACCGTCACCAAGGTTGATAGGTCGGGAAATTGAAGACGAAACGCCAGAGCTCTGCAGAAGAGGAGACGCTTCTTCATCGACCCAAGGCTTCACGAGGCACAGTCAAGCCTGTCCCGAGGGATCGACTTACTGAAAGTCCTCATCAATGTGAAGGCCCTTGCACACGAAGATCATCCCTTCGACTCCGTGCACGAAGAAGAAAGCTCGGAGAAGAAGAACCCTTCGACTCCGAAGACGCCAGAAGCAAAAGCCCGGAGAAGAAGAGGAGCGGCACTACCCCGTCGTCTCCAACAAGCTTCGACTCCGATCAAGCCCAAAAGCCCGGAGAAGAAGAGGAGCGGCACTACCCCGTCGTCTCCAACAAGCTTCGACTCCGATCAAGCCCAAAAGCCCGGAGAAGAAGAGGAGCGGCACTACCCCGTCGTCTCCAACAAGCTTCGACTCCGATCAAGCCCAAAAGCCCGGAGAAGAAGAGGAGCGGCACTACCCCGTCGTCTCCAACAAGCTTCGACTCCGATCAAGCTCAAAAGCCCGGAGAAGAAGAGGAGCGGCACTACCCCGTCGGCTCCAACAAATCCTCGATCCCGATCAAGCCCCAAAGCCCGGAGGAGAGAAGAGGAGCGGCACTACCCCGTCGTCTCCAACAAATCCTCAATCCCGATCAAGCCCCAAAGCCCGGAGGAGAGAAGCGAAGCGTCATCACCCCGTCGTCTTCGACAAACATCTGCACCATCCACGAAGAAGAAAGCCTGGAGCAGATCGTCTGAAGCGTCGCTACCCCGTCGTCTTCATCAACAAAAGCCGACGCTACAACCGTCGCACGGAGACCGTCGCTACCCTCGTCGTCTTCATCAACAAAAGCCGACGCCACGACCGTCGCACGGAGATCGGTGCTAGCCCCACCATCTTCGAGAGCATTCTTCGACTCCGATCACGCCAAAGAAGCCCGGAGAAGAGGAGAAGTCCCGTCGACACGCAAACCGTCGAAGCACCGGAGAAGTAGCCCACGTCGTTCGAGGAAGAAGATCGAGTTGACGCTGAAGCTAAAGCCTACGCAAGAAGCCAAAGCAAAGCCCCAGTAAAGCCCGCGCCAAAGCAACGCAAGTGCCAAAGCCAAGCGACTACGCCGGCCACGAGCAAAAGCACCGCACGTTCTAGCCGATACGACGCGAAGTCCGGAAGAACGAAAGCATCGCAAGTCTCTCCCAGCTACGTCCAAGTGCAAGCGCCGAAGCAAAGCAAAAGCCAGAGCCACGCCGGAGCAAAGCCAAAGCCAAAAAGCCAAAGCCAAAGCCAACGCCAAAAGCTAGATCGACGCCGCGAACCGACGATCAAGGACACCGAGGTCAAGCAAGGAACGAGGAAGACGCGAAGACCGAGGAACGAAGCCGAAAACCCCCTAGCCGAGAAAGCGCAAAGCACGGAAGGGACAAAGCAACGGTGGACATTCCTTAGCCTCTCCAAAACCCTCTCCCTGTAAAACCCCTGTCCTGGGCAGCCCCTTCAGAGCTCTCGCACGAACACCACGTGGAGACGCGGATCAAAGGGATCCCCCAGAAGATCTTTCCCACAATCCCCTGATCAAAACTCGCCGCAACCCGGACTCGCTACACCCGAGCAACCCGGGTCCCGGCCACAATTGTAATCTCGTGTGATTCGCAATAAAGACGACCCGCGCTTTTTTCCGCGTCCACAGTGGGATCTAATGATCCCGGGTGGAAGCCTTCAACTCCGGTTCTTCTTGGCAACCGAAAACCCCTGGAGACCTCGCAAAGATTGACGCGACGAGAGAGGAATCGCAAGGCCTGAGGATCCTCTGTCTCTCTCTAATTCAATCCAATGAAGAACGAACCTTCAAGGGAGGGAGAAAAGCACACGAGCCTTCTCTCTTTCTCTCTCTCTCTCTCTCTCCTTGCAAAACCGGAAGCACCAGAGGGAGGGAGAGGGCTGCAATTGCAGCAGCCCTCTCTCTTTCTTTCGACTTTAGGAGAGAGGAGAACAGAAGGGAGAGAGAATTAGAGGGGCTATACTTGGGCCGCAGCCCTTCTCCTCTGATTCCTGCGGACGGACAAGAGAAAGGGCGGAGAGCGAGGTCACGGCTCTCTACCTCTCTTGCGGCTTCTGTACACCGAACAAGAGAGGTATGCTAGGTGTGACGCATCCTCGTTGCACCAGAGTTGGGACCCACACCCACTCGAACCCTAAAAGCTAATCCCGACACCTGTAGGGTTAGGGTTTGCTCGAGACGACTTAACCACATACCTTTTGAGCCAGACCTATTACCCACTAGACCGACTAAGTCTAAGACCAACTGGGTGAAGTCGAGCCAAAACCCAACACTCTCCCACTTAGCAAATGAAACCCAAAAACAAAACAAAAAATTTATTTTGGAAAGAACACACACGCTAGTGGGTAATGACTCAGTTTGAAAAGACCTTAGTGTGCACTTTATTTTGCAAAAACAAACTAGACTCATATACTTAAGAGGTATTCCTTTACTTAGACAAAGATTCATAGTCACATGAATCATGATGGTTATGTCCTTACGAGCAGACACTCTCTTCCACGCATTACGCTATGACCAATTCTCTCTGAATAAAAACTTGATGTGATTATCAACTTTATGAGTAAAAGACCAAGTCTTACTCTAAGGTCCTACTGTATGTCTCATGACCTTAAGTATACATATCCAGAGTAAGACGAATAAATAAACTTTATTAGTTGCTGAAAGGAAAACGTACAAGCATAATTAAACGTACAATAAGCTTTGAAATCTCATCCTATCCACATGACCCTCATTATGAATGGGTGGCGACCCTTAGTCATTGGATCTGCAACCATAAGCTCCGTACCAATATCTATATAACAAAGGATGGCGGTTTTGTGCTGACTAGGACAATATGAAACCAAAAGCTGACTAGACAAAAAAAAAACGCTGACTAGACCAAAACATAGAAAGAAAGGGAGAATCCAGCCTCCCTTATTTTTCCAAATCGAGAAAACCCATCTCACCCCACCTCATCTCTAAAAAAAATTTAATTAAACATTAAACTGTGCTAACGCTCCTAACCCCACCCCCCTCCAAATCGGGAAACCTTTTTCCCGATCCCCACTCTTTACGCCCCCTCTCCTAGACGCCCAGCTCACACCCCCCTCATTTTTGGGTTCACTTTACATCAACCTCCTCCCTCTCTCTCAGTGACTTTTTTTTCTCTATCTAACTGTGAATATTATTTTTTTGTTGTAGTTTATAATTGATGTTGCATCCAGGGATCCCCCAGCCCCCCCCCCCCCCCCCCCCCCCAGGTTCATCTCTCTCTCTCTATCTCTTTCTTATTTTTGGGTTCAATTTACATCATCCTCCTCCCTCTCTCTCACTGACTTTTTTTTTCTCTATCTAACTGTGAATTTTATTTTTTTGTTGTAGCTTATAATTGATATTGCAACCAGAGATTCCCCAGTCCCCACCTCATCTCTAAAAAAAAATTTAATTAAACATTAAACTCTGCTAACAGCCCAAACCCCACCCCCCTCCAAATCGGGAAACCTTTTTCCCAATTCCCACTCTTCACGCCCCCTCTCCTAGACGCCTAGCTCACACCCCCCTCATTTTTGGGTTCACTTTACATCATCCTCCTCCCTCTCTCTCACTGATTTTTTTTTCTCTATCTAACTGTGAATTTTATTTTTTTTTGTTGTAGTTTATAATTGATGTTGCATCCAGAGATCCCCCAGCCCCCCCCCCCAGGTTCATCTCTCTCTCTCTCTCTCTCTCTCTCTCTCTCTCTCTCTTATTTTTGGGTTCAATTTACATCATCCTCCTCCCTCTCTCTCACTGACTTTTTTTTTTCTCTATTTAACTGTGAATTTTATTTTTTGCTGTAGCTTATAATTGATATTGCAACTAGAGATCCCCCCCCCCCCCCGTGGGCGCAGGTTCATCTCTCTCTCTCTCTCTCTCTCTCTCTCTCTCTCTCTCTCTCTCTCTCTTACTATGGACTTTTTTTATGGTTCAGTTTACATCATTTGTTTTATTACCGTGACCACTCCCTCGATCTCCACTCGATTACCAGGTTCTCTCTCTACCAACCTTTATAGATTATAAATGGCATGCTTATTGTAGGATCTGATTCATCTTTGCTCATTCTGCAAGTACAGCAATGTATAGGATGAATGATATTTTAATTGCTATCACATTTATTCATAAGATGTTTTATTTGATAAATAAAAACAAAATTTTTTTATCATACAAAGTTACAAGATGTTTTTAGTGGGATCAGACAAATTAATGGACAGAAATCTAAGCTGGTGGTTGGTTAACTTGCCACGAGCTGTGGAAGCGAAGGACTAGCAACCCAAGGGGAGGTTGTGCCTACACGCGGTCGCCATCAACCAACCTACAACCGAACGAGGGTAAGTGACATCATGATCAATTGCAACAATTGCTTTCTAGGGACTGATACTAATGTTATGGTACAACAACATTCGATCTGCAAGCCATGCTTCATGTGAGTTGCCAAGTGATATGGAGCAGGGGAACAAGCGGAAGAAAAGAGGTTTATGTACATCCATATGTCTGTTCATAGTAGTTATTGCTTGACTTAGGTGGATGTGGTATAAAATAGGACCGAAAACTTCAAACACCCAAATCACTACTTGATAGTATTTGGAATTCAACAAGGTTCCTTAGAGAAAATATTGCTTGAGTAGTTGAGTGGAACCATCTCCATTATGGATGTCAAGACCACACCCTTAGACCAAAGTGTGAAATAGGCCCAATACGATATTTGGTCGTGGCGTTGACAAAAATTGGCATGCGTAATAGACGGCTATGATGATTGATTCGGTTTGGGTGAATTGGGAAAAGAAATAGAGGGTGATGTGCAAAGGTTCTTGACATGGGTAAGTTGGATCCGCGAGGGAGTCTGGTGCGTTTGTGATAGGATCAGTGGTGATGCCTGAGGGGTGTATTGCCGTCAAAGGCGACCTGCTGCAGTGCTGACAGGTGTGTTGCCGCCGAAGGTGGTTCGACTGAGTTTTGCCGCCGAAGGCGGCCCGCTGCAGTGCCGACAGGCACGGGCATGCACTAGTGCTTAATGATAATCTTATCAGCTGATTGATCATCCCGCACGACAAAGATAATTTATGTCAATGCGCTTGTTACGATTCCCGCACTTTTCTGTTCTTTAATAAGAACACAACAGCTATATTGTCATATCAGATCTTTTATAGGTCTGGATATAGAATCTATAATCCTTATCTCAATGACAAAACTCTTTAGCCAAGAAGTCTGTAATATTGCTTTATAGAGTGCCACGAACTATGCCTTAGAGTGTCTATACGTACGCACTGAATTCTTGGTCCCCTGAAGATATCTCATGACCCTTATGGCACCCCTCTAGTATTCCTCGGCATAGATCACTCTGGTGCCTACCCAATATTCTTACTGCAAAGCTGATGTTCGATCTAGTACAGATCGCCATATACATCAAGCTGTCAACCGCAGATGCATAGAGAATGTTTTATATAACCTCTCTTCCAAGAGAGTTTCTCAAACTTTGGAACAAGCTGAATCTATCATCTTTAACGATAGGAGTAATATCTGGCAAAAAAAATTTCCTTTTAAATCTTTACAGAACGTTATCAACATAAGCCTTTTGAGACAATCCGAGTGATTTTTGAGATCGGTTCCTTATGATCTCAATGTCAATCACGTAGGATTTCTCGCATAAGTCCTTCAAGTCAAGTTCTGAGAGAAATTGTTTCATCAGGTGTATTATCCCTAAGTTATTGCTAGCAAGAAGAATGTCATTCTCATATAGGACCAGAAACTCATAATAGCTCCCACAGACCTTAAGATAAATGCAATGATCCACAATGTTCTCCGTGAAACCGAAGGAGGTAACATTGCAGAACTTCAAGTATCACTGTCGGGATGCATTTTTCAGTCCATATTATGACTTCTTCAACTTACAGACTAGCTGACTTTCTTTACCTGAGATGAAACCCTCATGATTAGCCAGGTATACCTCCTCCTCTAGATCCACATTTAGAAAAAGTCATTTTCATATCCATCTATTGTAGCTCAAGATCATAGTGAGCTATCATAGCTAAGACTATCCTTAATGAATTCTTCTTAGAAACTAGAGAGAATATTTCATGATAATCAATGTCGTCTCTTTGAGTAAATCCCTTGGTTACAAGTCTTGCTTTATATCATTCGATGTTACCTGCGACATCAGTCTTGATCTTATAAACCCACTTGCAATCGATGGCCTTAGCCCCTTTAGGTAACTCTACTAAATCCCAAACTTGATTATCCGCCAAGGATTTCATCTCATCCTTCATATCATTTAACCATTTTGCAGAATCTCTTCTACTCATGGCTTCAAAAAACGTTTCAGGATCTGAAGATAGTTCGACAACAATGTCAGACTCCTTTGACTCTTGGAGGTATACTTTGTAGTCGCTAGAAATTACTACTCTACATTTTCTTTTGGATCTCTTGAAACCTGTCGGTTCGTTCTATGACAGGCTCAGTGGCAACTTGTTCCACATTAGTTGGGATGTCAGGAACTACCTTAGGTGGTTCATCATGATGACCAACTTGTCCCTTCTGTATTAAGGATATATAGACCGAAACCCGTATCGTCTCAAATATAATTTCTTGTATAGGGACACTCTCACTTAGTTGCTACTTATAAGAAAACGAGTATTTCTAGCTACTACTATATTCAGTAAGTGCGATGGATAATAGAACCTTATCAAAGGTCCGCATGTATGACACCTAATGTAACATCCGCCCCAAACACACAAGATACTGTCCGCTTTGCTTGTGCCCGCATGAGAACTTCCCAGGGTAGTCACCCATCCTAGTACTACCCCCGCCCAGGCATGCTTAACTATGAAGTTCTTATGAAATCCATAGCAGCACACGGTTTTAAAACGCGTCTTCTATGTTTGGGAGGGGAAATTATATAAGTAGCTTAGGATCTTTTTCTCTCCAGGCGATGTGGGGTTTGTTGGAAATAAATCCATGATAGAGGCCCGTAGCGGAAGCAAAATAAAGGTCCGAAGACCGAGAGCGGTGTGCGTTACATATCAAAATTTTCATCGAAACGATCTACATGTGCGTGTATGAAACTAGCATGGCAAGTACGCGAACCCCTAACGATGATCTAACACGAAAGAACAATCTAGCATGTATGCATGTTCTATCTATGCTAGATATACATGTTAGAGATCATACCTGCGTGCGGATTCTTTCACCGCGACAAGTTTCTTCTTTGTCGATGGAGACGGGCTCGGATCTGCTTGATATAGCTTCGGTGCGACAACCATAACTTTCTGCTCTGAACTCCGATTGGGCTAAAGTTTGGACTACATGTAGCAAACTTTAAGACACAACTTTTGCAATATGTTTTACCTCGTTTGGACTTTTGAAGCTCCCGAAATTGTAGAAACAATACTGATTTTCAGTGCAGATTTTGGACAGCAAAAGGTTGCGGGAGATGCCTTCTAGTTCACCCGATCTCACACGATGCACGGCACCTCGTCGATGGATCTCTGAGTGCCTCCATCCGACGAGCCTTATCCTTCTATGAAACCCTATTTGAAGAAGACAAGTCGCCATCCAATGGCGCAAGTGAGGGGGGGGAGACGAGAGAGGAGAGGAGAAGAGAGCTAGGGAGAAATCTAGGGAGGGGGGTCGGTTTTTTCCATCTGGCATCGTCTATGGCCGGCCCCCCTTAGTCCCTATTATAAGGTCGGCCTATCCCCTTGGATAAGGCTCCAAGGGGATAGGTTCATCCCCCAAGAATCTCCTTTTATCTCTCCATCTCTTTATTCGTTTTCCCCACTTTTAAGGCTTGTTTTGACCAATTCAAAACCCCTATCTTATCCCCTATGGCCGGCCCTATTACTGGGGATTCTTATCCCCAGAATATAGGGGCCAGCCCTACATGGGTCTCCCACAGCTAGGGTTGGCCACTAGTGAGGCTTGGCAGTACGTGTTTTTACCAAAACGCCCTTACACCTCAAATTGACCATTTCTAGTATGTGAGACTTAGCGACTCTTCCTTAAGTGACCTTGACAAGTTACTTTACTATTAACTAAGGTCACCGGAGGGTGCCCCTAGTAAAGTCAACCAGTTAATTCGTAACATATCCCGGTGCATCGCACCCATGTAGCAAATTTCACTTATGGCGATGGATAACTACATGCGTCTCTGCACTAACCTAGGGTTTCCCCTTAGTGCACACATGTAGCTACGCATCTACTGTGCACTAGTGCGAAGCACTCACGGAGCGTAGGTTTGAACTACTCGCTTCCTCTTACTGCGTCCGGTGTTTCGAAGAGATAGTGCTAGGACCTTACATAATATCGATAAGGTGGAACCTTCAGGGACCAGGGTTCATGGCTTCCAACTCAGACTCGATCGACACACTACCCGAGTGTACTATCGATCCTCTAAGTCCGAGTTAACCTGCGTGGCCACCCAGAGTGCGACGCAGGCTGCACTCCAATTCCCCCGGACTTACTATATTCTCCCTTATACCCATGCTCTCTGCTTAGTATGGTAAACCCGTTGTCCCTCCATATGGTGCCATGATACAACTCGAGCGGTGGAGAATACCGTTAGACTCGAGTGCTCATATGACTCGGTTCCTTCCAGGTTTACCACATACATCATACCTCCGATTACTCTTCTGAGCAACCGGATCCGTCACCAGTCCAACTGATGACCACCTGGCCAGGGTTTAATACGACGTAGGTCAGACCAAGAAACGCACCTCCCATTAGGGGTGTGGATATCCTGCAGGAGTGACACGCTGATGCAACGCCAGCCGGGTAACACAGTACACTGTGGTTTTGGATCACTGCATTCGGATCCTCACACATTGGTGCGCCAAAGCACCACACAACTGGTTAGTCCACCAAACATGGTTCCTCAAGGTTTAGGACCGTTTTACCCTAAGCAGAAACACGAATTAGTGCACCGGTGTCTGCTCACCAATCTATGCACCATGTTGGTTCCGTTCGGCCACAAACACTATACCTAGTAATGATCGTGGTGGAGACACCCATGCTCTATCATCCCAATAGCTTATCTTGATACGGCGACCAACCCTAATCAGAGCTGCGAACGTATTTAGGTTATATGGGACCAGTCCCTTGAGTCTCTCACTCAAGTGGATTACCATGTAGCCATGGTTCTCTGTTCTGAAATCAGAACACGTACTAAGGTACGTTCCAATATGCAATCCTATACTATCAACCATACATAGCTAAACTATAGGTTTTTACGAGCTGTATACCTCATCAATTCTAACAGGGTTAACTCGTGGCCTTGTACAACTCACCTCACCTCACCTCATCCATCTTGGCATCCCAGCCTCAGGAGTCTTGGCTCTTGGCTATTGGCCTATTGGATCTTGGTCGTCACAATCCACCCCTCTTAGGGCTATATGTCCTCGTGTAGGGTTAAACCCCCCGATTGCGAGGAGAACCGGCTCTGATACTATTTTGTAATATTTGCCCCAAATACACAAGATATTGTCCGCTTTGCCTGTGCCTACACGAGAACTTCTCAGGGTGGTCACCCATACACAAGATATATAAGTAGCTCAAGATCTCCTTCTCTCCAGGCGATATGGGTTAACTCGTGGCCTTGTACACCTCACCTCACCTTATCCATCTTGGTATTCCAGCTTCAGGAGTCTTGGCTCTTGGCTATTGGCCTATGGGATCTTGGTCATCACACCTAACTTCTCATTATTCCTCCTGGCACCCTTAGAGGATTTATTAGTCTGTTTTCTTTTTATGCAGGCCCTATAAATCCCGAAAAGTCAGTAAAGTCAAAAATCTTTAGAACCCTTTCATTTACTAACATCTGTAGCCATAGAAAGAAGGAATCCTTATTGACAATGTTTCATTTACGGTCATTATGGAGCAATTACTTTTAGAGTCTATGTCCAATTTAAATAAACCATTAATCAATCTACTAGTGCCTATGAGAACTGAATCTTTGTTGATCAAAATGATGGAATCCATCAAACAGAAAACAAAGCCCATAGTCACAATTCTTAAAATAGACAGTAAATTTTCAGAGAAACTTAGAACGTAGAAAACTCTATCAAAGTCCTAAGAGTATATGGTCTGGAAGACTAGTCTATATGTCCCCATACCTTCTACCTTGGAGCTTAGTTTATTTTCCAAGAAGATGACCTTCTATCCGTTAGTTGGGTCTCATAAACCGAGGAACCCCTGTATGACGGTAGAGATATGGATCGATGGTGATCCAGAATTAATCCACCAGTCATTGTCAGATTTTATAAGAATGAACATTATTAGGTTCATAACACACCTAAGTAGTATCATGTAGCTGCATGATACGTTCTCGTACTACTTTATCACTGGCTAGACTCCTAGATGATAGTTTGTCCCTTATATCCAGAAAAATCTCCCAGAACAGGGAGGTAAGGTTCAGGGTAAGGTCATAGACATAAGGTGGGACGTCTAGAGAAGGAAATAACTTACTACATTATGAGGCATAAAAATATTTATCTGATAATTGGCCCATGGTAATTATTAGTTAGTAAAACTCAAACCTCCCTGTGGGCAAAGACCGCTCCCCACATGAGTTTTACTAAGGGGTCCAAAAAAAACTTTATGTTTCCCGATACGACCGATGAATCATATAAGGAGCCTAAACAATGGTTCTTTTTCTGTGGGCATAAGAACCACCCCTTTCTCCATATACAATTTACCTTCTTATCATAATTGCATGGTATTAGGGATCACCTCCCTTTGGGAAAAGGTAAATCCTAATATCGATACAACTAGAAGGGAATGTCACGATCAATCTAATTTATGTGATTCAACGCACCCCATGGCGCGTGCTGCATGAATCACTCATGAAGAATGATCCAAGATACTTTGGCTAGTCCTAAATCATTTTCCGTAGGAGGACTTTAGATCATGACCATTCACACAAAAAAGACAGTTATTCATATAGCACGACTGATACGACTGGATTCGGCCGAAAAACCGAACAAAACCCGTATACCGAACCTTATGATCGAAATTAGCATGTCATGTGACGTACAACCCTTTGCTCTGATTCAATTCTCAAATCGGGACGAAAGTAGTCACATGACCTGAATTTCGGATCTACTGAATTTCGGTCAACCATCTCAAATTCAAGGTTTGTTGTGTGGCCTACTCACCCCATCCCTCTGTATAAGCTAAACAGGAGTGTCGGTCGCCGATCGCGAAAAACTCCCCTTGAAAATCTTGATGGTTGATCGGAGCGGAAAATACATGTGCGGTTTTTAGGGTTCCTTATGATCTCTTGCCGATCAATGATGGGTTCATGGAACCGAAAAGACCCATTAACGATCGCAAAACAAAATCCAAACATAATACTATATAAATAAAAGAGGGATCAGATCAAAAGCATACTCTGGTCCCAAAAAACCGCATCACAATAATTATCCATATAGTTCCGCTGAGGGAGAAATTTATTTAGCGAAAAACAATCCGAAATAACCTGCTACAACTTTTTATGGTCAACACAACAGATCTAATGGCATACAACCTTTCGTTCTGAAAATCGAAAGTAGTATACAATAGGCCTGCTTTCGGATCGATAATTTTTTGATAAATCGGAGATAAAAATATTTGCGGATTAAATCGGAGAATAGACGATCCCCTTGTCGATCGTTAACGGGATCTAGAAACTTGAATCGACCCGTTATCGATCACAAAACGGGATCAAAACTTTAACTACATGGATAACCGATCAAAGGAAGGCTCTGATACCAAGTGTAAAAACTATTCTACACGAAACATGCAATATCTCTATTATCGAGAACCATAAACTTTGAAAACGATAAACATAGAGACCTTTAAGCGAAAGCGGTGGATCGAAACACATACCTCTGGCCATTACGAGCCGGGCAATGACAATCCACAATTGTTCTTGATGAAGATGACATCTTCCTTTAGTGAGATCCGTGCCATGATAGATCGAAGAAATTGCAAGTGGCGGGATCCGATGATCCCGAGTAGAAGCCTTCAACTCTGGTTCTTCTTGGCAACCAAAAACCCGTGGAGACCTCGCAAAGATTGACAAGACGAGAGACAAATCGCAAGACATGAGGACTCTCTCTCTCTCTCTCTCTCTCTCTCTCTCTCTCTCTCTCTCTCTCTCTCTCTCTCTCTCTCTCTCTAATTCAATCCAATGGAGAACAGAGCTTCAGGGCAGGGAGAAAAGCACTCGAGCCCTCTCTCTCTCTCCTTGCAAAACTGGAAGCACCAGAGGGAGGGAGAGGGCTGCGATCGCAGCAATCCTCTCTCTTTTTCTTTCGTCTTTAGGAGAGAGAAGAACGAAAGGGAGAGAGAAGGAGAGGGGCTGCACTTGGGCCGCAACCCTTATCCTCTTATTTCTGCGGACGGACAAGAGAAAGGGGGGGGGGGGGGGGGGGTGAAGTCACGGCTCTCTATCTATCTTGCGGCTTCTGTACACCGAACGGAAGAGCGGGAGGGGAGATCGCACAATTAGCGATCTTCCCTCTCTCTCCTCTCGGGTTTCGCATGGGATTGGCAGTTTGGCACCCCCCCCCCCTTAATATCCCTTGTAGACTGCAACCCGAAGGCGTTTTTCGTTTCCAAATTGGGTCTCCTATGGGTTCGCGTTAACTAATGAGGTGCGCTAGGTGTGACGCATCCTTGTTGCACTTGAGTTGAGACCTACACCCACTCGAATCCTAAAAGCTAATCTCGACACTTATAGGGTTAGGGTTGGTTCGAGACGACTTAACCACATACCTCTTGAGCCAGATCTATTACCACTAGACCGATTGGGTGAAGTCAAGCCAAAATCCAACATTCCCCCCTCTAGATGTTTGTGTTTTATGCGCTTCTGCATCTCCCGAGCTATTTCAATGAGCCTTCCACGTGTCCCCGTCTATTATGTGCTGCTCCGGGGCTCTTCTGTGGTCTATTGGCTAGTAATTGCTTTGGGGCTGATGATGACTAGTAGCTGCTTTTGATCGGTTAGGTTAGCAGCTGCCCCCCGATTGGGACAAACGCTAGCCGTCCACTCTTGTCATCACAGTGAGCTTTTAGGACTACTCTAAATCCTTGGACGCTCATTCTTCAATGCGTAAATGGTATTTGTTACACTAGTCTGCCTTCGCCCTTTGTACCACACAGGCACCAAGCGGAGGTGATCGAAATATATTATGCACGTACAAACTCCTCACTCCTCCACATGAGAAGGGAATTCTTAATATCAATGCTAGTTTGCCAACTCATTTGCATAGTAACATTTTCCTTAATTTAGAAACCATCCACCAACGTCAAACTTAATACCCATCTTTGACGTCTCATGTCCATACCTACATTTATAGGTTTTTTACAAATTAACCCCTAAAATTATGGCTAATTACATATAAACCCCTCAAATTGGACTACTTATATATTGACCCTTGCGAACATGTTAAGTTATGCATGTAAGCCCTTCCACCACAATATGTCACTTTTCCATCAATTAACCATAATTCAGAGTTAACCATAGAGATAAATGACTAATTTATCCATAAATAACTTAACGGCCCCCTTTTTCTCTCCGCCACCGCTGCCGCCTCCACCCGGCCACACCCAACAACCATGCACCTCCATCATTGTCGCCCACCACTCAGCCACCATCACTGTTGTCCACTTCCACTACCACCGCCCACCTGCACCACCGCCACCACCACCCACATGTGATGTCATTGCAAGAGAAAGTTTTTTCTATCATTTTTTCGGCCCCTACAGACTTGGCACATGGGACGAAAAGTGCTACATCGAGTGTGGCAATGAAGGTTACGGTGCCAGCAATACGGCGTGCGTTCCAGGAGACGATGGCTCTCGGTGCGACCGTGTTATTGATAAACCCTCGTCACAAACTATGAAGAATTGGTGGCATCAATCTCCAATGGATAGTAATGACGGTAGAATGCTCTCATGGGTTTAGTTGGCTTGGGGTTGTAAAATGAGGTTCTAGTTAGTTTCGTCCAAGTAATCGTAACAACTAATAAAACTTTTGGTGCTTTGTGTCTTTGTGACTGGTTCATGTTCGAATGCTATTTTTTTCTATCAAACAATGCTATATACAATATTGATAATTTCTCACTATGGTGGAAATTGGTATATGTTCGTATGAATTTGATCGTTTTTTCTTGTTAGTTGGTGTGCTTGACTTTTGTTGGCAAGGTTTTTTAAAAAATGACCCTCAATGGCCATGTATTGCTCAAACTGATCTTTGTTGTTTTTTGCATTACTTTTGCGACCCCTTACATTTGCAAAATCGTTGCACGTTAATATTTTAAGTTTTTAAGATAAAAAATATCCCAACCTTGCATACTGCTTACGGCAAAGTAATATGCAATGCAAAAATACAAGTTCTGACACAAATACCTTACGTCGGCCTTGTTGTTGTTTTCGGTGGAGCACTGTGGCCAACGCAAAAATGCAAGTTTTGATACAAATATCATGTGTTGGCTTTGTTATTGCTTTTGGCAAAAAACTATGATCAACTCAAGAACACAAGGTACGACTCAAATATCTTATGTTTGCCTTGTTATTGCTTTCGATGAATACTATGACCAATACAAGAACACAAATATCTTGTGTTGGCCTTGTTGCTTTCGGTAAAGCAATATAGCTAATGCAATAATACAAGGTCCGACGTAAGAACACAATGTGTTTTTCCTAGTTGTATAGCCGGAAGTCACCCCACAACTTGCATTCTTATGACTATGGAACTTTTGTCGGAGGTCTACAGGAGTTGTTTTCCTATTGAATCGCTAGAAGTCGCCAAAAACCACAACATTTGTGTTCTTAATTGTTAGGAGGGGCCTTCGTTGGAGGTCGTTGGAAGTTTGCTTTTGCCATGGCATCACTAAATGTCGTCGGAAATTCCACCACCACTTGTTTCCTCTTTGCCACGAAACCTTGTTTTTCGGAGATCTAGGGAAGTTTGATTTCTTTAGTGCTTCGGTGGATGTCATTGGAAACCCTACCATTTGTATTTGTTTTTATCATTGAACCTTTGTTGGACGTCGTCAAAAGTTTACTTTTCATGTCAACACAAAAGACTTGCAATGGAGACTTAATAGGCTTGACAAAGGAAGAAAATGAGTGCTATGTTAAGGGTATTTTTGTTCGAAAAAATATAAGTGGTTATAAAAGTAATGTTAAGGGCTTGTTTGGTTGTTGTGTTTTTAGCCCGTGATTTTGAAAATATATGTGCAAATAGTTTAGGGTTGTTTGGTTAATGGGGTGTGACTCGTGTGCCATGTTTAAACATATGCACACTTGCTCCATTTGTATAAGTTTTGCACATAAAACTATGCAAATGAATTTCACCTAAACACATGAAATTTTAATTGCACATGTCATGTGTATATAGATGTGCACACATCATTTGCATAGCAGCCAAATAAGTCCTAAAAGCAAGTGTAACTGGTGTGAGAAAGTTAGAGGAGTTGGGGGGGGGGGGTATTTTGGGAAAAACCTCTTTGTTGGCAATGAAACTACACCAAATCTGGCTAAAAAAGACTGGCATAGACCATCATTTTTTTCTAAACAACGATGGTCTGGGACCGTCGCAATGTCCATCGTTTATCAACCTGTAGTTTCTGATAAATGATGGGCATGGACCGTTGCAATTTACGACGGTCCACAACCATCATTCTACGGTATTTAGGATCGACGGATTAAAAATTATATGACAATCTGAGACCGTCGTTGCGTTGTAAAATTTCTTTTTCTTAAACCGTCATTAATCTATAGAGTTGTTTTAAAAACAACAGTTGCTACCTGGCACATTCAACTCTGCAATCACATTTAACACTGTGATAAAATACAATCACAAGAACAGAAGATCACGACCACATCAAAACAATAAGTATACAAAATAATTATATTACAACAAACAAAATATTTACAATATTGTCTAGACAATCACTCTAATCTCCTCTCTCTGTCTCTTCTCTCTCTCCCTCTCTCTCTCTCACACACACACACACATGCACATGCATAGGATAAAAAAAGGAAAGATCACATCTTCAAGCCTTCGGCCACCTCCACCTTCTGATCCTTGGAAAAAAAATAGTAAACTGGATTAGATTTAAAACTTTTGTAATAATAGTTGAATTAGTTGTTTTGCTTCTAAACCATGCTTTATTGAATTTAGAAAAATTAACAATATTATGATAAATACCTATCAACGGATACAGAGGAAGCAAGCAGGACAAAAGAAGTAGGCGTTCACCATATCTCCTAAGACATCATCCACGGGTTCAGTGTTAAGTATGACAACTTTATTCAATATGAACTTTCATATTATTATGTCTCGGTATGATTTGTTTGTCACCAAAACAGTCAAATATTTAAGTCATTGACCAATATGATAGCATCAAAGGACAACAGCTTTCAAACAATGCATTATTAAAAAAAAAATAACTAGTTGCAACTAAATGAATTGCAATAATGATTTGTCCAAACTTACACATTTAATGGATTTTACAAAGGTACGTGGCCCACTCCTAGGCGGTGTCATTTGCAACCTCGGACCAATCTACAACCGGCCACTATCGTGTGCGACACACTTGTCAAGTGACGTCGGTGCGAAGTGCACATCATGGGTTGCCATTGGTTATGAGCCTCAAAATAGAAATGAAGGGTCCGAGAGCATACAAACTGTTTCTAAACACAACCCCATTGATCTCAGGAGATCATGTAATGATGTTGTATTCGTCGGAATACCCAAACATGGTCAGACATGAGTGCCACTCAACAAGTGTTCAATCGGAATACCGTGATTGCTTAGACAACATTACTCGTTTTGTATGCATGCCTGACGAATTATTAGATTGATGGCATCAGAGTTCCGAACGGGCATCCGATTGAATACTTGCGAGCACTCAATGAGTTTGAGATTCATTAATGATAATTATTGGAGAATGTAAGAAGAGAGCTCGAAAATCGGATTGGTGCTCTGATACCAAATGATGGAACTTGAAGTATTAATATCATACCTTGGGTAATAAAACAAACTATAATTACAACAATCAAGTATATTTCCTTGATTAATCTTTGATCTTCCTCACCCTTCCAACTAGTTCTTTTGTGTGAAACTAATGAGAATTCACCAACAATTCAGATGGTGGGTTTGGGAACCAAGTGAAAACACGTGTACGATGCAGAAGTGTACATATCACTAATACCTAGAGGGGGGAGAATAGGTGGTACGACTAAATATGCACAATTAAAAATTCCACTAATATATATTTTATCTTTGCACACCCATGTGAGTTTATAGCATATAATCCTAAATTTTTCTCAAGTGTAAACCAACAATTGAAGAAGCACTCAAAATGACACAAGAGATTTTTAGGTGATTCGGATGATTCCCTACTTCACTCCTAGCCCTTGCTAGGATTATACATTATGTAAGGTAAAGCGGTTACAAGACTTGACTCACATATGGGGTAAATAGGTTACAAGACTTGACTCACCCAACCCGACGATTGTGAAGCCTCACGTCGCCTTGCCTTTCCATGAGTACTTTGTCTGATTTTTGCTAACGCCAAACAGCTCCGATCCACCGATCGGCGCCGTTTGCTCTCCCTCACACTCGTGCCCATGACTCAACACCTTGTGTCTCTCCCGTCTCCTCTCCGCAAAGATGGCTCTGGTTACTCTGCCTCAATCTAATCCGACACACGGATCAGATATCACGAACCCAACGGTTCATTATCCCCCTCGAATGAGGCACCGCCCTCCAAGTGATCGAACACCCTCAAAAGTAGAAAATGGTAATGGGTGATGGATCCTAGGGTTTTTTATGAGAAATCAATCCATGCAATAGGAAATCCCCATATGAATCTCTCTAAAAAATTGAAAAGAAAACACGAGAGATTTAAAGGATAAATCATAAAAACCCTAGTTGGAGAACTAGGTGTCCCTCTTGAAGACCACACCCCAAAATGAGATCTCCCATCCATCCTCCTTTGGCGACTACAATAAAATCTTTTTCCTGAAAAATTTAGCAGCAATTCTTCCTAGAAAATTCTATCGCAAAAAGGATTCAACTAAAGAGACAAAGAGTCCTATTTATACTTAAGGCACGGGATCCTCTGAGATTATAACCCCATAGGATCAAGATAGGCTAAGGATAAAATTGAGTCACAACCGTCCGCTACATCCAACCCAATCGGTAAATCGCATTTAACCCCAAATGTCGGGCAAAAAGACGGCGCACTCAGACCCAAATGAATGTATGTGACTTTAAGCTATCTGATCAACTGAGGTTATATCCTCAGAGGATTCATGCTCTTATACTAAGCCTCTGCCCCTACATCTTCTGAACATATGTTTGGATGACTTAGCTTAGGAGTTCGAACAACTGTTCGGACCTTAGACTCAAAAATATGTTCCCAGCTTTAGGCGATCCGAACAACTATTCGGACACCATGTGGAAACGCACCCATGTCGGTGGACAAATTAGACTTGGTTCGACCTGACAAAAAAACGTCCGAATAGCACTTTTTCATCACCTTTGGACTACTAATATAATATTTTACTAGGCCATGAACACAAACAGTTTGGGATTTCAGATTGTTGTTCCATATATTGGTCCCTTATTATCGGGCGCAGCATCAATAGTGAGCTCTATTCCAAACAAAAAAAAACGGCCTAATGTGCCTAAGGTCCCTGAAAAAGATATCGGTTTAGCCTAAGGATAAACAAAAGATCAGTTTAGCCTAAGGTCCCAGTCTTCTGATGATAAACCCGACACAACCCCCCCCCCCCTCTCATCTCTCTCCCGATTCCGGCGACCCCCAAATCCCGGTGGCTCAACCTCCCGACCCCGGCGATCTCGACCTTCGGTGGCGGGGGGGTCAGTTAGGTCTAGGGCTAGGTCTAAGGTTCATCCCATGGTCTGTAGATTAGGTCCGGCCAGCCGGGGGGAGGGGGGTTCGGTTAGGTTCGGCGGGGGAGGGGGGTTCGGTTAGGTCCAGTGGCGGTGGGGGAGAGGCGTTCGGTTAGGTCCGGCGGCGACGGGGGAGGAGGGGTGGTTCATTGGTTTGGTGGCATTTCAAAGAAAATTTAAAATACTATGGAGGGCAATTCCGTCCACAATATTTTAAGAGACTTGAGCTTAACCGATCTCTTGGTGAGGGACCTCAGCATCAATAGTGACCCACATGTATGGGCTCACCGCAAATGTGTCGTGTGACCTATTAGATGGCACACTACAAGGGCAAATGTTTAGTCCCTACTTTTAGGGCTGGCAATGGCTAGGCTTGGACCAAACAAATACATAGGCTCGGCCTAAAAGCCCGACCCCACATAGTATGTTTGAGGCCCGAATTTGGACCCATTGCCACCCCTACCTACTTTGTCAGGTAAAAATGTGTAATTAGTGCCTTTCATTTTATGTTTCCAGACCCGACCCGTCTAGGTTTACATGCATTTACATATATTTTATTGTCCGAGTTAATCTAGACCGTCGATTTTTATTTTGTGATTGTGAACCTGATCTTGGCCCGATTTAATCGATCCAAGTATGGATCTTGACTATTTGAACCCTTTCGGAACCGAAGAGGCAGCCTCCCCCTTGCGCTTCATCTTTGTCTCTCTTGGAAGGCTTCTTCTTTGAGGGCACCACGTTTCCTGAACCAGGCTGACTCCCAGATGCCATTTCGAATTCACAATTGAAGATATCGAACACAGACAACCAACCATAGAAAAAGCCGATTGAAGGAGAAAAATTGCCTCATAGCAGAAAGGAGGTGAACAAGAAAGCGTAGGAGAAAAATGAGATCCCCCACCCACATAATATATATAGCTAAGCCTAGAACCGAAACAACGAGATGCGAAAAACGAGGAGACCTGCCACATGGCGGCTCTAGGATTGCCATGTCACCACTGAGCTGCCACACAGAACCCGAAACGACACCCAAAACTCGATACAACCTGCCACGTGGGCACTCCCTTGTCATGCAGACACTACCGAGGGAAAAATACTTGCACCTGATCCATCTTCCCTTCGATCGATTTTTGGGTAGGATCGATCAAAAAACCAAAGGATCGGGTGAAACACAACTTGACTAGCCCAATTACAAAAATCCTGACTTTTTACAGTACCTGATCGAGTATCATCAACCGATCGGTTTACAACATCGGAGTGGTTACTACCAACCGATCCACCTTCCCTTCAACCGATTTTTGGGCAGGATTGGTCGAAAAACCAAAGGATCGGGCGGAACACAGCTTGACCTGCCCAATCACAAAAATCCTGACCGGTTGATAGTACCCGATTGGGTACAATCAACCTATCGGTTTACAACATTTGATTGGTTACCACCAACTGATCCACCTTCCCTTCGATCAATTTTTGGATGCAACACCGCTTCCCCCGCCCGATCGCAAAAATCATGACCGGTTGATAGTACCCGATTGGGTACCATCAACTGATCGGTTTACAACATTCGATCGGTTACCACCAACTGGTCCCATATTCCTTTCCACCAATTTTTGGGCAGGATCGGTCGAAAAACCAAAGGATCGGATAAAATACAGCTTCCCGCACCCGATCACCCAAATCTTGATCTGTTGCCAACACCCGATCTATTACCAGCACCTGATTAGCCCCTCCAACTGATCGACTGGCAGACGATCGATCCAAAAACCAAAGGATCAGGTAGAATACAGCTTCCCGCACCCGATCACCCAAATCTTGATATTGCCAACACCCAATATGTTACCAGCACCCGATTGGTTGCCAACAACCGATTACCCTCTCCGACTGATCTACTTGAAACCGATCAATCCAAAAACCAAAGGATCAGGCATAATACAACACCCCGATCGGTCACCAGCACATGATCGGATTCCAGCACCCGATCGATCGGTTACCGACACCCGATCGGTCATTGGCAACCCATCGGTTCTCTACGCTTGCATAAATCAACAACTCCGTTGGCCCTTGGCAGGGGGTCGACAGACATTTCTATTAGTCCTTGGTAAGAGGGTCGACTTATTTCTTTAAAGACACTTTTCATTTGGCTTCGCTTCGCAAGGCCTACTCGCAACAGACAACTATCGAGGCAAAGTGACGACTTAATCTTTTGCATCGAAAATCCAAGTCATCTAGGTTAACACCTAAGTAACTAGGAAGGGGTAATTGTGGGTGCAAAATTTGGCTGGATGCCCGATAATGGGACCCGCCAACCCTGCATGGGGCTCATGAAGATGACAGTGGGACTCGCCAGTCCTGCCTGGGGCCCACAGAGACGATAGTGGGATCTGTCAACCCTGCCTGGGGTCCTATGGTGGCAACAGAAACTACCTCGGAATCCATATATTTCTAAACTCCTATAAATAGTAGATCTGAAGAATATTCTAGATCGGATTTTTTATTATTCCCATATCAAACTTTCGAATTCCAGAGCTAAGCCATCTATCTCTACACTTCCCTTCGAAGACATACAAGTGACCCTCAACCTATCGACTACATTTCAGAGATAGTGGATTAAGGTTGCGCCTTACCGCACGGAGACGTAGGCTTCGGGTTAACTTCAATACCATACCCTTTGCCTACTGTACTCTTTACTCCTCATTCTCTCCTTTGCCTACTTTACTTCTCAAAAATGAATTCAACAAGTCAAAACATAATCTATTGATTGTTGGGCGGAGTCTTCAAACGGTAAGAGGATCATCCCCGACACCCGGCCTCTTCCATACCCCACCGCCTCCTCTCCAGCACCTTCAGCACCGGTGCCACCACCTCTCCTCCTCCTCCATCCTCCCCTTCCCAACAGTCAGAGCTGCCCCCGCCTCCACTCCTTCATCCTTCCATTCCCCACCGTCAGACATCCACCACCTCTATTTCTCCTCCTTGTTGTGTTTTTTATCGCCTCCCCTTCTCCTCTACCTCTTTTTCCATCGTTGAAGCCATCACTACCTTCCCTTCCCATCTACGTGGCTAGCATGCTTGGCAGTTTAGTGTCGAACATAATCAATACTGAACCACCAAACATGCAAATATTCAACATTTAACTAGCGAATAATATTCATCATGTTCGGTAGTTCAGTGTCGATCATATTCGACACTGAATTGCCGAACATGCTAGGGTGACGGGGAGGGAAAGACAAGGAGTGATGGTCCTGAGATGGAAAAATAGGAGGAGGAGGAGAATGGGGGAAAGAAGAGAGGAAGCCGGGAAAGTTTCAATGTCGGAGATGGATGTCAGAGGTGTCGATGCCGAAAATGGATGATGGAGGCGTCGGGGTATGCCAATGCTGGTGACAAACGTGTCGAAGAGGAACTGATGGGGTATGGCGGTTCGGAGGGGATGGGGTATGGAAGGGGGAGAATAGGGTAGGCTCGGAAGGAAGAATGAGGTTTGAGGTGTGGGGGCATTCTTGCCATAATAAAAAAGGAAAATGGTTTCCCATAGAAAGCGGGGTATACTCATCATTTTTGGAGTGAATAAAATTTTCCATTATTAATTCGACTCCACTTAATTTGGCCTTCCTCTAATTTCCCACGGTCAGGTCCCGCAGTCGTTCGATGGAGTATGCAATTGGGCTGAGTGTGCACCTATTGATGCATGCTATCGAGTGATGTCTCTTGGACTCAATCACATGATCATATAACTATAACACAACTTTTTCTACCACATGACAATGACAAGCACACCAATCCGTAGAGCATCTCCAACAGGCTTCTAGGTGCCTTCCCTATTATAGGAGCTCCTAGCTGCCACATAAACAAAGTAGGGAGTGGGGATTAAAGAGCTCTCCAATAGACTCTCTTGCATCCCTTATTTCTATAGTGGGGTTTGATCTCAGCAATCCGTTGCACCCTGGCCCGATCTATGAGTTTTACTAGACGAGAAAAGGTTTATTTGGGAGCGATGTAGGAGTCCGTTGAAGCTGGATTTTTCTTCTCCCACTCGTCACTTCCAACATAAGAGCGGATTTTGTGGGGGATGATCTTCGTGCAGACCCGAAGACTCCGCCCAACCAGTCAATCGAGTCGAGTCGAAGGTCTGATCGAACGTTTGCCTAGTCTGCAGGTTTGGAGATCTGTGTCTTTGAGTTGAATCTTCTGAATATCGAAAGACTGTTGACATGAGATGTGATCTTGGAGTTCAGCCGAAGCCTACGTGTAACATCCGCCCCAAACACACAAGAAATTGTCCGCTTTGCTCGTGCCCGCACGAGAACTTCCCAGGGAGGTCACCCATCCTGGTACTACTCTCGCCCGAGCACGCTTAACTATGGAGTTCTTACGAATTCCGTAGCGGCGCACGGTTTTAAAACGCGTCTTCTATGTTTGGGAGGGAAAATTATATAAGTAGCTCATGATCTCCTTCTCTCCAGGCGATGTGGGGCTAACTCGTGGCCTTGTACACCTCACCTCACCTCATCTCATCCATCTTGGCATCCCAGCGTCAGGATTCTTGGTTCTTGGCCTATTGGATCTTGGTCGTCACCCGGGTACGCTTAACTACGGAGTTCTTACGAATTCCGTAGCGGTGCACGGTTTTAAAACGCGTCTTCTATATTTGGGAGGGGAAATTATATAAGTAGCTCATGATCTCCTTCTCTCCAGGCGATATGGGGCTAACTCGTGGCCTTGAACACCTCAACTCACCTTATCCATCTTGGCATCCCAGCCTTAAGAGTCTTGGT
This sequence comes from Chamaelirium japonicum, assembly GCA_947650365.1. Lineage (NCBI taxonomy): Eukaryota > Viridiplantae > Streptophyta > Magnoliopsida > Liliales > Melanthiaceae > Chamaelirium > Chamaelirium japonicum. The sequence goes on along the minus strand of OX393550.1, from coordinate 82,467,130 downwards.
TCTTGGCCTATTGGATCTTGGTCGTCACACTACGTCTCCGTGCTATAGGGAGCAACCCGAATTTACTAATACTTGGATGGAAGTAACCTCGATAGGCCGAGTGTCGCTGGTTTCTCTTCTAAAAAGAAGATCGAAAGGTAAGAAGGTCAGAGCTCTAGATTTTTCGAAAGTCTGATTCAGAAATCAGATATTCGATCTTTTACATTTGTCGGGTCGACTATTTATAGAGTTTTCTGGAATAGAATCCGGGGTAGAAGGCGGTTTCTATAATTGTCGTCCGGATCCAAGTAGGGGCTGGTAGGTCCCGTTGTCGTCTTCGTGGACCTCCCGGCAGGGCTGGCGGGCCCCGTTGCTATCCTGTGGACCTCCAGGCAGGGCTGGTGGGTCCCGTTGCTGTGCCGTGGACCTCCAGGCAGGGCTGGTGGGTCCCGTTGCTGGGCGTGGACCTCCATGCAGGGCTGGCGGGCCTCGTTGCTGTCCTGTGGACCTCCAGGCAGGGCTGGTGGGTCCCGTTACTGTCCCGTGGAGCTCCAGGCAGGGCTGGTGGATCCCGTTGCTAGTTGTTGGCCAAAATTTGCACCCACAGTTACCCCTCCAAGTTAGCAAGAGGCTGATCTGGATGACTTGGAACCTAGGTGCAAAATTCAAACCCCTTGCAATGAGTTAGTGTCATAGAGTTCTTGTTAAGCAATACTGAATGGTGAGACACTGGCGACCAACTTGTCCGTTCGGACAAATTCGCCCGATCGGTCAATATTGGTCGATCGGTCAAATTTGTCTGATCGGTCAAAAGTGTCCGTTCGGTCAAAATTATCCGATCGGTTAAAATTGACCGATATGTCAACTTCAATCGGTGGAGCTCGATGCGATCGGGTAAAGAGGTACGTTTTTTGCCCGATCCCTTTGGAAAATCGCCCGATCGTCTGCCTGTCAATTTGGGCGAGGTCTTTTGGGCTATCGATTAAAATAGTCTGATCGAACAAAATTGTTCGATCGGTCAAAATTGTCCGAACGATTAAAATTGTCCGATTGGTCAAAATCATCCTATCGGTCAATTTTGACCGGTGGAACTTGGAGCGATCGGGCAAAAAAATCACATTTTTAGTCTGATCCTTTGGAAAATCACCCGATCGTCTGCCTATCGATTGGGTGAAATATTTTGGGCCATCGGTAAAAATTGTCTGATCGGTCAATTTCAATCGGTGGAACTTTTGGCGATTGGGCAAAAAACCACATTTTTTGTCCGATCCTTCAGAAAATCGCCCGATCGTGTGCCTGTCGATTGGGCGAAGTCTTTTGGGCCATCGGTTAAAATTATCCGATCGATCAAAATTGTCCGATCGGTCAATTTCAACCGATGGAACTTTTGGCGATTGGGCAAAAAACCATGTTTTTTGCCCGATCTTTCGAAAAATCGCCTAATCGTGTGTGTCGATTGGGCGAAGTCTTTTGGGCCATCGGTCAAAATTGTCCGATCGGTCAATTTCAACCGGTGGGACTTTGGACGATCAAGCAAAAAACCAAGTTTTTTGCCCGATCCTTTGGAAAATCGCCCGATTATCTGCCTGTCGATTGGGCGAAGTCTTTTTTAGGCTATCGGTCAAAATTGTCCGATTGGTCAAAATTGTCCGATTTGTCAAAATTATCCGATCGATCAATTTCAACCGTTGGAACTTTGGGCGATCGGGCAAAAAACCAATTTTTTTGCCTGATTCTTTGAAAAATCGCCCGATCGTCTACCTGTCGATTTGGCGAAATCTTTTGGGTCATCGGTCAAAATTGTCCAATCGGTCAATTTCAACCAGTGGAACTTTGGGCGATCGAGCAAAAAACCAAGTTTTTTGCCCGATCCTTTGAAAAATCGCCTGATCGTCTGCTTGTCGATTGGGCGAAGTCTTTTAGGCTATCGGTCAAAATTGTTCGATCGGTCAATTGCAACCGGTGGAACTTTGGGCGATCGGGCAAAAAACTAAGTTTTTTGCTCGATCCTTTGGAAAATCACTTGATCGTCTGCCAGTTGATTTGGCGAAGTCTTTTGGGCCATCGGTCAAAATTATCCGATCGGTCAATTTCAATCGGTGGAACTTTGGACGATCGGGCAAAAAACCAAGGTTTTTGCCCGATCCTTTGGAAAATCGCCCGATCATCTGCCTGTCGATTTGGTGAAGTCTTTTGGGCCATCGGTCAAAATTGTCCGATCGATCAAAATTGTCCAATCGGTCAATTTCAACCGGTTGAACTTTGGGCGATCGGGCCAAAACCCAAGTTTTTTGCCCGATCCTTTGGAAATTCGCCCAATCGTCTACTTGTCGATCGGGCTAAGTCTTTTGATGGAGTGTTTGTCTGGTTCGACGTTTCATTTGGCTCGATGCTTCGCCTGACCCGACGCTTCGCCTGGTCCGACACTTCGCATGGTCCGACACTTCACCTGTTAGCCAGTCTGGTGGCGCCACGTGTCACATTGGCTTTCCTGCCAAAAATTTTTGGGTCTTATAAATCTCGTCCCAGAATTTAATTTTCACTCGCACTGTCAATTTTTTTTCAGAGTCTTATGCTTTTGCTCTCGAATCCTTTGCTTTCTGCTTCTTTCGTTCTTCCGTTCGATTATGATGGCATCTGCAAGCTGCACCAAGAGTATCATTCCGTCAAAGATGAGGTAGTCGAAGAAGGACAAAGCCACTGCTGAGCCATCATCTCCTAAGATTGATGGCAAAGGCAAGGGCAAAGGCAGCCTCGGTGTCCTTGGGAAGCGGCACCTTGGTGTGGGATTTGCCTCTGCACCCTCCAAGCCGGAGCATATCCCTAAAGCCGGATTTGTTCTGGGGCTACTAAAGCCGTTGTCCGAGGAATCTGTCTTCGATTATAGCATCGGCAAGAAGATCACTGACGTGAAGAGGGAAAAATAGGAGAAGCTGCTCTCATGATTCACTGAAGTGTCCATCGCCCAGCCCTCGCCGGGGTGCAAGCTACCTTTGGCATAGACAACATATATGTCTATACAGAGGTGGCTTGCAAGGAGAAAATAATGGGCACGATCGTGACGACCGGACAGCTCAACTGTGGACTACATCTGCCCCTTCTATCGTTCACGGCTCGACTACTGAATACGTCTGGGCTTTGCCCCAGACAGCTAACGGAAAACGTGTAGAGGATAATCTACACTTTCTATCGGGTGGAGTCTGATCACCAGGAGAAGCTTAGAGCCTGCTACTCCAGCATCCCCGAGGGGGAGCAAGCCCGGATCGAGTTGGGATATTTCTTCTACCACTACAAGTGGATTTCGAGGAAAAACAGCCTCTTCTTCAACCTGTACAGTGTTTCTGCCTTTCTCCCCATCACTGACACAGTCCCCTCCGACAAGCTCTACACGGACTAGCCCATCTCCGTTTTTTGGTGCGTGGACTCCTTTCTCTGTGCCCGAGACTCCTCGAAGCTAAGTGCACAAGGAGGTAGAGAAGTATGGGCCTGGAGGTGATTGGTGTTGGCCTTCCGATCGTGTTGGAGCGATCGACAACTTATTCCTGGAGCTGACATGCGAGACAAGGTCATGGAAGCAGTTTGTGAACTGCCCGGTCCTCCACGGCAACACCAACCTGATGCATTACCTGCCGATGAGGTATGAAGATAATGATACTCTGTATTCTGATTATGAGGAGGACCTCGATACCGACAGGATTGTGCGATATGTACGGGTCAAGAATAAAGCATATGGCAAGAGGAAGCGTGTCGTGCCCGGCGAGGAGAAGCTGGTCGTGACCAAGCGAGGCCAGGTCAAAAAGAGAAGGGTGGCGAAGGAAGAGGAGGTGGTGAAGGAAGAGGAGGAAAAGAAGAGAGTAGAAGAAAAGAAGAGAGAATAAGAAGAAGAGGAGGAGGAAGAAGAAGAAGGCAAAGAAGGATGAGGGAAGACAGTGAGGAGGAGGGAGATGGTGAAGAAGAAGAAGAGGATGAGGAGGAGGAGGAGGAAGGAGGAGGAAGAGAGTAAGGAAGAGGAAGGAGAATGAGAAGGAGGAGGAGAAGATGAGGGGGCCAAAGGTCGGGAAGATGTGCCCCCCACCCCGCCTGGAGCTGCCTAAGTCCCTCCAATCGATGAGCCTAGGGCCCGTCGAATGGAGGATGATATTGACACGATGGACGACGGTAAGAAGGTGCCGATCATTTATCACTTTGAGACCCTGAAGCGCCCCACACGCATCAGGGTCAAATATTCAGGGAGCGACGTGGTCTACGACCCGACGCCGATCACGCAGGTACCGCCCGAAGGCATCCGACAAGGAGAGGCTTCGCAGGCTTCTACGGGTGAAGGGGCAGACGCTGAAAAGCCAAGGCTGGCGCCACAAAATGACGCAGCTAAGGTGGCAGCAGAAGTCGCTGCCCTAATGTCATCCCTTCAGGGGGGTGAAGGAGTTCACGGCGAGGGGGGAGATTCGTCTCCTCCCGAGCCAAAGGGAGATGAGGGGCAGGAGGAGCAGGTGCTGGTGCTGGTGCAGGCCCCGATCCCAATTCCTGCCTCGAAGACTCCTACCCCCAAGGGGAAAGAAACTGATCGAGGGAAGGGGCCAGCCCAACCCCATCACGGAGGCTCTGCTGGTAGGGATAAGTTCCATCCCTTAGCTTTCTCTCGTTTGGATTAAATATCGGATATGTCTTAACCTTGAATTTCTCGTTTGCAGGTACTCCTGGCAATCCGCAGCTAGTGCTGCGAGAGTTGGGTGAGGTTGACATCAACCACCCAATGGGGGTGTTGAGGAAGCTCTGCAATCTTCCCGACGTGACCCTCGAAGAAGCCTCCACCAGGCTTGAAGTGATAGTGAGTAGCTTCAATCTTTGCCTTGAGTTGTAATATTTTTCTTTGGTATTTCTAACTTGTTCATGTTGTTATGTAGATGTCTGTCGTGCTAAAATTGAACAGTCGGTTATTCAAGAAGGCCGATGAGCTGGAGGCTTCCATCGAGATCATGCGCCTGAATGCCCTCTTGGAGGAGGCTAATGACAAGAGGGAGAAGCTATCTGCGGCTTTATCGAGTCAGCAGTCTATTCGCAATGAGGAGTATTTGAAGAAGAACTTGGAGGCTTCATACGCGAGCTTGAATAAGGAGCACCACGACCTCAAGAACAGGTTCTTCAAGGTGGAGAATATTGCCTATCAGTGTCTTGAGGAGATAAAGAGGCTGAAGGCGGAGCTTGTAGCCAAGGAGGGCCCACGCGCTGGAGACTGAACAGCTCAACGTTGACTTGGCTAGTTTCAAGTCAACAGCTGAAAAGGTCGTGGGAGCCCTTAGGCTTGCTCATGGCGGAGGCGCTCAGTCTTCGAAGGCGTTGGTCGTCAGTAAGGCTCGCGGAGATAGATCTAGGGCAACCAGTATCGAGAAGCCTTGATGTATCTTTGCGTTGTACTTGCACTTTTGAATGGAATAAAATACTTCTCTTTTTGAATGAACTCTCTATCTCTTTGCTGAATGTTTCGAATGGAATGTTATTAACTTGTATCGAGTGATCGAGAGTGTAAGGGGTTGTGTCACAACACGAACGCCCAAACTATCAATCGATCTGCCAGTTAAAAATTGTGTTGTCTAACAACGTTTAACCTATTTGTTTATGTCTGTATGGGGTTGTGTCGCAACACAAACACCCAAACCATTAGTCGATTTGTCAGTTAAGTGTTGTGTCATCTCACAGCACCTAAACTATATGTTTCTGCCTATAAAGGGTTGTGTTGCAATACAAACACCCAAACTATTAGTCGATTTTATCAGTTAAGTGCTGTGCTGTCTTATAACATCTAAACTATATGTTTTTGCCTGTAAGGGGTTGTGTCGCAACACAAACACCCAAACTATTAGTCGATTTATCAGTTAAGTATTGTGCTGTCTCACAACCTCTAAACTATGTATGATTATGTAAATTTTATAGGATTGAAATGGACAAAATATTAAAATCGAAACAAACATTCAACCAGTACATGTTTTACATCAAGGATAGAATATTTTGAGATACTTGATATTCCACGCTCTTAGTGGCCTATCTCCTTCTGGCGAGATTAGGCGATACGATCCTTTACCCCCGATGAATTCGATGGTATAGGGTCCTTCCCAGTTGGGAGCTAGCTTCCCGCTGCGGTGTTCCCTTGTGTTAGAAAAGACCACTCTGAGGACTAGATCTCCAATTTGGAACTGTCTTCTTTTAACTTTTCGATCGTAGGCCTGCTTGATCTTCTGTTGATAATTGGCAACACGAATAGCTGCCTGGTTATGTAACTCTTATGAGAAGTCAAGATCATCGATACGGAGCTTGTTGTTTATTACTTCTTCGATCGCCATAGTCTTCACAGTTGGGGAGAGAGTCTCGGTTGGAAGAATTGCTTCTGACCCGTAAGTTAGACGAAAAGGCAAAAATCTAATCGATTGTCGTGGAGTGGTCCGATAGCCCATAGGACCTCTGGTAGGACTTTCTCCCATAACCCCTTCTTGTCTTCCAACTTCTTTTTGAGTAGACCGAGGATTGCTCTGCTAGAAGCTTCGGCTTGTCCTTTGCATTGTGGATACCTCAGAGTAGAGTAGAAAAGCTTGATTCCGTAGTTTAGGCAGAACTCCCGAAATTTATCTAAATCGAATTGGGCTCTGTTGTAGGCGATAAGAACTTGAGGTGTGCCAAATCTGGAAAAGATATTGTGCCTGATGAATTTGATAACCTCATCGTCTGTTTCTCGGAAGACTGGCACCGCTTCAACCCACTTGGTGAAGTAATTAGTGGCCAATAATAAATACTTCTTTTTGTTTGGCGATGGAGGAAACGGACCCAGGAAGTCCAACCCCCACTGATGGAAAGGCCAGGGACTTGTCAAGGGATATAGTTCGTCTGCCGGGAGATGTATCGCTCGAGCGTGTCTTTGGCAGAGATCATATCTTTGAACGAACCGCCTTGCGTCTTTCGCCATAGTTGGCCAGTAATAGCCTTGAAATTTGACTTTGGCTTCAAGGGATCTTCCGCCATAGTGATTGCCATAAGCTCTAGAATGGATTTCGGCTATGATCTCTTCTATTTGCCCAGGACTAACACATTTGAGAAGTGCTCCAAGATCTTCCTCTCGGAGGCTGTAGAATGGAAGCTTTCTTCGAAGCGTTTTAGCTTGAATTAGATCTTTCAGCATTTTGCCTAGTTTAAAGAAGCAGAATAATAACTGTCTCCAATCTGTCGGTACATCTGCCAAGACAAGAGGGAAAGCTGGTTGTCTCTAACCCCTAGAGCCTTTAGTCATGGCAACGATTTACTGTTCGATGAAAGTTTTAGCTGACTATTGATAATCGATGTGAATTCACCTTTCTCTGAGGGAGTTTCCAAGCACTGAAGCAGCGTTGGCTAGAGAATCGGCTTCTCGATTTTTAGCTCTTGGAATTTGAACGAATTCAATGTTCAGGAATAGTTGCTTGTGTTGCTGCACCAGAGCTAGATACTGCTGCATTATTTCTCCTTGCGCTTCGTAGACTCTGTTGATTTGCCTGATTATTAGTTGGGAGTCGCTATAAACCGTAAGACTGTCCACCCCCAGGGTTTCGGCCATTTTCAGTCCAGAAAATGAGTGCTTCATACTCGGCTTCGTTATTGGTAGCGTTGAATCCGAGAAGAGTAGTCTTTTAAAGATGATCGAGTTCAGGGGATATCAAGACTATCCCAATTCCTGAATCAATAACGTTTGAGGCTTCGTCAGTATAGAGCTTCCATCTAGTTGACAAAGTTGTGGGAACCTCAGGGTTTGAATTGATGGTCTCAGAACCAGAATTGAAGAGAGGTTCTTCACCATCGTCGAGGTGCATCTCGACTTCATTCTCTAGAGTGATCGGATCCTCAACAGGGAAGTCGGCAAGAAAGTCTGCAATTACTTGCCCTTTGACGGAAACTCGAGATTCGAACTGGATACCGAGGGAGCTCATCTCGATCACCCATTTAGTCATTCAACCAGCTCATCCTGCCTTGTCAAGGATGTCTTTGAGTGGATGCTTTGAGACGACCGTAATCGGGTGGGAAACAAAGTAAGGTCGGAGTCTTCTCGATGCCATAAGCAGGGCTAACGTGACTTTCTCTATCTTCAAGTAGCGAGTTTCTGTCGGGAGAAGGATATGGCTGATGTAGTAGATGGGGCGCTCAATGCCTTCTCTTTTGCTGACTAGAACTGCGCTAATGGCTTGATCGGTGACAGCGAGTTAGAGCTAGAGGTCTTCTTTTGGTAATGGAGCCGTTAGGATAGGAGCCCGGGCGAGATAGTACTTGACGTTCTGGAAAGCTTGCTCGCAAGTTGGATTCCATAAGGAGGTGTCTGCCTTTCGCAACTCGTCAAAGAGGGGCTTGCACTTGTCGGAAGACTTAGAGATAAATTGGTTGAGAGCTGCTAATCTTCCTGTGAGGCGTTGCACTTCTTTCCAATTCGAGGGTGAGGACATTTCAAGAATTGCTCGAATCTGATCTGGGTTTCCTTTATTGCCTCTCCTAGTCACCAGGTGACCTAGGAATTTTCCTGATTGAACTCCGAAGGCACACTTGGCTGGATTGAGCTTCATGCTGTACTTTCGAAAGACTTGGAATGTTTTTGCCAGATCGAAGATATGGTTCTCACGTCCGAGGGTCTTTGTAAGGAGATCATCAACGTAGACTTCGACATTTCGATCAATCTGCTCTTCAAACATCTTTGTGACTAACCTCTGATAAGTAGATCCAGTATTCTTGAGGCCGAAAGGCATTACATTGTAGCAGTAGAGGCCTCTATCTGTCACAAAGTATGTCTTCTCTTGATCGTCAGGATGTATAGGAATTTGATTGTACCTCGAGTATCCATCCATGAACGATAGAAGCTCATGCCCAGCAGTAGCATCGATGAGTCTGTCTATTCTTAGTATGGGGAATGGGTCTTTAGGGCAAGCTTGGTTGAGATTGGTGAAGTCGATGCAGACCTTGATCTTCCTGTTCTTTTTTGGTATTGCGACGATGTTGGAGATCCAAGTTGGGTACTCTACTTCTACTTCATGTATGACTTGGTGATCTCCTCTTGAACAGCTATCGAGCGCTTTGGGCAAATCATCCGGAGCTTTTGTTTAATAGGTTTTGCTCCTTCTTTGATGGCGAGTCGATGACACGTGTCATCCGGATTGATCCCGGGCATATTTTCAAAACACCAGGCAAAGACGTCGATGTTGGACTGCAGGAAGGATACCATGTCTCGCGCTTCTGCGTTACTAAGACTAGTACCAATGAATGTTTCTCGAAGGGGATCACTGTTGCCAATATTTACTCGGGTGATCTCTTCGATTGAAGGGGAAGACTCCCACTCGACAGCCGGAGGTTTTACCAGTGGGGGCTTCTTTGGTTGGTAGCTCGAGGAAGGGCCGGCTTCGTCTCTTGCATGCTTCGGCGGAGCGAGATCTATTCGGCGATCTGTCTTTGCTGTGGTGGCTTCACAAGATCGCCCAGCTTGTTGATCACCTCAGATGCATATTATGCCCTCACCCATTGTGAATTTGAGAAATTGATGGTACAAGAAGGATATGGCATTGATTTGATGAAGGAAAGGTCACTCAAGGATGATGTTGTAATTGGAAGTACCTTTAACAACATTGAATCGCACGGAGACTAGAGTCTCTCTACTGAGATCGAGGGTAAATCGGGATTCACCCATTGTCATGTTCTGCTCACCGTTGAAGCCGGTAATGACCGTGGGGACGACATATAGGCTAGAGTACTTATATCCCATACGCTTGAAGCAATCTGAAAATATAATATCAATGAGCTACCGGTGTCGATAAGGATACGGTTAACGATACTCCTGTCGATGATGAGCCGCAGGACTAGGGGTTCTCGATGTGGTATATGCACTCCTTGGAGATCGGAGTCGCTGAAAATGATTAATGGCCATGCCAAACCCTTGATTGGCTTCTCAATCTAGGTATCTTCCTTATTTGTTGTAGAGCGAACGTTGAAGATGCTTCGAACCTGCCGATCGACTTCCTTTCCGGTCAGAATTTGATGGTGTAACGCTCCATAAATGCCGAAGACGTTAGCTCGATCGTACAATGATTGGCGATGAGTTGATTGAGATGCGGTGGACCCAACAAGCTTACTTTCCTTTTGATGAGGAAGGTGGGCATTGGTCGCGTCCGCTCTTGACGAACTCCCGAAGGTGGCCTTAACGCAGCAAATCTTTCAAGTGATACTTTAGTCATAAGCATCGACTTGTTGGATGAGCGTGGCTGCGATGAAAGTCACAGTAGGTAAATTTGTCGACGGTGAGTTTGGTATCGAGTTGCAGAGGATTCAGCCGTCAAAGAAATTCTTCATGTTGGATCTGGTCGAGAATTTGCTAAATAGGGAGAGTCCAATCAGTGGATACTGTTTTCTTCGGTGGCGATCTACGACCGTCTTCTCTTGGTCGCTTGGCTAGCGGAGATGCTGATGCTTCTGCATTGTGGGCTTTGGCGGTATGCTTGGGTGCTTCCTCTCAGCAGGTCGCCTTCTGGTTTCATATCCCTTCTGGGCGATCTGATCGTCTTCGACCTCAATCTCCCTTTGGATGCGATCAAACATTGAGCCTAGAAAAGGAGGAGGGTTGTGGATGAAGTCGTTGTAGATGTGCAGATCGAACTGGAGGGCATTTTGGAATGCCAGCATAATTGCCTTATCGTTGAGGTGTCGTCCAGAGAAGGCTACATGCTCGTTGTGGAATCTTCGCGTGAAGTTGCAAAGGCTCTCATCGGCTCCCATCCTCAGACGATACAGATAATCTAGCCTTTTCTCTGGTTTGAGGTTGAGTTGGTAGTGTTGCACGAGATGGTTCGCAAGGACTCCGAACATGGTGATTGATCCAGCACGAAGGTTGTGATATCAATCGAGAGAGGGCTCGTTGAGGCTTCCAGTGAAGGTTCGACAGAGCATATTGTTTTCTTCCTCATGCGAAATCAACGCCTGCTTGAATGTTAAGATATGGAGTGTTGGATCTCCTTTTAAGCAGTTGAACTTTGGCAGTATAGGAGTTCGCCAACCCCTAGGGAAGGGCGCTTGAAATAGACTTCGGTGGAGAGGTCCTGTCGAAGAATATCCTTCTCTACGATCTAACCCCCGTCCTTGTTGTTGGACTAGGGGTAAGATCGAGAGATCTTGATATGCATCTTGAATTATCGCCGGACGAGCTCGGTGATGGAGATCGATTTGGGTATCTCGATGAAGGGGAGGGGACGGAGAGAAACGACCTTTCGACGCAGTCTCTTTTGTCCGATGTCTCACTTGCAGATTGTGTTTGGACTGTGCCTGCCTAACACAGTTTTGGCCCGATGACGATTAGGAGGATTGATCATCGATTCGATCCCACACACCCTGCTTCCGCGGAGCTGCTGAGGGGGTGGGTTCGTGTCGGCTTCTCTCTCGGTTCGCATGACCGATCGCCTGACTCATAGACTTCTGTTGCTCGGAATAGACGAATCATCAAGGCAGATCGGCTACTTCGTTGAGAGAAGGGATAGGAAGCACCACTCCAGCATCAGATGCTACCTTCTTAATAGCGTCCCTCTCAATAGTGAGAGTGGCATTATGTTTTGCCAGCTGTAGCAGTTGGAAGTCGAGTGCCGAGATCTGATAAGTCGGCGGAGGATCTTCCGTTGGCGTGGGCGTAGTTTGCCCGATCGACTGTCAAAGTGGCGGGGGAATCAGTCGATCGATCGATCTCCCATTTCCCGAATGAGCTGCTATCTCGGGATGAGCAAGAAGAAGTCCGAAAGTTGAGTCGCTGATTTAATGATCGGGTTTTCGGGCGAGGCTGATTCTGTCGAGTGTTACTTCCCTCTGGGTGATCCTGATGCCTTGTCTTCGTTTTTTAGTATAAGTGGAAGAAGCAACCAGATTGCCGGAGTCCGATCGGTTATCTGCTCAACCGAGGGGGCTGGGAAGTATGATTATCAAGGTCGGTTGTCTGCTCAACCGATCTGATATTTATCGTAGAGCGAAAAGAGCTTTTCGATTGGATCTCACAGATGGTGCCAAATTATGGGGGATGATCTTTGTGCCGACCCGAAGACTCTACCCAACTAGTCAATCGAGTCGAGTCGAAGGTCTGATTGAACGTTTGCCTAGTCTGCAGGTTCGGAGATCCATGTCTTTGAGTTGAATCTTCTGAATATCAAAAGACTGTTGATACGAGATATGATCTCGGAGTTCAGCCGAAGCCTACGTCTCCGTGCTATAGGGAGTAACCCGAATTTATCAACACTTGGATAGAAGTGACCTCGATAGGTTGAGTGTCACTGGTTTCTCTTCTAAAAAGAAGATCGAAAGGTAAGAAGGTCAGAGTTCTTGATTTTTTGAAAGTCTGATTCAAAAATCAGATATTCGATCTTTTACATTTGTCGGGTTGCCTATTTATAGAGTTTTATGGAACAGAATCCGGGGTAGAAGACGGTTTCTACAGTTGTCGTCCGGATCCAAGTTGGGGCTGGTGGGTCCCATTATCGTCTTCGTGGACCTCCCAGCAGGGTTGGCGGGCCGCGTTGCTGTCCTGTGGACCTCCAGGCAGGGTGTGGGTCCCGTTGCTGTCTCGTGGACCTCCAGGCAGGGCTGGTGGGTCCCGTTGCTGGGCGTGGACCTCCAGTCAGGGCTGGCGGGCCCCGTTGCTGTCTTGTGAACCTCTAGGCAGGGCTGGTGGGTCCCGTTGCTATCCCGTGAACCTCCAGGCAGGGCTGGTGGATCCTGTTGCTGGGCGTTGGCCAAAATTTGTACCCACTGATCTTACTTAGGTGCTCGTTGGAGATGCTCTTACGCGACTAACAACGGTTGAGGTAGATATGCAAACATTGGTTTCATAGAGTCAAATAAGAACTATGGAGGGCTTATCTACAAAATCGCTACTTGATACGCATGCATGAAATTAAACAACTATACAATGGACCGCATCTTCGCTTTTAAGAACCTTCTAATTTCCACAATACAAATCCTCACCTTTTCTTTTTCTTTTGGGTAAATTACACAGACCACCCCTGTAGTTTGACCGATTGCCACTTACACCCTCTCATGTTTAAACCCCTACAAATACCCCCCTATAGTTTGAAAAACACATCACTTGCACCCCTCAAGTGCGGGTCTATTTGTATGATCTTTCAAACTACAGGGGCATATGTAGGGTTTTAAACTTGAGGGGTTGTTACTGATAATCGATAAAACTACAGGGGTCTATGTGTGATTTATTATTATTATTTTTTTATAGACCGGTTAGGCGGTCAGAGGACACGGCGATGGAGCAAGGCCTCAAAGAGGTCCGGAGATCGAAACGGGAAGGTAGCATGGCATCAACGGCCACCCTTGAGCCACGAATTCGCATCGCAAGATCTCCGCACCCGCTCCGCCCGATATTTTCCGTGCCCCTCGCCTGCACGGCCGCAAAAGCCGCGCCCCACGTTGCAACTCCGCCTCGCTGTCGCCACGCTATCCTCGCCCCAGATTTTCCTCCTCGCCCCCAAAACGCCCCTCAAATGGCCCGTAATGACCCAGCCCAGCATGCGAGACTACTTTGCAGTCGTTCCCAAAATACTCCTCCGGATCCTCATAATGGCGCCCCATCTATATATCAATTGCCTTTGCTGTAAAAGACTCACACCGGAGAACCCGATTCCCAAATCCCCAAACGGCCCCACGTTCCCCTGTGGGCCCCACGGCTTGCAGTGTCCCGCCTCCCCCATTTTAAAACCACCCCCGTTTTCCCCCCCTGATTCCACCCCCGCCCCACTCTTTCCCGCCTCTTATCCCCCTTCCCCCCCACCTTAAAACCCCCACAAACCCCCACCCACCCACCCACTCATCCATGACCCAACTCCCTTTCTCTCTCTAGACCACGAACCCATCTCTCTCTCTCTCTCTCTCTCTCTCTCTCCGCCATGAACCGGAGGCTCCGGAGCCCGATCTGCGGCCCCTCACCGTCGAAGATCGACGAGCGGCTCCACCGGTTCCTGCGGCCGGGAGCCCTCGCCCGGCTGCGGGACTCCAAGATCAGCGCCAGATCGCCGAGATCCGGTCACAAGCCGGTCATCCCCGTTCCCCACCCCTCACCCCCCTCCTCCCCGGCTTCCCCGTCCCGGATTGACGGCTTCCCTTGCTTCGCCTCCCGGATGTACGGCCCCAGGCTCCTGCACCGGAAGAAGCTCGTCGCCTGCAAGTCCGTCTTCTTCATCCCCCCGAGCCCGGAGCCATCGGATCCCATCATGGATCTGTTCGCTGCCGATCTCGTTGTAGCTCATTGAGCGGGAACAAATTGGGGATTTTTTTTTTTGTGTAGAATTTTTTTCTTGGGTTGTCAGATGAGGCATAAATAGATCTGGAGGCTTTAGGGTTTCCTTGTCAGTTATAATCTCTGGGTTGATGGGATGAGGAAATCGTATGGAAGCAAGGTCAGGACTGTTGTCTAAAAAAAAAGGGATTTTTCACCCCAGATCAATACAAATGGTTTGGTGATTATCGATTACATGTGCTTTTCTAGTTATTGCTCTGGGATTTTGTGTTTCATGGGGATTGATCAGTTTCGATTTGATGGAATCCCCAATTTCCCATTTATCTCCTACACTTTTACCCTTTTGGGGGATTTTTTTTTTCTCTTGGTGGATGCTCATCAATTTAATTAAAGTTAGATGGTTGATTGCTGATCCTTGTACCTCTATTGATTGGGTTGAACCCAATAATCACTGTGTGCTTCATGTTATACATCTTCTCTTCTGGTTTGTATCACAAGTTATTCATTATATTTCTTGAATTTTTGCGAAATATCTCATTTTTCCAGGGTGCTGAGATCAAAACTGGATCACAGGAATCCACTGAAATCTTCGGCCCTGTAAGCTGTGCCGAAATCCCCACGATATTGTGTGAAATTTCACCGAAACATCTCGGTTTTTTGGGATTTTGATATGTAACCGAAACATGCGATTTGATTCCTTGCTAAGGGGATTTAATTTCACCTACTCAATTATTCATGTCTATGATTTTGGTCTAATTGGTTGTCACTTGTGTCAATGTTGTGAATGGGTGTGAATCTAATTGGGCTTGATTTTTTCCTTTAGAGGGTCATGATGCTTAACCACGGCCTGTCGATGAGTTCAATGTGATTAGTTCTGCCTCTTGTTTGTCTAAGTTCATTGACATCTGAACTGTATGCATTTAGTTCATTGACATCTGAAGTGTTAGGTTAATCTTGCATCTCATTCACTGGTTAATATGTGACATCTCATCAAGATGGGTGTGGGTGATCATGTCCTACTGAAGGACATCATCGGATTGGCACACCACGTTCCATCCATGCAGGGGTCTCATATCTTTAAAGAAGGGAATCGAGCGGCTGACTGGCTTTGCTAACCAAGGAATGAAGGCGGCATCACTGTCTCTCAACTCAAACTTTCCGAATGAATTAATGTCGTTATGTAAGACTGATATTTTTTTAGAAACATTGGTATCTAATGTAAGGGTTCTTGCCTACCAAAAAAAAGTATATATAAGACATTGTTAAGCAGTGATTGTTTGACATGGAAAGGCCTATGTTGCTGTTTGCTCTTACTGTAGGTTATGCCTGTTAAACATGTTTTCAATATGGCATTGCTTTGTTTCTCCTTTGAGGATTGGATGCTTTATTGAGTGATGAATGCTTTCTCATGTCCTTATTATGGATTAGTTTTGCAATGGATGATCATCTAATTTAGAGTTCCCCCAAAATGTTCTAAACATTCTGACCTAGTTGGTGTGAGCTTTGTTAAGTGATTTGATTGCTCTAAATTTTTGTTCATGCCAAATCAGCTGATTTTTTGGTGTTTCTATTGGTATTTGTTGGCTTGTTGAGTGGCTGATGCTTCTCATGTCCTCCCAATGCCTATACCCTTCAAACAATAAGATTTTCCTGAAGCATTTTAGCAAAAATTTCACTATATATGGAGGGTGCAAGGCATCAAATTATTGCTAATAGGAGAACTAGTGTTGGTTAATCTATCTTGCTTAGCTGGTTGTTCTATTGATCTCTCCATAGATAGCATTGGATTGATAGCCAATGTTGCGTAGACAAATATAAGATTGGGCTCGTAAGGTCTAAATCCAAGCCGGCTCCTTTATGAATCGCCAAGTAGGGAACTCTATTATACTATAAACTAATAAGAAACCTAGGCAATGCCCGGATGAACTTGATGCACACCACTTAACACAGACGACATGACATCACTGCCGTCCAAAGAAGTGCATGTGCAATCTAGAATGTGTGATTCACTTGTTAGAGAGAGAGAGAGAGAGAGAGAGAGAGAGAGAGAGAGAGAGAGAGAGAGAGAGAGAGAGAGAGAGCTAATGATTATCTTAATTAACATAAAATGACTATTAACTGCCATTGAATGGGTGTAGGTTTTTAATAGGATTTATGAGAGAGCCGTGTTTACACCCAGGAGAAGGATTTGGCTCTTCAAAAGATGTCCACGTGTTACTACGTGGGAGAGAGGGCTCCATTTTAGTCTTATACTATTAAATTAGATTGGAATTACTTTTGTTTTCAGTGCATAAATTGTGCTTTAGTTTTTTTTCTCTTATTGGCTGTCACTTGTTTACCGTTTTGGATGGGTGAGTTCGATTTAACTCTTGACTTTTTCGTAGAGCGATGCTTTGCTGAACCATGGTAGAGTCCATGATTACTTTGCTACGTACCTCGGATCATTGTGAATCCTACATTGGTTAAATTAAAACTACGTCCTGATTTACAAGAATTAAGTTAATGATGTTTTACCTTAATTCTTTGAAAAACCTTAATTATCTTTCTAAATTAGATCATCTGATTCCCTTGAAATAATAGAGAAAAGTTCCTAATGGGTTTTATTATCCTTCCATCTCATCAAAAGGTTGATGAATCAATATGACTACATCAACCACCAGTTGCTTGACATGGAAATGCCTCTGTTGCTATAGATTAAGGACTTGACATGTTCTTTCCATGATTGCAAATTAGGTCTTGTAAAGTTGAAGGGGTATGATTTAACTTGGTTGCAATTTAGGTCATGGGTCATCGATTTCTCGATCAAGTCTATGCATCCCATGCCCTTCATGTAGTTTGGTTTCACAATTGAGAAACAATTTCGGGAAAACTCTTCTGGCAATTGTCCTAAATACAGAGATTATGACTGTCCAAATATGCTAATAGGTAAATGTACTTCAGTTTTTGGATTGTTAATGATCTTCTGTTGGTGTAGATGCTACTTAGATATGTAAAGGCCATAGTCCTTATTAGATACCCTCACGCCTCAAAACCCGGGTTGTAAGGAGAGGTCCACAACGGGTATATTAAGCGGGTGATGGGTGCCTCCCTCACCGATGTGAAACTATCCGTTAACACTCCCCCTCACGCGGAGCATGCATGGCAAGGCACGATTAGTGGGGAACACCCGGAGTGGGAGCAGGAGATGAGCCAGCTTTGATACCATGTTACGAAGAGAGAAGGAGAGAGAATAGGTTTAAAAGGCTCGCCGCCGGGAGCCAGGGGTGAGGCAGGCCTGAAATGCCTCGGGGCTATATTCCTTTGGGGAATCTTCCAACTAAGCGTACGCCTAGCTGGTTGGGTGCTAGTCATATCGACCCAGCGCACCCTTACTTTCCGTTTTGCTGTGACTGCGAGCGTCTCCCTGTCTTTGATGGTCCAATGTGACTCTGGGTAACTGAAATCGACAACCCCTTTGTGACCATGCGATTCGAGCGCAAGCTTCCCCCTTCCTCTCCATTGTGATTATGACCATTCGGCTTTGACAGTCGTTTTGCGCCTGTCTGGTCGTGGGATGCTACCGACCAGCTAACAACCCCTTTGCAACCATCTAGCATCATGCGCGAAGCACTTGTCCATCCGGTATAGTACTTCTGCATTCGCACTCTGTGAGTAAGTCTTCTTTTTCTTCTTCTTCCTCGTCCTCTCCTGCTTCTTCATCTTCTTCCCAGCTACTAGATATATTAAATATGATCTTTTTTGTTGCTACCCATCAGGTGATAGGGGAGTTGGCAAAGCAATTGATGCTTGGGTGAGGACCAAGGAGGTTGTGGGTTCAATTAATTGATTATGGTGTTACCATTATAATGGAATTTTATAGTCTACTACTTCTCATGTCCTCCTCCTTCCGGCACCTTCTCCCTCTTCCCTCCTCTTCTTCCTCCTCCCTCTTCTCTTTCCTCCTCCTTCCTTCACCTTCCTCTTCTTCCCTCCTTCTTTCTTCTATATTCGGTCATTACAGATCGAGTCCCTAAATTGTGCACTTGACTATTCAATGCCGAGTGAATCTATAACTCATTCGGTCATCAAAAGGCCGAGTGCTCGATGGTGGCAGAATAGGCTATGGATGCACTCGGGTTCTAATGGCCGACTGCACAGTAAAGGGGGCCGGGCTGAAACGATCGAGTTTAGAAGGAAGAAGAAGAAGAAGGAGAAAACAAGAGAGTAGTAGTAGTATGAAGAGGGAGAGCACATTGGTGGGTTAGATAGAGCCGACAACAACCTATGGGTGGTGCGGCAAGCGATGATAGCGAGCGGTGGCTTACGCCACTAGGGCAGCACAATTGCAGGTGCTACCCTTAATAATATGCAGCTGCTTAATATGTGCACTGTAAATAGTTGGGCCCTTTGTGGTTCGCATCCAACGAACAACGTGGAATAGAGGCTTATCGAGGTCCATTGGGTCCGTCTATTTTGGTGTTACATGGGTTATGTTGACCCAACCCGATCCTACCCATCCAAACCCGTTGATTAAACGGGTTAAACGGGTCGGGTCAACCGATGGGTCGGGTCAATTGATTATGGTGCTACCATTATAATGGAATTTTACAGTCTACTACTTCTCATGTCCTCCTCCTTCCGGCACCTTCTCCCTCTTCCCTCCTCTTCTTCCTCCTCCCTCTTCTCTTTCCTCCTCCTTCCTTCACCTTCCTCTTCTTCCCTCCTTCTTTCTTCTATATTCGGTCATTACAGATCGAGTCCCTAAATTGTGCACTTGACTATTCAATGCCGAGTGAATCTATAGCTCATTCGGTCATCAAAGGCCGAGTGCTCGATGGTGGCAGAATAGGCTATGGATGCACTCGGGTTCTAATGGCCGACTGCACAGTAAAGGGGGCCGGGCTGAAACGATCGAGTTTAGAAGGAAGAAGAAGAAGAAGGAGAAAACAAGAGAGTAGTAGTAGTATGAAGAGGGAGAACACATTGGTGGGTTAGATAGAGCCGACAACAACCTATGGGTGGTGCGGCAAGCGATGATAGCGAGCGGTGGCTTACGCCACTAGGGCAGCACAATTGCAGGTGCTACCCTTAATAATATGCAGCTGCTTAATATGTGCACTGTAAATAGTTGGGCCCTTTGTGGTTCGCATCCAACGAACAACGTGGAATAGAGGCTTATCGAGGTCCATTGGGTCCGTCTATTTTGGTGTTACATGGGTTATGTTGACCCAACCCGATCCTACCCATCCAAACCCGTTGATTAAACGGGTTAAACGGGTCGGGTCAACCGATGGGTCGGGTCAATTGATTATGGTGTTACCATTATAATGGAATTTTACAGTCTACTACTTCTCATGTCCTCCTCATTCCGGCACCTTCTCCCTCTTCCCTCCTCTTCTTCCTCCTCCCTCTTCTCTTTCCTCCTCCTTCCTTCACCTTCCTCTTCTTCCCTCCTTCTTTCTTCTATATTCGGTCATTACAGATCGAGTCCCTAAATTGTGCACTTGACTATTCAATGCCGAGTGAATCTATAGCTCATTCGGTCATCAAAGGCCGAGTGCTCGATGGTGGCAGAATAGGCTATGGATGCACTCGGGTTCTAATGGCCGACTGCACAGTAAAGGGGGCCGGGCTGAAACGATCGAGTTTAGAAGGAAGAAGAAGAAGAAGGAGAAAACAAGAGAGTAGTAGTAGTATGAAGAGGGAGAACACATTGGTGGGTTAGATAGAGCCAACAACAACCTATGGGTGGTGCGGCAAGCGATGATAGCGAGCGGTGGCTTACGCCACTAGGGCAGCACAATTGCAGGTGCTACCCTTAATAATATGCAGCTGCTTAATATGTGCACTGTAAATAGTTGGGCCCTTTGTGGTTCGCATCCAACGAACAACGTGGAATAGAGGCTTACCGAGGTCCATTGGGTCCGTCTATTTTGGTGTTACATGGGTTATGTTGACCCAATCCGATCCTACCCATCCAAACCCGTTGATTAAACGGGTTAAACGGGTCGGGTCAACCGATCTATATCTCAACCCGACCCAACCCACATTCGATTCTCTCTGTTCGGTTTTAAAATTCAGAGATTTCTCCTCACTCTCTGCAAGCCCAAACACCGGGCCCGGCAGCTCGCTTCCCCGCCCCGCCCCGCCCCCGCGCGTCTCTCACCGCGCGAGAATGGCCGCCGAGGCGAAGACCAAATACGACCGCCAGCTCAGGTAACGCAATCCTCTGCTCTCTCAGCTTCCAAAAGTCCCCGGGGCGCCTTCATCGCTCCCCTCTCCCCACTTTGTGCCCTAGCCTCTGCTCCCAACCCCGCCGAGTCCGTGGGCTTGATGCCCACAACCTGTTTGCCTATTTTCCTGAACTAACTGCGTCCCTTGGCCCCCCCCCCCCCCCCTCATCACCCACCCGTCGATGAGTGATGACTCCATTAGCCGGCCATCGACGAATCCAATCAGACCACTGTCGACTACTAGAACAGCCCACTAGTCCCGGCGGAAGCCTCCATTATCCCACCAACGACTCTACCAATTCCATTGGTGCTTGTAACAACCGCCGCCTGTTAACGACTTTGCACCATGCCCGATCCCTTCGTGCCGACGCTGGTATCGCCGTATGTCTGCAGCTCTACGTGTCGCGGCTCATTCCCGACGCCTTCATGCCTACGCTAATCAAGCAATCATCACACCAAACTTTTTCTTTCTAGCATAGTTCATAGTCTAACAGTAAACTTCCACTGTAGAGATATGAATAAAGATTGGTAGAACTAACTTCTGGATCAGACGAGAAGATGACCGGAGCCAAACCTCTTCAAGAGTAAACCCTATTCTGGCCATCAACCATGCTTTGACGCTCTGGCTTGTTAGCTGTTCCGATCGTCGAGGCAACATCTGGCACATTGGGGCAATACTAGCAATGTGCTATATTTCTCTTTTGGTGAGGGGGAAATGCATTTTATGCATTTAAACAGCGTAAGTTGATTCTTGTGTTAATCGGAATAACTTCCTTATGAGGAAATTAATGAAGAAGAGGACTGTCAGTGTTTTAGCGCCTTAGTGGTCCAGGGAGAAAGCCCCTCACTGTAAGGCGGTTGATGAATTCTCCACACCTCAACTGGTAAAGTCTCTTGGTGGTTATACCAGAGACTTGGGATCGAATCCCACCTTCAGCAAATACAATCAAATACATAACTGTATAGGGATCCACACCTTAACCCTCCTCAGATGCGACACTGATGGTTTCTCAAAATGAAAAAAATAAAAGAGAATGAGTGGTTTGTGGCGACAAAAGTCTAGAATGTAATTTTTGATGGTGGGAGTTGTGAAAACATGACATCCAAAGAGGTGGATAGCAATGGAGTTGAGCTTTCCTCAAGAAAAACATCTAAATCCTAACAAGATCGCTTGGTTTAGGAAAGGCAATGAGATACTAATTCATCATGTTGTCTAGTTATGTTTAGCACGAGTTCTACTTTTAAAGATAAGGTTGATGCATGTAATATTCTACTAGGGAGACCATGGCTTGATAGAAACATGATATGCCACGCAAAGTTGAACGCTTACAAATTTTCACTTCAGTGAAAAGAAGCTGACGTTGCAACCTCTGGAGGTGATTTCTGTTTCATCTAAGGATAGTAGTAGCACCAACCTGTTGGTAGCTTCCTATTTTTGACAAAGAGAGCAAAAATTTGGAGCTATGTATGTTTTAGCCGCTACACATGTGGAACTAGAGTTGTTGGATGTGAGGAAGCCTCGACCACTTAAATGCAGATCTTGGTCGACTCCGAAATCTATCATTGATATATGAAGATTCCATGACCTAGCTTCTTTCTATATGCTTTTCATTAGAAGGTTCAAAACTATTATAAGTTCTATGCTAGCGTGCCTTGAAGGCTCCACTTTCCTTTGGACCCCTAAGGTAGAGAGTATTCAAGAAGATAACATCTATTATCATAGTAACCCCAATGCCAATACTTTGCATTGATCGATTTTGAGTGGCTTTTGAGATCAAATCAAATGCTTCATAGTTGAAAATTAGCAGAGTTCTCAGTTAATAGGGACAAAAATACCAAGACAAGGTACTCTGTTTAGGGTCTAGTATTTTATATGCTATGCAAGACCGTTTACCATAAGACGCATTTGTTTCATCTTGGAGCTTGTTATATTCGCTGATCATAAACTTGTCAAGCACAATACTGTCAATATGTATTATGTATCAGTACGATCTAGGAGCCCATTAACATAAGTGATTGTGCGGTCACACAGATTGATGTGCCATTTCTTTTTTGCTTTGAACTTGGGTAAAAATGCCAAAACAATTCTAAAACCTTTCTAAAAATCTAAAAATTCTCTAGTAGACTTATGCAGAAAGGTGAGAATTTTTTTTAATTATTTCATTGAAAATAATATGTATAATGCATACATAATGAAAAAAGTATAACCAACATATAAAAGTTTTGAGCTTTATTAGAAATTTAAAATTAAAGCCAAAAAATAAACTTCATTATAACACAAGAATAAAAAAAAAGTTTAGCAAAAAGTACAAATATAGGTCTCTAAGAGTTTTTATTTTCTATTGAGGGACATCTCCACCACTCTCATCGTTAGAATCGTTGGCTAGATTGTCACTGCGAATCACCCTCTTCTACAATTCATTGCTCTCTTCATCGATCTACTCACCTCATCCACGTCTGCGGGGGTTGGTGGAGTTTCTTATTTTATCTTTGTGATACAAAGATCCCATTAGTGCTCTATTTCTTCAAGTCTTGTTTGACTATTCGAATTTGATTTACTACCGCTGCCACTGCTACTACTCCTTGAACACTATCTTTGACTCATGCTTGACGCTACTTTTACATCGTTAGCTGTCACCTTCACTTGTGCCCATGCCTATCTATTGTCTTCAAAGAGCAACTCGTCTCTAGAAACTATTCACGGGTGATCTTATTTTGCCTTGTTGAGTTGGTTGAGATCGTAGATCTTGGATTTCCCTCTCTTCATTAATTGTTCGCGCAACTTCTGGTAAGACTGCATGAATTCTTATGCTCCATCCAATTCCGCTTCTGTATAAGAAGTTGTAGGGTAAATATTTTAAAAGTAAATTTCATCATTATATTCTCAAATTAAAATTTCTAGATGTATGAGTTAAGGGATGTGCATGGTTTTAATATCTTCGGTAAACGGTGATAAATCACTTATTTTCCCTCGTTGCTGGTTACTAACAGTCTGACACTATAACAACAAGTATTCCCCTTTTTACAATGATTTATCGATAATTTATCGTCATATCCAATAAAATGGCTAGACCGAAGCAACGGTTAGTTGACAATGGGGATAAGTCACCGTGCGTCCAATTTTTCCCATTTTCACCGAAATCACTTGGAGAGCCCATTTTGAGTAATTTTGAAGGTTACTTCCCCATTTTTTGAATTTGAGTGTCTAAACCAAATCTAAGCTATCTGTGTGTGCTTGCTTGATTTGGGACTATTTTTTGTGGGTTTGTCGCATGAGGAATTTGCAGCAATATTGACTCTAATATGAGTGGATGCAAAGTGGGAGCTTCAAGTTGGCACAACAATATTTTTTGATGTGGTGTGATTTTCAGAGTGTTTGTTATGCTATGTCATCTAGTGTGGGATGCTTATTATTTTAAGTGTTATTGAGTTATGATATTGATATGCCATATGAGACATATGAGTTATGAGGTTGGGTGATAAATTATGTCATTTGTGAGATGTTTATGATATTTTCAAAGTACTTATCTGTTTGTTTTTGTTAATTCATATTTACGTTAAGTTTTTTTAGAAACTCATAGATTGTGTTAGGAAGTGTCTATAGTTAGCAAAAAGTTTTTAACAGTTCACAGACTCATCTCTAGAGTCACAATTGAGTGTCACCTTGAATTAATGATTATTTTTGTATATTTTTAGCCATTATTGTGTTTCTATATATATTAAAGGGATAAATAAAAATATCTCCTTAAAATCCTTTATTTTGCCCATTTTCCCTCCTCTTTCCTTTCTTTTCCCCAATATGTAGTGACAACAACAATAAATAGGTGAAAAATTCTCTATTCCCCTCCCCCCCCGGCCACTTGACTTAGCTGACTATACCGACAACGATACTTAAAAACAATGGATGTCATTTTGTACCATATGGGTCCAACAAATTTTTTTGTACTATATTGAACGTACTCCAGTTATATTCACATCTTGAAGCAAGGCAAGTAAGACTAAGGATTGTCAGGGGCAACCTATTCAAGCTTGCATCGTTCGTTACGGGGTACATACTGTATGCAACCCACCATCAGCTATTATTAAGCAGTGTTCAAAAACCCGAAACTCGGACTCGACTCGAAAGTCCACCGAATCGAGTAACCCGGAGACTCGACTCGACCGACTTGGATATATATATATATATATATATATATATATATATATATATATATATATATATATATATATATATATATATATATATATATATATATATATATATATATATATATATATATATATATATATATATGGGGAGGGATACTCTTACTAATGGAATCTTACTAATGAAGTTACAAACCGCCTTTTATATACCCTAGAGGTTTCAGAATTTGATGAAACTTGGTGGTGATGCTATCTATGGCAACTTGATCATCCTCACAAAAAATCATCAAATTCTATAACCTCTAGGGGCATCAAATACGTTATTCAAATTAACGGTTAAAATGAACGGTCGATAAAGCTTCTAACATTTGATCCCCCTAGAGGTTATAAAATTTGTTGATTTTTGGTGAGGATGATCAACTTGACATAGATAGCATCCCCACCAAGTTTCATCAAATTCTAAAACCTCTAGGGTAGGTAAAAGGCGGTTTGTAACTTCATTAGTAACCATTCTATTAGTAAGAGTATCCCTGCCCTATATATATATATATATATATATATATATATATATATATATATATATATATATATATATATATATATATATATATATATATATATATATATATATATATATATAGAATACGGGGTATGAGCTGACATCCTAATTTGAAATTAGGCTTTCAGCTGCAAGCCCTTCGATTAAACCCATCTAACCGTCCAATTATTAAAAAAAAAAATCAGTTGTAACCCACACATCTCTCTCTCTCTCTCTCTCTCTCTCTCTCTCTCTCTCTCGTCAGCTCCCCTCCCGACCACCCTCCACCTCTCCCCCTCCCCGACCAGCCTCCACTCCCGCAGCCCCCTTCTCCTCCCCCTCCGGCACCGATCCTGCCTCGTGCTCATCCCCGACCTTTACCCACCGCCAGCCCCTTCCTCTCCCCCTTCGGCGCCGATATAGCCCCGACCTCCAGTCCGGGTCGCTTCCCTTCCCCCTCTGATCTCCTCCTTCCTCGCCGGCAGCCACCTTCGACGGAGATAAGCGCGAGGCAGGATCGGCGCCGGAGGGGGAGGAGAAGGCGGCTACCGGAGTGGAAGGGGGCTGCTGGTGGTCGTTGCAGCAGCAAACCAGAGAAAGAGAGATGAGGGCGCCGGAAGGGGAGCGGGCCGAAAATGGGGTGCCGGAGGACCTCGCCGGTGGTCGCGAGATCAGGGCGTCGGAGGCCTGACGTCGCCCTCCGATCGGGGTTTGTCGGCGCCGGGAGTGGAGGCCTAGCTTTGCAATGGGGGCGATAGGGGGGCTGGAGGTTGGGGAGAGATCAGGGTGTCGGAGGCCTGGCTTTGCAATGGGGGCGATGGGGAGTTGGAGGTCGGGGAGAGGAGGTTGAAGGTCGGGGGTCTGCCGGCGCCGGGGGTGGAGTGGAGGCTGGTCGGGGAGGGGGAGAAGTGGAGGGGGGTTGGGAGGGGGGCTGCCGAGAGAGAGAGAGAGATGTGTGGTGGTTTTTTTTTTTTTTAATAATTGGACGGTTAGATGGGTTTAATCGGAGGACTTGCAGCTGACAGCCTAATTTCAAATTAGGCTGTCAACTCATACCCCGTATTCTCTCTCTCTCTCTATATATATATATATATTTATATATATGATTCATTCATCCACCTACCATGTAATAAATGTGTAATTGTACCATAAAATAAGCATTAACATACTTATAAAAGATTCATTTACCCATCTTTTCTCTAATCAATAGCATGAAAGAGGAAAGTAAACAACACTTCAGACTATAGAGGAAACATAACAAACAACATCAGATCGAGCATATGAAAAAGTAGGAATGTCTTCCTCTATACAGAGGAATCAGACATATAAAAAGCATCACAACAACAATTCAGATCTTAAAAAAAAAATCCAAAGAGAGAGAAGGTTGAATCGAGCATAAAAATATACCCAAAGAGAGAGGTAGAGAGAGGGGGAAAGAGAGAATAAGAAATACCCAAAAAGAGAGGCAGATCAGACCTCCTTCCACCACTTCTCTTCCTCCTTCACAAAAGAGTGGCGCGGGTGAGCAGGGCGGACATGGCCGATGTGAGCAGGGTGGCAATCTGGTGTCGGAGACTCCGGAGAGGGACGAATCGAGCAGGAGGCTAGGGTTGTTGTGAGAGGAGGCACCAGAGGCTAGGGTTTGTCGAGAGAGGAAGCATCATAGGCTAGTGTTTGTCGGGAGAGGCATCAATGCTTTTTTTTTTTCTTCTCCCTCTTCGATTGTCGAATTGCTGCAGCCTATGAGGTTTAAAGGTCGTGACTCAGTAGCACTTTAAAGGTCGCGACTCAGCAGCACTGCGACTCGGGGTATATCTTTGGCAATCGACTCGGGGTTTAAAGATTAAAGGTCGCGACGCAGACAACAGTGTGCCTCGGGAGAGTCTACCGAGTTGCGTAACTCGCCTTGGCTCGCTCTAGTCTTGCGCCAGACTCGCCAAAATCTAAGCCCGAGTTAGTGGCGAGTTGACCCTAATTCCACCCGATCCGAGTCAACTCGGGCGAGTTTCGGTCAACTCACCGAGTTTTGATACCATGTTATTAAGAATTAAGAATTTTTTGAAAATATTGAAGGTTTACTATAATTAAATATATATCAAACATCTAATGAACGACAAAGTAAATTATTCTTGAGGTTTTATATCCCTATGTTGAATGACAATATCTTTGGAGAATAATGTTCTTTGAGTGTTGTTGTGTCGACCCGCTTGAGTTCGTCCCTATCTAAACCATCTTCTCCAAAATGTTGAGAAAGGCCACTGCTTGTTCAACATTCACTTGTTCTTGACTTCTTGGTTGGCTTTGATGTTATGAATCGGTTAAGTATAAAAGCCGTGACATATACAGGGTTGGGCATTTTGTTTTCGTCTTTTTTAAGTGATTTCTAAGAGTGGTTTTTGAATTTGTTTTTTTATAATTACATACTTGATGACGTCCTTTTTGATAAGGAGGCTTAGCCTTATGTCATTTTGGGAGGATTTTATGGAATAACTTAGGGCTAAATTCCATTATTTTCATTGCATATAGTTACAGAACCAATTTTCAAATGGAAATATCAAATCATAATTTCAGAAATGTGCTGAATACTTCATGTGGCACATGACTCGACTAGTGGAACTTGATTCCATCGCAATCAAACTTGCATCCAAT
The DNA here is from genome assembly GCA_947650365.1 of Chamaelirium japonicum. Classification (NCBI taxonomy): domain Eukaryota; kingdom Viridiplantae; phylum Streptophyta; class Magnoliopsida; order Liliales; family Melanthiaceae; genus Chamaelirium; species Chamaelirium japonicum. Next base: position 82,439,334 of record OX393550.1, on the reverse strand, counting down.
AGCTACATGAATATGCTAACCAAAATTTGATTGCTTGAAATTGTTTTTGTAAATTCTCTTTCGCATCTAATGTAGGATTGTCTAGAATTTCAGGACAGCACCTCAAAAAATTGCGCACCCACAACGATCGAAGATCTGATGATTTCAGTGGATTCTACTTTCGATTTACTTCAAGTTTGATGTTTATTTATTTTCGATCCGACTTGTGGATCAAGAGATATTTAAACTTTTATTTCATGTTTGGTAGGTACGAACCATGTTTGCACCATACTCGAACCCAAATGGTTTACGCCGCAATTTAAGTTGATCCAATAATAGCCATTGGATCTAACTTAAGTTCCCCTCCGAAACACATTAGATGAAGCAAAGTAAGCGGAGAGAGAAGGAAAGGAAAAAAAAAAAGAAAAGACAAAACGGGGAAGACTTATGGTTGCCAAGAGGAGACCGCACGGACGTCCTTTTCGTGATCCATGTCTCTCCACCCCGTGATCAGGCCTCCCTCGCCTCTCTTTCACGTGCATCCCTCTCTCTCTCTCTCTCTCTCTCTCTTTCCCCCTCTCCCCCTCTATACCATATTTTCTCTCTTTTCCTTTCTTTTATGTGTTGGTTGATGATCCTATGCCTTTATTCCTATCAGCCGACGGCCGAAATCAAAACCCTAATTCCCTCTTTCTTATAAAACCTAAAAATTTCAGCGAAGAGGCAATTTTTTGATTATTTAATGAAAACGTCGAAGTAGACCCTTATACGTTGATAACATCTACAATGGGGTGCGAATCACCTTTGGGTGCGTTCGACCATTGTGAAGGTCGGCGTTGGGGTGTCTCCGCTCGCGATGAGGAAATCCGAGCATCCTCTCGAGTGAGCATCAAGGGCCACTCGTGTTGGATCAAGTAAAAGGCGTCCAGTCAGGAGGTTTGCGAAGAATTGAGTGGGCGGAAATTAGTGTGGTGTGGAGGCAAACTCCTAATAGGGCCTGTGGGACCTGATCTTCATTCTTGTACTGGATCTTTGAAGCTTAGTGGATTGCTCTCACTAATAGGGATGGCAACGGTGTCGTTTAAAGCCGAGAACCGCGGAACACCGCACCGCATGGTGCGGTTTTGGTTTGTCAAAATATAAAACCGTCGCGGTGCAGTGTGGTTTCGGTTTGCGGTTTCGGTATTGCGGTGCGGTTTCGGTTTTGCCCAAAACCGTACCGTTTAGACCATAATGTTAAACCGCGGTGCACCGCACCGCATGGTGCGGTTTTGGTTTTACATACGGTACACCGTCACGGTGCGGTGCGGTTTCGGTGTGACGGTTCGGTGTTGCGGAGCGGTTTCGGTTTTGCCCAAAATCGCACCGAAACCGCACCGTTGCCATTCCTACTCACCAACCAGCGCAGCCTGCGATGTTTTTCTTGTGAAGGGTTTCCCTTATAAATAATATTTGTCTGTGATGTAGTATAACTTTCTCATGGTATGCTTATGCCCTGCACCACACAAAAACTACACTATGAACTATATGCTTGGAGAGGGGAAAGAGAATCAACTAACATCTAATCATCATGCATGTAATATATCAATTACTAGGGTGAGGAGAGAACATATACAAAGATAAATTTTAATCCATTGAGAGTCTAGATGGTGCTAGCTGTCCAGGGCAATCGTTGGAGGTAGTGATTGGTTAGGTCGCCGTCGCACTCCAGTTTAGCCTCCTTACTCCCTAAGGGAGTTGTTTTTCTGCTCCTTCCTCAAGAACAAAATACATAATTTCAAGAAATGAGTTTCTCCAACTCAAAAGCCCTCTTCCCTCCCAACTTTAGATTACTTAGGAGATGCTTAGATACTTACACTGCATTGATATGATATCTTGTACCTATAGTTACTAAGTCGGAAAACGAAAAAAAAACTGCAAGAAAAAAAATCGGAAAGAAACAACGAAAACGGTGAAAACGAGAAAACATCGGGGAAATAGCAAAAAAAACCTTAAAATTATACCAAGTATATGTCATTTTTCAACATTAACTAATAAAAAAATATAGCACTACCCAATGGTCAGTGCTTCACCGAGCTGGCCAATGTATGCCATGTCCACAGTATGTTCCTCGCAGACCCTCTCTCTCGTAGTGATCTTCTTTCTATCCTCTCTGTTTTTTGCGGAAACCAATCGCAGCGATGCAAAGGAGGGATAGAACCCTAGCCTCGTGTCTTCTGAGCTCAGATCGGGAGTCTCCCGACCCTTTATCCCGTGTCTGCTGAGCCGACGGGTTATAAAAAAACCCGAACCCGAACCCAAGTGAAAATCCAAATTAACCGTATAAAACGTGTACTTCGCGTATTATGGATTTTAAACGCGTATAAAACGCATATTGACATTTTTTTTCAAAAATATGAGTTTTATTCACGTATGCTACGAGTTTGGAGTGATACGTGTTTTATATGCATTTTTTTTTCAAAAAAACATCCGATTTGGTAACTATGCTTGTACCCAGTGAAACCCTCAAAAGTTTATTGGACTACACACCTTTGGCAAGCATGATCCTACTTCCAAAAGAAAGCATCCTACTTCTCCAACCCATGTTATTTTGGTTTTGCTAAAGTCAAAGGGAGATTCAGACATAAAAGGTTTTTTTCCCTCCTACATCATACTAACTCTGTCCCCAACCCTAACATGTCAATAATGCATATAGAATTTAATCAAACCACCTATATTAAGGTTAACCCAAACACTCACTCAATGCAGAAAATGAGAAGGCAAGAGCTCATCATTTTATTGAGCTCTATATTCAAGATGCTTTATTTGATTTGTCATGCCCATCAAAAAACCCAAAGTAGACAATCCACTTCATCCATTGCAAAAAAGTCTTCCTTAACTGTAGTATGATGTGAATGCGAGATTGTGTATCTTGCCTCAAGCTTTTCTACAACAACAAAAAAATATAATCTAAGGCGGCATGTTCACCGATGCGAAAAATGATGTCATTATTTGTTCAGAAAAAAATGGACTACAAAATAAGGGTTCATGCATTTTTTGATTTGAGTTTGCCATGCAATTTTAACTATTTTTTTGTCTTAAGCACGGGTACGGGTACACCGATACAACAAAAACCTTAAAAGTAGGGTACGAGTATGGCAGGTACCTATATATTTTTTTAAAAATAATTTTAGTATAATATCAATGATTTTTTTTATAATTTTGTATAAAAAGTAACAAAAAATTTAAAATTATTTGTATCTTATGTTTATTTATTTGTTTCTATTTTTTGGAATTTTTTTCTATATATATATATTTTAATTTTTTTTCTAATTGTTTGTACCCGTACCGGTACCGATGCCGTACCCAAATCTGGGTACCTGTACCGGATTCAAAACGCCGTACCGGGTACGGGATTTGCTGTACCCGTACTTGGTGTGTAGCTGGTACTTGTACGACAACCCTAACGAAGTACCCGTGCTTCACTGATACATCTGCATTGTGCTTTGTTCCTTATTTTACACTTGTTCAGTGGAAGTTTAGGTGAAAGCCCCTATATTTTGTTGCTGATGATCATATGTTCTTATTGCATTTTGCAGAATTTGGGGAGAACAAGGACAAGCGGCACTCGGGACAGCTAGCATATGCTTGCTTAATTGTGGCCCTACTGGATCTGAGGCTTTGAAAAATCTTGTCCTGGGTGGCATTGGGAGTATCACGGTCGTTGATGGGTCTAAAGTTGAAACATTCGATCTTGGAAACAACTTTATGTGTATATTTTCTCCTGCATTAAATTATTTTTTTGTTTGTACTTTGTTTCCTATACCAATGCTTCTTCAAAATTGTCAGTGGATGAAAAGAGCCTGGGACAATCAAAGGCAAAATGCGTATGTTCTTTTCTACAAGAGCTAAACGATGCTGTTAAAGCCAAGTTTGTTGAGGAGTCTCCTGAAACCTTAATAGAAACAAATCCTTCCTTCTTTGCACAATTTGCTCTAGTAATTGCAACCCAGGTATTCTACTATAGTTATTCCTGGTATCACTCTTTTATATTCTGATTGAGTATAAGGATTTGTAAGCTTGAAAATTGACTTGCATTAAGCGACATCTGTAGACTTTCAGTCAAGTGGATTTGGGAACTCACTTTAAGTCTAAGTTACAAAAGTTTGGTAAAGTTTGATTTTTTGAAACATATTGATGCACATGTTGTCTTTACTTTTCCGTGCATGGTTAGTGGAACTTTTATGGTGAACTCCATTCCTGTTTATTTTTTGTCAAAAAATAAAGGAAAATGTTGGTGTTTAGACCTGTGAGGACATCAAATATAGAACTCCGGTGATCTTTGTAGTCTTGATGAAAAAGAGGATCCACTCTAATTGAAGAAGTGTTAAGTAGAATTGTTTTAAGAGAGGAATTTTCAGAATGGATATGATAAGGGGAAGTATGTTGGAATAACTATCTAGTTCAAGGGAGATGAGCATAAATCTCTCATAAAACCTTAGTCATTGATGTATGATGTGTCATTAGTGATAAAGAGATGGTTGACAAGGAACTGTGTTGGTAAGAAATTAATTTTTGGAACAGCATATCGAGTAAGACAAGGATGAAAAGGTTTACTGGTTAAAGCTTGTGGACAATGGTTGAAAAGGGAAACTGGAAATGTGGGTAATCAATATCCTCCATTAACTATGGAGAAGACAAGGGTGAAGCTTGCATTTTTTACTGACTAGAAGATACTTTTACTGAGTCTATGATGGTTGGGGACGGAGGATTAAATAATGACAAACAACAAAAGAAAGCCCGTTAATGATACGATAGCAATTGGGAAGGGTGTCCATATCCATTAGCCAGCATAATGTTTATGATATACACCCCTTTTCCCCATGCACGCGTGCGCACCCGCTCACCCACACAAACAAATAAGCATTTTTGCAAGAAAGCCCTAATTTCTAAAAGTTAATAATTACTCCCTAATTTTCCAAAATTTGGAAAACAAAAATTAAACTAAAATTTATGCTAATGTGGACGTTAGACTTCAGATTTCCTTATTGGTCTGTACATTCTCTTTTTGGGATTCGTATCTTTGTTGTGGGGTTATTGTCTCCATCAGTATACCGACCCATGATAACTTTGAGGCTTTTGATGTGAATGGGTAGATGAAAGGGAAGCTTGAAACTCTGTAGGATAATAGTGATTGGATAACTATCCAGAGAGTAGCAATCATGCTTGGGGTAACCACTAGGTGGAGCAGGCGCAATAGAGATGACGCCAGGGTCCGTCCGATCCTGAACATGTTCGACAAAACGCATTTGGATTTTGGTCGATCCAATCCCGCATTATGCATCCGAATTGGGTCTAATTCGGAATTGGTTCTTATCATCATCCTATTAGTTTAAATGGTATATAGCTATTAATTATTCAATTCACATATCACAAGATTTGGATATGAAATGTCTGAATAGGGTCAAATCAAGCAAATCATACCCTAATTCCTGGTTTCTTTGTCTTTCTTTTTTGATATTTTGGCTGATATAGGCGCATCGGCCGAAACCGAACATGCAACAATTTGTTTTTACCCGATCCAAATCCGAATCCAAACTCGAATTCTCAAACATTGAAGAAGATGCATGAGGAAGAGTAGGAGCAATTAGATGATGACACATATAAACTGAACCATTAGTGGACATATGGGACTATGCGAAGACTCCATTCTCCAATGGAGATGATAACTCAGGTGATGACTGAGTATGAGATGATATCGACACAAATTGATTTCACAATCAGTTTGAGATGACTGATACTAAGAGAAAAATAGGGGTGTATCTATAAGGAGGTATATGTCGAGATGTGCACCTGATGAGGAGGGTTATAACATCAATAATGGTTATGTCAAAGACTATACCCTAGAAAGGTGTAACGAACATATCAAAAGGCAATTTCTTATGTTGTCCTAGGGGAAGCAAAACAAAGCAAATCCATTCGAAGGTCCAAAGGTGATCATAAGCATGAACAATCGAATACAATAGCTTATTTGTTGATCCAAATAGAAAATAAGAATAAAATTATTGAGAAAGGCAAAAATCATCACATCCTTAGCCTATTCCTCAACATAAGTCAACGTGGGAAGAATATGAACGGTCTCAAGAAAGTGGTAATGCTTCTTTTCTGCATTTGAGGATGTAACTGTTAAGGAATGTTACTCTGCTAGCTGACGTTGCTATGTAATCAAAAGATAACAACTCCTAGGTCCCAGGTTCGGTCAGACTGAACTACTTTTACCAAATTGGGCTGGAGCCAAGGTAGTGATCCTAATAGATGGGAGCAATAGTGGATCTTTGATGCATTAAATAGACCCAAGTAAAGAGGGAGCGATCATCAACGGAACTCACACAATAATGATTACCACCCAAATTGTAAACGAAGGGCAGAATAAACTCACAATTTGGAAGGATAGGGGCCAACTGCTCGCCAAAACTACAACAGATAAAGGTGGGCATGAAAAAGAAGGAAACATTCCCTAAGATACCATAATGCCAAAGATGTTTTAAGATGGGGCTATGGCAAAGATGACAATCTATATAACATGTTAAGGCAGTTCGGGTTATTTACAACCTTGCCATCCTTAAGATCGCGTAGAGACAAGTTAGCCGTCCGATCTAATTAAATGGATAAAAAAACAATCTTCATAACAGATCCCACGATAGCCATTCGATCTAATCGCACGGATAAAAAAAACCATCTTCATAACAGATCCCACGGATTTAGCCTTCGCACACGATCTCTTCTACCGCTTGCCCACTTCCTTTTCTTCTTGATCTCCCCCCCCTCTCTCTCTGCCCCATGATCTCTCTCTTCCCCACGATTTCTCTCTCTCTTCCCCACGATCTCTCTCTCTCTCTCTCTCTCTCTCTCTCTCTCTCCTCCTCTCTTCCCCACGACCTCTTTCTCTTCCCCATGATTTCTCCTCTCTCCGTCTCTCTCTCTCCCTCCATGTCTCTCTCTCTCTCTCTCTCTCTCTCTCTCTCGAGAGAGGGGGGGGGGGTGTTTGCACCGAAGATGCCCGCTTCGTGCCAATCGGCACGGGTATAAATTAGTATTAAACGTTGTAGGATGTTAACATCCCAAAGGGTGACAGAAGAGAATCTATTTATAGTTACGTGAATATGTCAAGCTAATACAACCCTCTACCTCCACTCAATCACAACCCTCCGTATCCTAGCGAGGGTGTGGTCCTTCATGAACTCTGAAGAGGAGAATGGATGCTATATCTAAGGTTGGCCAACCGATGAACATAAACCAATATGAGTTGGAAGACACATTTAGGAAATCTGGAGAGGTCAGTCAATGACTTGGATCAAAGGATGATCTTGATACTGTGGGTGATATATGTTTCAGACCCAGACATGGTTGTTTTGGATGATCTTGATTGTATCTCCTTGTCTTTTTTTGTTGTTTGTTTATTCCGGATATTATTATTGAAAGCCTGCAGAGTTAAGTTAGTCAATTAGCTAATGTGAAGTTATACCTGTGGCATGCAGCTAGCTGAAAATTCATTAATAAAGCTGGATAAAATTTGTTGGAAAGCTAATGTTATATTGGTGGTTGCACGCTCATATGGCCTCACTGGTCTGGTTCGAATCAGTGTGAAGGTAATTTGATGGATATATACTTGGTATCTTTTACCTATGAAATATTCGTGAAGATAATGTTTTCCAGATAAGTTTTACCCAAGCAAACTGATTGTATTACATTCATTCCTTCTCTATTGGCAGGAGCATAGTGTTATTGAGTCAAAGCCAGACCATTTTCTAGATGATCTAAGGCTTCATAATCCATGGCCTGAGCTTAAACAGTAAGGAATTGTATTCCGTCTTAATTGAATCTGTGTAGACTAACAGTGAGAGATGCTATACTAATTCAATCTAGTTAGTAGTTAGTACAACCATTCCTCGTAATGCTTACTAATTATACAGCTTTCCACACAGGTTTGTGAAGAACATTGACCTAAATGTTGCAGATCCTGTTGTACATAAGCATACACCATACATAGTCATTCTTATTAAGCTTGCGGAAAAATGGTCTGATACACATGGTGGATGCTTACCATCAACTAGACAAGAGAAAAAGGATTTCAAGGTAAGGCATGAGGTTTTTTAATAGTGTTCTTTTACACTTGGAATTTCGTTCAGTTATTTCATTGGAATGTAACTGATGAATCCTTTATTTTCAATAGGATCAAATAAAAGCGCGTATGCTTAATTTAGACGAAGAAAACTATAAAGAAGCTATTGAAGCATCATTTAAAGTCTCTGCTCCTGGGGGTATCAGTAAGTTGATGTTTTTGTCTGAAAATTGATAACTATTTGTTAAACTGATATTTAATGATGCTCAATTAACTAGGTAATATGAACTGAATTTCTTATCATGACAAGTATCGTACAATGAAATAAAAGCAAATCACTGGTTTTGCAGTATATCTATTCAGGTTTTGCCTCTACAAGAGGGTAATGACTAACCTAAAACATTTAAACTTGCAGCTGCTCGTATACAGTAACTGTTTCAATTTTTACAACTAGGGCATTGCATATACATGATTACAAACCAAAGTGTCCATCTGGGTGTACCTTGAGCCACAAACTCGAGTGCGTGGCTTGTTGCTGGGTCGAAGCCGGTTCGATACAGGTCGAGCGCGGGTAGTCAGATCCAACTCGGTTCGGTCAAATTGGTATGGTTTGGTCCGAAGTCTGGATTGATTCAACCGGTAGAGTCCGATTTAGCGCCAGCAGTGTTATTAAAGGCGCGCTTAGGCTCAGGCTCAACTAGGCTCATCCCCTGCGCCTCAAAAACACAAGGGCAGGCTCTATTAGAAAGGCGCGCGCTTAGGTCTAAGGCACGCGCCTAGGCACCATGCACAAAAAAGGCATGCCTAGTTGAACCATGTGCAATTATGTGCTTACAATTGATATTTTTGGAAATATGATTAAGTTATTAAGTAGATTTTATTCATGATTACAGTAGTCTAAATATTGGTACATTGATTGAATATTATTTACATTCAAAATTATTTGTTATAGTTCTTAGGTAGGACCATATGAGCAATTGTGGGTTGGATTTGATGACTTTGATATTATTTCAACTATTATAAGATTCAATGAGTTTTTTTTTCTTTCTCGATTTGCACATTTCATACTGATTTAGAAGTATGTGCATAAACACACGGATGAAATAACACATTCAATCATTCACTATTTATTTTTTGTTTCCTATAATATCATATTTGATATGTTATAACTGGTTATTGAATTTGAGCTATACATATTTGAAGATTTAATATATTTTAAATAGCTTATTTAGAGCCGTAATTCAAACCTACAAGGCTACACAATTTGTGTTGCAACAACGATTTATCCAATTTATCTTTTGTCTTAAGATTCATTTTCTTAATCTATTTATGCATGTTTTGAATATATATATATATATATATATATATATATATATATATATATATATATATATATATATATATATATATATATATATATATATATATATATATATATATATATATATGCGTCTTACTTCAATCAGGCGCGCGCCTTGAGTTGCGCCTTGCGCCTAGGCTCTAGGAGACGTTTGCGCCTCATGTGTGCCTTGAGCCTTTCAGAACACTGAGCGCAAATTCTTTCCAGTCAACTCAATAAGAACCAATTCGGGTGCGCTGCATGGAGTCGGAGCCAAGCTGTCCTCGGGTACTAGCGATGTGGCTAAGTTGATCATAAACAGAGTGAACCAAAGGCTCTTATGTGCCACTAGTTGAGCCAGGGATCAAGCCAGTCTGTGATCCAAATATCTCAAAAATCATCTAAAAACGTTCCCATAGGTTTGGTTATATACAGAGCCCCCCCCCCAATGAGAGGTTGTCAACGGAGCCAAATTGCTCATGGAAGTTGATATTAGCTTATTCTGGAGCGCATGTGATTAAACATGTTAGACATATGCTCGTGAGTACTGAGCCAATAAGCTCGCTTGAGAGATCACCAAATGAGCTGATCACGTGCCAGAACTTGGATTGATGCGATGCCGAATGGCTCACGAGTCTTGAACTGGAAGGCATACTAATGCAGGATGAAATAGGGGATCCTGCGGAATTAATGAAAAGATACTTGAATCATGGCAAATAGCTGAATAAAAATGGAATAGTATAATCTCGATTATTTCTCGAACGAGTGAACGATCCACGAGCAATAATTTCCTAGAAAGAAGGTTTTGAATCAACAATAAAGACTTATCAGGGTGCCCTCAAAAAAGCAGTAGCATGTAGTAGGCTGCCCTTAGTAGTCTGAGCAGTCAGGGTGTCTTTGGATTTTGGAAGACAACAACAATTACAATAAATTTGGACACCTAGTAGCCTAGGGTGCCCTCAACAATAGCTAATGGAGGGAGTGATCTTGTTCTGCTACCTTCGGGCAAGGCCCCCATTAGCTGTAAATGGATTTGCAAAAGCAAGACTCTATTGGATGGTTCCATTGAACAATATTAGCTACTTGTAGGCTCAGGCACAATATTCGGTATGATGAGATATTTTTCCCCTGTTGCCAAGATGACTTAAGTCTGTGGTCTCATTGTTGTGGATGATGTTCATGATTGGCTGCTCTATTAGATGGATGTGAAGAGTGTCTTTCTTTACGGTGGCTTATTAGAGGAGGTTTATATGCACCCTCCCCTGGTTGTTCTTCTCATCCACAACATGTCTGTCAGGTTCTAACCGTTCTTCATGTAATATATGGTCTCAAACATACTTCTTGTATCTAATTTGGCCATTTTATTGGGCCATTACTACTGCTGGCTTTGTCTAATGCTCCCTCGTGGTTGTCCCATTCTTTTCTATGTTGATGACATGATTATTGGTGATGCTACTCTCACCATGGACTCTTTGAAGCAGCATCTGCAACAACAATTTGAGATGATGTTGGTCCCTTGCTCTATTTCTTAGGCTTTGAGATAGCCTTCTCTTTTCATTGCTACTTGATCTCGAGCAAATGTATACTGTCAAGTTGCTCAACCCTGTCTTTCTCATCGACTCTAGGACTACGGATAATCCAATGAAGCTCTAACTAGTTTCATCCTACTTACTACGAGAGTCTTTCGGATCCCACATGGTATCGTGAACTTGTTTTTTTTTAGCAAGTGTGTGTGTGTATTATCTACCTGGCCATTTTTCGTCCTGACATTGCGTACACCGTGCACAATTTTAGTGAGTTTGTTAATGGTCCCTGCTCTATGCATTATGCTACTCTTTTGCATGTTCTCTGACACCTTTGTGGTACTATCACTCGCTCGCTCTTTTTGCCCTCGACCCCTCTTTGAGATTCGAGTTTTTACTAATACTGGTTGTGCTGGTGATGTCGTAGATTGTTGGTCGACCACTGGTTTCTGCATTTTCCTTGGAGATTGTCTTGTCTTCTGTCGGAGAAAGAAGCATGCTATCGTCTCATATTCCTTCGCTGTGGCTTAGTTTCATTTCGATGGCTGATTCCTCCGCAGAGATCATCTAGCTTTGACTCCTTCACGATTTGAGTGTTGAGTCTACATCTCATACTCTTCATTGTGATAACCAAAGTACTATCCAAATAGCAAACACGTATTTTACAGGTGGACGAAGCACATCGGGATATCTTCACTTCTTTTGCCATCAGTCTCCCCCTTTATGTGCCCTTAGATGCCCAGCTCAAGGACCTGCTCACAAAGTCACACAGTTTTCTTTACTTTCAGTTTCTTGTGGGCAACTCTCAGCTTAATATCAACCGTGAGTTGGAGGTACATATTGTACATTCGTAAATACTTGTTAGACTTTTTCTTTTATTTACATTCCTTTTGTATCATGTTTCCCATGTTGGTGATCATACTCATCTCTTCGTATTGTCAAAGAGGCTAGGAGATGCTTGGGCGGTCAGGTCTGTCTAGGCGAGGAGTGGCCTAGGTGGCGTCTATGCGACAATTTTTTTTTTAATTTTAAAAAATATATATATGGGATAATATTCGGATTTGAACAAATAATAAGCACAATACCATCAAAAACTTCATATGAAATTAATCAAACCACCAAAAACAAACATTCTTATCCAAAAAGAATATTCATATAATCATTGTCATGCTAAATCACTGAATTGCGAATACGTAAAATCATATGTCATACATTATCAACATGTAACAATCAATGAATTAAATGTTACTATTAAAAAGTTATAATCTCGTTAGAACATTAAAAACCCTAGGTCCCTAACATTCATTATGAAACAAATCAAGCATATTAAATAAATCATAAAAATTTAGCACAATCCTAAAATTGGAGAAATAGAAGCACTAGATGATAAATCACATGTATATAGAAAGATATTCAAAGAGAAAAAAAAATCCATAAGCAAACAATAACATTAACCCTTATAAAATGAACATGATACAAACTAACTTTGGAGATATAGATAGATAGATAAGAAAAAAAGACATAGGAAATGGTATTTAAGTATGTAGATCATACGTTCATTGAGAAAGGAAACAAAAAGAATAGAAAAAAAACAAAAAAAATTAAAAAATAACTTTTTTTATATAGGCCGCCTGTCTAGGCACTGCCTTGTTAATTTATTTCATTGTTTATTGTGATGTTAACATTGAGTTGTTCTTTGTTGGTCATTGCTGTAGATGTAACCTAATGCTTGTTATGTCTGTTATATCAGGTTCTAGTCTTCAACAGATACTTAATGATAATGCTGTTGAAGTTGATTCAACATCATCGGATTTCTGGGTTCTTGTTGCTGCGTTAAAGGTGGATGCATTTCTATTGGCATTTTCACGTTTCAATTTGCGTTTTTATTAGGTAATAGAAAATAATACAACTTCTTCCTAAGCTATCTTAAGTAGAAGTTTCTGTTAGTTCTTAAATATACTATAATTAGGCACACTCGGATATTCCTTTAAGGTCCTCGTGGCACTGTGCTAATCCAAAAACTCCATATTAACTAGGTTTTGAGTTCCCATTTGAGTAGGTTTCGGATGGGTACACTACAATCTTATCTGTAAGTTTCTTATCGACCAAAATTGCATATTTCTTCATTATATTGTAAAGAAACCAAAGAAAGGAGCAAGTTAATAATAGATCAAGCATGAATATATGTACAAACAAGAAATAGTATCGAGATCTAACAATGAGGACATTATTATTAATCTCACAAAACTAAAGATTCTGCATATGAAAGTGAAGAAATCCGCAACAGATTTTCTCTGGAAATGGAGGCTAAAAGAGCCAGCCGGTCCTTCCAATGGTTAGAGACTATCTCTATGGATCAGGTAAGATTTGGGCACAATAGGTTATGAAAAAGAGGGATTTTAGACCTAACAAAGATGTAGATTCTAACATAATTCACTAAGAAAATAGAAGAAGAGGAGGAAAAAGTATCCTTGATCGAACCCCTGTGGAATGATTGTTAGATGACGAAGAATCCTGTCATGGAGAAAAGGCTGGCCTCAAAAAGTGCCGGATCCTTCTGATTGCAGTAACAAGGTACACCACTCAAGAGGGTGATGGAGGGGGGAAGAAGGAGAAGATGGGGCTATGCAAGCCTCTCACAAGGGATTTCTCAAATGATATTTAGATGAGTTTTCTCTTAGTTTTCATAAATTTTTCAGTAGAAAAAGGATGAGAAGACAAGATAATATTGTTGTTTTTTGAAGGAAACGAGAGAATGATGGGAAAGGCTTGCGGTTTTGATGTACAAAGAGGGGGAGGAAAGAGATTTCGTTCACGGATGAACACAAAGGGGATAGGGTCCACTGGTTTGGAGATAGGAGATCGACCGATGGTTCACGGAGAGAGAGAGACAGAGAGAGATCTTCTAAGAGATCTGAGGCATTTATCTCTTCTTTTAAGCCCACTAGGGCTCACAACTTACCATATCAGTGATATACTTAAATTATGGATTTTTAGCTATCCGACCATGTACAATCTTGATCATCGGTTGCCCCAATCTAGCCTATTAGCCTACTTAGCTTTTTTTATGTTATGCACCCGAGTTAGCCCAGATTGTCCTGTAAGCTAAGCCAAAGTGCATAGGTTGACATCCCCGCCGTCTAGGCTTTTTACAACTAATAGATTAAGCTTTGTTATATCAAATAAAATGGCATAGACTAAGAAATGAACTAAGTATTAACTTTCATCTCTCTCTATTAAATGCATGAGCCCATGTAATCTGGATAAAAAACAGTGCTGTTCTTGTCCTGTGTTTTCACTTTTAAGTGTATTTGTTATATTCCCTACGGTTTATAAAGTCCCAAATACTGAACAATAACATTTGTTCTTTCATATTCATTAATTTAATCAATTGTCAACTCTTTGGAATAGTAGATTTGAATTCTTCAGCGTACATGTTTACATTCTGCAATGGCAGCTCACTTATCGTACTATACTCGTGGTGATGGTCAGTGGTCACTGATACATCCTTTCAATCATCAGCCAACTCTTATTCAGCAATTGAAGAAAGGCTTAAACCTTTTCCCTCGAATGCTCACATCCAACATGTCGTATGGTGACCGGTTGGTGGACTCTCAGTCATAGTAACGTGTTGCCATATGTTGGTGACCCGCTGGCAACCAGTTGCCTTGTAATGCTAAGACAAATTTAACAGGTTTACGGTGGGGTTTGGGTGTGTATATCACTGGATTTGTACTTGTGGGTTGCCATGCATAGAATACATATTGTGCAGTGATTGTGGGACAAACTGCTAGTTGAAGGGGAAGGAAAAAGAGAGAAGCCTGTATCAGGAGCTAAGAACTATTACTATTGGCACTGGGTTAGAGGTTGTAATGGTTATTGTACCATTCCCTTTTCATCAATAAATTTTTTTTCTTGTCATTCAAAAAATGGTCGGGCTGTGGTGTACATTTGCATGTACATGAATCTTTGTGTCTGTATGTTTTGTACACAAGTATCCATGTCCTAGATTTTGCCAGAAAAAATGAGTCTTGTCCGTGGATCATTGTCTGTCTCTGGGTACCATAATATACAGCTTCACCTTTCTTTGTTATTGTTTTTCACAGGAGTTTATCAAGAATGAAGGCGATGGAGAGCCACCTCTTGAGGGATCAATACCTGATATGACATCCTTAACTGAGTTAGTGACTGGATTTAGAGTTGGTGAAGCTCTAAATTTTAATTACTTCACTTTTGTTTATTGAATTCTTGATTGATCTGTCTGTGGTTTTCTATGTGCAGATATTATATTAGTTTGCAAAAGATCTATCAAGCTAAGGCTGAATCTGATTGTCTTACGATAGGGAACCGTGTGAAGAATATTTTAAAGAGAATTGGTAGGGATCCTGATGCTATTTCCATGACATATATTAAGAACTTTTGCAGAAATGCTAGAAAGCTCAATGTAAGTACTTGTTCATTCCCCCGCTCCCTTCTACTTCTAACTTATGACCTGGATTGTGCAAATCTAGATATTGTAAACCTTACTTGAAATTTGCTGTCATTGTATGTGAAATTGGTAAGATTTTTATCCTCTATTTTCTATTTGCAAGCTAATTTTATGGTCTAGTTGGTCAAGGCATTCCAACTCCAGTTCCCGGCTACCAATAACGTCACCGAGTACGAGGCTTTTGTTGCGGGTCTGAGAGCCGCTCGTTAGGGGTCAAGCATCTTAGAGTAATAGGAGATTCGTATATTTGAGAAAGAATCTTCAATCCAGCTACTGGTTTCCCTTAAGCAAAACCATGTCATTACCTACTTTCCTTAAGGAGTTCACTTTCCCGTATGAGCATTCGGTACATGTATAAGTCTGTGGAAGAGTCAAAGGGTCACCACTACTGAGGATCTCCCCCCCCAATCTTAGATGGGTCGTCTGAGGGTTCGCCGCGGTTCATTGCTGTGCTTACACACTAGGCTACCCTTCTCCGAAGCTACACTTCTCCGAAGCTACAATTTATCATTTTGTACATGTGCAAATGGTCATGTAATTAATGAGAAGATTAAATTCATTTTCATTTTTTAATATTAATAGGAGTCTTTTCATTCATGTCAGCCCCATCATCCATAGGACCGATGTATTCATGTGAATAATTACCTAATCTATAGTATTCCCATGAGATATCTTGACTCTGAATAATAATATTTTCAGTTCTCTCTTAAAAAAAAAAAAGAGAAAAAGAACAAGTGTTGTCAAGGCGTTGCCTAGGTGACCACTTAGGCCTTTTGGGCCTGGTCGCCTAGGCCATAGCCTAGGTGGGCAACCTATATAAATTCTCTCTCTCTTTTTTTTTTTGTTTCTTTTCCCTATGTACATATGATCCATATACGTAAATACCATTATCTTTGTCTTTCTTCTTACCTATCTATCTATATGTCTTAATTTAGAGTTTGTATCATGTTTTTTTTAAACTAGGGTTAATTTATTATTCGATTATTGGTTTTTTTTGTTCTCTCTGAATTATCTTTCTATATACATGTGATTTATCCTCTCCAGTGCTTCTATCCATCCAATATTAGGGTTGCACTGAATTTTTGGGTTTGTTCGTTATGCTTGATTTGTTTCATAATGAATATTAGGGACCTCGGGTTGTTAATGTTCTAACTTCTAAGTTCAAACTTTCTAATTGTAACATAATTTGATTAATTGATTGTTACATGTTGATGATGATGCATGATATACGTGGTTTTAAGTATTCACATTTAAGTGATTTAGCATGACAATGATAACATAGATATTCGTGTTGGATAAGCATGTTTGATTTCAGTTTGGTTAATTTCACATGTAGGTTTTGATGGTACTATGCTTATTATTTGTTCAAATGCAAATATTATCTAATATATTAAAATTTTAATATAAAAAAATGTTGTCTAGGTGCCTAGGCCATGCCTTGCCTAGGCAGGCCTGGCCGCCTTGACAACACTGGAAAGAACATTTTGGTGCTATGTTGCATTAATTGACGAGGGGTGAGTCAGAAATGGCAATGTTTATGAAATGGGAGCCATCTCAGCCATGCAATATACCTAATTAACATGATATGATAATTAAAAGATGTTCAAAAACCTATTCTGTTGGTGATTGTATTCTATTGAGGTATTATGTTTCAGGCAATTACAAACAAACTAGTGAGACATTAATTGTATGTAGATAGATAGATAAGTATCGATGAAAAATTTATTTACAAAAAAGGTTCTATGTTCCTAAAGTAGGAACATACGTGTTTGATAACATTCCTAGGGATTTTCAACCACATAATTATGGTGTATTCATTGATGAATAATTTACATGATACCTCGTCTCATAAAAAAAGTTGCACTATGACGCCTTATATTATGTACGCACCAATCTACTTCATGCTTTGAAATGTTATGACATCCATAATTACTCATGTATTTTAACAGGTCCTCATTACTTATTCACAACATTTTTTTTTTCAATTTTTGATCATTAGTAGGCATAATTGAACACGGTAATTACAGTAAATACCAGTCCTTGGGCATATGTATACTTTCTGCCTCATCATACTGAATTTGGCACATCTCTTGATCATGAAAATCTTATATGTAGTAGTTGTTCTAAGACCATTTAGACCTGTGCAACCTAGTGACCATATGATGCAGATCCGGGACCATGCACGCAGTGCTATTGGGTGCTGATCCTTTTTTGCACCAAAACCCAAGCATGAGTCATTTCCATATTGTTTTGGGATTTAATTAGTTGGGTCCATTTTCTTTTAGTTGGAAGCCCCTTCTGATTCCTATTACTGTATATATCGCTCTCTTATATATGTATGTGTGTTTGGAGGTAGACAAGGAAGAATGAATCTTTGGTTGGTTTTGAGGACCTCTCAAATCCATGGAGGTCTGAGGAATTCTGAGAAGGTGTGATCCCTTTTTCCCCGACTGTGTGAGGCATAGAATTTCCCTTGTTTGAGGCTGGTAGTTTATCTTTAGGGGTGCAATTCGGGCTTGTTTGGTTCAGTTTGGAGTCAAACCGATCCTGAAACGAACTGGGTCGGTTCTGCAAATTTTGAACCCGAATAACCCGAGTTATGCATAAAATCCCAACGAAAACGACCCGGACTGAAGTCAGTTGGTTCAATTCGAGTTTCGGGTTTGCATCATTGTGGATAAAGCCTCACTTGGATCCTTCAATAGGTGGCCCAAGAGTTCAACAGCCGAACTAAAGATAATAAGATACATAAAAGCCTTGCTAATGAAGACTAATAGAAACCATAAAACACCCGTACATCCAATGCGTTTTAAAAATCTAGGACATGGTATTTCCCGATGACAATCATCTCAAACCATTTCGAAGTCGAAATTTTGTTGTGGCCAATAGCATAAGAGCAAATAAATATAGATTATGTACGATTGTAATTTATTATATATCATACTCGCTTCCTGGGTTGGTTCAGTTATGTCGAACCCCTGATCTAAAACTGACCTGATATGAGCGGGTTCATAGAAATAGGGAACTGGACCCTCTTGGAATGGTTGAAAAACCGAACCAACCCAACCCGTTGATGTTAGGTTGGCTTGGGTCTTGGTTTGAATCAGACCAAAATGCATCCATTGTTCTCTTTCCTCCTTCACCAATTTTTTCCCCCTTTCTCCCTCCTATTCGACCACAATACTTGCGTGCATCGTGGCACCCCTCCTCGGTGTTGCCTTTGTTTGGTATAATAGCAAGCTCCTTGTGGACTCCACTTTGTCAAGCGATTCCTTGCATCTCGAGCGATGACTTTTGCCTGTTATCAATGTCGACACTTTTTGCATCCCTCATTTTCTCCATGAACTATTATTTTATTACCATCATTGCCATTCCATAACTACAACGTCAATATCCTTCCTCCATCAATAGGCCCCTATGAAGTATGGATACGGACACAGGTATGGATACGGGACACGACAAATCTTGAAAAAGTAAGATATGGACACGGCAAGGATACGCCAATATATATATATATATATATATATATATATATATATATATATATATATATATATATATATATATATATATATGAGTCAGTCTATGGTGTAGGGATTAACGTGAGGCTAACGTGTGGCCAAGTTAATGGCCGCACGTGTAGATTTTTAATTTTTTTTTTTTGAGGGTGATCACCTACCCCTTGATGAGCTACATGTCAAAAATCAACTCATTCTAAGACCTATAGGTGCTTCAAATGTGCTTGGCTTTATTGACCATTCATTTGAACTGTCAATAAAGCCGAGCACATTTGATGCACCTATAGGTCTTATAATGAGTTGATTTTTGACATGTGGCTCATCAAGGGGTAGGTGATCACCCTAAAAAAAAAAAAATTCTACACGTGCCCACCATGGAGGTGGCCGCACGTTAGCCGCATGATAATCCGCCGCACCATAGACTGACTCATATATATATATATATATTTGTATGCATATATTATTAGAATAGTAAAAAGTTTATACCCCTATTCAAGATGTCCATCACATATGAAAATATGTTAGCATCAGGGGGACCAAAGGTCTTGGAGTAAGCGGAGAGCTCTAACTTCACATTCGGAGACAAAATAAACAAAAAAAGACACCAATCGTATCCCCGTCGTATCCAAAAAAAAAATTGATTTTTTTTAATTTGGATACTCCTCAGCCATAGCCGATATGTATCCTGTCGTATCCGTGTCCGAAACGTATCCGATACGGACACACGTCATGTTTCGGAGTATCCATGCTTCCTAGACAGGCCCTAACCCCACAACCCAATCCTTTGCCTTAGTTTCCAACCCCCTTCTCCCAATTCCCATTGAATTTCTATAGCCAACAGTATTGCCACAACCAAAACCTTTACCCAAAACCAATCCTACAGCCTTCCAGTCACCCACATTGAGCCTACAGCCTTGTCGCAGCCCAAACATCCTTTTTACTAGCACATCTCTACAAAAAAAAGCGATAAAATGAAGCATAACAAGGAGCTGCTGCTGTATCACCGCTCTTTATGCTCAGGCCTTGAACACCACCCCATCTTAATCAACCGTCATCACTACCACCATTATTACCCACCACCATCATTTCTTTTTTCTTCTATTGCTCTTAACCACATTCGGAGAGACCGTTGGCCATTACCATGCATATTTGTCGTTGACCATAGGTTCACCTGCTACTGCCTGCGGGTAGGGGTGGACATGGGCCGGGCAGGGCTTGGTCGGTCCTCAGTTTTTCATGGGTTATCCCGGGCCCAGCCTGATCCTACCCGGGCCTAGATTTTTCATCCTAAGCCCGGCCCGTCAGACAGTTTTAGGGCCTAGGCCCGGCTTGCCCAACCCTTGTGCACCCCTACATAGATGAAGATCTTAAACGGGTTCAACCTTGACTTGGTGTGCAAAATAGTTCATTGGCTCTTTATCCCATGACTAAATAAAAAAAAAACAAAAAAATCAATGGGGTTGGTTCCGATTTAATAAGTGCAAGTCCAAGCTTGACCCTCTAATTTAAGCGGGCCTGAAAGAGCAGCTCGGCCTAGATCTGTGGGCCTCTACACTTGGTCCATATCCCGTATTTGATTGGGCTGGACCGATCTGGCTAGTCGGGTCGAGCGAGTCACAAGACCTATGTCCACCCTTACCTACGGGTGTCACCATCGCAGCGAATCAAAACGACAAAACCCCACCGCTGGTAAGCCCCCTTTTCCCTCCTCTGTTACCCAACTGCAAGAAACCATTATCGCTAGTCTTGTTGGCCTATCCCCTCTCTGTAATAACTTAAATGAGCTGAAACTTGTTAACTTAATATCCGAGCACTTAAAACTCTTTTATCTTAAGTTTTTTAACCTATAATCCAAAAGCATTTAAGCCTGTAAACACTGCATTGACTTGCCTGCCCCTTCATCAACTTTCCTTCTCTACGATCTCGATAGCTCCTGAGAACCTTAACCCCTCATGTAACAAAGAAAGGAAAAGATCATGACCCACTGTCATTTCTCTCCTCTAGGGATAGCAATGGTGTGGTTTGGGAAAAACCGAAGCCGTACTGCAACACCAAACCAGTACACCGAAACCGCACCGTGACAGTGTACCATTATGTAAAACCAAAACAGCACCATGCGGTAAGGTGTGGTGCGGTGCATCACGATTTATCATTATAGTAGCCTAAACAGTGTGGTTTTATACGGTTTTGGTCAAAATCGAAACCACACTACACCAAAACTGAAACCGTACCGCAACACGACGATGTTATATTTTGGCAATCCAAAACTGCACTATGTGGTGCGGTTTACTGCAGCTTTTGGTTTTAAACCGCACCACTGCCACCCCTACTCCCTGCCGGTCACTTCTCTTCCTGATCACTGTTTAATCACCATAGTAGATCGCCATCGGCTACATTATCGACGATTACCACCTGCTTGGTAGCACCCCATACTTTAATGATAATTGACTATGCCTCTTCGTTAGCCCCTAGGTCTTCGCCACTAGCTAATGCATCTCGCTAATGGCCCATTGCACTGATTGTCCATTGGTTTTACCCATAGCCTCTCATTGGCTTCACCCATAGCCCCTAATGGGTATTGGACCTATAAATAAACCAAGCGACCCATTATAAGTTGGGCTTACTTAAAACTGAAATACGGCTTGTTAATTAATCCAAAAATGACTAATTAAAATGCTAATAATAATGTGATAAATACAAGGCCCAATAAAGCTGACCTACAACTGATTAGGTGTCTCCAAGCCAAAGTCTCAGTGCAGGGGTGTCCTCCGCGAGTACACTCGTGTGAAATCCGTTCATGTTGGGCCAGTGTCCCCATCGACTCTCCCAAAGTGCGAAAAAATCGACTCCATCAAGTGAGGCTCCTGAGAACTCCTTAGTACTCGAGTAGGTCCGAGTCTATGCATTGCAGGTCCTCCATAGAAATCCATGTCGCGTCAGAAGCAGGGCGGCCTGCCCTTCTCATCAAAACCACGGATAACCTCCATTGCAGATAGAAACTACCTGCTCATCCAAAATTTGATCAATCTTTTCTCGGGGGATTTAAATTCAGGTGGTTGTAATGTGAGGGGTACATGGTCAACTGGAGGCTCGGTGTCAAGGTAAGGCTTAAGAAAAGGATCTTTGTGGATTACTGCAAGACCTTTATAGGCCACTAGATCTCCAATATTGAAAGTCAAATGGGTGCCATCGCCCTTAGGTTGGTCTAGAACATGGGCATTTAGTTCTATCATTTTTAGAATTCTCAAGGGTCCATTACTACGAGCTTGTAATTTCTTATTTTCTTTAAGGTTCCATATGGAAATCTCTCAGGTCCAATTCGAAGCATAACATACTTACCCTCTTTGAATTCTTTATACAGCTGAAGTGCATCAGCTAGAGTTTTATGTTGTTGATTATTAAGATCAATTTGGCTTGCTTCTCCTTTTGCAAATAATGTATATGCTCTGCAGATTCAGAGACTCAATGATGCGATGCCATGTGAAATATGGCTATTGCCTATTGGCTTGTTTGGACGAAACTCGTTTGCAACCTCAAATAAACTCATACCAGTAGTCCTATTCAGAAGTGTTAAATGCCATGAGGAGGAGTAAATCACAGTTCTTTGTGTGCTCTCGTACTAGACTGATGTAGGCACCAATAAGGTACACTTCGATTTTAAGCCTTATGGCAATCGAAGTCCAACTAACTAAGCAATTATTATCAGAATAACGTAGAATCACCACAGAAATTAGCAAGTAAGATTATTCGATATATGTCTAATGAACACATGCATTCAATGTTCAACAGAAGTCAAGATTTGATGCAGCCTGATATGCATCCCGGCTACTACCATTCTTTATCTTTAGTTTATCTTTTATTTGTGCATTTTAATAGAGGAATACAACTAGTTTTTTAGTGTTTTATTTTTTATTTATGCATTTAGATACTTTAAATTGGTTATATTTGATGCCTAGATTGGGATGTTCACGATCACATTTGAGTATCTTTTGGGTTCAATCCGGCCCAATCGGGGTGTGTTTTGACTAGGTAATACTAAATACAATAAATAGGCTAGTAGGTAGCATATATGCAACCGTCGGTTGAGATTATAACTCGATCCGAAGGCTAACAATGATAAATTAAAATACATTGCTGTCGTGGCACCTAGGATTTAATTGAAGACTTATTGGGCTAATCATAAAAGCCCAAAAGGGCTTCTAAAGGTGACTCACTACTGCGGCACTGCCCCTTTCTCTTTTTACTGTACACCGTACGGACTATAGCTGCACCTCCCCTTTTCTTGCCTTTCACACGATGTCTTGCCCTACCGTCTCTCTTTTCTCTCACTTTTCCTTCTTTCCTTTGCTTCCCCATCTCACCGTCCATCCTCTCACTCTCTACCCTTAGATCTTGACCATCGGTTAGTAAACCCCAATTATATAAGAAGAGAAGAAAGAGAATAAGAACTTTGCTGTATTTATTTACTTCTTCGTGAGCCTTTTGGGATAGGCTGGGGTCTCCATCATCGTCCTCGATTTCGTCTCGAGAAGCGTAGGTGTCCGCCCCTGGTAGTGCTACACGGCTAGTGAATTAAAGGTTTCGGCATCTCCGATCGACTAGCCTTGCTTCACAAAGTACTCACTTGTGTCTCCTTGTATCCTGCGTTGAGCATCTTCACTTTATAAATTCTTCATCTTTTCACCTTTTCCTCTTTTTTTCCATTACAATTTGTACTCAAATCTTTTAATTCCAGCCATAATATGAGTGCAGAATTATTATCATTCGCTCTCCCTTTCATGCAGTCATCGTAGTTCAATCGAACCTTGTTGGGAGCCCTTTTGCATGCCTATTTTGCCTTCTTTTCTATATTATTTGCTTACTGAAATTGAGACATAATATGCAGATTTTTAGTTTTATGGCTTGAATATCCATCTTTATTCTCATATCTTATCTCTTAATGAACACTATGCATGTGATCTCTAGTTCTACTTTTAATAATCTTTAAACTACTGAATTCTGAGGTTTTATTGCACTATTCTGATAATAACTGCTTAGTTAGTTGGATTTGGGATCGCCTAAGGCTTAAGATTGAAGTGTGCCTCTTTGGTGCCTACATCAAGTTGGTCTCAGATCTTGAAAGAAACTGTTCAGGGCTCTTTGAAGCGCTAAAATCAGCAAGCCACCATCTTTCTGTTTGCTGATTTTGCGTCTTGCATTGCAGTATGTGCTTGAAATTGCATCTAGCGATAGGATTGCATTGGGTGAATCACCTGTAATTTGTGTCATTGCTAGAGCCATTAGAAGATTGCAGATTTTAATTTGAAAGCATCATATTGCTGTCTTTGCGTCACTCGCATCACATATATCATCATATAGAGTGTTGGTCCATCATATACTAGCATTGTCCTATAGGTCCATACTTATTGGAGGCGCAAGATCGGTGTTTGATCGAACGCATTTGCATCGAGACACCCGAAGACCAAGTCGCCCTCGCAGCTCACCACAACCTTGTGGCTCTTGGCAAATAGCAGCGCAGCAAACATTGACTCAACATTCCATTATGTTGCAAGAGGTTTTAGTTGTGCAGCTTATGCTAGGTATGCTCGAATCCAATGCGGATCGTCGATTTTATGTTGTGGTGGTGACAGGCGGACGATACCTGCTCGCCCTTTTCATGTGAACCTAGATAAATAGGTTTCATTTATTTTTTTGTGTGTTTTCTTTTATTCCTTCATTCTATAGGACCATGTGGCAGTGCTTGAGGCTACTATTTTACTATATACTAGGTACTAACCCGTGCGATACGCTGCCGCGTACATTGTTGTTCTTTTTTTTTTCTTTTCGGGAGGATGTGATGTATCAGATGACTGCGATGACTTTTGATTTTATTTGTTTCGGGAAGGGCTCCCTTAGGCACCACACGATGGATACAATGCCGCTTTTTTTTTCTTCATTTTTTCGAGAGAGTGCGACACATCAAACGGTTACAATGTCTTTCAAGATTATTTGTTCTGGCAGGGGCTCCACGTGGCATCACACTGTTCAAATGCTTCCGTTTTAGTATTATATAAAACATATGAATGAGAAACAAGGGAGGTACTAACCCCATGCAATGCACTCACCAATAAGAGGCCGTTCCACTATCGGGATGCAGATTCACGAGGGAATGGGCTCCTCTATCTTCCGGAGTTATGGCCCAACCACATCACAGTCATCCGATGGCATGCACCCCCACGGGTGAATCGCACTCGAACCCGACATTGCACTCCTTGGACAGCTCTCATGCCATCAAGGGAGGATCCAAACTCTTTTTTTTTCTTTTCTGGAAGGAGGTCAAAGTGGCGCAACACAGCTCAAAGGCATCCATTTTAGTATGCTTTAATTAGATAATTGCATTATACGTAGCCTTAATACAAGTTTGTTAAGTAGATCTTAAGAGAGATTTCTATGAATAGCTCCAATCCATTTTAATGGTTTGATCTTGACACCTACTTTCTTTTAGTTCTATACATTGCTTAGAAAATTAAACATCAATATTCGGAGCATTGTCTTATGTGTGTGAAGTTATGAACAAACCTTGCTTTGATGGAAAAATCATGTCAGAGTTGGTTTGATTTCTTATTTTGCTCTTATCTTTTTGATGGCTTCACTGTGCAGATATGCAGATACCGCTGTATTGAAGATGAGTTTAACTCTCCTATTCTACCAGAGTTACAGAAGTATTTGACTGATGAGGATCACATGTGAGTCCCCTATTTTTGTTATCTGTATCCATTGTAAATAACTGTGAACTTTTACTGTTATAGACGATCAAAATGGAGTTTTATTGTATGGTGCGTTGTACTTTCTGTTATGGATAAGTTGACCATAACACCAAGTATTACCTATTGATGATGCAATATATTGCCCTTCCTTAGTAATAACTAGGGAAGTCCCTAACATACAGTAATGATGTTGATGATGATCTTGTTGTAGTCAGCCCTGATATTTATCTTTCAACATTTCCATTTGCAAGGCACACTGTTGAAAAACAAAATCTCCTTTTACTGGACTGCAGAGATATTGATGATAATTGATTTTTGCACATTTGCCATTGTTTCTAAGCATTTGTTCGCTTGAGGATCATGACTGTACAATGTATGCATTTTACTCATTCATTCTTATGGTTGGGAAGGTAGTGTTGATCCTTTTGACTACTTCAATTCAAGGTTCTAAAAAACGTTAGGTGCTAGTCGGGCGGTGGGGAGCCGCCTAGGGCCTAGGCGGCACTTAAGTGTTTTGATTTTTTTTAATTATTTTAATTATTATTTTGATATTATATATAATATATAATATTGTCAACAAGCCTACCTGGCCCATCTAGATTCATTGTATGAATCTGTATAAAAGATCAGAAAATTGTTAATATTGTCAACCTGCCTGTCTGGCTCGCCTAGACTGCGTCAGCCCGCCTAGGTGACTGTCTAGACTGCCTAGGCGGCCGTCTTGCCCCACCTAGCTCCGCCTGGGAGCTTGGCCGTTTTTTCTACAGCGCCTAGGGGCTAGGCTAGGCAGCCTAGGCGGTGGGGGGCCGCCTAGCGCCTAGGCGCCGCCTGGGCCACTTTTTAGAACAGAGCTTTAATTTAATATAAAGGATTATATTAGAAGCGACTTAGCTCCGAGTCGGCATTAGGTACGAGGTATTATCATGCAATGCATTCTTGCTTCTCTGTTTGGAGTATGATATGTCACATTACCATTTATAATGCCCCTTCTTTGGGTGCATCTTTTTCTGTCCTACTACTGCCACACTACCTTCTATGGTTCAAGCATGTGAAATCAGAGTGGCTGATCCTCGTTGCTTAGAAGCCCCATTTTTTAAGATCAATTATTAGGATGATAGTTAAACAATTGGATTGAGCAATGCTTTAAAATTTCCTGATTTTCCAAGAAAAGTATCAGCATATGAGTCGAACTGTTATTAACTACTACACATGATTTACCCTTGACTTAGTAATGACAATGAAATGACTGGTTTTGAAAAAAAATGCTAACCACAAGGTTTTAGGATCTGATCTGTTAACAATTAAAGTTTGAAAAGTCAAACCGAGTTAAATCGGTTTAACTGATTTATTTGATAAAATGTGAAAATAAGGAGTCAGCCAAATGATTGGAGATGTATTACTCTACCTATATGTAAGAATAAAGATGATGTACAAAATTGCTCCAATTATCATTCGATTAAGTTTGAGTCATAACTCGTAAGACTTGTATCCATTAATAGTGATGGAGGAACGGTTAAGAAAAATAGCAAGAACTTTTTAGAATCAATGTTGTTTATGTCAGTAAGTCGAGTCTATTTACTTGCTGAAACTAATAATGGGAAAAATTGGAGAGAAGATAAAGAATCTACATTACTTTTTGTTGACATCGTGAATGCCTATGATTAATTTGCACAATTACCCATTTATCCATAAGTTGAGGATAAAGCTTGTTTTTATCTGTCCCTTGTCCTAAAAGCCATTAGTCAAGGATAAAGCTTGTTTTTAGCTGTCCCTTGTACTAGAATCCATTTCTAAAGGCCCTTTATCCCAATTATAACCTACATTCAAGACAAAACCTTTCCAAAAGATAAGAGGAGCGCTGAGCTCACAAATTAAGAACCTAATTTTAACTAAACTCAGCTAAGGAAGGTATTTTCTCCTTAGGTTGCTGCTCTAGAGGCTTCTTTTTCTCTTCAATTCTTGCTTTTGAATCTTTTGTCTTATTTCCCGTGGGATCCTTCTTGAAGGACTCCCCTACTTACTGTTACCACCAATTGAAACTCTCCTTTGATGTAGAATAGTGAAAGGGGGCTCCTGGTTAGCACCCCCAATTTAACCTCCAGGTCCCAGGAGCTAATTCTTGGTCTCACCACCCCTCCAAAAGGTTGCTCCCCCACTGAATTCAGTTCAACACTTTTTGGGCTTAAAGGACCAAAAAATCAGTAGAGTCATCATATTGGCTAGAAAAGGAGATCTGTGGTAGATGGTGAATGGATGTGGGCTTTTGAAACCATATCTGAAATTTAAAGGTGTCATTTTAGGCAGTAACCTTCCTTGAATTGTTGTTAGGGTGCCTTCATGTATGTTTCCTAATTACAATGATTATATCATAACAAAAACCATAGAATTATGGTTTCATTCCATACGAAAGCTTGGGATGATGGTCTCACAAGACTAACTAATTTATATAATTTATAAACTCTAATTATTAGATCATTGACCGCTACTACCTCGGGATTTACATTATTAAGGAGCATATTTGATAATTTCAAGTTGTTGATAAAAAAAGATTGCACTAGGGACTTTGTACGAAGATAATAAATATTTTTAAGAGCGTCTAATCTCAGAACAGATTGGGATTAATCACCTTAGTGTTGGTTTTTGAATTTCTAAAGCCAACACCCACAGTCAGGATCGTGCGGACGATATTTCTAGATCGTGCACACGATGAATCGGCAGAAAATCTGTGCGAGATAAAATCTGGAGACAGTGCGCATGATATGACCACCGTGTGCACGACCCAGGTTGTGGCAGCATGGATCAGATATAGGACGGAGCTGTTTTGGGAAACTAAAGTCATACATTTTCTCTATTATAAAAGGGGATGTGTTAGGGCTTTAGGGTTGACGACGTGTTGGGGATTTTGGGATGACTGAGCCTGTTGTGCCATCCTTGATTTTTAGTTTACATGTATTGTAATCACTGAAATTCCTGAACGTTTTAGTTGGTGGATAGTAAATGTTTGTTAACATGGTTTGATCTAACTATAGAGAGTACTGTGAGCTATGCTTATTTACTATATATGCTCTAAACTAAGCTTTTTTGCTTGCATGCCGCAGTTTTGCTGTTGGATTCTACATTCTACTTCGAGCTGTTGACCGATTTGCTGCCAATTACAACAGATATCCTGGAATTTTTGACGGGTATTCGCCTTGATTCTCTGGTTTTTTTTTTCATTTTTTTTGCGCTTAAAAACTATAAAAAATATTGTCTCATGGTATGTTATGGTTTGATCCAACAGTGAAATGAATGAGGACATATCACGATTGAAGGCTATAGCCGTCAGTATACTAAATGACTCGGGGTTCCATGGCCCAACTGTATCCGAGGATCTTGTCCACGAGATGGTCAGATTTGGAGGTGCCGAGCTCCACGCGGTCGCTGCCTTTATCGGGGGAATTGCTTCCCAAGAAGTAATCAAGGTCCGTGGTGTCGCCTATATTCTCTCTTAGCAAAATAGTCTGTGAAAGCTTTACATTGAATTTGCTCCCTCGTCTCGTTTCAGCTGGTCACCAAGCAGTTTGTGCCGATCACCGGGACGCTCGTGTTCAATGGGATCGATCACAAGTCCCAAGTGTTAACATTGTGACCATTGCCTTAAAAACCCAACCAAACCGACCGATGTTTTTTGTGTTCTGAACACGAGTTATTGTACAGGATGCCGATAACGCTGACTGTTAGCCAGCCAGAACAAACTTCTTGAGATGGCTACTGGTTGAACCGGTTTCGGCGGCATCAGGTACCTTTTTGGGCAGAACCACCTCTCCGGTTGAGCCGATTCGGACCTGATTGCTTGAGCTCAACAATGCAAGTCCCAAGTGCTATAAAAAGTGACGATTGTTATTTGGGAATTTATTAGGGTAGACTCAGTGTGTATTCTTATGGTCCAGATGCACATTAGTTCTTTTGCAGGTGCGGCAGACGGACCCACTAATGATGTATCAATGCTTGACTAGCTCTCAGGTCACAGGTGAGAGTCTGATGTATCCGACTGGACGGACGGACCGATCCCGTGTGAAAAGCAAATACGTTTGGGATATATTGAACGTTACACATGATGTACTTCTGTGTTCAAGATTTTGGAGTCGCAAATGCTTACGACTCGATTCGAAACCCTAAGGATGGAGGATACTTAGAAATTTAGCGACATCTACGCAAAGTAGAGTGACTAATGTTCTTTCTTTAGTTCCTTCTGAAGATCAAAATATGAGGAATAATTTAAAAAATAGGGTTAATGTGGAGAGGTCCCTGACAATAGATCTATTGCATGAACATGGCATCAAAATGTTTCATTTAGCCTAAGGTCCTTGTTTTTCACGATTAATCTGAAATTTTCCTTGTCTTCTCCCCACTCTTCCGAGTAGCTCCGGTGACCTCGCGCTCAACCCCCGGAGCAGATACGGCGATGGTGGCAGCTGCAGCAAAGGAGGCGGGGGCAACGACTATCAGCTCTGGCGACGACGGAGATGACAATGATGATCAGCTGAGAAGGCAGCGGCGGCGAGGTGGTTCGGTTGAACCCTAGAGTTGAACTCCCTAGGTCTAGGGTTCATCCAATGACCTGTAGATTAGCCTGATTAGGTGGGGGCCCTTGTGGGGTTCGGTTAGGTCCGGTGACGGTGGATGGGAGGGGGGGCGGGCAGGCGGTGATCACTGGTTCGATAGCATACTAAAAAAAAATTTAAAATACTGTGGAGGATAATTTTATCCACAGCATTTCAAAATCCTTAGGCTTAAAAGCATCTTAAAAGAAGTTATCATCAACTCCCCTAAAAATTATCTAAAGATTGAGAAAATTCAGCGTCTAGATTTAGGAAGACAGATCAAGAAATAGAGCCACGTGTAAGGAAAACCCAAGAGACAAAGAAAAGGGGAAGAAATCACTCTTAGCTTCAACATTATAAGTACAGAAAATATGGACATGTTTCTACTGAGTGTCCAAATAAGGAGAAACGTTTGTATGTTTCTTGGGAAGATCAAGCATCTGAAGAGTCCCATATGCTCCTGAAACCATTGACAAAGGTTGTTACAGTTGGGAAGGTGAAGGCCTGTTCAGCTTCCATTGGCCCCCCATGACTGAAGACCGAGTACCACATCGATTACCACACGCAGAGGGAAAGTCCACAACAAGTGAATATCCGATAGTTGTTTCTCTCTTGGTCTCCAAGTGGGAGATTGTTGGAGTGCGGAGCCTAAGTTCGACGAGCCACATGAAGCCCAGTAGGACCAGGAAGGATGAAACAAAGAGGTGGAAGGAACTTCAGCCCGAAAACCTGGAGCAGCATGCCAGAGCAGAAGTTCAAAATCATTCGTGCGCATGATGGGAAAAACGTGTGTACGATCTGGACATACAAAGGAGAGATCTACCCAAGAAGTCCCGACTGTGCGCACGATATGTCCCAATTGTTTTTTTTGGGGGGTGTATGTTCCATTATGATTTATGGTAGAGGGTAAGTATTCAATAAGAGATCCATCCTTCTCAATCCATTATCAAATAGTGATTATTAGACGTTTTAGCACCAAGTATCTATGTATTTTGATAAAAGAGAAATTTTCCGCCTTTAATTGGCTATAAATTAGGACCATGAATTCGATAGCGATGCGGAAAAATTCATGGCTCTAAATTAGGACCATGACAATTTGGGGTAAAAGCAATCCTAGCAAAATCATTGCGGAAGATCTTTTGATGAAGACGGCTAAAAAGTTGGCGGGATGGAAGGCTAAAACTTTGTCCTTCCTGAGAAGGATAACGCTTATTCAATCGGTGCTAACTTCCATGCCGATCTTTTCTAGGGCTAATACGTGGTTCCCTAAACTTATCCTATACTCTTTAGAAAAGCTTATGAGGCAATTTCTATGGAGCTCGGGAGCGGTGGGCAAAAAGCTACATCTTGTGAGTTGGGTGGATGTGTGTTGACCCAAGCAATATGGTGGTTTGGGGATCTGGGAGTTGGGTGCTGTCAAGGCTGTGCTGATGGCTCGGAAAGTCGATCTTCGAAATTGCTTCGGAAAGGGGGGGGGGGGGGGGGGGGGAACCTCTGGAGCACCTTATGTATATCCAAGTATAATGTATCAGCCAAAATTTGTGAAGTTGGCCGATATCTAGAGGGTGCTCGCGTGCCTGGAAGGCTATCTCTGAGGGCGTTGGGGTGGTTTGTGATCATCTTACCTTCAATGTGCGATTTAATAGGCATATCAACATATGGAATGATCCGTGGATGGACCTGGTGCCTCTTGCGCGCTCCCCTTCCCTTATTAATTGGAATTGAAGCTCTGAACATACAGATGTTTCGGATCTCATGTCGGGTGGTACTTGGTGCTGGGCATGGATTCTTGCGATGTTTGATCCGGATCTAGCAATGCGGATAACAAACACACCGATATTGAACCCTAGCATTGATGATAATGCTATGAGATGGGGGCCAAATTTGGCGGGTAAGTATAGCACAATGCTGGCCTATTGGCTCTTGACGGCTAATGATGCTATGACTAAAACCAATCATGGTAATGAAGTTTATAGTGCCGATGCTCCCCCCTCTCACAGAAACACCTCCACCAGCATTTGGCATGATCTTTGGAAATGCCATGCTCCTCCTAGGGCTCTTGCCTTTGGATGGAAGCTTTTGAGAAGAAGAATCCCAACGAAGAATCTCCTCATTAAACGGGGTATCACTCTCGACCCTCTTTGTAGCAGGTGTGCGGGTGCTGACGAAGACGCAGACCATGCTTTATTCGGGTGCCCCAAAGCTAAGAGTGTCTGGTACCACCTAGATCAATTTCTTTCCATGGCCCGGAGTCTATCGATCAATGGGCGACTATTATTGAAGTGGCTTTCTCTGAGGCTAAAGTCATCTTCGGGTTACTCGTTGGTGTGGTTTGGAGCATTTGGTTGGATAGAATTATGGAGATTTTTGAGGGAAGTTCTAATCCTCCAGCTATAGTTGCTCGGGCATATCAAGCATGATCATCTGAATTTTTGAATGCTAATATGGCTGCTACACCTCTGTAGGTGAGGCAACCCCGATCGATTTATATCAAGTGTATAGGAGAACTGAAGATAAAGTTTTGACGGAGCGCTTGACTGATCTTCCCATCGTGGTGGAGCGGGATTTGTCATCCGCGACCATACGGGGCGCATTCTCAAGGTGGGCGTTATTCCGTTGAGGACGACATCAGTCATTGACGCGGAGGCTAGGGCTATGTGGGAAGCCATTCAAGCATGGAACATTGAGGTGGACCAACCCATTTGGGTGGAAGGCGACTCAAAGACGGTGATTCACTGGATCAATAGTGACGAGGGGGAGCATTTTCTCATCAAAGACATCTGTAGCTGCCTTGAACATCTCCACATTATTCGGGTGACCCATACATATCATGAAGCGAACCAAGTGGCTGACGCCCTTGCTACGAAGGCTAAGGGAGCTTACAATTCTAAAGTTTTGTGCTCAGATTTTTTGTTAAAACATTGTGATTGCTGCTAATAGCGATGTATCTTCATGTTGGTTCTCTAGATTAATATAATACAAGTCTTTTCTATCAAAAAAAAACCCACCAAGATTTAAAACTAGGAATATTTGTACGCCAAATATCTACAGATAGACCCCATATTTCTATCAAAATCTATTAAAATGGCAACTGTAACATTTCTTATACCAGATAGTTCTCATCAAACTTTAGTACATACATTTGAAAGAGGAGTTAGCTACCTTGTCGGTTCCCGGGTGGTATGTTTGGCGCCGTGCACCTCTGACTAACATCCTTTGTTGAGATGGTCATGCCTCACACGGTTTAGTCCTATATCAATAATGGGAGTGGGTATCATTGTCTTAATATACCCAATTGCTCTCCTCCTCAATATGTACATTATGGGGAGGACCTCGTGTCGTTACATGATATCAGAGCTGGGCTCAATTGTGCCCTTGCCACACGTGTCTTGTGTGAGGGGGGGTGTTGAGATGGTCATGCCTCACACGGTTTAGTCCAATATTGATAATGGAAGTGGGGTCCTTGTCTTAATATATCCGATTACTTCCCTCCTCGATCATTAGTTACCGGGAGGAACTTGGGTCGTCACAACCCTCTTCAAGAAAGAGTGGGGTGTTCAAGTGGGGCGGCGGGAGGTTTAATTCCTGTGTATTCAAGGGAGCAAGGGTGTTTTCTTTAAGGAAAGGTAAGAAATAATATATTAAGGGCCTCTAAAGCGGGGAGAAGGGGAATTATAACTCATGACTATACTCTGAAGCGAGCTAGCGAATACACAGCTCCAATGGAGCAAGGAAAAAAGAAAAAATTATAGTGGCCTCCCTTGTTTAGGAACAATTATGAACTATGTCATCAAATAAGTTTAAAAATACCTATTTTATCCCTACAAAAAATTTTAAAATAAATCTAAAAAAATTTAAAATATGAATTTAAAAAACAAAACATTAAGGGAGTGTTTGGCATCATTCTAGAATGGTTCGTTTCCATTCCCAATTCCATACATATTTTGAAAGTAACAGTTAGTATTTGTTCTAGTGGAATGAAGGACTTGAGAACGATAATTTATCACTCCGTTCATTTCTGTTCATACCGGAACACTGAACCATCAAATTGCATTAGAAATAGTAATTAACAGGATTACCCTCTGTTGGATGAGGATTAAACGGAACATCTATTCATCATGCCAAACCCCTTTTGACATCATTTAGACACTGTTCGTTTTTATTTCTAGTTCCATATTTTAAAACTAACCAATAGTATTTGTTCCGATCGATGCTATGAAGGACTTGGGAACCATATTATATCACTCCATGCGTTCCTATGCTAATCGAAACACTAAACTTTCAAATTACATTAGAAATAGTAATTGACAGGATTACCCTCTTCGGCATGAGGTTTAAGCAAAACTACTGTACATGTTCCTCATGCCAAATACCCCCTAACTTTACACGAAGGATGACTAATTATATTTTCAGAGCTTTTTAAGATTGTCAATTTTTTTTAAAATTAAATATAGATAAATAGGTATTTTTGGGCATATTTCACGACATAGTTTATAGCTATTTGTCCAGGGGAGGATGCTGCCAATAAAACAAAACCTCAAAGTCAGTTATATTACAAACCGACAACCAACTTGACCAGTTGTCAGCCCCTGGCGTGATCCGAGGGGGCTCAGATTTAAATACCCTGGCAAAGGTTTCAAACCCTGTTTGATTGGGAAAGAATTAACCAAGGGTTTTACCACATGTGCTAGCCCCCACATATGATAAGTGTGGGGTTTTAGTCCCACATCGGCTAGAGCCTATGCGAAGGTGTTTTTAAATATCCTACGGTGGACCTTCCCTTAGGACCTAGGTTTTGGAATGAGAGGGTATCTACAAAAGGTATCAAAGTTAGCTAGGGGTCGTTCAGTCCGGCCACAATTGTGCTCGGAGGCTAGGTATGCCTCCTCCCCTGTCGCCACCACATCAGAGGGGGGTTGGCGGGTGGTTCAGCCCTAACCTTGTGTGAGTGAGGGATTGTTGGATTTTAATCCCACAGCGCCTAGGGATTGGGCGCAACTGTGCTTAAATACCTTGTGGTGGATCTTCTCTTACGAGTTACGACCCAGATTTTGGGGTGAGAGGGTATCTACAATAAGTCTGCCATGCATCCCCATTTATTTACTGCTTATCGAAGAAATATGGCCTAATTCCGAAGGCCCTTGTATTCGATTCCTAAATCGGTGGTATGAGATCAATCCCCGGGAAATAGAGTACCTACATAAGTCAGCAACCCAGCCCCCGAAATATGATAACACTTATACGGTGGACGCCGGATTTACCATATTAATTTTGTCGAAGGAGCCTAGCCGTCGGATAAAATCCCTAAAATGGCTGTTGCTGCCCAAATAAAAATTCAAATATATATATTTTTTATAAAGAACAATAGTTCGCGCTAACAGCGATGTGAACCGTTGGCTGAATATCACTAGTGATATTCAAAAAGTTGACAAGCTCTGACAGAATATCAACCCGAGACATTCACACGGGCGAGCGATATTCTATCAGAACTCTGCACGGCTGAATATCACTAGCGATATTCTTCGAACGGCTCACATCGGACAAAGGAGCCGCACGCTCCAACACCTGTTGGAGCGAAGTATTGTTCTAACGGCGGTTGCTTCGATTTTAGGGCTAACTATCTGATAGACTGATACTAAATAGCTGATGGTTTGGACACTGTTAGAGTGAGCATATATAGCTGATGTTTTATTAATTATTAGAGTGAGAGTAGCAACAACGCTTCAAGGGCGTATCAATTCCTTCACTAAAACTGCACTACGAGTCAGAGAATCAAGCCGTCAATCCTCCGGGCCGGTGAGGTGGGGGGCTGAATCTGCTGTTGACGACGCAGCAGCATTGGGTAGTCCCATGCGCGGCCGGCACGCAGAGCGCGCCGCTGTTGTAGCCCTGCGCGCCGCAGATTCTTGCGCAGGCGCTGCTGCTGGCGCAGGGGCCGCTGATGTAGTAGCAGTCATCGCCTGCGAGAACATCGAACAAAATATTTTCAGTCACTCTCTCTCACTCTCTCACACTGATGAAAAGGATGAAAGATGAAGAACGCGCATACTGACCGACAGCGACGGTAGCGAAGAGGACCAAGAAGCAGAGCAAGAGAATGGCAGCGGCGGCGGCGGCAGGGCGCTGGAGAGCCATCCTTCTCTCTCAAGCTTGATCAGTGTGGTGGCTCCTTGTGATGTTGGGATGGGAGGCGTATATATAGAGACAATGCTCACTGCCCCCCAAACACATGCAGCTGTCCGTTGCATGCATACCCGACCGGTGCATCGCACTCATCCCAACCTGCATGAAAAAGGACGGCAGTTATCAAGTACAAGATATGCATGTGTCGGTTGGGCCAATCAGAGCCGTTTCTTAGTCTATGAGTTGGGCGGAGTGCATGCTGAAAATTTGGGAAATCAGATCCTTCATGAAATCCTGTATTGATGGGGTGCATTGAGTGTGTTCATTGCAGCATGATCTGGGGATATTGACTTTCCTTAAACTTATTCTTTGATTAAAGTTGATAAAGAGGTCAATTGGATTAAGGATGCAATCATCGGTTTAATACACCGATGGCAAATTTAATGTGCATGGCATATTAGTCAACATGGCATGCAGCTCGCCATAATCACCGCAAGACCTAAAGAAGAATTTTTAAACGGTTCTCCATAAACCAGAGAGAGAGAGAGAGAGAGAGAGAGAGAGAGAGAGAGAGAGAGAGAGAGAGAGAGAGAGAGAGAGAGAGAGAGAGAGAGAGAGAGAGAGAGAGAGAGAGAGAGAGAGAGATTAAGTCCTCTCATCCTGGATCACTATATACAGGTTTTTGTTGTGACCAATACTTCTCTACTAACGGGTGTTGGGGGTTCTGGGCTTCAACATGCTGACGTGGTAATCAATGGTTAGACCCTACTCAAGGATCATACAAATCACGATCGTACTGCTCACTTATCACTAAGTCACTTGATACATAAGTTTTTTTTTTTTTTTTACGAATGGTCCAATCAATGATTGCCACATCAGTCTGTTGAAGCCTAATTAAGACTTTAACACCTGTTGGAGCGAAGTATTGTTCCTTTGTTTTTTTTCTCTACTTTCGATTTTTTGAAAGTAGCCGACTTGTCAGACTTCAGCCCACTACAATACAACACCCCTTTAATTATAGACGATTGGTTTTTTTTTTTTGAGAATCCCTCTCAGCGAGATGAGAGGGACTTTGGGCTAGACCCCTACAAGTTTATTAAAAGAAAAAAAAAAGTACAGCTAATGTCTAAGGGGCACCGACACTCGATATGAACCACATCCAACATAGGCTAACAAAATCACCCTGTACTACAAGCAAGAAAACCCCAAAAAAACCCCTAAGTCCTACGACTTAGAAGCCCTCGATCTTTCCATTTCACGAATCTGAGTTAGGAAAGACCCTGATGGGCCTTGAAAAAGTATCAGCGACAACAGCCATGTTGAGATGGTGGAACAGTGGGCTCGACAGAAGAAGTCGTTTTCGAGATATAGGAGAAATCCGCCCCCAGGAAACGCTTTCGAGGAGCTCGCCCTAACCATCGCAATCGGTTCGCGAGCAGAGGCCGCCTGTGGCCGCGGCTCACAGCCAGCACAGGGCTGACCCTGACCGCATGGAGCAGAGGTCGCCCAGTGGCTGGTGCTCGCAGCCCGCCCAGAGACCGCAGTAGTGGCTGGAAAGAGTATTTCGATCATCGCCCGTAGCTAGCCGGCAGCCCAGCTCTAACCCACGCACCAAGAGATCTCCCCTTTTGCTAATAGGAAGCTTAGAATGATACATACGAACACCCATGGCTCATCCTGACTACCTGCGGACAGCTCGCATGAGGTAGAGGTCGCCCAGCGGCTGGTGCTCGTAGCCTACCCGGAGTCGACTCTAGCCGTACGCGACCAGCTCGCCCGTAAAAGAGCTCGTCTGCTCATGCAGCAGCTAAAGGAGCTCGCCCCTTCGTTTTCAGAGGCCGCCTGTGGCTGTGGCTCACAGCCCGTCTAGGGCTGACCCTGCCTACATACAACCAGCTCGCACGTGGTAGAGGTCGTCCAGTGGCCGGTGCTCGTAGCCCGCCCAGGGCTTGCAGTAGCGGATCGTTGCATTCCTAGGACAGAGGCGCCTGTGGTCGTGGCTTATAGCCAGCCCAGGGCTGTCCCTTACCAGATGCGACCAACTCGCACATAGAGAGATCGCCCCTTTTTGCTAATATGAAACTTCGAATGATATCTACGAATGCCCACAGCTCGCTTAGGAGCTTGTCAAACCCAACACCCACAGCTCGCTCAGGAGCTTGCCTGATCATGCAAAATGGCTGAGGAGTCTGCCTGTTGATAGTAGAAGAGGTTCTGAAGGTCCCCCCCCGACCAGGAGCTCGCCCTCATCCTTGCAGAGGTCGCCCACAGTAAGGCGGTTTTAAATCGACAGATGTCATCACCCTAGTGGAGATACGTGGATGATTGTAGTCCACGGAAGTCAGCATAAATTGGTCTAGGACCTCCCAGATTAGAGCTTTCCAGAATTTCCACTTGGCAAGGACAAGACTGGTACATCCCCCTTCACCACCACCTGGAAGGCTAAACGACAAAGGCCATGAAAGACCCATATGGGCTAACACATGGGGGTGTAGAAGATGCTAGAAAAACTGCCACGTGTCAGGCTATGACAGGCTGCAAAAGGCTGTAAAGATACCACCCCTGGCTCCAAAATACAGGTTCAAAATATGAAACCCTACCACTTCCAACTACTATAGCTCTCCCATGTTCATAACTGTTCTGACTTGAGCGTTGGAGGGTCTGCGCTCTCAAGGGAGCTAGTCGTTCTCATACTTTCTCTGTCTTGCAGGTCGACCTCACGAGCCATCAAAAAATATCCCTGAACAGACCCTATGCCTTTCCCTTCAATGTTGAAGCCGACAGCCGAAGTTATACCAAAAATGGTGTTGTCCTCCAGCATGTTGAGGGGTAGGCTCAGGTCCTCCCCATTAAGGTTAGACAATTGATCATGATGGTCCTACATGAGTCTCCCATGTCCCGAATGTGTAGTATCCTCGACGGAGGTCGAGCAGGCTGATAGGGACAAACTACCTGAGCATGCCGAGCTAGGCCATGGTGGCCGGTTGTGCGTGCCTGATTCAAGAGCTCTAGATTTGGCTCGAAGCGACGCCCGAGCTTCAATCGATTCTGACCCTAGATTTGCCAGGCTAGGGCTGCGGCGCATGTTCCGAGTTGTAGAATCCTTCTTAGGACCCTTGGTAACATTCACTCGGGCTCTTGCCTCTTTTTCCTCTACAATGTCCTCGATCATTTCTCACCTCGGCTTCGACACTATGTACCATCTCATCTTGAAAATGCCCATGAGCTGCCATCTCAGTGTTCATCTCGGCCATAGCTTCATCAGCAATAGCATCAGCCTCCATATGTTCTTGTTGTTGTCTCTCACAGCCCAAAGGCAATACTAATCCTACAGAGCCAGCCTCCGTCTCCTCCTCTAGCAATTCCAAACCTGCACTCTCCGCTATTTCAACTGCCACATAAGAAGCCACCAACTCCTCTTTGCATTCTAAAGAGGCCTCATCATCCCACAAGTCTACCAACACCTCCTCCATAGCTTGACGTTCCATAACGTCAGCCTTCATGCTCTCAAGATCAGCAAAATCCAATGTCTCTATCAAATCGATCGTGCTATGTAATGAACATCATTCGTAGCTAATCTAAATGACTAGGGCTTAGATTAAGCCCTAGATTATTGTAGAATGTTAAGTTTAATGATACGCTCTATGCTTTGTTCTTAATGATATGTTATATGATTTAATTCGATATTGCATTGTTGAATAAGTTAACTTTCACATCGCATGCCATGTATGCATTGTAGTTTGAGATTAATCTTCATGCAACCAAGCCTAAATTATTTTGAATAATTAAAACTTTGATCTCGTGAGCTTAACTTAGACATTCGATACTTTGCTATAATAGCTTAGATCTTTTGTGCGTGGGCACATATGTGCGGTTTCGTTGGTCTAGTAGTACTGAGCCTTTATGCAAATGCTATAGGTGTGCGGTCTTCGGGATTTGCCTTACAATGGTGATGCTTTTACTTGGAGCAATAATCGGCAAGGGCAAGCACGTATATGGGAGAGACTTGATCCAGGTTTTGTTAACCACCAGTGGACTTTCATGGTAGATGACACAAGTACTCGACATCTTCCACGATGTGCCTCTGATCATTTCCCGCTCTTAATTGATACAGTGGCAAACACCAGACCTAAACAGGTACCTTGGAGGTTCCATTACTTCTGGCTAAATCGAGAAGACTGTGCTTCGGTGATTCAACAACAGTGGGTGCGAGGAGCTAGCTGTACCTCCAACTTACCTTTTGTTTGAAAGGCACTGGCTTATTGGAATAGGAATGTACGTGGTTGGAAATATCTATGATTTAGTTGATTCCCTGTGGTTGCAACTGGACCGGTTGGGTGGTTCCATGGAGGAAGGGGAGGGTGGCGGAGAGAGGGCTCGGGTTAAAGTCCAACTAGAATGGGCTTTGGACCAACAAGAACAGATTTGGGCTCAAAAGTCTAGGATTCGGTGGGCTCAACAAGGAGATCACAATACAACGTTCTTTCGTTCTTGCACCAGGGTGCGACGTTCGCGGAACCGTATCCGAAGGTTACAGGTGGAAGGGAGGCTGGTGACGGAATCCAGAGATATTCAGTGGGCATTGGTGGATTACTTTCATTGCAGGTGGGAGGTCGGATGCTGTGCAGGCGGATCTATTACCGGATATACCGACTAGCATTACCTTGGAGGTAAACTCATATCTTTCCTGAATCCCTAACTACGAGGAGATCCGATGCGTGGTCTTTGGGGCTCCTATCAATAAGTCTCCTGGTCCAGATGGTTTTACCATAGAATTCTTCAAGGCTTTTTGGGATGTAATCTGTGGGGATCTGGTTCGAGACATCCAAGGTTTTTTCCACACTGGAGTCATGCCGGGTGGATGGAACGATACCTCGGTTGTCCTCATCCCAAAGTTAGCAAACTCGACGGGTCCAGGGGATTATCGACCGATTAGCCTATGTAATCAACGATACAAATTCCTGTCCAAGATTTTGGGGAATCGACTACGGGCAGTGCTCCCTCAGTTGATTAGACCTGAGCAGTATGTGTTCCTCCCGCGAAGGGTGGTTAGGGATAATGTGGTGCTTGCTCATGAGGAAGTGTTACATGAGATTTGCAAAGCTCCTAAACGTCACTACAAAAAAAACAGTTATTATCGACGGACAATATCCGTCGGTAATATTAATATTCCGTCGGTAATATTAATATTCCGTCGGTAATGTTCTATAGCGACGGAAGATATTTCCGTCGCTGGTTGTCGGGAAAAAAGGCGTCGGGGAAAACAACACGACGGACCAAATATTACCGTCGGTAATAATAATTAATACCGACGGTAATATTAAAGCCGTCGGTAATATTTAATCAATTAAAAATTAATATAATATATTTGTAGCGACGAAACTAAATAATACGTCGGTAATATATAAGCATTGTACCGACTGTTAGGGTTGTACTGTCGGTAATACTATATATATTACCGACGCATATATATATTGCCCGTCGGCGATAATATATATATTACCGACCGATATTATATATCCGTCGGTAATACTATATATATTACCGACGCATATATATATTACCCGTCGGTAATAATAAATATATTACCGACGAATATTATATGCCGTCGGCAAATTATTTATAATTTAAAAAAATAAAAACATTATTACCGACGGAATAAATAATTTCCGTCGGTAATAAGTATGTTTTTTTTTTAAATAAATTTACCTAAATAATGTTATTTAATTCCTGTGATTTACAACAATACCACAATATATTACCACAATTTATCAAATATTACCACAATTTATAAAATATTACCGCAAATTTTAAAATATTACCGAAATTGATAAAAAATTACAGCAAATTATCAAATATTACCATAGTACCCGGCCGACAATTATAGACAAGAACAAAAAATAACCACATATTACAAAATAATATTTAAACAATCCAGAACTGAGAGATGATACATGCCCTATCTCAACCACCCCCGCCCGCCACCAACGCTGGTGCTCTCATCGATCCCCTGACGCCGCCCTATCTCAACCACGCCCGCCCACCACCAATACTGGTGCTCTCATCGATCCCCTGACGCTGCCCTGCTCCTGCAATTAACATGTATTTGTTAAAAAAATGGTTTATATCTATAACTGAGTCTAAGCGTTAAAAAATGATAAGTTAGCGTGTTTCGGTTTTGAAATAGGTTTGGATTCGATCGGATCGGCATCCGATAATTTGAAGTTGGAATTATTCCGTATTTCGGACTTACGAGTGGGTTCTAATTGGATATTTGACCAATTTACGCTCCGATTCACCGATTTAGTGTCTAAGTGTTGGAAAATCATAACTTAGCGTGTTTCGGATATGAAATACGTTTGGATTTGATCCGATCGTCATTGGATCGGCATCCGATAATTCGAAGTTGGAATTATTCCGTATTTCGGACTTGCGAGCGGGTTTTAATTGGATATTTGACCAATTTATGCTCCGATTCACCGATTTAGAGTCTAAGTGTTGGAAAATCATAACTTAGCGTATTTCGGATATGAAATAGGTTTGGATTCGATCCGATCGTCATCGGATCGGCATCCAATAATTCAAAGTTGGAATTATTCCGTATTTCGGACTTGCGAGCGGGTTCTAATTGGATATTTGACCAATTTACGCTCCGATTCACCGATTTAGAGTCTAAGTGTTGGAAAATCATAACTTAGCGTGTTTCGGCTATGAAATAGGTTTGGATTCGATCCGATCGGCATTCGATAATTCGAACTTGGAATTATTTCGTATTTCGGACTTGCGAGCGGGTTCTAATTGGATATTTGACATAAGGCTGCCTTTTGCTGTGAGCTCATGGTGTAGCATGCAACTGGCAACACATACTTATCCCCAATCTCTTGGGGATGAAGTGATTTTCGGATGCCCAACTCCTTAAGATCGAGACGAGATTTAAGATTATCCTTCGTCTTACCGTCGAGATTCAGCAGTGTTCCTATAATGTTGTCACACACATTTTTCTCGATATGCATGACATCCAAGTTATGCCGCAAGGGTAGGCTGCTCCAGTACGGTAGTTTAAAGAAAATACTCTTCTTCTTCCAGTTATGTTCACGCGTAGAATCTTCATGCGTTCTCTTCTTTTTACCTTTTCCAAGTGCCACGGCATCAAGCTGATCCAATTCGCACAAGACTTCTACCCCCGAAAGCTGCTCCGGGGCCTTTGCAAGTTCCTTCTTGCCGTTGAAAGCTCTTTTGTTCTGCCTCCACTTATGGCCGTCACCAAGGAATCTTCGATGGCCCATATAACAGAACTTGCCTCCGTTCTTCAACCGTAATGAATCTGTCTCCTTATTGCATGTAGGACACGCCAATTTTCCTTTAGTACTCCACCCGGATAAGTTGGCATATGCAGGAAAATCGTTGATGGTCCATAGAAGTGCCGCATGCATCCGAAAATTCTGGCGCAACGAGGCATCATACGTATCGGCCCCAACTTCCCATAACTCGTTAAACTCCTCAATCAACGGCTGCAAGTAAACGTCAATATCATTACTAGGCGACCTGGGTCCGGGAATGAGCAAGGAGAGCATTATGTATGGCTTTTTTAAGCACATCCAGGGAGGCAAATTGTATGGAACTAGGACAACTGGCCAAATGCTGTACGACACACTCATATTCCCAAAGGGATTGAAGCCATCGCTAGCAAGCCCTAACCTGACGTTGCGAACTTCACATGCGAATTCAGGATAGGTATGATCAAAATCTTTCCACGTCAGAGAGTCGGCCGGATGTCTCATAATCCCGTCATCTGTACGTTCTCGTGCATGCCACCTCATGTGCTCAGTAGTCTTCGATGACATAAACAACCTCTGAAGCCTGTCCCTGAGCGGGAAGTATAGGAGAACCTTTGCAGATACATTTTTCTTCCTTCGACTGGTACTAGACTCGGCATCCGTCTCTTTATATCTCGTTGCTCCGCATATGTGGCATGACCACGCATGTTCGTACTCTTTCCGGTACAACATACAATC
This sequence comes from Chamaelirium japonicum, assembly GCA_947650365.1. Classification (NCBI taxonomy): domain Eukaryota; kingdom Viridiplantae; phylum Streptophyta; class Magnoliopsida; order Liliales; family Melanthiaceae; genus Chamaelirium; species Chamaelirium japonicum. Next base: position 82,394,918 of record OX393550.1, on the reverse strand, counting down.
GTTCACGCATGCATCAATTTTCTCATAACCCAGACCGAGATCTTTAATTGTCTTCTTCGCCTCGTAGAATGATTTCGGTACTGTCTCACCCATAGGAAAAGCCTCTTTCAGCAACTCTACCAACATATTAAATGACTTATTACTCCAACCATTGAGGCACTTCAAATGAAAAAGCTTTACAGTGAAAGAGAGTTTTGAAAACTTCTCACACCCCGGGTGTAGAGGTTGTTCGGCATCTTTAAGCAATCTGTAGAACTTGTCCGCTTCGATATTGGGCTGATCACCTGACGGTGTTTCCGTGCCTATTCCACCTTGCAAATCATGTATCATACCCTGCATGTCATCGTCATCGTCTGTATTAATATTATCATCAGCGATCACTGTGTTTGAAGTTTCACCGTGAGCTGCCATGGGGACTGCATCTAGCTCCTCACCGTGCGAGAACCAACGGGTATAGGTAATGTCAATGCCATGCATTACCAGATCAACCTCACATTCCTCTCGAACCTTCCTAATCACCCTTTCGCAGTCTATACAGGGACACACAATTTTTCCATCAAGCGGTGCAAGACGCTCAAATGCAAAATCCAGAAATTTCCTGACTCCTTCTCTGTACTCTTGGCTCATGCGATTCGAATTACGCATCCAACTCTTATCGATCAAAGACATCTTCGTCTATCTGGCTATACAACACCTGACATATAATTTCAAACAATGTTATAAGACTCCGCACAATTTTGGTTTCGATTCCCGGGTATGGAACACCGAACCAAAACTTCTACAGGCCATCCACATCCCTAATGGATGAGTGTATTATGATGAGTAGACTAGTCATATAGTAAACCTAGGGTTGCTGGCCAGCATTTGAACTGCTGATAGTTCGAATGCTAGGCATAGCACCAAAGTTATGCGACAGTAAGTCAATAAGTTAGGGAGCCTCATCAAGTAAACACTTGGGGTCTGACGGTTCTCTCTGTCGCTCGAGTAGATTTATGGCTTTAGCATACCTCATATCACACCGAACCGACAAAAACCGACCATTTTGGTTTCGGTTTCGGTTTCGGTTTTGATTTTTCGTAAACCGAAAAAATTATAACCGACAAAATCCACACCAAAACCGACGCTCACCCTAGTCTAAAAATTACATTTTGCCCCCCATTCCCCCATTCAATTCAGTTTTGATAGGATAAAAATCAATGTTTTAAAACACGAAAACTCGACTCGACTCGAAACCTTAATGAGTCGAGTAGACACGACAACTCGGCTAAAACCCGACAAAACTCGAGTCGGATCGAAACTCAGCCGAGTCGGATCGAAACTCGAGTTTTGGACCGAGTCGGATCGAAACTCAGCCGAGTCGAGTCGACTCGGCCGAGTTTCGAGTCGACTCGGCGAGTTTTAAAATAGTGTAAAAATTACCAAATGAGGGAATTAACCACAATATATTACCACAAATATATTACCATAAATTATGGTATTGTTGTAAATCACAATATATTACCACAAGATAAAAATTACCACAATAAATTACCTAATAAAAATTACCACAATATATTACCTAACTAAATTACCACAATACCACACTATATTTAATTCCTGTGATTTTACCTAAATAAAAATTACCACAATATATTACCACAAATTAACCGAAGGGGGAAAGGGAGGAGGAGGAGGAGCTCACCAGCGATGGTCGGCAGGCCTCGAGAAGGAGGAGGATGGGTGTCGCAGTCGGTGGCGCGAGAAAGCGGAGGGGTGGCCGGAGGTGCAAGGGAGGGGATGGGTGGCCGGCCGGAGGGGGGGTTTAGATCGAGAGAGAGAGAGACAGGTGAGGGGAGGAAGTAGAGAGAGAGAGAGAGAGAGAGAGAGAGAGAGAGAGAGAGAGAGAGAGAGAGAGAGAGAGAGGGAAGGCTAGGGAGGCCGGGGAGGGGGGGAGGAGGCCGGGGAGAGAGAGAGAGGGCCGGGAGGCCGGGGAGGGGCGGAGGTCGGGAGGGGGATGGGTGGCCGGGAGGGGGATGGGTGGCCGGAGGGGATCGCGGGGCTGCCGGAGGGGGACGGGGTCGCCGGGGGGTCGGGTCGGTGAGAGAGAGAGAGATTGAGAGAGGGGCGCGCGCCGGAGTCGAAACACAAAAAGAAAAGGGTGCAGGCTGCGGTGTTTAAGTTAGGAGTTTTTACCGACGGAACTATAATTTCCGTCGGTATAATTACTTTATACCGACGGTATAATAATATCCGTCGGTAAAAATCAGCGACGAAACTCAGGGTTCCATTTTTTCCAGAGGCTCGGGTTTTCACCCTGAGTTTCGTCGGGACACTTTTACCGACGGATATTTAATTACCGTCGGTATCGTACCGACGGACATATAATTTCCGTCGGTATAATTAGTTATGCCGACGGAAATATAAAGTCCGTCGGTAAAAACCTCCGACGAAACTCAGTGTTCCATTTTTTCCCAGAGGCTCGGTTTTCACCCTGAGTTTCGTCGGGACAATTTTACCGAAATATTTAATTACCGTCGGTATCGTACCGACGGCCATATAATCTCCGTCGGTATAATTATTTATGCCGACGGAAATATAAATACCGTCGGTAATAATCTCCGACGAAACTCTGGGTTCCATTTTTTCCCAGAGGCTTGGTTTTTACCCTGAGTTTCGTCGTGACATTTTACCGACGGTATTTATGTAGCAGTCGAGATAAAGTATATTACCGACGGTACATATATGTACCGTCGGTATAAATAATGTTACCGACGAATAATATTGGACCGTCGGTAATAAATGTGCAAAAAAAATTTAAAAAATTGAAGTTATAATACCGATGGATATTATTGTCACCGTCGGTAAAAAGTGTATTATTACCGACGGTGATAAAAATGTCCGTCGGTAAAGACCCTCTTTCTTGTAGTGCGTCGGCCTGCAATGACGATTAAAACTGATCTAGATAAGGGTTATGACCGAGTGCACTGGGGGGCTCTTTTGGGAGTCACGAGGAGGATGGGCTTTAGTGAGGTGTGGTGCTCTTGGGTAATGCAATGTGTCTGGACACCTACAATGTGGCTTTTTAATCAATGGTGCAAAGGGGGTGGTTTTTCGCCCAAGCTATGGCTTACAACAGGGCGACCCACTATCCCCATATCTATTTCTGTTGATTTCTCAAGTTGTGCATTGGGAGTTAGATCGAAGCCTATCCGATGGGGATATTGATGGATTTGTTACGGGTCAGACTTCACAATCGGTTCTATCAATCGCATATGCCGATGATTTCCTTTTTTTTTATCCGTGCTCAGTTGTTAGAAGTCTGGGGCCTAAGGGCTGTCTTCACACGGGTGGAGAGGTGCATGGGACTATGTGTGAATCCTCAGAAGTCAGAGTGTCAAAATTTTGAAATGTAGCACCAGGAGGGAGAGGGGTCGCTTGGTGCGGGCTCTTTGTATGGAGGAAACTAGGGAGCCTTGGATTCACGTCGGGGTGCCTATTGACTGTACGCGGGTTCCAGCAAAACATTTTCAATTCTTGATGGATCGGATGGAAGCGCGATTAGCTGGGTGGAAGTCCAATACTTTATCACAAGCGGGCAGATTGGTTTTGCTCAAGGCAACACTTGAGGCCATCCCGGTGCATGTTATGTTGGCGGGGGGCTTCCCATCGGGATACTTCATCAGATGGACCGTGTGTGTAGGAGTTTCTTTTGGGGTCACGAGATTGGGGAGAGACACCTACATCTTCTTTCGTGGGAGGCAATTACGCGAGAGAAGAGTCGAGGGGGTCTACAGCTTCAAAGTTTTGTGACTAGGCAGGCCCAGCTGTACATTGCCACCCTCTCGTATCTTTTGAGTGCTAGTCATGAGGGGGATGTGTGGGTTCGGACCGTCGCTGGCCTTTTGTTGGATAACTGGCTACATTGGGCAGGGAAAGGGGTTTCGGCAGGTCTGCGAGCCATGGTTCGGTATGTGAAGAGGTTGGACTTTCCCTCAGGTGGGATCCGGCCAAAGTATTTGCGGATGTTGGAGACTCTGAAGGGGGGTAGCTCTACTCCGGTGTGAGAAGAAAATCGGAGTGGGAGGGAGCGGCGTTGTGGAAGCTTCGAGTTCCGCCGCGAGTTTATATCTTCCTTTGGAAACTTCTTCATGGGGCATTACCAACGGTGAAGATGTTATGGTCCCGATCGATTAGGGGTGGGCTACGACGCTTGTCCTTGGTGTCAGCTCCCAGAGGAAGATATTGACCACATCTTCTGGGTCTGCGACTATGCTCAGGAGTATTGGCGAGTGGTGTAGCAACGCACTAGTCTCAATTTCTACCAGATATCGTTATTGCAACCTGCTTCACCGAGGGAACGAAGGCGGTGTGACTTGGCACCAAGTGAGACCATGACGATGGCCATGTGGCGCCTGTGGAAGGCGAGATGTGTGAAATTATATGGTGGACGTGTATCGTCTAACACGGCTATTGTTCTCCATGGTGTTTCTGAGTTGGCCAAAGTTTTGTCCCACTACCAGGCCGGTGGATCTTGGTTGGGTGGTGAGGGTAGGGTGGATTTTATTGTTTGGGTGGATGGTGCCTTCCATTCTCCCGAGGAGATTGCGAGTGGTGCTTGGATTATCGCAACCTCGGAGGGCCAGGTATGTGCTGCCGCTGCTTTTAGGAGTCGGGTTATTTCTGCACTGTACACAGAGCTCTAGGCCGTCAAAGGAGCATTGGAGAAAGTATTGCGAAGGAAGCACTCCCGTGTAGTGGTGTTCACTGATGCCACCAAAGCGCGTGATGCAGTTCTGTTGGGAGTAGGGAGTACTACGGAGTTTTGCCCTCTCATAAGATCTTGTCAGCAGGTATGGCACCAATTGGAGGAGGTGGTGCTTCATTGGATTTCTCTAATAGCAAATATTGCAGCGCATTGGCTAGCCCGAGGGGCCAAAATTGATGGGATAGAGGGGCTTTGGGATGAGGAAATCCCTACTGTTCTCTTAGGTCTGGTGTGTGAAGACCTAAAGTTCATAATTACTTGACCATAATTTTATGTACCAAAACAAGAAAAACACTACTCGAAGTGTACTAGATTAGTACATAAAATATGCACATTGACTACCAACGACCTACTCTATCCGAAGCCTAAACCGTGTCGTATCTGCAGTGATTATTAGACATCCATGGTTGACGGCACATGAATCCGATCATTTGTTAGGGGGGCCTACAGTGGGGACTGTATCCTTTCCATACAAAAGAAAGAGTTGGGACGGTATCCGGGGATGCGCGCCATGTGGCATAGCATTGGTGCAGCCGTGTCGTGTATGCTTGCCATTGGGTCCCATTGTGAATCTCACTCGACCACTACAATACCGTTAGTGCCATATGGCGTACGTGTATCGGCCCACTACCGTTTCCAACAATTGGTTAGGTTATTGGAACCATAGAAGATTCGAACTCTATACTTGTTCCTCATAGTCAGACATGAGAGAGAGAGAATGTCTTAACTGCTGCTCCACCAGCTCAGAGATCCTCGTATCCCCCTTTTCCCCCTGTTTTAGGGTTAGGGTTTTGGCCTTCTTGGCCTCCTCGGCCACCGTCGATGGTTTTGGAGAGACCAGGAGCTTGCAGTTGAAGGCTTCTCGGAGGTCAGGTTCGCCCCCCCCTTCCTCCCCTTGTACATAGGGGCGTTCCCTCGGCCAAGATTTTGTGTTCGTCGGGATCAGAGACGTGCGACGCTCCCCTCCTTGGATCGACGTCTGCCGCCAGCGGATCGGGGGTTTCCGGCTGTTTTTGCAGGGGTGTGGTGGGTCTGGACCCTGCAGGTGTCCGCCATGGGTTTCTCTAGCCCCCTCCCCTGCGCGGTAGGGGTTCCCGATGGTTCGGGGCGAAGATTGTGCTGGTTCGTGGCAGATCGGAGTGGCGGCACGACTCTGTAATTTCGCCGGAGCTGAGGGAGACAGATCCGGTGGTGGATCCGGTTTTTGAGTCCCTGTATTAGGCTTATCTATCTCCCTTTGTGTTTTGCTTTGTTTTCCCCCCGTCTGAGGTCGGCGGGGTGGTCTGGTTGGCGGCGCTGAGCTTTTTGTTTGCCGGAGAGCAGCTGTTGTGTATGCTTGTGTGTGACGTGTAATTCCCCTCCTCCCCTCCTGGGTGGTAGTGGTGTAGTTTGTAAGGTTTTTGTTGGTCTTGAATTGTTATCCCAATAATTTTATGCCTGTCTTTCCGTATATGTGCGGTGTGTACACTAGTGTGGCGTCACGTCGTGGGGTTTCTTTGTTGAGCCGGAATGTGGCGCCTCCGGGAGTCCGTTGGTGACTCCCACCTTGATGACCGGTTGTAGTCATCAGAGAGAGAGAGAGAGAGAGAGAGAGAGAGAGAGAGAGAGAGAGAGAGAGAGAGAGAGAGAGAGAGAGAGAGAGAGAGAGAGAGAGTTAATTACATTTGGTATTTCTATTTTGATCAGTCCACTATTTCTACGCAAACACAAGTGATCGAGCCAACAAAAGTAAAGCACACCAAGAAAAATCGGCCAAATCAATAGGAACAAACACAAACTTCCACAGATTAACTGAAACCAGTAACAAAGACTTTTATTATTTCTTATTACGATTACTTGTACAGAAAACAGAAGCTCCGGCTACAACCGAAAGGGATCGAAGCCATCAATCAGTCCTTCAGATTTTGGGACTCGGGTTGCTGCACAAGGCAGCAGCACTGAGGGCCCTTCTCTCCCGGCTCGCACAGCGCACGGATAACGTTGTAGTGTGCCGCTTGGCACTTCTGGCTGCACCCATCGTCCCCCTTGCCGGAGTTGCAGGGGCCGACGAACTTGCAGACGAGGACTCCCGAAGCGGCGTCGCACCTAGCGAACAGGAACAAGAAGCAGAGCAAGAGAGCGGCGGCCAGAGCTGTAGGGCGCCTGAGAGCCATCGTTGTGGTCGTACAGGGCTTCGGTCCCCTGTGATGAAGCACGATACAGTGGTGATGGGTATTTATAGGGATGATAATTGGCGTTATATTTGAAAGTCATTACTTAGATTGGCAGGATGAAAAGTGAGATTCATCCCATCGTACTTTTTTTTTTTTTTTTTTGAGATTCACCCCATATCGTATCGTTCATGGAAAATCCTAACATTCATGCACCATCCTACCAAAAAAAAAACATTCATGCACCATATAAACATGAAATTATATCAAAAAGATTACATGTAATATTAAACAAATTATATATTTTTTTTGTTTCATGAGGGGGGTGGGGGGGGGGGGCATGTTCACCACCAGACACCCAGGAACCGCCACAGCCCGACGAAAGCAACAAACATGTACATCCCATGCCCTCGTCCGACAACTGTCACATCGGCAAAACACAACAGACCGCCACACCGGGGGAACCAACACCGCCACACCGGCGGACCTAGACGCCACATACCGGCATAGACAGCAACAATGCACATAGGCGGAGAGGACAAGGACACAACCACCAGACTCAACATCGCCACCCGGGCGTCAACAACTTCGGCACTCTAGGTGGATTACAATGTTGGTTGTGTGTGTAAACCACACAAAACGTCATGGGACGGATCGACTTTAGTCCAATATCCCCCAGAGGATTTTTCCCTTCCCACTTAAAACCAAACTCCTCTTTCCCCTCTCTAGTCATCTGACAAGAGGAGGGGCTGCTCTCCATCACACGCGCATGCTAGGCCGTGCTTGAGCATGGGCTGGGCGGTATGTGTGTGCTCCCGTAGACCCAGACACAATAGCCACTTCGAAATGGCTCGGTTTGACTCGCACTATTTTTATTTTTGGTTTTAATTCTTTAATTCTTTCTTGCATTAATTTCTTCCATTTATTTTACTAGCCGATATGCATGCGAGCCATTGCTGCATACTGGCCGTTACGTGCAAAGCAAATGAGTTTGATTGTAGCTCATAAACCGCTCCTCTCTTTCAACCTCCTATTAACTATGCCTGAGGCCTATATAAGGTCTGATGTAGCCATGGAGAAGATACACTCGGAATTATCCGAAAATCTGTCTCTCTCTACTATCTTCCTCTCTGATCTAGAGAACTATGTTGTGATGCTATCTCTCTGTTCTGAGAGGCTCTCTTCTCTTGCTTGAAGTCTTGACGGGTTCCTGAAGTTGTTCGAGATTCACATATTCTTTTTGAAGCCATGCTGACTAGAGGTCGCTTAATCAGGATCATCATATCTTTAAGATTCTTTGCCACGAGACTTGCACGAAAGGGGGCAATAAGATTCTTGAGACAACGCCTAGCACGATTCGACCATCAGGCTAGAGTTTCTAACTCTTCTATTTTTTCATTGTTAGATCTAATCAAATCGATTTGTATATAATATTAAACCTTAAATAATTAGATATAATTTTTAGGATCTCTCTCTCTCTCTTAGAAAAGTTCGGCAAGGTGCATGAGGATTCCATCAAACCTACTCTGCCTTGGCAAATAATTTTTAATAAAATTTCCAACAATTCAAAAATCTAGCTTATTTATATTATTTAATCATTCATCATAGTTATAAGGATTAATCATCATTTTCTATTGTGCTATCTACTTACTTGTTAGCATGATTAGATTTGTTATCGTAGATTAAATAGCTTGCACGATCACCTATTAGTTGTAAAGAGTTATTTGTTAAGTACTAATTGTAAAATCATTTTTTACAAATTTAATTAGAAGCAAATATTTTAGAAAAGACTAAAAGTCGTTTCTTGAACATTCCACTGCCTACGGTATCTAGACAGGCCTGACAAATCAACATTAAATTACCCAAAGTAGCTTGGTATTTGAGCGAGCCTAGTGCTCCACCTCCGACTTGGAGCCCATTTGGCTTTTAGGATTAAGAAATTTCATTTGGACTTCTAAAAGTCAAATTTATTCAAGTGTGTTTTAAAATTAACAAAAATTACTTTTCAGTCCATAGATTTCTACACCTCACTATTGTCTGAAATGGCTTCACCAAATCGTGTAACCCTTAGTACCAAATCGGAGAAGTTTGACGGGTCTAATTTCAAGAGATGACAAAAACAAATACGATTTTGGTCAACCACACTTGGGTTATTGTCTACTATAAGTGAAATTACACCAGGAGTTACTAATGGGTTAAACCAAGCTCACCGTACTCAAGTCTCCACTTTCCAACCTGACCCTGATCCAACTTCTGGCATTCCCAGGACCTCATAAGAAATCAACTACCATAGCTTTCATAGGATCCTCGGGGCCCTATCTGATATCTCTATGATATCTATTATCCAATCCAAAACCCGATCTATGAGATAACCTAGAGCATATATAAGTATGGCCTAGATAATGCTGGAGTAAAACACTTCAAAGCATCACACTTCAACAAGTTCAAGATGGTTGACTCTAAATCCATGAACGATCATATTCATTAGTTTGAGAACATAGTCTAACACTTGAAGACTAATAGTTTCACCATTGATGAAACCTTCTAAATAACTTTCCTTATACACAAACTACCCGCTTCTTGGTTAGAGTTTTCTAAATGCGCACCTAATGTTGAAACGAACAAGTTCTACAAATTACTTAAGGATGTCGAGCAACCTCTATAACTCAGTGTGAGGCTTCCGGGCCAGTTGAGTGGTTGTGGGGTCTAGTTCACCCTTGCAGGCTGAACTGCGTGCTCCTGCGAGAGTAACACATTGTGTGATTGGGAGGCATGTCTCCTGCCCTTGTTTGGTTGGGGAGCGCGTGTCCTGCTCACCAAGGATGATTCCCTCAATGACCGAGTTGTGTTCTCTCTCTCTCTCTCTTACCTCTGTGTACCAACGACCTTTCAGTCTCGCTTGCATGGGTGTAATCCCTATCTAGATGCATGGGTGTTCCGGTACTACAGGCATCTGTTAGTCCTCTATGTGGATAAGACCCTTGCCGAGTACCATTAATTGGTTCGAGCTATCCCTAGGTTATGGGATCATCCAATCAAAGGAGCATAAATTAAATGTTTTCAAAAAAAAGGTCACAATATCACACCTCTGGTTTGAGGAGTCGTGATCGGGCAGTTACAAGGTTTTACGGCTGTGATCTGTTTCACTTTGAGGCACGCCCCAGGCCTCGCCTTCGTACTTCGTAGTGGCTACCCATTAATTTCCCGCTGCATTGGAACAGTCGGTTACGTAACCCACCATCAGGTTTCCAACGGTTGAATTCAAATTTTATTGCATGGAAGAAAATAGAAAAGGGCAAGCAAAACTCCATGGAGATCGAACCAGAGAGCAGGGAATCCATCACACAACTGGGCCGAGCTTGAAGCAAAGTTTGTGAAACCACAGAGATGGTCTCCTTCCATCGCCAAAGATCCAATCCCAAGAGCACAACCGAGGACGAGCGGCCAACCCTGATGTCCCCGCAACATGAGGTGGCAAATGAGGCGATCGGAGTTGAAGAAGACGACCCAGAAGATCAGCCCGAAATCCTAGTGGGGATTGATAGCGGCAGTTCACCAGATGCGTTGCGTAAGATCGTAATCGAAGCTCGAGCGATCGATCAAGGTGAAGTCCAGGAGTCTAAAATTCAAATCCCTAGCGGCGGCTGTGGTCTATTTTCTCGTGTGGCAACTCCGATACCTCGAACAAGACTTTATCAAGTCTGGCCAGGAAGAAATGTAAATTTTTTTCTACTTTTTTTCTTTTTTTCAATGTTCATCAGCACTCATTTTTGTACCCCATTTGTTTCAAATGATCATCGTCATCATTTCTATTTAGGACTATATCTGTTGTCAATGAAGTTTTTTTTCATAAATGTCGGAATACAATCAGGTACTATAGCAGAGAAGGTCTATCTCGGTAGTCAAAAAACGCCAATTAAAGCCTTTTGCGGAGGCCCGATGGCTGATTATAGTGGTCGCATGTTATGTGCATAAATAGTTATCGAGCCCGATCTTCAATAGTTTCGGAGCTGTTGGAAAAACGATCTAGTTCATAACATTTGGTGTCAGATCCAGTCCCATGTACGTCCAAGGTTTGAATTCTGAAAGGAGCAATCTATAAGCTAGATTAAAATACTGGTAGGTGAGTGAAAGCCACAAAAAAAAAATAAGGCTACTATCGAGCTAATGTCGATAAAGTGGGCCAACGGGGACATCGACTGGGAAAGCATGGTGGTATGTAATGTGCTTAAATAATTATCGAGTCCGATCTACAACAGTTTTTGAGTTTTTGAAAAAATAGTCGGATTTGTAACATCTCATATATTTAGCCATCCTCTTTTTTTTCCTGTTGTCGTGAATGACTAATTTGGCTTCTTCAAAATTATATATGGAATTTTATTTATGAAATCTTCATTACTTTGCTGATCAATGCAGGTATTTTTCTTCAGGGGACGCTTTGTGTGCGGCCCCGATCCTCGCGGATTCCTTTTGACATTGGTTTCCATAGTTCTTTCAGATTGGATTTTCTGCACCTATATCAATGATAGCCCACGGGATCGATCGGTTCCGATAGTCGCCATCTCCATCATTTTAACAGTAATTGTTAGTAATAGGTTTAGAGAATTCATAATGTGAATTAACACAGATGATTATTGCACCATACCCACTAATCTCTGGCCACTTTTGAAGGTTATTGTCAACTTGATCTTGGCAAGTACAAGAGACCCAGGAATTGTTCCAAGAAGTAACTCTTCACCTCTAGGGGTTAGAGGCAGCTTTGGAAGGACTAGAAGCAAGAGGATTTGCATCGACGGTATCGAGATGAAACTGAAGTACTGCAGGGTCTGCAAGATCTTCCGTCCGCCGAGGAGCTGCCACTGCACCGTCTGCGACAACTGCGTCGAGAAATTCGACCACCACTGCCCATGGGTTAGCCAGTGCATAGGCTCGGTAAGAACACATTGTAGGGATATACATCAATGGTGGGCATTCATAGCACCTTCCCATGTGGCACTACTCAGTCTTGTCCTGTAGTGAAAAAAATCCACTCCAATCGGCTCCTACCCATCCTATGTAGTAGTAGAAACCAGAAACGGCTCTCTTCTACTAGGAGCCAACTCCCATCCCATGTGGGTTGTGAATAGAAGAAAACTAGGAGATAGGATCGAGGTAGGCCTACTAGGCCGGATTCCATTGGAGGGAATGATTTTCTCGACCTTCTCCCATCGCATGTGGCAGATGGGAGGGGGACGGGAGCTGGAGATAGGAAGGAGTCGGTTAGAGATGCTCTTAGGTTTATTTGCATGCCCCTCTCTTGCCAAGTTATACTGGTAATGTTTTCACTATTATATATAAGTTGACCTCATCTTAATTGGATAAACTTGGATGATAATTATGATATGAGTAGTAATTCAATTAGGTAACCATTACCATGGCGGGACTGATGCATCTACTGTTGTCGCTTCGGGTTGAGTGCCATGCATTCACCCGTTGAGTTTCCTACCATCGGATGGCTTTGATGAATCGTTTCGATATATGTATGAATCTCCTTACAATATGCTATTCGGATGTGCGTTGGTTTGCTCGTGCAGCGGAACTATCGTCAGTACATGGGATTCGTGTTATCGGCTTTGGTGTTCTTCGTCTATATGTTTGCCTTCTCATGCCGGAGGATCAGAAGAAAAGTAGCGGTAGCTCGGTCGGGAGTGCTTGGCGTGGTGGCGGATGCGCCGGAAACACTTGCGCTAGCTTTGTTTAGCTTCTTTGCCATCTGGTTTCTAGGAGGGCTTGCTATCTTTCATGCTTATCTTATTACCAAGAACCAGGTGTGTTCCCTTTTTTAAAAAAAAATTGACCTCCCCCCCCAATTCCTATATGGTATTTCGAGATACGCTCAATTCCTTCTAATTATCACATAGAAATTTTGGGAGGATAGGTCAAAGTTGACTGTAGCTCTAATTGAAATCATTTTAGGGGGTAAGTCTAATTGGCCTATTAACACAAGGGGGTAAGTCAACTTGATCCTAAATTCTATATATTGTTTACAGACTGCTCGTGAGAATTTCAAACAAAGATACGCCAAATCTCCTAACCCTTATGATAAGGGAATATTAGGTAATGTAAAGGAGGCATTGTTCACAAGGTTGCCACCATCAAAGGTGAACTTCCGAGCAGTGGTAGGAGCCTCATGTGATTCCCTCTCGACAACACCCATCAAGATGGAAGGAGAGAATGAAGAAGATGCCATTATGATGCAACATGGCAGCATTCCTAAAGAGGAATCTCCGCAAAAGAGCGGTGAGGGCGAGCATTCCGACGTGGAGCAGCTGGAGACAAAGGTGATGGAATTGCGGCATTTAGACTTCTAACTTATGGATCTTTAATCTCATCCAGATCAAAGTCTTGATGTGTAATCTCTTCATATTGTTCTTAAAAAAAGTGGATAGATTCCAAGATTCTTTAATAAAAAACTAGACAGATGCCAAGAGAATTTGTGCTTCTTAATGTCATATCTTCATACTGTTCTATTCATTATATAGATACAAGATAATTAAACCTCCATGGAAGATGAATGGTCCTATTAAGAGAGGGGATTACATGCATGTAGAGAGGCCAGGGGTTGCATGCAACATTCATGAGAGAGTAATGGTGAAATTTAGAGAGAGAAGTTACAATACAATCAAGGTCACCAATTGAATTTTCATCATAAAATAGGTGGTCATCCACCTCTCAATTATTAGAACAATCCCTAAGCTCCACCTAGGGGTCAGTCAGGCTAACAGGTGCGGGGTTGCGGCTTCAGGAGCCACTCCCTGGGCTCTCCCTACGAGTGGAGACTACCCCCGCCCTCAATTGGGCATGGAAGCTCGGCATGTTTCTTTTTGCGATGCTTCGGATGTCTCAAAATGTACTCTAGACATCCTCGAGGAGGCTAGACGAATTCCATATATAAACAGCCCCAAAATGTCTGGGGGATTCCTGTTGTCTTCCCTCTTACACTTCTCAATGGTCAAGGTTCACCACCAAAGTGAGGATGCTAATGTGCTCCATTCGTCTTCTTCATCGACATGAAGGGCTTGGGGAGTCAAGCTACAAGAGAGAGCATCAAAGATTGTTGGCTCTCTATGGAGCACGAACCTTCTGATGCCTAAGTCCGATCGACACACAAGAAAGGAGCGAGCTAGATAAAAGAAACATAGGTAAGTGGTGCTCACAGTCCCATTTTTCCAACCCTTTAAACAGTGTCCCAATGTGTCCATTATAGGAACCTGTGGGCTGGAGACATCAACACACGTCCATCCATATGGTGCATAGGGCCACTTCTCGGGACGGTCACGGGTAGCGCGTCGTCGTGCTGTCAGGGAGTCAGGTTGCACAGGGGAGCTCCATGTGGTGTGCTAGTGTGGAGCTGGAACATCCACGTGTCGGCTCTTGAGTGGTGCAGGTTAGTGTAGGTTCTGTTCAGGGAACCAATCGAGGGAGTTGAGCACGTCGTTGTCCTCTGTCGCGTCTTGTGCTTTGATTGTCCTATCCGTCTCAGTTATGGCCATGTGCCTGACCCTGGCCTATTGTGATGCCTGACACTCGTACAGTTCTAGGCGATGACCATGTTCTCGTACATCTTTTCTTAGTCGAGGAAATTCGTAAGTGTTGCATAACTTGAGAGGCCAATGATGGGCTTCTGTGGGAGATGTCTACGGATTCGTCCATTGTTTCGGGCATGCTGCCTAAAAACGTCAGCAGAAATGTCACCAATGCGGGCTTGAGCTCACTTCTGACAAGCAAACTGATCGATGATGTCATCCAAGTGGGATCGGGGCCACTTCGGGCGAGCTACCTGGTGACGTTCATTCAGGTGGGCTTGAGGTCGCTTCGGACGAACAACCTGATGACATCATGTCGATGTCATAAATGAGGGCTCAAGACTGCTCCAGGTGAGCAACCTGATGACTTCATGGTGATGTCATCTAGGCAGGATCAATGCCAATTTGAACGAGCAACCTACTAATGTCATACTGATGTCATCTAGGCAGGCTCGAGGCTACTTCGAGCAAGCAGCCTGATGGTATCATGCTGACATCATCCTAGCAGGGTTTAGGTCGCTTTGGGTCAGCAACCTGATGACGTTAGACTGGCGTCCTTTACTCATGCTCAAGGCTGCTTCAGGCGAGCGAGCTTATAACGTCATGTTGATATCATCCAGGTGAGCTTAAGGCCGCTTAGCACGAGCTACCTGATGGCATGATGCTGAAGTCACCCATACATGCTTGAAACCATTTTGGGTGAGCTACTTGATGAGGTCATGCTGACATCATTTGAGCGGGCTCAAGGCCGCTTCAGGCGAGAACCTGATGCTGCTAGTCATCACTCTTGCCTTTGGATTTCTTTGATTCACTTCCTATCTCGCCATGTGGGAACAAACGGATGACACTTTTTCGAGCACCAACAAATTTCATAATATTAATTGTCGACATGACATCAACTGCAAGAATTTGTACGCACAAACAAGTCACAGCGGCCTTGAGGGAAAGTCCGCTCCATAGAGTTGAATTAGTATGTGTATGGGTTTGGTATGGATCCTCTTCTACCAGAATTGGTATGGACCCTGGCATACCCGAATAGGTATGGGTATGAGCAAAGATAGGGATAGGGTATGACCGGTCCGAACCCAACTCACTGCGACCCTTACTCTCCACCATGGGAGAGAGGGATGTACCACTGGCCTAGACCCATTGGAACATCTTGAGAATGATGCGTTGCGATATGTGAAATCTAGTAGCTAGACATTTGATTTGATTTGATTTTATGCCTATAGTAGTAAATTACGCAAGCATTTGTCCCGAATGGTCAGCCCGATTGACGTGATATCCGATCACAGCGTTAGTTTGCCTGACAGTTCGGGTTGAATGCGATTCATTAGTCGGGGCGGCTGGGTGCAACGGATGGCTACGATCAAGACATGACCATTCGGGCTGATTAGTATTTCCCTACATTCAAATCCTCCTTTCTATCCAAGAGTTTTGTTGGCATTTTTCTTTCTTTGTTTGTGTATTCTTTAGAGAAAGAGATTTATCTGGTCCCTCTTTATTCGATCACCACCGCTCATTTCAAATAGATTTACATAATTTTGAGAGGAATTTATTGAAAGAAAAAAGAGATGCAGATGGCCTGGTACACTTCAGTGATCTGCCGCGCAATCCTCGGGAGCAAACGACATCACCCCATTCCTTATGTCGAACGCGAACCGCGTGTTGTACTGCTGGTGCGCCCCGAGAATGGTGTAGGTCTCGGCGGGCGCCATCGCCCAGCAGAAGACTTTCGCGGCGTCGTTGATCCAGAACACCTTGTCGCTGTCCATGCGATAGTGAGCCCGCTCGAAGTGCAGCGTCATGCTGGGCAGAGCACTCCGGTGGTCGCCGGCGGTGTTGTAGCAGAGATCCAAGTGCATGCCGTAGGGTCGTCCGTCCGTGGGGTGGAGGTGCAGAGATTCGAAGTGTCGGACCAGAATTGCCCTCGCTTTAGCATAGGCCGGCTTGATCAAATAGGTGATGGTGGTCGCGGTGTCGATGGTACAGCCGCCGTGCTTACTGTCGCCGCGATGAAAGGTTCCGTGCGGGAGGCGAAGGCGCCGGTCATTGACGCTGACACCGTCCAGGGTGAGGTAGTAGTGGTCGATGCCCGGGTACAGAAGGATCCGCGTTTTCTGGACCGACCTCCCCGTCAGCCTGAAGTCATCCTTAAACCGTAGGAAACCGGGCTTGCCGGAGCCCGGCTTGACCAGGCAGTAGGAGAATCGGCCGCCGACGATGGGGCTCAGCTGCATCAGAATCGAGACCGCCATGCGGCCCATTCCAAATATCCCATCTATGCTACCCACTGTTTGGATCAAGCGGGTGGAGTGGGCGCAGCCAAACACCGGCCTAGAGTAGGTTGCGAGGCGGCCTTGATGCTCGAACCAGAAGGTGTCTTGCGAGAGGACGCCTTCGGCGGTGGACCCTTCCATGTAGCGGATCTCGAAGTTACAGTTGCCGGTGCCAGTCCGGTCGGGGATGAATGGTGGGGTGCAGAGGCGGTGGTTGTGCGGGAGTGGGTCGTAGGAGGGTGACTTGAGGGGGTCGAACAGTTGGCTGGGATGGGGAAAGGATGGGCTGCATGGCTTACACTGCGTCCAAGTGAGGCTACTGCCGGTGTCTAAATGGAGGTAGATGGGCCTCTTGCCGTCCCCTGTGCCGATGCTCAGATGCACCAGGTAGAGGAGTCCGACCTCTCCGATTAGAGGGCGTAGGGTGGTGATGTTGGCGCCGAGGCGGGTGGATTCCAGCCATCGGACGCGAGACCTTGATGATTCGACGAGCGTCTGTATGAGCTCCGACTCCGTGAGGTTTCCTTTGTAGAACGGGGAGCCCTTCGAGTATCGGTGGATGAGCTCCATGGTGAAACCCTCATCGCCCAGTGTGGCGGTGGAGGTATGGACGACGAGGAGGAGGAGGCAGAGGAGGAGTTCAATGGAGTGATGGATTGAGTTGTGATGAGCTGCCATGGTGTGGTGGATATCGATCGATAGATGAGAGTTGGATGCGGGAGGGCTGAGTATGTACATACAACGTTTATATGCATGAAAGGAAAGCCAGACTTGGAAACATAATCTTAAGAGGACCTCTTTGAAGATGAGAACATTGCATCCACAGAACCTTGGACAGTTGGACTTGATTTGCCAAATAAAAAACACTACCTTGGACTTGTAGAGCGATGGCATGCTATTAAAACTGGACCGACATCGGATTTTACGTGCAGCCGTCAAGCACGGGCAAATGTATGGTGCCATGATCGGTATCCAGATTTTCAGAATAACGGTCACAACCACCGTATATGGGTCACTACAACATATCATGTTTTTTCCGGCGACCATATATGGCCGAATATTCATTTAATCGGGGGCCTAGCCGCCACAAATGGCGGCCGTATAAAATCCCGTCGTAAAAGATTATTTTGATTTGGCCGCCGGAAATACTGCATAGGTTTTTTCGGCCTGGCCGCCGGAAATACTGCAGGAAATCCGACGACCAGGTTTTTGGTTCCAGTTTTTTTTTAAAAAATGCTAAACTGCTGGGCGACCCAACCTCTCTCCTCCTGCCTTGACTTAGGTGGCCCCCCTCTCCCGCGCGTATTCGAACCCTCACCGAATACAAAACCAACGGATATCTCAACCGCATGCACTATCTACAATTTATGATAACTATCAGCTTTTATTTTATTTAATATCAAAAACCTAATA
This sequence comes from Chamaelirium japonicum, assembly GCA_947650365.1. Taxonomy (NCBI): domain Eukaryota; kingdom Viridiplantae; phylum Streptophyta; class Magnoliopsida; order Liliales; family Melanthiaceae; genus Chamaelirium; species Chamaelirium japonicum. Next base: position 82,376,767 of record OX393550.1, on the reverse strand, counting down.
TAATTATTTTATTCATCTTCTTCCATCTGTTCGAGTTGCAGACCTTGCACAACCGGCGTCGCCGCCGTCGATCTTATCCCTCACCTCAGCCGGAGGGGTTTTCTTGCCCGCCGATCCGCTCGACCTTTTTCGGCCGGATGGATCTCACATGCCTCGCTCGACCTTTTCCGGCCGGTGGATCTCACCCGCCGGATTCCTTTTCCGGCGGGGTTGGTGGGTCGCCGGATTCCCTCGATCTTTTCTGGCCGGGTTGGTAGGCCGCCGGATTTGCTCCATCTTTTCCGGCGAGTTTGGTGGGCCGCCGGATTTCCTCCATCTTTTCCGGCGAGTTTGGTGGGCCGCCGGATTTCCTCCATTTTTTTCCGGCGAGTTTGGTGGGCCGCCGGATTTGCTCCATCTTTTCCGGCGAGTTTGGTGGGCCGCCGATTATTTGGCCGCAAAATATCATTTCTGTTGTAGTGGGTTTAATTGGGGGGGGGGGGGGGGGGGATGAGTTCTTTCCACTCATGACTGATGATCGATCTTCTCCCTTTTTGGTCCCTGACTATTTGGGAAGCGACACATGATGATCCCAATTTTAACTGACACATTCTATGGACCATGGGATGAACCCTAGGGGGGTCCCACCACCACCGCCCGCCGCATACCACCCGCCGCCCATTGCCCACAGATCATGGCTGTTGAATTGGAGTATGCTTTCCACAACAATATATAAAACTCCAAAAAACTTTTTTTTTTTTTGAGAAATCCCTCTTAGTGGATGAGAGAGAGAGAGAAAGAGAGGGTGGGGGGGGGGGGGGGGGGGGGGGTTGGTTCGACATTGACCCGTTGACCCCTACCGGTTTATTAAATAAAGAAGAATGTACAAAATTGTAAAAGGCACCAAACACCCAAAAGGGTACGTACCACGACCAACTCGGCCTATCTTGAAAAGCCCAAAAGATCTAACAAGAAAAACAAATGACCCCCGAGTCTCAAGAGTTCGAAACTCCCGACCTTTCCACTTCATAGATTTAAGCTATAAAGGGCTTCGAATCCATCCCCTTACTAGAAAAGCCGATAAAAGAAGTTATATCGAGAATTAATGGTATCATCTTTCAGCATATATTAAGATGTAGGCTCAGCCCCTCCTCGTCTAGGTTTGACAATTAGCTCTCGAAGACTCTAGAGTGGGGAATCCGATTTGTGCCGTCCTGACAGTTGAAGAGCCTAGACCGAAGTCGAGTAGTTAGGAGGGGTCAGAACATCTGTTCATGCAGGTTTTAGGCGGGGTGGTCGGTTGTGCGTGTCTGGTTCAAGAGCTCTAGAGTTGGCACGAATCGTTGCCCTAGCTTCAATCGAATCAGACTCAAGGTTAGTCAGGCAGGAGCTATGACTCATGTTCGAGGAGTAAATCTTCTCCTTGGGTCGACCTCGATCCACCAGATTGTGGCCGTGCTGTTGCTCTGCAAGGTTCCCATCATGTGTTGCATTCCCAACTCCAATTCTAGATGAAACCGAAAATGCAAAGTTATCTGTCGAAGCTTCATTGCAAAATCTTTAGCGATTATCTTAATAGCGAGCTCCTCACAGATACCCTCAACGGCTCTATCTATAGCTGCATCCACAAGATCAGCTTCTGAAACGTAGACTCCATCCCCTATAACAAAGATGTTCTGCTAGAATAGATTCAACAGTCCTAGTATCAGTAGCCCCAAGAAGAATTGTTACCGCAACAGCACCATCCTCAATCTCATTATGAGAGATTGCCTCAATGCCCACCTCATTGATTTCAGCAATCTGAGCATTAGGCAAAATGTTTCCTCGATCGCTTCCCACGTCCAGTGCACCCACACACGGATCAACCACAAGAATAGCTGAAACCGATAGTATGCCTTTTGGTAGGGATGACAACGGTGCGGTTTCGGTACGGTTTTGGGCAAACCGAAACCGCACCGCAACACCGAACCGCGACACCGAAACCGCACCGCACCGCGACGGTGTACCATATATAAAACCGAAACTGCACCATACGGTCAGTGCACCACTGTTTAACATTATAATGGTCCAAACGGTGCGGTTTTTTGCTGTTTTGGGTAAAACCGAAACCGCACCCCAACACCAAAACCTCACCGCACCTCAACGGTTTTATATTTTGGCAAAACAAAACCGCATCATACGGTGCGGTTTTCTGCGGTTCACGGTTTTAAACAGCACCGTTGCCATCCCTACCTTTTGGAGAGTCATCCACATGGCCAACACTAGCAGCTATCAGCACCTTCTTAAAATTACGTAAGGCATCATCATGCCCAGAAGCTGACAACATCGTCTTCATTGACTCGAAAAATGGCAGCACCGGTCCGTGCAAACCCACCTCTCCCTCTACCTCTTTGCTCACTCTGGCATCCACCCTATCGGCTGCCTCCTCAGGATCTTAACCAGCTGCAACACCCTTATCTAGCCCGGCCCTAACAGCACCAACAAGATTACCATAATGTTTACCCCTTGCCTCTCCTACCGTAACAACAACAGTTGCCCCTACCTTGAGCCCATCTGCAACCCCCATATCTACCTCATCCTCGATGCTCACTACATCCTCAACTTTACCTTCAGCGTCATCATGTATGGTCCCTAGAATGGCCACCTCCTTCTCTTGAGTTGGGTCCAACGCTAACTCCTCCCAACTCCTATTCTAGCCGAGTCATCAGCAAAACTGAAATTTTCATCACTTCTTGGCTAAAGAACAGCCCCCACACCCTCCTCCTAATGCGGGTCCAACCCGTCTACAGTCTACCTCACCTAATATTGCAGGCCCAATTCCCTTTCCCTTATCACTTCTCTTCCTTGCACACATCCCTTGCATTACTAGGGCAATTGCCCTTTGCACTGCTACTGTAACATCCGCCCCAAACACACAAGATTTTATCCGCTTTGTTCGTACCCGCATGAGAACTTTCTAGGGAAGTCACTCATCCTAGTACTACTCTCGCCCGAGCACACTCAACTATGGAGTTCTTACGAAATCCATAGTGGCGCACGGTTTTAAAACGCATCTTCTATGTTTGGGAGGGGAAATTATATAAGTAGCTCAGGATCTCCTTTTCTCCAGACGATATAGGGCTAACTCGTGGACTATTACACCTCACCTCATCCATCTTGGCATCACAGCCTTAGGAGTCTTGGCTTTTGGCTATTGGCTCTTGGACGTCACAATCCACCCCCCTTAAGGGATACACGTCCTCATGTAGGGTTAAACCGCCCCATCCCGAGGAGAACCGGCTCTGATACCATTTTGTAATAACTGCCCCAAACATACAAGATACTATTCGCTTTGTCTATACCTGCACGAGAACTTCTTAGGGGGGTCACCGATCCTAGTACTACTCTTGCCCAAGCACGCTTAACTACGGAGTTCTACGAAATCTATATAACAAGGGACGAGGGTTTTGTGCTGACTAAGACAATATGGAACCAAATGCTGACTAGATAAAAAAAATGCTGACTAGATAAAAAAAAAACAATCTAACAAGAGAGAGAGAGAGAGAGAGAGAGAGAGAGAGAGAGAGAGAGAGAGAGAGAGAGAGAGAGAGAGTCACCCTGCCCGCCTAACCCAGCTCCAAATCTTGCCTCGCCGTCTTATGATCACAGCCGTCCGACCCTCACGATGAGAGAGAGAGAGAGACCGATCCTTTACCAAAACGTCATCTGATCCCCAATAACTCCTTTGATCACAGCCGTCCTCATCCCCTTCCCAAAACCTACGTTGCCCGATCCCGCAGCCCACCCCTCTCCTCTCTCATTCCTCTCTCAGACCTCCCTCTCTCAATTTGGATCGCCCCCCAAATCTCACCCCAAATCTCTCTTTTCCCCCGTATCTCTCTCTCCGTGTCTCTCTCTATTCCCATATCCTCAAAATGATCCTGCGCGATCCCTCGATCTTTGTCCCCCCTGTTCTTCTCCTCTCATCTCCGATCGGAGTCCCTGAAGGCATTTTCCTCTCTCTCTCTTAGAGGCTCTCGGGGACAAAGCGGAGGTTGGCGGCCTCGCCCCAAACGAGGAGGTAGAGGGCGGTGCAGAGGATGTCATGGCGGGGTCGACGACGGAGTGGGCGCGGCGGCCGAGAGCGTTGTCAGACCAGATGAGGAGGTAGAGGGCGGTGTAGAGGAGGGTGGTTTACTGATTCTTTTTTTTCCCTCTTTCCCTGTTTCAGATCGAGGAGGCCAAGTTTGAAGTCGTCGAGTAGTAGGTGCGATCTTTGCTCAGCGGCTAGCACGGCACGAAGAAGAGGAGCGGCGGCTCCGACGAGGGTCGCACCAGCAGTCGGGGACTCGAGGAGTGGCTAGATCTAGATCTCCCCTACCCTGATCTCCTCCGGCAGATCCACAGTCGGTGAGGGGTTGGATCCAGATCCCCTTACCCCTCCTCCGATCTCCTGCTCCGATGAGGGCCGCACCAGCAGCCGGTGAGGGGCTGGATCCAGATTCCCACTCCCCCGTTTTCTTCTTCTTCGGATTGGGTTCGGCACCGGCTTTGAATTGGCTGTATCAATCGATGACCATCGATTTTGCCTTGGTGGAGGACGACGTGTTAATTCATAGACGGGACGACATCAATCCTCGAATTCACATCCTATTTTTTTTCCTTGCTGATTTTATTTCCAATCCATGATTTCTACTTCTGATATGTGACCTCAAAATTTTAATTTTTGTTAATAAACAATCGGGGAGATGGAATTGAGAGGAGTCGATCCTCTCTCTCTCTCACTCTCTCTCTTTCTCTCTCTTAGCTTTTTTTTTTTGGTTGCAAGGTGCCGTTGCTGGCGGGGTCACGATCTGGACATCAACGGGGATTTAGACATCAGCAGTTCACGCTGAGATCGGCAGGCAGTGAGGAGGAGGTGAAGAGGCGGCCGTGCCCTGTGACGCCGTCGATGGCAACGGGGTGGCAGTGCAGGCTGATCGAGCGGTAGCAGCTCGAGATCAGGTGGCGCTGGCTTTGAATTGACTGTAACAATCGGTGACAATCGATTTCGCCTTGGTGGAGGATGACGTGTTCGTAGACGGGACGACATCAATCCTCGAATTCACATCCTAATTTTTTTTCCCCTTGCTGATTTTATTTCCATCAATGGAAAGGGCTGCAAATGGAGAAAGCAAGGGGGGACCTCAATCCATCAATGCAAAGTTCTATCTCTCCCCTTCTGATTAAATTTCTTCCTTGATTTCATCTTTACCATAAAAAAATACATGAGCAGTAATTTCTGGAATAATTCGGTGGATTGGGATCTATGGAGCTATGATAAATAAATAAAAACATGAGCAGTAATTTCTTCGCCTAAGGCTAGGGCTGGCAATTCTGGACCTAACACGGCAGACTCGACACGAAATTAGCGGGTCTGGGTCTGGGTTAAATGGATTCGGGGCGTCACGGTAGACCCATTTAATAAACAGGTCGAGTTCGGGTTTAGGGTCTGGACACGGTAGACCCGGGAAGACCCGTTTAAAATTCAATGGGCCGTGTTGAGTCGGGTCAGGTCTACCCACAATCCAATACTATAGTATGTAGTACCAATGGGTCTTATCGGGTTAGGTTGGGTCGTGTCGAATTGCATCGGATCGGGTCAATTGAATAGACCCATGTAGTAAACGGGTCTTATCGGGTCTACCCGTTTATAAGTGGGTCGGGTACAAGTTTAGGGTCTAGACACGATTAGTTAAACGGGTCGGGTTTGGGTCTAGGGGTTGTACAGGTGGACATGACCCGAAACTAGACACGACACGATTAGTTAAACGGGTATCTCTCTCTCTCTCTCTCTCTCTCTCTCTCTCTCTCTCTCTCTCTGCGTGTCTATGTTTGTGCCCGCGCTAAATGGCTACCAAAACGGCCTGGCAATTTGGTTACCTCTCTCACGGCCAGGAGCCTCTCAGCCCACAACCACCATACCCACCATTTAGTCCCAGTCCATTATGAAAAAAATTAATATAAAAAGGTCCCATTTAGAATTTTTGCCTTAGGCCTCAGTTTGTATCGAGACAACCCTGCTCTCTTGCCCTCTTTCTCTCTCTCTCTCTCTCTCTCTCTCTCTCTCTCTCCCCAAGGTAGGGGAGGTGGGTGTTGGTTGGTCGCACCAAAGGTTCCCGCTTCGTGCCAATCGACACGGGCATGTCGAAGGCGGTCAAGTGTGTTGTCATCGCATACGATGGTGGAGGTGGGGGTGGTGATGCCGGGGGGAGTTTTCCCGCCGAAGGCAGCCCACTGCATTGCTGACAGGTGTGTTGCCGCCGAAGGCGGCCCGCTGCAATGCCGACAGGCACAGGCATGCACTAGTCCATAACAACGCGCATGGTTTTAAAACGCATTTTCTATGTTTGGGAGGGGAAATTATATAAGTAGCTCAGGATCTCTTTCTCTCTAAGCGATGTGGGGCTAACTCAGGGTCTTGTACACCTCACCTTACCTTATCTATCTTGGCATCATAGCCTCAAGAGGCTTGACTCTTGGCCTATTGAAGTTTGGTCATCACAATCCACCCCCCTTAGGGCTACACGTCCACGTGTAGGGTTAGACCCCTCCATTGCGAGGAGAATCAGCTCTGATGCCATTTTGTAACATCCGCCTCAAATACATAGATATTGTCCACTTTGCCCGTGCATGCACAAGAACTTCCTAGGGAGGTCACCCATCCTAGTACTACTCTTGCCCGAGCATACTTAACTACGGAGTTCTTACAAAATCCGTAGTGGCGCACGATTTTAAAACACGTCTTCTATGTTTGGGAGAAAAAATTATATAAGTAGCTCAAGATCTTCTTCTCTCCAAGCTATGTAGGGTTAACTCATGGCCTTGTACATCTCACCTCACCTCACGTCATCCATCTTGGCATCATAGCCTCGGGACTCTTGGCTTTTGGCTCTTGGCTATTGGCTCTTGGTCGTCATAATTTTTGTAACATCCGCCTCAAACACATAAGATATTGTCCGCTTTGCCCATGCCCGCACTAGGACTTTCTAGGGTGGTCACCCATCCTAGTACTGCTCTCACCCGAGCACGCTTAACTACAGAGTTCTTAGGAATTAAGTAGCGGCGCACGATTTTAAAATACGTTTTCTATGTTTGGGGGGGGGGGGGGATTATTCAAGTAGCTCAGGATCTCCTTCTCTCCAAACGATGTGGGGAATTATTCAACCTGACCCACTTATCGGGTCAGGTTGGGTCGTGTCGAATTGCATCGGATCGGATCAATTGAATAGACCCATGTAGTAAACGGGTCTTATCGGGTCTACCCGTTTATAAGTGGGTCGGGTACAAGTTTAGGGTCTAGACACGATTAGTTAAACGGGTCGGGTTTGGGTCTAGGGGTTTTACAGGTGGACATGACCCGAAACTAGACACGACACGATTAGTTAAACGGGTATCTCTCTCTCTCTCGTGTCTGTGTTTGTGCCCATGCTAAATGGCTACCAAAACGGCCGGGCAATTTGGTTACCTCTCTCACAGCCAGGAGCCTCTCAGCCCACAACCACCATACCCACCATTTAGTCCCAGTCCATTATGAAAAAAATTAATATAAAAAGGTCCCATTTAGAATTTTTGCCTTAGGCCTCAGTTTGTATCGAGACATCCCTGCTCTCTTGCCCTCTCTCTCTCTCTCTCTCTCTCTCTCTCTCTCTCTCTCTCTCTCTCTCCCCAAGGTAGGGGAGGTGGGTGTTGGTTGGTCGCACCAAAGGCTCCTACTTCGTGCCAATCGACACGGGCATGCCGAAGGCGGTCAAGTGTATTGTCATCGCATACGATGGTGGAGGTGGGGGTGGTGATGTCGGGGGGAGTTTTCCCGCCGAAGGCAGCCCACTGCATTGCTGACAGGTGTGTTGTCGCCGAAGGCGGCCCGCTGCAATGCCGACAGGCACAGGCATGCACTAGTCCATAACAACGCGTATGGTTTTAAAACGCATTTTCTATGTTTGGGAGGGGAAATTATATAAGTAGCTCAGGATCTCTTTCTCTCTAAGCGATGTGGGGCTAACTCAGGGTCTTGTACACCTCACCTTACCTCATCTATCTTGGCATCACAGCCTCAAGAGGCTTGACTCTTGGCCTATTGAATCTTGGTCATCACAATCCACCCCCCTTAGGGCTACACGTCCACGTGTAGGGTTAGACCCCTCCATTGCGAGGAGAATCAGCTCTGATGTCATTTTGTAACATCCGCCCCAAATACACAGATATTGTCCACTTTGCCCATGCACGAACAAGAACTTCCTAGGGAGGTCACCCATCCTAGTACTACTCTTGCCCAAGCATGCTTAACTACGGTGTTCTTACAAAATCCGTAGTGGTGCACGATTTTAAAACACGTCTTCTATGTTTGGGAGAAAAAATTATATAAGTAGCTCAGGATCTTCTTCTCTCCAAGTTATGTAGGGTTAACTCATGGCCTTGTACATCTCACCTCATCTCACCTCACCTCATCCATCTTGGCATCATAGCCTCGGGACTCTTGGCTTTTGGCTCTTGGCTATTGGCTCTTGGTCGTCATAATTTTTGTAACATCCTTCTCAAACACATAAGATATTGTTCGCTTTGCCCATGCCCGCACTAGAACTTTCTAGGGTGGTCACCCATCCTAGTACTGCTCTCACCCGAGCACGCTTAACTACAGAGTTCTTAGGAATTAAGTAGCGGCGCACGATTTTAAAATACGTTTTCTATGTTTGAAGGGGGGGGGGAATTATTCAAGTAGCTCAGGATCTCCTTCTCTCCAAACGATGTGGGGCTAACTTATGGCCTTGTACACCTCACCTTACCTCATCCGTCTTGGCACCCTAGCCTCAAGAGTCTTGGCTCTCAACTATTGGCTATTGGATCTTCGACATCACAATCCACCCTAACACACAAGATACTGTCTGCTTTGCCCGTGCCCGCACGAGGACTTCCTAGAGTCGTCACCCATCCTAGTACTACTCTCGCCCGAGCACACTTAACTATGGAGTTCTTTCGAAATCCGTAGCGGCGCACGATTTTAGAAAGCGTCTTCTATGTTTGGGAGGGAAAATTATATAAGTAGCTTAGGATCTCCTTCTCTCCAGGTGATGTGGGGCTAACTCATGACCTTGTATACCTCACCTCACCTTACCTCATCCATCTTGGCATCCTAGTCTCAAGAGTCTTGGCTCTTGGCTATTAGCTATTTGGATCTTGGTCGTTATAGCTACACCATCTTACACTATAACAATATCAGCCTTTGACAAACCTTATATATGCCCTTCGCACGAGCCATCTGTATGGCCGTCATTAGGGTCTATGCCTATGTATATATACAAGTATATGAGGTGATGTGACTCATGAATAACTGATGTGGGACTAAATATCCTATACAAATAATGTACAAGTACAAGTAACACTCCCCTCAAACTCAAGGTGGGTTGAACACTAAGAAGTTCGAACACAATACTAAAAAGTAGCAGTTGAAAGACCTTTAGTGAGAAAGTCTACAATATGTTCATTGGAGGGGACGAAAGGTAAAGAGATCGTGCAACAAACATACTCCTGACGAGTATAGTGGCAATCCATCTCTATATGCTTTGTGCATTCATGGAAGACTAGATTACTGGCAATTTGGATGGCGCTTTTTATTGTCACAGTGTAATGGAGTTGGGTTGGAGAGAATAACACCCAAGTCTCTAAGTAAATGTCACATCCATACGATCTCTACAGTAGTGGTTTCAATGGAACGATACATGGACTTAACGGAGGACTTGAAAACTATATTGTTTCTTGTTATACCAGAAGATAAGTGAGTGACAAAGAAATAAACAAAACCCAGTCGTGGACAGGCGGGTGTCAACATTCCCCCATAATCCTTATCGGAGTAAATACGAAGATCATCGCACACATCAAGGGTGTTTGCGAATTTTGCGCTAACTCAGTCCCTGTTTATGTCTCCCACCTCTCTATTAGTCCTTCGTGCAATAACGAAGAGTGAGTGTCAACATCCCCCATAATTCACAAAATTCGCAAACACCCTTACTGTGTGCGATGGTCTTTGAGTTTTCAACCGATGCATGTCGAGCTGTAAATCTAGTGTCATAGTCATTGTCAGAGCGATACATACATGATCACATAAAAGCTTGACATGCATCGGTTGAAGACTCAAAGATCGCACACAGCAACCCAAAGTATATGTGGTTTTACTTATATTTGGGGTTGTAGGACAATCTACTCATTAGAGGCTTAGGTTAATTAGTACTAGTGTATTGTTGTAGTGCATCGTTGATTTCTCACATATCATTTATCATTGAATTTTTTATTCACATATCATGTATCATTGATTTATTGATTCACACGATTGTCCGAAACTGAGTTTCAAAATATTTTCGAGTTTGTGAGTTTACATGTCTTCGATATTGCATAATTGGACATCTTGATTTCAGACTCCTATGCTTTCCAAAATGATTCATTAGTTTCTCGAGTTAATTACGTTTTTACATTTCTATGAATTTGGACTTGAATTTCAATTTTTGGAATTCTCAGATTTACCGTGTGCACCTTTGCACGAGCCTCAAGTCCCTAGTGAAGCCCCAATGCATGTACCATATTGTATACAGGTTGTACTTGGCGGTTTCACAAGGTTCCACGTATTGGAGAGACTCTATATTAGTCCGAACCATTGTTTGGATTGTGTTGCATATCGATCCGAACCATTGTCCCAATCGTGCGGCATTTTAGTTTGAATAATGGTTCGAACCATAGACTCAAGATCCGAACTATATCATATCAGTCCAAACCATCTTGGTCTAAAATGCATAGGCATCTGGACCAATATCTGGACCGCTAAGGCTGGCTCCAGATTTCTTGAGTCTAGAGTCTGGACCATTGTTCGAACCGTAATGCAGCTGTCCGGATGACCATCTGCGCTGCTTGTTCACAGGCGTCCATGTCTTCGCTTCCTTGCATTGGTGGCCTCTCATGAACCCTTGGATCATGATCCAATGGCCTCCAGTCATTGGGGATTGATCTAAGGTATATAAGTAACCTTAGAAAGCATATTAGAACATCTCTCCCAATTATTTCACTAGTGATTTTTGGAGTGTTAGAAGGGAATTGGGGGATTTTCTTGAAGATGCACTTTGTGGGTAAATCAATTCTTCGTTATGGCGGCTCTTATCATGGTTGGTTCCATGCTTGCTTGATCTTGAGTTTCTCTACAAATAGATTGGACATTAATCAGAGGTAAAATGAGCTCCTCTTCGATTTAGAAAGTCCTTTATTCGTTTTGCTTTTATTTTTGTACGCTTTTCTTTCTCTTGTGGGAGAACTCTCTTTGGTGAGCAATATCCAAAGAGACTCAACAGTGAGTAATATCCGTGGAGAGCAAAATGGTGAGTAATATTCATTTTGCCCTCAATGGATATTACTCACTGATTTGCCAACCCTCTTTCGATTGTAGCCGTGAGATCATGCAGTGAGTAATATCCGTACGGAGCGGGGCCCACTAGGGATCGGTCAATGGGAGAAGGCACCAGTGCCGTGGAAGACCAGGAGGGTGAAGGAGCGCAATGATCATGTGTGCATTGGTCTCGACCTAGGATTGCGTGTTTGAACTCTTGCAACTTCAAAATCATAGTGGATTTGCATAGAGTTCTGAGCATGCTTGGCTAGGTTTTTCCCTTTCTAATTTCCTCGTAAATTAGAATATCCCGTGTCCTTAACTTTGCATAGTGAGAGACTTATCTTTCCTGATCATCCCTCTCATAGTAAGGGAAATTTCAAACTGCTACAGTTGTGCAGGCGTGGCCACATTGGCAAGAAAGACACAAGTTTTTTTTTGGTAAAAGAAAGACACAAATTGCTGAGGTACATTTCCAACCTGGCCGGGCGGTTGGTACCCCAACTTTTAGGGAAATTTTATTCATACCCCAAAAATCTGTAATTAGCCCCCATTTCCAACAAACTTGAACACACCCCATTTTTTTTTTTTCATACCCCATTCCTGTCCCAAAAATACCCTTACCCATTACACCCCACCATCAATGCACCCCAGTTAAATGGTCCGCCCCAACTTGATTATACCCCAATCAAACACATACCCCCTTAAATATACCCCAATTATATGCACTCTTGAATACACCCCACTTTTAAATAAACCCCATGCCGTTGGCTGGTACTTGAAGGCACAGGTAGGGCTGCAACTAGGGCTGGCAATTTCGGACCCGACACGAAGTTAGCGGGTCTGGGTCAGGGCTAAACGGGTTCGGGTCGTAAACGGGTCGACACGATAGACCCGTTTAATAAACGGGTCGGGTCCGGGTTTAGGGTCTAGACACGGTAGACCCGGGAAGACCCGTTTAGTACTCAACGGGTCGTGTCGGGTCGGGTCTACTAGCAATCCGATACTATAATATATAATATCAGCGGGTCTTTCGGGTCAGGTCGGGTCGAGTCGGATTGGGTCGGATCGGGTCAACTGAATAGATCCGGGTGGTAAATGGGTCTTACCGGGTCTTATCGTGCCTACCCGTTTATTAGCGGGTCGGGTACGGGTTTAGAATCTAGACACGATTAGTTAAACGGGTCGGGTCCGAGTCTAGGGGTTTTGGACACGACACGACCCATTGCCACCCCTAGCTGCAACTTGGGCGGGCCAACTCGACTTTGGGCGGGTTAATCCGAACCCACCCCGCACAACCCGTCCAACCCGACGGGTTGGGCTTGGGCTAAGTTTAAACAAACCTTGGGTTGGGTTGGGGGTACAAAAGACGCTGAGTAAGGGCTTTGGGGTTTGGGGTAAAAAAAAAAAAAAGAAAAAAAAGGCCATTGTTGGTATTAAAGGATTGTTGAGTAAGTTATTGAGAAACGATAGGGAGACGGGGTCTAATTACAGATTTTTGGGGTATGAATAAAATTTCCCTACTTTTATGTCAAAATCTGAGTTACACCCCCACTTCTCAAAATTAGACTTTAACCCCCAATCCATCACTTGATTGTGATGAAATTTGAGTTACCCCCACTTTTTTATGACTTACCCCCTATTTTTATGTCAAAATTTTGAATCACCCCACTTTTTTTATTTTTATTCTGGATCGGGAGGTATTTTATGAACCCGCACCCCCCCCCCCCGGCCAAAAAAAAAAAAAAAAAAAAATCTATGGCAAATGTAGGTGTGTAAAACGGGCCTGGTCGGGCCATAAATACTTCGGGGCTGGCTGAGCCTTGGGCTCGACCCGAGTATATATATATATATATATATATATATATATATATATATATATATATATATATATATATATATATATATATATATATATATATATATTTGGAATTTCGGGCCGGGCCGAGCTGGGTTTGGGCTTAAAACATGGTATGTTTAATTAAAAAAATTGATTGTGATGAAATTTGAGTTACCGCCACTATTTTATGACTTACCCCTCATTTTTATGTCGAAATTTTGAATCACTCCTTTTTTTTTTTTTGATTGGGAGGTATTTTATGACTTATGCGCCCCCCCCTCCCTCCCCCCTAAAAAAAAAAGAAAAAAAGGAAAAAAAAAATGATCTATGTAAATGTAGGGGTGTAAAATGGGTCAGGCCGGGCCTAAATTACTTCGGGCCGGGCCGAGTCTCGAGCCAAGGGTCTGAGCCTGGGTATATATAGGAATTTCGGGCTGGGCCCAGCTCGGTTTGGGCTTAAAACAAGGTATGTTTAATTCAAAAAATTTGTATATAGTAGGGTTTGAAGGCTGAACACCTCTATAATTGTTAGAGCAACTATAACCACTGCACTATAATCCTTTTATATTTTGTAGACCAAGTTTATATATATATATAACAGAAATTTTTGAGAAACGGAATGAAAGATATTAATATTTTAATAAACGGACCAAAAGTTAATTATTTGTCAAAAATGGACTATTACGCCATTGTAGCGCGGGAAAAAGCACGGGTCGTCTTTATTGCGCAAAACCAGATTATAAGTGTGGCCGGGACCCGGGTGGCTCGGGTGTAGCGAGTCCGGGTTGCGGCGAGTTTTGATTAGGAGATTGTGGGAAAGATCTTCTGGGGGATCCCTTTGATCCGCGTCTCCACGTGGTGTTCGTGCGAGAACTCTGAAGGAGTTGCCCAGGACAGGGGTCTTTACAGGGAGAGGGTTTTGGAGAGGCTAAGGAATGTCCACCGTTGCTTTGTCCCTTCCGTGCTTCGCGCTTTCTCGGCTAGGGGGTTTTCGGCTTCGCTCCTCGGTCTTCGCGTCTTCCTCGTTCCTTGCTTGGCCTCGGTGTCCTTGATCGTCGGTTCGCGGCGTCGATCGAGCTTTTGGCGTTGGCTTTGGCTTTGGCTTTTTGGCTTTGGCTTGGCTCCGGCGTGGCTCTGGCTTTTGCTTTGCTTCGGCGCTTGCACTTGGACGTAGCTGGGAGAGACTTGCGATGCTTTCGTTCTTCCGGACTTCGCGTCGTATCGGCTAGAACGTGCGGTGCTTTTGCTCGTGGCCGGCGTAGTCACTTGGCTTTGGCACTTGCGTTGCTTTGGCGCGGGCTTTACTGGGGCTTTGCTTTGGCTTCTTGCGTTGGCTTTAGCTTCAGCGTCAACTCGATCTTCTTCTTCGAACGACGTGGGCTACTTCTCCGGTGCTTCGACGGTTTGCGTGTCGACGGGACTTCCCTTCTTCTCCGGGCTTCTTTGGCGTGATCGGAGTCGAAGAATGCTTTCGAAGATGGTGGGGGTAGCACCGGTATCCGTGCGACGGTTGTGGCATCGGCTTTTGTTGATGAAGACGACGGGGTAGCGACGCTTCAGACGATCTGCTCCAGGCTTTCTTCTTCGTGGATGGCGCAGGCGTTAGTCGAAGACGACGGGGTGATGACGCTTCGCTTCTCTCCTCCGGGCCTTGGGGCTTGATCGGGATCGAGGATTTGTTGGAGTCGACGGGGTAGTGCCGCTCCTCTTCTTCTCCGGGCTTTTGGGCTTGATCGGAGTCGAAGGCTTGTTGGAGACGACGGGGTAGTGCCGCTCCTCTTCTTCTCCGGGCTTTTGGGCTTGATCGGAGTCGAAGGCTTGTTGGAGACGACGGGGTAGTGCCGCTCCGATCTTCTTCTCTGGGCTTTTGGGCTTGATCGGAGTCGAAGGCTTGTTGGAGACGACGGGGTAGTGCTGCTCCGATCTTCTTCTCCGGCCTTTGCTTCTGGCGTCTTCGGAGTCGAAGGGTTCTTCTTCTCCGAGCTTTCTTCTTCGTGCACGGAGTCGAAGGGATGATCTTCGTGTGCAAGGGTCTTCACGTTGATGAGGACTTTCAGTAAGCCGATCCCTCGGGACAGGCTTGACTGTGCCTCGTGAAGCCTTGGGTCGATGAAGAAGCGTCTCCTCTTCTGCAGAGCTCCGGCGTTTCGTCATCAATTTTTCGACCATCGACCTTGGTGACGGTTATGGTGTCGACATCTTCTCCGGGCTTTTGGGCTTGATCGGAGTCAAAGGCCTTGTTGACGACGACGGGTGTAGCGCCGCTTCTCTTCTTCTCCGGGCTTTTGGGCTTGATCGGAGTCGAAGGCTTTGTTGAAGGTGACGGGTGTAGCGCCGCTTCTCTTCTTCTCCGGGCTTTTGGGCTTGATCGGAGTCGAAGGCTTGTTGGAGACGATGGGGTAGTGCCGCTCCTCTTCTTCTCCGGGCTTTTGGGCTTGATCGGAGTCGAAGGCTTGTTGGAGACGATGGGGTAGTGCCGCTCCGATCTTCTTCTCCGGCCTTTGCTTCTGGCGTCTTCGGAGTCGAAGGGTTCTTCTTCTCCGAGCTTTCTTCTTCGTGCACGGAGTCGAAGTCTTGATCTTCGTGTGCAAGGGTCTTCACGTTGATGAGGACTTTCAGTAAACCGATCCCTCGGGACAGGCTTGACTGTGCCTCGTGAAGCCTTGGGTCGATGAAGAAGCGTCTCCTCTTCTGCAGAGCTCCCGCACTTCGTCTTCAATCTTCGACCTCTTCTTCATTCCCCCACCCCCTCTATTTATAGGCAAAGGGGAGGGGAGAGAGATATGGGAACTTTTAATTTTAAATCCCTTTTGTATCTCTCTCATAATTACCCGGGATTTATTCATCCATTGATGAGGGGAATAACATTTAGTTGTTTTCCTTTTCTGGCGGGTGCAATTATGGCTGGATTTCGCACACAAAATCGATGGCGATCGGGCGTGTGTGCAGACGTCATACGCAACCTCCCCCCGCGCATGGCGGTATTTTCTTCCTTTTCTTTTTTTTCTTTCCTTTTCTTTTCTTTCCTTTTCTTTTCTTCCCTTTTCTTTTCTTTCTTTTTCTTTTCTTTCCTTTTCTTCTCTTTCCTTGCAGGGCCGGCCGGCCCCCCATGGGGTTCGGGTCCTAGTAGGGCCGGCCCCATGTGGCTCAGGTCCTAGTAGGGGCCGGCCCCATGGGGTTCAGACCCTAGTAGGGGCCGGCCCCCCTTGAAGCATGGGGTCCGCTTCTCTTTGCTAGGTGCGAGTCGGGTCCGGGTCCGCATCGGTGCGCGCGAGTCGGGTCCGCGTGTCGGGTTTGCATCCGCGTCGGCGCGCGCGAGTCGGGTCCGTGCATCGGGTTTGCATCCGCGTCGGCACACGTAAGTCGGGTTCGGGTTCGACGAAATTCGTGTGTCTACAGCCATCTCAAATGGCGTAAAGTTTTTACGCCATTTGAGATGGCGTAAAACTTTTCAGCCTTTTCCAAATACCAACAATACCCCCTATTACGCCATCTCAGTTGGTGTAAAGAACAAATCTTCCAAATACCGACAATACCCCCTATTACGCCATCTTAGTTGGCGTAAAGAACAATGGCGTAAAATTTTTTTTCATTTTTTATTCTCCTCATTTTTTATTCTCCTCTAACGGCTATACGCCATCTGAGATGGCGTAAATTAAATTTCTTATTTTTTTTTATTATTCTATCAATCTAACAGCTATTTTTTTTATTCTCTTCTATCCATCTAACGACTATTTTTTTTATTCTCCTCTAACGGCTATTTTTTTAACCGTTGCCTACTAAACTATTTTTTTTTTTATTCTCATCTTCCTAACGGCTATTTCTTTCTCTCCTTATAAAATTTATGGCTCAATTCTCGCTCTCCTCATCTTTCTGCTCACTCCCTCATTCTCTCATCATCTTTTTCTGCTCACTCCCTCATTCTCTCATCATCTCTTTCCTCACCTCTCTGCTCTTTCT